>JAPTHN010000004.1:2865183-4297775 GCA_026936325.1 Platynereis dumerilii
ATATCGTCCTAGACCATTGATGTTGGTATTCAAAATATAGGTCTTTTTGAGAGCCTTCCAACCATAGCAATTAGAATGCTGTATGACTAATACTGACGAAGTTATGGAGAACCGCGGATTGGCGAAAATGGTCGAAAATTAAAAAAACATTGTAACTTAAAGGCCTTTGGGGGACCCCTTCCTCTTGTTGGATTTTCATAAAATTTCTCATGCATCAGTTTTATACCTAACCTCATCAAATAAGAGAGTATGCGATGTGAAATTCACAAAAAAAAATTTTCCCATCTAAAAATGAACCACCCTAAGCCACAGTGCAGTACCCATGCAGGGGACGAGAGAACATTGCTCAAGGTTCCCTGCCATAGCACCGTCACTTTTGGTTAGGGCTCTCACGATTAACCGATTAATCGCCGCCGATTCGATTTTCATTAAAAATCGATTTCAGTTTACAAAATCGATTAATCTGTTATTTGTATATTTGTACCTTTAAAGGTGTAAAAAATGAATTGCAACCTGGTCAGTCAAGTGGATGGGCTAATTGGATTGGTTGTACATATAATAATAGGCTAATTGAAGCTGATTGGAGAGAAGAAAGTGTGAAATCCTAATTGCAATTAGCATTTTCAATGGAATATAAAAGTCTCTTAGCTGTGTTGGCTCTCCTTCAAGACAATGAGATAGAAAACTTCACTTGCTGTTTGGAATCGATTACAATTCGGTTTTAGGTCATAGATTAATCGATTTTGAAATTCTGTAATCGTGATAGCCCTACTTTTGGTGATCGCTTTTTCGCATGATGAGTAGACCTGTTCAAAAAAGACCTTCCATTTTATATTTTAATGCAGGATGCAGTGATTCCCATTCTCCAAGCTATAGAATGACCAAATATGACATTTTTTTCAATTTTGAACTTTGGGAATGCCTGCCTCATGAGCCATGAAGTTTTAATGTTTAATTTAATTAAAAACGCCAAAAATATCAGAGGGGGGTGTTATATTTCTCCTCATATCTTTATCAGAATTCATTGTAGAGCAACATGGATGGTGTTATATGAAAGCTTGTTAAATCATCTTTCAAATGAGACCAATAACTTGGTATTTGAGACACTTTCAGTTCTCTTCAAAGCAGAAATGTGTAAATTTTAGGGAAAATTTTGATGTCGATTGGTGTATTCTGCCTTATATGCTAATCCAAATTGATCATAGAGCAGCATGAGCTGTATCATTCAAATGCCTGTAAAGTTGTCTTCAAATGGACACCATTTTTAAAATTATTTAGATAGTTCTAAATGTGTCTGAAGCAAAAAATGCCTGCATTTCAAGGAGCTCCCTGCCCGATCTAATTCATTGCAGCACTGCATTGACCAGAAAGTTTACAAAATCTTTTGTCTCATTAAATAATTTCATTGATATTGTTTCCAAGTGATTGGGACATTTTAGAAATTCTTTTTCATGTCCTTAAAATGACTTTCTATTGAGGCACTACATTGTTGGATTTGTGCTGAATCGAAATTACCTTAGCACATTCTTGGAACAAATGTGCGACATATTTTAGAAAAATGCAGTTAAACTTGATGAAGATAGTCATTTATTACCAACTTCTTTATGAATGACAGCTGCTCTAGCCTGACATGCCAAAATAGTCAACCTTTCTGAATACGGTAGAGTAGGTCAGGGCAAGAAGCCCGGGTTAGGTAAGAGGCCTCCCCAGGGTTATATCTAAACTTATATTTGTGGTGCTTTTTCTTATTGATAGGATTGAAGCTAGAGGCTTTTTAGGTGGCGTCACCAATTTTCAGGGCAAACAGCACCAAACCATAGTAGTAATTAAAGAAACAGAAGAGGGTGCATGGTTTATGTAACTTTTATTAATTCTTTGAAAGTGGTTGACAGAAATAACTTTGAACTTTTTAAAAGTATAAGGATATCTGCATTGCTTCACATTATGACCATCAGATGAATATTATTTGGATCATGTTTTTTGCATTTTAGTTCAAAATGATGAGGTCAAATTAAAATATGTATGTAGGCTATGGGGCGAGAGGCCCCGCATGGTATGGGGCATGAGGCCCCCTTCACTGGGGCCTCAAAGCTGCTTCAGGAACCATTTCATATAATAATGCGTACTTTACCTTAAACCTTGATCGAATAGCTAATTGAAATGGAAATAAATTTGGCCGAAATTGAACCAGGGCAAAAAATATTTAAAAATAAATGTATGAACAGAAAAATTCTGAAATTCAGAAAAAGTGAATAGAATGCCTTAAAAATGAAAGAAGAACCAAGAAATAACTTTCAAGTTGAATGCGCTTGCAAAAAAAATTGCCATAGGATTATAATAGGAGGGGTTCTTGCCTAATTGGTTGGGTAAGAAGGCCATTTTTAATTTTTTACAAAAAGGGCCGCAGCTCCTTTATTAAAATTGGTATGCATTTGTTTCACTAGTTATAAGTAGAGTCAAGTGATCCCTTCCTGACAACATAAGCATTTAGATAATCGACCACAAAAAGTAGGTCAAATCGCACCTCGAAGTTAAGGGGGGCTGCATGCCCCGCGCTACTCTACAATTTAAATTATTATGAGAGACTGACCAAACCATTCAAAATTAAATGCCTGAAGGGCCATCTAGTCAAGAACATGAGAGGATTGCAACACAAATTATGGCACTCTGTCATATTACATATGATTTTATTCTGGACCATGATGAACTCAAGTTGATTTTAGAATATTTATGTTGTAATTGATGTCTTTTTAATTTTTAATTTCGATTTTTAAACATATTTTATCAAATTTTTATTGCATTTTAAATGTTATGCCAAATTCGCATGAAATAAATAATAAAAAAACAAAACTGCGCAAGTACATGTACCAGGCCCCACTAACAAATGTAAGAAATTTTCATTCCACAATATTTATGTCAATGTACATGTTTGAAGAAAGGGTATGCAGACACCAAATTTATGGCGTTAACAGAAGGCCTTGGTTTATAAATATGGATTGATTAATTATGATTTAATATGTAATTTAAAAGTTTGCCCAAGATTGAAATGCTCATATTTGCTGTAATGTATGTCAACCGTGTCATATTACATTGCGGGTTTGCTCAAGCACAGTCTATGTTTGCACACTATAACTATCTGTCTTTGTTTCTTTCACACATTAGGATATTGATAAGTGTTGGCCTAGGGGCCATAGTTTGATGGCCTCAGATTTGGCTCAATCTCGGATGCCAAATCCTTGGCCTTGCTTCGATCTCGGGTGTCTTTGGGCCAGTGTTGGAGGCCTTGGAGGCCTTGGGGCTATATTTTGATGGCTTGACCTTGGCTCTGTCTCGGATGCCAAATCCTTGATCTTGCCTCGGTCTCAGATGTCCCGGCCTTGGCAAAATCACTGTTGATAATTAGTCTAAATATTATGACAAAGAAAAACGTCGCATTAAGATTACATAAAACTGAGTAAAACAGTTCTGTAATCCACTCTTAGGAACCTCCACCAAGCCAAAGGGGCCTCAGTTATTACAGTCCTGGACATAAGTGCTATCGCGAACACAAATCACAAACACAATTGTCAATAATTTGTCTTCTCCTGAACAGATTTTAATGAGACATGGCTTAAATAAAAGTCAAGACCTTCAACAACTTGCTTATATTTTAACAGCTGAATATTTTACAAATTACTATTAAAAATATGTCCAAAATGGGCTTGGGCAAAATTCCTGTGGCATGCAAGAAGTAATGCTGAAAAACTGCCTAAATTAATTGTGAAACTACTAAATGTTAGAGTATTTAGTCATGGTGTAGGAGAATGAACAAAACTCATTTTGCTCAACTTAATGATTTTATCCATGGGGTTCAACAAGGACTCCTGTGAAATAAAATCATCAAAAGTGATAGAGAAAGTAGACCAGTGCTTTCTTAAATTCTGTAATACTCTTCGGAATTGTCTTCCCCTCCTTCTGTATTATTTTAGTTGACATCGGATCAAAGAAATTCAGATTATTACATTCCTGGTGACAGAGCAAGTATATCGGTACTTGCCACATGGGCAAGAAAAATTAAAGTGGAGACAACAATATGAAAAACTATGCTGTTTGGCTTTAAAATCTCACCATGGCAGTGGTTTACCATAATTTAGGATCAAAATTTATTCTTGTTTGAGGCTACAGTTAATTCAAATGTCCTCTAGCAATCTCGATCAACTTCTTGCTCCGAGACAGTATTTTTTGTTTCACATCATTTTGGTCTATTTCAGTCAAGTCTGGATAAACCATGGCCATGTAAGCTTTAACAAAACATCTGCACTATTAGTGCAACTTGTGTGCTGTTATAATGCTGTTTTGGACAAAAGAAAAATTGAAAAATAAAAAACTGAACGCCTTGGCCTGTGTCGCCCAAAGATACGACCCATGTGCAAAAAGTACAAAAACCTGATTTTTCCCTAACAAAACCATGAAATGCAGGCCCAAAAAAACGATTGTTGGAATACTTCAGTGCCAACCTGGTCAATATGTAGATTTTTTGACCAATTGTGAGGCTCCCTTTGCGTCTGCTTCTTCAGCTAAAATGGTGTACCCTCATCAGATGTCAACCAAAATTAAGCAGGACGAAGGGATGATCATTCAGAAGGATATTGATATACTTCTGATGGTATTTTTCTGCATTATCTGTAATTTTTGATGATTATAATTGATGAAATGGTAAAATTTTACACGAGTCCTTGTGGAACCCAATGGATATTTTCGTTAAGATCAAGAAATATGCAAGGTGGCATTTTTTCATCCAGCTACACCATGACCAAATTTTCAATCATTTTTGTATAATTTTCGCAGTTTCACACTTAATTAAAACACATTTTCAGCATTACAACTTTCAAGCGAAACAACTTTTGTCCAAACACATTTGTGACAGATTCTTATTATTAATTTGTAGAATATTGAGAATGAGATGAAAGTTTCTTTTTGCAATATAAGCAAAGTGAAAAAGGCTTTAGCTTTGATTTGAGCCATTTCTTGTCAAAATTAGTCAATCACAAGTTATTGACAGTTGTGTCAATAACATCTATTTTTCGACAAGACTTATACATGTCCAGGACTTTAGTAAAGCCAGCTAAGTTCCCTTATCCAGAAAAACTTCAGCAGCCAAATCTTTTGTAAGGGGCCATGCTTAAAGTGTATCTCGTCAACAATCAATGACTATTTTAACCACAAAAAAAGTTTCACACTTTTGGAATACACATTTGATATTGGTATTTGATGAAGGATTTCGCCAAGACACTTTTTCTCAAACTTTGTAGCAGACTTTAGACCTCTAAGCACAATAAAGTCACCAAAAAAAGGGGAACGTGCTCTTATTCTACCACAAATTCTATATTCTGATAACGTAAATAACACAATTTTTAGAAAAAATTCAGGGGCATATCTAGAAATGGCCTGAGGGGGGGGCCAATATATGGGGCGAATACCTGGCGCTCCTAGGCTTTTCGTATCTCTCCCATGTTAATGTTTGGGCCGGGGGGGGGGGGCATTGGGCCCTAAATGCGCCACTGAAAAAATAGATTCCACTTAGTCTTTTAACAGACACATTTTTCGCCACCACAATCAATTTCCTATCAGCATCCATTGCTTTGCATGACTTTTTTTAACTAAAACTAAGAAACAAAACGTTTTAGGTATCTTGTGATGTGCAGCAATGACTATTTGTGTTTCTTTTGACCAGCAGGTTTGAAATGTATCTTGTGATAAATCAATAACTATTTCAACCACGAAAAAAATGATTCACACTTTTGTGTTCAAGAAATTATATACTTGATAATGGATTTTTATTTGCATTTTCTCCCCAAAATTTCTAGCAGGCTTTTGAGCTCTGAATACAACAAAGTCACTGAAAAATGGTGCAAAATGCTGTTTTTCGGCTGTGGCGTCCCTTTTGGGGACGGGGGGGAGGGGGGCACGTGCACCCCAAATTGGACCTGTGCCCCCCATGTGCACCCATATGAACTTTCCAACTCTGGCTAAAATATACAGTTAGAATGGGGGTGCCCCCTCACAGAATCGCGTGCCCCCCCCCAGGTGCCCCCCCGCTCAAGACCCCCCCAGTTACGCCACTGTTTTTCGGCCTCTGTAAATGCTTTTTTCTGATTAACCAAACAACATAATCAGTAAAAAAAGTTGATATCTACCTAGCTCAGAAATAAGCAAATATTTTGGTGCAATGACCATCTTCCTATCTGCCTCTGTTGCTGAACAGTTAATCTTTTTTCTGGAAAAAATTGGAAAACACAACTTTTTTGTCTGCATGTGCGGCAGCAGTCTCAAAAGAATGTGCTTCCAATCTTTCACTAGTTAAAATGACCATGCATGTGTGCAATATTGTAGAGTATCGCACTGCTGTCGGCAAATCAGCAGCGAGTATTTCGACTTGACATGTATGATATTATAGAAATATTAGATGGTGAGGAGTCCGTTATAGAGTATAATTTGGACGAAGAAAAGTTATATAGCCAATGTAGCTTTTCTGAGTCTGATGACTAACTATCTAATATTTATATTCTCCATAAATGAAGCCGCTTTTTAAAACCATAGGTTTAGCCATTTTGACTTTGCAGGAAAGCCAGTTTTTTATTTCGATTTCATACCAGGGTTTTTACCTTTAAACATAGGCAAATACGCCAAAAGATGGGTGAAAAAGTGCATTGTTTGTCACTCAATGTCTTACCAAGGTCCCATAACGTATATAAGTAATGTTACATTTACTTAATCAATACGCAACTTTTGACATCATTAGTGTTTTTCTGGGTCTTCCCATTGCAATGCAATAAATTTTTTACTGAAAATGAAAAACACAACATTTTTTCTTCCTGTTGTTGCAGCAGTGCACCGCATAATGTGTTTCCTCTCAGGTTCCCTCACTGCCCTATAATATGGTAACAAAACTTCTCACTGTTCAATATAACTTCTCACTGTCCAATATAACTTTTCACTGCCCAATATATGGCTTTTTCTCTGCCTCATACAGCGGTAATAGTGGACAAAAATAAGCGATTGTGATTGGCTGATGCGATCCAAGTGGAGAATATACCTGAATATTTATTTATATTATGTTTACTGATTATAGCAAGGGCGCGAGTGCACCCCGCCCTTAACTGAATTGGCTTCGCTAAAAATGAAGCTAGAGACCGACTGCCCATGCACGATGCATATGGATACATACATAATTCACCAAATTCCTTTGTCTAGGGTGTTCTCAGCTATGGCTTGCCTGACTGTCACAATATTTTATCATAGTGTCCTGCAATGTCTGAACTGTATTACTTCAAATATATCAAAACTTCGGAATATTTACTAAAATGTCAAGTTTTCCGTGATTTATGCCTGTCCTGTTGCAGTCATAGCACGAATAACAGCACCAGCCTGTCACAGAGAGTGTTCACATTTATTAAAGCATTAAAAGGAAGGAAAGAATGATTGAAGCAGTGTAGGAATTGAGGAAGCATTCACTCAAGAAAATACTAGGGATGGAATTAAGGAAGAGAGGAATGCACGAAGGATGGAATGAAGGAATAAAGAAAGTAAGGAATGAATACTTGAAAGAAGGCATGAAGAAAGGAGGGAAGGGACGAAAGAAAGGAAATTTGTCATATATTACACAGACACATTGATACTTATGTAGATCTCTATAGGTATATCAGCAGTTCCATATTTATAAACAGGTAGATTGCTATATAGGGTGGGTAAGGGAAATCTGGAATGATCTTTAAGTTACTGTACATGTATAAAGCAAACAGATTAACGGAATGTTATGAAACCAACAACAAAACAAACAGTGGTTAATCGGCCACAATACAGGTCGATCTTGCAATACTGGGACAAGAAATGGCGACTCAAGAGCAGAAAAGGAAAGGGTGGCAGATCACCTGTCTGCCCAAGTGAAGCCTCGGACCATTTCCGACACTGTTGGTGTGTCATTAAGCACTGTGTATGCCATCAAACAAGCCGTAGCCAGTGGCAGCCGTGAGTAGACAAAGAGGACCAGGAAATTTGTAAATGCCCTCCATACTGCAGGTTTCTTGCCGTCCTCAAGCCCAGACATTAATCCTCTGGACTACACAATCTGGGGCGTTTTGGAGAAGGCCACCAGTAGAAACGTTTTCCTCACCCTAATGTTGACTCTCTGAAGGAAGCCATAAAGAGAGGGTGGGGCAAGATGTCAGCTTATTTTGTGATAAACAGTTGTGGAAGTTTTCGAAACCGTGTTGAGGCTGTGATTGCAGAAAATATTTGTCACATAGAATAAAAATGTTGTCTATTGTCTAAAATTGCTCATTTGCAAAAATCATTATTCTGTGTTCAGTGGAAATGGTTGAACATAATTAGTTCTGCAGCTGTCGCGATTTTCCAGATTTCCCGTACCCACCCTGTATATAAACAGATAGATATAGTCTACAAATATGGAAGAAGTCACAGTGTTGAACATGAGGAAGACTTCACGGAAACAATTGCAGGATGGGTCAAGAGGGACAACACTACGGCAAAGAAGAAGATAATAATTACTTTCAAGACCCCAAAGAAAACGATGGTTACAAAGAAAAGCAAAAATAAGACTATGGGATGGGTGGAGATCAGTTGGATGGATGATTGAACTTTTGCATCGTGCATTTAAAACACCGCATAGCTTAATTACTCTTTCATCACACCTCTCCACTGAGTCTCAGATGACAGTATAACAATTTACACAGGTGGTTGATCTGAGCTTGGGATCTGGAGGTGACCCAGGTGACCCCAGGGAGTGACCTTAGGCAGTGACCCTTCAGATCGGACGTCACATGGACGATTACTGAAAAACTGATCCTTGATCCAGGTTGAAACTAAACTGAATACCCTGTATGACAACTATACATACTACTTCTAGGAGTGGCCCAGACCCCAGAGTCAGTCGAATAAGCTGAAAAAGTCAGTAGAATTTCATTTTCAACTCGGCTGGTCACATCTTGTGTGTTTTGCAAAAGTCAGCTAGAATTTTTCAATTAAATCTGGCTGAGAAAGCATATCCATGGATGAAAACCATTTTGATTTAATCATTTCAGAAGTGGATGATAATTAAGACTTTGATCTGTTGTCTTTATTGATTTTTTTTAAATAATTTTTTTTGGATAATTATAATTTTGATAATGGGAATCCAAGTGTTGGTCAATCTTGCCATTCACTGTTGTTTTTTGTACATTTGTTTTTGAAAGGTTGGAATTAGTCGCTTGTAATTATTCAACCACATAAGTTGAATTCTGTATGCTAATTGAATTAATCAGTTGAATTATAGATTTGGTCAGTCATTATTCGATTTTCAGCTGACTTCTAGGTCTACCCCTAGGTTCCCATTGTATTCGTCACAGCAAACCAATGAAAGACACCGTGTGGTATAGTGAAGATCTTAAAATAAATTATTTGAAGTGTCTGCTCTACACTTGACATATCATTTTTTCTTAAAAGTAGAGCCCGGAGTCACTGAGTTCAGGCATCATGACTTGACTTGAGTGCTTGGTGACTTGACTTCAGGGACTTTCATGACTTGGCAAATTATCATGACTTGAATGTTTCATGACTTGACTTGACAAACTTCAGCGGCTTACTTTGTTAATAAAGAAGCTAGTTTTAAAACAAGTCTAAATAATAAGATAAAATTATTTAAAAAGTGATATCAAAATATAACTGATTCCAACATTTAATTAGCAGATATATACATGTCAGTGGATATAGTAGGGTTACCTATAATCAAAGTTTCAAAGCAAAGTGCAATCGGCTTTTATTATTGGCAGCTCCACTCCAAGTGCTACATCTTAATGGTAATTAGGTAGACTGAGGGTGACAAAGCTTTAAAATTCCTGAATTGCAATTAGGGTTTATTGGACTGCTTCTGTAATTCTTGCTAATTAGATAGGCAAAATAGTGATTACAGTGTCAATTGGCAGTGGCGACTTGGCTGTCAATTGATGGTGGTGACTTCGACTGATCATGGCTTAACTTGACTTAAAGCTAACATGACTGACTGCGGCTGGAAACGGCAGCAGCTCCGGGCTCTACTTAAAAGGTAAAGCCATGCCAACTTGGCATCTAATTGCATGGTTTGAGCCTGATCATTGTTCTTGCTCTTGAACTATTCCCTTAGCGCCTGACCTCTGGTATAGGTCCCGGAGCTACTTTTAAGTACTGATCCCTACCAACTTAACAAGAAAATCTTTTCAAAAAAAAAGATGAGCAGGCTGCAGCTATAACACATTTCAAATTTCATATAAAATTTTGTTTGAATATTAATAGATATTCTATTTATTGTACTTGTGACAAAAACTATCCTGTGTAGCAGAAAATAGTGTTGTTAATCTTTTTTCTGATACTGGCTTTGCTTACTGGTTTTATTGTTCGTTCTGTAAATTCATTGATATATTCCTATTTTATATTTATCTGGGTCTCTTATTTGAAAAAAGTGCAACACATTTTAAATGTTCTATGTCAAAATTTCGGCTTGTGGATGTTATTATGATGAAGAAAAGGTTCCAATGTACTCTCAGTAACGTTTAAACACTGGCATTATACTGCACAAAATTTTGGTTGTCCTATTAAAAATTCTATCGTAAATGTCTCCAGCTAATAATTCTCAGCCATAATTTAAACCAGCAATGCAACAAAGGAAGTAGATCAATGATGCCTGTTGTCCATTTATCCATCAAATGACTTAATTTAGTATTATAAAAGCCCTCAACCAAATTTGCTGAATTTATTTTAAGATACAGGTCTTGAATCATCAGATTCAGGTTAAAATGTTACATAATTTCTACAGACAGGTTTTTTCATTTCTATCTATAGGTATTAGTTAGTATATCGGCTGAGTTACTATTAAATATATATGTAACTTTTTCTTACTCTGGTCATGCTCTTCAGATTTCCATCACAAAATCGTGAGGTTCTAGTTTTGAAAGTTCAATGAGGTGCGTTAATTGGATACATGTACATGTCCTTCATCTTTTCTCAGCCCTGCTGTGATATCTTGTAGCGATTTTTAGAAAATATGTATGTGTCTGAAGTGTCTCTTTTGCAAACATACCTGCATTTAGCATACAAATTTATATTTTTAAACATAGTAACATCAGATAACATAGAAATATTGAAATACATTTAATAGCCCATCGTGATTTCTGTCATGCAGCTATATGTTGCATGTACATTTATTTATTTTTATTTTTTCATTTACCATAGTGGATTCTTCAACTTGCAAAAGCTAATTAAAGTATAAAAATGGCTTTAAAATTATGTTTAATACAACCACTGTAATAACCTGTTACCAATACTTGCACTGGGAAGCCTTCAATACACATGTTGACTCTGCAATGGCCTCAGGCCCACTGAGACAAGAGAGCGGTGTGTTGAGCATTTATACCTGTACTATTCACCGACACGAGGTATCACTCCACTGCCACTATAATAAGCAACCAATTCCCATTTTCTGACATGGTAGGTATACTTTGATATCAATGTGACGATGTAATGATTTGCACTGACAAGAATTTTGCCTCTGCTCTGGAAAATAATGTCACATTGTCAAGAGATTGTGTAGGCGAACACTTTTCCGTATCATGCAGTCAGGTAAGATGCAGGCTGTGTCGCCAATCCTATACTATAAAGAATCTTGTCCTGCAAGTTCAAGAAGCCTGCTTAAAAAAACCAATTGCATAAAGGAAATAAAAAGACCGAGAAATCACTAACTGTCTTTAGCCGATTTTCATT
The DNA here is from genome assembly GCA_026936325.1 of Platynereis dumerilii. NCBI lineage: Eukaryota > Metazoa > Annelida > Polychaeta > Phyllodocida > Nereididae > Platynereis > Platynereis dumerilii. The sequence continues at coordinate 2,876,953 of JAPTHN010000004.1, forward strand.
CTTGAGCCATAAAAAGAAGGATTCATTGCTATCTGTAAACTAGTTTGTGGCCAAATATGATATGTCTCATCATGGTTATTGTTGTCCTTGCAGCAAATTTGTACAGAAAATGATCAATTATAATTGTCCATAATAAGTAGCAAACCAAACACTGTAGTTCCTTACACAAAGTTTTAGCATTGTCCAGTTAAAATACAAAAAAGAAACAACAAGAAAATTAATGTTTTGAGTGCCAATTGAAGGCATATTTCTAATTTGTTTTGGGACAAGTGAAAGTAAGGTGTACTCAAGCTCAGGGTCTGTTATAACTGTGATAGCCAGTCCAACTTTCATAAAAGTACTTTGGGGGGGGGGGTCATGAGTCTCTTGCAATGCACTGGCTTGAAAATGTGCTTGTTTAAAAATGCGCATCAACAACAGGATTTGCTTTGATTTTGTCAGCCCCACCAAATAATGGAGAAGCCCCCCCCCCCTTTAGCCCCCCAACAAATAAATCCTGAAGCCGCCACTGAGGCAAGGCTCCACATACAAGGGGAGGGCGTTCAGAAGTAGCTCAATTTATTTAAATTCACTGTAAACAAGTATTATTAGAGAGATAATGTTGACATATTCACACAATCCCTGATTGGGTAAATAAACAATACAATGTCAATGCACTCTCTACCCATCTTTAGACAGGTACACTGCTAGTATCTCATATCCCTCTTCAGTCAAATCGCTCATAGAATTACAATTGAGCTTCCATACTAAGTGTATAAAAGTGTATGAAAAGGAAGAGAAGTAGCAACAAACTACCTGTTCTTTTACTATCTTATTATACCTCTAAAAATATATGTTTGTATAACATAACATGTGAGTCTCACACTTCCTTACACCTGACTCAGGTTTGTTTTGGCTCACTTCCTCTGCCCTTTGCCGGGTTAGGTTCTGGGATCTCCACACTTTGTAATACACTAGACAATTTGTTATCTTTCTTCTCTTGTACCTCAATAAGCATACATACATACATCTGTGTACTCATCTTCTTCTTTTTTTTCAGGATAATGCGGAACATTCGTAAAGCGCACAAGGCTATGAAATCGAAACATAATCCATCTGACCTGGTTGAGGACATGAATGATACACTTCGTTTTCGTTTGTTTGAAGCGTTTGGTGAAGCAGCACCTCAACTCATACTTCAGTTGTACATTATATTAAAGGACACCCGCACCATAGGTAAGTGAAATGCTTTACATATTTTTTTTTGATGATTTATTATCTAATATATTAATAATACACAACTAAGGGCTATAATGGGATGCCATGACGTCACATCGCCGTTTTTCCTTAATTTCCTATGTTATTCCTAACTTTCTTACCTTTACACATGCCCTTCCAGATGCATAACACTTTTTTCTATCAATTAACACCAAATATGACCTCATTCCTCCTCTATCTTTTATGTTTACCGATTTTTGCATTTCCTAGCGAGAGCATTGCCGCCATCTTTGTTGTTATGATCCAGACAGGCTGGCCATTTCTCGCCCTACCAGCGTCAAATAATTGCTGAGGGGTTTTGTTATTTCAATCACACTGTCTTTTTGTGATGTTTCAGGTCGGATTAGGCCTGTAGCCTTGATAAAAATTTCTTAAATTACCGAATTGCCATTCAATTTCATTGAGTAACACTGCCTGATTGGTATTGAAGTGTCAAGTTTGAAGTGTCATGCTGAAGTGCAATCGAGCTTACACATCTGTGAATAGAAGTAGATTTCCTTTGATAGGCCTAAACTTCTCAACTTTTCAAAATAGACCTTATATATTCATCTCCAGTTATGCATAATCTCAGTACTTATTCTCAAATAATTTTCTTTATAAAGACATCGATTATGTCATTTCAATAAATTTACTATTTTAGGTCATTCAAAAGAACTTTAATAGACAGGTCAACTCTTTATATTAACCGTCATGTTACCCAATATTTAAATGCTTTGTTAACCTGTTTTTTTTTAGTCGAGAATTTATACTGAGATGAGGGGCAATAGCATAGCATTTCAATGTTACAGGAAAGATGAAAATTTTACTAAAGGAAAGCTGTGACACAATTGTATAAATGCTTAATTGCGTTTTACCTTTTAATAATTCTGACTTGATACTTTCATACCATTGATTTCCTTAACTGTGACAGCATTGAAGCAAAGATAGCTTTCAGACGGGCATTGCTGCATAAATCTCCAAACTAATGTAGGCTCAAATCAGATATCTGTATGACACCCACAGATTGCCACTCACATGACAGTCTCTCATCTAATTACTTGCTACATTTATACAGAGCTCCCCAAATGCTGTACCTCATTTCACAGCTCAAATATTTTTATCTACAGTCATGCTACCCAATTTCAGAGTTTTTTCTTCACCAGCATTTTTTTAAAATCTCTAAACCACCTTTGCCCCAAAGTCAAGCATGAATGTGATTGCCTATATTAATTGAAGGCACCTCTCTGACTGCCATTTATCACGGGTAAATGCTAGTCACTATATAGTAATGTAGACACTAGTATTTCTTTGTCAATAATATGCATCTTAGTCCAGCCACAGGACTGTCTGTTTGCTTGTCTGGTCTTCATTTGGTTTACCGAGCCTGAAAAACAAAAATACTGCAACGCATTCAAGCGGTGAGATTCTGCTGGTTTATGTTTTGCATCAATACATTTAGAGGGATGCATGGAACAGACAAGCAACCAGCGTGGTGGTGGGGTTTCGATTCAGTTCAATTCAATACATTGTCATTAAAACATTGTGGTAGGCTGACATCTCTTAGAGATGTATGTGCCATTACCAATGAATGAATAAAACAGCAATATAATGAAAACTTAATAGTTATGTGGTAATACATATGTAAAAAAAATAAAATAAACTTATAAATAACAATATCTACACAATACTTGTTTACAACACTACTAAAGTTACATCTTCCCATTCTGCGAGCATTTAAAGGGTGTACGTCCGACACAAAAATGGCAATGTTCTTCCGACACAATCTTATTAAAGTGCATCTAGAATAAAGGAAATGATACAAATGCTGATATATGCAGACTCGGTCTGATCACCTAGGGCCAGTGTGTTTGGGTGAACCTTAGAGTAGTATAGGCCACAAAACAGGAAATAAATGGTACATATCCTTGAAATTTGTTCTTTCTAACTCTATTTTCGACCATAAAATAGTTTGAAAAGTAGTTCATACCGTCATTGCATGTGTAATTGGCATGCAATTGTGTCACAAGCTAAGACAGGGATTTTACTCATAAAAATTTAAAGATATATATATATATATATATGTACCAGTTTAAACCCGTATTTATTTATTTCCTCCATGGCCTAATGGTTATAGCAGTTGATTTTGATTCCACTGGCCTGAGAGGACCGGGGTTCGAACCCTGGAACTTCATTGGAGTGAGTTGGTAGTTGTGTTCGGGGAGGGTGGCCACTGTGTCGGCACTGGTTCACCCTCCTGTCTGGTGTATGCATGTGTGCAGTAACAATATCCCAGCCAGACTCCACCCGGATGATAAGCAGTGGACCACGAGGAGCAACACAGAACAAATGGATGAAGACATCTGGACAGAAGTTGACATTGTCTACACTGCTTCGATTGTATATATGTACATAAATACACATTGAAAAGCGCACCTGAATGCCTGAGTGATAGTAAATGGTAGTGCTATAGAAATTAGTAATAAAAGTATTTGATGCTGTGATAAAGCATACAGAAATTGCCCAAAAATGGCAGAAATTCTTAATATGCTTGCATATTTTTGCCAAATTCCTTCACAATTATATTATTTAAGTATTCCCTCAACATGTATTAAAGAAATATGAGCAATTACGGAGAAAATTGTAGGTATAACTAGAGATTTTTGTGATATTTCTGTGCTAAAAATACTGTAAATTTAAGGGTAAAAAAGCTGAAAATAACTTGTATGTTTGAGACATCACATTTGGCTCAAATATACAATGCCGAAGCCATTTCATGGTTCCTAATTATTTGAAAGAACTCTACTTTGAACAAAAGATAGCAAATGTGGATCATCATTGCACTGATGGCATCCTACATTAGCAATTCAAACGTGTACGTCCAACATGAAAATATGTACGTCCGACATGAAATATAAATGGCTACAGCTTTATAACAAACTAGAAAAGCCCAGTGGGGCTAATATAGTTAATGATTCAAAGCCACTTCACACGGGCAGTTTTAAAGTATTTGCACTCAAAGTGTCTCAAAATAAAGTTTGAAATTTGAGAATTTCCATCATTCTATCATAAAATTAACATATTACTGTTTCTATAATCAAAGAGAACTGAAGTGATTTGGTGGTTTACTACAAAATACAACTACTTAAAGTAGGCAAGGGTTGATTCTTGAAAAAACTGTTTATCAGGAACATTGATGGAAATGGAAAATTTTCGTTGGGGGAGCTCTCGGCTCGTGCGGCATCGGCTTATAATACTTTCCCTTAAAGTCTGCTAACAAACCATTTGAGCTAAAGGGCCGGCCCCAAGCCAAGTGCTTAGGAGTAACCTATTATACCCAACCCACTATACTATATCCCACAACTTCCCTGAGATTTTGACACACTCCAGTCAACAATCTCACCTCAATGCCACCTGCCACCATGACCGGGATTCGAACCAGCTACCTCTGAGTAGCCTCAGGCCGATGCACCATATAATACTTTCCCCTAAAGTTCCGCTATCAAACCATATGTGTTAAGGAGCAACCTATTATACTCAACCCACTATAGGCTTACCACTCCAAATTTTTAAAAGGGAAAGAATTCTTCCAACATAGCATAATTATGGTTGACTAAAATTACCATGAGGACTGAAAAAGTAACATGATAATCATAATTCCACAACTGATCATTGGGGGAGCTGTAGCAGGGTACAGCTCCCCCTGTTTTTTGGTCAAGGGAGCTCAGCTCCCCCGAGCTCCCCCCCATTTCCATCACTGACAGGAAAAATATCCTTCCAGAAACAATTTTCACCCATTCTTATTCTTGGAAATCAAGCCACATCATTGCATAGGAACATCAAAACCCATACAAAACTTAAATTTTGATTAAACATGCCACAATTTGTTTTTTACCATTTTTATTACGAAATTACAGAAATCTGGCTTGCCATTACCCTGAAAGTTTCTGTTGAGTAGGGTACTAGTCTCAAAAGACACATGATTTCCATGGTTAATAATCCCTAGGTATCCTATTAACCCAATGTCAAGTTTTGTTACTGTACGATTGAAACTCATGGTGTTCAGCTGTGTCAAACATAGTGTTTTGGAGCAAAAAACCGCCGAAAATGACCAAAAATCAGGCGCCTTTGGAAAAATCATCTTTGATGGCTCCATTAACAAGATATTTGGTTATTATCCTTTAAAGTCATTCAGTTGATAGCGAAAAATTACAATTATATTGATATATGACACAAATAAATCAACTTTTTTCTCTATATTGATTTTCTCAAAATAGTGTAATAGCTAACAAAAGATAATATATTTGACATTTTCAATACTTATAAAAACCCTTTTTGGCATCAAGCTTTACTTAATTTGTATAACCATGGCCGTTTCTTCATTGAATCCAGCGTTAAAATGTACGAATCTGAGTAAAATTTCTGATGGGTAGGAGAGGACATTTTTTGACATCATGAATTTTAATTTCTAAGAAAATGTATGGACATGGCCTGGATATCTTTTTAACTTATATTTGTCACATACTTGTAAAGGCACATGATTCAGCAAAAGATACACAAATCGCTTGTTTTTCCTACAAAACACTGAGTGTTTTTTCTATGGGTTGGAGAGGACATGCTTTTTTTGACATCACATTCAAGCCTCACATTCTGAAAATCAATTATGATTAGTGAAATAAATGTTTCTGTTTTACCTTGAGAAATGTCTCAAGCTTCGAAATTAGCACAAACAGTATACACATTCTTTGATACTTATGGCTAGTTCTCACGGAGACGTAACAGAGGGTTTAAGCGACGGCGTTTCTTATATTTCCAGGAAAGGGCAAAGATTTGAGCATGTTCGCCGTCAATTTTGGCTTTACGGCGCAACAGGAACAGCATGCGTCGTTTTAAGAGGTCTTTCTACGCAATTCCTAGAAATTTGACGATGCAGGAAAAAAAGATTCAACCGGTTGAATCTTTGCGAGGAAAGAAGTGGTGAAGCAAGAAGAAGCGTAAAAAGAAATCAGTGCGCGCCGCAGATTTTTAAAGTTGCGACGCACAAAGAAGAGCTTCGACGCAGAAACAGCAGTGTAGCAGAAAGCTCTTGCTTCATGTCACATGTTTCAGACACGCGTCGCGGAAAGTCACATGTGCGACGCACGTGAGAGGGTGCGCGCCGCGTCTTTTGGACCCCCAATGCAGCAGACAGAGTGGCGCCTGAGTGCATGCGTTGTTCTATTTTTAGCATCAACCCTTTGTCTGCGTGTCACCCTCTTTTTGCGCAGCGGCTGGGGCAGCAGCAGCGAAGCAGGGGGGGCGAAGGAGGGGAAAAGAGGCGGTCCGCACCCTGCATATATATAGAGGGGGCCAGTTTAGAGCACCATACCCACTCAGACCTTCGACCAGAACACACCTAGAATCCACGACACTATTATCAACTGCTACATTTGCTGCTACTTTTGTTGCTACAATTGTACTTTTGCTGCTACAACATGGGACCAAAGAGGAGAAAGGGCACCGTCGTCACCAGGGCACCAACCAAGCTCAGCACCAGGTCAACACTTCACACTCCTGGGAGCACTCCAGTGACAACTCCAGCTACAACTCCAGCTGCAACTCCTCTCCATGAACCTTCAGATGCTGCAGTGACTGCCTTCTTCACAACAGCCATGGCAGACATCTCTCTACCTGGGCTCTACACCTCCACTACAGCTGGCAGCCAGACGAAGACCACCTCTTCAACCAGCAAAGCCACTGTCGTCAGCGAGACCATCTTCGAGGGCCGGCCAGAAGACAACACAACAGAAGAAGATTCATCTGTTGAATTGTTTGAAGAGGAAGGAGACAAGCCTGCTGACAAGCCTTCCAAGTCTGCTGACAAGCCTGCTGCCAAGTCTGCTGACAAGCCTGCTGCCAAGCCTGCTGCCAAGCCTGCTGCGAAGCCTGCTGACAAGCCTGCTGCCAAGTCTTCCACGGGTCTTCCAGAGCCTACTGCCAAGTCTACTCCAAAGAAGACTCCAAAGAAGACTCCAAAGAAGACTCAGACTCCGAAGAAGACTCAGACTCCGAAGAAGACTCCGAAGAAAACACAAGAGAGCCAGCCTGTTCTTGCTCTAGATAGAGTGACCATACATGAGGACACCTTCGAGGAGGAAGAAGACTCTGCTGATGACACCCCTGCAGCTGCTGAAGCCAAGTCCAAGGGCAAGAAGGGCAAAGGGAAGGCCCCCAAGAAAAACATCAGGAACAACCTGGGCATCACATCTGACCAAGAAGACGACCTCATCAACTGGTACAGAGAGCATCCTGTCCTCTACATGAAGGGCTCCAGAGGCTACAAGGGCAACGAGAAGCTGCTGCTGGACACAGAAAAAGCCAAGGAGCTGGGACCCAAGTACACCTCCCAGGACATCTTCAACTGGAGGAAGACAGTCCGCACCCACTACTCCAGACTCGTCAGGCCTGAAGCTTCAGGATCCGGCAGGAAGGAGACTCTGACAGACAGGGACCAGTACATCCTAACCAACTGTCGGTTCCTGAAGGACTCCATCGTCCACAAGCCAGGCAAGGAGCTGTCCGCCATCTCTCAACTGTCTGCCAACCGGCCAGCCTCAGACTCCGAGGACAGCTACAACCCTGAGGATTCCCTGCCAGCTTCGTATGACATGCCGGACCTGCCACCTGAACAGCCAGCACAGGACAGACCTGACAGCCAGCAGTCCCAAGTCTTCCCTGGAGCACCAAAGCCTGGAGCCGCTGCCAAGGGAACCAAGAGGAAGGCCCCAGGAGATGAAGCCATGCACTCCGCCATGCACGTCATCGCAGGCAGCATGCAAGCCATGTCCTCCGCCAAGAAGATCCTGAAAGGCTCTGGCTGCAACATGTGCCCCGACCACCAGGAGTTGACACCCGATCAGGAGTACTGGAGGATGAAGTGCCAGGACCTCTACCACGTGGGATGTCACGCCAGCCCTGAAATCAGAAGGAAAATGGTGAGGGCCATTGCAGAGGCCGCCTTCTACTGGGACAAGGAGAGTGAGATGGATGAGGCCAGCCGCCAGTCAAGACATCATCAGGAGCAGACCTTCCAGCCTCCTCATCCTCCTCAGCGCCTGCAGATGCCACCTCCTCCTCCTCCTCCTCCTTCTTCGACGTATGTGCCATCCCACCACCAGCAGCACCACCACGCTTCCATCAGCAGCCATCACTACCACCACCACCAGCCCAGGGAAGGAGGATCCTCCAGGCAGACTCCCAGCTACACCGTGATGCAGCCCAGCCCATCCTCCATGACACTGATGGTGGATGCTCAGGAGAGCCCCGAGAAGTACGGCTACCCCCCTGGACCCAGCTTTGGTCAACCGGGCGCCCATCACCAGCACCAGCCTTCCCCTTCGGCCAGTTGGACTGAGAGTCTCCTTTCTCCACGAAAGTAGAAGACCAGATGCAGCAAAGACAACAAAAAACCTTGGCCCTTTTAAGGGCCACCAAATCCTCCCAAAAGGGCAGGCCACGTACACATCTTATGTTGACAAAAAAAAAGAGCTTGTGTTGACCGAAAAGAGCCAAAAAAGAGCAAAAAAAACGTTGACAATCCCCAAAAAAAAAGTCCCCCAAAAAAAAAGTCCCCCAAAACAAAAGTCCGGTCCTGGCCTTCATTAAAAGTAATCACCTTCATAAAAGCAAGGTGCTAGTTCCCCCTTTCTTTGCCCCAAAACATACCATGTGCAGCACTAGTACAAGTGCTGCATTCTTTGGTATAAACATATTTTTATTGCACTAGTACAAGTGCATGAATTTCTTAATTAAAATGTAATGCACTAGTACAAGTGCTTTGGTTTTAAAACTTGTGTTGATTGGTTGCACTAGTACAAGTGCATCACTTTGTAATTTCACTTGTCTAGGGCAAGTGGCAGGTAGATAGCTAGCTAGATAGATAGATAGATAGATAGCTTGATAGATAGCTAGATAGATAGCTAGATAGATAGCTTGATAGATGGAACACAATGCTCGTTACATATATACACTGCAGCAAAAGAAAAGCAGTTGTCGTCACTTTGCAGGAATTGGACTTGGATAGATAGATAGATAGCTTGATAGATAGCTAGATAGATAGCTAGATAGATAGCTTGATAGATGGAACACAATGCTCGTTACATATATACACTGCAGCAAAAGAAAAGCAGTTGTCGTCACTTTGCAGGAATTGGACTTGGATAGATAGATAGATAGCTTGATAGATAGCTAGATAGATAGCTAGATAGATAGCTTGATAGATGGAACACAATGCTCGTTACATATATACACTGCAGCAAAAGAAAAGCAGTTGTCGTCACTTTGCAGGAATTGGACTTGGATAGATAGATAGATAGCTTGATAGATAGCTAGATAGATAGCTAGATAGATAGCTTGATAGATAGCTTGATAGATGGAACACAATGCTCGTTACATATATACACTGCAGCAAAAGAAAAGCAGTTGTCGTCACTTTGCAGGAATTGGACTTGGATAAATAGATAGATAGCTTGATAGATAGCTAGATAGATAGCTAGATAGATAGATAGATAGATAGCTTGATAGATGGAACACAATGCTCGTTACATATATACACTGCAGCAAAGAAAAGCAGTTGTCGTCACTTTGCAGGAATTGGACTTGGATAGATAGATAGATAGATAGATAGATAGATAGATAGATAGATAGATAGATAGATGGATGGAGGGATTGATTGATTGATTGATTTTTGGGCTTGTTTTGTCAACATAGGATGTGTACATGGCCAGCTCAATTGGGAGGATTTGGTGGCCCTTAAAAGGACCTGGGGTTTGTTGTTTTGAATGCATCTTCTTCAGATTTTCTCCAACTGCCAAGGGACACTTCCTGCCGGACTGTTGACCCAGTCACGTAGGTAGTCTCGAGCAGCCTTGGCATCTCTGGAGGCATTTCCGTGTCGAAGTGGTTCTCCTAGGTCATGCAATTGACGGTCTCCCCTCCAAACTCCTTCAGCGACGTCATGTGTCTGTGGATCTTCTCTGTCCATCACTTCATTGTCACGGGCATGGTGGACGCCTACTCTGTCTCGCAGAATGTTGTGTAGAACACAAGCAGCCATTGTGATGTATGTCACTCTTGTAGGTCGTTGGGGCATGGTGGTCAGGAAGCATCTGAACCTGTGTGACAGCAGACCGAAGGCATTCTCCACCACTCTCCTGGCTCTTGAAATCCTGTAATTGTAGACTCTGGAAGCAATGTCAAGGTTCTTTCTTGGCACTGGTTTGAGCAGCCATGTCCTCAGGGGAAATGCCTCATCACCCACGATGTAATATGGGAAAGGATTGTCTTCTGTGCCAGGTAGAGGTTCTGGAGGTGGTAGGCCTAGATCTTCCTCGTCCAGGAGTTGTCGAAGTACTGTGTCCCTGAAGACGCCGCCATCAGATGCACTTCCTTGACAGCCAGCCTGCACATAGATGAACTTGTAGTCGGCATCAACGAGGGCCATCAGGACAATGGAGTAAAATCCCTTGTAGTTGTAGAACAAGGAGCCTGCAGCCTTGGGACATCGGATTGCGACGTGCTTGCCATCCAGAGCTCCAATGCAGTTGGGCAAGTTCCATTTCGTCTCAAAAGCCTTGGCTATCTCCTTCCATCTTTCAGGCTGTGTGGGTAGTGCCAGCTGTCTTTCGAAGGCATGAACGATGGCAAGGCAGACCTCAGGGATGAAGTTGCAGATGGTGTTGGGTGCCACACGGAAAGCATAAGCTAGGGACTTGTAGCTGTTTCCTGTTGCCATGTACCGCAGGGTGATAGCCAACTTCAGACCAGGTTCCAAAGCCCTCCTCATGTTGTTGTCTTGCTTAGCGATGAGTGGTCCAACAGCTTCCAGGATTTCAGCAAAGATGGCAGGGGGCATTCTAGTGTAGTTGTAGTAGCCGGACACGTCACGCACTTGCAGTTCAGGCAGCAGTTGATGGAAGTGACCATGTTGTTCCCTCTGCAGCAACCAGTTGCGAATCCACCACCTTTTCTGTCTCCTGGCCCTCCTCCCCCTGTGTCTCAAATAGACAGCTCCGATAGCAACAGCAGCAGCACCAGCCACAACAATAATTTCTTCTTCATTCATCATGCATATGTTCAGTAGGCAGTCGTTGTGTTCTCATTGAAGGGCAATCAGCAAATGAAGCAAGGAGGTCCTCTGTGTCCCTTTTTATAATGACCAAAAGTGACTCCTGCAGCAGCCAAACACACTTTGCCGCAGAGCTGCAACAACAGACGTTCGTCGATGCTTAAGAGACCTTCGTCGCTGCTTAAGGCAAGGACGACGAAGAAGGTCAGCATCGACGCGCCTGTAATGTCCTCGGCGCTTTATGAATGCATGTGCGACGATGAACCATCAAGTTACGCAGTAACAAGTCCCTAAATGCGGCGTTGCATCCTTACAGTCGTCGGCGAGGCTGTCATTTTCAGCGGCGCATCTTACCTCGGGTGTACGCCGAAGGTTTCCTGATGCGTCGCAGGTCGCCAATTTCAGACGTAGCTGCCTCACAACCATCTGCGGCGTAAGAGGAAACAACATTGGGCGAAGTAAAAGCAGCCTCGCCGAATTCCAAAACAAAGTGCGACGCGTCTGTTTGGAACTGCGCTGAGGAAAGAGAGGCGGAACGCGGCGAAGAAAGCTTAAGCAGCGCCGCGGACACCTCAAGACTCACCGCGGCTACTAACTTTAAGGTGGCTCGATACTCGTGAACTTTCTAAGATAGGATTTCTCAAAAATAATTTAGAATGATCCAAAATATAGTTTATAGCAAGGATATGTAAAAAAAAGTGGTTGCAACCAGCCTTTTTTTCGAAATATTTGAGGTTATGTACAAGAAAGTCAGTCCACGCAAACCTGAAAAACTCAATTTTTTTCTTATCTTTCTTTCTGTGAAGTTTGTCCTGCCATTCAGTGGTCATGCATCCCATATTATGAAATGAAGCATGGAATTGAAGAAAAAACTTCAATGGAACTGCTGATTACAATTTCAAAGAGATATATTTAGTTTAAAGGACTTTCCAAGGGGCTCGGAATAAAAGTTTTGATTTTGACAGTTTTAATTTTTTTTATAAACCATGGCGCTAAAAAAAATTGACGGGATAGGATTTCTCATTTTTTTGTCATTAATTTCCAAATATTGTTAGGAACAATAAAATGTATAAGAGAAGGTTTGCTACCGCGATAGAAATTGAGATAAAAATTTATTTCTATCTCAAAGTAAATTTTTAGAAATTAGACCTGCTTGCCGAAAATCGCGTGTAAAAAGTTTCTATTCGGACCATAAAGCTGAATCTCTGGCATGTCATAGTGATGTTCATAGCGCATCTAATGCTTCAAACCAGAAGTTTCTAACCCTAATAGAAGTGACGCAAATGGCAAATGAAGCGGCCGTCGCATGGAATTCTAAAATCCCAAAAAAGCAGCTCACAGAGCTCAGCAGGCTGTTGTTGCTATGGTGACGCCGCCATTGCTGCTCCATGAGTAGCGAGCCACCTTAAGCGTCGCACATGACACTAATTGATTACGTAATGTGCCAAAACCAACGTTCTACGCCAAAACTTTCCAAGAAATGACTTCTCTTGATGCGTCGCTCTCAAATCGCCGTCGTGAGAACCAGGCATTACTCATAACAGCATATAAAGCAACTGATGGTCCATCGAAAACAAAATTTTTGACATCTGCCATTTTTTACATTTTAGGACCCAAGTCATGTTGTATATAACTTATTCACATGAAACCTGTTGTATTTTATACCCAAGCTATAGGTCCAGAGAGGTATCATTAACATGAATCACAACTGATTGAATATTTTTTCTGTTCATCCATGAAATTGGCAAAAAAGTTTGGATTCTTATACAAATATATTACATAATGCTTCTTTCACTTAATTTCTGTTCATAACCTGTGTTCTAATGTTGGACCAGATCTATCTGAGAAATTTCAGAGTTTTGAAGCAAGCACAAGTGCCCAAACTTGTACGGGGTCAAATTCTTATTTTCATCACTGTACACAGCTGCAGATCTATAAATGTCGTGCATCATGACGCTACAAAATTGCATTGGTCTCCCAGTCGAAAATCCTTAAAAAATGCTCTGCTACTAATCACTGTTTCGAATTCAGCTGTTGCTGGGTCACCTGGGCCTATATTGGATGACTGTTTCAGTCATCCTTCACTTCAGTGTCATTTGCTCCTCCTGTCCTAAATTATCTTGGAACCAAGTGCAAGTGCAATCCAATCCAAACCAATCTAATTCCAGCCAATCTCATTGCATAAACCCCATCCAATCTAATCCCATCCCATCCAATTAAATTAAATCCAGTCACATCCAGTCTCATCCATTCCTTTATCTATTCCAATCCAATCCAAGTGAATCCAGTATGATCTTGTCCAATCTGATCCAAAGTACACATGTAATCCGATAAATACAATTTGATATAATCAAAGCAAATCTAAGCCAATTCAGTTTGATCCAATCTAAGCTATACATAAATTTTCATCAATTTTAGTTTGTATAATATACTGTATTTGTTTCTGCGAATTCAAACCTCAGTATACCTGTAAAATTATCTGAATATGCCATATTTTTAATATGAATGTAACCAGAGCAATGTGCTTTAACTAATTGGCTTGTTTTAATTTCTTTACTCTCAATTGAATTTTGCGAAAACCGGCTGCAAAGTTTGTCCTTGAGTTTTTTTGTCATTACCGGAACATAGTACTATTTTTGCACCTGCCCGGGGAGATCAGTTGTTTTGTGGAAACTAAAGGGAATTGTGAAACCAGACCTGCTGGTTCTTACTTAGGAGGGCACAGGAAGCAGTGCTGGTGACATGATGGAAAATAATTTCCTTCAGTTTCCTCCAGAGAGATGAATAGTTTTTAAAGTTCCGGAGTTGACACAGACATCGTAAAAGTGGTTACAAGAATATAATGAAAGGCTGTTGTGTTGGAAATTGTACAAATTAATTAAATAATGGCTTTAACTACTTGCCATTTATAGCTGCTACCTGATACAACTTCATTTTATTTCACTTTTTGAATGATTTTGAATAATAATATAGCAAAAAGTTGTCAACTCAAGGTGGTTACGGTGCGTTTTTGGCTGAAACTGAAAGTAATCATAGTAATATTTATATATTATGTATAGAAATAATAATTTTTTTGGGCAGGTTTTATTTATTCAAACTTCAATTTTTCATTCAAGGCCAAAATTTGTACGGTGTGATAAAACTTTAAGATTTACAGAGTGTGCAAGCATGGTTACGCTGATATTACATGTACATGTATTGTGAGAATGACCCAACTGAGGATTGTCAAGGATTTGAGCATGCAGGTGGATGGCTGAAAGTCTTTGCCTGCATGGGTTCGAACCTTGGTTGGAGAACCCAAAATCTTCAGTCAAGTCAATCATCAGCAAAATCCTGCCTTGATGTCGTTCAGATGAGACATCAAATAGTGGGCCCTTGTGTCATTATCTGTGCTGGGCAAGTAAAAGATCACTCACATGGTAAATGTGTAAGATGTTGAGCACTGACCAATCTGATCAATAATACTGATAGCACTATGCCTCTCCCGCCAACATTTAAACTCATACAGAGTTATGGAGGCCTGTTGGCATAGATCTCATCCAGATCTCATCAATCAACAGCGGTCATGACCAAAAACATCTATCTTTCTATTTAAGGATGCTGTCATATAAATGATATATGTCATTGCCTACGAATTTGATGTTACTAATCTGAAGCCAAGGGATATCTTCCAAAAAATACCAATCCCCCCAGTCATAGTAAAATAAAAATAGGAAAATCCTTAAATGATATCTTGTTTCAAGCATTCTAAGATAGGAGATTTTGTCATGTTTTATGATGCTTGTTCCAATATTTCCTTATAGAGTGGTTCAAATTTCAGTGGAAAAGTTGTCTAAATAAAAGTGTCTGTGGCCATATTGAAGTTTAAAAGCTCTATAATTGTCTCAATGTCTCAATGTGTTCTTGCCCGTTAAAACCTTCGTCTGGATGAAAAAATCATCAAATTTGACTTTCTTGTGGGCCAACTGCTATATGTTGTCAATGCCAAATGAAAAACTGTGATAATGTAACAGACAGGTTCTTTTGTTGTAAACCGTTTATTCCATCCAAGGTCAAATCAACATCAACCCTGCAAATATGTACAATCTTTAAGTATATGGCATATATAACATAATCAACAGTAAATCCATAATATATATGCAATTGCAATTCAACAAAGATACATAATTACACTTTGACATGTCTAACTAATTAACCTACCCTGAGTTAGCAGTTGACTAAATACAATCCTAGCAACTTCACCAATCAACCAGTATATGTAGTGAAGCCCAGTATCATGCACCTGCAAGAATTATGCATAATACAACCTTTTGGACTAAAGAAGTTGTGAAACTAATAATTACTGAAATAACTAAGTTTATAATAAATAACTGGTGCTCACCTTAGATCAGAGATAAATCTCAATCCCAGAACAATGTTCATGCAATGGTAACTTGAAATGTAATGACTGTGTGCAGTGAATATAGGAAGTGCTGGAAAACTGTCATAAGTGCAAACTGTTAAAAACCCTCAAATAACAACTCAACACTTTGTGGTTTTGTACAGGACAGTTTATTCAGGTTTCCCCAGAAATACCCAATGTGCCAGAAGTACACCCTGTCACATAAAGAAATTGTATAAATACACCCTGTCACATACACCCCCACTTCGGAAAATGGGTACCACCACATTTACTTACAAAACAATCATAACATCATAACAGAAAAAAAATTAGCTGAAAAGTAAGAATCAGACATACAATTATAATTATCTAAAATCATGTGACTGGTATCGGTCGACTGGCCTCCTTTCCCTCGTCGATCTTCTCGGACCATCTTGAGGTTGCGTCGCAGCTGCAGGTTCTGCAGCAGGTTCTGTCGCAAGTTCTGCTGCATGTTCGGCCGCATGTTCTGCTACTGCTGCTGGCCCTGTGTCTCTCTCAGCCACTTGAAGATCATCTTCTTCTCCTTCAGAAGATGAAACCTCCAACTGCAAAAATCCTTCACCACTCTCACTCTCGGAATCTCTTTCCATCTGTTCACTGGAATTCTGCTCTCCTGTATCCACTCCTCTTTCACTTTCTCTTGTAGCCTCAACTATGTCCTGAACACTTCCAATAGGCAGAAGATGATTTCTGTGAAGTCTCTTACAACGTCCACCTCGGGGGTTGTTTTCCTTCCTGACATCAAAAACTGGGATATCCGGGTCCACTTGCTGAACAACAACATAGCAATCCTCCTCCCACCTGTCAGCCAACTTGTGCCTACCTTCTGGAAAAGCAAGCCGCTTAACCAAGACACGGTCACCAGACTTCAAACTAGCACCTCTGCTGCGGTAGTACTCAGCATTTCCCTCCTTGGAAGCTTCAGACTTCTTGAATGCCAATTCATACGACTCTTGGAGTTTCTTACGTAGATCCTCTATAGTCTATATACTCAGAGTATGGCTGCTGTTCATGTTCAGACTGAAGTGAAAGAATCATATCAACAGGTAAACATGGTTGTCTACCATACATGAGCTCAAACCGTGTGAAACCTGTGCTGTCATTCCTCATGCAGTTATATATATGCATGGACAACATGAGACAACTGACTTCTCCAGCGAGACTTCTGTGAACTTGTTAAAGTCCCCAACATACCAAGAAGAGTCCTGTTGAATCGCTCACAGGTGCCGTTTCCCATCGGATGGTATGGCGTGGTTCGAGACTTCTGGATCCCCATCAAGTTGCACAACTCCTTCACAACCTTTCCTTCAAAAGATCCTCCACGGTCACTATGGAGTCTGAGAGGCATACCATAATGACGAATGAAGAGGTCCAGTAGAGCTTTAGCTGTTGTCTTCGCTGTTTGATTTCTTGTCGCTATGGCCTGGGCATATCTTGTAAAATGTGATGCTAGTTCCAATATGTCCTTATGAATAGGGAATAGAGTGGTTCAAATTTCAGTGGAAAAGTTTTCTAAATAAAAGTGTCTGTGGCCATATTGAAGTTTAAAAGCTCTATAATTGTCTCAATGTCTCAATGCGTTCTTGCCCGTTAAAACCTTCGTCTGGATGAAAAAATCATCAAATTTGACTTTCTTGTGGGCCAACTGCTATATGTTGTCAATGCCAAATGAAAAACTGATAATGCCAACAACACTTAAGAGATTTGAATGCAAAGATTATCAAGTGTGAGTGGATAGTTCCCGAGTTATTGACATTTGAAGGTTTCGTCGGCCATCTTGGACGCCATCTTGAAAAAAACATTTTTCCGATTTTGGTAAACTTTTAGTATGTTATAAAGCATACCTAAACCTAACAGAATCAGTTAAAAAAACCTTTTGTAACAATTTTTTGGGGGTTGTGGGGTTATTTTCCAGAAATAGACAGGACAACCAGGCAATCAGTGAAAAAAGAGGGGTGTACCCACCACAAATTGCAATAGTTTTGAACCATACATTTTTGGAAAGCTTATACTCCGAGGAATAACAAAATCTTCCACCGAAATTTCCCGGGAACATCCCTTTTCAGGCAAAAAACAAAATGGCCACCAAATATCCAAAAAAGTAGAAATTTGCCAAGGGGCCAACAAGACACAAGCTACTTTAAAAGGTTATAGCATGTTTTTGGATTCCTTAGACCCCCCAGATACATTAACAGTGTGCACAACCTTTCCAATCGACTGCTAATTCCGTATTATTCAACATGGCATCCAAGATGGCCGCCGCGCACTCGTCCTTCATTAACATGGGCAATTTTTCTACAATAATCTCATGTGATACATCAAATTTGGGGTTTTCCTGGTCAAGGAGTCTAAATTTTGTGGTTTTAGTGTGATTGGAGATGATTTGTGGCATTTGATAGGCCCCCTGGGTATTATAAGACCTCAAATATGAAGTAAATATGATATTGATACAAGAAGAGTTTCTAAATCTAACCTATTAGAATAGATTATATCATTAATGACACTCCAAAGCTTCTTTGGTTGCCTGTGAGTTGCCATTGGTATTGTGTCTGATTCTGCATCTGTATCTGTAGATTTGGCCTTGCAAGGGAGGGACTCTATCTCAGCAAGGCGTTGTGTGTGTGGCGACATCCTGCACGGTGCATCGATAAAAACTTCTAAAAATCCACAATAAACCAGTAAAAGTATCTTAGGTTGATAATAACAGGCAGGAGTCTCTGTACATCTAAAAGCCACTTCTTCATTTACATTTTCAGCTTATGCTTGTATGCATCAATGGAACTGCATTCAATCACATCAGTTGGTGGCTGATTCCATTCAAATATAGTCCTAGGGAAAAAGCTGAATTTGTATATTATAGAACTTGTGTTGAGCTGGCAGAGTCTCAATTCATGGTATCCTCTTGTTCCGGGGCGTGCCCTTTTTACATAGTCTGGGCGGGAGATACCAATTAGGCCATGGATTATTTTGAACAACATGACTAATTGCTATGTAGCTGCTGTCTGCACAGTTGTAATGTATTCCACTTCAGGTCTCCTAATAATGCCGTCACTGTTCTTTCTTCTCTTGACTAGTTCTTCTTGATGAATCGGGCCAATCATTTTTGCACCGTTTCTATCTGTCTTAACATGTTTCTGCAGATCAGGATTTCATGCATACACAACAGGCGTATTCAACATGCGGTCTGACGAGAGCAGTGTAGGCTTCTTCCTTGACTCTTTCTTAACATTTCTTCAGGTTTCTTCTCACAAACCCCTGTGACTTGTTGGCTTTTAGGGTTATTACAGAATTTCAAAATCGATTAATCTATTGCCCAAAATCGAATCGTAATCGATTAATCGCCTTTTTCCGGCTATCCTAGACACAGGGAGAAGTTTTCTACATCATTGTCTTGAGAAGGAGCTTGACAGACTTAGATATTCAACTGAAAATGCAAATTGCAATTAGGAACTCGCACTTCTTTCTCTGTAACCTACTTCAATCCAGTATAACCAATTCAATTAGCTAATCCAATTGACAAATCAAGTTGCAATTCACTCTGAACATCCGGAATTTGACAGCCATACTAGTCTTCCAGGTACAAATATACAAATAACAGATTAATTGATTTTGGATACTGGAATCGATTTTTAGGTACTGTGTTTCAAGGCCTCTAGCATGTGTCCCATCAGTTGGTAGTTCTCTATGACCGGTCTTCGGCACCTTTGGACTCTCTGGACAATGCATTTTTTGTGGTTGAACTGCATTTGCCATGTTTTAGACCATTTTTCCAGTGTTATGAGAACTTTTTGTAGTATGTGTGAATTTATTTTTACTTTCACCATCAACTTCAACCTTCTGTCTTCTAGTAGTCAGCTAGTTTCCTATCCAATCTAGTAGTTCACCCCTAGTGCTCTAGTTTCATGAGTAGTTGTTGGTGTGCCATTGTATTTAAGGCTTTTGAGAAGTCCAATATAAGCATGTCAGTCTGTTTTCTCTGGTCCTCTGATCTTGCAAGTTCTTCTAGTATGACTACGACCTGTGTTTCACATGATCTTTGTCTTCTGATGCCATGTTGGTAGTCCACAAGGACGTTTTGATGTTCCAGGTGATTCATGATGTGGTGGAAGATGTACCCAGGTCAATGAGACAGGTGTAGTTTTCCGGTTCTTGCACGGTCTCCTTTTTAGCAGTGCAGCTGCTATATCCCTAGAATTTTTCTACAAACTGTGACCATTTAGGCGATCGCACTGTTAAACCTATCACTCTGAAACTTGTCATATGGTCTCATCATGAGTTTATCTTGCTTCCATCAACTTTTGGTAAACTTCTGTGACAATAATTTTTTTATTTTCTCAACTAAAAAGCTTTTCCCGCGAAATTTAAATGATTTTACATGGTGTGCTGCTGCTGCTCTCCTGCTGCACTGCTAAGTCACGCTTCACTGAGCAGCTGCTGGGTAATAATGGCTGGTTCTCGCATGGAGGTTTGTTTATAGCTTTTGAAATTTCAATTGTTTCAACTTGCAGAGGGTTGTCAGTCAACTTTATTCATGTATTTTGACAGGTAATGATATCCTGAGGTGTTAAGCCAGGGTTGTAGCATTGGTAGACTCACAGTTTGTCAGCTTTGCTCGTGTTTTATAGATCAGATTTATCAACGTGGAATTTCCAGAGGGTAAACGCTGGACAATAATGGGCTTGGAGAGCCAGAATAATTAGAAAGGGGTTACTGGTGATGGGATAGAAGTGTGAATTTCATTAAGTGCAATTTACCAATTAGCCATCAATTCATATACCACTTGCCATAAGGCAGTTCGTTCATTGATTGGGGTTTTGGATTGTTGACCAATTGCTGACTCTTGGATAAATTGTGGCGCTTATTCTTCCAAGGCTGAATTGTATTACTTTCTTACTTTTATCTATGCAAAGTTTCCATTCTTCAGTTTTGATTATTAGATCAATAACCAACCAAGTGCCAGGTTATGACAAGTATTGACTCCTAATTGACGTAATATGAAAGAAGAAGGTCTTTATTATGAAATTTTGTGTTAAGTCAAGGCCTAAAATTTGTCAAACTTTGCACCTCTGAAAAACACCACAGAAGGAAGGAAGGAAGGGAGGATGGATGGATGGATTTGATAGATGGAGTTTATATGGATTAGGTAGATGGAATGGACAGATTAGAAAGGTTAGAAGGATAGATAGATAGATAGATAGATAGATAGATAGATAGATAGATGGATTGATTCGATCTCATTCAAACTTTCCATACTTGCTCATCAGATTTTTTACATTCGACCATTCAATTTTGGTGCCCTTCTGTGATGGAAATTGTAATAAAGAAAATGAATAAACTGGCTTTTTTTGGGTCAAGGGTCAATCACGCCACCAGTCTATTTATAAATCGGGGCACATTGGGACAGTCATTTTTCGACTCACATTTTTCTCTCTGGCTGCAAAAGGGTATGTGAAGTCTAGTTTATTATGCCTTGCATTTAAGCTCAATGGTATCGGTGATATTCATACAAACTTCTGAGTTCTTCAGTGCTTTCAGCATTGAGCAAAATTAGTAGACGTTAAAAGCGTCCCAATGTGCCCCCGTCCCCCCTACTAAAATCGCAGAAAAGAGTGGGAAATTTTACATTTATTCCGAAATAGTACCACAGTTTCAACCAATTGTTGCACCAATATTTCTGACACCGTTATAGAGATTTCACCAATGGTCGCAGAAATGTTTACAATAATTGAATAATTTTTTTCAATGTATTAAATTCTCATCATGGCATCAATTTTAGCACTAACATACTAAGTTGCACATGATTAGGCTTTACAACAGTTTCTAAGACTATTGTAGAAATATTAACGATTATTATCATTGCTCAAATTTCTTCAGTTATTTCCATATTTCTGTAATAATGGTAATAAATTAGGGAAAATCATGGAATTTCTGAGACTATCTCACAAAATGTTTATGATTTTTCTTCCAAATTTCTGCTAGTGTAGTTGTAGGATTAAGAGTCCAGAGGAGCTTTATACGATATACTCTTTAAACAGGTATATCCAGGCTACATGATTATAAATTTGGGGACCCATAATATGCATTTGAGCCCAACTTGTCCTCTTGATCTTTCTCACATTATTTTTGACTTGAAATTGTCAAATTTAGGCAAATTTTCTTTTATTTTTTTCACTAAATGTGAGGCCCCCCTGAGTTGTGAGGCCCTAGGCTATAGCCTACTCAGCCTAATGGATAATCCAGGCCTGAGTTTCTGTACTCCAGGTGTGATGATGTGCAGATCTTTGATGGCAGGTAGTTTGTCCTCCTCTTTGAGATAATTGTATCAATTAGCTGAATGTGGAGTCGAAGTGAGCAACATTAACGGTGGGAAAGACCTGTGCAAGAAAGCACTTCTTACACCTGTTTTTCTCACCATTTTGATCACACTGACGCCACATTCATCTTTTTAACACAATAATTATTTTATAGATGCAATAAAAAATACTCTCACTAAGTGACTGGCAATCAATGAAGCCATGATGGAGTGTAATTTATAAAAACTCATCCAAGCTGGTAAAGTTAGATGTCAAAACTTTGTTTATATCATGTCATATTTACACCCAAGCAGCCTACATATTTTCTTCATATTTGAGGTCCTCAAATAGCCAGGGGGGCCTATTAAGTGCCACAAATCATCTCCAATTACCCTTAAACCATGAAATTTAGATTCCTTAGACAGGAAAACCCCATATTTGATGTATCAAATGACATTATTGGAGAAAAATTAGCTGCTTTACTGAAGGACAAGTACACGGCGGCCATATTGGATGTCATGTTGAATAATACGGAATTAGCAGTCGATTGGAAAAGTTTGGTGCACTGTCGTTGGTCTAGGGGTCTAAGGAATAAAAAAAAAATGCTATAACCTTTTAAAGTAGCTTGTGTCTTGTTGGCCCCTTGACAAATTTCTACTTTTTTGGATATTTGGCGGCCATTTTGTTTATTGCCTGAAAAGGGAGGTTCCCGGGAAATTTCAGTGGAAGATTTTTAGTATGTTTTTCTTTGGAGTATAAGCTTTTCAAAAATGTATGGGTCAAAACTATTGCAATTTGTGGTGGGTCAATCCCTAATGTGCCTGTACTAATATGGCTTATGAAGCAACTCTTTGGTCTAGATCACTGAAGCTAGCCGTTGATGCACACCTAATGACCTGCCCCATCATGCAGATGCCCCACACCATGACACAGAGCCAAATCCTGCACATGCAGACAAAAAGGACATTAAATTTGTTGCATTTTATACTGCAACAAAGATAGTGTAAAAATTCCATATAACTAGATTTGTCTGCAAGCTTCGAATGTCAGATATATTCATAGAAAATATGTCTTATTCTAATTTTACCATACCTTTAAGGTTATTTTGAGGCCTAATAATAAATCATAGCTGGTCAATGGATGTTTATAGAATTTACGATGACTTACCTTTGTATTGTACTGTTGGGATTATGTGTTTGTTATGAATCAGCTTTCGATGACATTTATAATCATGAAAAATTAATAAATCAGTTTTTTTTAATTTTCTTACTAAATATTGACATTTGGATATAAAGATGTATTAATAAAGATGTATTAATCACTCCCTATAATATTGCCATGCTGCAAATTTCGAGTGGTCATGTGACCTCCTGTCTGTAATGGGGCTCGAGATAATGGGAATCTTTAGAAATCTTTTAAAAATAAAAATCTTGAGAAATCTTTTTAAAATAACATAAAATTGGTGGCGGCCATTTTGGAAAGTTCGGCCCCCATGAGAAATGTGACACCAACCTAATTTCATACCTGGACCTATAATTAATGGAATTCTGAAGAGTTTACCTCTGGATACATGATTGCGTATAGTACTATGAGCTACTAAAGTAGAGTAATTTGTTTATTTAGTTAATAGTTACTAAATTTGCTAGCTTCACTATCAACGGATTAGCGATTAACAAGTTAATGCCCACCACTAGCCAAACTATCTAAGTGGCACATGGTTACCAAGATTTTAGTTATTAAGCTGTGGCGTACTACTACGCACAGGCTTTGAGAGACGAAATTACCAATCGCTTAATATTAAACTCGACAGAGTGCCACACTATAAAAATGTCACCAGCACAAAAATTGACTGCCTTCGGACACTTCTCGACCGAAAACCAGACATATCCAGAGCTCTTTAACGAACAATTTCATTTGTGCTTGATGCTGGCGAGGTCCTGGAAGCTCAGTTTGTCTGACAACAAACAAATCAGCTTGTGTTGTAAATGTCATAAATTTATTATGACGACAGATGAAGATACAGATTCATAAAAGTTGTCAGACAAAGGTGGGGGCAACACGCGCCACACCGCAAGTTAAATTAAATAATAAATAGCATAAATAGCACAAATAAAAAATACAACCATAATCGTAAAGTAGACAAAAGGAAACAGGTGGAAATGGCACAATGGCAAATACAAAAGAAAAAGATCACAAAAAATATAATAGTAAAAATTACATAGCCGAATAAAAAATTGTCCAAATGATGAAGATGAGGGAGGGTGGGTGAGGAAAATCTTCCGCTCTGCCAAGTCAGCCTGAAGTGAAAACATGGCCTGCACCAGCGGAAGTGGTAGATGCCCACCAGAGGGCGCCAGTCACCACACAAACTCATTTCAGTTCCTGAAATAGTCTTTGTGCTTGATGCTGGCGAGGTCCTGGGAGCACAGTTTTGCTGACAACAAACAAATCGGCTTGTGTTGTAAATGTCATAAATCTATTATGACGACAGATGAAGATACAGATTCATAACAGATGTCAGACAAAGGTGGGGGCAACACGCGCCACCGTTCGAAGAACGCCCCCACCCAACAGGACCCCAGCCAGCAGGAGGAGGAGGAGAAGAAGAAAGTTGAGGCGAAGGGGCAGGATGGCATGAAGCCTGACACTGCCAGAACATTTTACGCACTCAGACCTGATAGGAGCCCAGACGGAAGTATAAGGACTGGAAAAACTCCAGATCCGACAAAGCAAAACCGGTAATAGAAAATATTAAAAAATATTGATTAAATAAAGGCAGGATGGCCAGACAGGCCAGACACTGCAAATTGGAAAATGGCAGATAATTTGTAACAGGCAGGATGGCCAGACGGGCCTGGCACTGCAGAGAATATTTTAGTAGTAAAAAATAATAATACTGACATAAGTAGGAAGGATGGCACCGGAGTCCAAAGGTGGAACTGGAGGTCCTCACACAATCAAGTAGGTCCCCAGATGAGGTCTGACACAAAGATCTGAGGCTCCTAGTACTAGTAGTTTATTGTTTTCCCTGGGCTCCGAGGAGGGAGGGATGGGCCCTTGTCTTCAGACTGGCCCTTGTTTGTACAAACGTCTGTATTTTCTCGATTGTGAGCGAATACGGGCGAGGTAACAGGGCATTCCAAAATGTAATGAAAGAGAGGTTCTGCTGTACCGAGGTGGCAGTGGATACAGTTTGTGGCTTGTGTTCGACATATTTCAAAACTGCACCTATAACCGAGTCGCAATCTGGAAATTCTGGTTTGGACAGTGCGGGAGCATGTATTAGACATTTTGAGAGGCTTGAAGCTGGTGGCAGATTGGAGCCAACGTAATGATCTTGATTGAGGTTGAGCAGTATGGATTATGTTGTTTTGGAGGAGGCGAGATCGGAGGTAGATGACATTTTTGAGCTGGGATCTGCTGCGTCTAATACTTGTGATATCGACAGTTGGGAGAGTTGTTGCAGTTTTTGCTAGGGAGTCTGCTGAGTCATTGTGGAGAATGTCAACATGGCTGGGTATCCAATGAAATGTGACGGTACAACCACTTTCAAAAATAATGTTGCACATTTTTTTGGCAGATGGAATGAGGTTTTCTGTTATCTGATGGCCAGTGAGACTGGAGGGACTGAAGAGAGGCTAGAGAGTCTGTGTGAATGATGATGTTTTGACGGTCATATCTAATGGCAGGGGTGAGAGCGATACTGATTGCTGCGAGTTCAGTTTGAAGTGTTGCAGAGACCACAAGGTGGCATGGTTGAAGTCAATAAAACTGGTACTGCCCTCTCGGGGATTGGCGTGTCAGAGTTCATGAAAAAATAGGTCAAAGCCAAAGTTCTGGAAAAATCTGAATCCAATTAATGAACATTGTTGTAAAGTGGAAATCCAAAGGCCATGGGAATGTCCTGCCACTGCATGGTATGAAATCCAAAAGCTGTAAACTTCACAAAATAAGAAAGTCCAAATGCCTGCTCTGAGCCATGTGTGTGTCAACAGTGCGTGACCAGGGAAGAGGCCATGTGTTCCCTTGCAGTGTACTCCAGTGACAAATTTGCCCAGAAAACGGCTGGTAACAGTAATCCACAGGTGTACGGAAGGAGCAGGAACACGAAGACAAACAAACTACAGGTAGGCACAGGCACCAGCATGATAGAACCACACAAAATGAGAAAATCTTCCGCTCTGCCAAGTCAGCCTGAAGTGAAAACATGGCCTACAAAAGCGGAAGTGGTAGATGCCCACCAGAGGGCGCCAGTCACCACACAAACTCATTTCAGTTCCTGAAATAGTCTATCTGCCAGACATTGTCTAAACTGATAATTCTCAAATTTAGCAAAAATCTCAGCCGAATGTGAATCAAACATTTCAACAGCAGCCATCATTTAAGTTGCCATGGATACAGTTAATAAAGAATTTATCTCAAGACTGACTCATCATGACACCGCACACACCAGAAACCATTCATCTTCATTAACTGGGGTATTAGGGTTCTGAAAAACGGCACCAAGAGAATCGGCTGAATTGCAAAAAGGCTATTTTCAGGCTCAAAATGATTTTCTGGGTTCATGAACTATGTAACTTATTTTATTCATTGCCTCATAGAAAATCCAAATTAAGTTGTTATTGTGGAAGCAAACTTGTCAGTAAGCAATATGCCAAAATTCACTCCAGTGGTTTTTCATATGAATTTTTATAAGCACTTATAATTGGTAAATTCACAATTTTTTGAAAAATGTTCGAGAAGGCAAATAAACTGCTAAGAAATTTAACTCTAGAGACAAGGCTTACTGCATTAGAAAAATACTTTTGCCAAGATTTTAGTTGCATTTGTAGCCTGGATATCTTATTTATTGAAGCCAGCAAAATCAGAATTTCCATTTCTCAGAAATCTTTCCCCTTTTTTCAACAAGCATGTGCCTTACTTCTCGTTGTTCGAAACATTCTATTCTTAATATTTCTTTAGATCACCAAAAACATTTCCATTAACTTTTGAAAATTTTTCTATATTTTTCAGTAGTTTACCAGAATTTCAGACAATGTTCATGTGACTGTTAGAAATTTTTCCCGTTGGAGAATTAAATAATGTTTCCAATTGATATCAGGACCGATTGAAGGGTCTGGGAGACCCGGGCACAAAGAGGCCCCCATGTAACTTGCTGGTTGTACAATTTTCCGAGATCTCCAACATTGAGACTTTCTGCTGGTCATGAAGATATTCCACTCAGTACAGTACCTGCATGTATTACCTTAAAAACAATTATTGTTGATGACGTCATTGACGTGATTAATTAAACAAAAGCAAAAAAAAAAGCCCTTTTCACACTTGTATATTCTCAGAGACTGCATTACAATTCAAGTTTGGATAAAGGGATACAGATTACTCAAGCAGGTTTGAAAGATGACTTTGAAACCTTTTTTTCCATCCAGGGGCCTTTAATCAAGTACAATATTATGATTGAATCCACCCGACAGAGAACAAACAAGGAAGGTAGAATTAGAGATGGCTACTGCGCCAGTTTAATGGCAACAAAGAACACACAATTACATTCACACAAACATTCATACCACACATAGAGACAAAGGACACACAGACAGGAGCCTACTGCTCCTAGACCAGCCTGAACATAACAGACAGGTAACATACGGATCAGATGACATTAAAGTGCAAAGTATCATACAGGGTAATACATAGCTAAGTACAAATCACAACAGGAATAGAGAATATAATGAGACTTAGGCTCAAGAATATGAATAAATCGGATAGACAATCCACATAAACATGAAGGAAAATGAATTATATACAATG
Source organism: Platynereis dumerilii (assembly GCA_026936325.1). Taxonomy (NCBI): domain Eukaryota; kingdom Metazoa; phylum Annelida; class Polychaeta; order Phyllodocida; family Nereididae; genus Platynereis; species Platynereis dumerilii. Next base: position 2,904,812 of record JAPTHN010000004.1, read on the forward strand.
ACATACATAACGGAGAATAATAATATAGAAGGTAAAATTAGAATAAAAAATGGCCGGAGACCTTGGTGATTTTTGGAGGGCAAAATTACCCACAATTTTTGAAAATTTTGATCTAAAATTTGATAATTTTGGTTGGGTTTCGGAAAGACCCTAAAAAGGGGGAAGGAAGGAAAAAGGGGGAGGAGGGCGGGTGCTCGAGAAATACGCAACCCAGAGAAGAATGAACAAGAGTCTTTATAGTGAGAAGGAAGGAATTCACAGCTTATGGAAACTGTGAATGAAAGAACAGCTCAACGGAATGAGCGGGAAGGAGAGATTGGGAGCTGCGAAGATAGACAGACACCTAGACGTGAGAGATACAGAAATGTACAGAAAGTTGAAACCCAAAGCCAAGAAACTGGATCAGACTAAAGTCGGCGCGGCAGCAAACCCTTGTGTCTCTGCCCGGCTTCAATGGACCTTAGCACTCGCACTAAGCTATCATTGAATCCACCGGACAGAGAACAAACAAGGAAGGTAGAATTAGAGATGGCTACTGCGCCAGTTTAATGGCAACAAAGAACACACAATTACATTCACACAAACATTCATACCACACATAGAGACAAAGGACACACAGACAGGAGCCTACTGCTCCTAGACCAGCCAAGAGACAAGTCCAAGAGCAGTAGGAGTGGGAAAAGAGTGAGAAGAGTGAAGTGAGAAAGAGGCCAGGCAGGGTGAAGGAGGGTGAAGGAAGCGGCAACTGCCTGGAAATCTAGAGACTGAAAATGAAATATGTACAAGTCAAGAGGCAAGCCTCGAGGCGAAGAGAGAATAGCTGTCGGGCTCTGGCCTCATGTAGGTAAGGTATGCCTGGGAACGCCAACGGCCCAGCCTCTGGATGTCATGAGCCGGAAGGCCCACTCGGGCGGCTTGGGTAGCAGCCCCCGCTCGAAGAGAATGAGAAGAGAACGAGGCTGGGTCGAGGCCCAGGGCGGCTATAATAACCTTAATAGAAGAATTATAGACCTGATAGGAAAGAGGAGAGCCCGACGACAAGAGAAAGAGGGGATGAGAATGGGGTGCCGGGTAAAGAGACATCAAAAAGTGAAGGATGCATGGAGCACAGACTGGGTGACCGGAACACCCCACGGAAACAGTAAAACCCTTGGGAGCCGTCTTAGAAGAGGGTGCTGAGTATCTGACCAAGGGAGGGGTGGAACTACGATCAAAATCTAGAGAGGATCTCCTTGGGAATATAGAAAAGGTGGAGTCCGCACAAAATTCGGAGGCCCGGAGGCAACCGAAGAACTGGAGAACCAAAGCCCCCATAACCACTAAATGGTCACGTGAGAATGAGAGAGTGGAGACCATGGAGACCAGCAACTGAAACGAAATAGGATTGGGCTGGGAGGGGGGGGCCTGGGACCGCGAAAGGGCCCTGGCTGCCAACTGGAGCCTAGGGGACCATATTGTGGGCTCTGGAAAGCCGAGGGAAATCACCCAAGCTCGCAACCCTGAAATATAGACCTTGATTGTGCGAACCGACAGCGACTGCTCGCTAAGAAATGCAACAAATCTAAGGAGGTTAGCCTCGAGGAGAGGCAAAGGGTGGATGGAGTGTAGGCGAGCGAAGGAAAGGTACCGCCGGACGGCAGTGGCGTAGCCCGAGCGGGTCTTAGGTGCCCACCCCTCCTGGACCAGGGTCTCCACTCTGTTGTCCAGACCTGAAATAAAAACGAACAAACAATAGAAAGATATAAGCGAGGGTGTGACGGTCCCGGAGAACGGATGGGACAGGTCAAGAATAAGTCTACTTTTAGACCAGTTCCTCCTCCGGAATGCCCCTAACGGTGAAAACAATAAAATTGGGCAAAGGAGGGGATGCGAATGGGCCCGGAGGTCTGCCAGCCTCCGTATCGGCCTTGATAATATCTGAAACTTGAGAACGATGCTCCAAGCAGAGGGGCCCTTATGCGAAATAACCTGAGAAGAGGCAGGGGGGGCGACCACTAGTAACAAGCTGGAGACGATGGCTGGCCTCCTCAGGAGGGTAGACCAGGTGTGAAGAGTGGGACAGGATTTGATGTCAAGCACTGGAAGAAACGGGGGGGGCAAAGGAGGAGACGGCTCGACAACTAGAGTTGCTGCACGAGGCTTGCTCGAGAAAAACGCAACCCAGAGAAGAATGAACAAGAGTCTTTATAGTGAGAAGGAAGGAATTCACAGCTTATGGAAACTGTGAAGGAAAGAACAGCTCAAAGGAATGAGCGGGAAGGAGAGATTGGGAGCTGCGAAGATAGACAGACACCTAGATGTGAGAGATACAGAAATGTACAGAAAGTTGAAACCCAAAGCCATAAACTGGACCAGACAAAAGTCTGCGCGGCAGCGAACCGTTGTGTCTCTGCCTGTTTTAAACGGAATTTAGCACTCGCACTAAGCTATCATATACATGTGGTCTGCATTCAGAATGATCAAGGCTTTATAGTGATATGTTGCGTGTCATCAGCAAAGTGTGAATGAGTTTTTTTCTTGGCCTTCAATCCTCTTTTTTTTACCTTTTTTTTTTTGGTGAGCCCCCTTGCCATGTGAGGCCCTGGATAATCCAGTCCTGGATATACCTAGCTAGAGCTACAGTTCTTACTGCCTTTTTAAAACTTTTCCCAAAATTGACATGCCCTAGAGTGCTAAAACTAATGGTTCACGGTTTTTCTGTTGTTGCCTGTACAAGTGCTATCTGACTACATTGTTGTCATGACAACCTACATGTTCGTGGGATTTGTATATGTGTGTGTGGAAAAACCTCTCAAACTTGACTTATTATCTATCTGATCTGGCTAATTCATCTCAGCTTCTGTATTATTGTTGAACTTTGCCAATAGTTGCAAGTCCCCCCCCCCTTTCCTACTGGCTATGAAATCAGTATATAAGTTGTTGGGGACTCTTTTCTCAAATTCACATGTTTATTCGGAAATAGCGTTTTAGTATACACTGTAATTTTCAGCGATGCTATAACCTGGAAAATATAAATGGTAAAAAATAGGAACATGAGAAATAATAAAATGCATGAGTCCATAAAATTGAATTGAGTTAAAAACAGTCTTTGGAACCATAACTCATAGTATTGTCTATATTTTGCCTTTGTTGTTTTAATAGTAAATTGAGGTTCCCTACTATATCTACAAGCTCGGTCATTGAATTTGTATCATGGGTCTTTATGCCAGATAGGGGTTATGTAATCTTACAAAAGTAAGAACACCCTCTCTTACATACATGAAAGAGCAGACTTTCTCTAAATAACTTTAAATCTTTCTAAATCTTTATGGGTGAGCTTCAGAAATCCAAATCAACAATGAAAAAGAAAAAAATAATTTCTGATAAATTATATCAAGTCATGTCACAAAATTTGGTGAACTAGGGGATAAAATCCAACCCCCCAACCCCCCAACTCTTGTCTGATCGGCCTCCAACTCACCTGTGCTCATTTAAGTTAATCTGTCATATGAATAAAGATATCAAATTGATAATCACATAATTATCTGTGTGAAATACATTGATCATCCCAGCAAACACAAACGGTTTTTCAACGGTTTTATAGCGGTCGGTGCTCAAACCGTTATTTGATAACGTTTTTTTAACCAAATTTTAACATTAATGGAAAACGTTTCATTCCAACCGTTACAGTTTAACATATTTGAAATGTTTAATGAAAATGTTGAAAATGTGTTACCTGAAAATATGTTGCTGTAATGCATAAAATACATTATTCTGACATAATGAATGTGGGTAAAGTTTTAATGTCGATAAAACATTTGACGTTAGCATTGAAAAAACGTTTTTAAAAAATGTTAGAAATATGTTTTTTGAAAACGTATTTCTTTAACAGGGAAAAAACGTTTTATGAAAATGTTGAAAATACGTTTCCTGAAAATAAGTTTCTGTAATGCATAAAATACGTTATTCTGACATTATGAATGTTGATAAAGTTCTAATGTCTATTTAACATCTGACTTTAGCATTGACAAAATGTTTCAAGAAAATGTTAGAAATATGTTTTTTGAAAACGTATTTCTTTAACGTGGAAAAAACGTTTAATGAAAATGTTGAAAATACGTTACCAGAAAATAAGTTTCTGTAATGCATAAAATACAGTATTCTGACATTATGAATGTTGGTAAAGTTCTAATGTCGATTTAACATCTGGCTTTAGCGTTGAAAAAATGCTTATTTCAAAAGTGTTTCTGAGCATAAACTTGAAAGCATCTTTAAAACGTTATCTATAATCCGTTTCAAAATGTTGAAATAAAACGTTTTTCAACTGAATTTCTGAGCTGACCGACAACATTAACCTGCTAACTCCATTTTTTAACGTTTCTAAACTGTTTCAAGAAAATGTTAGAAATATGCCTTTTGAAAACGTTTTTCTTTAACGTGGAAAAAACATCATTCCAATGTCGCGAAAATATGTAAAAAGATTAATGAAGCTTGTAAATTTGACGTTATGGTCACAGAAACATTTTTCCAAGACTGTTTTAGAACATATTGAAAAGTGTCATTGAAGCATTGTAAATGATCAACTTAAAAACATTTTGAAGGAAATATTTTTCAACTGAATTTTGAAACTGAATGACAATGTCAAACTTTTAACTTCATTGTTTAACGTTTCTAATATGTACAATGAAAACGTTAAAAATACGTTATTTAAGAACGTAATTCTGCAACATTGAAAATACATTATTCTGACATTGTAAATATATGGAAAGTGTATACAGCAAATGTCAAAAGGACTGATTCAAGCAAAATGTGTGCGGTTGAATACCTGAGGTTATCATAAAATAAATTGTTTTTAATGCTATGAAAAACCCATGTTTCTTTTGTTGCTGAAGGCTAAAGTATAGACTCAGTAAAGCAAGCAATTGAGGCTCTCCAGGAGTTTTAAAATGAAGCCAATTAGATTAATTTTTCGTTTATTGGAAGTGTATGCTATACTTAATTATGTATCAATTTATAATCTTAAAACTGCAATAGAATTTTACATGAAATTGGCATAATATCAAACATTGCACAACGATTGTGAAAGAAAACTTTGAAGTTTTGGGTTATACTTATGACAGAATGGCTGTGTATATGCCTAGATCTATGAAAATACAAATTCACTGTTTCTTGTACCTCAATACAAAAAATCCATTTTCATAATATTGAATCAATATTTAAGTGATATAATCATAGAATGTTAATCCAAATTATTATGTTATATCATACTGTTATCGCACCGCACATATGTATATATACAGTTTTTATAGCACTAAGGTGACTAATATTGCATGAAGGCGAGTTGTGTTTCTTTTGACTTGCATGTTAAAATGTATCTCGTCATCAATCAACAACTATTTCACCCACAAACTAATGTTTCACACTATTGGAATCTACATACGATATACTTGACGATGGGTGTTGGTAAAATCGTTTTCCCCAAAATTTATAGCAAACTTTAGACCTCTAAGCAAAAAAAGGCACTAAATAATCGGAAAAAATGTCGTTTTTCGGCCACTTAATGCTTTATTATGAAGAAAAAAATAACACAACCACAATAGAAAGCTTATATCCAGTTAGCCTGTAAATATGCGCATCTTTTGCACCAAAAATCATCTTCCTATCTACCTCCATTACTGTGCTGTGAATTTTTTACTAAATTTGAAAAGCACAACATTTTGTCTCTTGTGGCTGCAGCAGCACACAACACATGGTGTTCCCTCTCAGGTCCGTCCAATCTTTCACATGTTAAAATGACAATGCAATATCATGCGCCCTAGAATTCTGAAGGCAGATGAAAGATAGATTAGATAGATTAGATAGATTAGATAGATAGATAGATAGATAGATAGATAGATAGATATATCATTTTGAAATTGTGCAGACATTTGAAAAACAAATGATAGAAATACATATATTTGTGTATGTACAGTGTACATAATAATTATATAAGTAACTGCATTAAATTCTACAAAATAAAAAACAACTTGGTGCCCCAGTATGTGTTTCTAATCTTGTATACGGAAAACAGATCTATGCATCTATTGTCATTGGCTGAAGTACAACTTGATTTTGTTGTTTTGATCCATTTATAACTTCCTAATAATCTAACCATCAAACTAACTGTTTAACAAACTAACAATAGACAGATAAACAGGTAGATAGATAGATGAACAGACAGACAGATAGACAGATAGATAGATAAATAGATAGATAGATAGATAGATAGATAGATAGATAGATAGATAGATATTTAGATAGATAGATAGATAGATAGATAGATAGATAGATAGATAGATAGATAGATAGATAGATAGATTACTTGATGGATCATTAGATAGATCACTTTAAAATGGATAAGTTAACAAGACAGATTACTAGATAACTTAATAAATAGGCAGACAAGTAGATAGGTCCTATTTGTAAATTTTATGGATCTACATTTAACTAGTTAGACAGCTAGATAGACAACTAAATAGATAACTAGACAGAAGAATAGATAACTAAACAACTAGATGACTAGATTACTGAATAGATAACTAGATGGATAGGTAGACAGGTCCAATTTGTGCATTTTTTTAATCTACATGTAACTAGATAGACAACTAAATAGATAACTAGATAGATAGCAAGACAGATAACTAAATAGATAACAAGATCGATAAATAGATAACTAAATAGATAACTAGATAGTTAAGTAGACAGGTCAAATTTGTAAATTGTATAGATCAACATGTAACACAATATCATAATATAGGCATGCTATAATTATAACTATATTGTGGCATATTCCAAATAATAATCCAACATTTAAGCAATGCTAATTTAAGATTCAAATACACAGATATAAATATACAAGAATTTATTTTGCAATATAATTTGCTCATTGTAAAGCATAGTCGAATTACATTTCCAGAGCGACTAATTACCCCCTAATTACCCCCTATAATTTATGCAAGAAACTCAGTTTTACAACCTCCATGGCTGAATGCACATGCTATAGAGTAGATAGAATTAGAAGTGTCCAGATTTTGTCCAGGCAACATCATGCTGAAGAATCATAGGTGAGTTTTTCAATATTTCTTATCAATTAAGAAACATGCATTACATTATTTGGGTGGTAATATTTTTAAATATGTAAAGAACACTAATTGTATAACTTCACTTTTTCTTCCAGGATTTCTCTGCAGATACACAATAACTTGAGGAATTCTTGGCTGCAGCCTCCAGGTATTACTGGTATTATAATCTTGCTTATGTTAAACAAAATCAAAGTCTATCTATCTGTCTATCTATTTATCTATCTATCTATCTATCTATCTATCTATCTATCTATCTATCTATCTATCTATCTATCTATCTATCTATCTAAAAAACAGTTTTCCCTTAATTAGGCCTAACCTCCTAGCATATGTTTTATATAGATCTATCTATCTATCTATCTATCTATCTATCTATCTATCTAAGACTATGTCTTTGCCTGCATGGGTTCGACTCCTGGTTGGGGAACCCGAAATTTTCAGTGGACCTTTATGAGCAAAATCCCAGCTGAATGTCGTTCGGATGAGACGTTAAATTGGCGGCCCCTTGTATCAGTGTCTGTGCTGGGCAAATAAAAGATCCCTCACATGGGGTAAATGTGTAACATGTTGAGGACTCCAGCTCTCTCTCTCATCTCATCAATCAACCCTCGTGAGCGCCCAGAACTGGGCTTAGAGGGCTGCACTTACCATATCTATCTATCTATCTATCTATCTATCTATCTATCTGTCTATCTATCTATCTATCTATCTATCTATCCATCTATCTTACTATCTTTTTCTCTATCATTCTATATATCTCTCTATCTGTCTATCCATCAATAGGTCCATCAAACCTATCAAATTGATAATGTCTATCTGATCTAATTCATCTCATCAAGTTTATGTAACTTATCTATCTTTTCCTTCCTGTCATATCTTTTTAATATATATATATTATACTTTCCACCTTATTCTCCTTTCTGACTAATCTACTTTGTCCTTGCAATGCAGCTTATCTATTCTATCTTTCCTATCTGGCTCATCTAACTTATCCTTCCAGTCTTATGTTTTCTATCACATCCTGTCCTTCCTATCTTCCCCAGGGGTGGATCCAGAAAATGTCAGATTGGGGGGGAGGGGGTTTACAAATGAAAATATACTAAAGATATGGGTATTTGAACAGTTTTTTTAAATTAAAATACTGAATACTCTAGTTCCAATTGTATTCTTGTTTCTCTTTCCTTCAATGATGTTGTCTTCCTTTCTTATTTACCTGCCTTCTCTAAATCTCTGCTGGTTTGTTTTATTGTTTGGCTTATACCCTTATTTCTATGAGATTTATAACTTATTCACATATATAGGCCTATGTATTATTGACTTTTTGTATTTATCATGTAACTAGTGAATAACAATTTACTGATCACAAATACTTTCTTTGCAGTGGAAGAACATGATGAGGCCAGCAGTGACACAGGATCCTTTAGATGCAATAAAAAGAAAAATACAAACAACAAATCAAATGCATACAGCGCCACCCCGACACCCCCACCATAATAAAGGCATTCCTCCTCCAATGTTGAAAAAAAAAAAAAAAAAAATGGTTTTCCCCACAACGTAATAAAAACGTTTCCCAAAAATGTTGAAAAAATGTTTCCTCAAAACGTAAAAATAACGCTTTCTCCATAACGTAATGAAAACATTTTCCAAATATGTCAAATAACGGTTTTCTCATAACGTAAAATAACCATTCTCCAATAACGTTATAAAAGCATGCATTGGCAAACATTCTAAAAACATCTTTCTGATGCGTTGAATAAATGTTTGCCAAAAGAGTGAATTAAAAATGTTAAATAAACAGAAAATAAATGATAAATTATAACCATGGGACAAAACATCAAAATAACGTTAAAAAAACGTTTTTGGAAAACCGTTAAAACCAAACGTAATTTTGCTGATTATTTGACGCAATTGGAAACAGTTTTTGGAAACATCGGCATGACATTATTCTAACCGTTTTTGTTAAACGTTAAAATCATGTTTTTTGGACCATCCAATTTAACATTATTTAAACGTAATGAAAAAACGGTTTTTCAACGGATTTTCGACCGTTTATAAACGTAATTTAAACGTAATTGTGTTTGTTGGGATGTTTGAAGTGTTAACAATAACGGTCTTGCTTTCTTCCAGATCCAATCCAGTGGATAACTGTCACCACTTCCTTGGTGTCTCTTTCATGGTCATTGGTTTCCTTTTACAAGACATACTACATGCATCACAGAAAGCTAAAAATACCTCATCTTGGGGTTGTCATGTGTCTTGGCTGGCATCTGTGCACCATATGGGCAAGGGTTGTTGCTTTTGCAATCTGTGCAATTTATTCAATTTATCTCTTTATCAGTATTTTAGGACTCCACTTTCTTGTTGCCTTTATATATTTTAAAGGCATTCATCATTTTGGAGATTTGGAAGACTTCCTTTTGGGAGGCAGCATAACTTCACTCATGTCACTCATCAGCAGCTTTACTGTGTATAAATATGAAATCAGTAGGCGCAAATACTTATTTCTTCACACCCTTATTTACCTTGAAAATGTTTGTATGTTACTGTTATGGTTGTATTCACCAAAATCATATGATGCTTCTCAATGGCTCAGATATTTAGCTTCTGTGTCAATATTTGCTGTGTATCTGATAGGTGTGTTCTTCCAAATTGTGTACTATGTCGAACTGCATCCAAATAATTTTGAAGAAGATGAAAGAGAACATATTCAAATATGCATTCCATGGAAAAAATGGGTAAGAAAAACAGACTGCATAAAATGGAAAAGAAATATCCCAAAGAGAAAAAAGGACAAAAGAAGGAAAAAAAAGATGCACCAAAAATCCAAGAATTAGTGAAAATTCAAGGACCGATGCAAAAAGAGAAACACCAGCGACAAAAAGCCATAACAAGAAAAAGAAGAAGAAAATATGACAAGCAGAAAAAAATTTACAACCACAATCCAGATAATTATTATACAACTAAATATAACTGTTTTGATAATATTTATTAGATAATAGCTTTTAAATGGATTTTTTTCTCAATACAAGAAAATTGATGTGCATGTGGATTCATTTTCTATAGTTTATCATATTGTTTTGTATAAATCCTCGGATTCGGGCAACAGTTCAACCTGTTTGACCCTCGTGAGTGATAATAGGTGACTATCACTCCCTCAGGTCAAACAGATTGAACTGTTGCCCTCATCACCAGTCAATATTTGTATACTGTTCCATGTTATTCTTCATTGCTCATATGCATTAAGGACATCATAACCTATACTTTCAATGCTATTGAAACGAATCACTTACCAATCCACAGCCCTCATCAGTGAGGTCACAAGTTACCCAATGATGAAATTGACACTTCATTTCAATGCATTAGATGGGGCTTGTTGTGAGGTCTCTGATGGCCACTAGTGCCTGAATATAAGTACTTTTCACTCGTTTACAGTAAGTTCAGCTGCTAGTGGACATCAATGACTTCATAACAAGCCCTATCAAATACATGGGAATGAAGTGTAAAATTGTCATCAGGCAACTGATGAGTGGTCTGACACTTTGAATGACTTCTCCCAGTGGCATTGCAAGTATAGGGTATTACCTCATTAACTGCTTAAGTGTCATACAGAATAGCATTGCAGGGATGGGGATGCAAGCTCACAAGGAATATTCCAGTGCCTTTCTATAAGCACTTGACTTTTGTTTACTGTACAATTTGTACAATACTTGCATTTCATAGCATCGTACATGACGAATTGTAGCTTTAAGAATTTTATCATTTTGTATTGCTGAGATAATGTGTGCAAAAGTCTGTGCAGTATGCATTGTATAGCATTGTATATGATAAATTACAACTTTAAGAATTTTATCATTTGTATTACTACGATAATAACCTGTGTAAAGTCTGTACAGCATGCATTGTATAGCATCATACATGATAAATTGAAGCTTTAAGAATTTTATCATTTGTATTACTTCGCTAACCTAACAGGTGTAAAAAGTATGCGCAATATGCATTGTATAGCATTGTATGATAAATTGCAGCTTTAAGAATTTTATTATTTTACATAACATGATAGTTGAAGGGAAATTTGAATACAAAAATATCCCAAGGAAATATTCTGTGAAAGATATTTTGAAAATTTGTATTTCTTGCCGTATTCATTTTTATATTTGATAAAGTTAGATTTCAGTTTTTATTTCATTAACTCTAATTTTGATTTGATTTGTTTTCCTGTTTGTATCTGACTAAAGCTGAAATGGTACTTTTGTATGCAGGATTCCCTGCGAGAAATTAGTTGTTTGTATTTCATTACGGTTTATTTTGTAAGACTACATGTATATTTCACCTGCATTCGATGAATTGTTTTTTTCCCTCTGCTTTTGTTTGACAAATTACTGGTTCTATTAAATTGATTTTGTAATGTTTGATTCCATTGATTGTAATTGATATGTATTGAAGAAATTATATTTGGAAGTAGCTTGTGACGATTTATTGATATACATTTTTTTGTAAACTAATTATGATATATATAATAGTTATTAGTTATGTAAGTATATTTGATATTATAATCCTTTGCTGAATTGAAGAAAGAATATAAAAAAATATGATCATTTATTGAAATTGATGTAATATTGTTTCCCTGACATTGACGATGTTAATTAAATGTGTAGCTGATATTAATGAACATTTTTATGTCACTTTATTTTGTTTATGTCATGATTGGATAGTTATAAGGGGTGTTGCTGTGTGTGTTTTTTTCTGAGATTAAGCTATTTGCTTTGAATAAAAAAAAAAGAGTTTTCACAAAATCCTTTTGGCTTTTTTTATAGAATACATTATCATGTGGCAATATATAATTTCCATAATCAATACTTCTCATAGTTGATAACTATAAAGTTAATAAGTCAACATATTTAACAAACACTCTATTGATAGATTTCAATCATATTTAACAGATTCAAGTTGAAAATTTGATCTAATTTGCTTTTCTAAGGGCAATACTTGAACTTTCTTTCCCTGCAAAAATGTAAACAAAACGTTTTCCAAACAATAGATCAACCCTGCAGATAATGGTCAGCCACGTCAGACATTACTGGCACTTTTTGCAAATGTCTGACCATTCTCAAATTCAGGTCAGACAAATTTACTGGCACAAAATCTCTACAGGAAATAGGCATATTAAGTGCTAGTCCTCTCTGATGTTGAATTGTATTGTAAGACCTAAAGAAACTTAATTGCAATGTCTCAAAACAGCCTTTAAAAATCAAAGAACTACATTCCATTAAAATGCATTTCAACCATTTGAAAAATTATAGATTAAATTTATTATGTTGTCTGACAAAACATTAATTTGTCTTACCATAACTCTCTCTATGTCAGACAAAATGTCTGACCAAAGTCAGTATGCTTTTGCGTGCACTGTCAACCCTTGTTTTGTTTACAAATCAGGCAATGCAGGGCTCCCCTGGGTGTACATGTAAAATGAATTTAATTGCGCATTAATTCCTTTGTAAATAGACATGATTAAACATGTCTCAATAGAATAAGTTGAACACAATTAAAATACATCAATAGGAACATTTATAATTCTGGCTAAATCTAATGATATAATACATTTAAGTACGTAAAACCACTTTGGAGCATGTAAAGCTATTTCATGGTGTTTATGATCAATTATTTTCATGTATATTAAGAAATTAGCCATGAAAGTTCTGAGAACTCTCCTTTTATATAATCAATTAATCAATTGCAGGTGAAGAATGAATTTCCAATTATTGACATCTGCTTAGCTGATAACTTGTAACTTGTAAGTGAAAAAGAAAAATATATATATAGGCCACGGGCTGGAATAGGTCCCCCCCCCGCTCAATTTAACACCCGCCCCCCCCCCCCCGCTCAATTTAACACCCGCCCCCCCCCCCCCGCTCAATTTAAGAAAGTAATACTTTTTGGAATCCTGAGAACATATATATAGAAAATTAATTTGGAAGGCAACAGCAAAAATATTGGGCTGAACTTTCGAGTTTACAACCCCTATATATAGGCAGGGCCGGATTTACATATGGGCAATTTGGGCAATTGCCCGGGGTCTGGGGGATTAGGGGGGCCCGGAAAAACCAAGAAGAGTTGCCGCACGCAACATCGTGGCACTCGCGACGAGGGGGCCTAAGGGGGGCCCGGGCCCCCCTAGAAGACTAAGGTGGTGGAAAATAGCATTTTGAAGAAACTATATGGAGTCAGGGGCCCACAAAAGCCAAAACTACGTCCGGGCCCCCACCCCCAGACTGTCCTGTCTGGATCAGCCACTGGGGCCCATAACATACAGACTGTATGATACAGTGCTTAGTATTTCCAAAACCACGCACTGGCAGGCTGGCACCTTTGATAAAAGTATTCATGCCTAGCAGCGCGAAGTACATCATATAGTCAATTTCACCATGCAAGTCATTGCAAGGGGCCCATAAAATGAATAATGGCGGGCCCCTGCAATAGCTTTTTCAAACTTTGCTGGGCCCCTGCCCAGTTAGGACCCCTAGCGACATAATTGTGTGCCCTGGCCCTGTTTAACAAACAGGTGAATTTTCAAACTCTGCCGGGGCCTGTCCTGTGTGGTTTCAGAGCAGGGTGAATTTAATTTGATATAAAGCCATCAAACAGGGGCCCGTGAAATAGAGCCCGGAGCTGCTGCCGTTTCCAGCCGCAGTCAGTCATGTTAGCTTTAAGTCAAGTTAAGCCATGATCAGTCCAAATCACCACCATCAATTGACAGCCAAGTCGCCACTGCCAATTGACACTGTAATCACTATTTTGCCTATCTAATTAGCAAGAATTACAGAAGCAGTCCAATAAACCCTAATTGCAATTCAGGAATTTTTAAAGCTTTGTCACCCTCAGTCTACCTAATTGCCATTAAGATGTAGCACTTGGAGTCGAGCTGCCAATAATAAAAGCCGATTGCACTTTGCTTTGAAACTTTGATTATAGGTAACCCTACTATATCCACTGACATGTATATATCTGCTAATTAAATGTTGGAATCAGTTATATTTTGATATCACTTTTTAAATAATTTTATCTTATTATTTAGACTTGTTTTAAAACTAGCTTCTTTATTAACAAAGTAAGCCGCTGAAGTTTGTCAAGTCAAGTCATGAAACATTCAAGTCATGATGATTTGCCAAGTCATGAAAGTCCCTGAAGTCAAGTCACCAAGCACTCAAGTCAAGTCATGATGCCTGAACTCAGTGACTCCGGGCTCTACCGTGAAATGAATAATTGTGGGTAACCATAACATTTTTTAAAAGAATGTACTTGGCCCCAACAGAGAGCGCGGACCAGTATGAATATTAACTTGTGAGATACTGCCATTAAGCCTGCCGTACAGGGAGAATGATGGGCCCCATAACATTTTAAAATAATTGTGGGTCGTACAGCGTATAACTGTATATATATATACAGGGCTTTGGAGTCGGATAGTAACTGAACCGACTCTGACTCCCGACTCCTTTGGGTTTCTAAAAAGCGACTCCGACTCCGACTCTGACTCCTTGGGTCTCCTGAATTGCGACTCCGACTCCCCACTCCGCTTATCGGCATTTTTGCACACAAATATTAGATAGCTAACAGGAGAGAAAAAGTAATTCTACAAAGTTTTCATAAGATTTTGTACATGAATACTTTTTGAGGAACTTTGATGTAAAATTTGGGATTCATTTCAAATTTTTGTAACTGTGTTTTTGTAAATTATATTTATTATTCTTAGGAGTCAGGTGTCACCAATTTAATTTTCGACTCCAACTCCAACTCCACCTGAAAATCAAAGTTCAACTCCGACTCCGACTCCATCAAAAAACCCCCGACTGACTCCACGACTCCGACTCCTGACTCCGACTCCAAAGCCCTGTATATATATATATAATGTTCAGAAGAATTTTCCAACAGGATACCAAATTTCCATGTTGTCTTGTGGTACTAGCAATATGAAAAAAATCTGAGATGGTCAGGTGGGAAATTTTCCAAAAATTGGTTGATTTGACATGGAATGACCCACGTATAAGTTGGGACGCCCTAGTTTTAGGTTTCAAAGGAAAAGTTGAATGCACCTTTCAAGATATGACTTTGAAATTCTTTATTTCTATGTATTAGCCAGCGACATGTAATGCTATCTGGTAAAAGTATAATTTGATTTTCAGTTTTGCTGCGTATTTCTCATTTATTACCAAGTAATTTCTTTATCACCTGGGCCTGTGCTTTGATGTCCAGCTTCAGTCAGCAATTTTCCAGTTACTTGGTCCAGTTAGGCCACACATAATTGATCTTTAGCTTCTCGGATCCTCTCAAGGCACTTTTTCTAGGGTCGGTCAGTAGGACAAAAAAAAAAGGTAAAAATAATGTAAAAAAAAAAATTTTTTTTTTTCCCTCGGCAGCTAATCTATTGTGTCGGCGGGTCCGCGAAGCTAAGAATCAATTATGTGTGGCCTTACTAATCTCCTAAATATTATGGCAAAACGGATATATTGGTGCCTAACAAATTGTAACAATAGTAATTGACTATATTGGTAAAAGGTCAATTATTTTTTGTTTCCGATTCTTTAGAATTGCTCATGTGTAATTTAACAAATATTTTCATCTCAGTTTTTGTGGTTGCTCAATTTATCCAGCCTACTGTGATAGTTCAATTGATGACCTGCAACTTACAAAAATTGCAAGTTACAAAAGAATCACAAGTGCTTGCATTCAGCTATTTGAAGACCTCGGTGCATGATGTCACAATAGGCACCATCTTTCCAATTGAAATGAATTGTCAATTTGTCAATGGCTAAATTTTGACCTCACTCTTGACTGGTCAGCACTGAGTGGTCAGACTCACGCACAGACTTTTCCATGCATTGACTGACGACGGCGGCTTTTGTCGACGGCTCCGGGGTCTACCTCACTTACTGGATTATGAGTTATTAGAAAAACAAAGCAAGTGCGGCGAAATGAGTCATTGACTCATTATGCTTTATATGGAAAACTTAGGCCACACATAATTGATCTTTAGCTTCTCGGATCCTCTCAAGGCACTTTTTCTAGGGTCGGTCGGTAGGTTTGGTATATTTTTTTTTCCTATCGGCAGTGTATCTATTGTGTCGGCGGGTCCGCGAAGCTAAGAATCAATTATGTGTGGCCTTAGGGCATCTCTGTAAGCATGTGTAATTCCACTGCTGTAACTTACAGCCAGTAGGCCTTATTTACTGCTGTACTAACTCATGGATATCAGCCTGCAGACCTATTAATGGGCACCATTGAGAGTATACCTAAAGATAGTGAGGGTAACCCATGTACAAGTAGCAACTATAGAGGCTTTGTGCTTTGTAATTCTAGATATTGTTATTATTCAGAGATATAGGTCAATGCTTGATACGAGTAACATGCAATATGCATTTAAAGAGAATCATACTGTAATGTGTACATTAATGTTAAAAGAGGTTGTTCGTCATTATGTCAATCACCATCTAGATGAACATCTAAAGAATTATAATATTTATCAAGTGTTTTGCCAAAAACTATGTGATATCGAAAGTGTTACTTTATTGAAATTTCACATAAATATTGATGTTCTGTTTTCACTTTTATTTTTTTATTTTTTATTTTTTCTCTAATATTTTGTTGATACAAAAATATCTGTTTACTCATCAAACCATTTATTCCTTGTATATATTTTGTGTGTGTGTTATATATTTGTCTACTAGTAATAGGGGTGCAACTTTAAATAGTTTATTAACTCTGTTGTGTCCCCTTCTTGTTGTTATTTGTAAAATAATTCGCATTTTGTAATTATCATGTAAAATATATGACATTGTATGTGTTCTGACAACAAGATAAATAAATATCTATCTATCAAACGGATGTGTTTTCTTGTTTTGTGGATGCGACTAAAGCATTCGATCGTGTGAGGTATGATAAACTGTTTACATTGTTAATAGACAGAGGTATTCCAGCAATAATTGTTCGAGCATTATTAGATTTGTATCAACGCCAACAAATGAGAACGAGGTGGTGTGGAACATTCTCAGAACCATTTGCAACCACAAATGGTATTAGGCAAGGTGGCATTATATCGCCAATTTTATTCTGTGTTTACATTGATGAGTTGTTGATAGAAATAGAGAAGGCAGGCATCGGTTGTTGGATAGGAAATCATTTTTATGGGGCATTTGGTTATGCTGATGACTTGACACTATTGTCACCAACTGTAGCAGGCTTGAAAGAGATGTTAAGTGTGTGTGAAAAATTTTCAGCTGATTATAGTGTTAAATACAATCCACAGAAGAGTGTGTGTATGGTTTTTAGCAGGAAAAATATCAATGCACCAATGATTAAACTGTGTAAGGAAGAGCTGAAGTGGATAGCATCAGTTACACATTTAGGTACATATCTGGATTGTAATATGTCGGAAAACACAGAAATCAGAATGAAAAGGAGTGATATGGTACAGTGAGTAAACTTTGTCCTGTGTACTTTAGGAGAATGTAAAGAAGATGTCATCAAAGCTGTATTTAATTCTAAATGTGCACATTTTTATGGTTGCCAAAGTTGGAATTTGATAGATAAGCATGTTTGTGAATTTCAAACTATGTGGAACAGATGTATACTAGGGTGCATCTAACCCCCTTACATTGTCGGATCACCTCTGACTTTTTTTTTGGGGTGAGGTTTGGTGTTCTGAATAAAACCCTAAAATTTCATTGAAATCAATTTAGGCCTAGGGGTGGCTGATTGCAATTGAAAATTACGCAATATTTTTGTTTTTCGATCATTAAAATAATCCGCGGTTCTCCGTAACTCTGTCAATATTAGAGATACATCAAAGATAATGACTTCTCTATAGAAAGCCCTGATCACGAGCTTCTAAATGAATACCAACAACCTATGTTTTACTGCATTTTAAGCAGTGGTAGTCATCATTTTCAAACAAGAAATGGGGCTTTTTCTCGTGACTTTTTACTGACAGGCATGTTAGAGCAGAAATGGGCAACAAACTAGTATAAACTAATTGAGGCAAACTTATTTCACATTTAAATGTTATTACTTCCCATCACTGTTGTTTTACTGTGAAAACTGATTCAAGGAACTAAGGATTTGTTTATTAAATCCCACTCTGGGAAGTGATGTGAAGTCGTAATCCTGATGCCGCAACAAGACACACTAAGAACTAAAATAACATTGCATCTCTCCCTTTGCATGCAGGCTTAATGTGTCCATTGGCAATATAATATTATTTGAAATTCAAAAAGTCATTGAAGTCATCCAAGTGATAAACGATGGCAGAACATTATTTAATAATGGACTTACATTGTGCATACTTCTGCTAGAAAGGATTAACAGGTTTGGCATGACCTGCACGGTTTTAGCACTTAGGAGGTCTAGTAATAATTCCATAGCAATTCAAAACTTTCAAACAGAAAATGTTCATGTGCCAGCTGTAATGAGCTGAGTCTTACCACATACAGCATAACAAAATAATAAATGTATTCTCCATGTCTATTTTATCATCTATAGCATTTCAATATATTTGTCATACCCTAATCAAAATCAAATTGATCAAGTCTTGTGTTGCTGACACAAAAGGGTCCTAACAGCATCTTCTCTGTCAACTTCATCAGGCCTACAGTTGTCATTCTCTTATTGTGAGCAGCAGGGTCACTCATAATGAACCTCAACAGCTTTGTTTTCTTCTCAAACATTCAGCAATTTAAAGTCAAACGCTATTGTGACTGAACTTTTTCCTGTGATTTATGGTGACCCAGCTGAAGAGAGAAATTCAACCTTGTCAATATGCAGTCCGACATATTTTCTGGATGTGGTTGCAGAATCTGTAGCATGTGTAATGGTGGTTCCTGCAGCTTTTGTTTCCATGAATGTGTCATTATGAATCTGGCACATCATTATCATTATAATCAATATCTTGCACATGTATATGCCCAATGGCATTGCCCACTTGTGGCTGGACATGGCTTTACCACAGTATTTTTTCAGCAATGTCATGTTTATATGAGCATGCTTTTGTTGAGGAAAGATGGCCATTGGTGCACCTTCAGATAGAAAAGTCCTGAGAGTTAAAAGGATCATCGTCTTCACAATGGCATTATTAGTTTGATGGATTCCCAATGTGGAATATGACCATTTCAATCAACTCTCTTGCAGTCGATTGCTTTTCTTCAATAAACAGTTTCGAACTTGGACGCAGTTCCTGAAATCAATCTCTCCGCATTTTCTTTACCTGCCGCTGACCATATGCTCCTTTGATATCGTCCATGATTACATTACAAGATTTAACTGCCATTGACTCGCAGCCTTCACCAAAGTTTTAAATTTCTGCTTCTAACAGCAAAACAAAAAGTGGTAGAGACGATGACAGTCTTATCTACTTGCAAGCTCCAGTTCAGAAGAGCACTATCTTCTTCTCGCTGATCGACAATGTCTTCATCCTTTTATTTGCTCCTACTTGCCAAGCACAAGCCCTCAGCCCTTGCAGTTTTTAAAAATATCAGTTGCTGAATGAAGTGGCACTGACTTACAAATCAAATGAACATCTTTCCACTTCTTTAAAATGATGCCTATGTATTTCCAAGACTGTCCCAGATTATTGTCTCGTATAATATAAAATTCTTTTAAATCCCAGTCTCAAGAAATGAGTTATTTTCATAATTTTTCAATGAATATTCACCAAAAAGGCCATATCTCAATAACCATTGAACCTACAAAGACAGAATTTATGCTAAAATGTTCAGAATACCTATTTTTGTATTCAATATCAATACATTTACCTGACCTAAAGTCACTAGTTTTCATATTTTGATGGAAAATGCGATTTTTGACATTTTAATAGACGCGGTTTGACATTTAAGCCAATAGAAGCTGGAATAAGCCTTGAAATTCGGTTTGCTTATATTTTCCTTGTTCCTGGAGACAATGAGCATGATTTATGAGGGTACCCACAAATTTCCATGATGATAATCTGTCTACTTGTTCACAAAATATAAAGATTTTCGGCGTTTTCTTAGCTTTTTGGAGTTTGCAATCTTCAATTGAAAACAGCCACCCCTAGGCAACCTTCAAAATTGATTAAATTTTGGCAGAATTACTCTTTTCTATGAACCTCATCAGCTAGAACAATATTATCAGGTTACCGCAGGGTAGCATTTTGGGGCCGTGGGCCTACCTTATATATTGTAACGACATGTCAACTTGTGTTTCCTGCAAATTATTATTGTATGCGGATGATGCTATTTTGTTATTCAGTCATAAGAACATCAATGTTGTTACCGATCAACTCAGCAATGAGGTATCAAATTGTTTTCATTGGTTGGTTAATAACAAACTCTCCATGCACATGGGTAAAACAGAAGCTATGATACTTTGTTCAAAACGTAGAAAAGGTCAGCTAAAAAATGTTACAATCAAGTGTAAGGAGCACACCATTAAACCAAGCGAAGAAGTGAAGTATCTTGGACTTAAAATGGATAACACATTATCAGGAAAAGCAACAGTTACAAACATCGTAAATAAAACATCATCTCGTTTAAAATTCTTGTATAGAAATTCCAAAGTTCTTGATTTTCAATCAAGGAAACTATTGGTATCTGCATTAATTCAATGCCATTTTGACTACGCTGTCTCCGCTTGGTTTATGGGACTGTCTCAGTGCTTACGTAAGAAATTACAAATAATGCAAAATAAAATTGTACGTTTCATCTTAGATCTGGGACCAAGATCCCACATTGGGCAGTGTGAACTTGACCGAGTTTGTTATTTAAGCACAAGAGACAGGGCTCAACAACTAATTTTGAATCACATGTTCAATATTTACCATCAAGTCCCACCAACATATTTCTGTAACAACTTTAATATTATTAGTCATAGATACACGACCAGATATGCTGAAAATAACTTCAGTGTACCACGACCAATTGGCATTGATAAATTTAACTTTTTCCTATCAAGGTGTAATGGCCTGGAATGACTTACCTGTATCCATCAAGTCTGTTAACAACAAGCAATTATTCAAAAGCAAAGTTAGAACTTACCTAAGGACCCAGGCCCATTATAACGAGAATAGAGATGTTGTATCTTTTTGATTCTATTATTTTATTATATAAGTATAACTATTCAAATATCAATTTTATGTATTTTATAATTTTCAAATTTAAATGTCGGGATTGGTAGCCTTTGTTTGCTTAGCAGCACCATCTTGTTGTTAGCAATGGACCACACTGGAAATAAGTTGGAAAACTTTGTGTGCTATCCTAATATTATTTTGACAGAGTACTTCTTGTTATTATCGTTTTCATAGATACATGTTTTTCAAGTTTGTACTTCGCTTCATCTCAAAACTGTGATGTCACAGATTAGTTGCATAACTGTGTATATTACAAGCACATATTTCAAGAAACTGACTAAATGCATTATGTATGTTTAGCTTGGTTAGCTTTAATACCTACTCTGGTTGATAGATGCTTCAATGAAATTTAACTGAACCAAACAGACTAATCCTCAAAGGAGAGCTACACTGCTGGGAAAAAGTTTGGGAACTAAGCAGCCTAAGCATTAAGCAAAATGGTATCTGGTTGATCAGATGCTTACTTGATCAAATCAATTAGACCAAAATAATTTCTTAGTTGATTATAAAAGATAAATTTCTGAAGTAGCATTACATTTCAAAGGTTGCTTGAAAAAAATGGGATGTGTCAAGCATTGGTCATTGCCATTTCATTTATATGCCAGACCGCTTTTTTAGGGCCATCAGTATTTTTGAAAGCAACAACGGAAGCTGAATGCCATTCATAAACTGTGCGGAGTGGAAATTACCCGTACAATCCCTCTTCCGATTATGAAATTTTTTCAGATCAGATAAGAATCCATGCACCAACAAACAAAATTCTGCAACACTGATACGATGACAAGCAACATTCCGTTTCCCAATTTTTGGCCTATGGTGTACAATGACTAACAACAAATGCAACAAAGTGATTTGAAATTGTTAAGACGAGCGACAAGCATCTTGTGAAAAACTATAAAACAGGCTTTGTTTGGACAACACTGAAACAAAGACTCTTCTGACAAGGTGTGACAATCAGCGTAGACAGAATTTGTTTGTTGTGGTTGAACAAAAACAATAACATCGCCTGGCAGTTTTAACTTCCTTAGTCATAAGCCGTGATGTCAAACTCTGAACTGCTATGTCACAGATTGGAGATTAGACCAATCACATTCACAGATACCTGATGATGTCACGGTTTAGCTGCAAAACGAAGTTTTCTAAAAACACATAGCTATGAAAACGATAATAACATGTATGTATGCTCTTAAAATAATGTTGAATAAAGTCAATCAATCAATCAATCAATCTCACCACCAAAAAAAAAGTCAGAAGGGATGTGACAAAATTTTGCATTTTGAGGGGGATCAGATACACCCTAACCATCACTATTACAACTTGTGTATTTACTTCCAGCAAACAAAAATATTTTTTTGCAAAATTTTTGAAAAGAAGACATCGCAATGTCATGATCAGCGGCAGCTAACCCTGCTCAGGGCAATTTTGTCTCGAAATTACAAAAGATATAATTGTGTTTTTGACCACTCAAAGTTCAAGAAGCTGTTGTAGAGTTTTGATACGATAATAGGGTTCTTTCCTTTGAAGGAGTAAGCATCCAGACAAATGGCGGCTGCTGGAGTTATTCTCAGGATTGGCGATGTCTACCCAAAAAAAAATTGAAGTTAAGATACCCACCAACAACAATCAATCATAAAACTTAGCGCACATAGAAATTTCTGTGGGTTTATAGGCTGGCTCCTGGACTAAAAAGGGTTTCTCAGGGGCGTATCTAGAAATGGCCTGAGGGGGGCGGCCACACCATGGGGTAAATAGGCGGTGCTCCTCGGCAGGTCTATGTCATTCGAAATCCTGATGTCATATGGGACATTTTTTAGAATTCAACACTCGGGACAGGTTATCACATACTCGAGGCAGGTTGTCACATACTCGAGGCAGGTTGTCACATACAGAGGGGTAGGTTGTCACATACAGAGCGGTAGGTTGTCACATACTCGAGGCAGGTTGTCACATACAGAGGGGTAGGTTGTCACATA
Organism: Platynereis dumerilii; assembly: GCA_026936325.1. Taxonomy (NCBI): domain Eukaryota; kingdom Metazoa; phylum Annelida; class Polychaeta; order Phyllodocida; family Nereididae; genus Platynereis; species Platynereis dumerilii. Next base: position 2,928,034 of record JAPTHN010000004.1, read on the forward strand.
CAGAGGGGTAGGTTGCCACATACAGAGGGGTAGGTAGTCACATACAGAGAGGTAGGTTGTCACATACAGAGGGGTAGGTTGTCACATACAGAGGGGTAGGTTGTCACATACAGAGGGGTAGGTTGTCACATACAGAGGGGTAGGTTGTCACATACAGAGGGGTAGGTTGTCACATACAGAGGGGTAGGTTGTCACATACAGAGGGGTAGGTTGTCACATACAGAGGGGTAGGTTGTCACATACAGAGGGGTAGGTTGTCACATACAGAGGGGTAGGTTGTCACATACAGAGGGGTAGGTTGTCACATACAGAGGGGTAGGTTGTCACATACAGAGGGGTAGGTTGTCACATACAGAGGGGTAGGTTGTCACATACAGAGGGGTAGGTTGTCACATACAGAGGGGTAGGTTGTCACATACAGAGGGGTAGGTTGTCACATACAGAGGGGTAGGTTGTCACATACAGAGGGGTAGGTTGTCACATACAGAGGGGTAGGTTGTCACATACAGAGGGGTAGGTTGTCACATACAGAGGGGTAGGTTGTCACATACAGAGGGGTAGGTTGTCACATACAGAGGGGTAGGTTGTCACATACAGAGGGGTAGGTTGTCACATACAGAGGGGTAGGTTGTCACATACAGAGGGGTAGGTTGTCACATACAGAGGGGTAGGTTGTCACATACAGAGGGGTAGGTTGTCACATACAGAGGGGTAGGTTGTCACATACAGAGGGGTAGGTTGTCACATACAGAGGGGTATGTAGTCACACAAAATGTAAAGGGTTTGGATACAGGAAGTAGGACTCCGTAAGCCAGATCCTGACGAAGACAAGTTATATATATTCTAGTGACGCCACTGCACTTTACACTCCAGTGAAAAAAAATCTTGTGACTAATAAAGATCTTAAAGTTAAACAATTATGAAATAATTATTAAATTGAGATTTACGAGCATGACAGCTAAGAATTGGAGGCATAAGGCAAGACTGGTTAAGGGTCTTTGAACATTGGCAGTAAGCATTGGAATATCCATTTCCTGTCTTGCAAGATAACAGACGGGACATAGCCGCCCGCTCACCGAGCGGAGCGAGGTGTGTCGTCCTTCATGGCAAAAATGCGAGGAATGAACCAGTTGGTTCAATCAAAAGAAATGATTCAGACATCCCATAATATGATCCTGGCATTTTTTTCTCGTAACGCGTGACTAAAAAAGACTTTCCAAAAAAAGAATGTTCGAAAAAAATTTTTCGTCCAAAAGCCAAAAATTCAGAAATTACTTTAAAAAAGCCAACAAATTCTTACTTTTTTCCAAACTTCGTTTCTTAGCTTTTTTCCCCCAAAATTATTTTTCCATTTTTTTTCATTAATATAAGCTGTTTTTATCCTCATAACTTTTTATTTTAGAATATTACCTTTCCACCCTATTTCTCTTTGTCCCAAACTTTTTATTCAACAAACCTGAATGCAAAAATGATATCAAAAATGAATTTCGAGAAATAATTTAGATAATTACAATTTAGAGTCTTTAAAATTTATTTTTTGCGTTCAGGCGTTGCCGTCATCATGTTTGGCATTTACATATTAGTCTTTTAAAAAAACTTATGGCCTGAATCAAAGTTTTCCACCAGGGGACCTGTTTTTTTTGCACCATTGCTCGCCCTGTGTGCAAGCTTTGACACTTAAACTATTGACTAACAGAACAACAACAAAGCCATGTAGTAATAATAGACCAGAGGTTCCATGGGATGAGAAAAATAATTGAAGAAAGAAACAGAATGATAGACTGCACAAAATATTTATTCTTGCTGGATATTTAGTTTAGTTACAGCATTGTTTTGAATTTTGGAAGTATGAAATTGGATATTGACAGGAATATTGTGGTTTGGACGCTCTGGTAGTTCTTCTCAGCTGAAAAGATAAAATAGTATAATATAGTGAAACTGATATTATATTATTTGGTATCATTTGATATACTACTACTTATTACTAATGAAAGACAAACACGAATTGGAACCCTAAATTGATCTTATAAACTCTTAATACTAAAAGACTCTGATAAACAAAAAGTTCACCCAGGGTGCAGGAGGTTCACCCGGAAACACAGATCAATCACTTTGAAGGGCTTGCATTCCTAAGATGCAATGTTTAAGAAACTTAATGGAACTCTGAGAGAAACTTGACAGGAAACTGACAAGAGGTTAACAACAACACTGACCTTACACTGTCACATCCTAGCAACACTGACCTTTTCCCAAGAAGTCAAGGATATGGGTATTGCAGGGGGTGATGACACAGTCCCTATTTTTAGGATATTACATAGGATGATATTTTTAGGGATGAGGAAAGAGTCCCTATTTTTAGTAACAGGGGAATCTGGCAAAAAGCACCTATATAAGGAGCTGAGCCAACGAGTCTCATTGTCTTTGCCAATCTGGCCTTCAAGAAACAACAAAGTCCTGCTCTACAGAGTATCAGATCCTGAGGACCAAGGCCATCCACAGGAAGCAGAAGCCAGCAGCAGCAACACATTCAAAAGTTAAGTACAATTTATTATTACCTGTTTATTGAACATACATAGCAATAGAATAGGAATACTTTAGTGTGCTTCTAAGGGAAATTGCTGCCATATTCCCAGAATATAACTGGCTTTACAAATATCAACTTGTATACAAGAAAGTTACAATATATTATTTGAATCTCACATTTCTGTCTCCTTGTCATTGAGTTTTGCATGCATAACTAATTTGTTAAGCAATCACAGCTCTTCCAGTACAGGAAGTATAGAGATATCAAGCTGCCTACAAGCTAAATTCATTGGGAAGAGGCCTCATTGGTACTTGACTAAATAATAAAGGAATTATAAGAGTTATCCTAAACCTTAAACTAGCAATCAGTTACATTGTAGTAAAAGGAACTCTGATCAAGTTCCGGCAGTACATAGTATACTGATCCAAAGCGAGTAACAGTAAGAATAGGGAAGGTCATCATACAAGCAGAGAACGACATCATTAGAATAGTACCGGCTGATAGTAATCAATTCCCCAAATTAATAATACTTCAGCGGTACTTGCATCTGCATTACCATATACTATATGGTCAGAGAATCATAGATTACAAGGGTACATCCCGTCCATTTCCTTTCTACTCGATATTATATGGTGAGAGAACCGGATTTCCAATTTTAGTCTTGAACCACTTCACATGAGTTTAGCCATAGGAGCTTAAAAGTGCACAAATCTGTAAGTTATCACAAAGAAAGACCGGTATTAAGTAAAATTAGCTATTGGAGAATATTGGGTTGAGAATATTAATAGCTATTATCAGCGCTAGAGTATTTGAGCTAAAGAGTAATTATTAGTCCTAGGAAGAATTGGAACGGAGATAGCCAATTCGGGAGTTATAGGCAAGGTGGGTATACTATAAGACCTGCATAGCTTCCCAAGTTTACTGGCCAACCTCTAGACTTCATTGACTAGAGAGAGTGAACTTGCTTAGGCATCAGATAAATCACAGTCCATACTAAAAAATAATAACTAGGTGAAAAGTTGTGGGACCTAGAGCGAAACTGAACAAACTGGATTTGAGAATCATTATCTTCAGGACTGTGAAATCTGTATGTAACAAGTGCATAGGTGGAGCCTATTGACTTAGCATAATAGGTGGAATTATTTTAAAGTCCTATTATTTGATATACAGTAAGTTGAGGTATAAATAGGTAGAATTATTTTAAAGTCCTATTATTTGATATACAGTAAGTTGAGGTATAAATAGGTGGAATTATTTTAAAGTCCTATTATTTGAGATACAGTAAGTTGAGGTATAAATAGGTGGAATTATTTAAAAGTCCTATTACTTGAGATACAGTAAGTTGAGGTATAAATAGGTGGAATTATTTTAAAGTCCTATTATTTGAGATACAGTAAGTTGAGGTATAAATAAACTAAAAATAAGACTAGACAATAAAAGGGTTAATAGTCTAGCTGGTAAGCAAATAGGAAAACACGAAGGAAAATTTGAGGATTAAAACTTACTTACGATAATTTGAGATTAAAACAAATTGAGGAGCTCTGAGGTAGCCAATTTGTCAAGAAAAAATTGAGAGTATACTAAGAGTTTAAAGATCTGAAGATCAATTAGAAGGTTATAAAAGAGAGTCAGAAAGAACTCTCCTGTGCAAGAAGGTTATAAAAGAGAGTCAGAAAGAACTCTCCTGTGCAAGATATAATAGCATCTGACAATTAATATAGATCTGACAGTTACCTTTCAGATAAGGCATCTGAAACGAAGTGAATCATACGACTGTAATAACCCTGGGTTGGAAGGGAATTTGACCTTTGGCAACATACAGTACAACCCAAAATAAAGTATGATTACCCCAGCAGGAAGGAAGAATCAGCCACTACTTTACCCTTTCACACCTTTTGACTACCCCTGAATCACTTCCTACTTTTACCTACTTGAAACTACCTTTTAAAATTACATTAAAATCACATTTAAACAACACCAATTTAAACTCAATCACCCCCATTGTGTTTGATTTACCTGATATTTGGCACCTCTGCTAATTGCAATTACATTGATAGCTGTCTAAATAGAGTTATTAATGTGGGCTAAGGTTGTTGTAAGGAGTCAAAGGGAGTTGTGAGGAGATTTGGGGTGGAGAGGAGAAAAGAGGGCAAAATAGGTAAACAGAGGACTTCTGACAGAAAATTTTCTTACTTTATTTTGGGTTGTACTGTAGCATCGGTCACACAAACACTGGAGAAATAGTTAAACACAGAGCAAGTGAAACTTTGTTTGCACATTGGCAGTGCATATTCCAGTTGCTGTTCCACATATCAGAGTAAACATTTGAGAACAGCACCAATACATGTAAAAAGTAACAATAAAGAGTTAATTATAATTTGGAAAGTAATCCACTTAAAGTATAGAGACAAAGGTGTGTTATAAAAAGTCCTTTAGCTAATCCATAATAGGCAGTCTGCAAGTCCTATTATCTAAAATACCATATTGAACCAATTTAGATTTTAAACCAACTAAAGTAAAGTCAATTAGAAGTTGATAATCCTTCTCAAAATTGTAATTTTTGAGAAACAGTGCAAAGGTGTTTTCTGGAAAAGTCCTTTGGCTGATCAAAATAACTGTGTGAAAGTCAAATCATCTAATATATAGTATTGAACCAATTAAATTTTTACAACCCACTGAAGTAAAATAATTGAAAGTTGAAAATCCTTCTAAAAACTTGAATTTGTGATAAACAGCAAAGGAAAAGGTCCTTTGGCTCATTAAAATAGGTGGTATAAGTCCTATTATCTAGATTTCGTATTTAATCAGTTGAAGCATTTGGGGACAACCGAAGGATAGTGTAGACCTAAAATTTGAATTGAAACGTGAAAGATCCTTCTTAAAATTAGCAGTTTTAAATATTGTCCTTTCCTCACTAGCCTATCAGTAAAGAGCCATTAAAGATTTGAGAGGAAAAGGTTAAGGCATAGAAACACAACGTTTTCAGGTGGCAGGAGTTACTAACATTAACTAGCACCTACATTTATAAGATAAACAATTGTTGATAGAAATAGTTTTTAGAAGAAATAATGTCACTTTTAACTGATACTGATGACACAGATGTCGCATCTGGAGCTAGTTATCACGAAATGTCCCATCAAACAGTAACTAGGCCTCAAAGGAAGCAGGCAGACCGCCAAGGAAAAGCTTCAAGCCATGCTTATCAGAAATGGGAGGAGGAAGTGAACCCTCAAATTTACAATCAACCAACAAAGTTATACACAGCAAGAAATAATTATCATACTGGCTGTGCAAAAAACAGGGAAGTGTCTCCATTACTGCACAAATTTAAGGGGAATTGTGGACCTGATTCTGCCCTCACACATTTGCTCAAATTTGACAAATTTATATCAGAAAATAATATACATGATGAAGGAATAATATTAGGATTATTTGGAAACTCACTAATATCTGAACCGAAACGAAGTATACAACTGTGTGATTCTCTTGCCGATGCAAAAAGGCTGTTTATAGATAAATACTACTTAACACCAGCTAAACCTCGCTCTTTATCTGATAAATTCTTTAAAGAACAAAATGAATCATCACCAGCAATTGAAGCAAATGAGTTAATTTCCGAAATAAGACAGAAAATCGCTCTGTTTAGGAATATATTCCTACAGGAGCCAATTAATACTACATCAAGTGCCACTTGTGTAGGTGACAACTTGAAGAATGATACCAATTACAAACCTTTTCATAACACTACTGATGCAAAAACAACATTGGAAAATGACATGAAACCACCAAATAAAAATGAGAAAGGTCATAATAAACCTATAATATGCTGGTTTTGCAAAGGCCTTAACCACAATAAACGTGACTGTCGTCTCTGGGGCAGATCATACAGGGGAAGTGGGTATGGGCATTATCACTACAAACATGGAGGTCACAAGCCTCAAGGGCAAGCATACAGCCCTACTGACCCAGAGAAACTTTGAGATGGAGAGTGCAGAATACACACTCCTTAACATAATAGAGAGTATAATCCTAGTGTAGTTGACATAATATAGAATATAACCATAGGCTTGTTATGTTATAGAGAATATAATCCTAGTTTAGTTATAGAGAATATATAACCAAGGTTAGTTATAGATAATATAATCATAGGTTAGTGACATGTTATCCCATTATTGAAAGTTGTTTAATAAACCACATAAACTGAACTGTAATGCACACTAGTTAGACTAGAATTAGGTAGACCTATCATTTAAAATGAGATTCATTATTCAATTCTACATTGTTAATTCACAATAATTTAATAGGTTATCTTATCAAAAATATCATCTTTGAGTATTATGCATAATTAAGATCTGACAATTTAAGAAAAAATTATTACTTTAAATACTATTGGTTGTCCAACCACTATTTAAATTAATGAGTTGCTTACTGAAACTACAAGTATTATAAACAGTTGCAAAGGACATAGATTAATGAAATTGGCAAACCATGCTTTATTTTTACAGAAAAATGTAACAACTGCAAAAGCACAATGCAGGTTACCCTAAAAACACTACAAACAATTTAACAGCTGGAGAATATAACCATCTCCTCAACCCATTACTGACAAGTAAAGGTTAAAGGTCATATTTGTCAGGATTCCAGTGTCAACCTGGTATGTGTCTCATTCGTGTATCAAGATGTGTGTGAGCCACCCTGAAATCCTATGCTGGAGTCCATATACCCTACAGTTGAGGCAAAATCTTATATAGTTGCACATATGTCAGTTTAAAATTTATGCTGATGTTCTAAGATTTGCAAAGTACATTGCAATGACCATATCACAAAATTCCGTAATGGACAGAGCTACATCATACTTAATCTGACTGTTTAATTTACTAGATTATCATTGTTTGCTAAAAATATTTAATTCTATAAACTCAATTAAACTGACTTAATTCTGATATACAAAACAGCTGTACTGTTAAATGAAAAGTGCAATTAATCTTACCAAAAACAAAAATGCAGATCTGTTAGCTTTAATAACATAAATTTGTTCATTGTGAGAGATCAATGGTAGCTCAGTATCTCTAAATTACATTACACATTACTGAAGCCTTGTTCAGGTATTTAATCACCACTTAATGCAAATATAATAGTAATAACCAGTTAGGCTATATTTAATTAACGTTAGGTTATTATTAAGCCAATAGCACCTGAATTGCTATAGATAAGTACATGTACAACTCAATCACAATATGTTAATGCCAATATGTGTATAAAATGTTGTGTGGAAGAATACCACAGTTCATCACAGACCACTTAATGGGAATACAATACACGTGAAATGATACATGATTAATAAAGAAGCATATAATTACTCTTCACCAGATTGGGATAAATACCAGAAAAAATAGATATGGTTTGACTTTAGGAACTATACAGTAACTATCTAGGGAGCTTGGCACTTTGATGGCTTTGGCAGGATCTAGGGTGTTTTGGGGGTGAGGGTTATGAGGCAGGTTGAGGGAGTTGATTGGTTCTGGGAATGATGGACCAAATGGAACCCTTTCGATATTATATTGGTATATTTTGCTGTGAAGTAATCACATTTCAGGCCATGCGACTAGGGTAGATGAGTCGATGACCTTTCATTAATTATAACTTGTTTCATGACCTCGCTCATACTCTTCTTGGACTTTGTCAGGGTTGTTAGGGTGTGCGGGCTTGGTGAATGGTTGCTGTGATTGATTATGAAATTGTAATTATTATAATTGAGTGTGATATTTTATTAATTAATTGAGACAATGATCATTACCTTTATTATTTGATAATTTTAAACCAGTGACAATTTAAATGAGGATTCTGCAATTTGTATATCTATATATTTTCTCTGAAAATTGCTTTGAATGTATTTGTATTTGTATTATAGGCATAATGAGATGTAACACCATTAGTCTGTCTAACATGTGTAGACCCAACACGCAACATTTATCATTGCTTATGTTCAATTGATATTTAACAAAAAGTAAAGTGGACAAGAATATTAAAACAAGTTGCCATAAGTTATGCCATAAGCCAAATTGTTAATAATGATACATACTAACTATCAAAGAGTAAAACCCTTTAAACAAAAACCTGAAGTGATGCTACACTGCTATAGTAGTCTCCAGTACAGGGTGACACACAACCATGAGTACATCCATGATCAGCTGATACAACAATGTCTCCTTCCACACTGAAACTCAAAACGACTTAAGCTGTAAAGTAGGCTATACCCCACTTCCAATAACCCACAATGGGGGAGGTCACTATCATATATTTTGGTCAGTAGAGCTGAGCTTCTTCAGCTACTGAGCTGCTACTTGATGTACCAAACTAGAGCATGAAAGTACAGCATGCAAATAAAAACCTGCATCACAATTACATATATATTCTAAAGCATGAAAGTACATCATGTCAATCAATCATTATAATCTATACATATTTTGTTGTTGCATGTGTGATGGGTGTCACACTAGAGAGGGATGGCAAAGGAGAGCATGGCAGTACATACATAAAGTTAATAATTCTGACATATGTAAATCTAATTTTATGACATGCTATATGCCACTACAAAATTCATCACAGATTATACTAGAAAGTTATAAGTTATAACTATACCGAAAAAAAAGCCATTTAGGTTAAAATGGACACTGAAATATGAGATGAAGTACAAATTTAACATTTTCGCCAAAAGAATTCATACTGTGTCACAAATAAAAGAAACAGAAGCTTTAGAATAGTAAGATCAACTCTTGGAACACTTCAGGAATGATGAAACAAGTACCTTTCAGTCTAGTTCAGATCACAAAATTTACAAGTCTTTCTCTAAACAGAACAATTTTCACAAATGCAGAGATATGGGGAAATATATTATATGTGGTTTTATGAAAAACACATAAATAAATACACTGTAAATTTTAGCATTGAAATATCAAGTAAATTGTGATCTCTGTAACTTCTATATTCAATCAAACAATAAGGGTGCAGCACATTGGTGACTCTTGATATGGGAGGTGGTTACGTGATGGATCTATCTTTGTCAATGGGCCATGCAAGGATCATAAGGGCATGTACAGGACTTAGTGCAGTACCAGAGCCAAACTCAACCGGAACTGATGGGTTACGGAAGGGACACCATGGCACCGTCGCCTCAGCCGCTGAATGGCTGATGAAGATTAGCTGGGCTCGGACCGGGCGTGCGCGGAAGCGATGGCAGTGCAGTATTTGGATTGACTGAAAACCACGATAAGCCTACAGTCACTGGTAAGATTGGGACCGACCTTCGTCTGTAAATCAAACTGGAAAATTGACCAGTATAAGAAAATCTGTGGGAGCCGAAATTTGGGAATCGCCGGATGCTATCCTGGAGAGGGAGCAGAAGTGATCCTTAGACTTCAACACAGACAATAAAAACACAGACGGGGAAGTTGGCCCCCTAGTGGCGTGGGGGTGCAATTCACAAGGCTTGAAGTTGAATCAACTAAGGTACTGTCACAGCCAAGGGCGGTTCTCGGAGGGGCAGGCTGATTGTAAAAGTCCGCGTGGGGCGGCGGGACCTTCTGACCACCAAGTGACCTTGAGAAGATGGAGGGTGAAGACCTGACTGCACTGGCAAGAGACTGCTCAACTCAGGATCATATTAACTTGGCAGATTGATAGGGATGGACTCTGGAAGGACCCACATTGCCCTGGATGGATAAACCAATTGTGATTGCTTTTAGGAAAACAAAGTACCTGTGTATGTTAGAAGAAATTAATAATTAGTATAAATACACACAGAAAGGGAAACTCACAAATGAATAGTTCCTGGCAGATGAGACTTAGTACCTGATCTAACCAAGCAAGAATACAAAAAGTAAACATGAGACAACAAACAATTAAATAAAATCTTAATTTAGTAAATTATTTGCACACTTTGACTGACTGACATGCTCTTTGCTGATTGTCCTTCTTGGGGGTTACACCTTGCAACACCATATACCACAATGAGAGAGCAACAAAGAAGCTCAGTACCTTTTGGTTATCATAAATATCTTTAATCATAGTACAGATTTATGAAATATTTGGCACATAGGGGAGACACCCCCAACTAGCTTATAAGTAGTTATAACCATAAAACCAGTAGTTAATAGATCCTTAATCTATCAATTAGTTTTATACATTGGCAGTCTTATCTGTAGATAGAGCATTGTATGAAATAACCATGTTCTAGTGAGTCTGATTGCAGAACTTCCAGTGGAACCAGAAGTAGAATAGTGTCTACACCATTGCCTTGCTGACATCTGATACCAACTTGAGAAGGAAGGAAGACCTCTCCATTAGAAGGAAGACACACCAGGGAAGAAGACCGTCATAATCTTAAAGGAAGACTTACAACACAATAGGATTGGTAGGCACTGGGGAAACTTATGAGGCTGTACAGTCTGGGTGATCCTGAAGTAGTTCAGACTTGTGCTGCTGAATGAGAAGTACTCAAGGCCAACCTAAGAAGACAGAAGCTTCTACAATTTGGAAGACCTTAAGACGAAGGACCTCTAGACCAACTGGAGGAATGACTGAAGATTAACACCACAACAAGCTGCTGGAGACCCTACAAGACAACACGAGTGATTGGAAATGGGAAAACTTATGAACCTTCACAACTATTGGGTGATCCTGTAGTAGCTCAATATTGTGTTGTCGATTGAGGAGTACTCAGATCCAACTGAAGTTTCAACCTCGGTGGAGCCCAACTGGACGCGGAATCCCGAAGGACCAACAATGGACCAGACCACAAGATCAGGACCTTCTTAAAGATGGACCACAAGGATGCACTGCACATTGGACAACCGAACATTGGACAACCGATTCATGTTCCTCACTGAAGAAGCGAAGCAGCAACTGACAGAAATACATTTCTATAATATCAATTGTAAAATTCTGTAAAAGGATAACAAGGCAGTTGTACTTTAACTAATTGTGATAAAGCCATTAACTAATTAACTTGAATTTATAGACAAGCACACTCAAGTAACAATCAAATTATAAAGAAGAAACTAAAAATAACTCATAACATTGTGTAATCAAGACTATTCTTGCAGCTGGCAACACTTCACTGTGGATGGTACCTCGATCTGATACTCAGGAGAAACACCAAATAATCACTTTTGACTTTTCCACAATTGGAGGAGGGGTGATATAATATAGTGAAACTGATATTATATTATTTGGTATCATTTGATATACTACTACTTATTACTAATGAAAGACAAACACGAATTGGAACCCTAAATTGATCTTATAAACTCTTAATACTAAAAGACTCTGATAAACAAAAAGTTCACCCAGGGTGCAGGAGGTTCACCCGGAAACACAGATCAATCACTTTGAAGGGCTTGCATTCCTAAGATGCAATGTTTAAGAAACTTAATGGAACTCTGAGAGAAACTTGACAGGAAACTGACAAGAGGTTAACAACAACACTGACCTTACACTGTCACATCCTAGCAACACTGACCTTTTCCCAAGAAGTCAAGGATATGGGTATTGCAGGGGGTGATGACACAGTCCCTATTTTTAGGATATTACATAGGATGATATTTTTAGGGATGAGGAAAGAGTCCCTATTTTTAGTAACAGGGGAATCTGGCAAAAAGCACCTATATAAGGAGCTGAGCCAACGAGTCTCATTGTCTTTGCCAATCTGGCCTTCAAGAAACAACAAAGTCCTGCTCTACAGAGTATCAGATCCTGAGGACCAAGGCCATCCACAGGAAGCAGAAGCCAGCAGCAGCAACACATTCAAAAGTTAAGTACAATTTATTATTACCTGTTTATTGAACATACATAGCAATAGAATAGGAATACTTTAGTGTGCTTCTAAGGGAAATTGCTGCCATATTCCCAGAATATAACTGGCTTTACAAATATCAACTTGTATACAAGAAAGTTACAATATATTATTTGAATCTCACATTTCTGTCTCCTTGTCATTGAGTTTTGCATGCATAACTAATTTGTTAAGCAATCACAGCTCTTCCAGTACAGGAAGTATAGAGATATCAAGCTGCCTACAAGCTAAATTCATTGGGAAGAGGCCTCATTGGTACTTGACTAAATAATAAAGGAATTATAAGAGTTATCCTAAACCTTAAACTAGCAATCAGTTACATTGTAGTAAAAGGAACTCTGATCAAGTTCCGGCAGTACATAGTATACTGATCCAAAGCGAGTAACAGTAAGAATAGGGAAGGTCATCATACAAGCAGAGAACGACATCATTAGAATAGTACCGGCTGATAGTGATCAATTCCCCAAATTAATAATACTTTGGCGGTACTTGCATCTGCATTACCCTATACTATATGGTAGGAGAATCATAGATTACAAGGGTACATCCCGTCCATTTCCTTTCTACTCGATATTATAATAGAATAATTATTTTATTGGCTATAAAACGAGATAAAGCCAGCAAGATGCAGTGGTATAGCTATGGGGGCTGGGGAGCTAGGGCAAATGGATTAGTGCTGTTATATATATGTAACAGACATTTGAAAGTGATGTTCATTCCATTCTTGACATCGTATCATCTACATACAACTCATTTTATCTTATTCTTATCAATCATCCTCTAAATTTCACCGCACAGGTGTATCTGCTTCATTGATTTTTACCTTCAGCCAACAAAGTTATCACTATTCAACCATTTTTTCCCAATGCTTTTTCACGTGTATTTTACACTTTTTGAACAATTTGAAGAACTTGAGAAAAATATATAGGGCCGAACACTGTTACATTTTCGTGTTTTCAAACGACAGCTCACAACCTATACTTTATACATGCATGAAACGACCACTACATATATTGCATACCAAAATCCAATTTTATTGACACAATGTGTAATTGTAATCTTCTACATTTTTAGGTGTTATTTGCTGAAGGTTTGCTGCTGCACAGCCTATGTTTTTTCTTACTGTATTCACCTTAATTACTTTTTATTAAGGTGAATACCGCAGTCCGCATCCGTTATTCATCTTTGTATATATAGTAGTTATACCATGGGCATATGTGGTATACGGAGATATATACAGCCGAACGGGTAAATATAACCCGAATAATGGTATAAATCAGTTATACCAAAGGCATATTCGTGGTATACGGAGATATATACAGCCGAAGTGGTAAATATTAGTCACCTCGGTGCCATAAAAACTGATATTGCACTCGGTGCTGTGCGATAACTGTATAATATTGCACGGCTGTCGGCCAATGAGAAGCGAGTATTTCCGCTAGCCATATGATATATTCTACAAATACGGCATGATATGAGTGCAATATGAAAATTTATTTGCACAAGGAAATTCATATTGAACGATTTTGCAAAAAAAAAGCTTTAAATCGCCATAAAATGTCATTATGAGTCTTGAACCTGTATACTTGAAGTACGACTTTTACCTTACCTATTAAAGATACAAAAGGAATAACTTGTGTTTAATTCAAGACCCCAATCATGTCTCTACCTCTCTTCAATCCCCTATTGTGCCATATTTTGCATTTGGAAGTGTTCCCTCGAAATTCCATTTATTTTGCTAAAATTGGCATTTTATGTGAAGGAAAGTGCTCATTTTGGGTCTGAAAAGTATTGTGGGTATGGAATTAAGCCTTTTCTGAGTTACTGCATGTGTAATGCAAGACATTATTAAACTAAATCACTAAAGCATCACACAGAGAATCTGAAATAGACAAATTTTTCCAAACTATACATTATCATCGATTTACGTCACGAGCGTCAATTAGTGCCCAGGAACAAAAGTTTACCGGCAATTTATGACGCAACAGTTTACTTCTCTGAGACGTATGGCATATCATTTTAAAGCTCTCAGAGAGATCTATCTATCCATGTGAGAATCCACCTGAACCAGTGATGTGATTGAGGCCCGACCATTAGAAACTGAGGCATCAGTCTCCAAGACCAAGACCGAGGGAAGTCAAGGATTTGGCACTGAGACTGAGCTGAGGCTATCAAAATTTGGCCACCAGACCGGCCACGCTACCTTCAACTAAGCCTCTAACCCTAATGAAGTGTGTGAAATTGCGAAATTGGCTTAAGTTACATGACATGAGTGAAGGCCTGTTCATGGGCAAGCTTTTGGAGTGTGTCCTGCGTATTCACTAAATTCTGTGTAAATTTAGTTAAGAAAAATCAAGGCATACACAGAATCACACTTCACAAAGTGAAATTTGGGGCGAAATGATCACCTAGTCTCCTCCTTGACAAATGAATTAATAACAAAGTGTAGAAGGCAAGGGATTGAAGGGACCAGATAAGAAAATGAAAATGTTTAACATATAGTATGATTTTATATAGCGCCCATTGCAGATAAATCTGGTCACTAGCGCCCACCACACTGAAGGACAATCCTATCAATCATTACAGTGATCATAGTGATAACCTCTGGAGTCTGGACATGACCAGAGATCCACTGCACACAAGGCAGACATGCTAACCAAAATGCTACAGAACTGCAAAATATGGTAATAGTCAGAAGTAAAGGGCTATCCATAGACTAACAGAACCACTTGGTTTCAATAAAAGTAATATTATTTAGTTGGAGCAGCTTCATCAGTAGTTTTAAGACTTTTAGATATCTATTTTTTCCCAACAATGCCGTAATTTGATCCAGAGCAGAAGAATTATCTGCTTGGTAAAAGCTGTTTGTCTCAAACTGGGCTATATTAGGCCTATGAGTTTCAAGCACAAAGTGAGGCACGTCACCAGTTTCTGTGTTGAAATCACGCGCTTGAATAGCAATAATACCCTATAGACAATACAAGCGTATGAAATTCGAATTTGTAGATTGCAGAAGAAGAGCCGTTTTGCAAATAACACGCAGATATGGTGCCAATGCAATAGTTGACCTTGTACATCTCACTTATTTTGATAATGTTCTGGCATGCAAAGTATTTTCTTTTTTATAGTATTTGCATATTTTGAAGAAATACAAAACTAGTGGGAGCCTATTCCAAAGTCACATGACAAATTCCAATTATAATACAACCATAGTAGTGATCACAAATATTGTATGTTTAACTATCCATATACTTCCAGTAAATAAGCTTAACTCCACTGTCAAGTTGATATCCACTTTATTACTCAAGTACTATGCACAACAATCTTATAGTACATCCAAAGCTCTTCTGCTTGAGGAGCAGGGGCCTCCCTTTTTATATGAGGCCCTGGCTCACCCCAAATATGGGGATGAGCTGCAGCCAGTTCTAGGAACTGGCTTCCTCTTGACTCATACCCAGAATAGCTTACTATTTAATATTACAATACTAGCTTACTATTTAATATTACAATACAATTCTAATTACTTAAACAAATACTTAAATAAATACATTACATGCCTTTGGTCTATTTTGAAATTTAGTCTAAAGAAAATTAAATTGATAATTTCATATGAATAGTTAAATTTCAAACTTGATATTGCTATATATAATTTAGAAATTCAATATGGAAAGATACACAACTTGCTTTTTCATTTCTTCACACGCACACAAGATTATACTCTAAATTACTATTATGAATATTCATAATTCATTATTAAAACATATAATATCTAATGATATCATACAAGACATTATTCATAGAAAGATTAAATAATAGCATATGACATAGTAGCAAATATCGATCCATACATGTATAAAATTATGCATGTATACTAATAACATAAAAACATTTAAATTATATACTAATTACATTACATGCCTTTCGGGTGCCTGTGCTCTATAAGAGAGGCATACGTGAAAAACATGTAAACATAAAAATCATACGAGAACATATAGCATAAATAATGAAACATTCATAATTAATGAAACATATAAAACATTCAATGTGAAATAGCAGTATACACTATAGAAAGTATACTACCGATAAACCTATACCAGCACTGCACACAACTCCATATCATGATATAAGTAAACCAATTGAAAAAAAGATGACAAGATTGTCATAACCTTTGTAAATGTAGCATGGTTTTTAAAAAAATACTTTACGAGTATAATTATGACATCAATAGACAATGTAGACATCATAAACCACAAAAGTTAGGTTTCTAAGTGAATTACAAAAAACATGTCATGTAACATAGTGATTAAATAAACAATGACATATATAAAAAATGAATAATGAATGACCTTATGCCATGCTAAGGGTGGTATATAGCTAATTGTGGATAAAGGGGAGAAGCGACAGGTTGATCTGGGGCATTGGGGACAGTGGGGACAGTGGGGACAGAAGTCCTTAAGTAAGAACCAGATTCATTTGACCATTCAGCAATGACTTCAATGTTAGACAACACAGAAGTGGTCAATTGAACCAAATTCCGGTTCGATAGAATGCGACGCAGTCGCAAAGCTTGACTGAGACCTACATAAGTGAACTTGGGGAGGGAGGTCTCACCAAGAGGTGTCTCCAATGAGGAGTTCCTCCATTCAAAGTTAACATAAGGATAAAACCAAGAGCAGATCGAGATGGAGGTCAATTGGATCAATGACCCAAAGTTGTCAGGCAACTTCTGGGTCGGTATGGAAAGCAGAGGTAATGACATAGAGTCATTACCAGACCAAAGGATGACTGAAAATTGTCGGTGTAAACGAACCAAAGGGGATGACTGTAGAGTTCTCTCACCAGGGGCTTGGTGAGCAAGTCTGCTATGCTGTGTCTATAAATAGCACATCCTACAACCCCAGCTCTGAAACTAGGCTGTGTGAAGCTACCCCAACACCTTGGCCCTTGGCCACTGGTATACCTTTGGCTGAACCGTCTAAGGTGCTGGGTATGGTGGACGAATCCGGAGTTCGTGGGTTCGAGTCCCGCAAGGGGCAGCCCACACCCTAGATTCACTTACATATGTATCAGTCCTAAGTCTAACGCATGGCTGCAAGTGAATCTAACTTAACAAGGGCATATCATGTAGTTGTAGGTTCCACCAAGGGTGGCTCTGCAGTACTGGATATGTCTGTGTGTCTATAAATAGCTCACTCTCACCTTGCATGCACCCCAGTAAGATCCCCAGGTGTTCAAGCATTACCCCAGCTCTAACTCTGTAGCTAGAGAGACCGTCTCTTTAGTACAGTGGGTTTGATGCTGGACTAGTAAGCTTGAGAACACAACACAAACTCTTATAGATTGTTTGTTACTATGTATGCTTTTAGCAGTTAGACTTGAGATAAAAATATATAAGAATCTGCAACTTGTAGATCTAACAACACCCAACCATAACTTTGAATTTTGATGAAATGTTTTTCATGGTCAACTGTCAAATTTGATAGAATCTGTGACAAATATATCAAAACAAACATGTCCAGGGCAATTCTTGGACTTGTCATATGCTAGTATATGGATGGCTTATATCGATTAACAAGCACTGATATACCATGTCTATCAATGACATGTACTTCCGCTCATGGTTGAAATGTTTCCGAATATAGCCCAAGAATGCAAATGGAAAGGTTTTTGTAATATAATCAGAAAAAAATAAGCTGCACAGCAGCACACCCTCGGTTTTCAGCAGCTTTTCTTCCATGAAGTCCTAATTCATTGTATTTATGAATATATTCGTGTAAATATATCTCACCACATGTCACTAAATTTTATTAAACAATGTCAAAAATTGACTGAAATGTGACTGAAGACTTGTGTTATTTTTTTGGAATTTTTTACCTTCAAGTTGAACATGGTCATATGACAAATGTGTGCAAGGCCATCATATAACACATTCTCTTATATATATTTAATAATTGTTTAAGTTTATAAATTTAGTCATTGCCATTAATTTTTGAGGACCAAAAATTCCAAAAAAAAATTCAAAAATCTGTCATTTGTTCAGTTTTTGTATTTTTATCAAAATTTCATAACATTGCCACTCCAAATGAGCTAAGTAAATCATAAAGGTGTAATTTAGACATCTCAATGCAAAATTTATTATTATTTTTTCATACTTATAATTTTGTCACCTATATAGACTTACGAATATTCTTAATTTACACAGAATTGAGTGTTAAGCCAGACACACTGCAAAAGCTAGCCAATGAACAGGCCTACACTCATGTAATGCAAATTAGGCCAATTTCGCAATTTCGCACTTCCGTAAGGGTTAGAGGCTCAGTTGAATGTCTCAAGGCCGGCCTCGGAGCCATATTTTGATGGCCTCAGCCTTGGCTCAGTCTCGGTTCCAAATCCTTGGTATTGCCTCGGTCTCGGGTGTCTTTGGGCCAGTGTTGGAGGTCCTCGAGGCTTGCCTTGAGGCTACACTTAGATGGTCTTGGTCTTGGAGGCTGATGCCTCAGTTTCTAATGGTCCGGCCTCAACTACATCACTGGTTACAGGTGTGATTCTCACATGGATAGATAGACCTCTCTGAGAGCTTTAAAATGATATGCCATACGTCTCAGAGAAGTAAACAGTTGCTTCATAAATTGCCGGTAAACTTTTGTTCCTGGGCGCTGATTGACGCTCGTGACGTAAATCGATGATAATATATGGTTTGGAAAAATTTGTCTATTTCAGATTCTCTGTGTGATTCTTCAGTGATTTTAGTTTAATAATGTCTAGCATTACACATGCAGTAACTCAGAATAGGCTTAATTCCATACCCACAATATTTCGTACATTTCAGACCCAAAATGAGCACTTTCCTTCACATAAAATGCCAATTTTAGCAAAATAAATGGAATTTCGAGGGAATACTTCCAAATGCAAAATATGGCACAATAGCGAATTGAAGAGAGGTAGAGACATGATTGGGGTCTGAAATTAAACACAAGTTATTCCTTTTGTATCTTTAATAGGTAAGGTAAAAGTCGTACTTCAAGTATTCATAATCAAGACTCATAAATGACATTTTTGGCCATTTTTAAAAAGCTTTTTTTTGCAAAATCAGAGATATTCAAATATGCTCTATCTTGAGAACTATTAGAGATAGAGACACGGGAATAGTGTCAAAATGTCCATAATACCCAAGTTTATTTTCAAGTTTAATACACATATTTGGTCTATATCTAATAGTTTCTGAGTTATTTTCAAAAAACACGATTTTTATGGCGGCCATCTTGGATTTATGGCTAATTTGGGGTGTTCCACCACATGGATTTTCCAGGACTTTTAGTATGTCTTTCTTGACACATTTAGGGACCAAATGCCAATGGAACCATTTGTGTTGCAATTTGTTCTAGGTTATTTCACATAATGACTAGACTATCAGGTCCGTCCAATCTGTTACATGTTAAAATGACAGTGCAATATAATGCGTGCAATATCGTAGAATATCATATGGCTAGCGGAAATACTCGCTTCTCATTGGCCGACAGCCGTGCAATATTTATAGGTTATTTCATGGCTTTGACCTGTATTTCCCTGATATTTTCACCTGAGACCCCGTATTTCCCGAGACCCGCAGGGTCGAGGGAAATACGGGGTCGAGGGTGAAAATATCTGGGAAATACAGGTCAAAGCCATGTCATAACCTATTTATCCCATGTCACTGGCCCTCTTCATTGTCTATCTGAATTTGGTGAAACTCACTTGTCAAAAAGCAGCATTTGCGAGATCGCCGATCGCCGAAAAAACCGTCGTACGGCGAAAATAAAGAAAGCTGGATACATGTTCACCTTTCTGATCGATAGAGCTATTGTTTTACTACATGCCAGTTTTTTCCCCGATGAAATTCGAGCATTTTTAAGCGTTCAGATGTCCAAAACATGAGATGATGCAGCTGACTTTTTTTTTCAGCTTTCCGCTTTGTTGACAGTGCCATGTATATTGTGACGTTGTGACGTCATGGTAACGTCATCGCTCAGGCCTGCTCTGATTGGCTGAATCTCGTATTTCCCTGTCAAGCTAATTAATTTTTCATATTTCCCTCTTCAGCTCATTAAGTCTGTATTTTCCCTCGTATTTTCCCTCTTCTGCTTGTATTCACCAGGGAAAAAGCTCAGTATCAGGGAGAAATGTTGCTAGACATGGGATAATCTACGATATTGCACGCATGATATTGCACGCTCATTTTAACATGTAAAAGATGGGACGGACCTGAGAGGAAGCACCATACTTTCATGCTGCTGCAGCCACAAGCTGGCAAAAATATTGTTTTTCAATTTTACTAAAACATTAATTGCGCGGCAACGGAGGCAGATAGGAAGATGGCTTTGACGGCAAAAGATGCGCCTAATAAAGGGCTACGTGGATATCAACTTTTTATGCTGGTGATGTTATTAGTGGCATCAGAATATAGCATTAAGTGGCCGAAAAACAGCTTTTTTGCCGATTTTTCAGTGACTTTGTTGTGTTTAGAGGTCTAAAGTCTGCTATAAAGTTTAAGAAAAAAATCTGAAAAAAATCTAGCATAAAGTATATCATTTGTCGATTCCAATAGTGTGAACAGTTTTTTTGTGAGTGAAATAGTTTTTGATTTATGACGAGATACATTTTAAACAAGCGGGTCAAAAGAAACACAAAAAGAGTCTGGACAAGGAATTCCAGCCCTTTTCTTTGCATTTGCCACAAAAAACCATATGATATAACAGTTATTGCACATCACCTCGTGCAATATCAGTTTTTATGGCACCTTGGTGACTAATATTGCACTCGGGCTGCGCCCTCGTGCAATATTAGTCACCTCGGTGCCATAAAAACTGATATTGCACTCGGTGCTGTGCGATAACTGTATATTGTTCCATGACCCCTATGTAACAAGCCCCCTGATTGGCCAACAACCCACCTGCATAATGTGATGTTCACCTGTGTGCAGTGGTGTGTGACAGGCAGGTCAATAACAAAAGTGTTATTCACTGATCAGTGAATATAACATTTGTTATTGACCTCCCTGCACGATCATTTTAACATGTGAAAGATTGGACGGACCTGAGAGGAAGCACCACGTTTCAGACTGACAAACAATTTGTGTTTTCCCATTTTAGTAAAAAGTGCACTGTACAACAACGGAGGCAGTTAGCGGCAAAAGATGCGTCTATTAAAGGGCTATTGGGATATATACTTTTCGTATTGAATATCTTATTTGTTTGATCAAAATAAAGCAATAAGTGACCGAAAAACAGCATTTTTACCGATTTTTCCGTGATTTTTTAGTGTTTAGAGGTCTAAAGTCTGCTATAAAGTTTCAGAAAAAAATCTAAAATAAAATCCATCATCAAGTAAATCATTTTTCCATTCCGAAAGTGTGAAAATTTTTTTTGTGAGTGAAATATTTATTGCCTTTTGACGAGATACATTTTAAAAAGGCGGATCAAAAGAAACACAAAAAGAGTTTGGACAAGGAATTCCAGCCCTTTTCTTTGCATTTGACACAAAAAAACCATATAATATAACAGTTATTGCACATCACCTCGTGCAATATCAGTTTTTATGGCACCTCGGTGACTAATATTGCACTCGGGCTGTGCCCTCGTGCAATATTAGTCATCTAAGTGCCATAAAAACTGATATTGTACTCAGTGCTGTGCGATAACTGTATATCATTACATGACCACTATGCTAGAGCGATGCTGATTGGCCTAAATCAGTTACATGACGACATCATAAAAACTCATATTGCATGGTTCGGGTGCAATATGAGATTTTTCCAAAAAAATTTTTTTTTACAATTTTTTTTTTTCAGATTTTTTCATATTGCATGGTTAGAGTGCAATATGAGTTTTTATAAAATAAAAAAAAAATTTTTTTTTCATTTTTGTTTTTGACTGAAAAAAAAAAAAAATTTTTTTTTTTTGGAATGGAACATTATATTGGAAGAATAGTGGTCATGTAATAAAACAAATATGGCACTTATTATCGTGCGATATGAAAATTTATATCTACATGCAAGCCCTCGTGCAATATTAGTCACCTCGGTGCCATAAAAACTGATATTGCACTCGGTGCTGTGCGATAACTGTATATTATACCATACTCGCTGATAAATCCTTCAATATTTACCATGATATTATAACAAAACAACCCAAGTCAGGGTCACTGAGTAACAATATCACGAGCTGTTGTGTGAATTAATATCACTCGAGCCCGCAGGGCGAGAGTGATATTAATTCACACAACAGCAAGTGATATTGTACGAAGTGCCCTGACGCGTGGTTATTTTGTTTTTATCACCTGGTTTTACCTCAAATTTTCAATTATAAAGAGGGACTATTTTCTACCATTACAAAAATGTTACGTCACCATGGAGCAACAATGGAGGTTACGTCACAATCCTATTGTTTTGGCCATTGCTTGGTTTGTGACATCATCAGCATCTGAAATGCCGGTGATGTCATAACCATTGTTAAAGAATATCTCCCTTGAAGGGTGGTATTTTTTACAATATCATAGGCCCTGATATTTTGACTGTAAACAGTGATATTCACAACCAACCAGGTGATAAATATCACCATATATCACGTATATACTTAGTGGTCACATGACAAGTGGTGATGTCACAATGCACAAACACTGAATCAGCCAATCAGAAGCCAGCATTTGAATCATGACGTCATGACAGATGCCATTGAGCCTCACTCTGGAGTTTACTAGAGCTTTTGTAGCTTGAACATAATTTAAGTTATTGACATTATAACAAAACAAACCAAGTCAGGGTCACTGAGTAACAATATCACGAGCTGTTGTGTGAATTAATATCACTCGAGCCCGCAGGGCGAGAGTGATATTAATTCACACAACAGCGAGTGATATTGTACGAAGTGCCCTGACGCGTGGTTGTTTTGTTTTTATCACCTGGTTTTACCTCAAATTTTCAGTTATAAAGAAGGACTATTTTCTGCCATTACAAAAATGTGACGTCACCATGGAGCAACAATGGACATGACGTCACAATCCCATTATTCCGGCCCTTGTTTGGTTTGTGACATCATCAGGCAGCTGAAATGCTGGTGATGTCATAACCATTGTAAAAAATATCGCCCTTGAAGGGTGGTATTTTTTACAATATCATAGGCCCTGATATTTTGACTGTAAACAGTGATATTCACAGCCAACTAGGTGATAAAGGAATATTGATTTAAAAAATAAGTTGTTAATTTTGTTAAATAAAGAAAACTTTTATGACCATTTTGGTAACTCTGGTAATAAAATAAAGACATTTTTAGTAAATCGGTCTTTATCTCCAAACACATGATAACAAAATAATCCTCTGAAACAGCGAATAATGGTATAAATCAGTTATACCAAAGGCATATTTGTGGTATACGGGATATATACAGCCGAGGTGGTAAATATAACCCTCGGGCTACGCCCTCGGGTTATTTTTACCACCTCGGCTATATATATCTCCGTATACCAAATATGCCCATGGTATAACTATATATATATCATCATCGCAGGACTATCACATAAGCCATAACCACAACGATGACGATCTGGTCAAAGAGGCTGCAAGCCTGCGATAAGTATTACCTATACCTATAATTTTTTTTTTTCAAATTCCAAATGATTTATTTTTGCTTTACTATTGCTATTATGATGTTTATATAATGTTTTTTTATGATCTTGATAACTGTGAGGTAAATTAGGGGCAGACCAGACAATAGTTGTGGGGGCAGAAAAAATTCACTATAGCGGGCCGTGAAAATGACCATATTTGGCAAGTGAAAACGATCGTTTTTCAGTGGTTAACGTGGGGGCTGCCACCCCACACCCCCACCGATTGCTTTCCATAGCAATATTTCAACAAAATGTAACAAAAAACTACCAAAACTTGCTGTTTTGGATAGATTTGCTTTTTGCGTCACCAAAATAAGATCGTCGTCATGTGTTAATGGCGTCATGTAAACATTTCTTGCCTGGCAACAATGAGGTGATGTCACGAATGCATTGTTTTCCAAATATGGTCATTTTCACGGCCCGCTAAAGTGAAGCATACCCGTGGGGCTATGAAATTTTACCCCATGGAAGAACTTTTTTTTTTGCTCACAAAGCGTCAACAAAAAATTGTTTTTCATGCGGACGATCGACAAATTTTAATTTTAACATTACAGTACCCTAGGTGCAGATGAACAGAAACTTTTTCTTTTTTAAAGTGCTGAGCAAAGATTAAATGTCCTTGGCGCTGAGCAAACTTTTGTTTTCATTGACATTGTCGTGTGTGAAACATAGCCACCTACAGAGATCACCTGGTCAGCCCCTTAATAATCTTTTTTTTATTATTTTTATTACGACAACGAAAATGTCAAACCTGACACATTTGTCAAATCAGAAAATAACAAAATAATAATACAAACCTACAATAAATGGAGCATTGAGCAACCTCCATAGAAATGATTTAATTTCAAGACTACTCACCTCATTATTTTGGACCAATCTTCTTTGCCAGGCCTGACATTTTATCACTTAAACCCTGCCTCATCGCATTCATGTTATCCTTATGACCTTGTTTCAAACTGTCGATGCCTTTACCTATACCCTTCCCTATGTCCGCCAGTGAGGCGTGCGCAATCGCTTTTCCTGCGCCCTTAAGCCCTTCCTTGACCCCGTCGAGTTTTGCTTTGGCTTCTATTCCCTTATTTTTGAATGCCTGTTTCAATTCACCTTTTATATCCGTTTCTCTAACACCGGATTTGTGATGAGAAGGTGCCATGGTACAGTGCTCAGTGCTGACTTGTGCAGGATAGTGTTACAAGATGAAGCTGTCTGTGGGTGATGGAAAATATCTATATTTAACAGTGTCTCATTTTGAGCTCCATTGGCGTTGCTATGGTGATGCCTCCTGGTGGCACTATTGCACGATTCAGTCACACCCTGTCTTCTTCTTCTGTAACGCTCTTCCGTCCTTATAGGACATAGCACAGTTTATATGAATCATGATTTTTTACCTTCAGCGAACGAAGTTCGAAGAACGTATTGTTATCACTTCGGTCAAAATTTGTCCGGTTGGGCGTCCGGGCGGTTGGGCAGCGGGCGGATAGATACAGACCCAAATTTATAGCATGCAGACCAAAAATCCTATCATGCAGACCAAATGCAGACCAAAATTGATAGAATGCACCAAATGCAGACCAAAATTGGAAGAATGCACCAAATGCATTTATAAAATGGATAATTTTATTTCAAAGTCCATGGAAATTAGTTTTATATAACACTTTCTCTTTTTCTAGTAATGGTCCAACCTTCGCAGCTGCCCAACTCTCCCAAGCTTCCCCTATCAATAAAAAACAATTTAATGGTAAATATAGCCCACAGCACTAGTGATCTGAAGTGTGGTCAGCATTTGGTCTGCAGTGCTCTTTGGTCTGCATTTGGTCCCAGGGCCGTACCCATGGGGTGTGGGGGGGTGTGACACCCCCCCAATAATTGGCCAGAGGGGGCCCAAGATAGAGGTAGCTAAAACACGTTTTGGACTAAAAATTAGCGATAAATAGAAATGTACCACAGCGTCATGGACTCCACTTCAGAGGGCCCCCCAACTGACTCTATAACTTTATGTCTGAGGCCCTTGACTGACTGGAGAAATTCATTAAAGAGGGGCCCTCTCAGATGTCCCTCAACTATCTTCGGAAATCTATTTCAGAGGGCCCCCCCAATGGATTCGAGAAATTCGTTTGAGAGGCCTCGTGCCTCGCTGACACAAGTTTTCTTCAGAGGGCCCCCCTCTCAGTAAACGGAATGAAATTATTTCAGGGGACCCCCTATCTGAATTCCACAAATTAATTTTAGAGGGCCCCAAATACACAGGCATCATTAAAAACACAACATTGCAAAATGGCTTAAAATGGCACTTCCTCTTAAAGTATCAAAATGAAAGTTTGCACACGCCTGGTAGTTGCCGTCAAGTATATTTATGACAATTTTAACATCTCCAAGTGCTATACTTCTGTGTCAAATTAAATCGTAGTGACTTATGTTGAAAATGCAAGTCAAAAAATGTCAAGATACTTTGATCATTAATTTCAATAACTTTGCTCTTCTTTCGATCCTTTGATAAGTTAGGAAAGTTTACTATTTCACTTGGTTGATGGGATGAAGTAATTTATCTCAAGCACAATTAAAGATGATCAGATTAATAAAATTTAAGTGTCAATCATTATGGTGCCCTGCCCCCTGCAGGAGTGTTGTCAAAATCTTCAAAAAGATGTTTTATTCAAATTTTTTGTTTTGATAAGCAATGAGTTTCTATGTGTACGTTTCTATCCTGACCACACATAGAAAATTAAATTCTCAATACTTTGGGACGTTTGGGTTCACATACTTCATTTCCAGTTGGTAATTCAAAAATTTTGATTTTCACATTCAAAATCAGCTTTCTCCTTAAAATTTTTTCAAAAATGTTCATTAGGCAGCTTTTTTGAAGTCCTGTGCCTGTTATGTGAAAACATCATAAGATTAATCTCATCCAATATGCCACAAAACCAACATTTCCATTAGCACATTTTCCGTTGAATTGCAACTGAAGTTTCAAACAGAACGCACTAAAAGGAGCAATGTGCAGCCAAAAGTAAATCCTTTTTCATGAAATTTACTGGTATAATCTTTTAAGACAATATATGAGAGGTCTGTGCCTGATTTGATGATTATTGAACAATTAGAACTTGGGAAAAAATTTTGTTGTTTAATGATGTTGCGTTTTTTAGCGCTTGTGTTTTTCTGCAGCTTGTTACAGTCTGAAATTGAGTGTGTTTTAAAGAGTGGCGTAATCAAGAGTTTGCAAGTTGGGGGGGGGAGGGGCAAGTTGTGCCCTTTTCATCTAAAAATAAAAACATTATTAAGCCTTATTTTACTAATTTTATGCATAAATTACTGAGCATATATATTCAAAATTATTATTGACACTCTATATAAATTTTGTGCAAATTTGATTTGCCCTTTTTTCATCCGACCGCTTCTGCCGCCGGCATATCTTTCCTGCACCCCTGGGGGGGGGGGGGGCGGGCACGTTGGGGGCATAATATTTTCTGGAGGGAAATCCATTTTGTGGGGCGTACATTTTTATAACATACACCACAATTTCCCCATAACTTTTCATTTGCATCCATACTGGAGTACGCAGTATGCTCTCGCGAACCCCATTTTCCGATACTCTTAGAGTTGTTTCTGAAAAGGGGCCCAAATGCTCCAAGGAAGGGGGGCCCGAGGGTGCTACACCCCCCCCCCCAACCATAAGGCTATGGGTTCGGCCCTGTTTGGTCCGCATCCTGTACCCCCATGTGTTGTACTACTCCCTGGAGATGGTTTCCAGTGAACCCGCCCTGGGACTACCCGCCCTGCCAGTCCCCGCCTCGGTAAAACCCGCCTCGACCAAAACCCGCCCCAGTACCTCCCGCCCTGGCTCCTTCCCGCCCCTATTAA
Organism: Platynereis dumerilii; assembly: GCA_026936325.1. Taxonomy (NCBI): domain Eukaryota; kingdom Metazoa; phylum Annelida; class Polychaeta; order Phyllodocida; family Nereididae; genus Platynereis; species Platynereis dumerilii. The sequence continues at coordinate 2,955,909 of JAPTHN010000004.1, forward strand.
TGCCAGTGAATAGCTGGGCAGTTATAGCTGATAGCTGGGCAGTTAATAGCTGGGCAGTTTAAGGCATGCAAGTTGAGTGGAATCTTTGGTCGTAGCCTACGTACATGCATGGCAAATGATCAGTGTGCTGCTAATTGAAGTGTTAGGCACATTTAGATTATTAGGCCCATTTAGATTATTAAATCGATTAAACTCAATTAATTCTGAAAGATATATATTTATTTATCTTGTCAAAAAAACACACATTTTACATGATAACAAAATGTGAATTCTTTTACAAATCACAACAAGAAGGGAGTTAATAAACTATTTAAAGTTGCACCCCTATTACAGGTAAACAAATATATAACACACACAAAAATATATACAATGAAGATAATGGTTTGATAATTAAGAAAAAAAAAGTACAAATAGAACATATATATTATAATGTTCTATTGTGATGTGGAGCTCGTAAAAGGTTTCTATTTCTGGTAAGGTACTGGAGGTCTATGATATCAAATAAATTAATTATTCATGGGGGTAAGGTGTCATTGACATACCTAAATTAAATTTTAGCAAGGCTTAACTGTATAGCATCCTCTATTGTAAGTATTTTCTGATATTTTTAGATCTTTAATTTTCAACAATGGGATCTGTAGCTTAACTCGAGATGAAAGAATATTATTTACCATACTTAGACTGTAGTTGCTGGCAACTATTTTTCTCATGACATTTTTAACATGTGTATTCCAATCTAAAAACTCATCGACTGAATGTTATGCTACCATAAGGCATTAAATAGCTATTTTAAGTAACATCTTTATATTTCAATTTATGACCTCTATCTGCAAGGTGGGTTTTACTTAGAATTGGCTTCTTTTATCTCCAATTATCTATATCTAGTCTAATAATATTTCTATGATATCTAGCTAACTTTGTTTTATCTTGAAAGTCTGTTTGTTTCATTATCTCGAAAGTCAGTTTGTTTCACAACTAGGCCTATGAATTACTATGAACAAATAGCACAACATGAATTGTTCTCAAAGGTGTGAACGCATCTTTTAATTGCCATTCATTACCTAATTAAAGAAAATGTGTCAAGTTAGTTGCAACAGGTGTAGGCCTATATTTTTATGATGTTTTGCAAGCTTTGTTATTCGACTTAAATAAATATAAAAAAAAATTATTAAATCGTGGGCCTAAATAAATGTAGACCTATTGGACTTTTTTCAGTGAGTTTGAGGACATTTGATTTACTTGATTTGATTTATAAACTTTGATCATTACTTGTTTTTCATGTCTTGTGTACTGGCCAAGGCAATCACAAGCCTATGATTTTCAATTGGCATTTTGTTCATATGCTCTCAGCTCCTCCATGCAAAATAAGTGGCTTATTCTGCAAATCTATGCGTAGCATTTCCTTTTTGTATGCCAAACAGTCACAAGTCCTCAATCACATCTTAATTGTCTCACCAACATATATCCGAAGACTAGCCCAGATCTATGCAAATTGTATAAAAATCAAACCAGTTTATTTAGTATCAGTTTCATTAACCTAACAACACTAGCTACAATATGTAGGCCTAGGAGTAAATATCCCTGATTGATAAGTATTTTCATAAATTAAACATTGGCAATTGCCTAGGCAGCCTGCGTGGATAGCAATCAACATCAGAGATTCACTTGACAATCAGGGTGGGTGCAGGCAGGGGGGCAGTGGGAGAAGGGGATTTGAGCAGCAATTAGACGGGAGCCGCGGCTGGAGGTTTGCCGGACAGGCGGCCTTGGGGCGGGCTGGGGCTAGGGCGAGTTTTCCTGGGGTGAGTAGTAGCGAGGCGGCTAGTCCCAGGGCGGATTGACCGGGTACCCTGGAGATGAAGCCACGATTGTTGGTTTTAGGCCTGGTCCGCATGGCCCGCATGGTCCGCATTTTACACTGACCCCTCCCAGCCCGCTTTTTAGCAAGTCCCCAATATATCGCTCACTGCAGACATGACTTCTGAATGAAAATGTCCGGATGGGAGTGAAAATGACTGTTCAGAAGTAGTGACAACACCTCAATTCTATTTCTAATGCTGAAGAGACCTGGTGGCGTGTTGGTATACATTTGTTGTATTATTTTGATTCTAAATGAACTGTGCTTAGAAGAACTTGAGCATGAAACTGAAAGTATCGATGAAACTTCCCGCCCCCACACCACACCCCCACCACAGTGCAGCTGACATTGCCAGTTGCCATAGGCGTATGGAGGAATGGGGGGGGGGGAGGGCAGAATGTTTGGGAACAGTAAGATTCAGGCAAAAAATTGGAAAAAAATCGGGCAGATGATTAAATAAAAACGACAGACGTCATCATCTTCCTCGTCACTGTCAATCACCTTCTACAGTATAATTGCGACGTCATAGCCACGCAAAAGCAGTGGCGTAACTAGGGGGTCTTGAGTGGGGGGGCACCCGGGGGGCACGCGATTCTCTGGGGGGGCACCCATAATACTTATTGTATATTTTGGCCAAAGTTGGAAAGTTCCTATGGGGGGCACCTTGGGGGGCACAGGTCCAATATGGGCACGTGCCCACCCATAGGGACCCCACTGAGCACAAGTGATTCTCTTGATTACGTCACAAATGAAATGGCTGGACATGTCAGAAATTTCAGTAAAATGCCCCCCCCCCCCCAGGTTGGCTACAGTGTGCAGTGGCGTAAGTAGGGGGTCTCGAGAGGTTCACACGTTGCATCATAATAGTGACAATACTAACTATATATTTTAGCTAAAGTAAAGAAGTTCATATTGGGGGGGGGGGGAGCACCTGGAATAGGGTGTGCCAAAAAAAGTGAAAGTCCGAAATTCATTGGGGCTAACCTCTAAATGTGGTCTGTAGCCCCTCTCTGACTCCCTTGAAAATTTCAGCTCATTTGAAGGTGTTTTAGATGTTGCTCAAGAGCCCCAAAGATAGATATGTGTTTAACATTGAATTTTCATGCGAAAATGGCTATTTTAGCCCATAGCTCACAAATTATCGGTTTCAGTCCACCCAAACATATGGATAGTTGATACAAAGATGTATACATTATTCTGCACATTGTGGTACCAATTTTGTATTTGTAACTTGCGTGGGTATTGAGAAAATCTACATATATGGGATACGGGCGGGGATACTTCGCGGACTTTTGCATAGGGATGCGTCACGGCGATTTTGAAAACCAAAACCATTTTAATCCGAAACCAACGCCAAAACCACAAACCATTTTAATCTTTTAGTAAAAATATCCAAAACCAATTTAATTTTTATACCATCGTAATCGTCTTTTCAAGCCGATTCTAACGATACCAAACATGTTGGGGATGCAAAAAGGGCAACCAAATTAATCTAAATTCATAAAAAACCAATACCATTTTAATCCTAGAAGGCTAAAAAACCTAAACCATCCAGCGGAGCCTCTATATACACCCTTACATAGTGAGTACCCCCCCCCCCGGGTATGGGATATACTTATTTACGCGATTTTCCGTGATTTAAAAAAACTTGGAGGGGGGGGCACGTGCCACTGACGGTATTCTCTGGATGCAATGAATGTGATACATATTTTGGACTGGTTTTCTAGATAATCTGAAAATAGTGAAACTGGAGCTACATAGGAACTATAAATTAATGTTCATGGCTGTACATATATACTCGGCTGAGTCCTACGGGATAGAGACTGGTCCAGAGGCATGTGCATGCCGGAAAATTTGAAATTTTTAAATGTAATAAATGTATGTTCACACCTTTTTTGGCCAAATTCTAGGGGCCACTATGAGGCAGTTGCCTTTGGGGCAATAATAAGGTGCCGAAAAATGTCAGTTATGACTGGCATATATGTAAATTTTTAATTTTACTTTGTCATAATCACGAGAGTCCTCGCAAACCCTGTGAAATGGTCGACTTCTGGTAATCTGAGAGCCGTATTTTTGACACATTATTAAACAGCTTCAAACAGTGTTGGAGTCGAGGCCAGGACATCCGAGACCGAGGCAAGGCCAAGGATTTGGCATCCGAGACCAAGGCAAGGCCGAGGCCCTCAAAATATGGCCCCGAGGCCGGCCTCGAGGACGAGGCCGGTCCCGAGGCCTCTATCTCTGGCACAAAGACACCCGAGACCGAGGCAAGGCCAAGGATTTGGTATCCGAGACCGAGCCAAGACCGAGGCCATCAAAATATGGCTCCGAGGCCGGCCTCGAGGACTCCAACACTGGCTTCAAATGATGTGATTGGATGCTGCAAAAATCAAGTGTTGACAATCAATGACACTGCAACTTGCTTGACCCGGTCATTGTAAAAGTGTGACCCTATGAACATGTGGCCTGCTCCCTCGTACCTGCTCCATAAAGATAAGTTTGAAGTTTTCATGAATCCTCAGTGAAAGTGGCGTCAGTGTAGGTGGCGCTGGTAATGCCCTGTACGTGTCTTTTTCATGTTTTTTAGGGGATGCTTGAATCTGGCCAGGTATCCGATAACCGGCCGGATATTGGAATTTACTTGATATCCGGAATCCGGCAGAATTACGTAGTCTGAACTGGATATCTGGGATGCTCAAAAATATGTGAAAAGCTGACAAAACTTGACAATAAATAAAAAAATGTTACAAGAACCAAATAAAAAAACATGACGTAACCATCTTCACAATTTTGATTTCGGTCGGTAGGACAAAAAAAAAAAATTTTTATGTCAAAAAAAAAATTTTTTTTTTTTTTTCAATTTTTTTTTCCATCGGCAGGAAATCTATTGTGTCGGCAGGTCCGCGAAGCTAAGATTCAATTATGTGTGGCCTTAGGCGTACAGAACATAATGAAGAACTTTTGATCAGAGGAACAGCCCTCCTGCCACACATTATGTCACTCGACTCTCGGAAAAAATATTTATAATCCTAGGCGAATGCTGAAAAACTTCCTTTTTCAGATGTGTATTATGTGGTTCATATTATCCGGTTCCTATCCGGTATCCAACAGTTGGTGTTGCCGGATTATCCGGTGTCCGGCTATTTTCACTATCCGTGCATCACTAATGTTTTTGACCAAAGTATTTTGGTGTTACTTGCAACCTGGATAAAGTGTAATTTTTTTGACCCCTTGATTTTTTGGGTTTTCATGCCCAATAAATTAAAGAGTAATTATGGAGGATAGATAGAGATCGAAACGAAATGATAATTTTGTCGATTTTGGTTTAGGCGCCCCTGGATCCGCCCCTGTACTCCACCTGGTGCTAATGAGGCGTCATATGCAAGCTCACTTACTCATCTTCCCCCCATACATATTCGCTGATTCAAATGCCTGAATAGTGCTGTAGAATACGGTGAAATTAGGTCACCATAGGCCCTTGCTGAAATGAGACATTTCTGGAAAACAGAACATTTCTGAAAAGTAGCTGTTCCCAAATGTTACTTGCAACTTTTTCTGTAAACATTTGGCACATGTCCATTAGCTAAGGCTAGACATAATTGATCTTTAGCTTCTCAGACTCTTCCTAGGGTCGTTGGTAGGACAGAAAAAAATTTAAATCTCAATTTTTTAGGTTGTCAATTCTCTAAAAATTACAGGTGTGCAAATTATTTTAGAAAATCTGTTGTGTATGTCGATCTGTGAAGCTAAAAATTAGAAGTGTCCGGCCTAACATTACTATTCATGTGGTATTTGTTGTCTGGTACACCCCCTTGCATTGCTGTGGTCTGAGTAGCCTACTCCATGTAAAGAATTTATAGATACCGTATTTCCTCGAATAAAAGTCTGGTCTCAAATATATGCCGGTCTCGTTTATAGGCTGGGGTAGAGGCCCGTGCTAAAATATTTAAATACACGCCGGTCACTAATACACGCTTGGTTTACTTCCATAATTGACTGCCTTGCATGCTGCCGAGGTGTTTCCAAGCAAGCTTTACTTGCATGCGTAGCCCTAGCTACCTTTGCATACCCTGATGTTAGTTGATTGCTATCTTGTTCAATAAAATAAACGGCGGTCTCAAATAAACGCCTGTCTTGCATTAACCCCAGGGTATTGATCCCCTTTAAAACAATAGACACCCGGGCTTCTAAACGAGGAAATACGGTATAAAGAATTGCACAGATGGGGAAAATGAAATCACTTAGCAGTACTCACCCACTAGGGTTATTATCTGTCTGAGTATCAAATATTTCAAATACTTTCAGGCTGACCACATTGTCATTGGGGCAATATATAAGCAACATCAGGTGGAACAGCTGCCAGACACGATGTATCACTTTGGGCAACACTGTCAGTCAGCCAACAACTAGTGCCATTCAGCCAGGAAACTCAGCCTGTGACGTTCAGAAGAGGAGCTCAGTCGGTGTCATTCAGCCAGGGAATTCAGCCAGTTCCACTCAGCAGGGGAATTCAGCCAGTGACGTTCAGAAGAGGAGCTCAGTCAGTCCCATTCAGCCGGGGAATTCAGCCATTGTCGTTCAGCCAGGGAAATCAGCCAGTGTCAATCAGCCAGGGAATTCAGTCAGGACCAGTCAGTCAGCGTGCTGCTTCAGAAAGATGCCTTCGAAAAACCCAAGCCCGTTTACCATTGGAAGTTTTGACGCCTACGGTTTTGATATCGACATGACAATAGCCGTGAACAATGTGCCTCTTGTTTTCAGGGTAAGTTTTATGTTTTGTTTTACTCTTGTAATTGACATGTTGACCTAAAAAAGTTGTCAAGTAGGCAAAAGAAAGTTATCTTTTAGTTACATTAATTAGTAGTAATTAAGTACCAATTAACAATATACCCCCAATTTCCTGAGTGAGGGATCATGTAATTAATACAGGACGTAGAACCCCAGTCATCCATTCATCACGTAATTTGGCCTTCCCATGTAATAAGAAGGTGACGGTTGGTCTAGTGGCAGCGTGCTAGATTGCCAATCGCTGGGTCCCGGGTTCGAATCCAGCTCTTGCCAGGTCACCTGGACCTATGTTGGAGGGCTGTTTCAATCATCCATCGCCTCATTGCCGTGTCCTCTGTTTCAATCATCCTTCACCTCATTGCCGTGTCCTCCTCCTGTCCTAATTAGCCTACCTAGTGCATAAATACAGGACGTAAAGCCCCAATCATCCATCCATCCATTGCCGTGTCCTCCTGTCCTAATTAACCTACCAGGTACATAAATACAGGATGTAAAGCTCCAATCATCAATCCATTCATCCCGTAATTTCTCCTTCCTATTTATGTAATAACATTTTACTTCCAGACGGTACATGAGGGTATGGGCTCCTATATGGTTAAGGTCAAAGGTTATGACGCAGAATTGCTGGAGCCCTTCGAAGCACACCATGATTTCTGGTATGTTTATCACTTATAAAAATCAAGACCAGTAGATCTATATAATTTTAGACTCTCGTATTGTTCAAGTTAAGACTACTGACAATGAATACGTTAATCCTCAGTCCAGTATTTATCCTCGATTCTGATTGGCTGAGAGCTGAGGTGTAGGAGGCCCTTGAAGGGTGGTATATATTACAATATCATAGGCCCTGATATTTTGACTGTAAACAGTGATATTCACAGCCAACCAGGTGATAATAACATTGATTCTTATCCTTAAGCAAGCCAGAATCCCCTCCCCCAGAATTTTTTCTTTGTTTTTTTCCCCTGGATCTGCTGTGATGTCAAAATAACCACTAAAAAGTTGTAATACCATGTTTTATGGTCTATCAATATAATTGGCTACTTTAGCACAATATACATGATATATTCAGTCTTCTGTCACACAGTGAGTGAATTGTTTGTTGGTAGAACATGCTATTTATGAGTCATCAACAATGTTCCTCTCTTTAGCAACTTGAATAGTTTCTCTGTTATGAAATAAGTGGGAGAGGACTCAATGTTAGCTGCAAGTTAGGCCACACATAATTGATACTTAGTTCACGGACCCGCCGAAACAATAGATTTGCTGCCGATGGAGAAAAAAAAATCTTTTTTTTTTTTTGGACATAATAAAAAAAATTTTTTCACCTTTTTTTTTTGTCCTCCCCGACCGACCCTAGAAAAAGTGCCTTGAGAGGATCCGAGAAGCTAAAGATCAATTATGTGTGGCCTTACGACTGACAAGATTTCATATACCGGTATGTAGGCCTATGTGTTAACAAATGGCGATTAGTTTGGACTTCCCCCATCAGTTTGGATAGGCTTATGTTTTTAAATAAATATACTGGTAGTGGTAATACGGTATCCTGTATTATATTTGAATTGTGTTTGCTTTGTTTTAGTACTCGCTGTATCGTGTTTGACTGCACAAAAGGCAATTTCTTGAAACTGGACAAGGATGGTGTAATCCTCAGGTAGGTTGTGGATTCATGATAAAAGATATTTTTTGTAATTTCCAACAAACATTAGAGTTGAGGTGGTTAAGTTCTTTGGCTGCCAACCACTGGGCCCCTGGTTCGATCTCAGCTCTTGCTGGGTCACTATTCCCTATGTTGGACAGAAGTTTAAGTCATTCTTTGTCTCATTACTGTGTCCTCCTCCTGTCTAATTAGCAGGGCCGGATCCAGGGTCCAGGAGGCCCTGGGCACAAATGGGCACTGAGGCCCCCATCTCGACTGAAAATTTGCAGTACTAAAATGCAGATTTCAGAAGAAAAAAAATCAAACATAATGTTAAAATAAAAATACTTGTGTACGTCCAAGAGTTTCGAAATAAATAATTTTGCTGAGATCTCCAGCATTGAAACTTTGTGATGGTCATAGAAAATTTTAGATTACTATTCTTAAGCTAAATTAGACACCCTGCACCCTTTTTGGGCCGTTTACTGGAATAAAAAGTTTAAAACTTGCAAAATTCCAGAAAGGATGGCCATTGTCTCTGTTTGACCATGTTGACAATAATAATTCTAAAGAACCACTCAGTAAATTGACATAGTTTGAGCCTTTATATGAAGCATTCAATTAAAAAAAAATCAGTTTACCTAAAAATGGTGACAATCCAAAGGAGCATAACGAAAAACAATTTGGCCCTATTTGAATCTTGGGCACTAGCTGGCTGCAATTGCAAATGATTAAGATATATTGAGAAACTTCATCAGAATATATACAGATAATATGAGGTGTACACTGTTCATTAATAATGACTAAAAACCCTCCTGTGCTCCCAAGTCCAACAACTTTTTTTGCCCGAAAGGTCCACAGGTGTCTCTGACTCTGAGAGGCCCCTCTCTATTTATGCTCAGAAGCACCATAAATATACTTTAGACCAAAAAATTAAATTCTGTTCCTTTGACTCATCATTCATGGCAACACGGACTCGTTATTTATGATTATGGAACTCCAGTGCAAAGATAAATGCGTTTTAACTTCATTTTTTAAAATGATTCGTTTAATAATGCAATTGAGGATCCTACTCAAAGTATATATATATAGATATTTTCAGCTTTTTTGTAACGAAATTAAACCAAATAGTATAATTGCAGAATGCAGATCTGTGTATAATGTATAATGCATTTTTGTCCCTAAGAAACATTCAGAGCAATTATCAATGATTAGACATTTCTACAGGCAAACCAGGAAGACATGGGCAGAAGAGGGGGCCTCAGAGGCCCCTGTGGGCCATTTGTGTCAGTTTTTTGGGTTTCTAGAAAATGCTAGCCCTGCACACAGGATACCAAAATGCCAGTTGCAATCCAAGTCCCTTTCAACCAAGGAAGGATCACACAATTTAAAAAAAAACAACAAGTTAACAGTCAAATGGTGTTTGATGTACTGGGCATTTAAGTTGTGGGGGCTCAAACTCAGATGCCCCTATGGCTGGAAGAGAGCTCAAGTTGGATGTTATACGACTTTGTAAAAGCGCGGAAGTGCCCTTGACCTTTGATCTTATTTTCCAAACTTTTGTGAGGCCCCCCTTGCCATCTGAGGCCCTGGGCACAGTGCCCACTGTGCCCTATGGATAATCCGACCCTGCTAATTAGCCTACCAAGTACATAGATATGGGTCATAAAACCCCAATCATCCATCCATCTATCCATCCCATGTTGTACAGAAGTTTCATTCATCCTTCGCCTCATTGCTGTGTCCTCCTTTAACAGGACGTAACATAAAGCCCCAATCATCCGTCCATCCAAAAAACTTTATATTTAGATTCTGTTGTGGCCTATAACGTGGGGGGAGGTTGGTCTAGTGGTAGCGTGCTGGACTGCCAATCGCTGGGTCCAGGATTCGAATCCAGCTCTTGCCGGGTCACCTGAGCCTATGTTGGACGGCTGTTTCTATCATCCTTCACCTCATTGCCGTGTCCTCCTCCTGTCCTAATCAGCCTACCAAGTGCATAAATACAGGACGTTAAGCCCTGATCATCCAATTATTGTGGCCTATAACATATATATATTCACACAGAAAATAATTTTATTTCCTGGTTATATTTGGGTTGCAGCCAATTTAATTTGCTGATGAGCAATATATATTTTGCCTGAAATATGGATTAGCCAGCAAATTTTTGTTGTTATTTTTGAAGCGCCAAATTGAGGTAGACATGAAATAATTATTTGGAAAGAGCTATTTTAGGTGGCAATGCCGCATAGATTGCCATGTTTCCCTCGTAACCAGTAAAAATTTGTGTATTTTACCCTCTAGTATAGTCATTCCCGAATTTGTAGTCATGTGACCACGTATCAACCAATTGAAATACAGCAAAATGATGGCATAGGTGTACTGTAATTAATAAAGATTTGCAGATGCACCTCAGCTTAGTCAATAATTTGTGTGTTTAATTCATATTACTGTAAATATGTATATAACTTTTCCAGAGCAAGTCACGGAACAAAATTTCTGAACAGCGAAGAAATTAAGACAGAATACAAGGATGGTCGAGTGGCTGACATGACATCTACCCTACTCAAGTCCTGGGAAAATATTGGTGAGGTTCATAAGATAAATAAAATGTAGAAGAAATGTAAATGTGGGATTAATTGCTGTCCATTTTATTGACCCTGTCAATTTCAACATCCTGAAATTGTATAGTACCCTATACATTTTGTTTAAAACTTCTATAAAATCCCTAGTATTTTTTTTGTGGCTACTTACATTTTCTGAAAAACTGCAGATTTTTATTGCGCTTTTATTCTCCGATTTAATCTTGCTATTTTATTCTTCCATTTCAGTTGGGAAATGTATGATCTACGATAATTTCTATGACATGATCGGAAGTGTGACTATGGCGCGGATGGTTGATTCTGTGGACAAAAAGGTAGGTTTAACTAAAGAATAAAGATTTATTACAACGGCAAAATCAGCCTATTTGCTTCAACTGAAATAAACCAATTGGGATTATTCAGTTGAACGGTCAAGAACCCATTGTCAGATTGAAACCATCTGTTTTGAGACTCCTGATTCTGACTCTCTACTCTTGGCTCTTGATTGTCAACTCCCAACTCTTGACTCCCGACTCTTGACTCCCGACTCTTGACTCCCGACTCTTGACTCCCGACTCTTGACTCCCGACTCTTGACTCCCGACTCTTGACCCCCGACTCTTGACCCCCTACTGTTGACATTGACTCTTGTCTCTCGACTCTGGTGCCTGAATATTTACTCTTTCCCCTGGCTCATGACTCTGGCTCCTAATACTTGACTCTGTTGCCTGACTCCCGACTTGTGACTCCCGATTTTTTGTCTAGTTCCTGACTCTCATTGGACGGCTGTTTCAATCATCCTTCACCTCATTGCCGTGTCCTCCTCCTGTCCTAATTAGCCTACAAAGTGCATTAATACGGGACGTAAAGCCCCAATCATCCATCGATCCATCCTGACTCTCGACTCTTGTCTCCTGTCTCTTGACTGTGATGCCCAGTTCTCACCTCCGACTCCTGACTCTCGACTCCCGCCTTCGACTCTTGCCCCTCACTCCCAATTATTCTCCTGCCTATTTCTCTGGGGGGAGGGTTAGCTCAGTGGTAGTGTGCTGGGCTCAAATCACTGGGTCCTGGGTTCGAATCCTGCTCTTGCCAGGTAACCTTGGCTATTTTGGATGGCAGTTTCAGTCATCCTTGATCCTTCACCTCATTGCTGTGTCCTCCTCCTGTCCTAATTATCCTGCCAAGCACAAATGCAGGATGTAAAGCCCGATCATCCATCTGTCCATCCCTCCTAAATATCTTTTGTTTTCCGTGACTTAAAATGTCTTTTATGTATTTGCAGAAAGGAAGAAGATTAGACGATTATTTATTCATATGGGACGACATTATTGGGGCGTATACACACGTTTTTCTGTACCCTCAGTTTGAAAGTGAGATATTTCAATATTTTTTGCTAATTTGTTCTGAGAATATGTACATGTAGGCCTAACTGAATGTAGGTCTACTAACCTGCTCTCTCAGGTAGTAAATGTTAATAAAATTGTATTATTGTATTTGAACTCTGGTTCTATTATAGACCTTTCAACCTGTCATATGTACAGTGCCGCCTGTAAGTAAGTGAAACGCATGACATTGTGCCATTGCATCAATGCTAAACATCCTCAGCCAAACTGCTTGTGGAGGCATGAATTCTCATCGGATGAAAGGGAAACAAAGTGGGTCATAAAGGCCGATGTGTGAGGCAAGTGAGATAAAAATAGCAGCCCATTTTCTTCGCTGTAGTCGGAGTTAGGTATGGGTCAAAGTCTTTGATAAGTAAGTGAACCACCCTTCCCTATGTTTTAACATTGGGCCTGCGTTTCACTTACTTATCAAAGACTTTGACCCATACCTAACTCCAACTACAGCAAAGAAAATTGGCTGCTATTTTTATCCCGCATGCCTCACATATCGGCCTTTATGACCCAATATGTTTTCCTCTCATCGGATGAGAATTCGTCCTTCCAGAAGCATTTTGGTTAAAGTTGGCCTGAATGATAGATCAGTTTGGATAAAAAGTTACTCTAATTTTTACATTTTCTGATGCGACTTTGTGATTATACTTGGTACACAAATTTTCTTTCATTTTGAATCATTTCCTATACCTCTATGACTCTCCAAACACTCTAAATGACCCCTAGATTTATTTCGGGTACGCACGGAAAAAAAGACAATCTTGAGTGCAATCAACTTTGTGACGTCATCAGTATTGTTAGAATTTGTTAACTTGTAGCTATATATTTATAACAATGGTCATTGTGACGTCATCAACAATGGATGTGCTGGAGGTTGGAGACACTATCAAGTAAAAGTGAAGGAAATAACTGAATAATTTATTTAATCAACCAAATACTTTAAAAAAATTAGTTAAAATATTATTGATCACAAGTTTATATTATAATACACAGAAAATCGCCTATAATTAGCAAAGGATTTTATCATGCAGGGTAACTTTAAGGATGTTCAGCATTGATGCAATGGCACAATATCATACGTTTCACTTACTTACAGGCGGCACTGTATTCAATCCATTGATGATATTACACATTCATTCTAGTTATCCTAAAGACATTTTCCAATGAATCGGAATAAAAAATTATGTGTAAATGTGTTGTCCCTGAGAAGGACGGATTAGCGCTTTTAGAAAAAATTATCAAATTCAACAATAAAGGTCATTATGCTACCATTTGATTTTGAAAATTTTATAACTTATCATTTATACATAATAATAAAAATGAAAATTTGGGCTACAATTTGTCCAAGCGCTAGTTATTATGCCTCTTTGTCACATTGTTTTGTTTTGTTTTTTTTGCTTTTAAGTAAATTGTTCTTTCTTTTTTTTCTAATCATGGCATCTAATTTCGTAATATACTTGATTGTGTTTCTAAGCAATGGTTCCCTTATAATTATAAACATATTAATTTAATTAATGCTTTATGTAATTAATTTTAATCATCCTTATATACATATTAGTATCTGGATGTAAGACGTTTATTATATTGATGTGATTTTTCTTAAGCAATAAAAACAAACTTGAACTTGAACTTGAACTTGAACATATTGTGACGAACTAGCAAGCTTGTTGGTAATGTTTCTTTATTGAACAATGAATAAGTTCTCCAATTTTGCATCAATTAAATCCGGAAGAAAAGTCTTGTGTATAAATGATTTGAATTGTCTTTTCATGTTTAAATTCATGGATTTGATGCTTTCCAACTTAATATTCTGCCTGTGCACCATGTGAAGGGGGCGTAATTCTAGTAGGTGGGATATTTTGAGTAGGTGGGATATTTTAAGTAGGTGGGATATTTTGAGTAGGTGGGATATTTTGAGTAGGTGGGATATTTTGAGTAGGTGGGATATTTTGAGGAGGTGGGGTATTTTGAGTATAGGTGGGATATTTTAAGTAAGTGGGATATTTTAGGTTGGTGGGATATTTTATGTAGGTGGGATATTTTAGGTAGGTGGGGTATTTTAGGTAGGTGGGGTATTTTAAGTAGGTGGGGTATTTTGAGTAGGTGGGATATTTTGGGTAGGTGGGTTATTTAAGTAGGTGGGGTATTTTGTGTAGGTGGGATATTTAGAGTAGGTGGGATATTTTAAGTAGGTGGGGTATTTTGAGTAGGTGGGATATTTTGTAGGTGGGATATTTTAAGTAGGTGGGGTATTTTGAGTAGGTGGGATAATTTAAGTAGGTGGGGTATTTTAAGTAGGTGGGGTGTTTTGAGTAGGTGGGATATTTTAAGTAGGTGGGATATTTTAAGTAGGTGGGGTATTTTAGGTAGGTGGGGTATTTTGAGTAGGTGGGATATTTTAAGTAGGTGGGGTATTTTAGGTAGGTGGGGTATTTTGAGTAGGTGGTATATTTTAGTAGGTGGGGTATTTGAAGTAGGTGGGATATTTTAGGTGGGATATTTTATGACAGAATGTCATAAAATGGTAGCACTTTCTGCAGATGTTTTGGATTTTCCAGCATTTTTCAAAAATATCCAGTTCATGGTAGGAATATGTTGCTGTCATATTTTGGAACCTTAGGTGTCCTGTTTCATCTGGCTGAACTGTCATTTTCTGTCTTGACTTGAATGGCTGTAAGTCTTGGGGAGTCTTTTTCCTGAGGTCTTGACCCAGCAGTGGTCCAGCAAAGACTGATTCAAAACAATCACGGCACCTCTATTTATCAACTTTGGCGCCTTCCCAGCATGCACTGCTGCGCTCTGGGTCATGTGATCATCCAAGATGGAGGGAATGTTCAAAATCTGTGGATTCACTGATTTGCGTCGGACGAAAAAGCGATCCGCGATGATATTTATACCCTCCGGATCTCTTTGAAAAGTGAAAATATCAATCCGTGAGTCCATGACGATTCTTTTGGTGGTAAAATGAAGTCTGTAGCACTTCTGAGAGCCGAGATTTTTGGCTTTGAAGTCGGCGCTAGTGTTTATTTTGTTTATTTCACACATGCTGTAAATCGTGACATCATCGATCGTCACATTCCCCTCTTCTAATATTTTTCTTCCCTCTGGGATGTTCTTGAAATTCCAATGTTAATCAATCGGATGTAAGACATTCTTTTGATCCTGTTCTGGAGGGTGTGAAATTCCAATGTCATGTTATCGGATGTCAGACATTCTTTTGATCCTGTTTTGGAGGGTGTGAAATTCCAATGTCATGATATCGGATGTAAGACATTCTTTTGATCCTGTTTTGGAGGGTGTGAAATTCCAATGTCTCGTTATCAGACGTAAATTCAATCTTCTGATTCTATGGAATAGGCCACTAAGTCTAAATGTTCCATTCTGTGTTAAACTTTCAGGAAGCGCAATTTAGTTGTCCAGAAGACAATCTTTTTGTTAAGATGAAGGAGTGTGATTCGTTCGAACCACAAATTTTCGACCGACAAGGAACTGGCTGTACTGACGGATAAATGGCTTCTCCTTGCAGGTAGCCTCCTCATAAGGTCTTCTCAGCATTTTCATTCTTTTATGTGGTGGAAATTCTTCCTCCTTTGTTTCAATGTTAATGAAATCTTCTGAGCCTTCAGAAATGTCGTTGAATTTTTCACTTTGCCCAGACTCACCCGACCCTGGTGAGATATTATTTTCCTTCATCTTGCAAATGAATGTCTCCTGAACCTTGAATTCTTGAATTTCTTCAACCTTGTCTTGAATCTTTTCCACAGATTCCCAAATTCTTTTACAAGTACTAATTCCTGTACTTTTTCTGTTGACTTTTCTCAGGGATGTCTCCTGGAGCCTTCCCACCCGCTCCATCCCTGACGTGGCTGACACCATAATTTCTCTTTTTGGACTCAGAGTGCTTTCCTCCAACAACGGAACATCAGACTTCCTAAGCTCACCAATACTTGACACTTGTCCCTGTACCTCCGTACCTGACACTGATTGTCCCTGTACCCTTGTACCTGACCTTTGTCCTTGTATTGTGAACTCCTCCTCAGAATGTGTTCCTCCAGTGGAGCACTCGCCTTCCATTTCTTTGTTTGAATATGTTTCAAATTGTACAATTTTATTAGAGGCCACATCAGGGTCGATTGATGTGACCTTTAACAGTTTAACGAAGAGGACTCATTCATCTCTTCACTTTCAGGGTTTACCACTTGGCAGTCTGCGCAACTGGTTACTCTTTGGATCTGCTCAGTCTGTGACTCGGGGCATTCTCTCTTGAAATGTCCTGACCGGCCGCATTTGTAGCATTTCCTTTCTTGCATTCCTGTTTTGGTTTGAGCCTGGCCAGAAATCAAGCTACTCAGCTGAACGGTGAGCTTTAACAGAGCCTGTTTGATTTCCTTTATCTCATTGTCAGGATCAGTTTGGTTATTTGAGGCAGTAGATGTTGGTCTTGTATCTTGGACAGCCTGGATTTTAATTTTGGATGTATTCTCCCTTTTTATCTTGCAAAATTCATCGTGTTCATAAACGTGATCAACAGCTTCATCCAGATTTCGGGGCATTTTCAGATATTCGACGTTGTATCTTAGGTCTTCGTCACTGAGGCCGTCAAAAAATTGTTTGATCAACATCTGTTCCCTAGCCACATCATCAAGGCCTTGCGGATAAGCTTTCCGAACCAGGATTTTCAGATCAGCAGAAAACTGTTTAATTGTCTCACTAGACTGTAGTTTCCTACGGTGAAACTGTCTGGCACAAATTTGGGGAGTTTCGTTGATTCGGAATCTTTGATCCAGCTCTTTCACTAGAAGGTCATAGTCTCCTCTCAAGTAGGTGTCCAACTCAAACACAAAGTCGGCAGCATCACCACTGAGACATGCCAAGAGATGATGCAATTTCTGTTCTGTAGCCCAATCTTCTGTAATTGACTCAAATTGCCTATTAAAAGTCTTCCATCTTCCTTTCCCATCGAAACGTGGCAGAGAGATTTTCACCTGCTGAGCTGAGGTTAGCATTCTCCTTGCCGAGTCCTCATTCCACCTACGTCGAACCGATTCATTTTGGGGAAAGCAATTTCTCAAGTTTTGGGCGAAATAATTGTCTCTCAATTTATCTGGGTAAATTTTGTGGTTCCAGGTTGGGCCATAATATTCATTAAATCCAGTCTCCCTTGCGTACTCATTGCCTGGGCTCTCGAAGAACCAGTCATCCGTCCTGGGTTGCCGACTGTCGCTGTTCCAGTCTTGCCTTTGACGCTGATGTTCTCTCATGGGTGGAATGCACCTCTCCGAAGTCGGGGACTGTCTTTGATCAGGATTCCAGCCCTGCTTGTTTTGTGGGTGACGGCTCATTGGAGGAACTCCATCATCATTCGGCCTTGCTTTTCTATATGGATTGCGGAAATCTTGTTGTCTTTGCTGTCGGCTGCTGTTTCTTGAATAAGGCCCATGGCGACTCTCTCTGTCAGGATAGTTCAAAGGTTCATTGTCCGGTGAGTTCACATGGTTCCAGTTCCTGTTTCCCTGCATCGGACTGTAACAATCCCTTTCTTCAGTATTCATTGGAAGCCTGGAGGAGCCTTGTCCAAGTCCTTTAGAATCGTAGGAGTCCGCTGACATATCAATAAGATCTCCTTCCTCATTGAAACCATCTTCATGTGCACCTTGAGTGACTTTACTACTTGTTTCTTCAGCCATTTTAATTGTTCAGCAAATTTTTTTTTTGTTTGTTCAAGTTCAATGTTCTTTTGGGTTCGTCTCTCTGGATCGCTTTTGGCGGATGAATCTTCAGCCTGCGATCCCACTTCTGACACCAATTGTGACGAACTAGCAAGCTTGTTGGTAATGTTTCTTTATTGAACAATGAATAAGTTCTCCAATTTTGCATCAATTAAATCCGGAAGAAAAGTCTTGTGTATAAATGATTTGAATTGTCTTTTCATGTTTAAATTCATGGATTTGATGCTTTCCAACTTAATATTCTGCCTGTGCACCATGTGAAGGGGGCGTAATTCTAGTAGGTGGGATATTTTGAGTAGGTGGGATATTTTAAGTAGGTGGGATATTTTGAGTAGGTGGGATATTTTGAGTAGGTGGGATATTTTGAGTAGGTGGGATATTTTGAGGAGGTGGGGTATTTTGAGTATAGGTGGGATATTTTAAGTAAGTGGGATATTTTAGGTTGGTGGGATATTTTATGTAGGTGGGATATTTTAGGTAGGTGGGGTATTTTAGGTAGGTGGGGTATTTTAAGTAGGTGGGGTATTTTGAGTAGGTGGGATATTTTGGGTAGGTGGGTTATTTAAGTAGGTGGGGTATTTTGTGTAGGTGGGATATTTAGAGTAGGTGGGATATTTTAAGTAGGTGGGGTATTTTGAGTAGGTGGGATATTTTGTAGGTGGGATATTTTAAGTAGGTGGGGTATTTTGAGTAGGTGGGATATTTTAAGTAGGTGGGGTATTTTAAGTAGGTGGGGTGTTTTGAGTAGGTGGGATATTTTAAGTAGGTGGGATATTTTAAGTAGGTGGGGTATTTTAGGTAGGTGGGGTATTTTGAGTAGGTGGGATATTTTAAGTAGGTGGGGTATTTTAGGTAGGTGGGGTATTTTGAGTAGGTGGTATATTTTAGTAGGTGGGGTATTTGAAGTAGGTGGGATATTTTAGGTGGGATATTTTATGACAGAATGTCATAAAATGGTAGCACTTTCTGCAGATGTTTTGGATTTTCCAGCATTTTTCAAAAATATCCAGTTCATGGTAGGAATATGTTGCTGTCATATTTTGGAACCTTAGGTGTCCTGTTTCATCTGGCTGAACTGTCATTTTCTGTCTTGACTTGAATGGCTGTAAGTCTTGGGGAGTCTTTTTCCTGAGGTCTTGACCCAGCAGTGGTCCAGCAAAGACTGATTCAAAACAATCACGGCACCTCTATTTATCAACTTTGGCGCCTTCCCAGCATGCACTGCTGCGCTCTGGGTCATGTGATCATCCAAGATGGAGGGAATGTTCAAAATCTGTGGATTCACTGATTTGCGTCGGACGAAAAAGCGATCCGCGATGATATTTATACCCTCCGGATCTCTTTGAAAAGTGAAAATATCAATCCGTGAGTCCATGACGATTCTTTTGGTGGTAAAATGAAGTCTGTAGCACTTCTGAGAGCCGAGATTTTTGGCTTTGAAGTCGGCGCTAGTGTTTATTTTGTTTATTTCACACATGCTGTCAATCGTGACATCATCGATCGTCACAATATTTTATACATTTTCTGCTTTGACCGCTGTGATATTCATACATTTATGTAACATATTTTCATGATCTTTTCAGAGAACCAAGGCAGTTTCTTCCCCGCAATTAAAGAAAACCCGGACAAGTTTCTGTATCCTGTAACGGAAAGGGTAAAAAATTGGTTGAAGAAATTGAAAGATGATGGAAAAGTGCTGTTTCTCTTGACGTCTTCCTACGCCGACTTCGCCCAACTCAATGCCAACTTCCTATTTGGGTGAGGCATACTATCAACTTTTAGGATTAGTTCAGAACTTTTGACATCTCTTGGTATTGCATATTTACAGGCAATAAGTTAGACAGTAACTCATCTATACATTTATGTATGTCTGTCGATAGATCTATCTGTCTAATCGTTATATTTCCATTTAAATGACTGCGTACCTATCCATGTGGCTGTCTTATCTATCTATATCTCAGTTCCCTCGTGGCCTAACTGGTAAGTGCGCTTGTCAACTGGCTTTGAGGGCGTGGGTTCAAATCTCACCCGGGAACTCACTTTAGTCCGAGCCCATGGGACATTAAATGTATCCAGTATTCTATGCTGGGGCAACTGAAAGACCCTGGGCATCCCTGAATTAATAGGGTATGTGTCAGACTCACAGTCTTCTCATCTCCTCATCATATGGCGATCACCTGCCTCGATATAGCCCAATAAGGTGCTGCAGAGGCGTAAAACACAAACAAACAAAACAAAATCTATCTATATCTTGCTACCTGTCTCACTGATTAATAGTCTGATTAGACTGCTCAATGTACAACATATCTATCTGCCTAATCAATCCATGGGTGTAGAAGGCAGCCCCCCCCCTAAAAAAAATTAGAAAAGGAACTGGTCCCAGTCCTCCAGAATTTATTACCTCCTACACCTGTCCTATGCGTCAGTAGATCTGTCTATCACTCTACATAATATTAGGGGCTCAATGGTGTAGTGGTTAGCGCGCTGGACTGCTGCGCTGGCGGCTCGGGTTCAACTCCCGACCGCTGCTCAGTTCCCAGCTGACGATTCAGTGCCGGGTAATTGCTTAATTGGGTACTGTTGCCAGCATTACTAGCCTTGTCTGAATGTCAGGAAGGTAAATTACACGTGCCGTGGGCTCAACTGGAAATAAGTTGTACCATCCATTCCAGGTGGGGACTTTCGTTGGCTACGCATGTTGAATAAGAACACCTTAACAATTATCTTTATATATATATATAGATCTGTCTATCACTCTACCTATCTATTTATCTAATAGTTAGTATCTATCCTTGTGTGGCTATGTCTATTAATTTTATTTTCAGACCTGACTGGAAGGACCTGTTTGATCTCACCCTCACCTACTCGAAGAAGCCCAGTTTCTTTTATGCGGATTCTAGTCGACCTTTTCTTGAGATTGGTAGGTTTATGGAATTCTGTAGCATGTTTTAAGTCTAAATCCTGTCATGAATATCTTGTATTGGCCGAAATAGTTTTAAGGACTCTCATGATTATAAGATATCAAATCACGTTTTCATTCCTATTTACTAATTTTAAGCTGGATATTTTATATGATAACATGATTGGAATAAAACAATTAAAATTTTGTCTTTTTTTCTTATTTTTAGAAGGAAATAAAGAAGGCAGAGCAGCGGAAGTCCTAGAACAGGGGAAAATTTATTCCCAAGGAAATGTCGGAACTCTGATGTCATACATCAGCCAGAAAGTGGGGAAGACTGACCCAAAGGTGAAAGGTTAATTATACACTTAAGTTAAGTACTTAAACAACGAGATATTTGATTCAACACCAGCTTGGTGGCTGAGTGGTTAAGGCTCCTGTCTCCTCCGCTGAAGGTTAACCTTCGTGGTTTTGAACCCCGGGGGGGAAGTGGCGGATCCGGCCCCCTCCGCCCCCCTCCGGCCCCCTCCGGCTCCTTCAAGCTAAGATATTAAATCCCAACATGGAGATCCCCCGGCCGAATTGGCTTTGGTCCTTCGGGTCTCGCTGCTGCACCTCCCCCTCACAGATTTCCTTGGTTGGGAACCCGAAATTATCTGTGGACCTTCATGAGCAAAATTCAAGCTGGATATCATTCGGATGAGATGTTAAATTGGTGACCCTTGTATCAGTGTCTCTGCAGGGCAGGCTAAAGATGCCTCATGCGGTAAATGTATCTCATTTTGTGCGTAATTTCACAATTTTTGTCTTGTGTAAGAAAAAAAAACATTCAACATTCCAAATACTCCTTGTACAAGTAACTGAAATTTTTAACTATGGAATTTTAGAAATTCTCAAAATGTTATGATTGTCTCATGGACAACAGTGGTGAAATGTGATTCTTTAATTTTTTTCTCAGTCTATTTTCCTTTGTGAGATGATACATGGCCTGACATCTATCAGTCTATATCTTTCTATTGTTTCTCCAGGTGTTGTATTTTGGCGATAGCATGCGCTCAGACGTCCACCCGGCAAAGAAGTACGCCAACTGGTCGACTGTTATGATCTTGGAGGAAATTGAAGCAGAGATACCATCTGTATGCTTGGGTAACGAGAGCCAAGCGAAGGTAGGCCATATTACCCTCTTCATTTATGAAATAGATATAAGTTAAAATTCACTGAGTTGTCACCAAAAAATTATCATAACGTATGTAATGTTCTTTTTCAAAGGAGAAACCCTCAGAACGAGACGTCTATCTTTCCTCTTCTTCGTGGGGTTCCATTTTGGTCGATCGCGCCTCAGAGGCGACCTCTTGTGGTGGGGAAGACGTAAACACTCTTTACAGCCACCTGGTGTATAAATATGCTGATCTGGCCGTTCCTTCCGTTGATACTGTTGCAGGTTGGTTGTTTTGAAAAGTTTTACTGTATTTTCGAAATTTCTTTCATTTGTTTTAATTAGCTATTAATATTAGTCTATTTTACCAGAAAAGCCCATTAGGGCATGTACACTGTGGTTATGCATAAATCTGCTTGCTGGGAGATATCATTTGTATGCATAGGATAATTAATAAAAAATGCCATATTAAATTACATGAATTGATAATTTGATATGCACATGTATATCATATCACTAAGTCGTAGTGAAACATTTTCAGTCAGACTTATAAAATTTCAGGCTTCCGACTGGATGAAGAGCTGCAGACGTTTGACCATGAAAATTACGCGAGGATAGGATTCTATCCGAAGAAACCTAGCGTGTGCCACTAGGGGGATGCTCGTGTTCTGGCGTGTGCCACTAGGGGGATTCTGGTATTCTGGCGTGTGCCACTAGGGGGGTGCTCGTGTTCTAGCGTGTGCCATTTGGGGGGTTCTGGTATTCTGAATTGAAATGTCAAGAAATTTAGGACTTCTTCAAAGCTTAGAACCTCAATTAGCGAAGGCTCACTCCTGCAGAGGATACTGTGATCAACAGTGTATTAACTAAGTCTTATTTACTTATACTTGGTAACTTGTAGCTACTTATTTATTATTTTGATTATTTGTGTGTGATCTGAAATTGTTTTGCTGCAGAATTGTTAAAGTTTGTTTTTAGTCAACTGCCATTTTAGTGCAGAAGTGCAACCCGTGGGTTCTTGTATTTTTTTGTATATATTTGCAAGCGTTCAAAGACCATTAGGGCTAATTTATTGGATTTAATAAAATTTTATCTATTTACGCTGAATGTACTTGAGAAATAAAATCTGCTAATGCTTTGCTATATATATATTTGTATTTGTTGTTAACTTACTCATTTTAGAAAATATACATGTGCCTGTTGGATAATATCTTGTTTTTTAAAAGAGTATTTACTTGTCTCTGACATTGAGTTAATATATTTTTGACAGAATAATGCCATCTGACAACTTTTTCAAGAAAAGGTTTTTCAGTTGATTTGTATTCTGCAGGTCATTGACTGGCAGTAGTTTCGTGTAATGGCCATATTTCGTAGCTTCGTAACTGGGTTGGGCCGTAGCCTTTCGTTTGTTGACCCCCTGGAATAAAAATTCTTGTCTTCTTGGCCAGTGCGCGTGCGTGAAACCTCCCTTTGCTATTTGTTACCATATAACTAGTTGGGTGAGTGATAAAACAATAATTTTTCTTTGTAGCAAAAGCCATTACCATTAAAATTTGAATTGAGGCTAGGGACTTAAAATATGCAGTCCATTGGGGCTTAAAATACGAAGTTAAAAATAAATGCGGAATTGGCCCTGGAGAAAGAGAGGGAAATGCTTAAAAGGAATTTTCTGTTGGCAAAAAATACAGGAACTTTTATATCATGGCGTATGGACTCATTGAACTGGACACAAAGTGAAAGAAAACTATCAGATATGTGTTAAGCATAAATCTTATTAAATCTGATTAAATCAAATTCATCAGTGAGGTAGCCTGAACTGTTTCAGCTTTAAATCTCGGGCCATGCGGTCTAGTGACTAAGGCACTCTCATTGTCTCATTCGATACACCTCTGGTAAATAACTTCACTGTTTTTGTGACTGGTGAAAAACTTGAAATTTGTTGTATTGATATTAGGCCTAATATCGGACAAAAAAGGACCAATTTCTTTGTCAAAGACATAATCGACAGTAGAATTTTAGTGGGCACTTAAAATTTAAAAACCTACAAACACCCAGCACAGAAATCATGTCAAGCTGGGAAGATATGTTTTGTGAAATCATCGAAACTTTTGCCTTAACCATAACTTTCAATTGATAAAAAATAAATTAGTGTTGGAATTGAGGAGGTACACAATATAACTAATTCCTGTTCATAAATTCATGAAGGATTGGAGGATTTGAATCATTTGAGGTGCACTCCTGGCAAAGTGGTCCTGAGGGGAAGGGGGGCATGGCCACTGATCTCCGGGGAACAATGAGAATGGGCCTGCATGCCCCAATGGAGGGGTGTGCCCAACTGCCCTAACTTTTCACACGTGTTCCAAGGGGGGGGCCTGGGGGGGTACTAATTTTTGACAACCTGTCCAAGGCAGGGGAACCAAAAACACGCATGAAACCTAACGGCTTGGTACTAGAAACTCAAGGGGGGCATTAAATTTTTAACGGGAAGTTTGGCTAAACTACCACCCCCCCCCAGTTATAAATTCTGAACGGTCCCTATGAAGCTCTATGATCACCAATTGTTTATTTTAACCACTTGAGCAGGGGTGCCGGAAGGAATCGCTGGCGGCAGGGGCGGTCAGATGAAAAAGGGCAAATCATAATCGCACCAATTTCGCGTGACAAAATTTCAACAGAGAGTCTATAATAATTTGAATGTACACTCACTCATTTTGCCTAAAATTGTAAATAAGCCTAATAATGTTGTTTTCTTTAAAATCTAAAGGACACCCCTTGATTATATTATTATTTAAAATAAATGGTAGCGTCACAATTTACAGATTCAAGTGCTCGTGGTCTAGATTTAGTACCATTTCAAATGAAATTGCCTGGAAATCATTAATTTTCAATAGTGATTATTTAGTCATCTGCCCGAATTCTTTAGCATTTTTGCCCGAATCTTACTGTTTCCCAAACTTTTGGGGGGGCGATTGCCCCCCCTGCCCGCCCCTCCGATATGGGCCTATGGGGCACATAGTGAATAGATAAACCTAAAAAATAATGACACATAATGCACAAAATTCCTTTATTTGCCCATGATTTTGGGGGGGGGGCTTAAAGCTACATTTTGGCTTGCCCCCCCCCTAGCCCCCACATGGAAAGCCCAGTAATTCCAACAGTACAGTGTGGTCCCAATGAGGGGCACATGGCCACATGCCCAAATATTGGGCCAGTGCCCCCCCCCCCATTATACGGCCTCAAGTGCAGGGGTGCCAGAACAGGGGGTAATTGCCCCTCCTGCCCTTGTCCAAGGGGGCAGTGGCGTCACTAAGCAGCTAAGGGGGGCCCCATGAAGTTCTGCAGGGCACTCCAAGCCTCAATGAAGCATTTGGCGCCAAAAAAATACGCACCCCAGGGGCGCCACTGTCTGGGCTATCCCAGTTCTAAAAATAACTTGAGGGGACTCCGGAAGTTTTGTTTCCTAGACAACTTCAAGATGGCGGCAGTGCGCGTGAATGATGAATTGAAAAGTTTTAAAAAGTTGAAAAAGTCTTTAAAATGGCAGTGACAAGCTTCAGTTTTGGTGGAAACTGGTAGAAAAGAAAGTCAACATGGCGATGGTGAGGCAGTTCGTCGTGAAAGACTCGCACAATCGTCAAATTACAGCTCTGGGCTACAACCCTTTGAGGAGGGAGATTTTGGCTGGATTTGAAGGTGTGTGATTTATGGATTTTACAGGGTTTATCATGTGTATTTGGTGTCATGTCAGCTCAATTTGTGATGTTGATTTCCATTTTAGTTGTTTTTCTTTTGTTTCTGGGTGTTGGCTTGCTTTTGAAGTTTTGGGGTGGGGGCCTCCCTGGCCTGGGCCCAAGCTAAGGAGGGGGGGGGGCTTTGAAACCCCCCCCCCCCCCCCACCCCTCCTGCATCCGCTACTCAGTGGTCGAAATAGCCCGTGACATTTCGGGGGGTCTGTCAGACTGTCAGTGGCAAGGCCCGAAGGGTCGAAGCTTTTGAGAGCTGAGGGGTTTCAGAAAGTGACTACATGTACTCTGAAATGAATTCTGAGTGTTTTAAGCGTTTTATCTCAGAAAATTACTTTTGAAAACCCCATTTCTGAATTAAATCATGCACATTTAGTATTTGAGGGGGTTTTTTCAGGACCCCCCCTGGGTCCCTTTAAAAATGTATTTGAGGGGTCCTTATAGCATTTGGGGTGGTCAAAACCCCTCAACCCCCCCCCCCTTATTTCGAACATTGCCGCTTAGTACTGCATCCTCAAATGCTCTTCACTCTTTGTCTACCAGTTTTCAATGGCATAGCCATGTCTTTTCCGAAGGAGGGCAGGGTCCACTCCAGCAAAGCCTCCAGTAAATCCCGTCAACTACTCCTGAAAATGGACCAATGAGCACAGCTTCATGTGATTTATGCAAGGTTAAGCCACAGCGCCGCGCATGCGCATAGCGCCAATTAGCGATGTTTGAAATTGAAACAACGTTTAGGAAATCGGCTGCCGAACCTCAGCCATGAGGCCCACAGAAAGTTATGACCCCAGGATAGAAACAGCTCTTCGTGACGATCATGCTGATATAAGGATTGTGGGTGAGACTTCAAAATTAAGGTCACAAATTAGCTGTGAAATCGTGAATCGATCTAGCCTGCTTCCTTCTGATTGGCTGACACTGTTAATTTATGATAATTTGATATATGAAACCTATTTGTCTAGGGTAGATTCTCTGGGTGGCAGGGTCCCGTCTGACAGAAAATGGGGCGAAAAATTAACGCAGGGAAAAGTCAGGGAATTTTCAATTAGGTATCAAATTCAGGGAAAACACAGGGAATTTGGTTTTACATGTGTTGTTGGGCGAACTAGCCCTCATTTTAAGCAAAAATCCTTAAAAATTGTAGTTTTTTTTCCGATTAATGGTGAAAACACAACAATAAGGCCAAATAATGTTAGGGAAAATGTCCAGCGAAACAGGGAAAAATCGGGAAAAACAGGGAATTTGCTCACCAGATTTCAGTGGGCCATGGGTACCTTCTTTCTTTGCAAGCTTAGGCCATTATGCTATGGAAAATTATGGAAATTTAGATTTTAAAACTAAAAGGTGTAGTATAAAATAAAATGTTATTCTCATAGCAGGACAGAATGAGACAGAGAAGGATGGGGCGGCAGCGGGGAGAGGGGGGGGAAGCCCCTGCAACCCAGAGACTGGCAGAGAGTAGGCATTCCCTATTCTTCAGAATTCTTGCTTCGTAACTATGATGTTTGAAATTTTCAGATGGTGTCATCAAAAGCTATGACTTTGACAGTGGGAAACTCCTCAATACACTTCACCAGCACCAAGGCTGGCTCACCGACTTCTTGTATTGGTAGGTAATGTATTTTATACCTTGAAATTTATATTCTTTTTTACTCCCCAACACATCTGGTTATTGTGGTAACAACTCATTATTGATAAGAAAAATGTGTACCGTATTATCCTCCTTCTTCTTTCTTTATTGTCCTCATTCTTGTTCTTTTCTTCTTCCTCTTCTGGTCCAGGGTTCGAATCCAGCTCTTGCCCTGTCACCTGGGCCAATGTTGGATGGCTGTTTTAACCATCCTTCATCTCATTGCTGTGTCCTCCTCCTGTCCTGTCCTAATTAGCCTACCAAGTACCAAGTGCATAAATACAGGATGTAAAGCCCCAATCATCCATCAATCATTTTCTTCCTCTTCTCTGTTTTCCTTCTACGTCTTTTTCTTTCTTCATCTACTCCTTTGTCTTTCCCTTCCTTTAAAACCTTGTTCCTTCATTTTTCCTCATTATCCTCTTTCATTTTTGTTCTTCCTCGGGATTCTTCTCTTTTGCATTTTGTGACTTTCGTCTTCATCTTCTTTTACCAGTGTTTATCAAATCCTTGTTCGCCTCATTGCTGTCCTCCTCCTGTCAAGTGCATAGATACAGGACACTAAGCCCCAATCATCCATCTCTATTCTTCCACTAGTCATGTTTGTTTCATTCTTTTTTTCTGTTTTCTTTTTTGTTTCCTACTCCTTTCCCTATTCTCAGTCCTCTTCGTCCTTTCTTCTTCTTTTCCTTTCTTCATTTTCTTCTTTATCTTTTTCTTTCGCCATTCTTGTTCTTCTTTCCTTCTTATTCTTACTCTTCTTCTTCTTTTCTTCTGCCTTTCTTCTTTCTCTGCATGCTCTTCTTCCCCCTCTTTTCTTCCTTTCTCCTCTGTTCTTGCTTCTTCCCCTGTTCATCCTTTCTTCCTGCTCATCTTCCTTTCGTCTCCCTCTACTTCCTTTCTTCCTCCATTCTTCATGCTCTCCTTCTTCTTTTCTTCCTGCTCTTCTTCCTTTCTCCATGATCTTCTCCATCCTTTCTCCATGCTCTTCTTTTCCTTTTTTTCATGCTCTCTTTCTTCTTTTCTTCTTGCTCTTCTTCCTTTCTTCTTCTTTCTCCTGGCCTTCCTCTCTCTTTTCGTCTTCCTTTCCTTCTTTCTTTAGCCCCAATCATCTACCCGTCATCGTCTTTCTTCCTTTCCTCTTTCTTCGTCCTTCTTTACTTCTTCCTTTTTTTCTTCTTTCTTTTTTTTCTTCTTCTTTCCTCTTCCATTCTTTCTTTTTTTTCTGTAAATGAATTTCGTTGTGTTTCTCAGGAACATCTCCGGCTGCTATTTAATTACTTGTAGTATTATCATGTAGAGTTCTCTCACCAGGGGCTTGGTGAGCAAGTCTGCTATGCTGTGTCTGTAAATAGCACATCCTACAACCCCAGCTCTGAAACCAGGCTGTGTGAAGCTACCCCAACACCTTGGCCACTGGTATACCTTTGGCTGAACCGTTAAGGTGCTGGGCATTAGCTGAACACACAATAGTATTACTTGTCGGTTGAACAATTCAAAGTGCGATTATTTTCCTAAAAAAATGTTTCCCCTTGTCAATTTTTAAAATCAATAGTAAAGAACTTTTTTCAACTTTTATTAATTTGCAGGCCCAAGATGAAGCTCCTTCTCTCCTCTGCGAATGATGGGAACATTGTGGCTTGGGCTACCAACACGGTGTACGATGTTGTTGCTGTAAGTATTTGGAGTACTATTGAAATGGGGTCCTACTAATAATTTTAAAATGTGTAGAAAGCAAACACTTCAGCAAAGCCTTCAGTGAATCAGTCAGACACACCCACAAATCTGGCCAATGAATAGACCTCCTCTTCCGTAGGTCGTAGAGACTTCATTCTTGGTTTGGTAGACAGATCTCTCTGAGACCTTCAAAATGACATGTTGTACGTCTCTGTAGAGCATAGAAATACATAGAATGGACATGAGGCTCTGGCAGATGAAGCAACCAAATCCACCATCTTGGAACTGCCCTGTATCCTGACACAATGGTACTGTGACGTCACCAATAACTGTGATGTCACTTATAACAATGGCATGACGTCACATCATAATTAGTCTATTGTGACGTCATGTCTCAGGGCAGTTCCAATATGGCGGATTTGGTGACTTCATCTTGAGGTGGCATCATACAGCCTCATGTCCGTTCTATGTATTTCTATGCTGTAGAGCGAAAACTCGCTTCGGAAATTGCAGATGAAAATTTGAAGTGGAGAGAAATACTACACGCTGATTGGCCAAGACGTTCGTGACGTCATTTCATGATAATGTATGCTCTCTGGGCAGATCGTCTAGGGTAGATTCTCTGGGTGAAAGCAAACAAATAATCATTGAATCACAAAAAGAGTTATTTAGGGCCAATTAAATGATTGAGCTACTTTGTGACGTAGGTCTCTTCTTTCAGATCAAGCAGCCCGTGTATTGCATGGCAATCAACCCGAGACGACACCAATTGATCTGCGGAGTGACAGCCGCCATTAATATCTACGACCTGGACGAAGGTGGGGAGTATGGAGATATCTTTCCTCAAATTGATACAGATCAACAAATGAAAATATTTAAATTGTCAGTGTTTGTATTTGTGTATCTTGTTGGTCTCCTTGCGTGGGGAAATTTGTGGTGAGCCTTCCACTGAATACAGCTCAGGGCAGCCACAGAGCAGTGCCCATGGGCAGAAGATACAGGAACAGTGTTGAAAATACATGTATAGCAATGTTTTACCTCAATAATAATGATGTGATGTTTAAGTTGCGACCATTTTCTGTTTTTCAGCTAAAATTTGTCTAAAAACAATCACATTTCACCAAAAATCATTTCCATCCAGCGGTGCCTAAAAAGCTTTTTGCGAAATCCCATATTAAATTTTTAAGTCCTCATGGTGTGAAAAATTTTAATGGAGAACTATCGTCCATCCAATCAGGGGAGAGGTTTGCGTTGATCTTTTGGTAGCATGATGGGCATTCAATCGCTGCATGGGTCCGGAGTTCGAATGCAGCGATTGCCAGGTCACCTAGGCCTATGTTGGACTGCTGTTTCAATAATCCTTCGCCTCATTGCCGTGTCCTCCTCCTGTCCTACTTAGCCTATCAGGTGCATAAATACAGGATATTAAGACCCAATCATCCATCCATCTGTCTGTGTATTACTTTCAGAACAAGAATGTGGCCACATTATAAACCCTCAGGTCATCTACATTGCCAGGGAACATACAGACGTGGTCCGGTGTCTTCTTTGTCATGATTCACGAGTTTACTCGGCTGGGTGAGACCATAGAAATACATAGAACGGACACGAGGCTCTGGCAGATGAAGCAACCAAATCCACCATCTTGGAACTGCCCTGTATCCTGAAACGATGGTATCGTGACGTCACCAATAACAGTGATGTCACTCAAACAATGGCATGATGTCACATCATAATTAGTCTATTGTGACGTCATGTCTCAGGGCAGTTCCAATATGGTGGATTTGGTGACCTCATCTTGAGGTGGCTTCATACAGCCTCATGTCCGTTCTATGTATTTCTATGGGTGAGACTATAGCTTTTAGATTTTTGATTTTGGCAAAAAAGTTAGAATTAAACATGGCACTGATGGCAGGACAGGAATTTATTTTTGAGCAATGTTTTTTTAATTGTTTTTCAATGCTTTAGTTCAGGCCAAACATTGTTTCTTTTCTTTCACCAGCCAATTTCATGGCTGATTTTCTTTTGTTTTCAAACCAAAGTAAAATAAAGATTGTCTATTGTCTATATTTATTGTCTATTGATCTTTAGCTTCTCGGATCTTCTGTGTTCTAAATTTTTGTAATGTCCATTGAATAAAAATTGGGTGTAATCTCAGGGTCTTGGTAGCTCTAGAATTTGCATGTGAGCTTCTTTGAGCACAGTTTAATCAGAATCAAAAATTATTTTTTTCTAGAGCTGACAACTTAATTCGCTGCTCTCTCAATAAATGTATTTGGCGTAAATGCATAGCACTTGAAGTAGATTTGTCCAAATTTGATGAAATTTTGCAATGTACTTTGACATTGAAATGTTATTGTTGTTCTTTCAGTTACGATCAGAAGATGATTATTTATGATTCTTCGTACACGGGGGAAAAGAAAATGAAGGCTATTACAGAGTAGGTAAAACATTGTTTTCAAGAATTGACAATAAGTGGCGCTGTAGTGTAGTGACTTTTAGTGCGCCTTTGTTAAAAGGTCTTAATTTTTCAAGGCTGCTGGTCTATGTTTTTTTTTTTCAGGAACAAAAGTGCACACAATGCTGGAATCGTTTGCCTCAGCCTCGTCCGAGACGGAGATGATAATGAAAATAACACTTGGTAAGTTTCTACCCACTCCTTTGATTAATTTTGAATATCTAGAAGATTCATTATGTATAGATAGATAGTTTTTAGATCTCATAAAGCAGAGCTTTATGAGATCTATTACATTTCTGAAGTTCTCTGTGCTAATCTCAGTCTAGTTCTTAAATGAGGTCACTGTGACCTAGATATTGCAAAGGGATGTGGAGAGCTGTTTGCTCAGATCTTATTCTGGAACGGAGGCAAATGTTATCAGAGTTTCTTTTGGTTGGATTAATAGAGGACCATGGCAGCATCACTAAACAAAAACCGGGAAATTTTAGTTTTAACATTTTGAGGTTGTTAATATTTTGCAACACTTGTCATTTTGCAACACATGTCTAACATATATGGCTCTCATTCTTAAGTAGGTCACCAGAGTACAATGTTATTATTGCAGCTGTCAACTGCTCCCACAGAGCAGAACTGTAGCAGACACTGAATGAGAAACACACACCAGTCTGAGGTATTTCACAAGAACAGCAAGAAATCACTACACAGCAATGCAAATGTGTGCACAGATGCAAAATGTCCGTACATGATTGTGGTTTTACCACTTATCAGTTTCATGCCAGCATATCTGTGATTGAAATGTTCAGCCTCATCAAGGGGGCCAGGGTTTGTCTATAGTGGTAGCGTCCTGGACTTCCAATCGCTGGTTCCATGGTTCGAATCCAGCTCTTACGGGATCACCTGGGCCTATGTTGGACAACTGTTTCAATCATCCTTCACCTCATTGCCGTGTTCTCCTCTTGTCCTAATTAGCTTACCAAGTGCATAAATACAGGACGTAAAGCCCAATCATCCATCCATCCATTCGGCCTCATCAAGCTACCGATCAATGTCAAGACATACATTTTTGTGCCATCTGCTCCTCAGTGGCATTAAGGAAATAAATGGGTGATTTATAATTTCTTGTTACCGAAATTGGTCATGATAGTGACTGGTATCAAAATGTTTCTAATTTTTTGGCGGTATTGAGAATCGTGATCAACATCAGTAACACATCAAAAAGGTGTACTTCCTGTCTATTGACCAATCAGAGGGGGTTATTACTTTTCATAGTGAGTCGTTTGCATTCTGTTTTTCAGTATGAGGTAATAATAATCTGTTGGGAAATCCACATTCCACAGGTTAATAGTACAAAATACCTGTAGCATGTGAATTTCCTCAAAATCTATTTGATGCTGTAGAAAGGCCCTGAGCACTCCATTTTCTCAGCAATTTAACAATGTTGCCTCTAAATAGCCCACACCGGCGCTGATGGGGCGTAAAACACAAACTCACTCACTCACTCAGCAATTTAATTGTCACTTGCTAGTACTGCTTTAGCTTCACCTGAAGTGTTGAATCAGTGTTAATATCCATATATATGTATAAGGCAGCCCAAAAACCCATGCTTATCAAAACTGCTGTGAATATCACTTTGTCATTTTCTGTCATTCTCGGTCATGGATACGTCAAGTAGTGTGATTTACAAATTACGAATTACAAGATACAAGATACAAGATACAAATTTTGTTTATTCTCGGAGGAATACAAAAGGAACATTAGCTGGAGAGCTATTTAGTCCGAGACTTGACTGATCTATCTGTGAGTAAGTATATTACTACTG
This sequence comes from Platynereis dumerilii, assembly GCA_026936325.1. NCBI lineage: Eukaryota > Metazoa > Annelida > Polychaeta > Phyllodocida > Nereididae > Platynereis > Platynereis dumerilii. Next base: position 2,989,280 of record JAPTHN010000004.1, read on the forward strand.
TGCAACTTTTACATACTGTGCAATCAGGCCAAACATCAGTTCATTTCCATGGCTAACAATTGGAAGTACATGTCTGTTCTTCCTAGGGATGCACCGATACCACTTCTTCACTTCCGATCCGATAACGATCCTTGTATTTTTTTGCCGATACCATACCGATACCATTGGTTAAATGTAGAGTAGTGCTACCGATCTGATCCGATACTGCTTTTTAGTGCTGGATCGGTACCGATACCGATCCTTAGTGTCGGATCGGTACATCCCTAGTTCTTCCTTGATTTTCGAGATAGGATGAGTCCATGCTCAAACCAGTCGACTATGCTCTCTGTCAAACCAGTCGACTAAGGATGGGACCGTTCGACTTTCGGGGAAGGCTTACAATTTCCTCTGCGGCAATTCTTTCTTTCACTTTGCATGTTGGCCAAAAATAAAGGCTTATCAACAATTGATCAATTATATTCCCTTCTGTCTATTGCACTTGATGCCCCTACCAAATATATACTATGCAACATTGCACACTCTCAAGCGTGCAGTGTGTGTTGTCTCTCTCAAGACTGCCATTTGATATATATGCTAGGCCTCCCAGCTGAACCTGAGTTGTATTGTTCAAACCAGCTGCTGTCTTTATGAGATCTTTAAAACCGAAAGGTTCTAGTTTATTGATGCATTATGTACTTACAATTTTCATAAGATACTCACAGAATAATAACTAGGTAATTAACAACACAATTTAAGACACAAATAGCATCAAAGGTAAACAGCTGAGTTACAGCGTAACTATATAATTGCTGCAACCAAGTTAAATAAATAATTTTTAAATTATATTATATATAAAAAGAATGAAAATGAGAATGGGTATGGATATGGGATGTGATGATTCCTTAAATTGTGGCAAATGAATAAAAGTATAAAATTGATCAGTATGACTGCAGTACATTTTGACAATAATGTTTTGCAAAAAGCTTTAATTTAGTTGTTTCTTTTAACTGCTCATTTAAGTGCAACCACAGATGAGGGGACCTTCCCAGGAAACTTCCATTGTATTTCTCTATAGTGTGTTGTGGGGCTCTTAAATAGTATATATATTCTGTTGGGTCTGATGCTAGTATTGGTAGTGATACATTCATGATTTGAGTGACATTCGTCTTCGGTGACTGAGCATCAGTGACTGTGCTATGGTAAAGCAGTAACCAAGCATATGTGACTGTCACTGGGCATTGGTGACTGTCTGACTGACCATTTGTAACTGGCCAGAGGTGAATGAGAATTGGTGACTTAGCATAAGTGACTGAGCATAAGTGACTGAGCATTGTTTACTGTCTGACTGAGCATTGGTGACTGAACATTGGTCTTTGGCTGTAAGTGACTGAATTGCTGACTGAATATTTGTGACTGAGGATAGGTGACTGAGCATTGGTATCTGGGTGTAAATGACTGAGCATTGGTGACTGAGCATTGGTGACTGAGCATTGGTGACTGATATAAGTGACTGAAAATTTGTGACTGAGTATTGGTGACTGAGCATTTGTACTGAACATTGGTAACTGGATATACGTGACTGAGAATTGCTGACTGAACATTTGTGACTGAGTATAATTTGTGACTGAGCATCAGTGACTAAGCATTAGTATCTGTTAGTGACTGAGCATTGGTGACTGAGCTTTGGTGGCTGAGTATCAGAAGATAGCTGACTATCACTGTCAATAGCCAGGTCCCTGTAGTCTAAAGCCTCCTTCATGTTAAGTAAAATTTTTTTTAGATAAATTTCAATAAATTAATTTTCAGGATAGTCACAGGTTCCTTTGACAAAACCATGAAAATCTGGTCGCAAGATGGCAAGTTAGTGCATCCACCACTAGAGGGCTTCAACTCCACTGTCTCTGGAATTTGTTACGTCCCTGAGAATCGCACCATTTGGGCTGCAGGGGGCGCCGCTGATGTGTACTTGTTTGACCCCAAATCTGGCGATAATGTGAGTGGTAGCACAGACTGTATCTGTTCTTCTTTATTTTGCTGGTGGTTGTTTTCTTTTAATACAATTCCATTTGAGTAGGTGTTGCTTCAAACTCCTTACAAAATTTAAGCTCTGGTAAAAAATGTAACATTCATGTCAGTAGATTCAGCGGCAAACCTTGATGTTGTGAAGGAAGCTTTGTATCAGTGATGCAGTTATTATATTGATGCCAGCTGTTATACATAGTGTCAAAAGACACAATTAACACAGAATCAAATGGTAGACCCTGAAGGGTGTAAATTGTACAACTGTGTTTACTTTAAATTACATATATTGCAGTCCATCTTCCTCGATTAACCCTTAAAAATTATTTTACTTCAGGTTACGGACTTTGTTGGTTCTGCGCAGCCTGAGGAGGAAGATTTCTACTCTCTTCAATTGCTCAAGTATTTCAGGGACACTAACCAGGTCGTAGGTTGGTTGAAATTTATATTTATGATTTCCCTGTTGGAGATTGTGCCTTAGCGATGAAAGTTGACAATTACCATGTGTGACCTGCTCCACCAAAATGATTTAAAATTTGGCCTCCCATCGTATTTAGTTGTGAATATGGCCTTAATCTGCTGGAATTAGGCTTTAAAATGATGCCTCAAATGTTATGATACATCATTTGTGTCCAAATATATAACACAATGAATGTTCTTGAACCAAAACAGTGCAATTTGAGAAAATGGCATTTGAATTTCCCGCTATTTATAGAAAGACTTAAAAATATGAAGAATGACACCCAATTCAAATGAGTTTAAATCATTTTCTGGTAAAAGTTATTTTAAATATTCAAAGAAAATTCTATCGCAAGAACTTTGTACCAACTTTTAAAAAAAACACCAAAATGTTACTTTTTGACACATTTTGCTAGTTTGTGGGAAATCTAGAGTGCCTAGTTTGAACTCATTTTGGTGGAGCAGGTCACATATGGAAGAGTACAAATAGCTAAATTCTGAACCATATAAGTCTGCAACTGCAAATTGATTTTAAAAATTACAAATTTGTTGGCTAAGAAAGAAGTTGAAATGCAAAATATACAAAACTATTCAAAACTATTTAAAGTGACCACTGGAATATAAGTTTTTGTATCTTCTGTTTCTAAAACGTGTAGTTTCTTTAGATTGTAAATGCTTTGAGTGATTAATGCAATACAAATTACAATCAGTCAAATCTTTATTTCTTTAGGTACGACAAATCGCAGGAATATTATCGTCTGGAAGTATAACTCCAGTGGATGTATGTCTACTCTCAGGAATGATGGCCCATTTGAATGTCTCGCCTACAGTATGTTGTAACTTCATAAAAATTGATTGTTAACTTTTGCTTGTCTGTAAGTTCATATCTATCTATGCTTCCTTGGTGTAGTCCTACAGGGGGAGGGTTGGTCTAGCGGTAGCGTGCTGGGCTGCCAATCGCTGGGTCCAGGGTCCGAATCCCGGGTCACCTGGGCCCATGTTGGATGGCTGTTTCAATCATCCTTCACCTCATTGCTGTGTCCTCCTGTCCTAATTAGCCCACCAAGTGCAAAAATACAGGATGTAAAGCCCCAATCATTCATCCATCCATTGTGTAATTCTACAATTGTTTTGTAGCATTTGATTTGAAATGATGCCATCAGGGGCGGATCCAGGATTTTTCGAAAGGGGGGGCGCGGCAATACTTATAACATTGGAGTCTCTAAAAAAAGTTTTTTTTCCAAATAGCAATATGAAGGATTTATCTGACAAAAGGGGGGGCGCGCGCCCCTTGTGCCCCCCCCTGGATCCGCCTATGGCCATATGCAAAAGTTATGTATGATTATTTCAACCCAAAGATTTTCTAATTTCCAGATTTTCTGATGTGACTTGGTCTCATTGCTTCCTGCGTAAAGTTCTTTGATGTAGGATTATTTTTTCTGCCTCAAAAAACACGCAAATGTCCTAAATGACCCCTGTATTTATTTCGGTACACACGGAAAAAAATACTGATCTTGAGTGCATCAACTTTGTGACGTCACCACCATTGTTAGAATTAGTTAACTTATAACTATATTTTTTTGACAAGGGTCATTGTGTCGTCATCAACAATGGTTGTGCTGGAGGATGGAGGAACTATCTTGAAAAAATATCTAAAATAACTAAATATATAATCAAAGAGATACTTCAACAAATATTATTTCTCATAAGTTTCTGTTATACAACGTATGAAACCACCAATATTTGGCAAAGGGTTTTATCATTCAGGGCAACTTTAACTTGGACCTAAAAACAGTTACAATGTGAGAAAAGTTTAACAATGAACATGCTAAGTCTCCGTTAGAACTTTGCATAAATGCAGGAAGTAAAGCCGTAAGTTGCATCTCATGCCCTTTCCTTGTCAACGTTAAACAGTGATAGACAATGTATTCAGTAGAAAAGAATTTATTTTGATGTTCAGTACGTCGTACATGTATACTGGCTGCCAATTCTTGAAAGGCTTGGAAGTTGGTTTGACAAATTCCAGGCCTTGAAAGGCCTTGAGAAAAGTGCCCTTTGCACAAAAGGCCTTGAATTTAGTTCTTACTAATAAATACCCTTCCTGTATCATTTGATTTTGTATTTTTTCAGCTCGTAAAATTCCAATCCTAATCTTCAGTGGCGACTCCGAGGGGGTGATCGCAAAACTAGAACGGATGCAGTCGAACCATTTCATGTACAGGTAATGCTACTCTTTTTGATTCCCTTTTTGACTGATTTTTTGCGGAACATTTTAAAGTTCAGACCTTTGGTCTACTGGCAAAATAAAATGAAGGTATAGAGCATATTGATATTATCAAATTTAATCATTTTTAAGCCAAAGCTATACTATAGCTTCTGGCTTATTACGATCGTCTGTTTGGGTGCCGGCAGGCAGTTTTTTCTATCGTCCCTGATATCTTTGTCAATCTGCCAGGTATACCAACTAAACTCCTCCTGAGCCTTTATTAACACCTACCTACAAGACGAGGCTGATTTCGGGCACACCGAGTGACAAATTCTTGTAATCCAAGCCATTTTATTTCACACCCCATCCTGCACAACCTTCCTGCGTCACCATTTCTCAAAACTGGACGATTGGCCAACTTCGCTTGGTGACGTCACTATCAAATGTCGGGGATTTCCATAGGTGGCAGCACTGGTAGGCAAATGTTGTAGTTCCTACATTCACACTAGGGCTCTATGCACAATGCAGCTGCATGGAAATCTATTCATCCTGCATTGAAGTTCAATTTGCTAATACATACTTACATAGATGAGTCTATAAAATGGAATTAATTTATAGCCTAAATGTAATTTATGTATGCATCTAGCCTCTTACAATCTATTGATCTACCTACCCCTTAGCTGAGAAGAGCCAACGACTCGAGCCGCCTCTGCTAACTACGACTCCTATCTTTCATTGGAGGACATGATGGTCTAATCCAATTGTGCCTACCACTGACAACTACTTACTTTTAAGGAACAATATATATATATATCACACTTTATTAATCTTCCACTATTAAACACAGGAACGGCAACAGCAGGGTGAAAATAATTTAATAAGGAAATTGTGAGGCACAATTGCTGGTGGGTCTGCTCAACTAATTTCTAAATCCAGAATACCTGCTGACATGGTACTAGAGGCCTTGAGAAAGCAAATTAAGGTGGTGATACATTATTTATGAAATTTCTACCCATTTTTTACACAATTAACAAAAAGGTCTTATGTGTGTCGTGCATTCCGCTGCAAAGATATAGGCCTATGGTCAAGCTCCTGCCAGAGGGGATCGTGATACTTTTAACTCCCATTTAATTTAACACACAAGATTATTCAAATTTTAAGCAATGTTTGTTTCTCTAGCTGAGGCTTTACATGCTTTGCATGGTATTTTTAAGTATGGTAAAAATAGTTGGTTAAAACAATTGGATCTGTGGTAAATCTAGACTGACAAAATCTGACTAAACAGTAAACACGAAGCCTGGCGGGCCAGTGGCAGTGGCGGCTGCTTGAACCACAACATTATTTTTACGGATGGGTACTCCTGAAAATTCGGTCCGGTCCAATATCGATACTTTTGAAAATGGTACTGGTCAGGTTTCAATACCAAAATCGATACTGAACACAGCTCTCTTGAGAAAACATTTTTAATTTGTTTGTTGTAGAAGTAACAATGAGGTAGAAAATGACTATAACAGAACATCCCAGACATTTGGCTAATTGAGCTACACAATATCTATCAGTTTCAGAAGGGAAAAATAAAATTATTTATCATTGATGACATGTGCTGCTTGTCATCAGACTACTAGGAGGGTTAGTCTGTGATATATTAGTCATTCGTGACGTTTTATAAGTCACAAAAGTATCATTTTGTGTACCTTTTAATTAAAAAATCGATACTTCGGCCCGGTACACCATATAGCAAATCGATACCTCTAGTTTGATCTGGTACGGTACCCATCCCTATTTATTTTGTTTTTATTTAACTTTTCAGTAAAGAAACATTCCACCTCAATGACGCTAAGAAAACTGCACTTAAGAAACAGGATAATTTTGACGAGAAACTCCGCAAGGAGGAGGAAACGAGAGAAAAAGAATTAAAAAACGAGAAGAACAACTTTCTCAATATGCCTATGGTAAGTTAGTGGGGTGAATGTGTCATGTTAATGAGATATTTGTGAATGTCTATGTTGGACGGCTGTTTCAATCATGCTTCGCTTCATTGCCGTGTCCCCCCCGTCCTAATTTAGCCTACCAAGTGCATTAATGCAGGACGTAAAGCCCCAATCATCCATCCGTTGTGAATAATGTTATCGAAAACGAATAGGTTTTTTCAGTAAAAATTGGTTTAGTTCAGATGACCTAACTTTGCTGCTCTGAGCTTCCAGTCCCTGGATCCTCACCCTGAATGTTATGAACTTTGCATAGATTCAAGTCGTAAAGCCCAAATCATCCATCCATCCATGTTCCTTAATATATTTTTATCAGCACCTGATTGTGGGGGGAGGGTTGGTCTAGGGGTAGCATGCTGGACTGCCAATTGCTGGGTCCAGGGTTGGAATCCAGCTCTTGCCTGGTCACTTGGGCCTATGTTGGACGGCTGTTTCAATCATCCTTCGCCTCATTGCCGTGTCCTCCTCCTGTCCTAATTAGCCTACCAAGTGCACTTACCATATCTATCTATCTATCTATCTATCTATCTATCTATCTATCTATCTATCTATCTATACCAAGTGCATAAATACACAACATACAACCCAAATCATCCCTCCATTCATATTCCTTTATTATGTTATCATCTCATCGTCGTGTCTGCCACTGTCCTATTGCAGGTGAATGAAGACCATTTGCCCAAGAATACCACAATCATGGATTTGGTTTTCGTGGAGGAGTTGGATCTGATCATCGCCGCTTGTGAGGATTCCAACATTTGTGAGTAAATTAATTTTAAGCGTCTAGAAACTGACTCGCGAAAGGATTTCATGCAGTGTTATTTGTGACTTTCAGGGCCTTGGTGTCAGTTTGACCAGGGCTCTGGAGTCAGGAGTCATGGAGTCGGGAAGTTTTCTGGTGGAGTCTGGAGTCGAAAATAAAACTTACGACACCTGACTGCATGTGTGCAATAATGGATGAACGGAGTCAAAAGTCATAGTGCAAATCGGTTCAAAGCCTTGGAAGTGACACCACCTTTCTGATTTCTGACTTCCATCCATTCTGGTATTCAACCCAGATTCCAGCTAGATTTCTTTGGCTGACTTGCCTCCTAAACAACTGAAATATGATTTCCTCTGGCCTCACATATTCGTTATTATGTAGATTTGCAAATTTTCATGACTAAGTTTGATGATTGTGCTACATATACATGTCTTTCATGTTTCATAATCTGATGATACATGTACTAAATTTGTTAATTTATTTTTTTTTTTCAGATACCTGGGGATTTGATGAAGAAGCGGTACAAGTCTTGAAGTCAATGAGAGAACCTCAAGAGATGGAGATCTTAGTCCGAAAATACGCCATCTTGCTCGACCACACTTCCAAACTAGTCCGAGAAAAACCCAAAAATCCTGTGAGTAGCGTCAGGATAGTGTGTTGTTTAGCTGTCAGGTCCTCATAATCATCTAATAATTTCTGAATTTACCCCTAGGAGGAAGACTCGGTGACCAATAGGGTTGCAGGATTCGTTTGCAAGCACATTTTCTCAGAACATCGGAGTTGCGTGACGTCCCTTGCTGTGATTGGTCGACAACATGGCTTCGATTGTACTTATTTGGTAAGTTTGAGCCTTATTTTTTTGCCACCAGAGGGCATTATGATTAGGGGTGTCACGAAATTTCGATACATCGATATATCGCGATATTTTGCCTTTAGATACGCATATTCGTGGGGCATGTACCGAGATACATATTTTATTGAAAACATCCTTGAAAAACCTTGTAAATCCAGAGGAAACACCCCAACTTTGTCACATTTTGCAAACACTGCAAATCTGTGTTGATTGTGTCTCACGAAATTGGCGCAAAACGAAAGTTGTCACTGTCGCTTGTGCTGCCTCCTAGTGTTAATTGAACATTTTTGTAAGCTGAAAAGCTGTGTGTTGCTATCTTGCATGTATCGTATCGTGTATCGTATCGCGGCTGTGATATCGAGGTATGCATTGTATCGTGGGATAGGTGTATCGTTGCACCCCTAATTATGATCACACTCGTAAACAATTTGTTCGATCCCTTTTGATGAGACTGTTCTGCTGCTCCATCCAGGGTAGCCACAGTTCAGGTAAATCTGTATTTGTAAGAAAATTCCCTTGTGAGTTTTCACCTGGGCCTATGTTGGACGGCTGTTTCAATCATCCTTCGCCTCATTGCCGAGTCCTCCTCCTGTCCTCATTAGCCTGTCAAGCGCATAAATACAGGACGTAAACCCCAATCATCCATCAACCGCATGTGTGTTTCGGATAGTTTGATTTTTAAAAATATTTTATTCTCACTCGCAGGTCAGTGCAGGATGGGACCGACAGTTGTTTATTTGGGACATCGAAGAGGGAAAGTAAGTATTTATTTTAAAGTGATATTTTCTGAGAACTTATTGTCAAAGATCATTGAATATTTGGCTTAGTGTGTACTTGGCTCAGTATGTGGCGCTCTGTGTCAAGGGTTTGATGCCAGCTGTTTCGGTTCACAGATTCAAGTTTCGATAATCCTTTTCGTCATAGCTGTGACCTTATACCAGAGTGTGTATTAAATACATTTGTTGGGCGGCTGTTTCAATCATCCTTCGCCTCATTGCCATGTCCTTCCCCTGTCCTAATTAGCTTATCAAGTGCATAAATACAGGACGTAAAGCCCCAATCATCGATCCATCATCTATCTCTTTTTTCAGCCTTCATTCATCCTTCAGTGATGGGAACGAGGAATCAGACGGATGCAACGTCGCTTGTGACGAAGCAATAACGAGCATCGCCTATTGTCCGCCAAGGAACGAGATCGCGTACTCATCCAGTGACCACATGGTCTACATCCGACGCTTCTCACCAGATGGCAGTGACATGCCCTTACTCAACACTCTTCAAGGTCATTTCAGAGAGGTCACCAAGGTCGTCTGGAATCCAATCAGATGTAACTGGGTCACTGGGTCAGAAGATGGAACCATTCGAATATGGGTTAGTGGAATTTTAGAATATACAATATTGTAATTGACTTTATGAAAATATTATTATTTAACGTTCCATTCCATTTAATTTCTTTTCGTGACACCAGGAGGCAAATGGAATGAACGATTGTGAGGAAGTGTTTTCCCACCAGAGGGCAGTGACAGCTCTGTGCATTGACAAGAACAATGGGGCTATTGTCGCTGGCATTGGCGACCTAATCAGGTAATCATAGTTTTGAAAGATGTTTTTGTTCTGTCGCTTAGAATTAACAATTTGCTATCTTGAGTGTGTGATACCTACTTCTTCGACGAATCTTCGTCTTTGTTGTTAACTTTAATCTTTTTTTAAGGCCAGGCATATTTGATCTTTAGCTTCTTGGATCTTCTCGAAGCTTTTTTTTTCCGTGGTCGGAGAAAAAAATCTGTAATCTCAATTTATTATTATGTTAATTTTATAACAATTATGGGTTGAGCTTCTTTTTTTTGTTGTAGTCAGAAAGCATATTGGGTCGGTCATTCCAATAAGCTAAAAATTATCTATGTCTTGCCTAATTTGTGATTTCTTTTTATTGATTTCTCTCATAGATAGATATGGAAAGTGCAGCCCTCTGAGGCCTGTAGTTGAGGGCTTTATTCATGGGTGGCTACTTCCCGTTTCAGTTTAAAAGCCCTGTCAGCGTCCTGTCTTTCCTGTATGTGTACAGTCTTTGGTTTATTTCTGTTTGATTTAGATTAATTTAGATATTCAAATGTTTTTAGGGTGTACCACAAATTCAGCGCAGGCAGAGAGAAGAAGCCTCAGTACAACTTAGTGCAAGTGAACAGGGGGCACACGGACGCTGTTAAGTCAATCATACACATCCAAGAAAGGGACCAGGTAGGAAGATGAATTAATTTAATGATTTTTGCAAGTTAAAGATAAGAGAGGCTGTTCGCGTGTGTGTGTTTATAAAAATGATTTTTTGGTTCACAGGTTCAATCAGACTTCGCGTAAACTTTTGGTATACAGGACATTCGGTAGTTCCTGAATTTTGCCCACCCGGATAAGACTTTGTCTGCCCGAAATTGAAATTTCATAAGTTAAACATGTATAGTGTTACAGTTTGCCTTCAGACTCATATGCATTCATTCACTGACTCTCCAGCCCAACCATCGGACAATGGGGCAGGTAACCACTCTATATTGGCCAGTAAAATGCTGTTTTTGCTGCTTTTGACCGGAAAACCAGCACTTTTCGCGGACTCTGGATTCAATAGGTTCAATGGGTTCGATAGGTCAGTAGCTTTGAGGCATTGCCTAACAAGCACCTCACAGGCTCACATTTGAAAAACATTGAAACAATGTTATAAAAACGTTTAGAAATGAAAACTGACATTTTTGATGGATGTTTCAATGTTTAGAGCTTGCTGGGTAATGCAGTCATTAACTTCTGGTTACTCGCTAGCTACGACTTTGTTGTCATAGAATGACCTCCTGCCTTCATTGCATAAACCTTTATTGTATGAATGTTGACTAAACAATTTGTTACGAATAGGCAAATAAATGATCTTGATCTTGATCTTTGTGAGTCGGATCCAGGTATCGTCCCTGTGACAAGAGCCCTGAGAAGGAAACGGGGTCAGTTCAGTTTGTAACTTGGTAGCACTGGGGTCATCCAATTGCTGGGTGCCAGGTTCCATTCCAGCTGTGGCCAGGTCATCTAGCTGGACCCATGTATTTTCACAATGTCCTATCACCGCCATCATGTAGTAGCTAATTACCTTTCTATTGTTTTATTTTATTTTATGTAATTAATTTGTTCAAATGAAATAATTCTGTCTGTCTGTCTAGCTGTCTGTCATATTGGACAATTATTTCAATGGTTCTTCACTTCATTGCTATGTCACAGTGGTCTCCTACTATTCTGGTTAGACTACTAATAGGATGTAAAGCTCCAATCATCCATCCATCCTTCTCTCTTTGTATTTAACCTCTTCATAGATAGATACATTGTAGATAGATAGATAGGGGATTTGGGCTTTACGTCATGTATTTAGGAGGACCCGGAAATGAAGGATGATTGAAGCTGCTGTCTAACATCGCCCGATTTAACTGGCAAGAGCTGGATTGTAACAATAGACCCAGCGATTGGCAGCCTAGCACGCTTTCACTAGACCAACTTCCCCCCACCCACCGAATCTCCCGGCTCACTGTAGGGATTAATCATACCAATTTTCTAAATCATGTTATGCACTACTTGAGGTATACTAGTGCATTAAATGCCAAAAGTTGAAAAATTAAAGAATAAATCTAAGACCATTTACACATTAAGACACCCTTTATTTCATCAGCACCATATCATAATCATCACAGTATCTTGAGAATTAGTAACTTTTAAAACCACAGGACTGTTAGGACAAAATTGAATATTGTTATAATTCAGAATATATGTCAGTTTTTCCCCTTTTTAAATACCAAATAAACAATTTCATGTAATAGGCTGTTTTTTTGTGAATTTGATTTTTAAAAATTTTAACCACATACATTTCATACAAATGAATTTAATTTATATCACTTAAGAATTTTTCCCATAAATTGGTAAGATGTCATGTTATAACGGATCGATATTTTGAATTTCATATAAAATTTCATATATAAACTAATTTGTTAATTATTTTTTATTCGACTGAATCATGTTGAGATCTAGTGTTAGTTTTTGTGCGTTGAAAACAGTTCAATTTTTGTTTATCATCAATATGGACGGGGTCGATATGTTCTAGGACGTTGCCATGGTGATCCGTGCAGAAGCAGGTGGAGCGATGGCATTGGATACGTCGGTAGTTGCCGTTGTTGGCGCAAGCAAACGTGTCTCTCAGTCCTAGTAGTGAGAGGCCGTATTGGTCCAGTGCACACACTGCAAAACAAAAGAAAAATGTTTGTAATCAACGACAAATGCTGAAAAACTTCCTTTTTCTTATGTTTATTATCCGGTTCCAACTATCCGGTTCCTATCCGGCAGTTGGTGTTGCTGGATTATCCGGTATCCGGCCATTTTCACTATCCGTGCATCACTACTAAACTGCTTGTAGGAGCATCCGATGACATGAAAACGTATAGCACGATGAAGTGTGATATTTGAGGGACGATGGCTACCAATTTTCTTTGCTTTTCAAACAGTTACATACGAGTCATATCGTTTAATATGTAATTAGAACTTTAGATATAATGAAAGATTGATTGATTAGTGAATGGATAAATCACTATCTCACAAAACCAAAAAATTGAAATCCGCCTAGTGATTTATTGATTGATTAGTTGATTAATTGATTGACTGATGTATATACTCACAACAATGCATGTATTTAGCGCGGTGGCGCTGCTGTCTGTATCTTCCTAACCTGGTGCCATCTGGTGCCATGCAGTAACAACTGGAACAAACAGAATAATGAAATAATTAATTGAATTTAAAAATAATTTTTTTTTGGACAATAAATTGAATAATAATGTGACACATTTGTCAAAATACGAACTATTACTAAAAATACAAAACAATGGCAGAGTGGTAAAACTTTAGAAATATGAAACGAATGAAATAACATCCGAAATCTAAATATTTATAAAAAATTAAAATTATATTAAAATGTCAAAATATTACTGATCTTAAAATTTCAATCTGATAGGGTTGTTAAAAATTGTACAAATTTTATCTAAATACAAAGCCAAGTAACATTATTGAAAATTAATGTTAATTGTCCTATGATATAAAAGGTTATGTATAAAAAACTTCGGCTCAGCTAGCAAGAGTTATAAATGGAGTATAAACTTTCACTGTAGTAAATAGCAAGAATGACTTTAATAATGATTTGAGATGTTATTTTGTGAATAAGGTTCACAGCGTGACTTTAACGTTAGTTCTTTGGATCATTATCCCAATACAGCTATAGTAATATGTAATGGCATAGCCCAAAGAACTACGATTTCCGTAAATTATGCCATCATTTTACAATGAGCTCTCATCATCGTTCAAATTGTCAGATTATGAAATTTGTAAATCTTTGTTCTAAATGGGTGAACTATCTGTACTGTGCTGAGATGGAAAAAAATACAACAAAGGCTTGAATATGACAAAACTAAAAAAAAAAAATAATAAGACAGAAAAACTCTTTATTATAAATAAAGCCAAAAAAATCATAGCTGACTCAGACAATGGAAGTGTGACAGACTCAAAAAATTATAACAAATGGAATGAACCAGAAAAAAAATAGGGCAAAAATTGTATGAGTGTAGTATGCTGAAGAATAAACTGGGTCCTTTCTTAAGAAACTGTGTCACCATAGCAACTTGATCTGTGCCTCCTTAGCAACAGTAAACCCTTAGTTGCCTTGGTAACAGGACAAGGATTGGTTAAAAATAGAAAAATAGATCAAAAACAATTTAAACATGTAAAGAAAAGAGGTCAGAGTGACATTTTAAATGCACCCCAGTAACCACTGACCAAGAAAACTTAAAAGGGTCCTTGGTTTGGTTACAGCTAGAGGTCCCTGGATGTTTTACATTGGATTTATAGTCCTGGGTTGAAACACTTAACTCTAACAATATAGACTAACATGGTATGATGGTTGAAGCACATTCTTTAAATCAGAAAAAGCCCTTAAATTAGCAAAAAATGAAATAAAATAATTAAAAGGCCCCCAAAAAAACCCTTAAATTGCAGCAGTCATGTTCTTATAATTTTGATGTTTATTTTCCAGTGAAAATGTCATGTCCATAATTTTTGTTTCTCCAAATATAATTTTTGTCAGGCTTCTGTAATCTTCACAATTTTGAAATTTTATATAAAGATTTTTATCATTGACATGGAGCAATTTAAATGTTGTGTCAATGGTCCATACCTGTGAAGGCAAATAAATAGCATTGGTTGAGATTTTTTGAAACAAGGAGAATTATTTTATACACTTGAATTGTTAAAAAATTGGTTTTGAATGTGATTTTTTTTGGCATTGGTTAATCATTTAATGGATAGAATTTTTTTTACTAAGGTAATTTTTATTTGCCCTGGAGACGGGAGTGTATGTATATATAACTAAAAAGTTGTCAAAATTATTGAATGTTTTTCCGCTCTAAACTTCAGAAGTGATTTGCAAGGGTTTGTCACAACAAAGTCTTCGGCAATCCTGCCATTCCAGTCTAGACCCCGAAGTCAGTCAGAGTTAAAACCCTGACTTGCTTGAAAAGAACATCATCTGACTAGTCAGCTAAGTTGTCAAACTATGACTTCACTTGACTTCAAGTAACTTCAGCTGACTAGTGCAATTTCTAAGGGTCCTTCCTTTAAAAATGTTCAACAGTACATTATAGCTTCAGAAATATCCGAATTTTTGCACTCAGAAAAACTGTGCAGGATATAAATGTGTCAAAAATTTAGGGAGTTTTTTATGTTGCATAGATTTTCCAAAGGTCCTAAAAGAGTGTTGTGCTCTTTATGTCGTTGAAAATGATACCAAAATCATTTATGTGAGATAAAATTGACAAAGTTATGCAACAATGACTTGACTTAACCTGTTTCAACTCTGACTTGACTAGACTGAACGCTGACTTGTTGCTTGGAAAGCTAACTATGACTTCACTAGTCAACTTCATGTAGTCGATTTCGGGGTCTACATTCCACTCTCAAAAAAAACCTTTTCTGAGAAGTTTATCCAAACCAGATTAAACCAGCTTTTGGACAGATTAACCTCTTTAAAGTGATGCAGTACTTTCTTAACAATACACACACGTTACAATATTGGACATTCATGGTCTTTTAAGAATGCTACCGTAGTTATATGAATAACAGTGTCCTTGCTATAAAATGTCACATGTACCAATTGAACTCAAAAAAAAAAAGAAAAAGGATTTTCAAGAAAGTCTTTTGTATGCAGATTTCACACACTTTGCCAGTTTACAAATTTTACAGTTCCATAGGCAGAGCACCAATTCTGTGATTCCAAAATTATTTTGTTCTTGAATGTAGATTCTCGATAACCGGATTCATGTATAAGATGAATTTTACCTTCAGGAGATGAAGTTCTAGACCAGAATTTTCAACGGCTTTTCGTTGTCTACATCTGTGACAGTGCTGTGGGGCTGATGTGTCACATGACTTGCATGTAGACAACGAAAAGCCGTCAAAAATTCTGATCTAGAATATTAAACTACATCTCCTGAAAGTAAAATTCATCTATTCCAAAAGTAGTTCAACATCATTGTAAGTGCAATTTAAATCAGTCTAAACTGCCCAAAAAATTGCTACATGTGATATTTTTCAATTCTTTAAAACTTTGGAGTGATTTTTGAGAAAGACACTAAAATAAAAGTACTCACATATTTCCCTTGCACTGTTTTGGCATATACGTCCCATCCTCGTAACAGACTGGCCGGTCGTAACCAGGGATGGGTCCGGTTGTTTCTATGAGACGGTCGTAACTCTGACGAGCTTGGAAGCACGGTTGGTCTCTCCTATTTTCCGCCAGGTGGCGCAGGACCATCTGTTCTCTAAAGGCTCGTGTGTCGTTTGTTCTCCGCATTTTGATGTCATCATCATTTTCTGTGCTCTTGGTGTGATTCGTCATGGTGATGGTTGCGTTTGCCTTTGTGATGTCATCATTAATCGTGCTGTTGCTAATGCTCTTGCTACTGTTGCCAGGGTTGTTGCTAGGCAACAGCACAAATGCAGTGCAGGCTTGTAGCAACAGCTGTAACACTGTGAACAATACTACAGTGGTTGCCATGGCGACACTTGTGAACATTGTGGTCCCTCCTTGTACAAAGCAGAAGTGCTGATAGCAATTTGCGGTTGCCAGGGAACACTCTCTCTTAGTTACAAGTGGAAGTCTGGGACTTAAAGGAAAGGGGTGCCCCTATGCTCCCCTTTTATACAATTTGCAATCAGGGGGGTGGTTAAGAGGGGAGGGGTTAAAAATTTGGGCAGTGTGCACACTCCTAGGACATTCACCTTGTAAAAGGGTGAAACGCAGTAGCAGACTTAAAAGTGGAGTAGGGAAAAGCGGGTCAACTTGGCACACTCCATGGATATAATGGTTCATGGCTTCATGCTGGCCTAATGAGAAAGATTCTTTGATATGAAAATGGGGAGAGTATTAGCTCCGTGGTGGCATGCTTGGTTGCCAATTGTGGGTCCAGGTTTTAAATCCAGCTCTTGTCGGATCACCCAGTCCCATGTTGGATGGTGGTGAGGGTTGGTCTAGTGGTGGCGTGCTGGGTTGCCAATCGTGGGACGAGGGTTTAAATCCAGCTCTTGTCGGATGACTCGGATCACCGGCCCCATGTTGGACGCCTGTTTCAATCATCCTTCACCTCATTGCTGTGTCCTCCCCAGTCCTTGTTTGCCTACTGAGTACATAAATACAGGACATAAAGCCCCGATCATCCACCCATCAATGCTTGATATGGGAGAAAGGTTTGATGCTTGCGAGTTGACCGAGTGTATGTGCATCCTTCTTACCAGTAGGGACACGTCACACTTACGCAAGTTACAATTAGCAAAAATTGGAGCTGTTTTGGAAATCACATTTTGAAAATTTGAAAATGTATACAGGGTTATGTGTCATTGCTGCTGCATGGCTCTGGAGCTATTTAAATAACTGCCAGAAGTATGCATTATAATGGTAAAAAAATCTGCTCCATCAACTTTCCTAAAAAAAAAAGCATGATGATGTTTGCGCAAAGCTTGATCAATTTATTAAATATGAGGTCACCACAAAAATTTTTGGTCTAGGGGGCTATTTTGCATTTAAATATTGGCTTTTTTTTGCAGGAAAAAAATGAAAAAATCAACTTTTGTTAGACTTTTAAGAGATGGGTTGAATGGGTCCGACAGATTATTTTCAAAAACAACACTTTCAACTCACAAAAACCCTACTAGGAAAATGTGTTCACATTTCAGAGAAATTCTATAACTTCAAAAAAATGGCCACCAGGTGTCAGTCTCCCTTGGCCAGTCAGAATTAAACCTTGTTGAATTATAATCTTTTTTTTGGTGTCCCAACATTACCCCTACTTACCCCAGTGCAAGTTCAACCCACTTGACTGAGTGGTGACTGAATTTCTGTGACAGAAACTGGAACAGAAGGATGACAGGCAGAAAAAATAGACAGCCAAAAAGAGATGAAGATAAAAGGGTAAAAGAAATATAGAGGAGATGAAAAGATAAAAAGATGATGAGAAAAAGAGATGGAAAATGGCAAAATGCAACAGTAAAAGATACAAAGATAAATCATATAGAAAGACAAAAATAAAAAGAGAAAGATAAATGGATAAAGAAAGATAAAAAGAAAATGAGAAGGATAAATGGTTCAGAAAGATAGTCAAGTAGTATGTGAAGAAACTTTTTAAGAAAGACAAAACTTACAGATAAATGAAGAGAACAGAATACCGAGCAGATGAAAAGAAAGGATTACATTATAAAGATCAGATAAACCCAAGATAACAAGATATGTGTATAATTTATATGATAAGGGGGATAAGAAGAAGAGAGAAAATATAAAATATAAAGAAAGATAACATGGAAAGATAAGGAGAAATTAAATTTTATAAGGACAATAATTGGAGAAAACAACTTTGTCAGTAATTAAAAAGTAGAAAGATGTAGGAATTAGGAGGGTTAGATCAGTGGTAGCGTGCTGGGCTGCCAGTCGCTGGGTCCAGGGTTCGAATCCAGCTCTTGCCGGGTCAAAAGTTACTGATCCTATGTTGGACAGCTGTTTCAATCATCCTTCACCTTATTGCCATGTCCTCCTCCTGTCCTATTTAGTCTACCTAGTGCACAAATACAGGACATACAGCCCTTGTTATCCATTCATCCCAGGTTAAGAGCGATGAATACAGGGTGGTTGGATGATTGGGCTTTAGGCTTACATCCTGTATTTATGCACTTGATAGGCTAACTAGGACAGGACGACATGGCAATGAGGCGAAGGATGATTGAAACAGCCATCCAACATTGGGCCTCATAGGCCAAGGTGACCCGGCAAGAGCTGGATTCGAACCCTGGACCCAGCGATTGGCTGCCTAGCATGCTACCACTAGACCAATCTCCCCCCCCCCCTGCAATTAATACAAGATGTAAAGCTCCTATCATTCTTCTGTCCATGAGATGCTGATGCAGTCTTAAAAGTTGCATTCTTAGGCCACACATAATTGATCTTTAGCTTCTCGGATCTTCTCAAGGCACTTTTTCTAGGGTCGGTCGGTAGGACAAAAAAAAAAAAGGTAAAAAAAAATTTTTTTATAATGTCAAAAAAAATCTTTTTTTCTTTTCTCTTTAGTTTTTCTGTCGGCAGCAAATCTATTGTGTCGGCGGGTCCGCGAAGCTAACAATCAATTATGTGTGGCCTTATTGTTCTAAATGTGGGACAGAACAATTGCGTGCACTACTTGGAAGGAGTAATCTGACATCTCAGTCATTGAACCTCCTTGTCAACTTGCTATGTCAAGAATCACTGAAAAAATGTCTGAAAATATTTTGCTGCATGAAAAAAACACAGTTTTCTGCAGATATGAATGGTGATATCATTGGCAATGTTTCTTTAACAGTTGCTATAATTTATGCTCCCTTGTCAAAGCTTGTCAAAGACTTCTGGCGCAGGCCTTTTTGGATTGCCATTCATCAGTGTTATATTTCCATTTCTTCTTGATTTTTCCATTTTCTCTTGTTTTTCGCAGTATTGTTTTTTCTTTCTCCTCCTCATCTCAGTTTACAACTCACTCAGTTCACTGTCCTAAAATGTGACTCCAGATGGGTTTGCAAGAGAGCTGAATGTGTACAATTGTGAATCTGAAGGTTGATAAATTGGTTATTCAGTGACTGGAAATTTGACTTACTGGCCGCTGATCTAATGAACCTGAATGATAGACTAATTGACCTGCTGATTGATTGACTTATCGATACATAAAGTAAGTTGCCTATGATGCCCTATTATTCGGGCTTATTGAAAACTGGATGATTGATCAACTGACTGGCCTATTGATAGACTAATTGATGGCTGATTTATAGACTAATTGACTGGCTGAAATATAGATTAATTAACTGGCTGATTGACTGACTAAGAAACTTGAGTGATTCACAAACTAATTGACTGGCTGATTGATATACCAATTAGCTGGCTGAATAGTATACTGAGGAACTGGCTGATTGACATACTAATTGACTGACTGATATACAAACTAATTAATTAGCCATTTGGCAGACTCATTAATTGGCTGATTGATATACTAATTAACTGGCTGATTGAAAGATTAAATGACTGGTTGATTGACAGACTAACTGACTGGCTGATTGACAGACCAGTTGATAGTCTAAGTGACTGGTTGATTGACAAACTAATTGACTGGCTGATTTAAATACTAATTGACTGGTTGATTGACAGACTAATTGGCTGGTTGATTGACATGCTCACTGGCTGATTGACAGACTAATTGACTGGATTATTGACAGAATAATAAATTGACTGATTGACAGACTAACTGACTCGCTCATTGAGACTAATTGACTGGCTGATTGGTAGACTAGTTGACTGGTTGATTGACAAACAAATTGATTGACCGATTGATGGACTAATTGACTGGTTGATTGACAGACTAACTGAGTGATTGAGAGACTCATTGGTGTGCTGATTGACAGACCTTTTGACTGGCTGATTTACAGACTAATTGACTGGCTGATTGACAGACTAATTGATTGACTGATTTTCAGATTAATTGATGGGTTGGTTGACAGACTAACTGACTGACTAACTAATAGACAGACTAGTTGACTGACTGATTGACAAATTGATTGATTGACAGACTAACTGACTGGCTGATTGACAGACTAATTGATTGACTGATTTACAGACTAATTGATTGGTTGATTGATGGACTGACAGGCTGATTGAGAGACTCATTGGCGTGCTGATTGATGGACTAATTGGCTGGCTGATTAATTGACTAATTGACTGACTGATTGATTGACTAATTGACTGACTGATTGACAGACTAATTGACTCGCTTATTGATGGGCAAATTGAGTGATTGACTGACAGACTAATTGACTGGCTGATTGACAGACTAAATGACTGGCTGATTGATGGACTAATTAACTCGCTGATTGATTGGCTAATTGACTGACTGATTGATAAGACTAGATTTTGTTTGAAGAAATATTGTCAATTTGTCAAAAATTGTACTTACGATAATATCCTGTGAAACTCATTTATGTTCAAACCCTTCAATTCACAACTCTACCGATTTCCTTGCGCAAAATCGGGGGAGGGTTGGTCTAGTGGTAGCGTGCTGGGCTGCCAATCGCTGGGTTCGAATCCAGCTCTTGCCAGGTCACCTGGGCCTATGTTGGACGGCTGTTTCAATCATCCTTTGCCTCATTGCTGTGTCCTCTTCCTGTCCTAATTAGCCTACCAAGTGTATACATACAGGACGTAAAGCCCCAATCATCCATCCATCCTTGCAAAAAAATCAATAGCACATGTCTTCATAAGTTGTGTCTCTGTCCTGCAGAACCCTGCCCTACTTCTGGACAACTTTACCATCATTTTGTCTTTTTGCGTTACGAATTTCTGCTCCCTTTTTGTCTCTATAAATCTTTATTCCTTTTTGTAATTCTTTTTTAGAGAAACTTTTGCTCTCTCCAAATAATCTTCCCACTTTGCGGTGTCTTTATACTATTTTAAAAACTTAACAAGATGACAAAAAGTATCCAACACTAAAACACTTGAACAGACCTCACTTAGACTAAGAAGTAACAAAAAGATGCTGAAAAATGTTAGCGAAAAATTAAGATTAAAACCAGAAAGAAACTAAGCTCTGTTGGAGTGAGATCTTAGGCCGGACATTATTGATCTTTAGCTTCTTTGATCTTCTCAAGGCTATTTTTCTGGGGTTGGTCGGTATGACGGGGAAAACAACTATAAAAATGCTTTTGTTTGTTGTAAAATAGCTGTTTTTTGTGTGGAAAAGCTTTTGTTTGCTGTTGGATCCTTTTTTAAAAATTGAATAATGAACCTTTTAGGGTTCCTTATCTATGCTATCTCATAGAACCCTCAAAGGTTCCATATAGAACCTTTTTGTTAAGAGTGTAAGCTCAATTTGTTTCTGTAGGCAGAAAATCTGTTGGGTCAGTCGATCCAGGTAGCTAAAAATTAAATGTATCAGGCCTTACATCGAAAGAATCGAAAGAGGCAAAAGGGAGTCAAAAACTTGGTGTCAGATTTATTGCCTGTCTCTTTGTTGTATCAGTGTCTGTGCTGTGCAAGTAAAAGATCCCTCACATGGGGTAAATATGTTTAGGTCTCCCATCTCATCAATCAGCCCTCATGAGCGCTTACCATATCTATTTATCTAGCAGGGGAGCAAGCTGGCTGGTGACCTAATATTAGTCATTTATTAAGTTTAATTAATGGATTAATAATGCTATTATCGCTGTCTAGGTTGGCATGGTGATGTTATAATCACGGTCTCAGCTGCCTCTGTAAATTTTGACAAGCTTGTCCGTTGTATAACTAAGAAAAGAACCCGAAGGCTTCAGAGAAATAAAGGAACAGTCATCATCATCTGCTGATAACTTTGCGATATTTCATGAATTGGGATAGAATAAGTCCCGCTAGCTGCTGTCATGCTACTGTGTGATGCGGATGGCTGCACAGCGGTCAGACTTTCTTCTGACACCCAACTGAACAACCCCACCCACTCAATCATCCCGTCAGGGCTAAGACTCAGCTGGAATTGCAAGTGTCGTTGTGTGACAGTTATATCCCGGACTGCTGAGCACTCTCTGTCAAAATTTCCATTTTGAAATCTTGTGCTATCTTCAAATTGAACTAATTTTTTAGCAGCTCATGCAAATTCCAGATATTGCCAACTAGATCTGTCAAAGCTTTAGTTAAATTAGTTGCAATGGAATATGCAAAACTTTAAGAAATAGACCGAAATGTGAAGTTTTAGAATTTTGGAGTTAAAGGGCAATTAAATGTGCGAAGTGGAAAATTTGATAGGGGTCTAATACTTTTTTTGCCCCTCTGTATAAATGACACATTTACAAGATGTTCAAGATTGACGTGAAGGGTCTTATCGTGATATATAGGTCCAGAGAGTTCATCTGACATTGGACTTCGATCAGTCTCGTTTCCATGGTAACTCCTTCTTTATTTTCTTTTTCTCGTTTCCATGGTAACTTCTGTATTTTCTTTTTCAGTATGTGTCCGCCTCTTGGGACAAAACCATAAGAATTTGGAATGCAAGCGTAAGTACTTATTTCATTACAGACAAAAATTGTGCTGAGCACAGAAGTCGTTAACTCAGAATAGCACTTCTAAGTAGGGTTTCTTTACTTTTGTGAAATTTGTCCAGGATCGTTTAGTTACCCCAGTATCGAATACTGTATACAATCCACCTCCACTTAATTTCCCATAAACAGTTACCAATTCCAAAAATATTTGATGTGACATCTTACTGAATTGTTTCTTCTCAAGTACTTTTTACCAAAGACCATAATAATATTAAACCAAAGCTTAAACTAACCACATGTGGGAAGCCAAGCCGTTTTCGGGAATCAAAGTAGTTCGCGCCCAAAACTCAGATGGCAGCACCTGTTTTTTTATTTTTTGTTAGATGTGAAAAACATCTAAAGTACACACACTAAATAGGATTGTTTCTTTGTGTAAACAAATAATATGGAAAGACAAATGAATTTCTTTGCTGGTTAAGGTTGTCAATCTGCACTACACCACCGTGGCGACACGAAAAATGTAACGGCTCGTTAGCAGAGCAATGACGTCATAAAGGTTGACAGCCTGCAGCAGTCCTGGGTGGCGCGAAAACAGCTAGCAGATCTGCTGGCAGCCTGGCAGAGCTGTCACAGTTCACTGCTCACTGCTGCATGAGTTGTGAGGGTGGTGGACTAATTGTCAAATGAATAAATGAAATCATCCTACTTATGCATCAGTGGCGGATCCAGACAGGTCATCTAGGGGTAGAGCCCAGAACCGCCGCAAAATTTAACCCCCGCTGCAAAAACATTATCAAAGTTAGCTGAATCTTGCCAACATCGCCGCCGAAAAATTCGACAATCATCGCCGCCGAAATAGCATGAGAATTGTGAATCCAGGCTGCACAGTTCCCATTCAACAGAGGTCTACACTGCAAGTCCTAATTGGTGTTAGTGGCCTATTTGGCTCTATTTCCTTATTGTATCAGTGTCTGATTGGTATTGAACTGAAAGTATCTTGATTGCCATTGAAGTTTCAATGTGTGATTAGCCTAATTGGTATTGAAGTATCAATTAACTGGAATACTGGTCATGAATTGCAATTGTGTCTTTCAGCAGTGTTCAGCAATGTTCCACTTGATACTAATTGCTGTTATTATGATGATGAATGTATAGGCCTATACTTCTTTTTTAATTGGCAATTTGTCATGACTCATCTGATTGAGTGTTGGCTAATAATAATTTAATTTGTGGCTTACAATAGTAATTTTGAATTTATAAGCCATTTTGACAATGGGACACAGGCCTGACCCAGCTGGCAGATAGAAATAGATACATGTGTTGCATTGCTAAACATTGACATGCAACATAAGCATGTCAATGTTCATGAAAACTGTGTCTGGGAATATACACTATCATATTAAAAAGTAGTTTGTAAGCAGCAATTGAATTGACAATTGGTTAAATTCCACCCAGGTAATCCACCTGTGAGTGATCAAGCAAATACGGCAATGCTGTTGTTATGCAATATTATGCATTCACACTAATCACAGGGGCACACAGCTGGGCTGGATATCAGTTGGGAACAAGACATGAGTGACGGAGGACCTTCTACACGTAATTGTTCTACTGTCTTATAAAATTCGTATACATAGAAAGAGCTTGCTGAAACATTTTAAAATCTAATTGTCTCAACAAAAAAATATATATATATATTTCGTACATATATATTTCACAAGCCATAACATTTTTTAAGCAATATTTATTTTAAAATGTTTTACCTTGGCGACATGGCAAAAAGTTTATCATTTGCATTGGTTGATTGATTGCCAATTTTAAAAGTAGGTATGTAATTGTGCATGGTTAATTGGTTATCAAGTATTCTGACTGCCAATAATTATGTAACACTTATCAGGGTGATCTTGTGCTGTCTTCTGCTGTCTTCTGCATAAATTTGTTATAAATAGTTATAGGTCCAATAGACTTATTACGTGTAATTGTGTATTTTTTAAAGATAGACAGATTGATAGATTTGGGAGAGGGCAGCAGCACTGACATGTCCTCTGGCTGTTCATCAAAGGGGAAACCCCATGATCTGCTACACAATTTGAATATCTGTTGTTATGAAGCCGATGTTTAGCTGGTAGGCCTATATCAAATACTGAATTAGCAGCATACCTCGCATTAATAAAAGATAGATCTATACAGTATCAATTGCCCTAAATTTATTCCTCCAGGGCCAGCTGGCGCTGGAGGTCTGTTTTGCGACAGCCATTTTCCGCCGTGGCCCGTGATTTCCGGATTTGCGTAGGGCAGCCCAATAAAGACAATTAAGTAAAAATTGGTTTTGTACTTTTCTTTCTCTGTATGGCTTCCCAGCCACTCAAATATGGTCTATTGATAGATCCACTCATGATGCATGTGCAGTCACTGCAAATTTGCATCCAAGTGTCAAGAAAATCA
The DNA here is from genome assembly GCA_026936325.1 of Platynereis dumerilii. Lineage (NCBI taxonomy): Eukaryota > Metazoa > Annelida > Polychaeta > Phyllodocida > Nereididae > Platynereis > Platynereis dumerilii. The sequence goes on from JAPTHN010000004.1 coordinate 3,014,608, forward strand.
CTAAAAAACGTTTTTTGTGATGTGTCAAATTCGGCGACTTCGGCCATCATCGGATTTTATGCCGGAGATTGCCGACACCTAATATAGGTTGCTATGCAACCCAAGGCCTGGCAGTCAGTTGGCCACTGGCCATGGTGGTGGGAGGATGTGTTTCTGCATTAGCTGAAGGATATATATAGGAATTCCAGCCTCATTTGCCAAGGTAAGTGTTTTAAATAACATACTAATAATACAACAGACAGTTGGGACATAATTCACTTCAGTGGGCTGTCAGTGTCACCATATTTGGAACAGTGGATTGGTGATATCTTATGGCTGCAAAATGTATAGCTCATGATTACATGTCTGCTAAATGTTTACCTGACCAGTACATTCATGGTGCTATCAACAAAATGACTACGATATTATTTTCACGATGCAACAACTGAACAAGTCACTCGTGCATGCAAAACTGTCAGTGCAGCTGAGTGCACTAAAAGATTGTTGTTGTTGTACAGGCAGTTCAAAGCTGCTGTGATCTGGCTACCTAAAAGACGCCTGTCAGTTTACTTGCTTCAGGGCTGTCAACAAGTAAAGAAAGGACAGCCGAGTGCCATGCCATATAAAAAAAAAGTCAGAAAAAAAAATTCTCCAAAACATCATGAAAATTTGATGCCAGTTTGTCACGTAACAGTTACTGGTATGAGCATTCCTAAAAAACAATTGTGTGCTTGTGACGTCATAGCAGCCTGCAGGGACATAAATTGACATAAATGGCCAACAGGCAGAAAGCTGGGGATGCACATAAATGTCCCTTCAGTCCAGTAAGGGGTAAAGACTAAAGGCTAATAAAGCAGAGGAGAAGTGTTTGATGATGTATGTCAACTTGTCACAGCAGAAACAAAATTCAATCGTGGCAGATTTCCTGATTAATTTGACAAAGTTTCCACTTGCTTTGTTTACGTCTGAAGTGATTTCTTGACGCTACAATTTAACAAACAATTGCTAGCCTATGACGTCACAACAGTTGACAGTTGACGTCACTATTTTTTAACCGGCCAAAGGCCAGTTATTAGAGGAGGGCTTAAACGGACTTTTGGTGAAATGGGACTCTTGTCCACTTGTCCATGTGTAAATGTGTCCTGTCCTGTCCATGTCCACTTGTCCACTTTCCTTGCCCCTCTGAACACAGTGCTGCAACCCATGCAGCAATGGGGGCCAATGCCAAATATGGACCTGCCCATTATGAATGGGGGATTCAGTTAGTTGTAAAGGGTTACCATGGTTACAGGTGCAATGAACAGCTGCAGCCAGCAGTGAGCCTGTGAGCCTCATTGGAGATGGTGCCCCTGTGTCAGGATTGCTTATAATTCCAAAGCACTGTGAGAGTCAAACCATTTCAGTGCAAGTTTGTGTTTTAAAATAATTGTTCATGCCTAGATGAGGCATGGTTGCTCAGTGGATCATTATGTTTGCATAACACTTGGCATTGTCTACTTCTTCACCAACTTTCTGTACAGTGCTATGATGTGGTTATGTACCATTCCTGAAAGCAATGTCTGTCAACACTCATCCACTAAACTCCACCAAGAGACCAGAGCCTTTCTCAGTGCATTTCTCACTCTGACAGTATACTTTGACAAATTTTATCATTTTACAGCCTGTAAATTTGATATGCATAAAATGAGTGTTTGCTTCCAACAGATTTTGCCACTGTGTGGCTGTGAATCATAATAACTGATGAAGTGTCATCTTCCAAATTTAACATCCATGGGAAACAGAGAGGCTGTTTGATTAGTCATGGTGAAGAGAAGGCTATTTGATTTGTCATGTAACTGATCTTAGGGTAAAATTATCGTGACAAATCATCAATATGATGATTCACAAAGTGCCATTTCCACAGTGCAACAGCCCACTCAGTTTGGATATCAGTTTTACAGATGTAAACTGAAGTGGTGTTTTAATTGCAGTCTGCAGAACTGGTTGCAAAAAGACGCATGCCACCATAAATAAACGGACCTGTAAAAATTCTGGCGGTCCGGTAAACCAGTTTTTATCGGCCTGCATGCCTTGTGAAAGGTCAGAGCGAGTTTTAAAGGCTATTAGTATTTCTCTTGGATTTATGAAATTTGTTGTAAGGATTCACTTTGCGGTCTCCCTCAAAAGTTTTTGGAAAAATCCAAGATGGCTGCCAAAATGGTTGCTATATTTCGAATTGCCCACTGTGACCTTAGTATTTCACTTAGATTTATGAAATTTGGTACAGGGATTCACTTAGGGGTTCCCCTCAAAAATTTTTGGAAAAATCCATGATGGCTGCCAAAATGGCCACCAATGTTTTGAATTGCCCACTGTGACTTTAGTATTTCACTTAGATTTATGCAATTTGGTATACGGATTGACTTAGGGACCCCTCAGAATTTTTTGGGAAAATCCAAGATGGCTGCCAAAATGGCCACCATATTTTGAATTGCCCACTGTGACTTTAGTATTTCACTTAGATGTATGCAATTTGATATAGAGGTTCACTTAGGGGTTCCTCTAAGAATTTTTTTAGAAAAATCCAAGATGCTGCCAAAATGGCTACCATATTTTGAATTGCCCACTGCGGCTTTATTATTTGGTTTGGGAATTTGCCTAGGGGTTCCCTCATTAATTATGAGAAAATTTTCAAGATGGCTGCCAAAATGGACGCCATATTTTTAGGTGCCCACTGTGACTTAAGTGGTTCACTTACAGTTCTGAAATATGGTATAGGCATTTGCTAAGAGGTTCCCCACAAAGTTTTTATGGCCTGCAGCAAGCACTATCACTCTGGCAATCACTGCTCAATACAAAACAATCCATGTAATAATATATGAATCACCCTCTTCATGATTTCAATCCCGAATATACAATTGCCAAAGGCCGGTTTTGAATCCTTGGATTCTTGTTTCTGTCTTCATTAGTGGAGAGCTCACTGTCTCTTGCTACATTTTAAGTTGTGACAAACTTTACAAATCGCCTATTCTGCCAGCAGGTATAGGCCTATGAAATGCCGTGGCCAGAAGATTGGGGGGGGGGGGGTTGTGCAGCCCCTAATTCAACCACTAAAAAAACAATGTTATTCAGTTGCTAAATACACACTCCACCTGCACACAGCCCTATCCCGGAGGTGAATCTTTTCCTTGATGTTTATAGTGGTTCTAAGAACTTTTCATTTGACCATGACAACAGTTACTGTAGTGCACATTGCACAACTAGGCCTACTGCACAACTTCCACAAGGCAAGGCCAGCAGGTCTCATCAGAGCCCTTGATCTTTCACCAGCCTGTTCTGTGAAAAGTGACAAATTCTGCTTCTTGCCAATCATTTTAATATTTTCTTGTGTCATTAGAAAATGAGAAATTTTGACACCTCTGGCTGCTGTATTGGTCATAGAATGATGGGGTTTTCCTCTGAACACGCCCTATTCCTCTAAATTAGGAACTCTGTAAGTTAGAATATTTATGGATTATTGCAAGATATTGCACCCAAAAATTATATTTGGAAATCATTTGATTCACAAGCCAAACTTTTATTTAATAAAAAGTTTTGCATTCTTTCTGAATAAGGACTAACACAAGCATAAAGTGTCATGATGTCAACTGGAAAATTTTGTATCTCCGCTTCTACATGTATGTTATATTTTTATTATTGCTTTGTTGAGTTTTATATAAGCCAGGAGCAACTTGCTGATTACGTCACCACACAAGCTGCAGTGCCTATCGATCCTGTACCATGGATGTGTCTGACGGCACTTCGTAACAATAAACAAGTTTAGTAATTCCGAATTGATCGGTGCTCATATAAATCCTCCATTGAGTTACATACATGCATACAATACATACTGTAATATGCAGTCTTCACATGGCAGATAATATGCTGTAGGTCTACTTTAGGGGGCGACCATTTAATAATCAGTGGGGGCTTGGAGTTTTCCTCGGCAGGAAATTATTTATTTCACAAAAACAGCACCTATAATTATTTATTTCAAGCACGCAAAGTCCCTTAATATTCATTCCCAAATCAAGCAACGCCTTATTCAGAAATACCCCCTCTAGAAATTATTTATTTCAAAATTGCCCGAAAAGAATTTATTTATTTCACCAAAACTGAACAAGAAATCAAAAACTTAAGATTGAATGGTGGTCCCGGGACCAGGCCCCCGTAGTAACAGAGAAAGTTTTTTGCTAGACTGGTCAATTTCTTGCAGGGCATTGTCACAGGTGCCTTAATTAAATGATTCATTGCATAAATAAAAGTGTGTCAATTCACAAAACCGTAATATATTGACAACACAAACACGATCGATGTGTGGTTTTTTATTTTAAACTCGTTTTCAGGTGCCATTCACTACATATTAGATCATTTAGATGAAAATTTCCCTTTTCTGTTTCAGGTCGTAGCAGAGAATCTGCATGCTGGTGGACTGACGTTGGATATTCAAATTCCCCTATTTCTTCCTCCATAAATACTAACAATTATATAAATATTGTGAAGGTGAACAATAAATAAACAGCAATATGAATGCAACCACTGTATCCACAGATATGTGTCAAATCCAACCTTGTAATATTTATATTGTATTGTATTAATGATTGCCGTGCTTCTCTGTTCTGTAGCCAATCATAAGTTTTTGTTGTTTCTTTGTCAAATATGTCTTCGTGATGGACTCCTGATCGGCCATCCATCATTAAATTTTCTGCACTACAGATGACATTACAGCATATTTGGACAAAAGAAGATTGGCAGTAGTTGTGATATACGCCGTTTGTCTTCAGGCTCGCATTGCATATGACTTCCTGATATTTCGATGAATTGGCCGATAAGTGATTTTAAGACCTACTCATCATGTATATGGCTCCGTATTTGTTCATTACAGCCAAACACTTTGATATAGAATTAGAGTGGACTGTGACACAGTGAAAATGGCACTTCGTGTGTCATCATGCTGATGATTTGTCATGATCAAACCCAATACTTTCAATGTTAATTAATTTTGATTGAAGGAGACTTATCCCAATTGTTGGTGACCGCCAAACGAAAGGATTATGCATCTGATTTTCACTCTAAAATCCGTTATGAGAAGTCAAATGGCTTTCTCTTGATCATGACTAATCAAACGGCCTCTATGTTTCCCAAGTTGAAAGTAGAGAAGATGACACTTCTTTGGCTATCATGAGTCACGAGTGCCATTTTCACAGTACCACAGTCCACTCTAATTCTACATCAAAGTGTTTAGCTGTAATATGAAAGGATAGCTTTTGAATGGTCTCTATTAATGACAGATCTGCTCTATATTGCTACATACATGTATATTTATACTTGCCAGTAACGCTGCTGAGTGACTGGTCTTTCAATAAAAGGTAATTAAAGAAAAAATGTTTGTGAGTGACTGGTCTTTCAATAAAAGGTAATTAAAGAAAATGTTTGTGGCGTCAGTTCCAATGGGGCTGGTGGGGCAGATGCCCCACCACTTTTTTGCAAAAAAAAAAAGGGTAAGAAAATTCAGAGCTTCCGTATAACTCTGCTGTGCTCATGCAAAAAATTTCAAAAATTTGTCAATGCCCCACCACTTTCTGAATATGCCGCCACTGATATAATTGCCATGATCTAATGGGTGATATGCCCACTATACTTTACAAGCCTAACGGCCTGAAGGTTAAATTATTGGCCTCCAAGTGTTCATATCGCTGACAGTTTATTGAATAACAATTGAAATTGCTAATCTTGAGGCATTTGAATCTCATCCAAGGTCGCCAACATTGATAGTTTTGGAAGTACATTGTGTCAAAATGCTATATAACGCATGTGAATTTCATAAAATCTCAATCTGAAGCCTCTGATGCTGCTATCTTCAGTATAATTGTTGTTTTCTCATATCTGTAAGACTATCAAGTGGGTTTTGTGTGTGATTGTCTTCTCAAGTCCTTTCAATTCCCATCAAACCATTGATTTAAAGAACATCTGATTGCTTCCATGGTGTCTTAGCTTTCATCAACTTTAAAGTATTCATTAAGTGCTGATAGGCCTAAGACATTTCTCATGTTCTTCAGACCTCCATATGATCCTCTACAGATTTATGATGTAGCTCAGCCTAACCTTTTCTGTCTTTGGGGAAACTTAATTGTATACCTGGTACATCTAAAAGAGGCCTGTATACAAAAAATATGTATCTTTTTGGTGCAACTATGGTAAATTAAGAGTTTTACAGTTGTCCATAGAGTACATTTATCATGTTACCTCCATGACTGAGGTTTGAGGAGTGGGTTGGCTCAGTTTGTAGCTGGAAATTGGGACTAAATTGGCACAACTTAAACTGCGGCACCACCAAACAGCCATATTCCTCCCTAAGTTATCCGCTTAGCACCTGACCTCACTGAACACTTCATCAACTCCCCCTTTATGATGAATTCCCTCTATGTATCATAGCCAGGAGGCCCCAATCTCACCTGCCTTACTTCAAAACCTGTTAACCCTTTCCTCAACTCCACTCACATATGGGTAAGAATCTACTAACTGTGTCCAACTGACTTTTTCACACATTGGTGTCTATAGCTGATTGGATATTAAATCAATTTTCCTGACATTTTAGTAGCACAAAAAAGACAATTTTTGCTACGTTTTTGTGAAAAATTGTGTTTGTAAATTAATTTGTCTTTATTCTATTGATGATTTCAGCCCAAAAAACGGCAGTTTTTGGCATGTCAAAGCGTTACATTTTTCATTTGCCTAACTTTAATCCATAAAATCGCCGCACCAAGATGGTGTAACCACCAAAAACAAAGTGGTAACCTGAAGTACAGATATTCTTCTTTGTCACAAAAATGTAATTTTTAGTCCATAACCATTTGGAATTCATTTTTTACCCCATTCAAAAAGGGTCCATTTCTGTATGTTTTGGTCAAACATTTCTCCCTAAATTTCGAGATGAGATAAATAATCCTTAAAATGGTTATACAACACAAGTATGAGTTCTAAGTTATTGATAATTTAGTAAGTTTGCTATTTATATCAAAAATAGTTTTCTGGAGTGACATTTGATGATCAAAACCTTAAAAACTAGGACGGTGTATGAAAAAATCAAAGCATCACATACGTATTTCAGAAAAATGAGGCTAAAAACATGTTAGTTCTTCAGGAAAGATAGCCTGGATGATGGTTTCATCTGGAGATATCCAGGAGAACTGCATTGTTAGCCCTTTTTGGAGAGTTTATAACAACACCCTAACAGCTAGGGGGCGCTTGAATATTTTTCTCCTGCAAAAAAGTGGTGCATCACATACGTGAGATGCATCACATACGTGAGATAATAGGGAGGTTTTAAGCCATTTTAATGAAATTGGAAGGAAAAGTAAAGGAAAATATTTTAAATTTAACAATTTTGTGTTCTTTCTCCAACTTTCATGTCAGAACATATGTAAAATAGGGTGGTTTCCAGCTATGTGGTCAAAATCACGAATGTGATGTATGTGATGGTTGACACAACATGGTGAGTTCCTGTCCTTCTGAACTGATTTAAATTCACTACAGTAAACACCAGGTGAACTAAGTTGCTGAAACATATTGTGTTAATCGCATATTGTACTTGCTATACACCAATTGATGGCTTTTACTGACACTTATGTGTTGTATGTGATGGTTGACCAGCGATTGTCCAGCTGTCACATACTTCTGAGGTGCACATTCTCTGGACGACACATACAAGTTAAGCAGCCAGATTGATTTTATATAGTTTAAAGATGTTTACTGTTATTTGAAACAATAAAAAGATTCAATAATACCAACAGAAAACTTAAAATGTTGATCATGTTGATGATTGACATGTATGTGATGTTTGACAATTTTCAAAGGATGTCAAATAATCACATACATTTTGTCAGAATATTTGTCACTTTTTTCTTATTTGAAATTGGTGCAGATAACCAAATTTCAACCGCCACCTCCAAATGTGATTTTGTGCTGCATTCCTTTGAAATTCCATATAATATTCTTTTACATTACACATATGAATACTTGAATAAGTTTGTATGTGATGATTTGACTGGAACGGCAAGACTGACATAAAATTTAATTAATACGAAAAGTTGTGCATAAGATATTAACCAACACTGGTTATAAGTATCAATAGTTAAATAACATTATCCTTTGATAAATATGCAATCAAAATTATTTTATTCAAGGGCAATTAAATCTGCTGTATCAATTATCGAAAACGGACATTTTAGGTTAAACTATGCATCATGGATAAGCCTTGAACGCAGCTTAAGAAAGGGAAATTGCACAAATGAACGGATCCCCAACACTGGAATGATAGTCAGTCTATTCAAGGCATTTTGATTCAATGACACCTCATTATCAATGAGACATACTGAAAACTAATTAAATGAGCTTAAGCTTAGGTCAAACCATCACATACGTTAGAAAGTCACATACGTTAAATGGAAGTCAAATGTCAACATCACATACGTTAACAAAGATGTGGAATTGTATAGCATCAGGTGATAATGAGTGTTAAAATATTTTTGCAATATTTAGAGAATCAGTGTAGGTTAATATTAATAAATGAATAATTCAGCCAATGTAAATCATATTCCTGACAAAAAATGTATAAAATTCTCTCGAAAATGCCCATTTTTGCTGCTGCGTCAATTAAGCTGCACTTCGTAGGATTACCATACATGTCAGTTTTTTGCTTACAGAAATGTGGTTTTTTCTTAATTTATTGTGTCTTTGTGATAAAATATGAAAATAACCTATGCTATAGAGAGTAATTCCCATGTCCATCCGAATTTCATCACATACGTGAGAAACCTGACTTTGTTGGAGAAAAAGTCAATTACAGGAAGAGGAAATAACAATTTGTTATAAAATTTTAAAAACAGTAAACTAGAGAATTATAGCTGCAGATTTTTACCAATATGATAAATTTGGTGTTAGTTCTAATATTTTTGCCCATGTAACACTTTGGACACAACTAGTAGATTCGGACCCATATATATTTCCTTGTCAATTATCTAGCCCTGGAGGTGCGCATTCCATGCGCTGTCTAGTTATCCCTGAACACTGCAGTCAGCACTGACACAGCTCTGCCAAGCTCTGCTAGTGTGACATGACGTTATGAAGCTGATCAAGCGTGACTAATAATTTCGCGCCCACTCCACAGGTGGCGTCATGTTATGACGATTCCCATGGAGCCCTATGGTGGCGTCACATCTTGGGTACATAATCTTTGAACTAACCCTGACTTCCCATGATATGGCTTATTTTGTGTTGAACTCGCTCTCTTTTTACCAATCACTTCTATCATATTATGTCTATCTGTCAAACTGAAGCAAAACTGATGCAAATCTTACTTTCCATTTTAGACTCGAACTACGGACAAAGAAAAGCACGAAACGGAAGAAAAAGACACTAAAGACAGTGATCATGTGACTTCTAAAAGTCATGTGACCAGCGCAAGTCATGTGACTGAAGACCAGAGTGAGGCTGGGACGTTAAGCGAGGATAAGAGTGACCAGGAAAACACGAGCAGTCGTCTGTCAGCAGGAGATGAAGGTTGAAATGGTCAAATGGAGAATTGCTCAATTGAATAGAAATGTGTAGCATTAGGCCACACATAATCGATCTTTAGCTTCTCGGATTCGTCTCAAGGCCCTTTTTCTAGGGTCGGTCAGTAGGACAAAAAAAAAAGGTGAAAAAAAAATTTTATAATGTCAAAAAAAAATAAAAAAATATTTTTTCCATCGGCAGGAAATCTATTGTGTCGGCGGGTCCGCGAAGCTAAGAATCAATTATGTGTGGCCTTATACGATATCATTACTCTTCTACTTAGTACTAAGTTTTGGGGTACATTTCTTATTCTAATACCATTCCTCACCTTTCAGCACTTGTCAGTTTCCAAGGCAGAATCTGGAAAGTAATTATTTTGCATCTTCCTAGTAAAGGAATCTCAAAAATAATTAATTTGACTTACAGATGATTTCATATTTGTAGACACTGAGACCAAATGTGATTTTTTTCTACACATTATATTGGAAAATACGTTTTTTGATGTCCTTTTTCCAATAGAAAACATGTCATAGAAAAAACTTCACACATTGAGTCTGCGTGTCTAGAATAATGAAATCATCTGTAATGAAAAACAAATAACACTTCTGGAATCTCAAAAATGTCCCTAAAAACTACACTGTGATATTTGAACCAGGGCTTTGGAGTCGGAGTCGGGAGTCGGAGTCGTGGAGTCGGAGGTTTTTGGGTGGAGTCGGAGTCGGAGTCGAAAATTAAATTGGTGACTCCTGACTCCAACAAATAATTAATATAATGAACAAAAACACGGTCACAAACATTTTTTATGTTTCACAAATTTTATTAAACATTTCTTAAAGAAGTATTCATGTACAAAATCCAATGAAAACTTTGTAGGAACATTTTTTCTCCCCTGTTAACCATGTAATATTTGTGTGCAATAATGCCGATAAGCGGAGTCGGGAGTCGGAGTCGGAGTCGTAATTCAGGAGACTTAAGGAGTCGGAGTCGGAGTCGGAGTCGCTTTTCAGAAAGCCAAAGGAGTCGGGAGTCGGAGTCGGTTCACTTAACACCCGACTCCAAAGCCCTGGATATTTCTCAACTCTCACAAAAAGCTGATATTCTGTTTGAATGCATAATTTTATTATGTCTTTCTGTGATACAACAAGTCAATGCATGAAACAAACAAGCGACAGATCTGTTTATGTATTTCAATCATATTTTCAATGAGAAAAGAAAGTTCTTCATCCCGATTAATTGTATACAATTGCTACAATATTTGCTGTTTTTGAACCAATAGAACTTTTTTTTTTGTGGAGTATCTCAACTCACCTCAAACTGAACTCTCTAACAGCGAAATTTCAGGTCAAACTTTCTTTTCTCATAATGGATACATATTTCACTGTGTCAGAGTGGTAACTATAAATTTCAATATATGGGTCATAGCAAAAAGTTGGGGTCTTTTTCGTAATTTCATGTCCACTCGAGGAAATGCAACTATGCCAACGCCAACACCACACAACCCCCATGAAAGTAATAATATATCAAATCTATGCTAATTTTCTCACAGTATGAACTCCTCCTTTGAGCTCAGTCATTGTTTTTTAGCAAAAGACAGGCAAAGCAAAATCCAAAACAAGGTCATATTTAGAGTGAAAAGTGAACACAAAAAAACATGGGTTCAATGAATGCACCATAACTAATTATATCAAGAGCAAAAACTTTATGTCTCAAGAGACCTAGTCAATTACCTGAAATGATTAGCACCAGTGTACACCTTTGCATTACTTATTTTTGGTGTGGGGAGGTCTCAAAATTAAAAAATGTACCTTGTAACATTTAAAAAATACATGTTACAAGGTACATCTTTCAAACTGACACACTTGCAGTGAGAAAGATTCACCCCATGAATGTTTTTATTTGGAGTACAAGTATTTGCAACCCTTTTCCAGCCAAAAACATGGAGGATAATCAAGCCAATCTCATATGACATGTCCTTGAAAATATGTCCACTTATGAACATGTTACAGGATACATTTTAGAGGGGGTGTCTTTTCCACAGAAAATATTCCTTCTGGTACAATTTTCGGTCTCAAAATGTTGCATTGGTGGCCATTTTGTAAATGGACAGGTGTAACATGGTCTGCTTGGTAACAGATTGGGAGCATGATGTCAAGGAGGTTGCATGTCCAGCATTGTCCACAATGCTAAATGTTACATGCATCATTGCAGTTACAAGTTTACCACTAAAATGGGTATAGAGTCTCACATTCGAAGGCAATCTTCAAAATTGGCCAGCCTTTTGTTGTCTGACATGCTCTAAACAACTTTAGATCACACAAAAAGTCTAACCAACTCATTTACCCCCTCTTCCGCGTAACAAGACAGTATGGCGCATAAAACCAGTTGTAACAAGACATTTTTGGAACTGTCTTGTTACAAGATCTATGAATCTTGGCAGGAACCAAGAAGTTTATGAGATGTTTTCAATCAGTCTTGAGTGAAAAAGTTTTTCAATGCCATTTTCATTAGTTTTCATAGTAAATGGCCTAACAGCACGCTATTAGCTAAGTGCAGATGTGACTGATAATAAGACACTGTCCGGTTATGGTGCTGTGTATGGCATTTGAATTATAGCAATATAACCAGACAATTTCTTAATGATTTTGTCACAAGAGTTCTGTAGTGATAGTTAACACATTTTCATTAGTTATAAGGCCAATGGCTTAACAGTACTCCATTAACTAATGCAGATGTGATTCGTAACAAGACACTGTCTGGTTATGGTACTGTGATTGTCTAGCTACATTTCTAATATTGAAACCCCAATGTGTTAATGCTCTTTGCGCAAGAGTTCTGTAGTGATAGTTAATACATTTTCATAAGTTTTAAGGTAAATGGTCTAACACTACGCTATGGTATTAGTTAAATGTACATGTGACTGATAACAAGACACTGTGCGGTTACAGAGGCCTACTTGTTTAGCATTTGAATAAAAATTGCCTTAATTTATTGGCCACACAATATTGGCTTTTGCACAGTCTCAGTACCATTTTTAAAAATTTACTCAGAAGAAATAAAAATAACGTGCAAGCACTTTAAGAGATGCTTGTAGATAGACTGCTCATGATAGTATCTACCCCTTTGCCTGTCACCTGCACAAGGGTATCTGGCATGTGAGACCTGCAGAGGGTATCTGGCATGTGAGACCTGCTGGAGGGTATCTGGCCTGTGACCTACTTTTGGTGATTGACCTTTGACCTGCAGAAACTCAGCCTGTTTGTTTTCTTTATTAATTTCTTCATCTCAGAAAGACACCAAAAGTTTATCAACGCAAGATAAAATTCTATTGAGACTGTAAGCAAAGTTTTAATGACAGAGATGAAACAGCACGACCAAGGCAGTTGTCATAAGTTTCAGAGCCATCCTCCCACAATAGAGATGCCGCTTGCAAGCAAGCAAGCATCTCTAAAAATCATTTGACAATTATACATTTTTTTATTACTCAGTACACCCAATTATCAAGAGGACATGGTAAAGTTTTTGAGACTAATACAATGGCTGTTATGCAGCAGCTTTCTGTGGCCTCATGAATAAAAGCACTTGTTTGTCTGTCTACAAGTGGACTGCTCTTGCATTGCCACAGATCAGAACATATGCTGTCTTGTGTTGCCACCTAGTGACTAGTGTGCTATTCAGCGAGCTCCTGCGAGCGTCCACATACTTTCGACCAGAAGAAGACAATTTTGTCTGGAAGACACCTCGGCGGTTTCTGAGTGTGCTGATGGCCTTGTCTACTTCCTTAGAGAATGTGATTGCCGAGTCTGACTCTCGTATACATCAATGTTGAATAGAAATTTTGTGAATGTGCAATGAAATTGGAACTATTTCTTGGGACAGCAATGCTGCAGCATAGGAAATCAACATTTGTGCCAGGTGGCAGCAGCATGCGGGTTCTCGGTTTCACCAGACTGCTTGTTTGTGCAATCACCAGCTGGGGTAAGATTCCTTGAGTTGGACATTTGGTGATGTCTCCTTGAGTCAGACACAATAGGTTTGAATTTGCCAATTGAGTGTATACCCATCACATTATTTCTTAACAATTTTTAGTTTATTAATTTCATTTATCTATTCATAAGCATAAACATTCATTTTAACCTAGTACAAAGTGTTTTTCATAACACTGAAGATGAGTATGTATGTTTCTCTTTTTCCTTTGTCCGAATTAATTGAATTTTTCTGCAATAATGTCAGATGTAATATATATTTGACTTAAGTTGGCATATCATTCAGTCAGGGCTGAGTTGGATGCAATTTGTGCCTGAATATGGGCTTAAATGAACTGGCATAATCTCGAGTTGCTGGATCTTTTATACCTTCTCTAATGAGTGACAAGACACCTGTCCTACTCAAGGATACCCCGCACATTTTATACTCTCAGAAATTCAATCCTATAGGCCTATCCAGGGTTTTTTCATGCCAGCTAGCAATTTTTTAGTCAGTGAAAACGTTTAAGGCCCTGGTAAACAACTTACAACTCATAGGTGAAGCAAGATACCACTGCCTGGAATAGCAATATATGTCCCAGGAATCTTATCCTACCATGGATTGCAATTATCCCCCCCCCCTGCAACTCAATTAAGTCCCAACCCATGGGATATTAATAGAGGAGAGTTGTTTCCAGTGTACTGTGCTGGGGCAACTGAAAGATAATAGCATGCATCCCTATAGATTAAAATAGTATTCTATTCTCATTCTTTTCGACAAAAAACAACAATGATATCCTTAGTTTTTGAGACATTTAGTGCAAGATTAATTTCTGCACACCATTCAATTTTTTTGTCAATCTGGGCCCAATAACATGTCTCATCATTTCATGGAATCTGATTATTTCAGTTTTGTACTTATGGATTCATTTCATTTTGCTCATATGAGCTGAACATTGCAAACTTTGGGATAACAAATTTAAATGGAGGATTCACAGTTATTGCACTGACTCAGCCACTCAATGTGTATATTGTAACAGGACGTCTTGTTATGATGCTCAAGGTTTACGCAAAAAATTGGATAAAAATAAGATAAAAAGGCAATTAGTGAAAAATTACTATCTGTAAAGCTAGTATTTAAGTACATAAACAACTTTGCATTCAAATTTACAAATTAATTCTTCAATTAGCACAGGATAGATGTCCTGTTACAAGTTGCAGTCACAGAATCGACAGTCGAAAATTCAACTGCATAAAGTTAATCAGAAAAACTATACAGCTTACAAGAACTTATCAATGATTATTTTGCTTTGGCCATACCAATATAGTTTTTGGGGTGCTGTATAAATCTTGTGGAAGTATATTTGTGTGTGTGTCCATGTTACAAGGTTCATGAGGCTCACCTTACTTTAAAGCCAAATGGAGGCGGGACCAAGGAAGGGCATTGAAAAACATCCTCCTAGCTGTCAAACTCAAGTTTTACCAAAACTGGACACTTCCTCTGATTGACATTCAGAAAAATTAGAAAACAAAAGTGATGTCCATGTTATGCGTGCTTCTTTTTAACTTCCCTCCCAAATATTTATTTTTTAATTAATAATGAGATGCAATACTGCAAGTTGACCGAGACTTATGGCACTAAAAACATCAAATCACAAAACTTTTGAAAAATCCATGCCAGAATTTTTATCAGGGATAAATGAAATTATGTTACGCGATGCAGGAAATCCAATTTCACCATGATTTCTCATCCAAAAATTAAGAAACAATGATTATGATGCACAGTGATTAACAGCTCAGACCATATCCTAGGCATCCCAACTCAAGTCACTTGTCCCTGTGGCTGCACATTTTGAAGGCATCAGTTCACATTTATTGTCTCAACTTTTTGCTATGACCGATATACATTTGTTATTGCAGTTAATGTTATATAAATACAATTTGTTACAGAGTTTGTATTCATTTTGTTAATTGACATCTTTTCTTGTGGTGGGCTATTGTGATATATATCCGATGCATCTTCAAAATTTGATGCAAAAATAATTCAATACCGTGCAAATATTATTCAGATCTTACATCGCGAAGCCAAAGTCACGTGAAATAAAATGTACATCTTTTTTCAAAATATTTTGAACTGCAAACATAACCTTTTTTCCTCTATCCGACAAAATATGAAATATGTTCACATAAATTTATGATATGGACATCAAATCATTACAACTTAATCTTTAACAAATATCAACAACCTATACCATATACATTCAGTTTGGTTTTTAACACCAATGACAAAAAATATTTTCTACAAAAGTCCAATACAAAAATATCACAATCAAGCACAAACACACAAGTGTAAATAAAAATTCCCTAATCCTAAAATAATTTGAAAACCTCTAACATCTTTTAAATAGAACCAATTGTCTTTCTTCAGAAATGTCTCAAAAATAATATAACATCAGAATCAAATTAAATGTAACAATTTGAATATTTCCATATTGCAATCCAATGTAATTTAATCATTTTAAGTTACACATAATAATAATGGACGAAATACTGACACACTGCAGTTTACAAATTAAGAACATTTAGAAATACAGTGAGACACAATTATGTGGACACATTATGTAACAAGAAAATTTTGAAAGTGGTCGCTATATTGCGGTGTCATTGCAGTGAATTTACATTTGTCATTGTGTCCGCAATAATTGTTCTCACTGTATTACAAATCACACAAAATATGACATCATCTAGATTATCATATATATATCATTTTAAAATATGTACAAAACCCATGTGTAGCATGATGAAACATTTTACCATTTTTTGAGAAATTCAATTTTCTATATTTCTAAGCCATTACATCTTATATTTATATGCTTTCAATTGTAATACAGATCTACAAATTTGCTTCTTGTTATATAAATGAAAGTTCCTCATTAATTAAAACCATCATCATATATACACACAGGCAATTCATTGTTAACAACATAGAAAAATAATTTTATACAATTCACTGTTCGACAATTTCATAGAATAAGTGATCAAGCACTGTTAAAATGCATTTATATACAACTTGAATATATATAACATTAATTAAGCACAGGAGGTTAGTAATTAAGCTGAATATGAAAAATAATTGCTTATACAGTGGAACCTCAGTTTTAAGACAAATTTAACAGAAATATTTTAAGTTTTTAACAACATTTTTTTCACACCGAACATTTGAAATTGAAGTCTTCAGGTTTCTTGAATGCAGATTCTGTCTTCAAATTAAGTTTTGATTATAAGAAAAATTTTAATCAATCTTAAACCGAGGTTCCATTGTATCAACCACATAAACACCAATTGGAATGTCATAACAGTTTAGTTGTGAAAAAATTCTACATTTTCCTCTTTTTTTAAATTTTTCGACACAGTATCTTTCACTATTGCAGTACATTACACCAGTTGAAACTTACTACTTGACATACATTATAATTATCTTTTCTTGACAAATTTTTCTTTGGGGTTTACAATTTTTGCAAAGGACCACAAATTTTATTTGATAGAAAAATGTTATCACAGTTTTGAATATTTTTTGAAAAAAAAATCTTAAAAGTTTCTCCTAAAAAAATTTAAGTGATGAAATGACGACTAAATTAAATTTATCACAAGGTTTCTTTACACTGATAGAGATCATCGTTCAACACATCAGTTGAAAAAACTTTCCAGAAAGAATCTAGCTTTGATATCAACATTAAGAAAAAAGAAAATTCCATATTATGATTTTACTCGTCAAAAACCAATTTGGGACTAAATGCAGAATTAAATGCCAGTATTTCAATTGAATAAATTTTATACAGATCCCTTTAGATACACCTTTTAGATAATTTCAATATGTTGGTTACACATTTTGTTCTCGACAGCATGCCAGCGTGCCCAGCGAGAAATTATGAAAATACAAATGATTTTTATTAATAAATCCTACAGATCAAAGGGTATAGCAACCATTATAGATCATGACTCTTTCAGATCTTATATTTCCATATGTTGTCAGCTGACAAAAATGTCCATGTATTTCAGATCTTCATAATTTAGTATTAATTTTTTTGACAAGGTAAAATAAATCTACGGGACTATGTATTTCACCAAAGTAAGGAGTGCTTTTCTTATGACCATGTACACGATGATCATCAAAAGCAAAAATATTTATGTACGTAAAATTTTCAGATCTCATTCCACTGTGTATAATTTAAATGCGCAACAGAGTACTATTCAAACGAGCTGTAGAATCAGATCCATATGTTTGAACTTCACCGAATACAGATTTACAAGTAAAAAATTATATGGGGGTACATTTGAAAACTTCATTCAAAAACTTGATCACAGCTTCGTCCTTCCGTAAAAATACATCACCTATCTGTATAACAACTTTATACATACCTATAGCTAAACACTAGCTAAATAAGGTCAGATCTGGGTCGGAGGTTAATTAACATGTATCTAGGTTGTAAAACTAGGTCAAGGTCACTTGGAACGTCAACAAATTTCCGATTTCGTACAGCAATTGATAGTTTTACCTCAATCTGAAGAGATTTGACCTTTTTCAAGGCTAACTTTAACAATTTAGTAACAATATTTAGTTAACGACCTAAAGCAACGTACCGGTGCCAGAATAATTAGTCATAGTTCCGCAAAAACAACAAATACTTAGTAGAGTTGAACCTAGGCCATTACGAGGGGTTCGTCATCGGAGAATCCGCGAATCATGGGCTCCTCTTCCTCGGCTAAAAAGAAAAGAAAATCATATGAAGAAAAGGAAAAAATTTGGCTTGGAAACCGATGACTGTTAGGCCTAATATGAAAATTGCTTTTCCAAAATTTTTTTTGGGGGGGGGGGTACTGCTATGTATTTATTAGTATGTCTGTCTTTCGTAGTGATGCACGGATAGTGAAAATAGCCGGATACCGGATAATCCGGCAACACCAACTGCCGGATACCGGATAGCGACCTGAGAGTTGGAACCGGATAGCAAACATGCGAAAAAGGAAGTTTTTCGGCATTTGTGGTTGATTATGAATATTTTTTATGAGAGCTGAGACATATCGGTCCGGCAGGAGGACTGTTCCTCTGATGGAATGTTTTTTGTTTTGTTCTGTAACTGAATTCTGATTTTGAAGATAGTGAAATAATGTTGTTGACTCTGTCGTGGTAACGTTCCTTTGGTTATTATCAAAATTTTAGCCTTTCATCAAGTTTTGAACATGCCAGATATCCGGTTCTCATATCCGGTTCTAATACCCCCATTTTGCCGGATACCGGATATCCTGCAAATTCCACTATCAGGCCGGATACCGGATACTGTGCCGGATATCCGTGCATCCCTAGTCTTTGGTGCAGAAATGCTATTACGTTTTCTGGTTTGTGAGTAAGGAGTTGAAGTGAGTTGTTGGAATCGTGAGTTTCTTTGAACTTGAAAGTTTCTACATTCTTCTAAGACCTGTTTTATTGTCAGCGGCACTGACACTTATCACCATTGGTTTTGAAATGGATGAATTGATGAGAGGAAGCCATGAATCCCTGCACGGGTTAATTTGTAATAAGTTGGGGTTAAGAATATCTGGAAATCCTTAAATATAATTAAACCTTACCTAATTCATCAGAAGTGCTGAATGTCGTCGTGCCGGATCTTGTATCGTAATGGCTGTTGGCGTAAGATAGGAAACTCCTCTGGAGGCGTCTGTTCCTCATCACGGCTACAGTCAACATGGCCGACAATAATAGAACAACGATGGAACACGGAACGATTATGGCCACCAACGTCAACGAGGAATGAGCAACGCTGTGGTGGGCGTGGGCGCCTTTTTCTGCAATGGACAAACATGAAAATTTGAATATAATTACCATATTCGCCCTCGTGGAATCCGACTGCTTAGGAATACATGGACAGATAGAGAGAGATATGGTATTGGTAAGTGCAGCCCTCAAAGCCCAGTTCTGGGCGCTCACGAGAGTTGTTTGATGAGATGGGAGAGTGAATGGAAGTCCTAAACATGTTACACATTTACCCCTTGTGAGGGATCTTTTACTTGCCCAGCACTGACAACGACACAAGGATATGCCATTTAACATCTATGGGAACGACATCCAAAGATTTTGCTAATGAAGGTTCACTGAATATTGCAGTCACAGGCCTTCAACGGAGCAGGCGAGAACCGTAACGAGTCTAACGACTCTGCCATCATGAACACATCAATCCACACATCTAGGTAAGTTGGACCACCTCCTCCAGCACATGCATCGAAGTCGGCATCTAGCAATCAGAGAGGTCCCGGATGTGTCAGGATCCTGACATGATGCTCATTGGTCAATCTAATCACATGACCCAGCTGCCCAATCACAAATTGAGGGCCTATAAACATATCCCAAGAAGCCACGGGAATTAAGCAATCAGATCGCAAAATGCAGTGCTAAGTGCCAGTCTGTTTACACAGACTGTAGGACCAATGCTACACATCTAGGTCTCTCACAAGTTCGTGAATGGTGACATCAAATTACAGCTGAATGTAACTTACCACTAGGTTTGTAGAACTCTGCCGTCTCCGAAAATTCACTTGGATATTTTCCGCCATTCATGTTGTACACTCGGACTTTGTATAAGTAAATTCCAGCCTTTAGTTGGCGCATAGGAATCTTGTAAGAAGAGTCCGATAAAACAATTACAGCTCGCTGGAAATTTGGCTTCGACTTTGAGTCATCTATGTGGGCCTGCCATACTTCGTACGAGGTTTTTGGCTGCAAGAGATATTCATCAATTAATTAAAAAAATGGTTTTTGGCTGCAAGAGATATTCATCAATTAATTAAAAAAATGGTTTTTGGCTGCAAGAGATATTCATCAATTAATTAAAAAAATGGTTTTTGGCTGCAAGAGATATTCATCAATTAATTAAAAAAATGGTTTTTGGCTGCAAGAGATATTCATCAATTAATTAAACAAATGGTTTTTGGCTGCAAGAGATATTCATCAATTAATTAAAAAAATGGTTTTTGGCTGCAAGAGATATTCATCAATTAATTAAAAAAATGGTTTTTGGCTGCAAGAGATATTCATCAATTAATTAAAAAAATGGTTTTTGGCTGCAAGAGATATTCATCAATTAATTAAAAAAATGGTTTTTGGCTGCAAGAGATATTCATCAATTAATTAAAAAAATGGTTTTTGGCTGCAAGAGATATTCATCATTTAATTAAAAAAATGGTTTTTGGCTGCAAGAGATATTCATCAATTAATTAAAAAAATGGTTTTTGGCTGCAAGAGATATTCATCAATTAATTAAAAAAATGGTTTTTGGCTGCAAGAGATATTCATCAATTAATTAAAAAAATGGTTTTTGGCTGCAAGAGATATTCATCAATTAATTAAAAAAATGGTTTTTGGCTGCAAGAGATATTCATCAATTAATTAAACAAATTTTTAAAATGTGTTTCCTAAATTTAGGACTGCACAATACTGGCTTTTTAATAAGAATTGATATTTTGATTAATATGTAGATGGCAGTGCCATACATTCGCGGAGCTCAAGTTAACTGTTCTTATTTTGAAACCATATTAGTGATAAACTACAAAACAATCAATTGGGCCTAAATTAATTAATTAACATGCTATTCAAGTATAGTAATAGCAATCAGCTTTTAAACTTCACACCTTAAATAAACCTCACACATCACTGCTGCCAACCAGGCTGCTGATAGTTCAGCCATTTTCCCTGGGTGTGGCACTGCAAGCATGATGCTACACTGGTGGCGACACCTGTCAGCAAAATCAGCTATTTTTATGCAGATGACACAATCAATCATAAAAATGAAGTTTTCAAAACAGAATAGGATAGTTAAGAATCAAATGGAATTTTTCAGACACTACTGCAGTATTGCAAGTAATAATCAGGTATATTTACTTTCACCGAAACTAACTGTTTGATCAGTGACCAACTCCATCGCAGGTACAGGCTGTCCTTCATTCTCACTCCACTGACAGATTACAAATTTATTATGAGCTGTTGTTAAGCTAAGTTCGCTGACGCGACGGGCGGCTTCGCCGCCCTTCGCTCCGCGAATATTATATATTCATTCGGGACTCAATACGTCTATGGTGAAAGCTTTTTCATGAGTTGCTGAATAACAATTTATTACTACATTAGTCAGTGTTCCAGCCATGCCCTTATTGGATGACAAATTATTATTTTCTTTTTTTAATGTGCCGCAATTCCTAGAAAATTGTATGACCAAATGAAATCCTAGCCGGAAGAGTGTTATAGTGAAAATAAATTAATTTTCAAGCTGCGTACCCCTGTCTTCTCCATATTTGGGGGAGCTTCCCATGTGAGCTTATAGGAGTTCTTGGCGAGTTCAATCTTCACATCGATTGGCCCAGGATAGGGAGCTGAAAAAAACCAAAAAAAAACATTCACGTTCATTCTATGAATAAAATAGTACAGATCAGGTTATTTGACAGCTAGGAAGCACAGTAAAGCATTGATTGCTTCCCGGATTTTCTCGTTGATGGATGGATGATTGGGGCTTTACATCCTGCATTTATACACTTGGTAGGCTAATTAGGACAGGAGGAGGACACGGCAATGAGGCGAAGGATGATTGAAACAGCCATCCAACATAGACCCTGGTGAACAGGAAAGAGCTGGATTCGAACCCTGGACCCAGCGATTGGCAGCCCAGCACGCCAACACTAGTCCAACCCTCCCCCCCGGATTTTCTCGAGGTACTTTTTCTCAGGTCGGTCGCCAGAATAAACCTGTAGGTCAGTCAACCCGAGGTGAAAATCATCTGTTCTCCTGGCCTCCATTCAGTATGGACTTTAAATAGTCGCAGCCCCTTGATTGGTCTAGATTCCTTGCCGTGTTCATATGTCAGTCTGACAGAAAGACTTTTGCTTCGAGGTCCTTTAGTGTTATCGGACCTCAGTGGTGGAATGCACTCCCAAATAACATCAAACTGGCAGAAAATGAGGACATTTTTAAAAAACTTTTAAAGACACATTTATACACTCAGTTTTAACTTTACCTTCTATTTTGTGATATATATATATATACATATTTTATGATATTTATACATTTTGTAAATCTTATTTGTACTTTCGATTTTACTTAGATTTTATATTATTGTATCTGTGAAGCGCATCTGACGATTTGTTTCTTCAAAGACAGCGCCATATCAAATTTACTATTTACCCTAATAATTCCACGTGTGATGCAGTATACATTCTCCTACGAACGTGAACAATCCTATCCATATACTTTGAGAGATAAGTGTAATTTTTCTATGCACATTAGAAGAATTTGATTATGCCTACCATGAGAATATCTCAATGATTTAGAGAGATGCAATCAAAACTCTTAATCATTTCTCAGACTAATTACTAAAGTAAATTTTGAAAACTACATGCCCATGTCGCATGTAACCTCAGTGTACAAAGTTGCAACACTCAAAATAAAACCACTTCTCAACCTTACCTATCTGGATAGTCTTCGGCGGAGAGTACCGCCCGTCTTCTACTTTGGTTACCACGGAAACCTGGTAGGTGGCGCCTCTAGTGAGGTTGTGGATGGTGATATTTAACCCTCTCCCCGGCTGGAGGTCGTGGGCAGGGTATCCGCCAGAACTAACGACAGTTTTATCGACGAGCTCTTCCAGTCGGACGACATAAGACTGCAAAATAGAGGTAAGGTTTTATGTTATGACTTTTTTTATTAATCACTGATTGACTTACAAGGACTATTGAGTTAGTGATAGAGCTTTAGGGGCCGACCAGATAATAGTTGGGGAGGGGGGCTATGGATTTTACCCCCGAGACAAACTCTTGTTTTCATTGGGGAAGTATCGAAAACAACTTATTTCGCGTGCGGACGAGCGACAAACTTTTTTTCAAATCGCAATTTTAACATTACTGTACCCTAGTTACAGGTGGATACAAACTTTTTTTAGCCCCACCCCCCACCTAAAGACCATCTGGTCGGCCCCTTTTGTCATAGATAGGAGCTCCTTACCATAGTATATTGTGACTCCAGGCAGGGTGCATCCCAAAAGACCTGTAGGTAGCCTATCTCTCCTTTGTTCCACGTTTTCATTTCCACATTTTCCGGGGGTGCTTTATCGTCTGCAAAAATAAAATACCAAATATAAATTGGCTGAGAAATGAGATCATGAAACTGCCACATCAGAATTGCTTAGAATTAACTAGACGTTCTTAAATTAAGGGTCAAGGGCCGGGGCGTCAGTTTCATTTTAAAGTGATGGGGCAAACTGGGCCAAAGCCTTCACGGAAGTGTGTCCCGTGGAACTCTCAAAATTTGTCCTCAGATAATACCCATTTTTTGGCCTAAAAGTGGTGAGGCAAATGCCCCACCAGCTCCACCTTCACTGACGACACTGGTCAAGGGATGGCTATACGTAGACCACTAAATTTTTATAATGCGCAATCGAAAACCTTTGCTGTTAGTCCTTTCCTAAAACTAAAAAATTCATAAAATTTTTGAAGAGCAACTCAGTTACTTTCTGCACATAAAAAGTTATGATCAAATCATAAGACCACACATAATTGATTCTTAGCTTCGCGGACCCGCCGACACAATAGATACACTGCCGATGGAAAAAAAAAATTGAAAAAAAAAAATTTTTTTTTTTGACATTATAAAAAATTTTTTTTTACTTTTTTTTTTGTCCTACCGACCGACCCTAGAAAAAGTGCCTTGAGAGGATCCGAGAAGCTAAAGATCAATTATGTGTGGCCTAACTAACTATATATATTCTTCTAAAATTGAAATTCAATAGATTAGGCCAGACTGATCATACCTTCATCTGTAGCAAAACTGATGGGATCCCCTAAAGCTCCTCTGTACGGAGAGATGACCTGTTGAAAATCAGAAAACAGTGAGTTACTTGACCATCTCAAAACATTCAAATTGTACTTAATTGTACTCACTCTCACCAGGGACAATATGCCATATGGTTCACTATATGACCACAGCCAAGAAATCAAACTTAGAATCTTCAGCACAAAAACTGCGACTTATAGTCAAGTCATTTTTTTTTGGCAGTAAGTTTTTGGCTGATAATTAAAAACATACCTTACTCTTGACAAAAATACTTGTCTCCTCCTGTTCCTGACACCTTGACCAAACAGTTTCATAAACATTTGGAAGTATTGGCATGTTGTAGTCCTGGTTTTGAGGTAGTCCCATTAGAATAACATTGCTGTCAACACAGCTCAAGAAGATATTTCTTCTATTGCTGCTGTTGTGACGTCACCATTGTTTCAGTGATGTCATAGAGCCTACAATGCTGATGACGTCACAACAGAAGGCTAAAAATATTTCTAGATGTGTTGAAGAGCAGCAGAAATTTAACATTGTAAGCGCCTGTATGATGAAGCTGGGGGATTAGAGGACACATATATATTTAATCCAAATCAGGCTTGGTCATGGTGTTCTCAGTCTAATAAACCAAAAATTAAAAATCAGACTTAATCATGGATTTTTTCATTGGCTAAAAACTTACTGCCAAAATAAAATTTCTTGACTTTAATTGAAGCCTCCACCTGTGGCCAGTGCTTGTTACCACCACTAAAACCGTCTCTACACAAATGTGACCTTTCTATGAACTTCTCTGATTGGTTTATTCCAAGAATGACCTATTTTCTGCCCTGATGAAGTTAGGAGTCATAAGTCAGAGCATGGCACCTTTCAATATACTAGACACAAGTAAAGAAAAGACTATTAGGCTTGGGCCTGTTGTAATACTGACCTGCATCCTAAGTACGTAGATCTCGCACGCCTGGAGATGGCTCAAGACGATGAATGTGCGGTTAGTTTTTATTTGGGCGACTTCTTTTTCCGTGTAGAAGTTGCGTCGGTTGTACAGACTAGGTTTGCTTGTGTAGTATACGGCGTAAGTCTGTGTATGGAACGAAGTGATCATTTTTAAAAATTTCAAATACAATTTCCATTTGAAAATATATATTTCAATGTATTCAAATTTATTTAAATTGAATTTTCTTTTAAATTCAATTTTCGATTTGAACGTTTTTGATCTACAAAGGTTAAGATTTTCATATTTATATCCAGGGTACCCACTAAAATTTGGGGAGCACATTCCCTGTATTTTGTCTGATTTTCCCCTGCTTCAAGGACCCCTTCCCTGACCTTATTCGGGCTTACCTTTGCGTTATCATCGCTAATCGGAAACCAAAAACTATTACCGTAGAACGGGGTAAAGTTGGCGATCTATTTTAACCCATTTAAGAAAAGAAATGCCCACTTTTCTCCCTGACTCAGGTGTCCTTGGCAAATTTGCCACCTGTGTCAGTGAGGACAGTTGGCATTTCGTTCATTAAGTGGGTCAAAATAGGTCGCCAACTTTACCCCGTTTTACATTACTTTTACCAATTTCTCCTAAAACTAGAGGGCTTGTTTGACACATTAACACTTGTAAAACCAAATTCCCTGCATTTTCCCTGAATTTCAAATTCTATGATTTTTCCCTGCAGGGAATTTTTTGTGTTTTTATTTTTTCACCAATTTCCAGTTTTCCCAGTTTCCCCCTGTCTGGTGGGGACCCTGTATATCATAAGTATATAATATCAGCTCTTGGACCTCAGAAGTAGTTCCCAGCTACATATCCAGAAGGAAAACAATTGACAAGCTTCATTAAGCAAGCCTCACCTGGTCTTCTTTGTCCAAGGCATCCCAAGAAATGGAGAACACATTCTCGTTCTTGGTGTCGACCTTTGTGTTGTTCTTCTTAAAGACTTTCATTGTTCCTGAAAGAAAAATATCACGGCAATGAGGCGATGGCTGGATGTTTTGGGCTTCGCGTCCTGTATTTATGCACTTGGTAGGCTAATTAGGACAGGAGGAGGACACGGCAATGAGGCGAAGGATGATTGAAACAGCCATCCAACATAGGTCCAGGTGACCCGGCAAGAGCTGGATTCGAACCCTAGACCCAGTGATTGGCAGTCCAGGACGCTACCACCAGACCAACCCTCCCCCCCCCCGGCAATGATGCGAAGGATGATTGAAACAGCCGAGTAACATAGGCCCAGATGACCCAGCAAGAGCTGGATTCGAACCCTTGACCAAGCAATTGGCAGTCTAGCACGCTACCACTAGACCAACCCTCCTACTCTTAAGCAGTCAGGGAAATTATCACCAGCTGATGACAATCGATGTCCTCAGCCCCACATGACAATCACCCTAGCACTGTCATCACCCTCCCATGACACTCTCACAGTGTCATGGCCTAGCCATGACTTTGGCAGTGCTCAAAATCATCTTTGACTGGCTATTTAAAAAGAACTACTGCAACTATCACTTCCAAACTTGGTATAAAGTTGTATCACAGTGTCAACTAACTCTATGAATTTTGGCAGACCTATCCATTACATAATGAGGAAAAGAACCCAAAGGCTCCAAAAAAATTAGGGTACTGTCATAAGCTGCTGATGACTTTTTGCAGTATTCTGCGAAATTTGATAGACATACTGCTGTGTGGTGAGGATGGCTGCAAAGAGATAAGACTTTCTTTTGAGACCCAACTGATCAACCCCACACACTCAATCATCCTGCCAGGGCCAGGACCAGGCTGGAATTGCAATTGTCCTCATATGCTGGTAATTTCCCTCACTGTTAAGGCATAATTGAATTGAAAAAATATACAGTTTACTTTGGATTTTGCGACACTTTGCAAGATTTTCAGGTCCGTTCGTTGGTAGAATGTTCCCAGCTGTAGGCCTATAGCTAAGATCTGTTAGATTGGCCAGTGCCTGCAGGCTATTTCGTGGTTGTTAACTTGTAATATTTCATTGTGGTAAGTTTGGTCGACCATACAGGATAACTTCAGAAATTGAAGTTGTAAATTGGTAGAGAAACGTAATCAAAATACAAGAAAATGTCAAACTGATACATATTAAAATGACTGCCCTCCAAGAAAGACCTTTGGTCAAATACATCAAATTGATTTGAATTACCTGGCGCTGTGCTGGTGGTGATATCGCACAATCGTCCCACACTCTGAGCATTCCTCGCCACGGCATAAACCTTGTAGGTCAGTCCAGGCGCCACTTTGTCAACTGAAAAGAGATGTTTATTATTAAATACAAAATGTAATTTTTAAATATGAGTAAATGTGTGGCACGTCGAGGACCTATTTATTGATCTAATCTCTCTTGTCTATCTTTTTGCTTATCTGTCCATCTGTCTGTCTATCTTTCTACCTCTATCTTTCTAATCTATCCAGCTATGATCTATCTATATATTCTATCTATATATTCTATCGGCCTATCTAAATCAAAACTATTTAGACACAGTTTAACACTGATATCTAACGTGATATCTATAGATCTACCCTTCGGGTCTCGGGTGACTATACCGGAGATACACTGCCCCCACCCATGCTGTAACCTCATAGTCATGTACTTGGCAAACAAGACAATTCCAAATAAATAAACTGCAAGGCAAGATGGCTGGGCAACAACGTTCTAATTTTTATTCGTCGCGCACACGATGGTGATGACATCATAGCGTGACGTCACATGACGTAATGATCATGACCGAAGTTAAAATGCAACCGAGGCTAAATACATCACAGTACATCTATCATAACCTGAAGACCAACAGTGATATATATATCGATTGGTGAGGACATGGAGTTGACAACTTACACTGATGGGTCAGGTCCTTCTTGTGCAGATCCACCTTCTTCTCGAAGTGCGCCTCTTCCGAGATGATGTGAAGACTGAATCCATCTATTTTCTTCAGTTCCTCTGGATCCTTGGTGGGTGTGAGTGTCACTGTCGCAGTGTATTGCTGAAGAAAATATAATATAGATTAAAGACTGCCAGGTCATCATGCATGGTTAATTGCATTGAATAGAGCTAATTAATGATCTTATTAGACATCAGGTCGTCCGAAGTACTTTACAAGTCAGAAATTTATTTGGAAAAAGGTATCCGATCCCTCCCCGTCCCCAAGCTGAATACAAAGTTACAACTCTCTCAAAAGCATTTCTATACATCTTAGCAGAGATACCTGAAATACAGTCTTCAGCCTCCAGTTAGGTCGTTATAGCATATTTGTTCCATGATGTCAGTGAAACAAGCCTCCTGATTGGCCAACAAGCCACCTACATAATTATATAGTGATGTTCACCTGTGTGTGACAGGCAGGTCAATATGGGAAACGTTATTGACTGATCAGTGAATATCACATTGTGTTATTGACCTCCCTGGAAGATGCATTAACCCCCAAAAAAAATATATAGATAGATATGTTAAGGGAACTTAGTGCAGCCCTCTGAGCCCAGTTCTTGGCGCTCACGAGGATTGATTGACGAGACAGGTCACAGGAGAGAGAGCAGGAGGCCTCAACATGTTACACATTTACTCCATGTGAGGGATCTTTTACTTGCCCAACACAGGAATTGATAAATTCTGTTATATAATTTCAGTATTTTGCCCTGGACTATTGCCCTCCAAAAAATTTTTTTTTTTTCAAATTTTTTTTTTTCGTGTGTGTAACTTGTAAGGAAAACTATTTCCTTCGGCCTCGTGAAATAGTTTTCACTTACACACCCCCGAAGGAAATAGATTTGACTAATGCCCTTGAAATCAGTCAATATTTGTATAATAATACTCACAGGTTTTTCATTGAACACAACAGCAGTCTGCACACATGACATAATGGAATCTTTTCCGTAGAACAGACTTTTTGCGTTAGAGGGCACCGAGGCAAACCTCGTCCAGGCTACGATCTACAAATGAAAGAAACATTAAAATATTAATCTTGATGACAATTTCAGGAATAGAAATAAATCTTCCAATCGTTTTGTGTGAATATCGGTAGAGGCCGTAAAATAGAGTATCAAGATACACCTATTCCAAGATACAATACATACACAACATCATGTCATGTTATAGTGCCGAGTACCATGATACACTGTATCAAAATAAACTGGTTTTTTACGTCGATACATGCACCGGTATATCGTATGATGTCTTACCGGTTATTTTTCAAGACCAAAAATCATTATTTATTGCTTAAAATCACTTAAAATCGCCGTGGAATCAGTTTAACTTTGCGTCAAAAACCTTGTTTTTTGTTTGCCGCAAAACGGCGGATGCAGTTTTGTGACTTTGTGTCGTAAAACTCGAGATGACGGCCCGAAATTTGCAGAAAAAAGTTGCGAAAAAGTGTTGATTTCCCAAAAAATGCCGGTAAATCTATATCACGATAATATCGTGTATCGTAAAGGACGTATCACGATATTATCGTATCAATATTCAGCTCACGGTACTCAGCACTATCACGTTAGGACACAAAACGGCAGGCCGCGTACAGCCAAACGCGTAGCTTCCTTACCCAGAAAATGAACTTGTGTCCCGGGGGCAGGTCCTGCACCTCATACTGGTAGGTAGGGGAAGGAGTTTTCACTCGTAGAACGTGGGATCCATGGTAACTGTGTTGATCGTCTTTGTAGAATATCTGAAAATAGGAATCTCCTCAATTAGATGAAAGGTGAAGAAAGCCAATATTAAACAGTAAAAATCCTGATTAAATTCTGACCTCAAATTTTCTGATGAGTCCATTGGGGTTTTTGGGCATGTTCCAAATTAATTCTATCTTGGTGGAGTTGCTAATGGCAACGGAGACCAATTCAGGGGGCCCAGGAGCTGCAACAAACACAGAACAACATTAAAAACATGTAATTTCTAAATATGTATAATAAGGAAAATTCGCTTCCCTCTTTTCGGTACGGAAAGTTGGCCTCGCACTAGACCACACGTCAAGGGCCTGTTTGTTTCAGGGCTATTCCATTTGTTTCAGGGCTATTCCATTTAAAACTCTGGGGGGGGAGGTGGTCGGGCTGGTTTATTTTTCGTATGATGTTTGTACTGGTGAGCAATAATACGTTGTAGATGCTTGGGGGGCACTCGCGGAATTCACTGCAGATGTATGGGGGGGGACTATCGTTCTATTCAGGCCTACGCATTGTAATAACGAAAATTTTTTGTGATGTATGTACGGGGGGTGAAAAAATCGAAGTTAATGCATGGGGGGGTAAAAAAAAATCGTTTTAGATGCATGGGGGGGGGGGGGTCAAAATCGTAGCCCGACCACCCCCCCCCCCCCAGATTTTTAAATGGAATAGCCCTCAGCTGATCTGAAGTGATCTGGATCCTTCTGAACTGACCCCACAATGGAGAAGGATTCACAGTTCAGTGATCCAGATCCGGATGCTTCGGGATATGGCAGTGAAAATTTGAGGATCCTTGGATCCAGATCAGCATCATCTGAACCTGTCTGAAACAAATGCGAATCCTGATCTGGATTCATAGAACTACTTTTTTTTTCAGCACGGATCCAGATCACAGATCCACAGAGCTGGATCCAGATCACTGAATCTGTGATCCAGATCTCACAGATTACCTGAAACAAACGCTGCCAAAGATGACGACGTTCTCGAGTTTAGTTCACAATTTTGTGGACATTTTCTGTCTAATCTTGACAATAAAATGGCGTTTTTAGGTGGATTAAGCATTATCGAATTAAGCCGAAACTGCATGCTTTCAGACTATCAGTATGGCTGGTATTTACCAAAACGGTACAAAGCGCTACTCAGCACCCTCTGAGGACCATTCAATAATCCTAAAATAACAACACTCGTACAATAACTGTGCGGCATACCTCCTTCCTCAGTGCTGACTCTGCGGAACTTGACCGGGGGCAACGTACTGTCACTCTGCTTGATGGTGGCGCTGACTATGTAGGTCGTGTTGGGCGACAGATGCTCAAAAATAATCACATGTTCATTGCTGTTGTATAGGGTCGTGTTCTTGAAATGAGTGTCACTTTCCGTCCTGTCAAACAAATTTGAAGAGTTAGCTCCTACACAAATCATATTTATTCCATATATATTATTTAAGGGATTTTAGGCAGTGTTCTTTTAAATTTTCTATCACCAGTCATTCTTCACAGGGGAGAGGCTCATCAAAATCGACACTGACAATACAACACTCTTTTTCAGCATCACTTTAAATCTGCAATTAGGTCTCGTTTTCAACCAGAAAGGTGGGGGTTTTGCAATTCACGGACATAATTTTTCTTGTTGATATTTCGCAAGTGCATTTTGATAATCCAAATCTATAATGAATAGCAAAAATGAAACTTACTGCGAACGCTAGAAATTTTTCACAAGGGTTAGAAGGCCAAAGCATTTCGAACCCATTTGTAAAATTTCTATAAATCAAATTTACAATGGTATTTATTTAAACATTTGTACCTGTACATGCCCATGACCTTATAAGGAACGTCCTTCTGTTTAGGAACGGCATTAGTCCACTCCATGATTATAGAGGTGTTGGTCGAGGTAATCACACTCAGTTCTTTGACGCCAAATTCTGAAAACAAAATCGATGTCAAAGGAACAATGCAACTCATAGGGCTGGATCGATTAATCGATACTTCACTATGTATCACGATGTATCACTTCACAGACTTTTCGAGATAATCGTTGCACATTATTATCGTGACATCACGATTACTGCATATGACAAAAATTGTCGTTTTTCGTGACACTTGACCAATTTTTGGGCAAAAATGACAATTTTTGCATCTATGTCACAAAGTACCACTACAACCAAAACTCGGTTCAATCAACAACTATGTCTTTCGGGAGTCATATTTTCTATTACTTTATTCAGAAAATGACGAAATCATAAGCAAAATCGTCACCTGTTCAATCTTCCCAAGAGCTAGTAATAGCAATATTGTTTTTCCCTGCGCTACGAAGATGCAAATCGCAAAATTGTGTTGTACACACTGCGGACCGAAACCGCGGTTCTAGGGTTGGAAATTACCGAAAACTGAACCAAATCAAATTTATCCGAACCGCCCAACACTGCTGGCAATTTGAGATGATAGTAAGTCATGGAAATCAGTCAGGCAATCAGTCAGGCAATCAGTCAGGCAATCAGTCAGGCAATCAGTCAGGCAATCAGTCAGGCAATCAGTCAGGCAATCAGTCAGGCAATCAGTCAGGCAATCATTCAGGCAATCAGTCAGGCAATCAGTGAGCAATCAGTCAGGCAATCAGTCAGGCAATCAGTCAGGCAATCAGTCAGGCAATCAGTGGGCAATCAGTCAGGCAATCAGTCAGGCAATCAGTCAGGCAATCAGTCAGGCAATCAGTCAGGCAATCAGTCAGGCAATCAGTGGGCAATCAGTCAGACAATCAGTCAGGTAATCAGTCAGGCAATCAGTCAGGCAATCTGTCAGACAATCAGTCAGGCAATCAGTCAGGCAATCAGTCAGGCAATCAGTGGGCAATCAGTCAGACAATCAGTCAGACAATCAGTCAGACAATCAGTCAGGCAATCAGTCAGGCAATCAGTGGGCAATCAGTCAGGCAATCAGTCAGGCAATCAGTCAGGCAATCAGTCAGGCAATCAGTCAGGCAATCAGTCAGGCAATCAGTGGGCAATCAGTCAGGCAATCAGTCAGGCAATCAGTCAGGCAATCAGTCAGGCAATCAGTCAGGCAATCATTCAGGCAATCATTCAGGCAATCATTCAGGCAATCAGTCAGGCAATCAGTCAGGCAATCAGTCAGGCAATCAGACAATGTGCAACAGCAACCTAGAGTCCTCCTACAGAACAGATATATCTAGTTTCTTCTTGTCTCTATTTATATTATGTCTCTTTACCTGCACAATTTGCCTCGTCGTTATCATCTGGGCAGTCGGAATGTCCGTCGCACACTCTTCCGTAGTCAATGCAGAATCCGTAACCGCAGGAGAACGTTCCTTCACTGCACGTCTCAGCCGCTCCTAAAAAGACAAATTTATTGGTAGTTAGAATGTCAGACAACTAACTTTAAAGGCTCATAACTTCACATGTAATTAAGATAGAGGCATTAAATTCTTGCACTGTTATACCCAGAATTACATATTCTATTAATCTGAACATATTTTCTTATAACTGCGATTGTAATTGTGCTTGAGCGGTAATTCTTGTATTGATATATCCAGCATTACAAAATTTATCAAACTAAGCCTGTTGTCAAAATCTTAATGGTTAAGTATTCTCAACAGTCTCGCTTCCCCCCTTTACACATCTTGTCATTAATGGTCATCCCAGTTCGATCCTCTCACTTGTTCAATATACTATCTTATTTTAAAACTTGTAATTGTGATAGAGTGATGATTCTAGTACAGATTTATCCGAAACTACAAAATATGTTGATCTAAGACTACTTTAGTGTTTCAGAGCAAGATCACTGCATTTTCAACAAGGGCAATATCTTAATTGGGTGGGATTTTTAAGGGACGGAGAGCTCAGCCTCAACAAGCACGGCTGAACAGCTCTGCTTCGCCGCCACTGATCTAGAGACTAGCGAAGTCAACTGCGCAGCTCTGCGGTGTTATCTATTGAGCTGTAAGTCTCACCAGTTCCACTTCCGCCCTCGCACATCTCATCAGAGTGGTCGTCACAGTCCGAATCTCCGTCACACAGCCACAACTTGGGAATGCAGTTTTCTCCGTTGACGCATTTGAAGTTCTTCGTCTCGTCACAAATGGTCGTTCCGTTGCAATGGCGTTCATCTTCTCCCGCGTCACAGTCATTGGTCGCATCACACACCCAACTCTACAAGAAACAAAGAGAACTTAGTGGGTCAGCGTCTCCAATATACCACCAATATTGGTAATCTTATTTTGTATTTTGTAATGTATATAATTGCAT
Source organism: Platynereis dumerilii (assembly GCA_026936325.1). Classification (NCBI taxonomy): domain Eukaryota; kingdom Metazoa; phylum Annelida; class Polychaeta; order Phyllodocida; family Nereididae; genus Platynereis; species Platynereis dumerilii. The sequence continues at coordinate 3,048,909 of JAPTHN010000004.1, forward strand.
TTTCTAACTTTAAAAGTTTGTGACTGAAATGTGTATATATATTTTCCATTCAACATTTTATATAAAAAGAAAAGACTCTCTGTATTTTTGTTCACTGTTCCAAATAGGAGTGATTGTAAGCCCAAGAGAGCTGGGGGCTAAGCACAAGCTGCGATTCCATTCACAAATAAAATATTTTCTCCATCTTTCTCTCTTCTCTCTGTGACTGTAATATTTTGTTAATGTAGCATATCCATAACTCCTCTACCAAGTTCAAATTATTCAAAGTTTACAAGAAACATGGCTACATAGTGGACCATCGTCTCCAACATGATATATGGATGGATGATTGGGGCTTTACGTCCTGTATTTATGCACTTGGTAGGCTAATTAGGACTCGGAAAGAGCTGGATTTGAACCCTGGACCCAGCGATTGGCAGCCCAGTACGCAACCACTAGACCAACCCTCCCCCAGTCGTCTCCAACATGACTAATTCTAATAACTTGTTATAGACTCACTTCAGGGATGCAGTTGATGATGCCTCCTTGGTAGCAGTGAAACTGGCCGGTGGGACACGTTACAGTGGGGGCAGGCGCTGCAAAAGATAAAAGATTGCTAATAATAGAACAAATAAATTAAAGGTAGCTAATAATCAGGGATGGACGCTAGAGTTTAACAACTTAGCTGACCTAATAAATAAATTAGAGTCCCATAAATGAATTAACTTTGGAATAAATTGAAAGAAAATAAACAAATGAATCAAAGTTGAATAATAATCCAGGTGAGTATCAACGCATTTAAAGTCAGGGAATGAAGAGACAAATAAGTGAAAGTTCAGCAAATAAATTGAAGTTAAATGAAGCAAAGTTTATGAAGCGAAGTTAAATGAAGCAAAGTTAAATGAGGCAAAGTTAAATAAAGCAAAGTTAAATGAACCAAACTTTAATGAAGCAAAGTTAAATGAAGCAAAGTAAATGAAGCAAAGTTGACTCACATGAACATTGTCTTTCATCACTGCCATCTTCGCAATTCGGAGTGCCATCACACTGGAATCTGAGGGCCAAACACTCGCCACTGCCGCATTTCATGTGCCGAGGGGGGCACGTCCTCATCTCTGCAAAGATAACGAGAGATAAGAGGATGATAGGCAGGGCTTTGGAGTCGGGAGTCTTCAGAGGTTTTTGTTCGGAGTCGAAATTTGACATCAATCAAACATAAGTTGCCCAGGAGTGGAATAAGGGAGCCGAGAAGGATTAAGGTTGACCAGGCCTGCCAAGGATGTAAATTGTAACGTCGGCCGAGCTCACACAGATAGATAGATAGATAAATAGATAGATAGATAGATATGGTAAGTGCAGCCCTCTAAGCCCAGTTTTGGGCGCTCATGAGGGTTGATTGATGAGATGGGAGAGAGAGCTGGAGTCCTCAACATGTTACACATTTACCCCACGTGAGGGATCTTTTACTTGCCCTGCATAGACACTGATACAAGGGGCCGTCAATTTAACATCTCATCCGAACGACATCCAGCTGGGATTTTGCTCATGAAGGTACACTGAAAATTTTGAGTTCCCCACCCGGGTTCGAATACGAACCCATGCAGGCACAGACCTTCAGCGGAGCAGGCGGGCACCCAAACCACTTGGCCACCCAGCTGCTGGAGGACTGCAGTTGTTAAACCTAGCCTAATACATTAACATACATTCACTTGACAACAGAACTTATAATGTTGTGATCATACTGTTCCTATGGCAACTACTGTTGCTACGGCAACTACTGTTACTATGGCAACAGAGGATACTCACCACATCCTATTTCATCAGAATTGTCCCCACAATCATTAATGCCGTCACAACGCTCCCTGAAGGAGATGCACATCCTGTTGAGACATTGGAAGCTGCCAGCGCAAGACGTGGACGGGGCAACTGTTGTGAAAGCTGAAATAGTAAGTAAAGATATTCAGTGAAAAGCTTCATGTCCTGTATTTTTGCAGCTTCGGAGATCTATAAATGAACTTACAGCCCCAAATATAGTTCTATAAATAGACTTACAGCATGGATGCAGTGCTATAAATAAACTTACACTTACAGTATGGATATAAAACTATAAACAGACTTACAGCATGGATACAGTTCTATAAATACTTACAGAATAGATACAGTTGTATAAACAAGACTTACTGTACGGATATAGTTCTATAAATAAATTTAAAGCATGGATACAGTACTATAAATAGACTTACAGCAATTCTTCTCATCACTTCCATCCATGCAGTCCGGCTGGCCATCGCAGAGCCAGAGCTTCTCAATGCACTCACCAGAGGGGCAACGGTGCTGCCACTTCTGGCAAGGAGCTGCAGTTACGTTGCAATTCTGACAAAAGAAACAAAACTTTCAAATTTAACACAGCAAGTAAGTAGAAAGGAAGGCAGGTAGGAAGGAATGAAGATGGGTGGGAGATAGGACTTTATGTCCTTCATTTTACACACTTGGCAGGTCAGTTAGGACAAGAGGGGGCAGTTAAGTGGGAACAGGAAAGGTACACCTCTGTTGCCCTCTGAGAACGATAAAAACAGTTGCTTAGAAAGAGGATTTCATAACCTTGCCAATACAAGAAAATATTTACTTTTACAGTATTTTCTATTTGTTTATTTGTTTACCTTTTCATCCGAATCATCAACGCAATCCGAATCGCCATCACAAATCCAGCTTCTAACGATACATCGGCCATCGTCACAACGGAAATCCTTAGTGCCACATGATCCAGAAGGGTGTATGGTGGCTGCAGGGTGAAGCAATTAGAGAGAATGAGTTAGTGATTGACCCAGGGTGTCTGCACCCTTTTTGAAAACAAATTCTAAACTGTTCCAGAGTTATTCCAAGTCTAGGGATTAGCTGGCCATTAGCCAAATAGCGAAATGCTAACACAATTCTGATCTGGCTAAAGAAATTAGCAAAGAATACTATTCATTTCTATCATTTGGCTGAACAATTTTAGAGCAGTACAATGAATCTAGCTAAACAGCTTCATCACCTAGTTAAAGCCTAGCAAGTTCAAGGTCAATGTTTCTGTGAACCGAAACAAAACTGTGCAACATGCACCTTTTTTCTGAAAATTACAGTGTTTCCACCTTCACACTATCACAGGAAATTGCTAAATATTTTTGGTTTTATTAGGAACCAAATTCCAGTCCTTCTGTGCAAAATGCAGGTTATTAAAGGCTTTTCAAGGCCTGGAATTAAGGATTGGCATCTACCATTCAATTGTACCAGTGGCGACAGTTTAATTTGCCACTTTTCCGATTCCACGGGCTGACAAGAAATCGTAGGGCTGACAAGCAAGCCCTTGGGCTGTCAACCACCCATAACGCCCTCCACAGGTCATGTTATTGTTATATTTTTACTCACTGGTGTTGCATCCTTCCTCATCGGATCCATCGTGACAATCATCGTCACCATCACACTTCCATTTGGCGGGAATACAGCGATGGTTGGCGCACGTGAATTGCGTGGAATTATTGCAGTCCGAGTATACTACAAGGAGAAAGACCAGAAGATGAAAGGCGGCTTTAAAAGGAAACTTACAATTATTGGACTAAGCAGGCACAGGAAAAGGAAATTTAGCTCGGAAAATAGTAGCATGAGACAACCAGGCATCAATTGCAGCAATGAATCTAGTTACCATAGTAACCATGGGAACTATATCACAGTAAATCACAAGAATGATCAGTTACCATAGCAACAATGTCACAGTAACCATAGCTATAAAACATAGCAAACACAGCAACAATGCATAGTTACCATAACAACCATATCATTGTAACCATTGACAACAACAATACACAGTAACTACAGCAACCTGACACAGTAACCATGACAATGATAACAAAGTAACCCTGGCAACAGTGGCAACAACACGTGTATGATAGCCATAGCAACCATACATAGCAAACCATGCCATTCGCAACCACAGCAACGATACCCACTAATAACAACAATACATAGTAACCATAGCAACAATACATAGTAATCATAGCAACACTAACCACAATGGTCTCCTTCGTCTGATCCATCTGGACAATCTGCGTCATGGTCACAGCGCCAATGGGCCGGAATACAACGTCCATTGTTACAGGCAAATTGCAAGGAAGAGCACGTGAAGTATGCTGCAAAAGACAAACATGCAAGATTATAGATAGACAGACAGATATGATAAGTGCACTAGTGTAGCCCTCTAAATTTTGGGCACTCACCACTCACCAGGGTTGACTGATGAGATGGGTTAAAAGGGAGAGTCCTCAACTTAATTCTTACACATACACCCCATGTGAGGGATCTTTACTTGCCCAATTAATGCATAAGACAACTGTAACCTCCACTCTCCTAACCTTACATCAGTACATAGGGGCTCAACCTAACTGAAAAGTAGGGTTATTTGTAATTCTTGAGCACGACATTTCTGGAGCACCATCAACTGAGACCAAGCTATTTTGGCGACCATCTTTAGTGACCATCTTTGGCGACCATCTTGGATTTGTAACGGATACTTACGGCAATCTGTCTCGTCACTAAAGTCACCACAGTCATCGTCACGGTCACATCGCCATGACAACGGAACACAACGTCCAGAGGCACACTTGAACTGTCCACTGTCACATGTACCTAGAGGTAGACAAAAGGTCACATGGACCAGAGCTAAATAAATACAAGTCAAATAGACAGAGATAGACCAAGTTGATAGACAGTAGGTCACATCACCATGACGATGGAACAAATCGTCCAGAGGCAAACTTCAACAAAAATTTGATAAACTGTAATACCAATTGATCAAATGATCTGATTCCATTCTAAGAACCTCATTCTCGCGCCCAAAGAAATTGCTCAAACCTTCCAGAAATTCCATAGTATTTGAAAAGTATTCAAATTAACCAATCAACAAGTCAAATTTTAGAATCAGAAATAAAGCAATAAATTAACGTTTAACAGAACATCTCAATAAACCACGAAACAGAGAATACATCCTTACCTCTGCCTTTTAAAAATACATTTATATGAAAATGAAAATATACTAGTAAGTTATGGTAACATTCATTAATGACATTTGCACGAACTACAAAGGGGGGAGCTGGAATCTGGTTCAGCAACACCACCTGGTGGATATGAACTGCACCTGGTGGATATGAACTGCACTAATTCTTACCATTCTGAGCGACCACGCAAGTTTGATTGACCGCAACTTCTCCGTCCGGGCACTGACACTTCTCCATGTTACTCTGTTGGTCCTTCTGGCGAGTGGCGTAGAAATCAGCGCACAGACACGTCCTGTTTAAAGGCATTGTGTGCGTTAGGTTGTTGGGGCGCTCTACGCAGATGCTGGAACATTGGCCGTTGGTGTGACTGCATGGGGTGTCACCTGGAGGATAAGAAAGAAACTAAAAGTAAGAATCTACACCTGGTGAGAAAGAAAGGGACTATAAGAAAGAGACCCGAGTCGTTTCTGAAAAGGTTGCACTTCTAACTCTTGTGGCACAGGTAACGAGGATTTGTTTCCGAACATGCCAGAGTCGACCCTCGTGTTTCCGGGAGATGCTAATGTCAATTCTCAAATGTAGTGTTTCTGGCTCATAGGGTCACGATAGTTAGCACCACGTGCAAACTGGTTCCTGCTCGAGTGAAGCTCTTCCTCTTCTAGTTCCGGGCTACCCTCGTGCATGTTCGGAAACAAACACGAGTCACCCCGAGTTACTGTGTCACTCGTGCAAGTCTTTCCGAAAACACCCTCAGAGAGTAAACTAAATTTATTGTCAGTTACTCCTCAAAAATGCCAGACAATACACAATCTTGCTGTATAATTGAACACGAACTAGTCTTGTAAACATGTCACACAAATTATTTCTGGGTTTCCGATAATATTACTAACCATGTTGTGTGGCAACCGTGAAGACTTTCAGGTCAGTCACGGAATGAACGTTGCTCATGACAGTTCTCCTGATCACATGATTGTTTTGTCCGCCCTCGCCTTCGCTCGTGTATTTGTTGATGGCCATTATGGCATTGTGGCTGTGGTCCGGGAAGTAGATCTCATCCTGAAATAGGTAGAATGAAGATTGTTCAAATAATTCATTGGAGTTCTTCAGGGAGGGAAGGAAGTAAGGGAGGGAATAAAGGGAAGGAAGAAAGAGAAAGGGAGAAACAAGGGAGGGGGAGAGAAAGGAAGGAAGTAGGGAGTGAAGGAAGGGATGGAAGGAAGGTAGGGAGGGGAGGAAGGAAGGGACAGAGCGAGGAAGGAGGCAAGAAAGGGAAGGGAAGGGAAGGGAAGGGAAGGGAAGGGAAGGGAAGGGAAGGGAAGGGAGAAATGAGATACGGAGAGAGGAATGAAAGAACCCAAGATGGCAAGGAAGGAAATGAGAGGGAGAGAGGGAGGGACAGACTGAGGGAGGGACAGACTGAGGGGGGGACAGACTGAGGGAGGGACAGACTGAGGGAGGGACAGACTGAGGGGGGGACAGACTGAGGGAGGGACAGATGGAGGGACAGATGGAGGGAGAGAGAGAGGGAGGGAGGAAGGAAGAAAAGAAGCCAACAGGGCAAAAATGAAAGGAAGGAATATATAGGATAGAAGGAAGACATAGTAATAAGAGACCCCTGCAGGATGGCTGAAAACGCTGTCTAACATAGTTACAGGCGATTGATTAAGACCCACAATTGGAAGCCCAGAAGCTCTACCAATGGAGCTAACCCCCTCCCTTGCTGATTATGAGTATTACAAACAGAGCCAGAACCCAGGACCTAGCGCATTTGGAAAGCTAGAGCCTTACCAATTAAGCTAAGGGCTATTCCATTTAAAAGTCTGGGGGGGGGGGGGGTGTCGGGCTGGTTTATTTTTCGTATGATGTATGTATGGGTGTAGATGCAAGGGGGGCACTCGCGGAATTCACTGCAGATGTATGGGGGGGGGGACTATCGTTCTATTCAGGCCTACGCATTGTAATAACGAAAATTTTTTGAGATGTATGTAAGGGGGGTGAAAAAATCGAAGTTAATGCATGGGGGGGGGTAAAAAAATTCGTTTTAGGTGCATGGGGGGGTCAAAATCGTAGCCCGACCACCCCCCCCCCCCAGATTTTTAAATGGAATAGCCCTAACAATCCCTCCCCTATCTCACCTCTCTGTATTCCTCCCCCATGCACAACGCATCCCCCCCTGCTAATTATGGAAATTACAGCCAAGAAAACCAGAACTCACCTTAAACACAGACAGATAGAGCGCGTGGACGTTGCTGACCAGTCTCTGAGGGTACGGTGATCGGCCGTGAGTTGCCAAGTTAACGAACCAAATCTCGTAAGTGGCTGTGTCCACCCAGAAGAGGAGTTCACGCTGAGCATCTATGGTTAACCCTTGTGGACTCTGCAAGTAAAGAGAAAAAAATTATAGAAGTACTTAAGGCCACACATAATTGATCTTTAGCTTCTCGGATCCTCTCAAGGCTCTTTTTCTAGGGTCGGTCGGTAGGACCAAAAAAAAATGTAATAATGTCAACAAAAAAAAATTTTTTTTTTCTGTCGGCAGATGTTTGTTTGTTTGTTTGTTTGTGTTTTATGCCTCTGCAGCACCTTAGTGGGCTATATTGAGGCAGGCGATCGCCGTATGATGATGAGATGAGAAGACAGTGAGTCTGGAACATACCCTATTAATTCAGGGATGCCCAGGGTCTTTCAGTTGCCCCAGCATAGAATACTGGATACAACCCGCCTCCATTTAAAGTCCCATGGGCTCGGACTAAAGTGAGTTCCCGGGTTGATTTCTGTCGGCAGAAAATCTATTGTGTCGGCGGGTCCGCGAAGCTAAGAATCAATTATATGTGGCCTAAGTACTACAACAGTCTGCTTTGGCTAGCTCATGAACTCGGCCAGAAACGTTGTTGACATTGCCGTATATTGATGTGATGTCATAGCCATGCATAGTTCATTCTCTAATTACGTCACAAGTGAAATAGCTAGACATCGAAAGTTGTCTGTAATGCCTGAAAATCGTGGATAAAGATCAAGATACACTGCAAAAGTGTTATCAACAGTTATAAACAGCCACCAGACGCACGTAAGTGAAATTTGGAGTTTCCAAGACGTCTGGTTGCCGTGAAATTGGCGAAAACAAGTGATCCCGATTGACGTGATGATCACTGTAGACAATGAAATATAAACATTTTATCCATGAAGTTAAATTCTTGAACTTACGGCCATGGTCTTAATAGACCGAGAGTTGACAAATTCCTGCACGTTTTGTCCGTCCATCCAAGCTCTTTTAATACTGGGGTGACCAGTCGCCTGTTCCGCCCAGTACATGTACCTGCAAATCCAACAACAATATTTATCTAACAATTTATCTATCTATCAATCTATCTATTCATCTTCTGATAATCCATATATCCATTTTTGTACAATTATACACCTCTTGACAGCAGTACTTGTTGCCTTCGGGGAGTCCTTGCAGTTCCCTTGGTATTTACATGCAATGGCTAATGATATAAGATTAATGTATGGAAATAAAAACATCTAAATATCCATTAATCTACAATTTATCCATCATATTATCTGGACATTAATCAATTTACCTATCCATTTATCAATCTATTCAGTTACCTATTCAGTTACCTATCCATTAATTTACCCATTCATTCATCAATTTTCCATTTATCTAGCCATCTATCTTTTTATCTAGGTGTATTTAGCTATCAATCCATCCATCTATTTATCTAGTAGTCCATCTATTCATCTGTCAAATTATAAATTTATCTATCCATTTATTTATCTATCAATTTATCAATACATTTATCAATCAATTCATCCATTAACTAGGAATCCATCTATTCATCTATCCATTTATCTATCAATTTATCTGTCTATTAATCCATTTTATCTGTTGTAGCAATCACGAAACTCACCCGTATTTAGGATAAACTACGAGAGATTTGGGTTTCACCAAATAAGTCGAATTGGCTCCTCCAACGATGACCCTCCTATGGAGAGGTATGTTGCCATCGATCTCTGCATCTAGATGAGCCGTAGTCGCCACTTCGATCTTCTTGACCGTCCCAACTTCCAACCAAAAGATATTATTCGTGTTCCAGTCGAGGGCGATAGACTCAATGTTTTCTGTTCTTTCCTTAACGACATCCTCCATACCCCTTGTTCCGTTAAAGCAATTACGCTGAAAGAGAAAAGGTAAGAGTGTGTCATATATATCAATCAATCAATCGATCAATTTTTTTTCCAGCAATCAATCGTCCATCCAATCATTATCAATCAATGCATCCAATTGTCTATCAAGGTTGCGACGTATAGTTGTGGAAGAGCTGGATTCGAACCCTGGACCCAGTGATTGGCAGCCCAGCACGCTACCACTAGACCAATCCTCCCCCCCCCCCTCCTTGAGAGCATTCAATAACCAATCAATCAATCAATCGATTAACCAATCAATCTCACCTTAATAGCGTTCTGCCATCCGTTGACGAAGTACAAGCAGTTCTCCTGGTAGTCGTACTCAACCGACTTCACGTTGCTCAAGTGTTCCAAAGGCAACAGCGTCGTAGAGCGGGTGTTGGGCAGGTTGATTTGCTTGATGCTGTTGGAGGTGGCCAGGAGCATGAACTCATTGGATTCTACACGAGGAAGATAAAGTGAAAAGATAATGAAGACACAAACTTATTACAATCTACCGTAAAACGGGGTAAAGTCGGTAAGGGCTATTCCATTTAAAAATCTGGGGGGGGGTGGTCGGGCTACGATTTTGACCCCCCCCCCCATGCATCTAAAACGATTTTTTTTTACCCCCCCATGCATTAACTTCGATTTTTTCACCCCCCGTACATACATCACAAAAAATTTTCGTTATTACAATGCGTAGGCCTGAATAGAACGATAGTCCCCCCCCATACATCTGCAGTGAATTCCGCGAGTGCCCCCCTTGCATCTGCAACGTATTATCGCTCACCCGTACATACATTATACGAAAAATAAACCAGCCCGACCCCCCCCCCCCCCCCAAGAGTTTAAAATGGAATAGCCCTAATCCGGGAGAAAGTTGGCCGGATATTTTAACCCACTTAACGGATAATGGAAGAAATACCTACTTTTCTCACTGACACAGGTTTTTTGGCAAATTTGCCACATGTGTCAGTGAGGAAAGTAGTGATTTCTTCCGTTAAGTGGGTTTAAGTAGCCGGCCAACTTTCCTTCGGATTGCCAACTTCACCCCGTTATACGGTACTTTGTTTCATTACGCATGAGGTCGTTGATGACCGAGTAACAATTCACTAACAAAGTGTTGATGGCAGAAAGACCGATGAATGCATTTAACATTGTTACAGCTAGGATTTGATTCAGGCATACAATTTTCGTGAAACTAGAGCACTTTAAAAAAAGATTTTTTTAATTATCAATTTTTCTTTTTCTTTTCATACAAAAACAGGGAAGGCGGACGAGGGTTGAGCACGGTGCGATGCCGTGCTCAAATGCCCTAGCTGGAAGACTGCTTACACTAAATTAACACAAACAAATTGCAAGCAGTTGCTGCCATTGTGGCGCCACGACTCATGAACGTGATCAGAACTCACCATGCATTGGACATAAAATTCTGTCGGGATCAAATCTGTAAGCGTCTCCTCCACCGCATGAATCTCCTGCAATCTTGACGTATCTGAAATAATGAGGGGAGATGGATGATTGGGGCTTTACGTCCTGTATTTATACATTTGATTGATATTAAAATTATGACAGGAGGATACCACAACGAGGCAAAGGATGACTGGAACTGCTATCATACATCCAGATGTCCCAGAGCTGGAATTGAACCCTGTACCCCTGTGATTGGAAACCAATTGTGTTACCAGCTGAGCTAATTCCTGCTCTTAACTTACAGAAAAGGTTACTCATGAGGCCATATTCATAGTATAATATTTTTCTCAGCAGAATTCATTTTTCTAAGCAGCATTTATTGTTTCTAAGCAGCATTTACTGTTGACAGGCATTTCTAGAGTACGGCACTCACCCTTTGGACCTATTGTAGAAGTGGCCAGCAGGACAGGGCCTCGGCACAGTGTGAGCGCTGCCCTTTTTGTCCGGGTCAGGAACGCAAGCCATGGACCAGTCATGTTGCCGCATGAAGCCATCATCACTGGAATACAAACAAAATATGTTGAAGGTAGCGGGTATTCCATTAACAAGTTTTGGAAAATTCTTACATCTATTTACAGGACACATATCGCAGATATTATCTCAGGAAGTAATTCCGAATTTGATGGAGTGAGGTGAAGTCAAAGCAAAATCATCCATCTGAACTAAATACTATCTATCAATCTATCCTAGATATCAATCAGTCAATCTATTACCTTCCTAACTTTCTGTTAGACCGGTTGATTGATTCACGCAGTTACTACCATAAAACGGGGTAAAGTTGGCAATCCGGGGTAAAGTTGGCATGCTATTTTGACCCATTTAACAGCAGAAATGCCAACTTTTCGTCACTGACATGTATTGCAATATTGCCAAAGATACCTGTGTCAGTGAGGAAAGTTGGCATTTCTTCCATTAAGTGGGTAAAAAAAGCATGCCAACTTTACTCCGGATTGCCAACTTTACCCCGTTTTATGGAAGTAACTGCGTGAATCAATCAACCGGTCTATCAACTAGATCAGCCGAGCAGGGCTCAGTATCCATTCAAAATTTTCTTGAGAAACTGCTGAGTCAATGGCCTGTCATTCCAGACCTATCTAACATCCAACCAAACAACCAACCAATCGATCACTTAGTAAGCGACACTTACCATTCATAGTCATCGATCCGGCATTGGCAATTTTCTACAGAAATCTCCCGCTCAAATTCTTGGCCGTTGAAACACTGGGCATGGGATATACGCCTTTGATAGACAGTCTTCCTACCAAGGAGGCAATCGTCGTAGCCAGAGCTAGACGGAGACCAGTTCTTGTAGTCATCCGACGTGCAGTTTACGTCTGGAAAATAACATTAAAACGTAGAGCAAAATATATGCGTAAGTGCAACCCTCTAAGCTCAGTTCTTGATGTTCATGGCAGTTTATTGATTAAATGGGATAGAAAACAGGATTGTTGGATAATTGAGGCTTTACTTCCTGTATTTATGCACCTGATAGCTAATTTGGACTGCAGGACACGGCAATGAGGCGAAGGATGATTGAAACCAGAAGCATGTGAGTGAAGACGTCCCTTTCCTACGATGTCAGTTTGCTGTGAAAACGGCAAAAAGGAGCGTTCGTGCTTGATTTGAAGAGCACTGTTGTACCCATCAGTTGGAAGCCCAGAGTGTTATTAACTGAGCTACGTTCAGCTCATCCCTCTCCCATATTCACCATGGTTATTTGCAATGGTTAAACATCTCAGGAAATTTTAAAACTTACTATAAATATGGCGCATATCCAGTTTGATGATGATCCAACTGTGGTTGGACTTGTGGGAACCGAAGATCGAGAAGACCATCGTTCTTTCTCCTGGTTCCGTCAGAATTCCATAAACCCTCAATTCCTCCGTGTGAAACCAATGGGTGTTCCACGTCTCTCCCTCGTCTGTCGAGTAACGGACCTCTTTCGTGAAGTTCTTCTGTTGTACGGCCACGATGATTCCTCCGTGGTCTCCAAATGCGTAGAAGTGGGGCTCTTGCATCACCTACAAGTCATAAGGACAAATTATTTTTTAGATAGATAGGTAGACAGATAGGTAGACAGATAGATAGATAGATAGATAGATAGATAGATATGGTAAGTGCATCCCTCTAAGCCCAGTTCTGAGCGCTCACGAGGGTTGATTGATGAGATGGGAGAGAGAGCGGGAGTCGCCAACATGCTACACGTTTACCCCATGCGAGGGATCTTTTACTTGCCCAGCACATACACTGATTTTCAGGATGGATGATTGGGGCTTAACGCCCTGCATTTATACACTTGGTAGGCTAATTAGGACAGGAGCAGGACATGGAAATGAAGCGAAGGATCATTGAAACAGCCATCCAACATAAGCCCAAGAGACCCAGTAAGAGCAGGATTCCAACCCTGGACCCAGCAACTGGCAGCCGATTGAACTACCAACCGAGCTACAATGTGACCGTCCCCCCTGAATTATTTTATGGAAAACAATAATATTGTCAAAATACGAAACAATTATCAAATTTTACTCACCTCACGCCACACGAAGCCTCCATCCCTCGATACATAGACGTTCAAATCAGTTGACATGCTTTTATTCACAACTCCAGTGGCCATAATCAAGCCAATTGCGGACTTCTTTGACAGGATTGGAACAGCTCTCGTCTGCGGGAAGAGCGTGTGGTACTTCTGGGCCAAATGGAGGGAGCAGGAGGAGTGGTAGAAGTGGGGCTGAAATAAACGACAGAAAAATATTTCAAAATGTGTTCCATTACTATTATTTTCTTCTATTTCTGAGGACTTCACAAGAAGACATTACAGACATTTTATGAAGTATGCGATTCTGGGCTTCTTTCAACTTGCTACGTGACTTTTATGCTTAATCTGATAGGCTGAAATACACAAGAGAAAAATATTTTAAAATGTGTTCAACGTCCAGCACCGTTATTTTCTTCTACTTCTCAGGATTCCACAAGAAGACATCTACAACAACAGGCATTTTACTAAGTATGCCATTCTGGGCCTCTTTTCTGACAAGCTACATGGCTCTTTGCTAATCTGATGGGCTCAGGAGCACACAGTTTTGCGTTACATGCTCACATTCAACTGTGAATGACCAGAATCGCATGGTAATTAAAACACCAAGGAGACAATTATTCCATGACTAGAACATTGAAATACTTCTAAGGGTTCCACAAAGGAATTGAACCAATTACCGTAAAACGGGGTAAAGTTGCCAAGCCGGGGAAACTTGGCCACCTATCTTGACCCACTTAAAGGATGAAATGCCTACTTTTCCGACTGACACAGGTTTTTTCGACAAATTTGCCACCTGTGTCAGTGAGGAAAGTTGATATTTTTGCCATGAATCGGGTTAAAATAGCTAGCCAACTTTCCCCCGGATTGCCAACTTTACCCCGTTCTACAGTACTTTAGTCTCCACCAGTATGAGATAAATTATTTTTGCCAAAATCATTCACACACAATATATTTGTTTCCAAAACAGGACAAAATATCTTTTGACAAAATCCTACAAGCTATCATTTGCCAAAATCAACAAAAGACTATCCGATTTTGTCAAAAGTATTTTGCCGATACAGAGCTCAAGCAATTTCAATTCATGCAATGTAATTTGCTTGTATTTGCAACTAGGAAATTGGACCAATTTCTCGCACACCACAGGACACAGGCAATTGTGAAAGTGTCAATACTGTACTCGTCACTTATACTGCCAGATAGTACTACATTTACTACCTACAGTTTTGGTGAAGAAATTTTCAAAATACAAAATTAAAATCTGTAGAAATTCATGCCGTGTAATCACTACACAAAGTAAAACGGGGTAAAGTTGGCAATCCTGGGAAAAGTTGGCCGGCTATTTTAACCCACTTAATGGCAGAAATACCAACTTTCCTCACTGACACAGGTGGCCAATTTGCCGAAGAAACCTATGTCAGTGAGCAAAGTAGGCATTTCTTCCATTCAGTGGGTTAAAATAGCCGACCAACTCTTTCCCGGATTGCCAACTTCACCCCATTCTAAGCTACACTAATTCAACTAATTCATCAAATATCAGATACTGCCATGCCAAATTATACAGATTTCATTTTCATGCATCAATTTGAAATTTTAACTCACTAACATTTAATACTAAAACTAAAATCAACATCAACGCTGAATAGGCGGGGGCCAGGAGGGATTGGATGGATGACTTGGGGCTTTACGTCCTGTTTTTATGCACTTGGTACTAAGGCTTAGCAAATTAGGACAAGAGGAGGACACGGCAATGAGGAGAAGAATGATAGAAAGAGCCGTCCAACATAGGTCCTGGTGACCCGGCAAGAGGTAGATTCCAACCCAGGACCAAGCAATTGGCAGCCTAGCACGCTAGACTAGCCTAGCTCGGAGGGGGTGGGGGCCTTTGTTGCCGATGTCTCCATCTGGTTAGGCCACACATAATTGATCTTTAGCTTCTCGGATTCCTCTCAAGGCCCTTTTTCTAGGGTCGGTCGGTAGGACAAAAAAAAAAAATTTATATTGTCAAAAAAAATATATTATTATTTTTTTCCTATTTTTTTTTTCCATCGGCAGTAAATCTATTGTGTCGGCGGGTCCGCGAAGCTAAGAATCAAGTATGTGTGGCCTTACTGCCGTCAGGCTACATGACTTTCAAGTTTCAACCACACAAGTCCATGTCAATACTCAAATTGAAGTATAGCCCTCAAACGAGTTTCCATTCCCTCACTGCACAACAGCAAAACCAAATGGAATTTAACGGGATTTATTTTTGGGAGGCCACAACACTATAAACACACACATGCAGGCTATTATATATTTCACTAATCGAAAACTAGTCCTACATGCAGAACTTCTTAACTTACAGCTTTAAATTTATAGTTGTCCAGTATCACGTGTTTCTGTAGAGGACACATGCGACAAAAGTTAACATACGGCTCAAAATATCAATATTCTGATCATAAGTGTATCGAAAGTGCATAGTTTAAAAATAAAGTCATAATTGTCATTACATGGGTATTGTCAGCAAGGTTATAAATGCCAGTGCATAGCTGGATATAATCTGTCATATCAGGTATAGGGCGTAAATACTGCATTGCATAATTGTATTGGTCATTCCGTAACGGTAAATAACACTTTTTTTTAATTAACCCATTTTACATGTTATACATTGTGATTTTCGTCCTAAGTGATCCTAGATTCCTAGATCATTGCGTCATTCGACACCCCAAGTCCAATATACGGAAATTAGTTCTGTCAGACTCACGGCTCAAACGATAGCAAAATCGACATCTCTACTCAAACCGTAAAACTGGACTTGATCACAAGGCTATCATTGTTCTTAATGCCTACTACCAAGTGAGAACCTTAAGATCATAATGCAATATCTGTATCGTTTACAGAGCTGCCAATACATAATTATCATATATACCATGCTACTACAACCGTTCTTACTGCCAACAGCATACTTCAACATCAACAATCACAATTGTAAATACACTAATTCAGATATAATATAGTTATTACGTACCCAGAAGTAACTGCGAACAGAGCAGTTGTACCGACGTCCCTTGGCATCGACAGTAGGGGGCACCACCGGGAACCAATTACCTCCTAGGTTATGCGTGATGTATGACTTGAGACCTGTCGTATTATCATTTCCGGAAAGTTGTTCCTCGACTGAAGCGATGTATATTCCTTTCAAACCTTCGACCCGGTGGACGTCCGCAAATGGATCCGTGAAAGCTCTGTAACAAGATGGATGGATAATTGGGGCTTTACCTCCTGTATTTATGCACTTAGTGGGCTAACTAGGACAACTAGGACAAGAGCAGGACATAGCAATGAGGCGAAGGACTATTGAAACAGCTGTCCAACATAGGCCCAGGTGACCCGGCAAGAGCTGGATTCGAACCCTGGACCCAGAGATTGGCAGTCCAGCACGCTACCACTAGACCAACCCTCCCCCCCCCACTCTGGAACAAGATATCATAGAAGTAAATCGATGGGTGGATGATTTGGGCTTTATGTCCTGCAATCATGTTATTGTTGTCAAGTTATATGACGCTCATACACAAACTGCAGTGATGTCATCGCTGTATGTGTTGATGAATAAATAAAAACGTCTTTTTAAGGGCTATTCCATTCAAAATCCTGGGGGGGGGTCAAAAATAATTCACTTTAGATGCATGGGGGGGTCAAAAATGTAAGTCTTTGTGAACATCTAAATCCCAAGCCGGATCAAAATGGATATTGTGGCCATTTCCTCAAATTTTAACACACATCCAATGACAATTTTTTGCACTGGACCGGTTGACAATCTGCTGGACTCGTCCGTCGGACCGGCAATCTTCGTAAACACTGACAACACATCAGATGGATGGATGGATGTTTGGGGCTTTACGTCCTGTATTTATGCACTTGGTAGGCTAATCAGGACAGGAGGAGGACACGGCAATGAGGTGAAGGATGATTGAAACAGCCATCCAATACTGACAACACATCAGAGAGGTTGACCGTCGTAGACAGAACATTAATTCCTCACAGACAAAAATGATGTTCCCTTATGCAAAGATAAACTTCTCTTACCTTAACCAAGAGATGTTGTCCTGCAGGTTGGGGTTGAAGTAGACGACGTCCGTGAGAGACAGGTAGAATCGCTCTCCACGGAAATCCGAGACGTACAAATCAGTCTTTGTCATGTTGTAAGTTACGCAGACAAGCACAGCATCTTCTGAAGCGTCCGCTACAAAGAAGTCCTGAAGGAGAACCAAGAAAGAGATTAATCGGGGAAGAATGATGGATGATTGAGGCTTTACATCCTGTATTTATGCACTTGGTAGGCTAGTTAGGACAGGAGGAGGACACAACAATGAGGTGAAGAATGATTGAAACAGGCGTCCAACATAGACCCAGGTGACCGGCAAGAGCTGGATTCGAACCCTGGACTCAACAATTGGCAGCCCAGCAGGCTACCACTAGACCAACCCTCCCCCCGTTCAAATACAACTGATGATATCAAAATAATGTTCTTCAAATATTACTTTTTAAACTTTTTATTTGGATGCTATCAAAAATAATAACAAGAATGCTTTGTACTCACTACATTATACATAAAATACTCACTCTGACTTTAGCGCCACCTAGCTCAGAAAAATCAGCCGGAACAAAAGGTTGTCTATCAGCCGAGACCCATAAACGTAGACTGTCATTCTTCCCATCAATAGCCTGAAAATAAATCAGACACTTCCAAAAATTAAATTTGGCATAACTACTATAATTTACTCACCTTGTAACTTAAATTATCATTTTTGAACATTTTTCCATATTTCTTGAAGAAAGATGTTCTGCAAAAACTTTTCATTTAAATTTACATCAAATATTTCTTTCTTCTTGTTAGGTTAATTTAATTAGGATGTTCTAACTTGGACCTAAAACAAATAGGGTAGGAGCCTTAGAAATACTTTTCCATCTATCATACCTTAAAATCTGTTTTAGATAAAATCAATCTGGCGGAGCATTAAAGATATCAAATTTTTTTAAATGCTAAAACAAATATGCTGTGGCCTTAGAAACTGTTTTCCAATTTAATCCTTACTTAAAATTTGTTTTGAAGAGTCTTCATAAAATCAATCTTGAAGGAGTGACATTAAAAATTTTTTTACATTTTTATAATAATTTTCCCTAAGGCCACACATAATTGATTCTTAGCTTCGCGGACCCGCCGACACAATAGATTTCCTGCCGATGGAGAAAAAAAAAAATTTTTTTTTTAACATTAAAAAATTTTTTTTTCCACCTTTTTTTTTTTTGTCCTACCGACCGACCCTAGAAAAAGTGCCTTGAGAGGATCCGAGAAGCTAAAGATCAATTATGTGTGGCCTAACTCACCTGAGTGGCAAGGATAAACCTCTTGATGACCTGGACGTCTTCTACTCGGCCGAACACTTCCTCAAATTCTCTGTTTTTGAAGTAAGTCCTGCTCTTGAGGAGGCGGGATGTCCCGTCCGGTTCTTGTCTCTCCACAAAGAGCGTGTTCTCTTGGTCTATTCCGTCCACGCCCCTGGAAAATTAAAGAAATGATAAAGAGTATGAAGAAAATTTACAAAGAATATGATACAATTTACAAATATGATACATTTAAGAAGCCTGAGAGTTAAAAATGACAAAATTTACAAGTTAAAAATGATAAAATTTACAAAGCCGGAGAGTTAAAATGTCAATTAAAAATTAAAATCAAACATGTAAACTCAAAAATTAAAATCAAAAAAATGTCAAATTAAAAATCAAAATCAAACCTACCAATAGAATGACTTCACATTAGACTGTATGCTATGCCAATTAGCCCCAAAGTCCATCGACACATACAACTGCAATTTAATAAACAAACCAATTAATTATGTAATACGGAGTTTTAAGAAGCCGACACTACAATTCAGTTTATTGAACCAGAGTCATAAAACAATGCTCGACTCTCTTACGTTTATGTTAAATCTATCAATGTGTGCATGTTGGTTTTGACAGCTACATATGAATTTGTGGCAGCCATTTTGGCAGCCATCTTAATTAAAACTTCTACAAATGTTCCTTGTCCATATCCTCAAGCAAATCCATACAATAAATTTCATAACTCATAAGTTAAATACTAAGCTCACAGTCGGCAATTTAATTATAGTGGCCATTTTGTGGCAGCCATCTTGGTTTGGCCCACATGTTCCGGATGAATTCTAACACCAAATTTTAGAACTCAATGTGAACAACCAAGGCCACATCAAAATAGTCCTGAACATGCTGAATAACTAGGGTAATGCTCTTTGAGTCGGACACTTAGAAAAGAAAACCTTAAGTCTGACACTTTTTGTGGGGCTCCACAGGCTAATTGAGAGCTCTTATACCAGTATATTTGTAGCCAAAGATGTCCTTTACCTATGCCAGAAGTATCAGCATGATATGAACAACGAAAGTGTGTTTTTCACGGCTCTATAGATTTTTATCATTCAGTTAGGAGTAGGTTAAACCTATTCTGTGCTCTAAAATTGGCTTTTTGAATTGAAGGGAAGTCTCTAAAGAACCTGTATCTTTGATTCATGTTTATAGAACACAACTGTCCTACTCAAAGATACCCTATGTCATTTTTTATTTCAGACATTTAGCCACTAATTTAGTTCTTCTGCTGTCCAATTGTCAATTTTCTGTTAGATTTAGTAAAAACCTTTAATTTGAGGCCCTGGTTGACAATCAATAACCCATAGACCAAGCAATATATCACTTTTTTTAAATGCACGTAAAATAAGTGTCCGACTCAAAGAACTTTACCCTATTGCAGACAATGTCTGTATTGTCTGGTGAAGTAAATCAGATCTCTGCAACTATCAGAATATTACACATACAATATATTATTGATATTTTAATAATTACTTGTTTTTTGGGGTCCTCGTCATCATGCCCAAGTAGAATTTCGGGGTCTTTTGGATGGGGTGCAATTTGCCGAGGGGCGAAGGGTACTCTGTACATGTAGACGCTCTTCACGTAATTTCGAGTGACGAACACTACCTTGTGGAACACGTCAGTGAAAATGTACTGGAAAAAAAAACAGATTCAAGATAATACAAAGAATTATGGCAGTTATGGCAATACAAACGATGCACGGCAATATAAAGATTACAGCTGAAAAATATTTTGCATGATAAATATTTCAGATGAAAAGGGTTTCAGGAAACTTTATGAATGAAAATTCACAAGATTTTTGACAACAATTTACAATAATTCAAGACATAACCATTCAAAGGAATTCAATGACAATGACAATGACAAAGTTTATTTTATTTCGGTTGTGTATAGTACTGTATACACGAAAAATTAGCCATAGGCTAATGATAATGATAATTTAACTCTGACCGACTTCGGGGTCTAGTCCTACTTATAAATAGTTTCTGGACAGGAATCGTACTTGGAACCTAAAAGCCAAAAAGTCTTTGAACATCAATAATTCATATATTTGCATGCAGTCAACGCCATGCATGCATATATCAATTGATATCAATTGATCTGTTAAAGGATCATTGGAGCTTTCAGTCCTGTATTCATGCATTTGGTATGCTAGCATAGCTGGAGGACGACAATGAGCTGAAGGATGATTGAAACTGCTGTCCAACATAAGTCCAGACGACCAGACCAGAGCAGGATTGAAACCCGGGACCCAGCAAGTGGCAGATGATTGAAACTGCTGTCCAACGTAAGTCCAGACGACCAGACCAGAGCTGGATTCGAACCCGGGACCCAGCAAGTGGCAGCCTAGTGCATTACCAACCGGGCTAACCATGCTAACCATGACCCTTGAATGCATATAAATAATATAATATATTAGGCTTATTATATAGCATACTGGTCCTGAACTTCCGAATCACTTTTGTAATCGCTCATGCATGACTGTTTGCATAACCACAGCTTACAAAACATAAGCAAAATGTGAATAGGTTTTTTACATAATAAATAAAGAGATATAGAGAGCACAAAAATAGATCAAATATTTATACATGTACTGTATAATTAATTTATACAATATTTATAAACATGAACCAATTATATATAGGCCTAGCAACTTTTTTTAATATTGATACTATTACTAATACAGAATTCAATGTACATATATATCAGTGTGCATACCATGTCAATTTTATTAGTCATTTATTAGTCATATCATGCATACATGCATTCATGATAGGATATCATACCATTTTTGGACTAGACAAGCATTAAAGCATCATACTTATGTTGTAGAATATAAGTCCATCACATCATACAGCACATATTGTTTCATAAATACTGGTACATATTCAAGGCATGTATCTACATCATGTTCATACAGTCATATGATTAGAATATGATTAGACAATATGAATGTATCTAAACACTCGCCATATTAACGGCGACAGTGTTTTTTTACTTTGAGTGCCCGTCACCCTCAAATATTCTTTTCTAAATCAAGCTACAGTACAAAAATGTTAAGAAAAATCCCCAAGGGAATTATTTATTTCAAGACAGCCAAAAGAAAATTTATTTATTTCAATAAAACAGGGCAAGAAAGGTATTATTTTAAAAAGACTCCCGTCTCCTCGATGACCTTCTCAAAGTGTCATGGCCCAGTCATGACTTAAACAGTGCTCAAAATCATCTTTGACAGGCTGTTTAAAGATAACTGCTGCTACTATCACTTCCAAACTAGGCATAAAGTTGTATCACAGTATCAACTAACTCTATAATTTTTGGCAGGCTTATCCATTACATAATGAGGAAAAGAACCCGAAGGCTCCAGAGAAATTAGGAAACAGTCATCAGCTGCTGATGATTTCGCAGGTACCTCGCGAAATGGGATAGAATATCGATGGTGAAAGTGCAAAACCTCGTATGTCAAAATTTTGCCATTTTTAGATTTTGGGTGGAATGACTATTTCAATATCCAATACATGTTGTCAATTGGTCACCTTGCCAGTTTGCTGTTTTTTGAAGCTGTAACACACTGGTAACAGAATGATTTCACCAAACCTTGTGGGTCGATTTGTTCCAAAAAGTGAAAGTGCAAAACCTCGTAACTCAAATCAGAACTTAGAAGCTCATATTTTCGGATATTTCAACTTTTTTTGAAAAACAATGATTGCGGCACTTTTTTATGGCTCTCAGGAAATTTCCCTATTAAAAAATCTATACCTCCCTATATTTGTTTTAGTGATGTAGGCTATTGAAAAAAATTGTGCATGAAAATTTGAAAAATTGCTATTTTCCTCATTCTTGCTATTGTAGCCACTAATTAAAATTAGCAGTTGTTATCTGTTGTGGTCAAATCATGATTTTTACTGAATAGACATAGATTGGAAGTACATTCAATGCTGCAAGTTGCTTAGAAATGTGATAAATGATCGAGTTACAAGGTTTTGCACTTTCACTAACTTGCAAAAAGTGAAAGTGCAAAACCTTGTAACTCGACATTTTCATTCATACCTGATGGTAGCATCAATGCAGGGGTCAATGACCTATGACAAAAAATTATGCTAAAACAGGGTCTCACTCTCTATAAATCACGTAGAGCCTAACTCGCATATAAATGAACATTACCATGAAAAATTATCTGTGATAGTTTTTTCCAATTTCTGAAAAACAGCTTTTTTTGACTTACGAGGTTTTGCACTTTCACCATCGATATGTCCCGCTACTGTCATGCTGCTGTGTGATGAGGATGGGTGCACAGAGATCAGACTTCCTTTTGATACTCAACTGATCAACCCCACACACTCAATCATCCTGTCAGGGCCAGGACTTAGCGGCAATTGCAATTGTCATCATGTGATGGTAATTTCCCAGACTGTTGAAACAGGAACTGTTTTTATATTTTCCAAAATTTCTGGATTACAAATCCAGGCCAGTTCTTTGTTCTTTTTTTTTGGCGAATCTGGATCCCATAGCACAATAGACTGCCTTTTACTTCCTTAATACTATTATGCACACTTTGTTTTTACTTGTAAATACATGTCAGTGAAATAATAATCTATATACGTCTAGCCCAAGGTAGTGAATTTTTTCCTCATGTAAAAATATTGAATACACATAACAGGGGAATATATTCTGTCATTCAAGAAAAGGTTATTGACATGCCTCTTAATTTTTACACAAGTTTTATATGAGACATCACATTGGTGGCCCTTGTACAAGACAAGTGTCTATGGTCAGCCGGGATGGATGGATGATTGGGGCTTTACGTCCTGTAATTATGCACTTTGTAGGCTAATTAGGACAGCTATGCTCAGCCGGGAAAGTAAAAGATCCATTCGAGAATGAAACCGATAATAGAGGTCTATTTAAGTAATCTAGATCTGGTCTTTCTATGCTCATCAGTAGGGAAGCACGGATATCCGGCAAGGTATCCGGCAAGGTATCCGACCGGATACTGGAATTTGCAGGATATCCGATATCCGGCAGAATTAGGGTGTCAGAACTGGATGTCTGGGATGCTCAAAAATAAGGGAAAAGCTAGAAAAATGTTGATAGTAAATGAAAGAATGTTACAAGAAGTCAAAAACACAAAGTAATCATCTTCAAATTTAAATTTATTTACGGAGCATAACGAAAAACATTCAATCAGAGGAACAGTCCCCGGCCGGGAATGATTATACCTCGGCTCTCAGAAAAAAATATTTATAATCAACAAAAAATTCTGAAAAACGTCCCTTTTTCGCACGTTTACTATCCGGTTCCAACTATCCGGTTTCTATCCGGTATCCGGCAGTTGGAGTTGCCGGATTATCCGGTATCCAGCTATTTTCACTATCCGTGCATCACTACTCCCCAGGACCCGGCCTAAATTATTTTATTAAGAGCAGCGATGTAGGTGAAAGTGAACTTCAAGTAGAACGTCTCTGCGAAGTTACCAAAATTTATGTCGTTTCTTACTCCACTGGCTTGATTTTTGATAAATTAAATCAGTGCTTTCCACAGCCATTAGCCACATTTAAGCTTGGCTAATGCATGGTCCATGTGGCTAATGAAAATTGCATATTTTGAATGCAAATTAACCACATTTGCATTTCACTCAAAATAGGTCTTTGTGGCTAATCATATTTTGGTAAAAGGAAAAGCACGGAATTATTCATTATCAATCGAACAACTTACCATACTGTTGTACACCGGACTGTTATAGAAGCGATCCAAGATGGCGGAAGTAGTCCGGTTGACTTTTAAGTTTTTCTTGTGGAATGTTGTTCCGTAATCCTTCGATATGTAGAGATTCGTATTGGACTTGTTATCCGGAACAATATCCCTCGTGAGGGCGACTATTACGTCACTGTATTTTCCGGCCCAGTGGATGATCATCTGGTAATTGGAGTCGTGGAGTTCGGCCTGAAATGCAAAAAAATAATTTGTTAAATATTATGAATAATCAGTCAAGGAAATTACCATCTGCTCATGACAACCAATGTCTTCAGCCCCACATGACATTCACCCTAACACTGTCATCACCCTCCCATGACCCTCTCAAAGTGTCATGGCCCAGCCATGACTTTGGCAGTGCTCAAAATCATCTTTGACTGGCTAAAATAACTGTTGCTAAATATTATCACTTCCAAACTTGGCATAAAGTTGTATCACAGTATCACCTAACTCTATAAATTTCTGCAGACCTATCAATTACATAATGAGGAAAAGAACCCAAAGGCTCCAGAGAAATTAGGGAACTGTCATCAGCTGCTGATGACTTCGCGGTATTTTGCGAAATGGGTAGATTAAGTCCCAGCCACTGTCATGCTACTGTGTGTTGAGGATGGCTGCACATAGATCAGACTTTCTTCTGATACCCAACTGATCAACCCCATGCACTCTTGAAATCATCCTGTCAGGGTCAGGACTTAGCTGGAATTGCAATTGTCATCATGTGATGGTAATTTCCCACACTGGTAATTGCTATTAGGGATGGACACCGTTTGCCAAGTTCGATACGATACAAACCGTCAATACGTTTTCCGGTTTCCGATTCGTATCGCGATCCGCAAATTCAGCCCGATCCGCAATTAAGTGCATTTTTCAGCAAAATCCGCAAGGCAAAACCACATCTTTGGTCCGGAATTCAGTGGGTTGCAACCTGGGCGAAGGTCCGTTAATGTTTTTTTCGCGCTTTTTCGCATTTCTTTGCTTAATAAAGTCGTTTCACTCATTTTTGACAGTTTTACATGGATAGAATTGGATCGAACCGAACGTGTATTTCGTCGATTTCAGTTATTAAACCTGTGGGAAAAACAAGTACGGTCGATATACCGTGAACCGGTGTCCATCCCTAATTGTTATGGAATTAAGTGGTATATCTAGAAAAGGTGGGGGGGGGGGACCATAACATACGGCGAACATGTGATGATCCGCAGCTTTTCCGATCTCTCCCATGTTAATTTTAGGCTTGGAGGGGGGGGTGGGAGCATGGCCCACTGATGGAATTCACTGCCAATTTCTTTGGTTGTTTTGATTTTTGCGCATGAGAAATATATAATTGATGGATAAACTATTAGGGCTTTACATCCCACATTCAAACACTATGCAGGATGAGGACACAGAAATGAGGTGAAGGATGATTGACACTAGCTCAGTACTTTTGAGTGATTTTTGATGGATGATTGGGGCTTAACATCCTGTATTTATGCACTTGGTAGGCTAATTAGGACAGGAGCAGGACACGGCTATGAGGCGAAGGATGATTGAAACAGCGGTCCAACATTGGCCCAGGTGACCCAGCAAGAGCTGTATTCGAACCCTGGACCCAGCGATTGGTAGCCCAGCATGCTACCACTAGACCAACCCTCCCCCCTAAATTTTGAGTGAAAAAAAAATGGATAGGGTTAATTAATGAATATTTATGAAAGGGGCCAGTGATTTTACAGTTTAGAGCTTTATTTCCTGCATTTATGCAATTAAGTATGCCAATGAACCACCAAATTTTAATTTTTAAAATAAGTTCTTGTCTCTTATAAACGTGAAGGGCTCATTAAACAGTTCCTCGGAGTATTTTTTAAAAAGTGCACCATATTGCCTATCAAATCTTGTAAATAAAACTATTGGATCATACATGCAATTGGATGTCTCTATCAGTGTATTGTCGCACGAATGCACCCTGTAATTGGTGAAAAAATAATCACATATTAATGTTTGTATAGTCTGGCATTATACATAGATTCTACCTGTTCTAACCAGCTGTTGTTTTTTCCAAATTAGTATATTAGTTCAACAGAGGAGCTCCAGCAACAAAATTTTGTATTAATAACATTTTTATCTAAATGATCTATAGACTATAATCATGAATCAATGATCTTGCAGTTAATTCTTTTTAAAATGCAGTTCTTCATTCAGTTGTAGTTGAGGAGATAAGCATGAAATGAGCTATTCAAAGCTGGAGACATACAGTATATGTATCGATTCAGCATAAACTTCCTGATCCAACTCTAATATCAGGTTTTATTTGACATCATTAAATAATCCCTTGAATCATTGAATAATGACAACAACATGGGACAATTAAAATTAATATAAAGCCAGCTAAAAATTCATGTAAAATTGTGATGTCATTCATTTTGAAGAGGGCAACTCGGCAGTCGGACCCTGGGGGGGGGGGGGAAGAGCAAACATACAAACATACAGTAAGAAGAGCCCCCCCCCCACAGAAGTCGGACAGTAGCCTAGTCCCCTTCTTCAAATTGCCCAGCTCCAAACGGGCACAGATGGATTGGGAGGGGGGGGGGTTATAATGAAAATTTAATGTACTAAAAATATCGGATTTTTCTTTAAATTAAAATCTACGGGCCTAAGGAGGAGGGGGCTAAATCCCCCACTGGATCAGCTACTGTGGTGTTTGCTGATCCCCGATCGCAGAATGTCCAGTATCAGCTGTGTCCCTGAAAGTGTTGACTGCTGCTGTTGATCAAATATTGTTGAGAAAAAAAAAACATGCATTATTGCAAACAGTGAAAAAGAACCATGCGACTGTCAAACTTTATTGACTATTCTCATTGACATGATTCATGAATCATGATAAACAAATTTGCCAAAAATACCCCAAAAATGTGACATTAATTGAAGAAGTGACAGTTCCAGCATCTAGCAATCAAGTGACTGGGTACCAATGCATAACATAAAGTGGACAACTAATTTAATTGCATAACCCGGCAAACTCACCGCACTGCTGAAATTCATGTGGGAATGGGCGTCTCTGCGCAGTCTGCGATGTGCCTGATGTTGTTTTGACAAAGTTGGGAATTTTTCGCTATTTACAATTTTCACAGACTGTCCCATGTATTCAGTCTCCATTGCCCTGTGAGTGTGAAGCGTGCTGGGTTTAGATCCATAGCGCAAACCCCCTGACACAGCCCAAAGACAAGGAAATATTGCAATTAGAAGCCCAAATTCACGGAGCCTCACTCTCCTCGCCATGTTTATTCTGAATTTGGGTCATGTGACGGAGTCAAGTCGGCGGAAAAAGAATCGGCTCAAAACGAAACTCAGTCAATTTCGGCCTGAAGACTGAAGAGTCGACAGCAAAGAAGGATAAGTAACTGCGAGATTAGATAATGAGAATTGACAGAACAAATCATTTCCGAGTCAAAAGCATTTTACTGATTTCATCATAGTTTTTTTAAAGGCGGCGTTTCATACAGAGGCGATTTGTTCTGGTGACGTTTTGGTTACTGCAAAAGTATCTTCCAGAGGACAGCACATGTCAGGTGATTTACTGCCACCTACAGGAATATTATATTTTTGTGCAGCTGCAAACCCTTGGCATGCACTGCCAAGTACTCCATCAGAGATCTAGCTATGATCCTGAACATGGTGGGTAGAACCACGAAGATCCCATGCGCTTGAAGGTAGTAAGATTGAAAACCAGGTGTCGCTTTGAGATCACAACTGATGCGAGTGAGATCCTGACAATTTCGTGAACTTACCGATGTTCTGGAGGTGTCAACACCATGGAAAGTGTACAACTACTGCCTGAATGGACATAGACATGAATGATCATGTTTCTCCTTCCTGGTGAGGCGTAACTGACTGTATTTGTTACGATTTAACAGACTGAAAGTTGGAAGAAAAACAGTTCCGAAAATTTACACCAGGAGTAAATGTGCTGAAACATTTTTCTCATTACAAGCCTATGCTGCCACCTGGATACAAATAGAATTGACAATTGTAACATTGAAATGTCGCCCTGGCCCTGAAATGTTTTCTGTTTTGATCATTTCTAATTCTAGAGGCAAGGGCTTCAATAAAATTATTGCTGACTGTGTTTCCAAAGTCCCAGAGAGAATTAGTGTTACAATAACTGCTATAAGTGGTGGCACTCTTGCTGATATTGAACACAAAGTCTCCTGTGATTATAAATATTATGATCTAGTAATTATTTTGGGAGGAATTTGCAATTTGACAGTAAAAACAGTTTACGGTCAATATCAATTACTGACTTACACTAATAACACCAACAAAGTTGAAGAAGTTACGGCTGCGTTTCGTGATATACTCTCAAGGTATAACAACACAGTTGTGTCAACTATTACACCTGCGTGTCTGACCAAGTACTTCACTGTTGCAAGCAAAACTAATGCAAAAGAATTCCCCGAAAAATTCCCTGAATTAGCCTCCAGATTACAAGCTGAACAGAACAATCTTTTGGAAGACATCCAGATTATCAACAATTCATTGCAAAATTATTGTAAATCTGAAAACTACCTTTCAGTCAATCTTGCAAAGGCATCACTCTCCTATTCTATCAAACGGAGAGGAAAGGAGAAAATTCGATATGCCCGTTTCTCATCCACCTATCTGCATGATGGCCTGCATGCTTCTCGTGAACTGAAAGTAATTTGGGCGAATCAATTGAAGGGACTTATTCTTCAAGCGCATCAGAATAAACATTCTGCGAGATCGCTGAGATGTGTGAGAAAAATGTCACAGTAGGTTATATGAATCAAAAAATCCTGATTCTACTATTGAGATACACGTAAATTACAATTTCACAAATAAAAATGCCAATACCACAACTAATACAATTAGATCTCTATCTTTTCATGTAAACCTCGATATTTCTTTATCATGTCCTAATTACTTTATTATAGATAGTCAGCGTGTTAAGGCCTGTGCAGTAAACCACGGCTAAGGCCTTACCACTATAATCTAAATACGTATCTAAGTGCGTCTATAATCTAACTTTATGAAATTTCAAGTACACCGGTAAGAAATACAGGGGCCACAGCTGAAACTGCAACTGTGACTTACTCACTTATTACTCAATGCAAATTTAGATTTTCTCAATATCCATGTTAAGGCCTGTGCAGTAAACCACGGCTAAGGCTTTAACCATTACAATCTAAATATTTCTTAACTTTTATGCTTTGAAATCTCATTTTATAAAACTTTGGTGCCACAGCTAAAACTGTGACTAACTTACATATTTCTATGTACAAGCTGGTTATTATTGAAGTTTAAAAACTACTTCACAATGCTTCACTACCACTAGATATATTATGTTAAGGCCTGTGCAGTAAACCACGGCTAAGGCCATTAACATTAGAATCTAAATACCTCATAACTTTAAGGCGTCTAAATTTCGTTTTATAAAACTTCGGTGCCACAGCTAAAACTGTAACTAACTTACATATTTCTACGTACAAGCTGGTTATTATTGAAGTTTAAAAACTACTTCACTACCACTAGATATAGTATGTTAAGGCCTGTGCAGTAAACCACGGCTAAGGCCATAACATTAGAATCTAAATACCTCATAACTTTAAGGCGTCTAAATTTCATTTTATAAAACTTCGGTGCCACAGCTAAAACTGTAACTAACTTACATATTTCTACGTACAAGCTGGTTATTATTGAAGTTTAAAAACTACTTCACTACCACTAGATATAGTATGTTAAGGCCTGTGCAGTAAACCACGGCTAAGGCCATAACATTAGAATCTAAATACCTCATAACTTTAAGGCGTCTAAATTTCATTTTATAAAACTTCGGTGCCACAGCTAAAACTAACTTACATATCTCTACGAACAAGCTTGGTTATTATTGTAGTATTAGAAATACTTTATTATCGCTAGATACATGGTATGTTAAGGCCTGGGCAGTAAACCACGGCTAAGGCCTTACTAATACTATGTGAATGATAGAGCTAATGTTTTTGTCAAATTTTACACGTTAATTGTGCCAAAATGGCATCTTTGCAATCGGCTATTTCACAAATTGTGGATTTTTTGTCACCGACACCTACTACCTCTCGTCGTGTACAACCCCGACGCAATAAACAAAAACGTCAAGATGAGGATTTCATCTATCCCACTCAAATTACTAATGGTTCGATTGACTTGACTTCAACTTTGACTGACAGTGACCTACACTTTGACACACCGAAGCAAAATGTGGTGATAAAAAATCAGCCTGTAGTGGGTGATAATTCTATTCAAATTGTTTCACAATCACAAGATGTCGATCAAATTTCTGATAGTCCGTCCCTTGATACCATCCCTGAAACACAATCCCAGAATGTGATTTCTGATACACAATTAACACAATCCCAGGATGTGATCCCTGACACACAACTGTCCCCTGGTGTTTTTAATTCCACAATGTCTGACATGGGAACACAGTCTCCGTTGTTCAACACCCCATTTTCAGAATTTTCTGGCAACTCTGTTGATGATTGTGAACTGGGGCCTTTGTCGTCCACTCCAAACATGTCTATGGGCCACCGTAGCCTATCTAGTCGGATTCTGGTCAGACCAGATCAAACATCTGAAGAATCGTCGACACAGACCTTGTCTGCAGAGACGAGTGACAAGCTGTGCCAAACTGCTACTGTTAAAGAGGCACTTACAAATCAAGACGTTCTACTCTTTCGTTCAAATGGAAACTTGCCCATTCTTTCCAATTTTTTTAGGTTCAAATTTTTTTACAAGGGCATTACATTCTCTAGTGCCGAACAGGCATTTCAGCATAGGATGGCAATTTTTCATTCAAGACCAGATATTGCCAGAAATATCTTGATGGCAAGCCACCCTACTGAAGCCAAATTCATCAGTAAAAGAGTAAAAAAATGTGAACAGTGGCATGAATCTAAGCATTCCATTATGGCGGACGTCCTGCAGGCGAAGGCAGACCAGTGTGCTAAATTCACGGAATCCCTGTTGAAGACTGGTCGTAAACGCCTTATTCACAACATAGACACTGACTCCTACTGGGGCTGTGGTGCAGATTTACTTGGCCGTAACATGATGGGCACACTGCTTGAGGAACTCAGAGACAAACTTGGTGAACAGGTACCTACTACATCAATGCCTGTCTCATCAATTCCATCAACTCAAGAAAATGACGTTGTCTCCTCGAACTCCCCTTCAAAATTCGGTGCCCCAACCTCAACCCGTCAGAAAACTCTTGTTCTAGGAAACTCCAATGCTAGAGGAGTTGCTCAAGGCCTCAATAGTCGAGGAATTGATGCTGTAGGTTACACCATCCCCGGTGGAACCATTCCCTACATTATGTCGCGACTAAAACATGTCAAGACTACGAAATCTCCTGACAGTGTACTTCTAATAGCTGGAGATATTGAGGCTGCCAATGGTCTAACAGCTGAAGCGATAAGTGCCCGACTTGAACATCTTGTAAAAGAAGCAAAACAACAGTTCCCGTGGTCTCGTATCATTTTGTCTGGATTACCGCAAGCGGGCAACAACTATCGACAGAACACCATTCGTGAAATAAACCATCGTCTTGAAGTAATTTCCTGTAATGACCGACTTGTCGAATTTGTTGACAATTCAAGAGCTCGTCTCAAAGACAATATTCACATGTCAAATGTATCTAAAGATAAATTATGTTTCACTGTTTCGCGTATTGTTAAGAAGTTTTCTCTGTGAACTGGTTCCAGTCTCAGCCATTGTTAGAACAGTCATTACTATGTCGAAATTTCAATGATGATTACTTAAGAGAAGGAGTGGTTGATAATATTTGTTTAGACACTTGTATGGTAAATGAAAGTGAATTTTTAGACATAAATAGCTCACTACACATCCTCAGTTATCCATCGGAAAATAATTACGATTGTGTTAATGAAAATCTATTAAATGTGATGTCATGGAATATTCAAGGAATTGGAAAAAAAATTGAATTAGATGAAATCAGACAACTTCTTTTAAAAAATGATATTGTTTTTCTTTATGAAACAATGAAATTAGATAGTTATGACCCTCAGATAGACGGCTTTTACTACTTTCATTGTCAGAGAAGCTTTATGCACCCAAAAGCTAGGAGACCATCTGGTGGCATTGCAGTCCTAATAAAATATGACTTATATAAAAGCAAAATAGTTTCTATAGTCAAATCAAATGAACATATTATATGGTTAAAGATAAAATTCTTTAATCAAGAAATGTATCTTGGTGGTGTCTATATCCCTCCCTTGGGAAGTAGTATTAACATTTATAGTAGCTACAGTTTAGACTTATTCACTCAAATTAGGAATGATTTAGCCACGTATCTCGACACAACACCATTAGTTTCACTTTGTGGCGATTTCAACAGTAGATGTGGGCTACTAAATGACTTTGAAAGTGACATAGTTGGCAAAGATTCTGAGGTTATTGCTGATTTAAATACTGTTTTGTGTAATAACACAAGAAAAAATTCTATGTGGTCTCAAAACCTAAGGAAATCTAAAGATAAAACCATAAACAATTATGGAAAGGACCTCATTGAACTTTGTAAAACTAGCAATATCAGAATAATGAATGGTTATTTTGATCCAAATGAAACTGAACACTTTACCTGTCATACTCCTTTAGGACAAAGTGTCATTGATTATTTATTATGCAGTGAAAGTATGTTTAACGTCTTGGAAAGTTTTAACATTGTATGTAAACTTGTTGAATCGGATCATACGCCTCTTACATTCTGCTTTAGTATTCCATGTTGCAAAAATCATTACATCATGGATGTCCCCGATAAAACTAGAAATTCCGAGAACAGTCTTCAAAAATTTGTTTTTGACTCTGAAAAACTTACGGAATATCTTTTAAATTTTGAGACCGATATCTCCCAAAATAATCTATTTAATTTGGGATGCGATATTGCCAGGAATGCTGGTGTTGATGCTGTAATTGATACAGTCTATGAATATGTGACAGGAAATATTCAGTCTACTTTCAAACTGAGGAAACTGAGGAAGTCCAGGTCCTCAAAGAATACTTTTCCAACTAATAATTGGTTTGATCAAGAGTGTAAATATCATTGTAAAGTCACTAATGATTTTGCAAAACAAAATGATTTGTCAGTTGTATGTAACAAGGTTAAATATAAACTCCTAAATAAAAAATACAAGCAAGTAATACAGAGAAAAAAGAGAGAGTTTCAAGATAATAATAGGCAAACCATGCTAAATTTTCTCAGCAAAAATCAGTCAGAATGTTGGAAGCAATGGAAAAAGTTGAAAAGATCAAACAACATTCAAACTTCTGGTCCAGATCTAGAAACTTTTCATACATATTTTGAACAGCAGTCATATCCTCCAGAACGTGATTTCTTCGACACTGAACATATGAAATATATTGTTGACTCATTGCAGTCTAAATCATACATATGTAGCAATTCCGTTTCTCAACAAATTTGTGATAGTAAAATAACTACAGAAGAAGTCTCATTACATTTCCGGAAGTTAAAAAACAACAAAGCTTCAGGTGTAGATGGAATTCCGGCAGAGTTTTATAAATATGCAAATGAAAAGCTGATAACACCTTTTTGCTCTGTATTCAATTATATATTTCAAAGAGGCGAATACCCAAGCCAATGGTCTGAAGGATTAATCAAAGCATTGCATAAAAAGGGAGATAAAGATAATCCTGATAATTATAGGAAAATTACAATAAATGTTGTCATGGCCAAACTTTTTGATTCTATTCTTAACAGTAGACTATATTTTAAAAATGAAGCCTTAGGAATAGATGATCCTTTTCAATTTGGATTTACACCAAATGCCAGCACTACTGATTCTGTATTTGTTCTAGACACTGTTATCAAATCTCAACAATTTAAGCGTAAACCTATTTATCTTTGTTTTGTAGATTTTACTAAGGCTTTCGATTATATTAATCGAAGTGCTCTCTATTATAAATTGATTAATCAAAATATTGGTGAAAAGATGCTTAAAATGATAATGAGTATGTATGATAAAGCTAAAGCTAGGGTTTGTCAGTCAGGCATTATGGGTGATACATTTGACAGTAAATGTGGTGTATTGCAGGGCGGTATCTTGAGCCCTAAATTATTTAATGAATATCTTTCAGATCTGCCCCGATACTTACAGAAAAAAGACGGTATTACCATTGACACTTTCAATATAACTCATATTGCTTATGCAGATGATATAGTGTTACTGGCCAATTCAGCTGAACAGTTGCAGTCATGTGTAAATAATTTCCATAATTTTTGCAGTAAATGGCATCTTATTGTGAATGTAAATAAAACTAAAGTAATGAAGATTGGAAACCGATCTACTGATTTTTCTGTCT
The DNA here is from genome assembly GCA_026936325.1 of Platynereis dumerilii. Lineage (NCBI taxonomy): Eukaryota > Metazoa > Annelida > Polychaeta > Phyllodocida > Nereididae > Platynereis > Platynereis dumerilii. The sequence continues at coordinate 3,083,649 of JAPTHN010000004.1, forward strand.
ACTATAATGGACAGCAAATTGAAGAGGTTGTAAATTTTAAATATCTTGGTCATGTGCTTACAAATAACTACAATATTCACAATGAAATGACAGACTATCTTGTGACACAGGCTCACAAAGCTATTTTTGCACTGCAAGGTGACACTAAACAATCTCTTGGTTACATTACTCCGCAATTGTCTATGAAAATGTTCGATACTTATATTTTGCCAATACTGGAATACAATTGTGAATTATGGACAAAATCAAAACCTATAAATGAAATAGAGAAAGTACAACTCGGTTACCTAAAACATATGTTAGGTGTAAGAAAGCAAACTTCCACACTTGCAGTCTATGGCGAGACAGGGAAATTTCCTTTACATCTTAGACAACAAATGAGAATGATCAATTATTGGCTTAAACTTGAGAAAAGACCAGATGATAATGTTCTTAAAAAATGTTTGAATTTTCAGAAAAATATACCTTCACGAACATGCTGGTTCAGCAAAATAAAACAGGTACTAGAGAACAACAATATACAGTTTGGAGAAATTAATGAGACAGACCTAATAAATGAAACGTTCTCTAAGATGTTTAAAGAGAAACTATACCAAAAGTATCAAAATGATTTTTTCCAAGAAATGAATGACTCGACTAAACAACCAAAACTTAGAACTTATAAATTAATGAAGACTGATTTCAGAATAGAACCTTATTTACTACATAATATTAACAGGAAATTATACACTAAAATTGCGAGATTTCGCACTAGCTCTCACAACCTTCGAATTGAAACTGGAAGACATGAAAGCCCTAAGTTGCCTGTAGAAAACAGAATTTGTAATAAGTGCGATTTAAATGAAGTTGAAAATGAAATACATTGTTTATTGTTATGTCCTAGTCATGGATTAGACAGAGAAAATCTTATTACTATATCATCTAATATAATATGCAACTTTGATCAACTCGATAATTTTGAAAAATTTTTAGCCATTATGACATCACGAGAACCCCAATTATTAAAAGCTGTAGGTAAATTTCTTGTTAGTATTGATGTTTAATGATATAGTCTGTCGTTTTGCATTTCATTTTAAATGTATATATATATATATATAGCCCATTGTGATTTAATTTACTGATTTGTCATGTCTTAGAATTAACATTTATTTAATTGGCTGGAACCTTAAATTGTATAGATATTTTGTAAGATTGAAATTGATTATGTCTTTTTAAACTTGAACCATTTATTGTATGTTTGTATTACTATTTTGTTATTTTCTGTTTTGACAAATGTGTCAGATGTGACATTTTCCTTGTCGTAATAAAAAAAAAAAAAAAAAAAAAAAATATACTAAGAGAAGATGCAACGTGCCTCACACAATTCTCATTTTGTACATTAGCTGCTTCCTGTTTAAATTTTATTGCTCTGTGATTGGTGCAGATCTCACACCAGGGACGGACGGGATGCATCCCCCCCACCAGACCAAAATTTATATTTTTTACATGTTAATTTTATCCACACGCAGTCGCATTATGTCGCGAATTATGTGTTCCGCGACGCGATAGCCCGATAGACCCCCCCACCGGAATTTTCTGGATCCTCCCCTGTCTCACACCAGGTGACGTCACAACTGTTGTCACCCTAGCAACCTATGATAGTTTGATCTGTGATGTCACAGGACAAGTTGTCCAAAATGCATTGCAGCAGGAAGACATCCTTTCACAGAAAACACACTTCTGAGCGTTGCATCTCCTCCGTCACAGGGTAGAACCTCGTTAGGCATGCAGCTATCTGCAGCTCCCGGAGGTGAATAGACTGCTAAGACAGGTGACACAATTATTAGGCCTACAGGTCCGTCTGAGCGCCCAGCCGGTCAGCCGTGCGTATACTATAGACAGATTGATCTATTCGCCCAGCCTGGAGATGCAGATATATATATATATATATATACTGCCTCTGCGAAAAAGTTTAAAAGGTATGTGACACCCAAGCTGGCACATGGCTGTCAGGGCAGACTGGCCTACGTGTATGTGGCAGAGTGGCAGCTGCCAAGGCCCAACCACTCACTTGGGGGGGGGGGGGGGGTAATCAGGGACGGACGCAGGGGGGGATGGGGGGATGCATCCCCCCCAGACCATAATTTGTATATTTTTACATGCTAAGTTTATAAGCGTGTAGTCGCCTTATGTCGCGAGCTAAGCGTTCAACGACGCGATAGCCCGATAGACCCCCCCCACCAGAATTTTCTGGATCACCCCCTGGGGGCAATGTGAGACCAACAAAATAAACGATAGAGGAAAAATCCAAAATGTCTGTCTTTGGTCCCAACTTTATGACTGTCATACAATAAAATTTTAAGGTTAGAGCAAACATAATTTACCAAATTGCCTCTTTATCTTTTGTCACATTACAAATCTCCTCTTTTATCTTCTGTCAAATTACAAATCTCCTCTTTTATCTTTTGTAAAATTAAAAATCTCCTTTTTTATCTTTTGTTACATCGCAAATCTCATCTTGTTTCTTTTGTCACATTACAAATGTCCCCTTTTATTTTTGTCACCTCCTCTATATTCTGTCAAATCACAAATCTCTTCTAAATTTTGTCACACCACTAATCTCCTCTTTTATCTTCTGTCACACAATATATCTCCTCTTTTCTTTTCTGTCACACTACAAATTTCCTCTTTTATCTTCTGTCGCATTACAAATCTCCTCGTTTATCTTATCTTAAGATTGTCAAGTTATAAATCTCCTCTTTTACCTTCTTTCACATAACAATCCTCTTTTGTCTTTTGCCACCAATATGTTAGAAATCTCCTATTTTATATTTTGTCAAATTACAAACCTCCTCCTTTATCTTTTGTCAAATCACAAATCTCCTCTTTCATCTTTTGCCACTTGTAAATATGTTACACATCTCCTCTCTTATCTTTTGTCACATCAAAAATCTCCTCTTTTATCTTTGGCCACATTATGAATCTCATCTTTTATCTTTTGTCATATTAAAAATCTCCTCTTTTATTTTGCCACATTACAATCTCCTCTTTTATCATATGTCACATTACAAATCTCCTCTTTTATCTTCTGTCATATTACAAATCTCCTCTTTTATTCTGTCAAATTACAAATCTCCTCTTTTATTTTTGCCACATTACAAATCTCATCTTTTATCTTATGTCACACTAAAAATCTTCTCTTTTATATTCTGTCAAATTACACATCTCCTCTTTCATCGTCTGTCACATAATATATCTCCTCTCTATATATTTTCTATCAAATTACAAATCTCCTCTTTTATTTTTTTCACATTAAAAATCCCCTCTTATATCTTCTGTCACATTAAATATCTCCTCTTTTATCTTCTGTCATATACAAATCTCCTCTTTTACCTTTGGTCACATTACAAATCTCCTCTTTTATCTTATTTCACATTACAAATCTCCTCTTTTATCTTCTGTCACATTACAAATCTCCTCTTTTATCTTCTGTCATATTACAAATCTCCTCTTTTATAATAATAGATACGCTCATCTCCCACCAGAAGTTGGTCAAAAAACCTCTGTATATCTGCTTTATAGACTTTACAAAAGCATTTGATTTCATCAACAGAGACTTGTTATATTATAAATTACTTAAAAGTGGGTTTGGTGGCAAATTAGTGAGAATAGTAGTCAGTATGTTTAGTAAGGCAAAGGCTAGAGTAAGATGGAATGGAGAAATTGGTGAACAGATAGATAGCACCCATCATGGGGTATTACAAGGTGGTATAATCAGTCCAAAACTGTTTAATATTTTCTTAGCTGATCTGTATGAATATCTTGAAAGCAATCAAGGGGTAGAAATAAATGGCACCCATTTCACCCATCTATTATATGCTGATAACTTGGTGTTGATGTCTGAAAGTGAAAATGGCCTGCAAATATTATTGGACAATCTGGCAGACTATTGCAGAAAATGGCACCTGATCGTAAACTGTGGCAAAACTAAAGTTATGATGTATAATGTCTCTAAGAAAGTTAAAACTACACACAAATTTGTCTTAGACAATGAGAAATTGGAAGTTGTTGATTCCTTTAAATATCTCGGCCATGTTCTGTCTTCCTCCAGAAATATCCATTCATCAATGCATGGTCATATTGCTACTCAAGCCCAGAGGGCAGTTCACTTACTCTATGATAACATTAAAAAGACAGTAGGTCATTTAACTCCGCAACTTAGTCTCAAAATGTTTGACACACACGTCCTCCCAATTCTGGAGTACAACAATGAATTATGGTTTAGTGCAAAGAAAATCGATGCCATAGAGAAAATACAGATTCAATTCTTAAAAAATATGCTGGGTGTTAGAAGGCAAACCTCAAGCATAGGCATTTATGCTGACAGTGGGAGGTTCCCACTGGTGATTAGGCAACATGTTTCTGCAGTAAAATATCTGCAAAGGTTAAACTCTCCTGATTGCCCTGCTATTTTAGTTAAGTGTCTACAGCTACAGAAGAAAATATATAATTCACATAAAGATTGTTGGTACAGAAGATTATGTATCTCTTTAGAAAAATATGATATTTCTGATATTAATGACCTCAGTATAATTCCAAGTGCGATATACAAACATACTCAGACTAAACTATTAAGCGAAATTGGAGACTCTGTTAACAATCCTTAAAGCTCAGGACATATAGACTCTTCAAAACGGAAATGCGTATTGAACCTTATCTGATTTCAGGCTTGCCTAAGAATCTTTATTGTTGTATAGCCCGTTTTAGGCTGAGCTCACACAATCTACAGATAGAATTAGGCAGACACAAACGGCCTTACGTCGAGGCCGAGGACCGTAAGTGCAATAATTGTGATATATGAATGTAGTAGAAGATGAGGAACACTTCTTGATGGCGTGCCCGAGATGGCAACAATACCGTCAAAAATTGATAGATAATATATCGAACCTTATCCCCGGGTTTTTGATATCTAGTCAGAATCAGCAATTCCTCAAAATAATGTCAAGCAAAATACTTAATGTAAATGTAGCTCTGGGTCATTACTTGAATTCTTCATTCAGCGATTTGAATACTTGATACACCTTTTTGGTATGACCTTCGTTAATCTTGGTAGCGATTGGCAAATTATTGGTACTGTGTTTGCTTTGTATATGTATATATATATACTCCACTTATTGCTATGATTTTATTTATTTTCTGAAGAATTGATAATTGTGTATATATGATTTGTGTTACTATTTTATGTCAACTCCGTCCTGTCAATTGTCTGTGTTTTGTCTTTTTGTCAACTCCGTCCTTTCAATTGTCTGTGTTTTGTGTTTGTGTCAACTCCATCCTGTCAATTGTCTGTGTTTGTCTCTTACTGTTTGGTGCATGACTGGTGCTAACCATAAAATGTGATTTCCATTAAGGTGCAAATTAATATCTATATTTTATAAATTGTATATATATTGGTACGTTCTACATATTTCATGTTTTATTTATTATATATACGTTACTCGATACCGTCTTCAATTCATTTAGTGCATTAATTGTTTTGAAATATCATCATGTTTTTATGTAATTAACATGTAATTATCTGAACCTTGTCTTCTGCAATTACTTTATTACAAAACATATATGTATATGACAAATTTTAATTTCAACTCGCCTATAATTATTCATTGTTATCCTGTATGATATATAAAAATATATAATGTTTATCATAAAATAGAAAAGTATAAATATTTTTAAATTAACATAATCAATAACAATGCAATACTATAACTGCTCTTATTCGTAGATGTATTTGCTATTCCTCTATTGTATATAGATGTAGTCACTATACCTCTTTTGTAAATATCTTCTGTTTTTGACTGCATTACGTATTTCTATTCTTATGTTTTTATGACACATGTATCTTCATGATATTCCGTTTTCAAATAAAAGTTTATATATATATATATCTTCTGTGACATTACAAATCACCTGTTTTATCTTCTGTCACATTACAAATCTCCTCTTTTAGCTTCTCTCTTACAAATCTCATCTTTTATTTGTAATATTACAAATTTGCCTCCTCTTTTATATTCTGGTAAATTACAAATCTCCTCTTTTATCTTATTTCACATTACAAATTTCCTCTATTATCTTCTTTCACAATCTCCTCTATTATCCTCTTTCACATTAGAAAATTTCCTGTTTTATCTTCTGTCACATTACAAATCTTCTCTTTTATCTCCTTTCACATTACAAATCTCCTTGTTTATATTCTGTCACGTCACAAATCTCCTCTTTTATCTTTTGACACAAATATGCTGCAAATCTCCTCTTTTATCTTTCATCACATTAAAAATCTCCTCTTTTATCTTTCGTCACATTACAAATCTCCTCTTTTATCTTTTGTCACATCACAAATCTCCTCTAAATTTTTGTCACACCACTAATCTCCTATTTTATCTTCTGTCACACAATATAGCTCCTCTTTTATATCTGTCACACTACCAATCTCCTCTTTTATCTTCTGTCACATAACAAATCTCCTCTTTTATCTTCTGTCACATAACAAATCTCCTATTTTATCTTGTGTCATATAAAAATCTCCTCTTTTACCTTTGGTCACATTACAAATCTTCTCTTTTATCTTATTTCACATTACAAATCTCCTCTCTTATCTTCTCTCTTACAAATCTCCTCTTTTACCTTTTGTCATGTTACAAATCTCCTCTTTTATATTCTGGTAAATTACAAATCTCCTCTTTTATCTTATTTCACATTACAAATCTCCTCTTTTATCTTCCTTCACAATCTCCTCTATTATCTTCTTTCACATTCAAAAATCTCCTCTTTTATCTTCTTTCACATCACAAATCTCCTCTTTCATTTTTTGCCACAAATATGCCACAAATCTCCTCTATTATCTTTTGTCACATTAAAATCTAATCTTTTATTTCTTGTCACATTACAAATCTCCTCTTTAATTTTGTAAAATTAAATGACAAATCACTTCTTTTACATTTTCTTAAATCTTTTGTCACATCACAAATCTCCTCTTTTATCTTTTGTCACATTACAAATCTTCTCTTTTATATTATTTCACATTACAAATCTCCTTGTTTATATTCTGTCACGTCACAAATCTCCTCTTTTATCTTTTGACACATCACAAATCTCCTCTTTTATCTTTTGACACATCACAAATCTCCTTTTTTATGGTTTGTCACATCATTTTCTGTCATTCATCTTCTTTCACAGTAATGTTTTGTACGCAACCATCTGGAGTCATTCTGGGCCTACCTTATAATGTTTCTCCTCTTTTATTTTCAGTCACAATTCAAGTCTAAATATTTCTGTCTCTGTTGGCAGTTGATATCTCTGCTTCATCTACTGCAACATAAACCTTAATGACCCGAATGTATCCTCAACAATCGTAACCTAAAGTTTTAATTATAATTCTGAAATTACCCGCTTCGCATTCGCAATATTGAACTCAATGAATGGTCATTTTCAGCTGTTTTTATCGAAATATTCAATGTAACATTTAATTAAACACAATTCGTTTATATACATTTTTCAACATAAGTCAATCAATCAAATAAAAAACAACCAATTTAAATAAACTATTATTTTTGTTAGTTCTTCGCTTTTTTCCCTCCTGCAAGTGAAAGAAGTAGAGATCAATTAATTCACATAAATCAAAAAATAATTATTATTCTATACAATAAACTAGACATCTAATAGATATGTTTTTTTCAGACTTTTAAATCAGCTCTATTTAATCGCAAAGGATTAAACAGATACTGTATTTTCTGATTCTCCTGATTTGGGAGCAGTTTTGTAATGAAAATGTATTAGGGGGCGGCCATTTGGTATCCAGAGGGGGCTTGGAGTTTTGCTTGGGGGAAATGATTTATTTCACCATAACGGTGGCAGTAACTATTTATTTCAACCACGCAGAGTCCCCGGGGAGTCTCCTGAATATTCATTCCTAAATCAAGCAACACCCTGCTAAGAAATTCCTCCCCTGAAATTATTTATTTCAAGGCTGTCCAAGGATAATTCATTTCACCAAAACTGAGCGAGAATTTATTTATTTAAAATAAAAAATCTGAGCCCCTCCACCTTAAGATTAAATGGTGGCCCCCTTCACCTCAACAGTGTGTAGTTGATTACTTTAAAATGTTTACCGTCTGGACACACACGCTCCTTAGGGTTACGCGGATCTGGAAAAATGAGGAATTCACAATCTTCACACCGAGGTATCGGAGCACTGCAGGCTCCCACACGAAGATTCTTTGGTCCATGTTTCCCTTTTCGCTTACTTGGAGCTTCAGATGTTTTTGCCCGAGGCCTTGATTTTCTTTCCTTGGATGATGCTGTTTTTCCTTGAGATTTTGCTGTATTTCCCTGAGATTTTGCTGTTTTTGCCAATTTTTCTGTTTTTGCCTGAGACTTTGATGTTTTTGCCTTGGAAGGTACTGTTTTTTCCTTAGATGGTGCTGGTTGTGCCCAAGATGGCCAAGACATTTTTGCCTTTTTCACCTGAGATGCTTCTGGTTTTACCTTAGATGGTGATGTTTTTTCTGTTTTTGCCCGAGACTTTGATATTTTAGCTTGAGACTTCGATGTTTTTCCCTGAGATTGTGTCGTTTTTGATGTTTTTTCTGTTTTTGCCTTGGATGGAGCTTTTTTTACCTGAGATGGTGCTGGTTTTACCTCAGAGGTTGATGTTTTCTCTGCTTTTGCCTTAGACTTTGACGATTTTGCCTGAGATGTTTCTGTTTTTGGTTTGGGTGGTGCTGTTTTCTCCTTGGATGATACAATCTTTGCCTTAGATGGTGCTGTTTTTATCTCAGATGGTGATGTTTTTTCTGCTCTTACTTGAGACTTTGGTCTTTTTGTCTGAGATGTTTTTGTTTTTGCTTTTGCCTGGACAGGCTGTGCTGTTTGCTGCTGAGATGGTGCGGTTTTTTCCTGAGATGGTGCTGGTTTTTCCTGAGATAGTGCTGTTTTCGTCCAAGATGTTTCTGTGTTTGCCTGAGACTTTGATGTCTTTGCCTGAGACGGTGCTGTTTTTACTTCGGATGATGCAATTTTTGTCTGAGATGGTGCTGTGTTTAGCTGAGACGGTGCTTTTTTTACCTGAGACTTGGATGTTTTTGCCTGAGATGATGAAGATTTTCTTCTCTCTGTTGAAGTATCTGGTGATGCTTCAGATTTACTCGTTGATTCACCTTGCTCTTGATTTTGGGGTGCTGCTTTAATTGCTGTGGGCTTAGGCAGAGGCAAAGGTCTAGACTCCAACTGATCGTACGGGGAAAGGCGCGCTGCTTTAGATGATGGTGCCACTTCCGGTTTGACTGAATCAACATAAGGTTGTTTGGGCAAAGGCAAAGGTCTTGCTTCCAGTTGATGATACTTGGTAAGCCGAGCAGCCTTACGAGAGGGCCCGGATGAGTCGAACGAAGATTTTCGTTTTACTTGTGGACTTCGTTCGGGCAAAGGCAGAGGTTTTTCTTCTTGCTGATCAGACTCGGAAAGCCGAGCAGCTTCAGGAGGTGGTTCGGATGACAGGCAAGAAGATTTTCGTTTCACTTGTGAACTTCGTTCAGGCAAAGGCAGAGGTCTTGATTCTATCTGATCGTATTTGGAAAGCCGAGCAGCTTTAGGAGGTGGTCCAGTTGAATGGCATGAAGATTTTCGTTTTACCTGTGCACTTCGTTCAGGCAAAGGCAGAGGCCTTGATTCTATCTGATCGTATTTGGAAAGCCGAGCAGCTTTAGGAGTTGGTCCAGTTGAATGGCACGAAGATTTTCGCTTAACTTGTGGACTGCGTTCGGGCAAAGGATGAGGTATTTCTTCTTGCTCAGACTCAGAAAGCTGAGCAGCTTTAGGAGCTGGTTCGGATGACTGGCACGAAGATTTTCGTTTCACTTGTGAAGTTCGTTTGGGCAAAGGCAGAGGTCTTTCTTCTATCTGATCGTATTTGGAAAGCCGAGCAGCTTTAGGAGGTGGTTCGGATGAATGGCACGAAGATTTTCGTTTTACTTGTGGACTTCGTTCGGGCAAAGGCAGAGGTTTTTCTTCTTGCTGATCAGACTCGGAAAGCCGAGCAGCTTCAGGAGGTGGTCCAGATGAAAGGAATGAAGATTTCCGTTTTACTTGTGAACTACGTCTGGGCAAAGGCAGAGGCCTTGATTCTATCTGATCGTATTTGGAAAGCCGAGCAGCTTTAGGAGGTGGTCCAGTTGAATGGCACGAAGATTTTCGTTTTACTTGTGAACTTCGTTCGGGCAAAGGCAGAGGTCTTGCTTCTATCTGATCGTATTTGGAAAGCCGAGCAGCCTTAGAAGGTGGCCCAGTTGAATCGCACGAAGATTTCCGTTTTACCTGTGAACTTCGTTCAGGCAAAGGCAGAGGTTTTTCTCCTATCTGATTGTATTTGGAAAGCCGAGCAGCTTTATGAGGTGGTCCAGTAGAATCGCACAAAGATTTTTGTTTTACTTGTGCACTTCGTTCGGGCAATGTGCAACTCAAAGATGAAGGTGCACGATATGGCAAATAAGCACTTTGCGGAAGTGGTGCCTCTCCAGATGTGACTGATAATCTGGGTGCTGATGATTTGTGTGCCATAGTAGAACTGGACACGCATCGGGTGGGTGAAGGCAAAGCTCTCGATTCTAATTGATCGTACTTGGAGAGATGAGCATCTTTAGAATGTGAACTGGATGTCCGACTCAGCGATTTACTTTTTAACAGTGACCTTAAAGATGACCAAGGGCGAGGCGAGGTTGTTGAAGACGGGCTTACTTCTGGTTCTTCTGGTTCTTCTGCTTTTGTGCTTTCTTCTTCTTCCTCTGAAACGTTGCTCTCTTCCACTCCTGCCTCTTTTTTGCCAAGTTCTTCTCTGTCTGCCTCTGTATCATTTTCTCCTTCTTTGATATCGACTTCTTCTTCATTTTCTTTTCCTTCTTCATCTTTTACAGCTACTTCTTCTTCTTCAGCATCCTCTCCTTCTTTACTTTCTTCTTCTTCCGCCTCATCCTCTGTCTTTTTGCTCTGGAAACTTTCACTTGCCCTACCACCTGCAAATTTATTTTATTTATTTATTGATTCGTTGAAAAAGGCAAAAATCAAATTCTTGACAGATTCATGGCAATAAAATTGTTCAGGTTGAATACACTGGGTTCCCAATTATTATGCATAATTTTGTCCCATTGAAATAGCGTAGTAAATGGGAATGACTTGAGATTTTATAAAAAATAGTGATTGCATAATAATTGGGAACGCGGTGCATAATATGCTGTTAGTATACCTGGAGCTCTTGTCTCCTGGGCTGGCTTAGTTTTAGATGTAGGTAAATAATCTAATACACTTGGTCGTTGTCGGGGTGTTGCTTTAATCGTTTTGGGTTTTAGTGGGGATCGAAGTTTGGGAGATTCAGGTGCTGATCTTGGCGGGGATCGAAGTTCAGGTGATGCGCTGAGGTTGAGAGATAATAGAAGTTTTGACGGTGATTTGAATGATAAACTCGAATTGGAGAAAGCCAATTTGGGTAAAGGCAGACGTCTAGCCTCCGACTGATCGTACTTGGAACATTTTGAAGATTCGGGAGATTTTCCAGATAAAAGGTTGGAAAATTTTCGGTTCAATTGTGTTCTTACAGATGACCTAGATGGGGAGGAGGGTGTTGAAGAGGGAGAGGGGTTAAATTGTGAACTTCTATATGGGCTAGGCAGAGGGGTGGATGTTCTAGAGGGGTTAAATTGTGAACTTCTATATGGGCTAAGCAGAGGGGTGGATGTTCTAGAGGGGTTAAATTGTGAACTTCTATATGGGCTCGGCAGAGGGGAGGATGTTCTAGGCAGAGGGGTGGATGTTCTAGAGGGGTTAAATTTTGAACTTCTAGATGGGCTAAGCAGAGGGGTGGATGTTCTAGGCAGAGGGTTGGATGTTCTAGAGGGGTTAAATTTTGAACTTCTATATGGGCTAGGCAAAGGGGAGGATGTTCTAGGGGGGTTAAATTGCAATCTCATAGGTGGACGAGGTGGAGGGGGAGGAGGAGGGGGTGCAGGGGGGATTTCATCTTCCTTTTTATCATCCTCCTCTTCTTCGTTTTTTGCTTCTTCTTTAGCTCCTTCTTTTTTATCATTTTCTTCTTCTTTATTTCCTGCTGTCTCATCTGCAATAATATATACCGCCCATTATTTACAATAGGGGAGACCGGGGCTGGTTGTCACAGGGGCAGGTTGTCACACTTTTTATTGCACTAAACTATGGAGTCACACAGCTCAACCAATCATTGTTTACTGCTTTTATAAACCCCTGGAGTCTTTCTGAAAAATCGTGACCCCTGAAAGGGAGTCTGGTAGGCACACGGTCTGTTAAAAATTTCCTGTCACAAAAAGTAATTTTTTACCTTCAACTTGCATGCAATACTAGTCTTTATCAAATAGTTGTTGAAAAAGGTACAGTTAATAAACTTACCATGTAGACATTTCTTTAAATCATGATAACAACAAATAGTGAAAATTTTGATAACAATGGCCTTGGTCACCCGTTTTTGGAATTTTCATCAATCGGGGCAGGTTGTCACAAAAAGGCGGGGCAAGTTGTCACACTTTTTGGAGCTGGCTGTTACCTATTAGAACCAGGCTTTTAAACCAAAAAACTAACACAAATATAAATGTGTGCTTTATACATGCTATTGGTGACTGAAGATGTATGCAGATATTGCATTGTGTTTAAATAAATCGATTTCAAATTTATATGTAAAATTTGCTAAAAAAATCGTAAAAATCCTCCTCCAGATCAGAATGCTTTCCTGCTGATTGGTAAGCCTTCATTTGTAGCACCCTTGTACACAGTAGCGTGTTTGTTAAGGTCTTCACTGGGCAAGCAAATGATTCCTCATATGTCCAAAATAACTTTTCTTGGTCAAGATCTGCTCTACAGAGTTCCACTTCCTGCATCCGAGCTCTTAACCAAAAGTGTGACAACCTGCCCCGAGAGTGTGACAACCTGCCCCGAAAGTGTGACAACCTGCCCCGAATTCTGAATTTTACAAAATGTCCAATAGGACATCAAGATTTCAAATGATATAGGTATATATTCACCAAATAGGTTTAAGTCACTCCCCTTTAGCCATTCATATAGAATGGCAGTGCTCCTGCATGCTTTAAATAGAAATAGTAGCATGTTCAAGTTTTACACACTGTGACAACCTGCCCCTGTGACAACCAGCCCCGGTCTCCCCTACATTATGTATCAGGAAAAAAAAGTATCAAGTTGCATTTTAAAACCAATAAGAACTAAATGTGTGACCTTTTTTCGAATTCATCGTCTCAAAATAATTCAAACTAAAGAAATATAATGGCCCTACTTATTTTTTCTCAGCCTCTCAATATCAAGGATCGCTACAGGAGTGGCAATTGCCCCCTCTAAGATAAGGAGACAAGGCTATGCAAAACAGCTTGTAAATTAATTTCATTGTTTATTTTGGTCTTTTAGGAATAAGAGCTTTAGAATAAATTTTAACCATGAATTATTTTAACGTAGATTTATCGAAGCAGAAATGGAGGAAAAAATTCACCTTAGCGGGCCGTGAAAAATGACCATATTTAGCAAGTGCAAATAATCATGTTTCCCTCAAACCCCCGCGCAATGACGTCTTTCAAACAATATAGTTACAACGGAACTAAAACTTCTTGATATTTGTACGTGTTTTTGTGACAAAAAATAAGCCATTTAAGCGCTGATAGTGTCAAATAACAAGATTTAGTTGATGAGTCACCACAGCCCACTAATCTGAATACCCGGAATGGATCGCAACTTACCAACAATTTCTTTTTCCGTCTCGTTTGGCTGTGCAGGTGCTGCTTTTTGAAGTTGTTTACTTTGCTTTGTTTTGTTGTTAGATTCAGTGGGCACTGTCCGCACAGGGTCTCTTCCACGAACAAATGAATTGTACCTGGGGGGTATATATCCTGACCTCACCATGGAGAATTCTTTCACCTTCCATTTGAACTTCTTCTCTTCAGCCATTTTGTTTTGAAATTTCTGTCACTGTGAGAGGAACGTAAGAGGAGTGCTCAGGTGTCGGCGGTTAGCCTGCCTGTCACTGTGTCACCCTGTATTTCTCTGTTTGTATAGTGTTGTTTTTGCTATTATTCTGTGGATTTTCTATGTATGATTGAAGTAAACTTTGACAAATTCTCTTACTTGTCAAGCGTCGTCTTTCTGTCTGTCGTTATTATATCAGATTGAGGCTAAATAGGGAAAAAGTTGTCATTGGTTACTAATGGTTAGCAACGCAAAGTTCTGTGACTAGTTCTTATCAAATTGAGGCAAAATGGGAGCCTCATTTTTGGAGTCTTGTAATTCCAAATTTTTTAAAAGTTTAAATATAGGGTTAACTAATTTCCCGGTTTTTGGAAGAACTGGGAAACAATGTTGCCATTTCTGGGAATCCTGGGCATCGAGGTATTAGGCTTACATTTTGCAGGATTTTGCACGTAGACAAATAATTGGTGAAAGTGCAATTTTGATCGAGCATATTCACAAACAGCACACTCTAAAAAATGTCAGACAAAATTGTTTTTTTAGATTCAAAATGGTTTTTTGAAAAACCAAATTTCAATGCAAAAAACCAACATGGATTTTTTTAAAAATAGCCTATCCTATCCCCACCTACTATAGGCCTAGACCCTTTCTTTTTCCCAGAGTATTTTTTTAAGGATTTCTGAATGGGAGACCGACCAAACTTCCTGGAACCATTATTCGTAGCACTTACTTGCGCGATATCTGAAGATCTGGAGAACATCCAATAGATATACAAAGTATTTATGCCTCTGCTCATGATATGTAATGAATATTTTGATGAAGTGCTACAGTTTCACAATTGGTGTAATTCAAATTTTCTGAATTTAAATGTATCTAAAACAAAAGAATTAATTGTGAACTTTGGAAAAGACAAACATATTGGTCCACCTGTCTTAATTGATAACAAAGAAGTCGAGGTTGTTAATTCGAATAAGTATCTTCGTACAGTAATTGATAACAACTTGAATGGTGATGAAAATATTATCAGAATTACAAAGAAAGCTAGACAACGTTTGTTTGTTTTTTCTCAGAAAACTAAGAAGTGTCAATGTTGATAGAAAAATCCTCAATCTGTTTTATACAAGCATTATTCAGTCTGTTATTACTTTTTGCATTATTTGCTGGTATGGAAACTCAACAAAATTGAATTTCAACAACCTTGATAGAATTATAAAATCAGCTAGAAGACTGGGATGTAATGAAATAGACAACACAAGTGAATTGTACACATGTTTCATGAAAAAGAAAGTTAAATTTATTATGAACGACTGTAATCATCCTTTAAATACCTTTTTTCATTTTCTGCCCTCAGGCATAAGACTTAACTCAAATTTTTGTAGGACAGATCGTTTAAAAAAATCATTTGTTCCGTCTGCTATTCGTCTATTTAACAAGTCATAATTTTTGTATTCTAGTCATACCTCATATATGTTTTTGTTGTTATATGTTTTTACATGTTTTTACACTATTTTATTGCTGTTATACCATTTGATTTTCATGCCTGCAAAACGAGTTTCTTGAATGAGGATTAATAAAGTTATTGTCATTGTCATTGTCATATGCTTGCAGAAAGGAGTACGAACTGATGAGGGGGTGGTGATTTAGGTATTGGGCTAAATTACAGCGAAGCAAGGTTTACAAATTTCTGATTTATAACAATTTAAATTAAACATAGGCTGCGCAGCAGCAAATCTCAGCGAAAGACATCTGTAAAGTCATAAAAGTGATGTTGACAAAATTGGTATAATGCAATCGTGGCCAAATCTTGGCATGAAATTATCTATATACCCGCTGCCCTACCATCTGCCCGCCTGCCTGCCAGGGTATGTAAAACCATGGGAAGGCTGAACTAGACAAATTTACACATATTATGTCGCAGTTTCATACATGTACAGGGAATAGGTTATGAGCTGTGGGTCGAAAACCAAGAAGTATATTAATTAATATTTTTCAAATCTTTTCTAAATATTTAAAAAGTGTTAAAACTACCTATCAATGAGACCAGTGAAAGATCTTTATAGGCAATATGTGGATGAATTTTTGGCAAGGTACATCCAAAAGAGGCTAAGTTTTGGACCAGAAACCAAAAATTATAATTTGCAATATATTTTGTCAATATTTCAAAAATTATAGAATGACCATGAATCACACCATCAAAAGGCACAACAGCATCATATAGGTGATATGTGTATGAAATGTCATCCATGTACATGCAATACTGGGCAAGTTTTGGGCCAGAAATGAAAAAAAAAAAGTTTTTATTATTTTTTCTCAATATTTCAAAAACTATAGAATACCCATCAATCAGACCATCAAAAGGCACAATTGGACTACATAGGCTATATGTGTACCAAATTTCATCCATGTACATGCGATAGTGACCGAGTCTTGATCCGGAAACGAAAAAAATAATTTTTTATCTTTTTGTTTAATATTTCAAAAAGTATGGATTATCCATCAATCAGACCATCAAAAGGCACAACCAGACCATATGGGCTATATGTGTACCAAATTTCATCTATGTACATGCAATAGGGCCCGAGTTCTGGCCCGGAAACTATCTATCCGCCCGCCGCCCGGACGCCCGACCGCCCGGACGCCCGCCCGGCGGACGGACAACATTTTACCAAAGTGATAACAATACCTTCTTCGAACTTCGTTCGCTGAAGGTAAAAATATAATACATCAGTTTCAGATGCACAAATGACCTTCAAACATTGAGACAACAAAGTGTTTAATTCCTGAGTGCTTCAAAAAATTTGGTCTCCCAGTGGTACCAATATGCCAATGAGACCAAATCTGTCCACTGGGAGACCATTTGGTCTCCTAGTTACTATGTTAAAAAATGCAATGCTTTTTCCTGCACACCTGTTGATATGCAGACTTCTGACACTCACCAAGGCTTGATAAAAGACAACGGGAAAATTATTTAGCCTGCTAATCAAAGCAGGTCATCAACAAGTCCTCCCATCA
Source organism: Platynereis dumerilii (assembly GCA_026936325.1). Lineage (NCBI taxonomy): Eukaryota > Metazoa > Annelida > Polychaeta > Phyllodocida > Nereididae > Platynereis > Platynereis dumerilii. Next base: position 3,100,680 of record JAPTHN010000004.1, read on the forward strand.
AAGTATTGTCATCATTTGGGCAGTCACCATGCAACACTGCACAGTGCCCCTGAGCAAACTTTAAGATTTAAAAAAAAAAGCGAGAAGACGAATAGCATGCGGCTGTAGAGCAACGTCAGGAGAATGTTTTAAGACAAAAACGAAAAAAATCTGTTGGGAAAATTTTGAGTTATACCAATTTTAAGATTTTTGTTTATCACACCCATATTTGATGTCCGAAATAGGGGTTATGAAAGTGGATATAAGTTATTTAAGTCATTCACAGAGACAGTTTTTGAAGGAAAGACAGTATTCTATAATTTCATTTTCTTTATATTCATTAATTAAATTGTTTTTCCTTCAAGACCAAATAAAGTAAATTCTGATTCTGTATGACTTTTTGCAAATATTCAAGTCTTATTAATTTTCTTGAATAAATACTGTACACATCGTTTCTCTCGGCTTTCATGTCAGTGTTAAGAAAGACATTAAAGTGAGTGGGGCTATATGTATGTCTCCTTGCTCTGCGCCCTAGGCGACCGCCTAATTGGCCTAATGGTAGAGCCGGCCCTGTCTAGGGTCTCGTCCAAATGAGATTTCAGACGAGAACAGAAAATGGAGTCGAGCGGTTTTTATGTCAACATCTTGAATTCTATGAATTTCTTGCAATATTTCTCAATAAATACGCCAACTTTTATGCAAGTAATATATTCAATACTTGCTGCTCTGTATCGATACATTATCAATGCAGACAGCTTTTCCGATGCATCGATTATGGCCGCATCGATGACAGCCCTACCATAAAGTTTTAGCTTTAAGAACTACAAAGACCAATTACGAATATATTAAGTTGTATTTATTTAAATCATTCATAGTAACATTACCATGGAAAACGAAGAAATTTGGACTCATTTAATATTGAGATATTTTTGTTATTTTTTCACTTTGCTTTTCCACCTACAAAAAGATGAAGAATTAATGGCTATTAGTTGATTCATGCCAAGAAGTGGAACTGTTATCTGGGAAATAATTCATTTATAAACTGCCCAGAGGAAAAAAAATAGTACATTTGAAGCGCTCAAATTATTCAAATTACGCTTCATTTATACTCCCTATATGCAAATTCATATGATCCAAATACGGTCCCCTGTAGAAAATATACAAATTTTCGCAGTACAATAGGAGTGCATTTGGTAATTTAAATAATTCGAGCCCTTCACATGTACTCTTCTTTCCTCTGGATGGTCTTAAACCTACTATATGACCATATATCCTCCCCTGAGGAATCTCAGAAAAATATCCAAATTGATCATAATTACCATATGGGCATACACGCTCCATGGGGATATTCGGATCTGGATGTACGATGACGTCGCAATTTTGTTGCAGGGGGCAGCTGCGAATTTCAATAAAAACATCCATGACAGTAACAACAAGTTGGAGGGGTCCAACAACAGCAACAACAAGTATGACAACAACAAGATGAGGATTTATCGCCTTTTTTCCCTTTATCCCCCTTTTTGCCTTTTTCTCCTTCTTCAGCTTTTCCTTTTTCATCGTCATCTTCCTTTTTATTGCCCTCTTCTTCTGCAATTATTTATTCTGTCAATTATTTACGATGTATAGGAACAAATTTTCATGCTCGCTATTTTGCAATGTCCTTCATCACCCAAACGAAGGCAGGGGGATATTGGATATTGAAATAGTCATTTCACACAAAATCTAAAAATAACCAAATTTTGACATATGAGGTTTTGCATTATCATCATCTAAATTTCATCAAGTTGCATTCGAAATTTTCAGAACGCAAAATGTGTGACCTTTTTTTCAAGTTCAAGTTCAGTTCAAGAACTTTTATTGACCATCTTTAGACAATACATCATATATACATGATAATATAATCTGCTATTGTTATGGGATATAAGTTAAATGGTAGGCAGATGATTATAAAATTGTATGTGCCTTTAACATATATGTTATGAATAAAAGTATTGAAATAATTTCTAATTCATTGTCTCAAAATTATTGAAGCAAAAGAAATGTCATCGACATGTACAGTACAATCCAAAATAGAGTAAGAAAACTTTCTCTGCGAAGTCCTCCGTTTACCTTTTCTGCCCTCCTTTCTCCTCTCCACCCCAAATCTCCTTACAACTACTCACCACAAATTTGCTACCTCTTACTCAAAAGTGTCTTTAGAGGACAGCTGGAAATGTAATTGCAATTAGCAAAGGGGCACACTATCATGGCAATCAAACACAGTGGGGGTGATGGAGTCTGAATTGTTATTGACTTAATGTAAATTTAACCCAATTTTAAAAGGTAGTTAAAATTAGGTGAAGGCAGGAAGTGATTTGGAGAGAGCCAAAATGTATGCTAGGGGAAAGTAGTAGCTGATTCTTCCTTCTTTCTGGGGTAGTCGTACTCTATTTTGGGTTGTGCTGTATATATAGGTGTAGGCTACTAAACCCTGCACATTTTTTATAAGTTATTTATGTCTACTGACATCACAGATATGAAGCCAGTTGTACGAGTGGAACTCTTCTTTTTACTGCTCCCCGACATCTCCACGCACATAATGGGTACATTCGATTCCATCTACTCCAACTACTCCGGAAGTTATGCATCTACTCCAGGAAGTGACGTTTCTACTATGGGAGTAACTACTCCAAAGTGCCCCCAAATCGAATGAAAGGGAGTACTTTAGAACGTCATTATTTCGGGGTTCCCTTGCTATGGGGATTCCCTTGCTAATAGCAATTCACGTCGTCATTTGACATCGTCGATCGATTGCCTTAATTGTGTCAATTGAATTCCTCTAATCCACATCAAAACAAAGCAATCAGTCACGAAACCGAAGCTTCTGAAGCGTCATTTATTTATGTAAACAATCATACGTCATGGATATCCCAATTGAAGGAGTACTTCCGATCTACTCCAATCTACTCTGATCTGTATTGTAAAACTAGCGGGATCCACGGATCAGGTCCAGGACCAGTGGCGGATCCAGACAGGGTCATCTAGGGGGGGCCCGGACGTGTTTCGGGTATACGCGGGCCTGCGTCGCAGCGTATTTTCTTCAAAATACTATTATTAATCTCAGTGGTCTAGGGGGGGCCCGTGCCCCCTAGGCCCCCCCCTGTATCCGCCACTGAGGACTTTACTCGGTTGGGCTAATGCAGCATTGTCAGGCTGATTAAAAGATACATGGACCTTGGAAAACCCAGCCCCATTGACAACGTCCAGGCCGATGTTTCCGGAAACAGTTTTATTCTGCTCTACTTCTACGTCGGTGATCTGCATCAGGGGACCATTATTGCAGATATATGTGCATTGCACCTGCGCCAGTCGCACACCGCAAAGATAAAATCTCCTTGTGTAAAATCCAATGACTGTGATTATATACATGTGCAGGGATAAAAATAACGTGCAAGCACTTTAAGCAGCGCGAAATGTCAACATAATATAGGCTTACCAAGCAGGGGGTAGCTGCCCTACCTAAAATATAGCAGTAGACCCACAGTGGATCCAGACTGTCACGGCTGAATGCACAAGGCAGCCACATGGCCACTGTACGCATGCTGCATGCAAATTCAGCTGACTATTGACCCCGTGAAAAGAAGCCTATTTGTTTTATTTATTTATTTGTATTGCAACAGTGGGGCACCAAAAGTTTATCGTCGTGATTTAAAATTCAGGAGAGGCTGTATGCTAAGTTTGAATGATATTGGTAAGCAGGGGCACCCACGGTTATGGTCATAAGTTTTGGCAAAATTTCTTCAGTAAGAGCTAGCGCTTTGCGCTGCTAAAAACTGAGCTTCAATGTTATTGGATGGTCTTCTGTAGCCTACAGCCAATTCCTCTATGAAGCCAATGAGACATGAAAGCTGATTAAATATATACTGAAAGTATCAGTCGTCATTTCTCTACTGAAAGTCCCATATGACACTTCCTAGCTGTCAGTCCTACAAGACCTCAAGTGGCTGACTATTCAAGAAAGACTCAGTGTTCACTGTTAGTATTCTGATGTTTAAATGTGCAAACTCCATGAGCCCTACTTATGTGACAAAAAATTCAGTTGTGCTGGCCATGGTTATAACACCAGAAGTTCTATAAATCGAAAAGTTCCCAAATTTAAGAGCAAAAAGGGGTCAGTCGTCATTTATCCATAAAGGGATCAAAGAATGGAATGATATACCTTCTGTGATACGTAACTACAAAGACTAATAATGATTATATTCAGTTGTTTTTATTAAAATCATTCAAACTAACATTACCACAGAAAACGAAGAAATTGAAACTGACTTGATTTTGAGATATTTTGGTAATTTCTTCACTTTATTTTTCATCTGAAAAAGGTTGGAAGAAATAGGAATTAGTTGAGTCATGCCAAGAAGTGAAACTGTTATTTGGGAGATGACTTAATTAATTCAGCTTCTAAAATTTTAATAATAGTGCAAATCAGGAATGGTGGTCCTTGAAGAGTGGATATTTTTTTATTTTTACAGCCAAAGTTAAAAGGGCCGATTTAAGTAAAATTGCATTGCGCAAGGAGCTTGAATATTTTCTAGGTATTTGATTGGTTTATGACAGCTCGAGGGACCTTTCTATTGGCGAAATGACCGTGTCATGCTGAAGCATATGCAAATGTGCGCAAGGGTCCCTCAATCAACCAATAGCATTAATTCAATTTATGTAGGCCTATGTATGAAACTGCATTCTGCAGAAGGCAAATCAGTCCTTTTGATCGATGTTTGCAAAAAAATGTAATCGAACGTGCACAGATAGTTGGGGTCTAAACTGGTTTGATAAATACCGGCCGTACCCGTTCAGTCTGGTTGGTTCCCAAACCAGTTTTCAAAGCAGCACTTTCAGTTTGGTTCAATTATGCCAAATCCAGCTGGAAAAGCCATTTTATTGCCGCGATTTCACAGAAAATATCCATAAAATCATGAACTGAACTCGACAACATCGTTATCTTGACGTCCGCTCTAGCGGGAGTTAAACTTTCCGGGCCAAAAATTAGGTTTTAGGGAAGCGGATTAGTATCAATAAAGTGGTCTTAAACCTACTATATATATACTCGCCCCCCCCTCCCAGGAATCTCTGAAAATAATATCCAAGTTGATCATATTTACCATATATGGGCATACACGCTCCATGGGGTTATTCGGATCTGGATGTACGATGACGTCGCAATTTTGTTGTGGGGGGAGCTAAGAATTTCAATAAAAACATCCATGACAGCAACAACAACAGCAAGTATTACAACAACAAGGTACAGGCCCAGCCGTGGCTTCTTTCTTCCCTTTATCCCCCTTTTCGCTTTTGTCTCCTTCTTTTTTATCACCATCTTCTTCTTTATTGTTTTCTGCAATTATTTATACTATCAATTACTGGCAATATATATCAGAGTGGACAGCTCAAGGATCCTGCCAACACGATGATCAAAATCACATCTGAGATATATCAGCAACTGATGGTTTTGGTTTCGATATAATCCTTCTACAGTCTTACTGTTCCACAGTTCTGCAGTTCTTTTAGGAGAAAATTAAATTTTAAAACCATTTAAACCATGGGCTATTTTAGCGTGGTCTTATTGAACAGCAATAGGGCCTGTTTGTGGAACTATCCTTTTTACTGCTTTCCGACGTCCCAACACACATTTTGTACCATTACTGAGCTGAGTCGATGGTGCTGGCATTCAGGCCTCTAGAACACTTCTAAATCCACAGGTATGTATCGTAAAACTAGTGGGATCCATGGAATAGGTCCAGAACTTGGCTCAGTTGGGCTAATCCACATCTACAAAAGACTGTGCTTGCTGAATTTGGCTGTCTGCTGGTATGAAGGCCTCAAGAAAAAGCCATTTTGTGACAATTCAACAAGGTGTCACCCACTTCTTGCTTCACAAATTAATAGTAATTACACTTACTTGACTTACCTTAAACAGTTGACAGTATAAAATGCTTTTAATAAGAGAGTAATAATCCTATTTTGTCTCTTGTTTACTGCTGCTGGCCCTTCAAAAACATTGTTTGCCTCCCTCTGGGCTAAATTTCCATGGGGTTCAAACATGACATAATGCCTTCAAATGCCATAGTGTAATCCACTATTAGTTCTCTAAATTAGTTGTGTTGAAGTCTGTGTGGCAAAACTATCAACATATCGCCTGAGAAATAAATCTATAAAGAAGATGTATTCATTTCCTGTGGAAGCATGTCTGCAAGATTGGTAGAACATTGAGGTCCAGCCTGCATGGGTTGCACATGACCATAGGTATGATATATCTATTCCATTCACTGATCCCTTAATTGTTGTTTAAGTAGCTTTAATACATCCTAACATTCACAAACACTCAAGAAATAGCACAACAACAGCTACATCTATACCTTAAGGTGAAATAAACATAACTTTAATACCAATTGTATTTGCGATCCTTGTTAATGACTATGGGTTGTTATCTTTATAATCCCATGTAGTTTGCAAAACAATATCAGTCAACTTGGTTCATAGTTGTCTTGTGTTACATAATTGATTGTTTCAGTTTACCAGACTGAACAAGTTAAGCACTTCAAGTGGCAAACCCCAATAGATCCTCCCAGTAGTTCACGTCAAGCCTATGAATATTTAAATATCAGTCAGCTTTGCAGGTATGTAATCCAGCATTGTCAGGCTGATTAAAAGCTGTTATGGACCTTGGAAGGCCCAGCCTAGAGTTCCAACCAGTTAAAAACTGTTACAGTTAACAGTTAACTGTTGGAAATAGCATTGAAATGACATTGGAGTCAGATGAACAGTTAACTGTTAATCTAACAGTTAACTGTTTTATCATAGTGACAGTTCTGAGGCTATTTAACATTTTTGACCAAAGATAAATCAAGCACTTAATATTAGGCCCCATTTAAGCATGTAACTCCCGGAACTCCTGGACGTCCCGCAACTCCCGTTGACTCCCACTAACTCCTGCTAACTCCCGCTAACTCCTGCTAACTCCCGTAACTCCTGTTAACTCCCGCTAACTCCCGTAACTCCCACTAACTCCCGCTAACTCCCACTAACTCCTGCTAACTCCCACTAACTCCTGCTAACTCCCGTAACTCCTGGTAACTCCCGCTAACTCCCGTAACTCCCACTAACTCCCGCTAACTTCCACTAACTCCTGCTAACTCCCCTAACTCCTGGTAACTCCCACTAACTCCCGCAACTCCTGGTAACTCCTCTCAACTCCCGTAACTCCCGTAACTCCCTGAAGTCCCAAATGGAGGCTCCGTTTGCGAGTTATATGCTTAAATGGGGCCTAATATTATGTCAATTTTTATAAATGCCATACACAAGAATGCTGAAACTGTGATAATCAAGTCAATATTGTTCATATTTATCATTGGAAAAGTATGATCATAATCTTGTTAACGAACTGTTGTTCTTTGTTTATGTAGTAAAAAGTGAATCGTCTGTAGTTTTTGCATTTTTTTCCATCCAAAAATATAGTTAAACAAGCAGAAGAGGTCAAAGCTAGTTATCAGCTCATATTCGCTGTCTTGGGGCATTAAATTTGCTAAATATCGGGCATTTGGAAAGTTATTTTTTCTTCATAATAAATTGTTTGTTTGATTGTTTGCTGAATCAAGTCAAATATCAACAACTGAGTGCAACAGATACAGAAATTTATGAAAAGAAGATTACTAACAGTTTAATCCAATGGTTTACTGTTTGAGTCAGTTTAGCAATCACACCAAACTGATAACTTGGATTGCAGTTAATAGTCGGGTAGGTCTCATCAGGAGAAACTTCTTTTCTCTCACCCCAGAAATCTTTAAACCTCTGTATAAAGCTATCATTAGACCCCTTCTTGAATATGCATCTTGCGTTTGGAACCCTGAACATCAATTACAGATAGCAAAGAAATAGAAAAAGTTCAGAGGAGGGCAACCAAGCTGGTTGTTGGCAACTTACAACTAGGTTATTCCCATCGTCTTAAAAGACTTAACCTTGAATCTCTAAAGTTCAGGAGGAGATATGATCTATTGCAAGTATTCCGAATAGTCAAAGGAATTGATAATCTTGATTTAAAGACGTTTTTCGAACCTTTTCAAGGTCCAAATACCAGGGGTCAAATTCAAGAAGCCCAGGGCCAATACAAGTTTTAGACTGAACTCTTTTTCCCATAGAACTATAAATGATTGGAATGGGTTAAATGAATCTACGGTCAATAAAAAAGTATTAACGCATTTAAGTCAGCCCTAAAATCGGAGTGGGCCTCGCAAACACTAGGAACAGGGCTAGTACAAGCTAGGCAGGAGAAGTTCCTGCTACTTATAAATATACCTTTTTTTTTTGTTTTCTATTTTGCTATTTTTCCATCGCATTAACCCATTGTATATCATGCTAACCATGTGCCTCTGTGGTGCCTCAGGACTAAGGGAACCATCCTCACCTCTCAGTGTAAGGCTAGTGAACCTGCCCTGACCACATGTACCATGTTTCGGTGAAGTAATCATTAAAAGATTAACAAGTCTCCGGTGTAACCAATATAATCCACAGTTTGACATTGTTAAAAGTAACTGAATGAATGTTTGAATGTTGTTACTGTGTGTTTTAAGTTTTTTCTTTGTAGAAAACCACTAACAATTATTTGAATCATGGATTTTAAACGCCGGAAAAAAGCTGTAAAAAGATTACCATATTCATAAAACTCTGTCATTTTATAGTGCTTATAGCATTCGACACCTCTGTCAGCCAATCATGAGCCAGTATTTCACTGCAATAAAACCCATATTCTTTGTTGTCCAGTTATCCTCCCATGGGAGAATAATAAGTGAAGCTGTGAAAAACCACAGCAACAAACGACAAGTTTCAGTTTTGTCTTATGGTATAAGCCAGTTATTCACCGGGGGATCGGCAATATGTGTTTATCACAGCTCGGGCTAACACCCTCGCTGGATAAATCACATATTGCCTCTCCCTAGGTGAATAACCTATACTTGTTGGCAGGGTAAGCGTTAACAAACCCTGCTATGGGAGGATGAAGGGAATGGTCATCTGGGACATTCCTGAAGTTGGTCCATTTTGGCAATGGTCCATTTTGGCAATGGTCCATTTTGGCAATGGTCCATTTTGGCAATGGTCCATTATCCCTCATGATGTTATGTTTTTTTCTCATCTCCCTCAGTATTTATTACTAGAAAAGCCCACTGGGTCACACACTGTTGAGATCTAAATTCACATGTTTATCTAAGTAAAATTATCAAGTGATAATCTGGTGACAGACGGGCATCACAATGTTTAAATGTGGGGTAATTGTCATGTTCATCAATTTTACCCCCTTGTCCTTGTTAATCATGTGATCTTCATGTGCATGGTCAGCTGGGTGACTTGATGCAGTGACCTGAGTTGACTACTTAATTGAGTCTACTTTAATATAATTTAGCCAACATATTTTACTTGGATTAAAGCCCTTTCACAATGACGTAAAGGCAAGCAAGGAACGGCAGATTTGTGCACTGTTAAATCCGCCACATTTAGTATGCAAATGAACTGGAATTGGACTGCTGGTGACTGGTGGATGATTACTGGTTTCCAAAAAATCTAACATACATGTGACGTCACGCCAAGTGCTCTTTATCTCAATGTCGTCATGCCCTATTAAGGTTGCTAGGCAACTCGACGTAGCATAACAGAGCCTCAGGATGGCGACGGTTACCTGGTTACGACGCATGCGCATAACAGACTATCAACATGACGCTCAAGGCTGGATTTTCAAAACTGCTGCAGCACATGAAAAGATGGAAATAACCAATTTAGGGTCCGTTGAACTACCAAAAGTGCCTCTGGTGCCTCTTTGGGACAATGTAAGTACCCTGTGCGAATTTGGCAGTCGTAGGCCACCCAGATTCCTCAATCCTAAAGGTGAAAGATATGTGGCTCAAGAACAGGAACTTTATTAAGATAGATACCTTTCAGGATCTATGTGTTTGATAGTAATAACTACTTGCCTATTTAAGTAACTATTTATTTATTACTTATTTATTTATTCATTTATTTATTTCTCGTAGTTTGGTTTCTCTGTTATTTGAGCAAGTTTTATGCATTTTTGGTGCTTAATTTAAAACATCGAAGGAGCTGGTTTTTGCGTTTTTCTGCTGTGCTTGTTTTGTTTTGACCTGCACACAATCACTCCCCCAACTCCCGCTCGACTCACACCCGCATGTCGCATTTCTCCTGTTTTGCTTATGCACTGGGAGGATTTTAGGATTTACTGCTGACAATTAACCTTTCTGTTTGCAAGTAGACGAGTCAGATGTGGACGTGTCACCTACTCCCAGGAGAAGGAGAACCGGAAAAAATTCACTATAGCGGGCCGTGAAAATGACCATATTTGGCAAGTGCAAAAGACAGTGTTTCCATGGCAAACTTGGGGGCTGCCGCCCCTAAACCCCCGCCAAATGACGTTTTTTAAACAATTTTGTCAAAACATAACTAAAACTTACTCGTTTTTGATAGATTTGCAATTTTTTGCGTCACCAAAACAACATTGTGGTCATGCGTTGATTGCGTCATGCAAACATTTCTTGCATGGTCACAATGAGATGACGTCACGAATCTATTGTTCCAAATTTGGTCATTTTCACGGCCCGCTAAAGTGAATCATACCCGCAGAACCCTGACTCGTCCCTGTCCACATATCAGCGGACAAGCATGTAGTACGTGACGTCACAGTGCAATTGTTAATGAGCGGATGTTGATTGCATTGTTCTCTCGACCAATCAGATTTGAAAGATCGGTACTAGCTACCTAAGGTCATTCATCGACCATGGATTCCAGATTGGCAGAACCTGAGAGGCCAACCACCAACTTGATTTCGGCCTAAACCAAGTCTACAAGTCTACAAGTCAACTGGCAGTTAACTTTCAACTGTTCCGAAATGAAACAGTTAACATTTTGGCAAGTAAACAGTTAAATTGGAAACGCAAGGCCCCTAACCCCATTGACAACGTCCAGGCCGATGTTTCCGGAAACAGTTTTATTCTGCTCGGCGATGCAGGAGAGCAGCAAAAAAGAGAGTTCCACTATCACGGCGTGTGGATCACCACTTAGGCCACACATAATTGATTCTTAGCTTCGCGGACCCGCCGACACAATAGATTTACTGCCGATGGAAAAGAAAAATTGAAAAAAAAAAAAAATTTTTTTTTTGACATTATAAAAATTTTTTTTTTTACCTTTTTTTTTTGTCCTACCGACCGACCCTAGAAAAAGTGCCTTGAGAGGATCCGAGAAGCTAAAGATCAATTATGTGTGGCCTTACCTGCATCTTCTTCTTTTTCCTTCTCCTCTGCAGGCGCTTCTTCTTCAGGCGGTTTGGGCTCGTTGTCCTCAGTTTCGTCCTTTTCTTCCGGGTCACCAAATTGATTGTTCACCGTCATCTTGTTATGAAATTAGTGTCGGCTTGAGGGGAACATAAGGGATGAGTACAGGTTCCTCTGTGGTAAGCCTTCAGTTAGCCTGCAGTTAGCCTTCAGTTAGCCTTCAGTTAGCCTGTGGTTAGCCTGCAGTTAGCTCCTGCCAGTCGAGGTATTTTTATTTGTTGTCCAGTGTTATTTTGCTATTTTGCCTTTGATTTCCTATTTATGAGAGAAATAAACAGAAAAAAATCACTATAGTGGGCCATGAAAATGACCATATTTGGCAAGTGCTAATAATCGCGTTTCCCATGATTACTTTGGGGGCTTTCGCCCCAAAACCCCTGCCAAATTACCTTTTTTAAACAACTAAGTCAATACGTAACTAAAACTTACTAATTTTTGAGAGTTTAGTTTTCCGACTTTTTGCATCACGAAAATAATTGGTTGCCAAGCTCTGATAGTGTAAAATAGACATTTTTTGCTGATGACGTCACCACGGCCACATATACTGAATGATACCCAAAAAAAATTTTTAATTCTCTTACTTGTCACTTGAGAGTCATCTTTCTGTCATGGTTATCAAATTGAGGCTGAATAGGGCAAAGTTGTCGTTGGTTAGCAACCAGACTCTGGTTAGCAACGCAAAGTTCTGCAACTTGTTCTTATCAGATTGATGCAAAATGGGGAGCCTCACTTTTTAGAGATGATTGCTTGCTTGCAAGCGCATCTCTATTGTGCAGGGGCGGACTGGCGGCATTTCGGGCCCCGTGGCAAAATAAGTCAATGGGCCCCCCGTATTTTATATTTTCGGCATTACTCCATTTACGCTAAGGTGGAGGGGCCCTTTCATACATACATTGTAGGGCTATTTCTTATTGGGGCCCTAAACCTAAACGTTTGATTGTATCACGGTCACAAACTCAGTCAAAAAGAGAGAATTTTTGGCTATTTAATTTAATTTTTAATTTTTTGGCACCTTGTGTGGGCCCCCCTGAGTGCTTGGGCCCGTGGCAGCTGCCACTCTGCCACATAGGCCAGTCCGCCCCTGCTATTGTGAGAGGGATCGAGGCTTGCAAAACTTATGACAACTGTCTTAATCATGCTGTTTAACCTTTGTCATTAAAACTTTATATATACCTCAATAGAATTTTAACTTGCGTTGATAAACTTTTGGTGCCTTTCTGAGAGGCGAAAAATAATAAAGAAAAAAAAAGAGGCTGAGTTTCTGCAGGTCAAAAGTCAATCTCGGTAATGCAGCCAACTGGGCCGGACATGCTGACCTACTTTTGCTCGTACTTGAAAATTCCTTGTAGATGTAGATGGACAGATAGACCAAAGTCCACTGGTAGCATTACCTTACCTGTTCAATCTGTTTGATAGGCCTAATCTTGTCAGGTAATTATCGCCAATGCTATGCTATGCATAGGGCGATTATATATATGCTTTAGTGCTGAAATCTACTGAAGGGGTGAAACAACCAATGCTGTGGCCTCAACCAGCCCACTCTGGAAGTTCTTATCATATGCATAACACATTGATACCATTGTAGATGTGCACAACGGTTCGTATTTTCAGTTTAATTCAATATTAGAAAATTTACTATTATCAGTTTTAGAGGCTATCAAGGTCCAGAAAGCCTGCATTGTGATGGCCATTTTCCCTTCCACAGGGTGAGTTTTAGTACACAGAATGGCCACTGCAAGCAGCTCATTCAGATACATTACACAAGAGGGCAGCACCTGCAAGTCCTTTGCCAGTTCCTCCCTTTGCACCACATTCTATTTCTGGGAAACTCAGCAATTCCTGCATCTCAGTATAGTTCATGCATCTTTCCAACTAATTTTACAGGTAGCACGGGCTTATATTGTATCTATTTCATATTATTCCATTCTCTTCCCTCCAATCTACGGGCAACTTACTATATAAATCCGTTTTATATTTATGTAAATAAAATACTGGTTATAATATACACTAATGTAAACAGAAGATAGACATATAGATAGATAGATAGATAGATAGATAGATAGATAGATAGATGCATGGATAGACCGATTGGCAGACAGATAGGATAGATGGATAGGATAGATGGATGGGATATACAGTAGGATAGGATAGATGGATAGTATAAACGGATAGGATAAACAGACAGGATAGATAGATAGATAGATAGATGGAGGAATGGATTCACAGATGGATTGATGGATATATGGGTTGACAGACGGACAGGATAGACGGATGGGATAAACAGATAGGATAAACGGATAGGATAAACAGATGGGATAAACAGGTAGGATAAACGGGATAAACGGATAGGATATACGGATGGGATAAACGGATAGGATAAACGGATGGGATAAACGAACGGGATAAAAGGAAAGGATAAACGGATAGGATAAATAGAAACGTAGATAGATAGATGAATGAATGGATTGACGGATGGATTGAATGATAGATAGACGGATGGAATGACAGATTGACAGACAGATAGGATAGATGGATAGGATAGATGGCTGGGATAAACAGATAGGATAGATGGATAGTATAAACGGATAGGATAAACAGACAGGATAGATAGATAGATAGATAGATGGAGGAATGGATTGACGGATGGCTTAATGGATAGATGGGTTGACAGACGGATAGGATAGACAGATAGGATAAACGGATAGGATAAACAGATAGAATAAACAGATAGGATAAACAGGTAGGATAAACCGGATAAACGGATAGGATAAATGGATGGGATAAACAAATGGGATAAACGGATAGGATGAATGGATAGGATATATGGATAGGATAAACGGATAGGATAAACGAATAGGTTAACAGGTAAGATAAACGGATAGGATAAACGGATAGGATAAACGGATAGGATAACAGATAGGATAAACGGATAGGATAAACAGAGAGGATAAATGGATAGGATAAACAGATAAGATAAACAGATAGGATAAACAGGATAAATGGGATGAACCAATGCTTATGGGGTACTGGATAAACGGATAGGATAAACGGATAGGATAAACGGATCGAATAACGGATAGGATTAATGGATAGGATAAACGGGATAACAGGATAACGGGTAGGATAAACCGATAGGCTAAACGGATGGGATAAATGGATAGGATAAACAGATGGGATAAAGGGATAGGATAAACGGATAGGATGAATGGATAGGATAAACAGATAGGATAAACGGATAGGATAAACGGATAGGATAAATGGGATAAACGGGATAACGGATAGGATAAATGGATATGTTAAACGGATAGGGTCAACGGATAGGGTAATGGATAGGATAAATGGATAGGATAAACTGATAGGATAAACAAATAGGATAAATAGATAAGATAAACAGGATAAATGGGATGAACCAGTGCTTATTGGGTACTGGATAAACGGATAGGATAAACGGATAGGATAAACAGATAGGATAAATAGATAGGATAAACGGATAAGATAAACGGGATAAACAGGATAACGGGTAGGATACACGGATAGGATAAACGGATAGGATAAACAGATACGATAAACGGAGAGGATAAATGGATAGGATAAATGGATAGGATAAACGAACGGGATAAACTGGCTAACGGATAGGATAAACATAGGATAAGACATGCGGGGCATGGTCGATGCTGTGCCATTATATGTGCTTGTTACAGTATTACAAAATGCTGCAAGTAGCCTGTGGACAGATAAATGGCTAGATAGGCACTGTTTAGGCAGTTTATCTGCAAGCATAGACGCCGCCGAGGAAATATGATAGAAGTATATATATAAACACACCCATGGCCTGTACAATGAGAATGTCCAGCTTAGCCTCCCCCTTACAGAGGACAATAGATGTGGCCATCGTTAATATGTAAATGGCACAGCCATGAAATTCGCGCAGCCCTTAAAAAGTTTTTTTAGGACTTATGGTTTTACCATAACTTTCATTAAATTTATTTCATATTCAAAAGGCAGTTATGTTACTGTTTCAAAAAAATTGAAAGACGGATATATAGAAAAATAGAGAGAAATTTAGACTAGAAACTATTAGAAAGATAAAATAGATCAAAAATACAATATATAGATAGATAGATAGATAGATAGATAGATAGATAGATAGATAGATAGATAGATAGATAGGATAGCAAATAAATAGGATTAAGAATAAATAGAATTGATAGTTAATCAGCTAAATAGTAAAAAACTTACTAAAAAGGAAGACAACACTGAAAGCTGCCAAATTTAAGTGTATGCTAGATTGTTGATATTACATAATAGTGATAACAAAAACAATCACATGATCTGCATGTAGATTAATTGCTCACTGTTACATAATCATCTGTTGACAAAGATTATGTAACCTTAATTTTGTTATTTTTTCTTGTTGTCTGTTTTGAAATGAAATTAATCACATGTTAATAATTTAATTTAGCTTGTCAAAGCTTATAATTAACTATTCCATAAAAATAATAGATACAGGGAATATTAATGGAGAAAATTGAATTTTTAAGACACTTTTGAATATGAATATGTCATGTTTTGTTAAATTCGAAACTAAATCATTAATAAGAAGCTGGTCCCACTTGACCTAATTTCTTGCTGTCGACCATTGATGTTGAGACCATCACTGCACAGATTTTTGAAACCTTTCTTGTGCTAAGTTTCGCTTCGCGAAATGGCCTTCGGCCGTTTCGCTGCGCGAATATAAACTGTACAAGCGAAGAACTCTGGCTCTAGATGTTCATAAATTTAATTTTGTCAACAGGGTGATTGATGACTGGAACTCCTTACCCCCCCCCCCCAGAAGTGGTTGAAGCCAAGACTCTGGACACATTTAAAAATCGGATAGATAAGCACTGGAAGGAAGAAATGTATACTTTCCCCAACAGTTAAGACTCTACAAAAGGTACAACCAGTACTTCAACTAACGACTGAATCCCAAATTCACGTTTGTATCACCAAGCCCCTGACTGCTACTGTAGTTCACTGGAGAACACAATGTGCTGATTTATTTATATATGGTTGCAATGCGGCCAGTATCTCATATCCAGTATTATGGATCAAATTACTGGGGTGAGCCACCGGAGTTGCCACGATAGGAAACTATTACGGTTGCTAGTTCGGCCTGTAAACATGGATATATATAAAATCACCCAAATCCCCCTCCTGCAGCTCCCGAGAGGAGCTTAAAACTGTAAATATGTACATACTGTATATAAACATTTATTACACATCAATCTTTAAATTGATGCATTATCATTAGCACTTTGCCTGCACATCCGTCCGATCTTCAACACACCTCCGTCCGCATTAACTGTGATTTTTGAACTAATATTACGATCTGGATAAAGAGGTCTATCCCAAGACCTGCGTCCAGAATTTACTTGATACTTGATACTAAGCATCTCTTAAAGTGCTTGCACGTTATTTTTGATGTTTGAGTCTAGTAGCCTAAACATAAAATAATGTTGCCATTTCTGGGAATCCATGTTATAAAAGGATTTGGATGTAGATGAATTGGTGTAAGTGCAATTACATGCACATTCATAAACAGGACATTTCTGCACATAGCTGTTCTACTAAGCCCAGGGAATCATATCCCCTCCTACTACTATAGGCCTACACCAGACCTGTCCTTTTTCCTACACATCTTTCAGATGCCCTAAAACGGGTATACCCCTGTCTACAAGTCGACCGGTGTTTCATTACCAGTGTTGGTGTGTCATCATGCTGATGATTTGTCATGATAATACCAAATACTTTCAATGTTAATTCGATTCAAGGAGACTAATCTGGATTATGCATCTGATTTTTGGGCTAAAATCAGTTATGACGAATCAAATCATCCTCACCTGTCTTCTTCTTCTTCCAAATTACGAGGGGTGTTCAGGAAGTTGTGACCAAATTTTGTAGCAGACCTTTCTCTTTGGCGTACTTGAATGAAAATTTCACAGTACTAAATTTAGGTGTTTTGCCATTGATTTTAAAAATATTACGTCCGTGGCCCATGTTTAACTTACTTTTCTGTTGCCATGGAAACGACACCTTGGGGTAGGCAGCGCAGCTAAATTTTTCATACAAAACTCAACAATTTAGCTGTGTAAATCGCCATAAATTTTTTTGCATATACAAAATTAATTGTGAACATAGATGTTTATCAACAGCTTCACAATTTTTCAGGGTACTCTTTGTGGCATGAAACACATTTTTGCATCCTTTCGATCCACTTTGTGAATCAATTTTCAAAATCCTAACTTAGAAATGCCCTGGAAATGGCACGTCACATGTCTTGTTTTGTGGCATATCTTTCACCTCTCAGCTATCTTTTAGATTGGGGAATAAACAAAAGTCAATTGGTGCTAAATTATCATTGAGGGACCTTCAAATGCTGTCCTGATGAGATCCTGGGTTTGCGTACCATTTTTTCCTGTGAGAACACACAATTTGATTGAAGCTCTCTGATCTCGTTTTGGGTCCATGTAAAATGCACATCCAAAATCACTCTTTACAGTGCAAAAATCACATTTAAATGGCTAAACAATGGATCGGCACAACATTGTAACATCATAAAGTTACAATCACAATTGCCAGAAGGCCCTGCACAGGTCTGCAGTCCTTTTCAACATAATTTAACCCCAGATTTCAGGGGAAACACAATGCCAAGTTTACTAGAAAAATGAGCTGCGCTGGGTTTCCCGTCTTGCCGTATCCATGGTAACAAAATAACAACTTAAACATATTGTGTCCCAAAGGTGCTTGGCCATATTTTTCCTTGATAGCTCAAGATGTATTCCAGAAAATTTGAAAACTCTAGCTTCAATATAAGCATCTCTCAGAAAAATTGGTCAGAACTTTCTGAACGTCCCTCGTATATCCCGCCTCTGGAAGGCGAACCTCACTTGGGTAAAAGCAAGTCTCTATTCTTTGATAGGTTGTGGCATAAAAAGTTTGCTAAATTGTTCGCACGTTTAATTGAGTGTTCAGTTTTGAGACTGATAAAATCTTCGTGCATAAAAACATTCTGGAGGTCACTGTGCGAGGTAAAATCCAAGATAAAATCACTGCTAAAACTACTACTACGTCTAAGATTGTTTTTTCTACTGCTACTGTGGCTGTGGGCGATTTGGAGCTGACTGGCTAGCCTCGAGTGGGATTTTCTGTACCCCCATCCGTTCAGCACCGCAGAGCAAATTTCGTTGGTGTTGGCTGGCATGGGGTATTGTCCTCGATGTAGATTTCCTGGAGAATCCTGATGTTGTCCACTCTGGCTTCTTGTAGAGTCCGCGAAAAGTGATTTTGACACACAGGACATTCGGGCAGGTTGATTCTGAATTTTACCTACCCGAATAAGGTCTTATCTGCCCGAAATTCCAATTTAAATAGTAATTTCAACCGGTAATCTGGAGTTGGTGTCACTGCGCATGCGAATTGTGAAGCTACCCCAAATCCAAATAGAGCTTATTGAGTGTATTGACCCATTGGTTCAAGTTCAAGTTTATTGAACATTACAAGAAATAAATTTACATTTGGTGTTCAACTGTATTTATAGTTTTAATAAATGGTAGTAGGTACATAATTTGTAAATTGTATGTGCCTTGGTGAGGCTGATCTATCCTGGGTAACTGCATAATTATAACAATTCAATTAGTTTGCTTTGAAAATTTTGTAGCCATTGCTTGACCAGGTGAATCTATCCCAAAGCAGTATTTTTTTTTTGCAATTCACTAGAGTCACAGAAAACCCCACAGGCCTGCTAACATCAGTAACAGGGCTGACAACCCTGCAGGGCCTCAAATCTTTATTGATGTATACATATTATAGGTATACAAATTACCAGCTATTGCTGAGCATCGCTAATTGCAATGTTGGGGTATTGACTATTCTTACAATGTTCAATTGCAATCCATAAATTTGAGATTCATTTGACACTTCTGTCAGCAAGTTCCAGTACACTTAAATTTCTTCCTGCAGCTGCATATTCTGCACTAGAAACTGCAGAATTCTGCAGTTCTGCAAAAAAATTCTGCAGTTCTGTAGGAAACTGCAGAATTCTGCAGAAAACTGCAGAAAACTGCAGAATTCTGCAGTTCTGCAAAAAATTCTGCAGTTCTGAAGGAAACTGCAGAATTCTGCAGGAAGCTGCAGAATTCTGCAGGAAGCTGCAGAATTCTGCAGTTCTGCAATAAATTCTCACCCAGAGAATCTACCCTAGACAAATATCTCAGGAACTCCACATTATGATAGATTTGCGTCACGGGCGTCTCAACCAATCAGCGTGCAGCATTTCTCTCCACTTCAAAAGTTTACCGGCAATTTGCGAAGCAACTATTGACTTCTCAGAGACGTATGATATATCATTTTAAAGGTCTCAGAGAGACCTATCTATTCATATAAGAATCACACCCTTTACCCTTACGCGAAAGTGCGTAACAGCGAAATCGATCTCATTTGCATAACATGCTTGAGGTCTGTTCATTGGTCAGCTTTGTGGGTGTGTCTGACTTAATCACTGAAGGCCTTGCTGAAGTGTAAATTCTGCAGTTCTGTAGGAAACTGCAGAATTCTGCAGTTCTGCAGCTCCATTAATACCTATACAAGAATGAGGACTGTGAGGAAACAAGTGGGATCACAAAAATGTCATTTTACAAACTCCTGTATCAAAATAAACTTCCATGGACGTTTTGCCTCTCTGCTCGGTCAATTCTCATTCAGAAAAATGTTTCAGGTACCCAACAACCAGGTCTATTGACTACACTAGTCAGTCTTTGTCCGTCGTTGTTTTGTTTGCCGTACGACCCGTTTTTCGGCGATCGGTCAGCTCGCAAAAATGTCATTTTATAAACTACTGACAGTGCTCTATCAAAATAAACTTCAATGGACGTTTTGCCTCTCTGCTCGGTCAATTCTCAACCAAATTTCATTCAGAAAAATGTTTCAGGTACCCAACAACCAGGTCTATTGACTACACTAGTCAGTCTTTGTCCGTCGTTGTTTTTTTTGCCATGCGACCCTTTTTTAGGCGATCGGTCAGCTCGCAAAAATGTCATTTTATAAACTACTGACAGTGCTCTATCAAAATAAACTTCAATGGACGCTTTGCCTCTCTGCTCGGTCAATTCTCAACCAAATTTCATTCAGAAAAATGTTTCAGGTACCCAACAACCAGGTCTATTGACTACACTAGTCAGTCTTTGTCCGTCGTTGTTTTGTTTGCCGTACAACCCGTTTTTCGGCGATCGGTCAGCTCGCAAAAATGTCATTTTATAAACTACTGACAGTGCTCTATCAAAATAAACTTCAATGGACGTTTTGCCTCTCTGCTCGGTTAATTCTCAACCAAATTTCATTCCAAAAAAAGTTTCAGATACTCTGCAACCAGGCCTATTTAATACAATAGTCAGTCTTTGTCCGTCGTTGTTTCTTTTTGCCGTACGACCCGTTTTTCGGCGATCGGTCAGCTCGCAAAAATGTCATTTCATAAACTGCTGACAGTGCTCTATCAAAATGAACTTCCATGGACATTTTTCCTCACTGCTCGGTCAATTCTCAACCAAATTTCATTCCGAAAAAAGTTTCAGGTACTCTGCAACCAGTTCTATTTAATACAGGAGTCAGTCTTTGTCCGTCGTTGTTTCTTTTTGCCGTACGGCACTTTTTTCGGCGATCTGTGTGCTCGCAAAAATGTCATTCCACAAACTGCTACCTGGTAGAACTGCAGAATTTGCTACAGAACTGCAGAATTCTGCAGCTTCCTGCAGATTTTTTTTTGAAACTGCAGAATTCTGCAGTTTTCTGCAGAATTCTGCATTTTTTTGCAGAACTGCATAAAACCTCCCAGGCTGCATATCTCCTACAGGATTACAGATTTTGCTGCAGAAACTTTTCAGAAACGCTGCAATGACAGAGGACTACCAAAACACAGACCCCCCAAACCACAACCCCCCAAACCCACCCCTAAATAAATGTGTCCTTGGTAGCGGCAAGCCCAATGTCAAAGAGGTCTGAACTGTACAGATGCAATACACTGGAGGAAGTAACAGAGGTTCAGAAATCATGCAGTTAGCTGCAGAATTCTGCAGCTTCCTGCAGAGTTTTTTGTGAAACTGCAGAATTCTGCAGATTTTTTTGGAACTGCAGAATTCTGCAGCTTCCTGCAGAATTCTGCAGCTTCCAAAAAAATCTGCAGAATTCTGCAGAATTCTGCAGTTTTTTGCAGACAGGGTATAAAATAAGCGTGCAACGATCCCAAAATGTACAGTGATCAATCTGAAATGTGCAGTGATCAATCTGAATTTGTGCAGTGATCAAATTCACCCTATTATGATAAATTACGGTGAACTGCACAATCCCCACAATATATGTTCAACAAATGTACTCCTTTTCCCCCCTTGTGACAGTTTTGGCAATTTGTACTGCTTGATAACTCAGAGACAGTCCACTAGATTGTCTTTCATTAGATTTTCGAGATACAATGTTGGAACAATATATTCTTGCTCATGGATAGCTAAATACATAAATCTTGTAAAACTACCGTAGCACAGGCATTACAATATTATTCACAACACTTCTGCATTAGACAACAGCCACTGGTGCTCATCACCACTACAGACACACCAAGGTTGGAAAAATCCCCTGAATCGATCACCCTGCCCGGGCCTGCAGTAATGTTGGGAATTGAATAGAGTTACCCACTTTCCTTTTGCTGTTTAAGGAGGTAAGCATCATGGCAGCCAAAGAGAGGAGAGCTGGCAAATGATCTGAATGCTTGTGCCTGAGATCGAGGTGGCAGGAAGTTTTCCCCAGATAATTTTATCTGATTCTGGTTCAGTAGCAGGTGCAACTGCTTTGAAACAATACTCTTAAAAACTATGCGATTGAGAGTACTAAAACCATCCAGTTCATGAATTTTAAAATAGTCATTAGCCAACTGCATTATTGTTTCACATTGATCTGCTGAGGGGCAACATGGCAAGCTAAACAGATCAAAGGGTTCAGTATAGCATCAAAAATTAAGACCCCTCAACACACTTCATGTGACACGATATTGTGATTTTTTCAGCATTTTTTTAATGTTTTGACAGCAGATTTTAGTGTCACAAACCATAGCCATTGCCTATTGGCCACTTCATTCCAAAATCCAAATCAATTTAAATTGTGAAAATATTTTGCCATGTTGAGACAGAACTTACAATGCCCCTAAAATTATTTGATCACTTGACATGTTAATTGCAATTTTAAATTTTTTTTGGATATGAAATTTTACTGAAAATTTGTTTGACATTAAAGATTAAAATTCGTTCTCTCAGCAAAGAATTCAGCTTCCAATAGTTGTTGAGGACTACCTGTTCGTTCACTGAGGTAATTCCGTGTCAGTTTAACAAATAGCTCTTAATTCGGAATGCCTTGAAAATTTACTGGAATCAAGGTTTCTCACCAGAAAGCACAAATCCCAAGTAATACAGTCTCAGAAATTTCAGGACAAAAATGTGAATAAACTGCAATTTTCAGATTTTTTTGACAACCTGTGAAATGGACGCAAATGCACTGAGGTGGCTGAAACAATGCGTTATAACACTTGGGCTACATTAAAAACATGTTGCCTAATTGCTAGGTTTTACACTGACTGAGTTTCATGCCTTCAAATTTCTGGATATATAAAAATCTGACAAAAATCTAAATTTATTTCATGAATTTTTTCCAGAGAAACTAAAAGATATCACTGGATCACTTGGGATTTGTGCTTTCTGGAAAAAAAACTTGATTCTGGTAAATTTTCAAGGCATTATAAATAAGTGGAGTGGGAATTTTCTGAAATTTGATGAAATGACTCAGAATTACCTATAGTCTTACAATGCCTCCAGTAACATATGTTGTTATTTTCTCTGAGTTTCCAAACGGTTTGATAAATAAATGTATCTCCTCTATTTTTACTGGAACAAATGGTGATCAAAAGACTTCTGTACAAATTGTTAAACTAAAGTCCTGTCATATTCAATTTTGGACAGGCATTTGGTTATCTACAGAAGAAGACAGTTTGTCGCTTGATTTACTCCAGAAGTATAGAAATGTAAGCAATAGTGCTCAATCAGACACAATTAAAAAATAAGATATTTGCAAAAGCCCATCAACAGGCCCCATTTAACCTCATAAGTCCCGAAATCCCAAGGTGGCACCATAAGTCCCGACAAGCCCCCTATGTCCCACTAAGTCCCGACAAGCCCCCTATGTCCCGCTAAGTCCCAGTAAGCCCCCTATGTCCCGCTAAGTCCCAGTAAGCACCCTATGTCCCAGTAAGCCCCGGCAAGAACCCTATGTCCCGCTAAGTCCCAGTAAGCCCCCTATGTCCCGCTAAGTCCCATTAAGCCCCCTATGTCCCACTAAGTCCCAGTAAGCACCCTATGTCCCAGTAAGCCCCGGCAAGAACCCTATGTCCCGCTAAGTCCCAGTAAGCCCCCTATGTCCCGCTAAGTCCCAGTAAGCACCCTATGTCCCACTAAGTCCCAGTAAGCACCCTATGTCCCACTAAGTCCCAGCAAGCACCCTATGTCCCGCTAAGTCCCAGTAAGCACCCTATGTCCCATTTAGTCCCTGCAAGTACCCTATGTCCCACAAAGTCCCAACAAGCTCCCTATGTCCCATTAAGTCCCGGTAAGCACCCTATGCCCCCCTCAGTCCCGGCAAGCACTCTATGTTCTACTGAGTCCCAGCAATGTTTGTCCTGCTAAGTCTAGGCAAGAACCTATTATCAAACAAATCCCGGCAACTTCTGTGTTCTGCTAATTTGCTGAAAGTAACCTCAGCAGAGAATCCACTGAAAGTTGAAAACTTAATTCCTGCATTTCTCTTACATTTTCCCTGCTTCACCAGTCATTGTTTCCTGCATCATGTTCCAGTAAGCTTGCAAGTGCCATGTGTCCTGGTAAGCCCCCATTTCATTGTCCTCCAGACAAGCTGAGTAGAGTAGGTCGGGGCATGCAGCCCCCCTTAACTTCGAGGTGCGATTTGACCTACTTTTTATGGGCGATTATTTGAATGCTTAAGCTGTCAGGAAGGGATCAATTGACTCTACTAACGAAGCGTGAAATAAATGTCTTCCAATTTTAATAAAGGAGTTACGGCCATTTTTGTAAAAAATTTAAAATGGCCTTCTTACTCCACCCATCGGGCAAGAAGCCCCCCTATTATAATCCTATGGCAATTTTTTTTGCGAGCGCATTCAGCCTGAAAGTTATTTCTTTGGGTTCTTCTATCATGTTTAAGGCATTCTATTTACTTTTTCTGAATTTCCTGAATTTTTCTGTTCATACTTTTATTTTTAAATATTTTTCGCCCTGTTTCAATTTCGGACCAAATTTTTTCTATTTTAATTAGCTATTCTACCATGATTTAAGGTAAACTACACATTACTAAATGGTTCCTGAAGCAGCTTCGATCCCCCAGTGAAGGGGGCCTTTTGCCCCATATCTTGTGGGGCCTCTCGCCCCAAACCCACATATTTTAATTTGACCTCTTTATTTTTAACTAAAATGCAAAACACATGATCCAAATCATATTTATGTGATGGTCATAAGTGAAGCAATGCAGATATCCGTTATACTTTTAAATATTTCCAAAGTTATTTTTGACAACCCCTTTCAATGAATTAGTCAAAGTTACAAAAACCATGTACATTTTTTTGTTTCTTTAATTTCTAATATGGTTTGGTGCTGTTTGCCCTGAAAATTTGTGACGTCACCTAAAACGCCTCTAGCTTCAATCCTATCAATAGATAAACGCACCAAAAATGTAAGTTTGGATATAACCCTGGGGGGCCTCTCACCTAACCCGGGTTTCTTGCCCCGACCTACTCTATGTTCTTGGAATCACAATATTTCCCATGGGCCACTGGATGACTAAGGTCCCATCTACCAATAAAGTCTTGACAAAATTGGCAAGCACCAATGTCGTGAGAGTACATTATATTCTGGACAAAGTGACACTGTTATTACTGTTGCGACATATTAGAGCCCGCATCCCGAGAAACCGGGCGGGACGGAAAAATCAGTCCTGCGCAGGGCTCTACGACATATATAACAAAGCCAAAACAGACGGGGAGGGAATGAAGTTTGGTCTCTTCAAACTATATAACCGCCAATCTGTGTAAATTCCAGAAGGGGTACTATCTCCTTAACAGCAGGGACTCAACTAGACCTGCTGGCGCCCGTTGACTTTCAGGAGGTAGGGGGCCCCCAGACCAGAAATTTACCCAATTGGTCTTGCAATCACTGTCGTGTCACTTCAGCAAAGCCTTAATTTTTTTTTTGATTTTTTAATTTTTTTTTTTTAGGGGGGGCATCTCGCCAGCGATAATTACTTGTCTTAGAGATGTCCTCCCTCTTTACTGTAACATAACGTTTCAGAAAGAAATAAAATATCTTGAGTCTTGAGTCTTGAGTCTTGAGTCTTTAGTGATTAAGTTAGACAAATGAGGCCGATTTCGCAGTTTCACTAAGGGACCGTTCAGAATTTATGACTGGGGGGGTTGGAGTTTTGCCAGAACTTCCCGTCAAAAATTGAGTTCCATGCGGAAATTTAGTGCCCCACCCTTAGGTTTCATGCTCATTTTTAGTACCCCCACCTTGACATACAAAGAAATACATACATATATTGTTATAGCTGTGCCCCTTGTACAGTCACGCATACAGATTCGTGGACTTTTGCGTACAAAAATGTGTGGTCAAACTGAGTATATGAGCATTTTATAAAATTTTTGTTTTGTTAAATTTCTCACCCCCCCCCCCTGGACATAATGTCAAAAATTGGTGCCCCCCTCAGAACACATGTGAAAAGTACCCCCGCAGGCAAAACTCCCAACCCTGCCCACACAGCCTGCAAAAGTAACTATTTGGGGTAAAAATTGGATATTCATGAGCTACTGGTCATTCCTGGCATGTGACATCCCTGTTATTTTCAAAATGGTGTAAACTACTTTTTAATGGGAGTTTATAGCACTATCTTCTCTCTAATACTCAAAATAGCCCATCTATTATCCAATAAGGGGTTGCTATTTTTGTGGTTAGCAAGTTTAAAGATTCAAAATGACCTCCCTATATAAAGTATATATAAAGATTCCTTGTCCTCAAATTGAGAGGTCACATAAATTATACCCTTAGGGTTTTTGAATCCTGTTAGCTGATTGGCTGAGAAGGCAAACTATGTCAGTGCCTGGAATAGTGGCTGAGGGCTGCTGTGTGGGCAGGGTACTGCATGGGAGGATGATATTTAGATAATTGACCTTTAACTTTTACTATTTATATTTATTTATACTATTTATATTTATCTAACTTGAATTACCTGATAGCTGCCATGATCTAACAAACTAATAAGCTAATCATGTCATTTGTTGATTAATTGAGATGTTTGTCAGTGTAACTGTTTTTTGACACAGTATCTATCTAGGCCTATCTATCTATCTATCTATCTATCTATCTATCTATCTATCTCCCTATATCTATCTATATCTATCTGACTATCCGACTATAATAATAATATAATATAGTATGATTTTATATAGCGCCCATTCCAGATAAATCTGCTCACCGGCGCTCACCATTCTGAACGGCAATCATACCAATCATTATAGTGATAACCTCTGGACATGGCCGGAGCGGGGTTCGAACCCACGTCCTCATGTGTACAAGGCGGGAATGCTAACCATTGTACCACGGAGCCATATGACTATCCGACTATCCGACTTTCTATCTATCTATCTATCTATCTATCTATCTATCTATCTATCTATCTATCTATCTATCTATCTATCTATCTATCTATCTATCTATCTATCCAATTTAATGGGGATGGGCAGGCACCCCCTAACCAGGTATGAGTGGGTCATGTGACCTGACGAGAGGGCACTGGGCTGCATCAGTTTGCTTTGCTTGGCTATATTAAATCTGCCGACTCTAAAAGTAAAATAACAAAAACTCAACTTGCAGTTATGGATCAGCTAGGTAGGATCACAAACTGATATAATTGGTATTGCATATCAATGAAATTGAAAGTTTTGTGCAGGGGTGTATCTAGAAATGGCCTGGGGGGCATTACATGTGGGGGGGGGACATGGCCCAATGGCCCCCCTAATACGCCACTGGAACTTTTGTGTGTTTTCTGTAATTATAATCCCCCGCTCGCGAAGCGGCGGGGGATTATATTGATATTCTTCGATTACCTTTTATTATTATTATTATTGCAGTCAGGAAAACTGTGATTACTTCAAAACTATTAAAGATCCTGTTTTACAAGTCAAGGATAATATGCGACTCCATTGCGCGCTACTTCATATGAAATTTCATGATCAAATTTCATGATGCTTATGAGTTATGAGGAAAATATAAAACAAATTTCCGGCGCAGGTTTCTGAGAACCTAAGCATAACTGAGAGCTGTTGATTTTTTCTAAGATACCTTTACAAAGTCTCCAGTGCAGAAAGGCGTCTCGTGGAGATTTCATGAACACATTTCAAGATATGATTTTTTTTAAAATAGACATCCCGAAAACTGACCAAAATTTTTCTGAAAAACAGGGAAGGAATGCTCGTAGAGAGCTGAAAATAGGTGAACATACAGATGTACCACAGTATACTAACTTCACAAAGTAACGGACCGCTCGGACCAACGGTCTTGGCGCTACGGACGTCCAAAAACGCAATTTTCAAGTAGCCATATTTCGGTCCCTATTTAAGCTACAACAAAGTTTGACATATCACAAGAAAGGCCTGTTTGTCAGCTTTCCAATGGTGTATAGCATGATGGTGTCAAACGCGCGGCGTAGAATCGCGTCAGACATTGAAAATTTTATGTCACTTTTTCCGCCTACAAAAATGTTTTAGGCTAAAAAGTCAATGAAGTTCTATATGGATGTCCATGAATAATTTTTGTGGGATGCCTAGTGCACGTCTCCATACTGTCCCCAAAGATCAATTATCTACAACTAATACTTTTTCCTAGAGAATTTTTTTAATTTCAAAATTGAAATGTACATTGCTCAGCTTCTGGTTGTTCAAATTTCATGAAATTAATACCAAAAGATGCGTAAAATTATGGCCTTTACTGTCCTCCAAGGGAATATACTTCTCCTGAATAGCCAATTTAAAATAAATGATTTTATATATTCAATTATAACTCATGAACTATTGTTTCTGTGCACTTAAAACTGAATGTACATGTTGCTAATTTTTTGCCCTATTTTGTGGTATATGGGCATCCTCCTATCTCCAATACCTTGCTGGTAAAATAGAGCTAAAAAAATAATTCACAGATGCATGTTAGTCAGCCGTTGGGTCTATACTGTCTCACTGCCACCTTTCCCAGCAGCTGACCTTGTGCCTGCCACGACATTTCATAGGCATATGCACCAGCAAGATTACTACGTTCATACATGGTATGAAGAATTCATCATGACGGCCATGAACTGGAAGGAGGGAGTAAGCAGGGCAGGGGAGACAAGGGGGGGCGCGGGGGATTATCCGATATTGCCGTACGGCAATATCAGTTATACTAGTTTAGTGATTTTAATTTATTTTATTACTAAAATTTCTTTGGAGAGCCCAGCAATGATTTTTAAAGCACAAGGGTTTTTTTCAAGGTAATAAATAATATTTGTTTATGTATTTAATACAAATTTTGTTTTGTCTTGGACTTATAATGGCAATTTAAATTTCACAGTTATAAGTCAGTTTATAAAGAAGACTTAAAAAAAAATAAATTAGGAGACAATTAAATATATATAGCTTTAAAGTAGTAAAGCGTCCAACAAAATTGGTCAAATGTGGTTTTAAAATTAGTCATTTGATAAATTATGATGAGATTTGCTTTCCATTTTTCATAAAATATCATTGGTAACTAACTAAGTGCTGCGGCTGTGGAATAATCTGTTACTTTGTCCAGGGTCAGGCAATATAAAGTATTCACAGTTAAAACCACAAATAGAAACAAAACACTGTGTGGCACAAGGAGCATCTTGCTGGAAGACAGTAGTACTAGGAGTCATATTGCAATCTTCCCTGGCAGATAGGGCAAAATATAGTTAAAAAGACATTCTTGCACCTTTTATTTCTTTCTGTGGTCTGATGAATAGATAGATAGTTTGGTAGACAGATGGAAAGATCAACATAGATGGAAAGATCAACATAGATAGATAGATAGATAGATAGATAGATATATAGATAGATAGATAGATAGGTTAGGCCTAGATGAAGGGAGCAAGAGGAAGGAAGTCCTGCTTCCTTCACCTTCCTTCCTTCTTCTTGTGTCCTCCTGAATTATTTCCTTCTCCTCTTTCCTTCTTCAAATTCCTTTCTTCTTCCATTTTCCTTCCTCCCTTCATTCCCCCCTACTGCATGCATGCATGCATGCATCCTTCCTTCCTTCCTTCCTTCCTTCCTTCCTTCCTTCCTTCCTTCCTTCCTTCCTTCCTTCTCATTCCATTCCTTCCTTTTCCATTTCCTTACTTTTCCTTTATACTGACCTAGGTTTACTTTTAATATCTCTGATTTGTTTATATCAACTCTGATGACCCATTCTCCTTTAGGTGAAGAATTTGTTTAAACCCATTTTCTTGAGACTTTCACTGAGAACTTGTATTGGCGATGAACAAGTGCACAATGCACATGCTGGTGACCTTTGGCCCTTTGTGACCTCTCATGACACTTCAACAGCAGTACCCTTCGACTTCCTAACAGCCATGCACCTTTAATGGGGTCAAGAATATGTGGGACAAAGTTGCCAGGGGTAATACAAGGACATGTATGTCTGTGTAATCTATTCTATATAGCTACCTGAGTACCTATGGATGTCTAGAGATAATTCAAAGGTTCATGACCTTCTGTATTAGTATATTTTAAAAGTCATTGAGCTACAGATGCATAAGTTAGGCTCTTGAAAGTGGTAGTGTTACAAGTATTAAGGAGATCATATTCATACTCATTGCAGGGTATGACTTGTCTAAAACCAATATTTTTTTTCTTTTAATGAAATCAGTCAGTCAGTCAGTCAGTCAGTCAGTCAGTCAGTCAGTCAGTCAGTCAATCAATCAATCAGTCAATCAGTCAGTCATGTATCTATCTATCTATCTATCTATCTATCTATCTATCTATCTATCTATCTATCTATCTATCTATCTATCTATCTATCTATCTATCTATCTATCTATCTATCTATCTGTCTACATAAATATATGATTTATAGAGATATTGATCATTTAATTCACATATTTTTGGTTTTGCCTTGGTTTTGAGATTTGCCATGCAAATGAACAATGTGTAAGCGTAACATTGCCTCCTCTTGCCTCCTTTATCAATTTATGTTTGAAAACTAGCCTTGATATTGACCTTAAAATTTGCACAAATCCTTTGAGGTATATTGCCCAGTATGTGATTTTTTTGGGGAAATCTTCAGGTGGGAAGAATTTGATAAATATGTTGAACTGGCAGGAATGACCTAGCAGGGAAAGAGCTGGAAAGGGGGAAGGGAGATATAGAAGGAGATGGGGGAAGTGAGTGGGGAATGGAGAGAGGGAGGAATCTCAGATGGGCAGAGAGAGGAAGGGTAGAAAGGGGATTTCCATTATAATTTATAAATAATGACATGGCAGCAAGAATGAGCCATTTACAGTCAATAAATGATGAGTAATTAAAAGGCATATGACTAGCTTTTTGAACTTTTCCTCTTTTAGTTACTAGTCTGTAATGTAACATCTAACTTACATCTAACTTGGTCAAATGTTAAGTATAAGCATAGAGCTATAAGGGGTTGAGTTATAGATCCATGGTATAAGTGAAGTTATTTGGTGATTTAGGTGGAGTAGGGCCTTACACAAATCTCTCTGAACATATCATTGTATTCTCGACAGTGCCACACATTATTTCCGTATTTTTTGCATCTGCAACACCCTCAAACAAGGGTCAATGTGGTAATTATGCATACCTTAGGACTTTAATTATCCATGTCAGAAAACGAATGGCAGTTTTTAATAGATCCTTGATTTTTAGGTGACTAAAAATCAAGGATCTATTAAAAACTGCCATTGTATGTATGTATGTATGTATGTATCTTTCTTATCTACGTGTGCAAGTATCTATTTATCGGTCTATCTGTCTAACCTATAAAATATGTATTATGTCTCTCTATCTAACCTATGAAATATATTCTTCTATCAAAAAAGAGACTACTCATGCAGTTCTGGTCTTTTTGTTGTTGCAAGTTTTTTATTGAGAGGGTGTAAATTTCCACGTGCAGAAACTGCACCAGGCAGCTTTGTCCGAAAGACAAAACCCAATGCAACGTTCATGAAAAAATCTTTTTCAGTTTAGGAATGATAAAGTGTGAAAGACTTGATAATTGCCACAAAAGTAATTTCATATGGCGCAGGAATGCAATATATCAATTGCCACCTGCCAACCTCTGCCAGGTCACAAAATACGGGACTGCGGCCTTTGCCATTGTGCTCACCAAAAGCCACCAAACATTAGGTCTATAGTGTAACAGACGGTCACACAGAGATAGATTTAAGCAGTGTGAGATGTTTTGTGGGAACATTTGGTTTTGGTTGTCCAAAAGTAAAGAGACTTCAATGTCTCTTTACTAAATGTTTTGTGAAGAAAATTAAGTATTACTGAATAGAATAGCTGCAGAAGAGTGTATATATACATATATATGGTCAATGAAATGGATTGTAACTTGTAGCTACTTGTAAGATTTAGAAAATCGACAAATTATATATTCTCTTGGTCCATTAATGTCCATATGACCACATTTGAGAGGTTTTTAAATAATTTTTTGTTAACATTAAACCTGGGATGTACTCCTGCCATTTCAGTTTCACAAATATTTTGTAACTCCCCATTTACTACTAGCAAACATCACAAAATACCGGCAAGCACCAGTGATCAACCGCAGCTGGTCCTCTATGTCCCGCAGGCACCGGCGAGTCCTGCTATGTCCCACAAGCACCAATAAGTCCCGCTATGTCCCACTAAGTCCCGCTATGTCCCACAAGCACCAATAAGTCCCGCTATGTCCCACAAGCACCAGTAAGTCCCGCTATGTCCCACAAGCACCGCTATGTCCTGCTATGTCCCAAAAGCACCAGTAAGTCCCGCTATGTCCCAAAAGCACCAGTAAGTCCCACAAGCCCCACATATCCCGCTATGTCCCGCAAGCACCACTAAGTCCCGCTATGTCCCACAAGCACCAATAAGTCCCGCTATGTCCCACTAAGTCCCGCTATGTCCCACAAGCACCGATAAGTCCCGCTATGTCCCACAAGCACCACTAAGTTCCACTATGTCCCGCAAGCACCACTAAGTCCTGCTATGTCCCACAAGCACCACTGAGTCCCGCTATGTCCCACAGGCACCATTAAGTCCCGCTATGTCCCGCAGGCCCCACTTAGTCCCGCTATGTCCAGCAGGCAACACTTAGTCCCGCTATGTCCCGCAGGCACTAGCAGGTCCAAGTAAGTCCCACAAGTACCGGACGTCCCAAACGGAGCCTCCATCTGGGACTTATGAGGTTAAATGGGGCCTATCAACAAGCTGTTTAGTTATATAATAATATTTCATTTTTCAATTGAGCCATACATGAACGCCGACACTTTAGAACGCCGATTGATCACCCTAAGTTCACACGAGACAATAATAATTATGTGCAGTGATCAAATTTTCTTATTTTATACCCTGTTTGCAGAACTGCATAAAACCTCCCAGGCTGCATATCTCCTACAGGATTACAGATTTTGCTGCAGAAACTTTTCAGAAACGCCGCAATGACAGAGGACTACCAAAACCCAGACCCCCCAAACCACAACCCCCCAAATAAATGTTTACTTGGTAGCGGCAAGCCCAATGTCAAAGAGGTCTGAACTGTACAGATGCAATACACTGGAGGAAGTAATAGAGGTTCAGAAATCATGCAGTTTTTTTTGAAACTGCAGAATTCTGCAGAATTTTTTGGAACTGCAGAATTCTGCAGCTTCCTGCAGAATTCTGCAGCTTCCTGCAGAATTCTGCAGTTTCCTGCAGAATTCTGCAGTTTTTTGCAGAATTCTGCAGTTTTTTGTAGAACTGCAGAATTCTGCAGTTTCCTACAGAATTCTGCAGTTTTTTGCAGAATTCTGCAGCTTTTTGCAGAACTGCAGGAAGAAATTATATACTCCTCGCAAGTTGTGTCATTGAAGTTTGTCAGTTACAGTGGAGATTTTAGAGGCCTGCAGTAATTGCATTGATTGCTGTATTAGTTCACTGACTCTCCAACAAACCAATCGGACATTTGGGCAGGTAACCACTTTATTTTTGACGGTCACACACTATTTTTGCCGGTTTTGACCGGCAAACCGGCACTTTTCGCGGACTCTGCTTGTAACACTTTGCAGGTTGTTATCACATGCTTAATATCTTCTTCCTCTTCCTCACATAGGGGGCATGTCTTGGACGCGTTGTTCCCTTCAAATTTTGCCACGACGTCTTGAGTCTTGAATCTTCCCGTGATCATCCTGGCTCGTACAGTGGCCATCTCGATACGGTGTGCCTTTCCTTCGCAGCAGAGCCATAAGGGATGCACTACCTTGTTGCGAGTGGAGAGCCACTTCCAGATTCCTCACTTCAGAGTTGATTTACACGATGCATCGTAGATAAGCTCAGAGCTGATAAGTGACTTGAAACCTGTCAGGTTTGTCTTGCTTAAGCCAACCCTGACCAGTGACCACATGACTGGGTTTTTTGGTGAAGAAATAACTAAAAGATTATAAGTATAAGTATAAGTAATCCTGGGCGCAGGACGTAGTCCTCTTTTTCCAGATCCAATTAATAGTTTTAGTTGCAAGTACGCTGTCAGGCGTTAAAAACTTTTTAAAATCCTCTTCTGTAAAAGCACAAGGAGGGGCCGCTACTGCTGCCTCCTCTCCAGTTATATAAAAAGAACGCTATGTACAGTTTGTTTGCAAATAGAGCCAGCTATTCGTAGATTTGTTTGTGTCAAATGGGCCGCTACTGCCTCCTCATTTGACTAATCACAAGCAAAATGGAAGGGGCCGCTACTGCTGCCTCCTTCTCCCTCACTATGTGATATAGCGACTGACCTATCGCCCAGGAATAGCACCTCCAAATAAATACAAATAAATAAATAAATAGTGCCATTTATCTGGACTGGTGTCCATTAATTTTGTAATACTTTTTATCTTTTATTCATTTATTTGTACTTTTTGCATATAATTTTTTTTCACTTAGGTGCTGCTCGTGCAGTTTCTTGTGTTTGTGGCTAAAAACTATAAGATAAAAATAAATTTAGCTACAGACTGAAATCAGGGGCCGCTACTGCTGCCTCCCATATCACCCCTGTATCATAAACATCTTTAGTTCCGAGGCTCATAGTAGTCCCTCAATGCAGTACAGTTTCCCAGTAGACCTCCAATGCTTCCTCCAGCGTGAGAAACATCAGACACAGTTTGACATTATTCAAAGCAATTGAATGTATGTTTGAATGTTTATTGTTTAACTATTTGCTGTTTGTTGTTTCAAATATTTCCTTTGTAAAAAACCTCAAACAATTATTCAAATCATGCTGGAAGAAAGCTGTTAAAAGATTAGAAAACTTCAGAATTGTGCAGTCCTTGCTTGCAATGGGAGGATGAATCAAATGGTGTTCTCCAGACGATGACTAATCAAACAGTCTCTGTGTTACCCATGTTGAATGCAGAGAAGATAAGGGACCGTTCAGAATTTATGACTGGGGGGGGGGTGGAAGTTTTGGCCGAGGGGGTACTAACTTTTCACACGTGTTTCAAGGGGGGTATTAATTTTTGACAACACTTCCAAGGGGGGGTAAGAAATTTTAACAAAGAAAAAATGTTAAAAAACACGCATAAACTCATTTTATTTGGACTTTTTTACGGGCAAAAGTCCGCGAAATTACGCGAATCTGTACGTGTGGCCATGTATAACAGTATATATGTGTATTGCTTTGAATGTCGAGGGGGGGTCAGGGCCGGATTAAGATAGCATGAGGCCCTAGGCTGAACCTAAATGTGAGGCCCCCTGCTCAACCTGACCGGGTAAGACCGCCAATAACCACAGAATTTTCCCTGTAATTCCCACTTTCTGTTTGTGGACTAAAATTTGCATTTAAAAATTGTCATGAAAGCTACAAAATGGATCGCTGGGTCGCAAAGTTCTCCGTAGAGTCAAGGATGGTAAATCCGTCCAGGAGGGTAAATCCGTCCACCCCCTAATATATACATTTAAATATACCCATTGTAGTTGTGCAAGTCTTAAATGCACGAGAAATTAATTTTTAACATATTTTGCCGTTTTTATTGTTTTGATAGCATTTTTTCATCATAAGTCAGGTGATTTAACAATAAGGAATAAAAAACAATGAAATTCTGTGACGTCACGACAGACATATTGCGAATTTCAGAGTGTTGGTTATCCATTGCTTGTTGGCCTATTCCCATCTACAAATACATGTATTTCAGGTAAAAAGTCAATGATTAGAAAGTAAAATTATATTGAATTTGAAAATTACTTGATTGTGACACCTTGAATGGCAATACAATGCAAATAAAAGTGGACGGAATTACCATCACCATTTTAGGACTGGCTTTATTGGGAGTTTGTAAATCCGTCCACCTGCATTAAATATCACTTAGAGCACTTTTAAGACTTTCCATGTTAATGAATTGCATACAACTGATAAGAGAAATTAGTTTGGGGCAATTATACCACTTTGATTTGGTTACAGTGGTTCCTTTATTGTAATTCCGATGGTCCATTGAAATTCTGCATAGTTAAATTAACCTCTATTGGCCAATTGTTCTATTATATAACAAGTGCAATCAGTATCTCACCTCCCTAAAATCAACAGAAATTCTTGATAAAAGTTAAATGAATGTAAAATTTCAAAAAAAAAATCTAGACATGATAGATTTGTGCTGCATAATGCCCTGTGGACGGATTTACCATCCTTGCTGGACGGATTTAGCAGCAGGGTGGACGGATTTAGGTGCCCTAACCTTCAATTTGGTTGCCATGGTTTCAGCAAAAGTTATTTGAATATTTTATATTTTTGGCTGTTGATGATAGTACGGAATATGTCCTTTCTAATGGACTAATTTTTATTTCTGTATCTATTCTCATTTTCCTGAAAATACAATTATAGCCAAAAGTGGACGGAATTACCCTCCTTGACTCTACAAATTACACGTGTCAGTAACAAACCAGAAAGAAATCAGTCTCTGTCTCTACTGCATTTGCATGATTTGACCCTGGTCTACTCAATTTGATATAAATTTCGCTGATCAAATTGCATGAGACTACGCCGCTCTTTAAATCATCAACTGTACAATTATCATAATTGCAAAGATTTGGGCGAAATATTGTTGTTGCGTTTGTTTTTCGAAATAATCAGGAAAATTTCTACAATAAACATCAACATATTTGAAATAATCATGAAAATATCTGCAATAAAAAATGTACTAAGATAGCTGAAAAAAATGGGAAATTTTACATTTATTCAAAGACAATAGCACATTTTTATCCAATTCTTGCAAAAATATTTCTGAGACAGTCATAGAGATTTCAGCAATAGTCATTGAAATGTTTACGATGATTGTAGAATTTATACAATAATTGTCAATTCTCATAATGGCAAAAATTTCAGCAATAATCACACTTATTTGCTCGAGATAATTGCTGAAATTTCTAAGGTTTTACAAAACATTTCCAAGACAATTGCAGAATAGAAATAATAACAATTGTTGCTGAAATTTCTTCAGTTGTTTCCATATTTCTTTAATAATAGTAATAAATTTTGGAAAATCATAGAATTTCTGAGATTATCTTGCAAAAATTTTTAATTTTGCTGCAAAATTTTGGCAAGTGTAACAATTTTTTACGGGAAATTCCAGCAAAACTCCCACCCCCCCCCCCCCAGTTATAAATTCTGAACGGTCCCTAATACTTCATCAGCTGTCATGAGTCATGAAGTGCCATTTTCACAGCACAACAGTCCTTTCGTTCTGCATGTCAAATTTCCTGGCTGTACAATATGAATTTGTAAAAACAACAAAGACCAATTTAGATTATATTCAGTTGTTTTATTTAAATCATTCAAATGAACACGGCGACTATGGAAAACGAAGAAATTCAAACTCATTTAATTTTGAGATATTTTGGTTATTTCTTCACACTACTTTTTTTCCACCTAAAAAAAGAAGAAATAGGAAATAATTCAATCATGCAAGGTGGTATAAGACATCACCCCATCCCATAATTTTTACTAGTCTTGAGCCTACATCTGAACCCCCAGGAATCTCAGAAAAATATTCCTAAATTATAATTGGATGTCATATTATTTTTACCATCTGGACATACACGCTCCTTGGGGTTATGAGGATCTGGATATATGATTAAGTCGCAATCTTCGCACCGTGGTATTGGCACACGCATCTTTCTTACTGCAGCTTTCTTCAGTGCCACTTTTGCTACTGGCTTACTTGGTGGATTGGATCTATTGGCTGGCTTGAGTTGTGGTTTTGGCTTAGGTGGTGATCTCTTTGGTGGAGACAGTGATTTACTTCCTTGTTGTTTGGGTGCCTTCTTAATCATTTTGGGTTTCGGCGGTGAATGAAGTTCAAGAGATATAGTTGCTGTTATTGCTTTGGCTGCTACTTTTGAAAGTGAGGCTATTGGTTTTCTCAGTGATTTAGGTGCTGGTGATTTAGGTTTAGCTTCTAACCGATCAGGTTTGGAAAGGCAAGCTTGTTTAGGAGAATGTCCGGATGAAAAGTAAAAAGATTTCCGTTTTAATTTCGAACTTTTAAGTGGGCTAAATGGAGGCAGGGGTGCTGAAGGGGGACTTTCTTGTTTTAGTTGTGGCTTTTTAAGTGGGCTATGTGGAGACGGGGGTGCTGAAGGGGGACTTTCTTGTCTTTCTTGTTTTAGTTGTGGCTTTTTAGGTGGGCTGGGTAGGGGCAAGAGTGGTGAGGGAAGGCTGTGTCGTTTTAATTGTGACGTTTCACATAGGCTAGGTGTAGGCCTGGGTGGAGGCCGGGGTGGTAAAAGGGGCCTTTCTTGTTTTATTTGGGATTTTTTAGACGGACTAGGTGTAGACAAGGGTGGAGGCGGGGGTGGTAAAAGGGGCCTTTCTTGTTTTAATTGGGAATTTTTAGACGGACTAGGTGTAGACAAGGGTGGAGGCGGGGGTGGTAAAAGGGGCCTTTCTTGTTTTAATTGGGAATTTTTAGACGGACTAGGTGTAGACAAGGGTGGAGGCGGGGGTGGTAAAAGGGGCCTTTCTTGTTTTAATTGGGAATTTTTAGACGGACTAGGTGTAGACAAGGGTGGAGGCGGGGGTGGTAAAAGGGGCCTTTCTTGTTTTAATTGGGAATTTTTAGACGGACTAGGTGTAGACAAGGGTGGAGGCGGGGGTGGTAAAAGGGGCCTTTCTTGTTTTAATTGGGAATTTTTAGACGGACTAGGTGTAGACAAGGGTGGAGGCGGGGGTGGCACAAGAAGTCTATCTTGTTTTAATTGGGAATTTTTAGACGGACTAGGTGTAGACAAGGGTGAAGGCGGGCTAGGTGTAGGCAAGGGAGGAGGCGGGGGTGGTAAAAGGGGCCTTTGTTGTTTTAATTGGGAATTTTCAGATGGGCTAGGTGTAGGCAAGGGTGGAGGCGGGGGTGGTAAAAGGGGCCTTTGTTGTTTTAATTGTAACTTTTTCAGAGGGCTGGGTAGAGGCAATAGTGATGAAGGGGTGCTTTGTCGTTTTAATGGTGACTTATTAGGTGGAGGCAGGGGTGGAGGCAGGGCTGGTGGAGGCGGGGGTGGTGAAGGGGGGCTTTGTTTCTCCTCCTCTTTGCTTTCTTCTCCTTCAGATTCATCTTGTGATTGTTCTTCATTTTGTTCTGGAGTATTAACAAAAAACAACATAATGCCATAACTTTTGTTGACAATTGGCAGAACATTAATACGTATCAGAAAAACGAAACCAACTAAATGTTAGACCTTTTTTCCAATTCATTGTCTCAAAATTGTTGAAGCAAAAGAAATATATTTTGGCTAGGTCCTAATTATTTTTTCCAGCCTCTCAATTGTAATTGAATTCCAAGTATGCAAAATAGCTTTTTATTAATCTAATGTATATTTGCTGTGTTCAGGAGCAGCCCAATTTGGATTGATTTTAATCATAGGCCTATAGTATTTTTAATTTAGCTTTATTGAGTAGTCCTACCAACAACTCCAGTGTTTATGGACGCTGCAGGCTCTGCGGGCACCGAGGGTACTGCTCCTATTTCAGCATCCTGGCTTTCTTGAGTCTTGTCGTTAGACTCCTGTTCGACGCCAATGGGCCATCTTGATGCAGGGTCCGTTCCATGTATGAATTCATTGTACTTCGGTGGGGCGTATCCTGCCCTCACCATCGAGAATTCCTTCACCTTCCATTTAAATTCCTTCTTCTTTTCCTCCTTCTTTTCCTCCTTCTGCCACATCTTGTTTTAAAATTTGTGTTGCTGTGAAAGGTACAAAAGAAGAGCTCGCAGGTAACAGGTAGGCCTGCGGTTAGCTCAGGACGCCAGTCACACTATTTCTCTGTGTTATTTTTGCTATTTCTCCTTGGGTTTCCAAAGTATGATATTGAGATAAACTTTGACAAATTCTCTTAGTCATCAAGAGTCACCTTTCTATCTGTATCAGAGTGAGGCTAAATGGGGCGAATGTTGTTGTTGGTTAGCAACGCAACAGGTTACTAGTTCTCATTAGATTGAGGCAAAATGTGGGAGCCTCATTTTTGGTTAGCGACACAACTGGTAATTGCAGTAGTAGTTCTAATTAGATCCAGTGGATTTTTCGGGGGGGGGGGGACCGTCACGACATTCCCCCAAAAGTTTTCGGGCCTTTGTCGCATACCTCGCATTGTATTGAAACATTCAGGCCTCTTCATAATTTTTTTTCATTTTTGACTGCCGGCAGCCATTTTGTTTGTTTACAAGAGCATTATTTTCAGTCGTGTTTTCTTCAAAGTTTCACCGTTAATTTCACGACCAATTCTTTTGGCAATCATCATTTAGTGTCAAGTTGGTCAGGATGTGATTCAGGTTACACAAAATACCCACCCTGGGGCAGCCCTAGGTCAGCCCCATGGCAGTTGAGCCACTGGTTGACTGATAAAAATCGACAAAGAACATTTGAAATATTTCTTTATCATTTATGCTTTGGTAAAAACTGACATAAGACATTTGTTTTGCCTTTAAAATTATTCGACATTTGACTCTTCATCTGTTTTTAAAGACCGATGTATACCCCTTACAATTGTAGGCCTACATATATCTTTCAACAATCTGTCCTATATCCTCATTATTAATTATTCCATTTTGTGTTTCTTTAGCAAATGAGCCAGACAGTTTTTCTTTACAACAATCATATGACCTATGCATTATATTTTCTGACCAATTTCACAAAAGCATAATACCATGTTGTTTATTTGCGAATTGTTAATGACATCCGTCTTTGAAATCTGATTTGATAATCTTTTTCTTTCCTTGTACAAAAGCCTTGCAACCGTTTCAGATATGATATGGTCACTCCGTTTTTGTTTGTAGCCGTTTTGACTGATCACCGGTCACTCACCAGTGAAAATAACACAATTAACAGAATTAGTCACCTGTATCTATCATATCTTAATCATCAAACCTTCAAATGGTACAATCCGAACTGTGTAAGAACATCTGAGGACTGATTCGTACCTGGTCACAAATTGGATCAACAATTTGCCTGGGACAAATTGCTCTGGGGCGGTTTTCTACAGGATCTGTGAGTTTTGAGTCTACTTTACTTTATGTAAGGCCCGCATGGCTGGAAATAGGGCAATTCCGTAAAGTCCGATTTGTAGATTTGACACTTCAGCAGCTTGTGTAGCCCTACCATTACACCTCAGCTAGTTCATTTTTATCTAGGCATGAGGCCAGGTAATAGGGGTATCAGACAAGCTATCAACCAATCCAAGTGTAACAGGAGCTGACCTACAAGCCAAATGTCCGAGACCATGACATTTTGCCATAGCTAAACTCCTGTTACACTTGGAGCTTTGGTTGGTGGCTTGTCTGATACCCCTATTACCTGGCCTCATCCCTGTTAAACAATGAAATAGCTGAGGTGTAGTGGTAGGGCTACACAAGCTGCTAAAGTGTCAAATCTGTGAATCAGACTTTACAGAATTACCCAATAGTAACTTCGGGCATGTCATTGCCCGGAAAAATTCTAAATCTCTCTGGAAATTTTTGATGATATGTCCAAAGTTTTGACTTGGAAGTAGTTGCTTGAGTCAGGAATATTTGTGGGAAATTTGGTCGTACTTTACGAAATTGCTTGGAAATTCACATTTTTTATAGCTCTGTGTCAGGGAGACCGGAGCTGGTTGTAACAGAGGCAGGTTGTCACATGTAGCACAAAAGTCTTCACATACATAGGCCCATGTAGTTCTTAATATAACAGCTGCAATTAATACCAATTATTGAGAAAAATTCATAATTGATTTATAAAAGCTTAAAAATGTGCCTATAACTATGTATAGAGACAACCAGCCCCTGAGACAACCTGCCCCTGGGACAACCTGCCCCTGGGACAACCTGCCCCTGTGACAACCTGCCCCTGAGACAACCTGCCCCTGAGACAACCTGCCTAGACCCCGGAGCCGTCGATAAAAACCGCCGCCACCAGTCACTGCTGTTAAAAGTCAAGTCAAGTCAATGTGATAATCCAGCCGACTTTGCACCCATCGTATTTGGTATCGTTGGATTCGTCTTGGAGAGACGATTCCAATGGTATTAAAATCATAAAAATAGGATGATGGTGAACCGAACTGTTCCATTATGAAACATTTTTGTGCAGCTTTTTGTCAAAACATTTTTTAAAAAATTGGTCACAAATGCAAATGAGTCTCATCAAAAAGTTATTTCTGAGTTTTATAATGTTTTCTTGTTCATTTAGTTGGCTAAGCTGACTTACTCAGCCAACTTCACATTAAGTCAGAGATGATGACTAAGTCAACTAAGTCAGTCAAGTCAAGCCACTGAACATCATCTTAGCATGACTTGACTGACTCCGGGGTCTAAACCTGCCCCTGGGACAACCTGCGGCACCTGGGACAACCTGACCCTGTGACAACCTGCCCCTGAGACAACCTGCCCCTGAGACAACCAGGTACCCCTGAGACAACCTGCCCCTGAGACAACCTGCCCTGGTTTGCCCTAATTGATATTTCACACACAATAAAAAAGCACCACCAGCTCTAAAAGCACCTACCGCGTAATTTATACGTGAAAACAACTGATTTACGTACGAAATACGCAAGAAAGAGCAACGTACGTTTTACGTACGCTGCACAATTGGCCATGTAGTCCACCAACAACTGGTGAGAAGTTGTTTACTTAACAAAAGAAATTGTTTAGTCCTCCAACAGCCTGAGAAAAGTAATTTAACAAAATTCAAGAAAAGAATTGCATGTTGGGGCCAACTTTAACCTCCTATAAAATGGAAAATATGGCATTTAAATCATTTCTGTCTTCACAAAATAATAAAATACAATAAATTGATGGTAGCCAACCACTTTCTTCCAGTTTGAAGCCATTTGAAATAATAATAATAATATTATTTCGGAAAAATAGCTAAAATAGAAGGAAATCATATTTGTTACCAGGCGGCCATCTTTAATTTTGGTGGCTATCTTGAAGTTAGGCAGGAATTAGTTCTTTATCTTTTGAAGAATACTTTGGTGATCATCTTCTGAAAAAAATCATGATATTCGGACAATTTTTAAGGTCAGGGCTAAATTTTAAATATTTTTATGAGCAATATATAAAAAAAATTCATTTTTTCAATGTTAGTCCCATTTTTTAAAATTTGAGTATGTTTCAGGTATTTTTCCAACTTGGTAACAGGCAGAAATAGAATCTATACTAAATTTGCGACAATTTGGTACCATGAAACCTGGCTAAACAGGGGGGGTCAACGAAATCACACTTCTAGGCATCTGTAAGAGAAGAATTTGTTTAGTCCACCAACAGCCAGTGAGAAGTTGTTTACTTAAGAAAAGAATTTGTTTAGTCCACCAACAGTCAGTGAGAAGTTGTTTACTTAAGAAAAGAATTTGTTTATTCCACCAACAGCTGGTGAGAAGTTGTTTACTTAACAAAAGAATTTGTTTAGTCCACCAACAGTCAGTGAGAAGTTGTTTACTTAAGAAAAGAATTTGTTTATTTCACCAACAGCTGGTGAGAAGTTGTTTACTTAAGAAAAGAATTTGTTTATTTCACCAACAGCTGGTGAGAAGTGGTTTACTTAACAAAAGAATTTGTTTATTTCACCAACAGCTGGTGAGAAGTTGTTTACTTAACAAAAGAATTTGTTTTGTCCAACAACAGCTGGCGAGAAGTTGTTTACAAAACAAAAGAATTTGTTTATTCCACCAACAGCTGGTGAGATGTGGTCTACTTAACAAAAGAATTTGTTTAGTCCACCAACAGCTGGTGAGAAGTTGTTTACTAAACAAAAGAATTTGTTTATTTCACCAACAGCTGGTGAGAAGTTGTTTACTTAGGAAAAGAATTTGTTTAGTCCACCAACAGCTGGTGAGAAGTTGTTTACTTAACAAAAGAATTTGTTTAGTCCACCAACAGCTGGTGAGAAGTGGTTTACTTAATAAAAGAATTTGTTTGTTCCACCAACAGCTGGTGAGAAGTTGTTTACTTAAGAAAAGAATTTGTTTAGTCCACCAACAGCTGGTGAGAAGTTGTTTACTTAACAAAAGAATTTGTTTAGTCCACCAACAGCTGGTGAGAAGTTGTTTACTTAACAAAAGAATTTGTTTAGTCCACCAACAGCTGGTGAGAAGTGGTTTACTTAATAAAAGAATTTGTTTAGTCCACCAACAGCTGGTGAGAAGTTGTTTACTTAACAAAAGAATTTGTTTATTTCACCAACAGCTGGTGAGAAGTTGTTTACTAAACAAAATAATTTGTTCATTTCACCAACAGCTGGTGAGAAATTGTTTACTTAACAAAAGAATTTGTTT
The DNA here is from genome assembly GCA_026936325.1 of Platynereis dumerilii. Classification (NCBI taxonomy): domain Eukaryota; kingdom Metazoa; phylum Annelida; class Polychaeta; order Phyllodocida; family Nereididae; genus Platynereis; species Platynereis dumerilii. Next base: position 3,145,162 of record JAPTHN010000004.1, read on the forward strand.
TGTCCAACAACAGCCAGTGAGAAGTTGTTTACTTAAGAAAACAATTTGTTTAGTCCACCAACAGCTGGTGAGAAGTTGTTTACTTTCAAGAGAATTTGTTTATTCCACCAACAGCTGGTGAGAAGTGGTTTACTTTATAAAAGAATTTGTTTATTTCACCAACAGCCGGTGAGAAGTTGTTTACTTAGGAAAAGAATTTGTTTGGTCCACCAACAGCTGGTGAGAAGTTGTTTACTTAACAAAAGAATTTGTTTAGTCCACCAACAGCTGGTGAGAAGTTGTTTACTTAAGAAAAGAATTTGTTTAGTCCACCAACAGCTGGTGAGAAGTGGTTTACTTAATAAAAGAATTTGTTTATTCCACCAACAGCTGGTGAGAAGTTGTTTACTTAACAAAAGAATTTGTTTATTCCACCAACAGCTGGTGAGAAGTTGTTTACTTAATAAAAGAATTTGTTTATTCCACCAACAGCTGGTGAGAAGTTTTTTACTTAAGAAAAGAATTTGTTTAGTCCACCAACAGCTGGTGAGAAGTTGTTTACTTAAGAAAAGAATTTGTTTATTCCACCAACAGCCGGTGAGAAGTTGTTTAGAGAAAAGAATTTGTTTATTCCACCAACAGCTGGTGAGAAGTTGTTTACTTAAGAAAAGAATTTGTTTATTTCACCAACAGCTGGTGAGAAGTTGTTTACTTAACAAAAGAATTTGTTTATTTCACCAACAGCTGGTGAGAAGTGGTTTACTTAACAAAAGAATTTGTTTATTCCACCAACAGCTGGTGAGAAGTTGTTTACTTAAGAAAAGAATTTGTTTAGTCCACCAACAGCTGGTGAGAAGTTGTTTACTTAAGAAAAGAATTTGTTTATTCCGCCAACAGCCGGTGAGAAGTTGTTTACTTAACAAAAGAATTTGTTTAGTCCACCAACAATCAGTGAGAAGTTGTTTACTTCAGAAAATAATTTGTTTGGTCCACCAACAGCTGGTGAGAAGTTTTTTACTTAAGAAAAGAATTTGTTTATTCCACCAACAGCCGACGAGAAGTTGTTTACTTAAGAAAAGAATTTGTTTATTCCACCAACAGCTGGTGAGAAGTTTTTTACTTAAGAAAAGAATTTGTTTAGTCCACCAACAGCTGGTGAGAAGTTGTTTACCTAACAAAAGAATTTGTTTATTTCACCAACAGCCGGTGAGAAGTTGTTTACTTAAGAAAAGAATTTGTTTAGTCCACCAACAGCTGGTGAGAAGTGGTTTACTTTACAAAAGAATTTGTTTATTCCACCAACAGCCGGTGAGAAGTTGTTTACTTGAGAAAAGAATTTGTTTATTCCACCAACAGCTGGTGAGAAGTTGTTTACTTAAGAAAAGAATTTGTTTATTTCACCAACAGCTGGTGAGAAGTTGTTTACTTAACAAAAGAATTTGTTTATTCCACCAACAGCTGGTGAGAAGTTGTTTACTTAAGAAAAGAATTTGTTTAGTCCACCAACAGCTGGTGAGAAGTTGTTTACTTAAGAAAAGAATTTGTTTATTCCACCAACAGCCGGTGAGAAGTTGTTTACTTAAGAAAATAATTTGTTTATTTCACCAACAGCTGGTGAGAAGTTGTTTACTTAAGAAAAGAATTTGTTTAGTCCACCAACAGCTGGTGAGAAGTGGTTTACTTTACAAAAGAATTTGTTTAGTCCACCAACAGCTGGTGAGAAGTGGTTTACTTTACAAAAGAATTTGTTTAGTCCACCAACAGCAAGTGAGAAGTTGTTTACTTAAGAAAAGAATTTGTTTAGTCCACCAACATCCGATGAGAAGTTGTTTACTTTACAAAAGAATTTGTTTAGTCGACCAACAGCAAGTGAGAAGTTGTTTACTTAAGAAAAGAATTTGTTTAGTCCACCAACAGCCGGTGAGAAGTGGTTTACTTTACAAAAGAATTTGTTTATTTCACCAACAGCCAGTGAGAAGTTGTTTACTTAGGAAAAGAATTTGTTTAGTCCACCAACAGCCAGTGAGAAGTTGTTTACTTAAGAAAAGAATTTGTTCAGTCCACCAACAGTCAGTGAGAAGTTGTTTACTTTACAAAAGAATTTGTTTATTTCACCAACAGCTGGTGAGAAGTTGTTTACTTAAGAAAAGAATTTGTTTATTTCACCAACAGCCAGTGAGAAGTTGTTTACTTAAGAAAAGAATTTGTTTAGTCCACCGACAGCCAGTGAGAAGTGGTTTACTTAATAAAAGAATTTGTTTATTCCACCAACAGCTGGTGAGAAGTTGTTTACTTAAGAAAAGAATTTGTTTAGTCCACCAACAGCTGGTGAGAAGTTGTTTACTTAAGAAAAGAATTTGTTTATTTCACCAACAGCTGGTGAGAAGTTGTTTACTTAAGAAAAGAATTTGTTTAGTCCACCAACAGCTGGTGAGAAGTGGTTTACTTAATAAAAGAATTTGTTTATTCCACCAACAGCTGGTGAGAAGTTGTTTACTTAACAAAAGAATTTGTTTATTTCACCAACAGCTGGTGAGAAGTTGTTTACTTAAGAAAAGAATTTGTTTATTTCACCAACAGTCAGTGAGAACAAACAATGAAGCAAACAATGAAGCAATGATGGAAATGAGGGGGAGCTTGGCCTTGGGGGAGCTGAATTCCCTTGACCAGAAAACAGGGAGAGCTTTTGCTACAGCTCCCTCAATGATCCATGGAAAAAACAATTTCCAGCTTACTTTTTAAGTCCTCCAGGTACTATATCAGCCAAAATTATACTCTGGTGGCGGGAAGGTTTTGCCCTTGAAGAATTTGGAATGGCACGACGCAGCCACACCAGCCAAGAGTTACCCAGACAAAAAATTGGAATGAATGGTTTACATTTATAATAACAACAAAGTGGCAACTTCAGTGACCTGCTTATTTAATGTTTACCTGTTTATTCAGTCTTCATTTAATTATGTAAATGCATGACCAATGACCAATAATTGTATAATTATTAAGCATTATTGCAATTTCTCTAATCAAGTTCATAAGAGTGATACAAATATTGGTTGTTTAAATTACATTTATGCCTATTTGTATATGGATGATTTGGGTAGTTATGGACTTGGCCCCCTTGCCCATCTTCCCATGCCCATAGAGTCTGGAGTTGTGTTGGTCCATCGCCGACCTATAACAAAAAAAAGATTAATTTTAAAACACTTTAAAGTATTAGATCACCTGATTCCATGTAAAATTCAACTTGCAGTTATAGATCATAAATTGATAGATTTTATTTATAGTATATACTACGCACTTCCAATTAATAGAATTGCATGTTTTCCCATAATCAATTAAATTTAATTGATCGTAAAGCCTTAAATAACTCAAGGGGAGCCCTGCATTTGTAAACAAAACAAGATTTTTTCACGGCATGAGAAACTGTTTGTTTACATTTTTTATTGATATTTATCTTCATATATTGAGTTTAGAATTACGGTTAAGTTTTGTTTATTGGCAACATACTACCTGGTAGCTTAATTTAAATCATATAATAAAACTCAATTAGGCCTAGGCCTAGGTCAGGTGTCATTAGATATTTGGCCTACTGGTTTCCTTGAAGGATCTGGCAGAACTTTAAATAAAAACTATTCACATCAGAGTGACACCTGGAATCAGCATGAAAGGCGTCCCTCAGTGATGGGAACGGGGGCGGGGGAGTGGAGCTTGAGGGAGCTGAGCGCCCTTGATCAGAAAACTGGGGAGCTCTCCTCTGCTACAGGCCCCCAAATGATCATGGTGAAAATACAATTTCATGTTCACTTTTTCAGTCCTCCATAAATTTAAGTTAGCCCCCCTCCTGTTGCTTCCTAAATGAACACCTTTATAACAATATCATACTCACTTCTTTTCCTTGGCATTCCAGGCAATTTGGGGGATTTGGAGACTTTTGGAGTGGTAGGTGCTTTTGGAGTGGTAGGTGCTTTTGGAGCAGGTGGTGCTTTTGGAGTGGGTGGTGCTTTTGGAGCGGGTGGTGCTTTTGGAGCAGGTGGTGCTTTAGAAGTGGTAGGTGCTTTTGGGGCTGGTGGTGCTTTTGGAGTGGGTGGTGCTTTTGGAGCAGGTGGTGCTTTTGGAGCGGGTGGTGCTTTTGGGGCTGGTGGTGCTTTTGGAGTGGGTGGTGCTTTAGGAGTTGGTGGTGCTTTTGGTGCTGGTGGTGCTTTTGGTGCTGGTGGTGCTTTAGGAGTGGGTGGTGCTTTAGGAGTGCTAGGTGCTTTTGGGGCTGGTGGTGCTTTTGGAGGGGTAGGTGCTTTTGGGGCTGGTGGTGCTTTTGGAGTGGGTGGTGCTTTTAAAGCGGGAGGTGTTTTTGGAGTGGGTGGTGCTTTTGGAGCAGGTGGTGCTTTAGGAGTGGGTGGTGCTTTTGGAGAGGGTGGCGATTTTGGAGAGGGAGGTGCTTTTGGCGGCAAGGGTTTGATTCGACTTTCTCCTGGGTGGCTTGTATTATCAGGTTTTTTTATACTGAGCAGTTTCACAGCAGGAGTACGACCTTCTTTTTTAATTGAACCGGCCAGCATTGCAGCTGCACCAACTGTTTTCCAAGAAGTACGAGCTTTTTTGGAAGGAGTACCACCTTCATTTCCAGGACTACCAGCTCTTTTAGTGCCACCTTCTTTCTTCATTTTTTTCTTAATTGTACGAGCTTTTTTGCCACGAACACCAGCCACTTTCAAAATTGTGCGAGCTTTTTTGCGACGAGTACCAGCTCCTTTCAAAGAAGTATGAGCTTTTTTGCCAAGAGTACCAGCTCCTTTTCCTGGAGTACCAGCTTCTGCTCCAGCAGTACCAGCTCCTTTCCCAGGAGTACCAGCTCCTTTTCTTGGAGTACCAGCTCCTTTCCCAGGGGTACCAGTTCCTTTCCCAGGAATACCAGCTCGTTTCCCAGGAGTACCAGCTCCTGTTCCAGGAGTTCCAGCTGCTTTACCAGGAGTACCACCTGGGGTCTTATTTCCTTCTTCTTTTCTCCATCTTCCTTTTCCCATTGACTCTGGAGTCTCATTCACCCAATCTGTTCAAGTTATAAAAATACAGGACGTAAAACCCCAATCATCCGTCCATTTTTCAAAGTTTTAAGGAGTTACAATTTCACGTTCAAGCCTAATTTAAAGATGTGAATTGATGCATACAAAAAGGAATGACACTAAAATTATGTTGATATCAGTAGACGACAGGGCCTGAAGTGAGTGACGTAATTTTGTGCCATTACTGCAGACTATTGTATTGAGAGTTTTTCTGTCTGTGAAATTTTACAACCTACACAGTATCAGTAGGATCTTTTAACAATAAAAATCCTATGAACCATTCAAGACTACAAGGCACAATACACTGTGTCCCAAAAGTTCGTTCCACTCACTGCCTCTCATAATTTTGCCTATATCTTCTAAACTGGATGAATCTGAAGGGTTATACACCTGTCTGTTGATAACTTAACTTCTATCTACCAGATAAACCTATTTTGAAATCGTTTGGATGATTTTAACTGTCATTTTGGCATTGTAGAACGAACCATGTACATCGTGAAAAAGACTCCAAGTGGACTAGCTACAATTTTGTAGTTTCAACTTTGTGATTTAAATTGAGGGGGAAGGAATGTGTTCAAAATCTCAGAGATTGATGCCTAAGCTGTGCGGAAGAGTGTAGAAAATATTTAGAAAAAAATTCAGCTGCTAAATAATGTTTGGAACCCATTTAAACTGGTATGTTTTAGGTACTTTCAAATGCTGCTACAAAACTGAAAACAGACTGCGTGAAGTAGAGTCATCTAGAATGGCACCGAGTCCAAAATAATTGTTGTATTCTTTCAAGACTGTTGGAACATATGTCTAAGGACACATTGGATCTCCCTCAACTTGAATTCTTAATTTGTGTCCCCAATTAGTAATATAATTTCCAGTTTTATTGATTTTCATGATTTTTCTAAGAAAAACGAGTTTATATTATAGCTGTGAAGCTCAATATTTTCAGTGTAAACGGATAAAATGTATGGATATGCTTTAAGAAGACTCCCTTTTATAATTTTCTGACAGCAAAATACTTCGTTTTCTTAGCTAGCATTCATAAATTAAATGGAGCAATTGACGTAGAGTGGTCCTAAAGCATCACATGACCCATGAGAGATATGGCCTCAGTTATTCACATACAACGGTGAAGAGCACAAATAAGGGTATAGAAGTCATTATTAACTATATTTAAGATCCAAAACTGGTTTCGCAATAAAGAAACATGAATAAACCTGGATGAAATCCCAAATGAAACATGACGCGTCACATGGCGGAATGGCTCTCGTCAAAATATGTCACTCAAGCATATTGTAATTTAGCAAAACAAATGATTTCTGAAGAAGATTTTCGCATATTCTACTTGATGACAATAATCTTGGTAAGTCATCTGACTTGATTTCAAATCAAAATCTTTGATCGTTTTTAAATGGGAGGCCTTTAAAATTGTGAACTCATCCTGACTTTCACAAAACAACTGAATTTTGAGTCTTGTAGGGGAGACCGGGGCTGGTTGTCACAGGGGCAGGTTGTCACAGTGTGTAAAACTTAAACATGCTACTATTTCTATATAAAGCATGCAGGAGCACTGCCATTCTGTATGAATGGCAAAAGGGGAGTGACTTAAGCCTATCTGGTGAATATATACCTATATCAATCGAAATCTTGATGTGATATTGGACATTTTTTAAAATTCAGAATTCGGGGCAGGTTGTCACACTTTCGGGGCAGGTTGTCACACTCTCGGGGCAGGTTGTCACACTTTTGGTTATGAGCTCGAATGCAGGAAGTGGAACTCTGTAGGGCAAATCTTGACCAAGAAAAGTTATTTTGGACATATGAGGAATCCTTTACTTGCCAAGTGAAGACCTTAACAAACATGCTACTGTGTACAAGAGTGCTGCAAATGAAGGCTTACCAATCAGTAGGAAAGCATTCTGATACGGAGTAGGATTTTTACGATTTTTTTGGAAAATTTTACATATAAATTTGAAATCGATTTATTTAAACACGATGCAATATCTGCATACAACTTCAGTCATCAATAGCATGTATAAAGCACAAATTTATATTTGTGTTAGTTTTTTTGGTTTAAAAGCCTGGTCCTAATAGGTAACAACCAGCTCCAAAAAGTGTGACAACCTGCCCCGCCTTTTTGTGACAACCTGCCCCGACTGATGAAAATTCCAAAAACGGGTGACCAAGGCCGTTGTTATCAAAATTTTCACTATTTGTTCTAATGATGATTTAAAGAAATGTTTATATGGTAAGTGTATTAACTGTATCTTTTTCAACAACTATTTGATAAAGACTAGCATTGCATGCAAGTTAAAGGTAAAAAATTACTTTTTGTAACAGGAAATTTGTAACAGTCCTTGTGCCTACCAGACTCCCTTCCAGGGGTCAAGATTTTTCAAAAAGACTCCAGTGGGTTATAAAAGCAAAAAACAATGATTGGTTGAGCTGTGTGACTCCATAGTTTAGTGCAATAAAAAGTGTGACAACCTGCCCCTGTGACAACCAGCCCCGGTCTCCCCTAAGGAAGGCACGACTTCATCCCTCAAAATTTCAAAACTATGATAGATACAAAGAAAAAACACGATATAATTGTGTTTGGTATAACAAACAGATCCTGGTTATGTAAAAAAATTGGTTCTTTTGCTATTATGTGAGAGAACAAAGAGCCAAGAATGAGTGGAACGAACTTTTGGGACACAGTGTATGATGAAAATATATCACTTGTGTGTTAGATCCTGACTTCTGGTATTCCCTACTGATACGATTGATGTTAAACCTTCTCAAATAAACATTACAGTCCTCGTCATATTTACGTGGAATCCCAAGTTCTTTTCTATGCTGTTGAACTGTGAAGTCTGAGATGACTCTATTCTAGCATTCCAATATATGTAAATTAACTAGAAGCTGTGATGTCATTTTAAACTGGGTCAGATTCCCCCCGGCTTCTAGCCAATGTGAATCCACCAAACATCCTTAGAAAAGAACTTGAGATTCCACATAAATATGACGAGGTCGAGGACTGTAAAAATAAAACTCTTCTTACGTGATCCTTCATATTTTTTCCTTTCTGTGATATAAAAAAGAAATGCATGTTAAAATTAATAGGTTTTAAAAAATTGCTACAATTGTTAATTCCTGATGATAAGTTCTGGGCTGGGTAACATGAGTCCGTTATTCACAATGTGATCATATAAATGTGTTTGAATAACTTTCCTGCTATTTCATTTTAAACTCATCAGTCACGATGAACAGTGGAACTTTATACTTATAAATTTGGGAAAAAATTCACTTTAGCGGGCCGTGAAAATGACCATATTTGGCAATTGCAATAAGTGTTGTTTCCATGGTTAATTTGGGGGCTGCCGCCCCAAACCCCTGCCTAAAGACGTTTTTTAAGCAAATCAGTCAAAATGTAACTAAAACTTACTCATTTTTGATAGATTCCGACTTTTTGCGTCACCAAAATAATTGGTTGTCAAGCATTGATAGCGTCAAATAAACATTTTTTGCTGATGACGTCACCACGGCCCGCTATACTGAATGATACCCTAAATTTGTGGATTTTATGAACGGTTTGATTCAAAAGATGAAGTTTTTTTTATCTTGTATTTGGTACTTAGTAATTATTCTAATAAATTTACTTTTGAAAAATGACATTCATCCAAAACTTGTCAAAAGATAAAACATGTAAAATAAGGTTATAAATACTCACTGATTTCCGGCTCTTTGTTTGCGGCAGCCATGGCCTCAAATTTTGCTTTCACGCCGCTCACCCTTCTTCCAGCCATTTCTGTTGTGTTTTTGTTTGTGTTTTGTTTGTGTTTGTGTTTTTATTTGTATTTTTGTTTGTGTTTTTGTTTGTGTTTTGAAAGTATCCCTGTTATTTTTTTATTTTGTACCGCTCGGTTTGTATCGTCGAAGTTTGAAATTATTGATCAATCTTGGTGTTGCTTGGGTTGTGCCATTAAGACACTTATGGTTGTGCGGCAAATATTTCAGATTGAGGCTCAATCAGCCGTTCCACACGCATGGTTGCTAGGCAACATACTTTCAGGCACGAAGCTTCCAATGGTATACTTACTGCTGTGTCCACTGAAACCTATGAGTGGTCTGGCTGGCGGAGGAACTCACGAGTGGCGAATACACCCTTATGCAGCTAACAAGACTAGAGAGGACATACGATGAAATTTGAAATATTTTTGGCTATCCACTAGATAATTTTCAAAACATCCATTGGAGGTCCGTTGCTGTTTAACTGGCTGCAATAGCGTTTCCGTGGCAACAGAATACTTTAAAATCACCACTTTCTTGCTAATACTAATAATAAACTGAAAGCATGTTGATATTTAAACTGAATTTGAAGAAAACATGTCAAAATTGAAGTACATTCAAAAGCCATTTTGTTTATTTTGGTTCATAATGGTTATTTTATAATGAAGGCCTTCTGTACAACATTAATCTCTATAGCGACTAAACAATTAAAGATGCTACCATTATTTTTGGTGCAACTGTCCATGGATACAGAGATGCTCCATTGACAAAATGATAAATTTGTTTTTTTGAGACTATTTTAGTGTCAATAGGATACATCTAATTATTTTTTCTTAAAAAATTGATGATTTATTGGGCCTATAATTCTGTTACCATAGCAACACAGAAATAGGCCTACTATGTAAACCACAAATTTTGTACGTATCTGGGAGAGTTACTGATTCAGTTGTAGTGTCCAGCATTTGAAAGCTTTTCTTTTGGTGTGAGGGGAGCTATTTAATGAAAAGCTGTAACTTTTTAATCTGTATTTTTAGCTTCGCTCAGAAGCTATTGTGGTCCCTGGCACTTCAACATGTGCGTTAGTGTGTAGGCCTATGTCAGTTGCTTCCTGCAAAAACTAGTGGATGGATTTAGATTTCGTTTGGCATGATGTGCTTATTTTCACTACACAAGACCTGATTAAATTTTGGTGACTATTGGAGCTTTTTTGGGCCCACAATTAAAGAAATCTGGAAAAGGCCTCTACAGTGCAGCATGCACTATCATTTTTTGCTAGCACTAGCAGCCAAGAGGGTGTATATTTCTACATTTTCTCTGCAAAAACGGCCATAAAACGGTGGTAGAAGGTGCCAAAGCACTAAATTAGCAAGATTTCAATGTTCATTTCATGAAAATCCGACCAGAATTGCCAAAATTAGCATGTAATTGTAGATAATCCAACGAATGATGCTGCAATAACATTCAAGCCTTCACACAAGCAAAAATGTTTAATGTTAATATTGTCATTCATATATATATATACTAGCAGTGTACCCGTCTTACGACGGGTAGAGTTTTAATACAATGAAAAATGAACTAACATTATTAATTGTTTCTTACCTCAGTCTTTGGTTATTGCAATTTTTTTTTTAATGTCAGGATAAGTATGGCCCTTTATTGCCCACATCATCTTGACTCATTAATTTCGCCCCTCAAATCTTGTGCCCCTCGTAGAACCTCCCTAATACATCCCCTCAATCTTGGACCTCATCTTGTCCCTCTTGTTTACTCCCCTCATCTTGGTCCCCTCAGTGGCGGATCCAGACATGATAGTGTATTGGGGCCCGGATGTTTTTGGGCATTGGCTGGCCCACATTATCCACTTTTTTTCTTCAAAATTATTCTTTTTATCTTGATGGTCTAGGGGGGCCGGGCCCCCTAGGCCCCCACCTGTATCCGCCAGCCCCTGATCACTATAATCTGTCTTTTTTTATGTCCTTTCTAACAGTGCCCAACAGCCTATGTTTTTTAAATGTCACTTGGCCAGTGCAGTGGTCAACAAAGATAAGTCTTACATGTGCCTTAATGGGCATTTCTAGTTTGACTGTCACAGTGCATTAGAAATGTGCAGTGCCAGTATACAAAAGCAGAGTAGCCAGGCAGCCTGCAGTCACATGGGCCCCCTATGTATCATGGGGATTTCTTTATTACTGGGGGAAGTTCAAGAAATGAGTTAAGTGTGTTCTTTGTATATCTAGCCAGCTTACACATCTAACATACATGTATGTATAATTTGACCAATGCCACTTATTAGACCACCTGTGTCCACAGAGCCTACACAGTCACTGTGCTGATTGTGGTAGCTGCACCTGTTGTCCACCTTGCAGCCAAGTGATCCCCCTATACAGACCTGTGCTTCTGTGCTATGTTGTGAGGTACTGAGTATACTTATTAGTAGAGCAGCCAGGTAACCTGCAGGTAGCATAAATATATATGTATTTCTGACTGCAAGTTCAGTAAATTTAGAGAAATTCTTTATTAAACAGAACACCACAACCACAGGTCCTCACTCAATGGTGTCTTGCACCTGACTAATGAATATTGGACCTTGAACCACTTTCATAAGAGGCTCGGTGTATTAATATTATGCAATGCCACTGGCTTACCACATTTGCTTGATAAATATAGGCCTACTCTATATCTCAGTGGCATATTGATGTGTTGCTTGCTTGTGTTTTCCATTGTTGTTGCTGTCACTATTGTACATCATTTCAGTCATTTGAATGTTTTCTTTTGTATAAATATTTGCAGTCACAATGCCTAGATATTTATTGTATGTAGCTACAGTCACGTGTCACAGGGAATTTTGTGTTGCTGAGAATATATATTTTGGACTATTCTTTATTTCCCTAATTTCACACTTGTACCTGTTCTTTTGCATGTCCCTGCGCCTATTTCTGCGCGTTCTAACCTCAGAATACTTGTCAAATTATCTGAAAATGCTATATTTTTAAATTGAATGTAACCAGGAAAATGTCCTTTAACCTGTGGACTTGCTTTAATATTTTAATCCCAATTGAAATTAGAGAAAATTAACCAAAAAGTTTGTCCCTGAGTTTTTTGTCATTCCCATAACATGGTACTATTTTTGGCACCATTCATATTCCTACCTGAGTGATGTCATCATGACATAATGCAACTACTCAAACAGCTGGACAGCAAGGTTGTCTGCTGAAGAAAATCGCACGGGCAAAAGAGATTTTATGACCGTTTAAAACTTCTATTTTGAGCGAGTAGGTTCATTATGCGTCATTACCGCAACGGACGTTTAACAAAGGATTGCAGCAAAATTTTTCTTTAACTGTCACAAAGTGATGCTATTCTAGTTCACATTCCTATAACCTCCCATGATGTCTGTGCTGCTGTGCCTCTTAAAAAAATATCAAAGCTGAATTTGTCGTTACCGCAACACGTCATTCCCACGAAAATTTGCTACTGTTGCATTAATGATTCAAAGGAAAAGCATGTTAATTTTAGCCAAATTTGAAATTCAGAAAAGAATCATGGCAACCATTGCTAGATTTTTACAGAGCCTATCTTGACCTCCACACTGATTAAATCATGCATTTCACAATTTTTGAACAGACACATGCGAAGGACAACATTAGGCCCATCCTACACTGTATTGCGGACCTAGGCTAAACATCATCCGTTTCTCTGACAGACAGCACTGTAGTTCAGCATTCCCAGCTTATGATAATAAATATTTCTGAATGAAGGGCTTACATTTAATAACAACAACGTGGCAGCATCAGTCACCTGCTCATTCATATAATTTTTTCCTGTTCATTCAGTCTTCATTTAACTATGTAAATGTATGACCAATAATTGTTTTAAAGCATTATTGCAATTTCTCTAGATACAGTACTAAAAAAATTAAGTTCATAAGAGTACTACAAATATTGGTTGTTAAATTACATTTATGACTATTTATATATGGATGATTGGAGTAGTTATGGACTCGGTCCCCTTTCCCATCTTCCCTTGCCCATAGAGCCTAGGGTTGTGTTGTGCCATTGCCGACCTGTAACAAAAAAAGATTAATTAACACTTTGAATCATTTAATTAAAACTCAATGGGGCATAAGTTGGGTGCCATTAGATATTAGGCGTACTCCCTTGCACTGTACATATGACATACAATGTCATACATGTCAGTTTGACAGAGAGAGAGAGAGAAATTCTTTATTAACGTAAAATGGGCTCACATTCTAGCCCCCAGCCCTCTTGGGCTTACAATTCACTTCAAAACAATAGTACGTCAAAATAACAGAATTTTCGTTGAATAATACAAATTTGAAATTTGAAATGATTTGTTGATATGCATAAAAACATTAGTCCAATATGTAAGAGCAATCCCAAAAAATATAAACTTTGTTCAAGTTATACGATTAGATATTTAATTCAAACTCTTAAATTGAATTGAATTGAATTTATTTGTTGCAACCAAAAAGTTGAAATATGATACAATACATATATAATGCATAAAATTATGACATAAAATGTAAAATATATAAATAAAAAAGTGAATAAAAGTTTTAAAAATTACATTAAAAGATTTATAAATTAAATTAACTTAAAAATAAACAGTACATAATTAAAAACGTCTGGTACAATAAGGAATAAACGAATTAGAAAAGCGATCAGTATGGCACATAACAGAATTAAATGGATTAAAATCTCTATAATTGTAACATCTGGTTCTCTGAACAGGGAGTAGATCATGCAGTTTGTGACTAGGAAATTTCATGTCATTATATAATCTTTTGCACTGATCTTCACGTCTTCTCCACAGGGTCATCAGATTTGATAGCACCAGACACTCTTGATAATCCTTTATGCCATAAATAATATGAAGGGCCCGCTTCTGCACATTTTCCATCGAATCACTAAGGTATTTAGGCAGACTAGTATGCCACACAACAGCACAATATTCCATGGTTGATCTGATAATCGATATATATATACACACCATGTCATCAACAGATAATCCAGCACGTCTACATAAGACAAGCAAATAAAGGCGCTTATTTGCTTTCTTCAACAGGTTATTCACATGTTTTGTCCACTTTAAATCACTGCTTATCGTGACACCCAAAATTTTTGCCTCCTTGACTTGTTGAAGAATATCACCATTAATATTGACGGGCGTCAAATCTGGCACACGCTTAGTAAAACTAAAGACTATTTCCTTGGATTTGTTCACATTAAACCTCATTTTGTTCTCTTCGGACCAAGCTGCTAAGTATTCCGCGACATTCTGCATAGTCGGGTCGGACGGATCAGAACTAGCGTGGAGGATATTGGTGTCATCTACATACTTCACTGACAGTACTGGCTCTTTGGGACACAGGTCATTAATATGGGCCAAGAAAATAAGTGGAAAATGTTAATGACAAATAATATACCAATTCATATTAGTTGATAAAGTTATATTAATATTCATACAATATACATCTTGAAAAGACATCATAGATTTTGGTGCAGTTCAGTGCAGCTTAGTGCAGTTTGGTGCAGTATGGGTGCAATTAAGTGCAGTAGGGTGCAGTTGAGTTCTGTTTGGCTGTAATTGATTGCACGTTTGGTGCAGGTTGGGTGCAGTTTAGTGCAGTAGGGTCACTAGGGTGCAGTTTGGGTGCAGTTGAGTGCATGTTTGGTGCAGTTTGGGTACAATTTGCTGTCTTTCTTTTACCAGAAATTCCAGTTTGAAGCATCATTTGATGGTCCAAACATATTGCAATGCTAGAGAACAGTCATCTCTGACATCACAGTTCAACAGAACAGAAGTTGAGATCCCACATAAATATGACGAGGACTGTAATTTGATTTATATTAAGTAGACTAATAAGTACTGCTTGTTGGTGACAGCCAAACGAAAGGATTATGCATCTCATTTTTACTCTAAAATCCGCTGAGTTATGACAAATCAATTTGCCTTCACTTGACTGTGATGAATCAAACAGCCTATGTGGTTCCAAATTAAATTGATGATTTCAACACATCTACTATATTTTACAGTCCAACAGTCATTTGGCAATTCTGCCAGCCTGGCAAAATGAGGTTATGGCAACTTGGCAAATGAGGTTATGGCAACTTGGCAAGGAGCATCAAAAAACTCTGGAATCGAAATGTACAACAAAATACATCAGTGGTCCTTCTCACACCGTAAGTGGTCCATCTGAGTCATATATAGCTAACACGGACCTTTTCAATTTTGTCTCTGTCGGCAGTACAATAATATTTTATGATACTGATCCATAAATTTAGGTTAGCCCCCCCCCCCCTGTTGCTTCCTAAATGAACACCTTTATAACAATATCATACTCACTTCTTTGCTTTGGCGTTCCAGGCGATTTGGGGGACTTGGCGACTTTTGGAGTGGTAGGTACTTTCAGAGTGGTAGGTGCTTTTGGAGCAGGTGGTGCTTTTGGAGCAGGTGGTGATTTTGGAGCGGGTGGTGCTTTAGGAGCGGGTGGTGCTTTTGGAGCGGGTGGTGCTTTTCGGGCGGGTGGTGTTTTTGGAGAGGGTGGCGATATTGGAGCAGGTGGTGCTTTTGGAGTGGGTGGTGCTTTTGGAGTGGGTGGTGCTTTTGGAGCAGGTGGTGCTTTTGGAGCAGGTGGTGATTTTGGAGCGGGTGGTGCTTTAGGAGCGGGTGGTGCTTTTAGGGCGGGTGGTGTTTTTGGAGAGGGTGGCGATATTGGAGTGGGTTGTGGTGCTTTTGGCGGCAAGGGTTTGAGTTTACTTTCTCCTCGGTGACATGGATCATCAAGTTTTTTTATACTGAGCAGTTTCACAGCAGGAGTACGGCCTTCTTTTTTAATTGAACCAGCCAGCATTGCAGCTGCACCAACTGTTTTCAAAGAAGTACGAGCTTTTTTGCTAGGAGTACCACCTTCATTTCCAGGACTACCGGCTCTTTTAGCAGGAGTGCCACCTTCTTTTTTGATTTCTTTCTTAATTGAACCAGCTAGTATTGCAGCTGCACCAGCTGCTTTCAAAGAGGTATGAGCTTTTTTACCAGCAGTTCCAGCTCCTTTTCGTAGAGTACCAGCTCCTTTTCCTGGAGTACCAGCTCCTTTCCCAGGAGTACCAGCTCCTTTTCCTGGAGTACCAGCTCCTTTTCCTGGAGTACCAGCTGCTTTACCAGGAGTACCACCTTGGGTCTTATTTCCTTCTACTTTCCTCCATCTTCCTTTTCCCATTGACTCTGGAACAGCAACAGCTTGTAACCACACCGGCAAATAGATTCTTACGCTCAGGGGAAAACGACATACGAGAAATCCCAACAGCCACTACAGAAAAGGACCTGGGAGTCAACTTCGACAACAAACTCCGTTTCGACAAGCACATAGGGCTTGTAGCACACTATTGTGTACACATTTTGGCCACCGATGATGAAAAATGAAAGTTATAGCACAATTAACTACTTCTTATATTTTCATAGCTAATATATTAGGGAAGCTAAATCCAAAAGGATTGAGCTTAATGAGCTTTCGTTGTTCCGTAATATGGGGTGAATCGGTACACTGGGATGAATCATGACGGAACCGGAATACGGTTTATTTCATTAAAAAAATAACTACTTCAACTTAATCCAGGAAGTTAATTTTTGGAACACTTATAATACACATACTGGAGTATATTTTGATGGGGTTTTATATTTCTAACTGCAGGCAGTGAGGAGCTGCATCTTAAGCTTCGCCCTGCAAAAATTGAATTCGCCACACCTGGTCAAAACACTTGTGCCACAAAAAGTATAAGTATTAAAGCCACCAAACCAGCAGGAAACGTTCATGATATCGTTTTGACTAACTTTGGAAAAAATGGTAACCATAGTCATAATAGCATTGACTATACTCAACAAAAACCAAGCCAAAGTCAATTTCAGTGTCATTTTCGGATGAAAATAAATGATTAATAACAGCACAAAAAACCAAATTGGGGATCTAGTAATATGAAATGAATAATGAACATGGTTAAAACATAGTGGAAAATCAATTTAACCTTTTAAAATTGGTAAATAATGATTAAACACTTCAATATTGCGATAAGATAAATTCCCTGAAATTAACAAGAAATCATGTGATATAATATAGAGATGAAGGCATCAAAATAAGGAAATTCTATTCTAAATCAGTTAGTTATAGTTCTAGGGAACCTAGTTATTAGACATAGTATTTGATTTAGGATGTTGGGTTTTGGGTTTTGTTCCAAGTTAATAGCAGATTTTTGACTCTCACCAAAATAGCCCTACTTATTTTCATTTGAAAATATATGCATGGTCCATTGAAGAAAATAATTTAAATTGGCATTATTGATATTGGATTTAATCTAGAATTACCTGTCTTAGCATAATTAAGAGAAAAAATAAGGTTTTTGATAGTTTTTCGCATTTATCATATTTTTAAAAATATGCTAATTTTGCGCATAATTGAGTTCAGATTTTTCTCAAAATTTTTTTTTGCATCTTAAATGAGTTTTCTAATGATTATTCACAAGTATCCATGCAATTGACACGACCGTGGTGACGTAGCAGCAGGAAGTGTCCGTTTCTTAAAACGCGACGTACTTGTGAACGCACTAAGATAAGCTCTAAGAAGTTCAATATAATTGTTAGAGACTTAATATTTTGTCCTATATTGCAGTTTGATACATAAATATCTGTAAAAAAATTTCAACTTTACCACTAAAACTTAGACACCTAGACCTTCGAATTTGTAAAACGCGACGTACTTGTGAACATTTGCATAAGTAATGCAAAAGTATCCTGAATGTGCTCTTATAATGGTCTCAGGAACTGAAGAAGTGTTGGTCTGAAAGAGGGATACTATGGGGCTTTCACACAGCCATTAGCAATATTCCAGATATATAGGATATATATTCCAGGAGAGATCAAAAGTGCATGTAAGAAAATTAATGGTTTTCAAACTAAGTGACATCTCCATGTAAAAAATTCCCGTGGTGAACCCTAACACTGTAAAACCTTAATTTTTTTAGCTAAATATGTTCTTTGTGTTTCAGTCTGTGATACTGAACCAATTATTTCATTTTGAAAATGGTCAAAATATCAAAATCATCACCATTTATAAGCAATACTATTTGTGAATGAGCTATAAACAAGGCAAAAAATGTGTTTTTTGAGCCGAATTTTGATTTATGGTGATAGGCAAATCAACCAACACATATCAAACCATATATTTCTGAAAACTACACATTCTCCTCTAGTCAATCAGATACATGCCATGTCCAAATAACACATCATGTTGAAATAATAAGCTTTCCAGTCTGAAAAAAAGCCACTGTACACAATACCATGCTACAAGCCATAGATGAATGCGTTAAAAAGGCCTCCAGAAACATGGGCATAATCCGTAGGACCTTCCACAACCTGACACCTGAAATCTTTGTGCCCTTGTATACTTCATTAGTGAGAAGTCACCTAGAGTATGCTCAGTCGATCTGGAGCCCCCAATTAGTGAAAGACATTCAGAAAATTGAAGCTGTGCAACGGAGAGCAACAAAACAGGCAAACGGAATGAAGCAGCTCAGCCACACAGAAAGGCTGAAGTGCCTAAACCTGCCCACGCTACTATATCGACGAAAACGAGGCGACATGATCGAGACCTTCAAAATCATGACGGAAAAGTACGACAAAAATGCCAGCATAAATCTGCCACTCAACACAGCTGGACTCCGAGGCCACGACTACAAACTCTACGTGGAGGGAGGAGTAAAGCTGAACATCAGAAAAAACTCCTTCAGACATCGAGTAACGAAAGACTGGAACAGCCTACCAAATGATGTAGTCAATGCACCATCTACAAATTCCTTCAAGAACAAACTGGACAAATTCTGGGTTGACCATCCAACAAAATATATTTTCCCTTACTGAAAATAAGCCCCACCCCCAGCTTCAACTCGTATTACCTCGGCAGCACTTGCGGCCTATCAAACTCGACCTTTCTACTTCGGCAGCACACTGGCTATAAACTTGACTCTGCACCTCAGCAGCACTGGCGGCCTGAAAACTCAACTTCTCCAACTGTGATATTTAAATTAATTTATTGTATATAGAGACTGTATATATAGACACTGTACATAGACTGTATATATAGACACTGTACATATATTTATATATTTATTTTTGTATTTCCTGCACTCGCCGGGCCATTATACACACAGCCCAGGAGCTGGATATATAGGATCTTCCTGCATCCAGTAATAAACTAAACTAAACTAAACTCACCCAATCTTTTCAAGTTATAAAAATACAACACGTAAAACCCCAATCATCCGTCCATTCATCAATGTTTTAAGGAGTTACAATTTCACATTCAAGCCTAATTTAAGATGTGAATTTATGCATACAAAAAGGAATGACACTAAAATTTGTTGATATTAGTAAATCACCAGGTTTGAAGCAGATGATTATTTTGTGACAATTTCTGTCTGTGAAGTTTTACCACCACACAATATTAAGAAAATTTCCATTCTAGTATGACATAGGCTGTGTATCAATAGGTTTTTCGTAGAATCTTTTAACAATAAAACTCTTATGAAACATTTAAAGATTAAAAGCCCCAGTATCAGTTGATGTATGCTTTTGTTAGAGCCTGAATTTTGGTATTCCATAGTGATATGATTGTACGTAAAACCTTCTGCAATAATAATAATATTTTTAAAAAAAGGTTCTTACGTGCTCCTTCATATTTTTTCCTTTCTGTAGTATAAAGAAAAAATATATATTAATATCATTACATCAATAGGTTAAAATTACTATAATTTTTTATTCCTGATGATAAATTTTGAGTTGGGTGCGTATGATTCTGTCATGCACAATGTTATCACACAAATATAAGGGCATTACACTGTATGAGATACTATTACGGCCATTATGATGTTGCATTACACAGACTTTTATTCTTTTGAATGATATGTAATATTATTATATTGAGGCAGTGACACCTTAGCCATGTCTCATTGTAAAACTCATTAATAATTAATTTTTTGAAAATGACATTTATGAAAAATGATTAAAAAATATGAAATTAGGTTATACTCACTGATTTCGGACCCTTTTTTTGCGGCAGCCATGGCCTCAAATTTTGCTTTCACGCCACTCACCCTTCTTCCAGCCATTTCTGTTGTGTTGTTGTTTGTGTTTTTTTTTGTGTTTGTGTTTTTATTTGTATTTTTGTTTGTGTTTTTGTTTGTGTTTTGAGAGTATCCCTGTTATTTTTTGACTATTTTGTACTGTATCTTCGACGTGTGCAGTTATTGATCAGTCATGTTGGTGTTGGGTTGTGCCATTAAGACACCCATGGTTGTGCGGCAAATGATCAAATTGAGGCTCAATCAAACGTTCCACATGCATGGTTGCTTGGCAACATGCTTTCGGGCAGGTCATATTCCGTTAATCTCATTGCTCCACGTGATTATACGCGATTTGGCACTGTTGTTGTCATTCAGGAAAACAGTCGCCATTTTGTACCAAAAAAGAGCACATTTGCAGTATAGAAAGTACAAAATCCGTGTATCCCATATTTGGTATCTACCTTAATAAAGTTCATGTTCTTGAGCCACATATCTTTCACCTTTAGGATTGAGGAATCTGGGTGGCCTACGACTGCCAAATTCGCACAGGGTACTTACATTGTCCCAAAGAGGCACCTGAGGCACTTTTGGTAGTTCAACGGACCCTAAATTTGTTATTTCCATCTTTTCATGTGCTGCAGCAGTTTTGAAAATCCAGCCTTGAGCGTCATGTTGACAGTCTGTTATGCGCATGCGTCGTAACCAGGTAACCGTCAGCCATCATGAGGCTCTGTTATGCTAGGTTGAGTTGCCTAGCAACCTTAATAGGGCATAACATCATTGAGATAAAGAGCACTTGGCGTGACGTCATTGAAAGTGATAATACATGTCCACAGCAGCAAACCCTCCCCTGACCAAAGATTACGTCTACTCTTACTACGGTAGACCCAAAAGTCGCCACTTAATAGGCCTACCCCATTATATTTGGTATCATTGGATTCGCCTTGAAGAGAAAATTCCAATGATACTAAAATCACCAATATTGGACGAGTCTGGACCAAACCTCACATTTTATTAAGAGAGTTCGCTTCAGTATTTTTTTTTATAAACTGGACACAACAGCAATGAATATCATCAGACATTTATTTCCCATTTTTGTTATGTTCATTATTTGATGAAGTTACCCAAGCTGAGTCAACCAAATTCAGAGAGCCTAATACCCCTTTCACACCAACTTCGTACAAGATTGTATGAGACAATTATTCAACCAACCAGCCTCTGAGAAGGCATACGAAATGATATGTAATGAATCAGCAACCATCAATAGTCATCAGCAACTGTATGTTCGATTTTTTGGAAACCAGTAATCATCCACCAGTCACCAGCAGTCCATTTCCAGTTCATTTGCATACTAAATGTGGCGGATTTAACAGTGCACAAATCTGCAGTTCCTTGCTTGCCTTTATGTCAGTGTGAAAGGGCTTTAAGCCAAGTAAAATATGTTGGCTAAATTATATTAAAGTAGACTCAATTAAGTAGTCAACTCAGGTCACTGCACATCAAGTCACCCAGCTGACAATGTACATGAAGATCACATGATTAACAAGGACAAGGGGGTAAAATTGATGAACATGACAATTACCCCACATTTTCATTGGATAAACATTGTGATGCCCGTCTGTCACCAGATTATCACTTGATAATTTTACTTAGATAAACATGTGAATTTAGATCTCAACAGTGTGTCACCCAGTGGGCTTTTCTAGTTGCAGTATATTAGAAGCACAACAAAAGAACATTGCGCAATGACAATTTGCATGGTTGAGGGACTTTTTCACACAAAATAGATGCATCTCAGCAAATGAGTTAGTGGACACTTCTTCTTGAATTCATACAAACTTCCATAGTTGGCACGGGAAGTATCTAGGTGGTAAACATGGAAAATGATGGGAATTATTTAATTTTTATTTCTTGGAGCACTCATGGTGCAGCACATTGCACCACGGGTCCAATATAGGTCAAGTGGTCAAATAATGGAAGGATCCATTATAGCTATATTGTGTAGAAGCTATTATACCTTTTATAGGTTAATGGTTGGACTTACTGAAATAGCATAACAGCAGTGAAGATAAGCGAGAAGAAAGGAGAATAAATAATATTAGGGGAGCATTTTATGTATTAGTTAGACACCGATTTGGAGGGTTCTAACATGCATTTTTGTCAGTTAGATCCTGACTGGAGGGAGGGATCTAACAGACAAAAATGTGTGTTAGTACCAGACAAAGAGGTGTCTAACTGACTTAGACATCATATGCTTCGGTTGGAGTAGTGTAAGGGGTCTATGAAGCATGATGAATTAATAGTAGGATTTCAATGCCAGATAAGAACGTGTGGACCTGAATTGGACCAGGTAGTTTCCAATATTTTACCAGCTGCTCCCCTAATATACCATCATGGATGCCAAAAAATGTTCTAAGAGGGCTGCACTGACCATGCTTGTATGTATGTAGCTTACCTATCCAAGGAAGATGACAGAAGTCACGTCCAAATCACAACATGCCTGCTATTCATTCCTATGCCACATATATGCATGATCTATAATCAAGTTATAATTTTTTTTGACACCAAATGCCTCCAAACAAAGTGGCCAAGTCAGAGTCCAAAAGACATTCTGAAAATGCTCAAATTTTCCTGCCAAAAAGTTGCCAAAACATTCCATTCTATCAATGTGACTGCATAAATGGAGATGTATACACACCGCCATTAAAAAATAATAATACGGGGACCGAGGGTTAACCAAGGGGCAGTGGCGTCATTTTCAAAATAAAGTGGTGGGGCATTGACAACTTTTTAAAAAGTTTTGCATGGGCACAGCAGAGTTACGGATGCTCTGAATTTTTTACCCTTTTTTCCCATAGGAACTGACACCACTGCCAAGGGGTAAAAGGGGCTAGCAGGAGATGATATTGAGGGTTTCTAAGTCATCTGAGACATTTTGGAAGTTCCTTATAAATTGGGTTCTTTATCTGTGAGAATGTTTAAAAAAAACTTTTTTCGCAATGTAATTATTGGATTACTTTATAGTGCCATTTGAAAATATTTGTGTACTTGAATAAAAATACATTAAAACGAAACGGTGGGATGTTCATAGAGCCAATCTTTATTAACAATAAGCCTACTGACAAAAATATAGTTCAGTTTAATTTGGTAAACCAATAGACTGGCCAATTTGTAAAATACATTTGCAGCTACTTTCGTCAGGTCTCAAAATTTTCTGTCTCTCGAGTTTTCAATCTATAGTTGTTATCTTCTGTAATTAATTAATTTTCATGTTAATTTCTGAATTGATGCAGAATCCTTTGCACAAAATTATCACTTTGATTAATAGATCTTTGGTTTTCTTAATTGGTGGATGCTGCCTTTCATAATTGGATGTTATCTTGCCTAAGCCTTAAATTAATTGATGGTCTAACCCATTTTGCTTGCCTTCCTTTTTATGTCCTCCTCTCCAGTCTCCAGAACAGGCAGTGGTGGTGGGTGGTGTTTTGGACGAGGACATTAAGATTAAGACGCTCATGTTTTAGGCCTGGTGATTCAGGCTGTGGTGAATTTTAAGATGGTTTCTTCGCCTTTGGTGGTGATGGTGTTTTAGGCTGAGGTGCTGGTGATTTAGGCTGATGATTTAGGCTGATGATTTAGTCTGATGATTTAGACTGATGATTTAGACTGATGATTTAGACTGATGATTTAGGCTGATGATTTAGGCTGATGATTTAAGCTGTGGGGATATAAAGACGGTATCTTCGCCTTGGGCGGTGTTTTTGGCATAGGCGACGGGATTGGTAGTATTTAGAGCTTTGGCGCCTGTGATTTTGAGGCTTGACATTTTGGGGCTGTTGATCTTTGTGGGAATTCTTAAGTTGGTGTTTTCGGCACAGGCGACCAGAACGATAGAGTCTAGAGCCAAGATTCTGTTGATTCTGTTGATTCTGAGGTTCTTGGGGCTGTAGCAATGGTGGTTGGGGTGTCTTAGGTCTAGTTGGTGAAGGCACTGGTGGAGTTTGTAGTAACGACCTCCGAGAAGGTAGTATCAATTTTGGAGTAGGAGGTGCTGATCTTGGAGTACCAGGTGGTAATGTGAGAGCAGGAGGTTGCAATTGTGGAGTATTTTGAGGCATGGGTTCAAACGACTGCAGCAGTGGTGGTGGGGGCGTCCGAGGTCTAGATGGTGAAGGCACTGCTGGAGTTAGTACTGACGACTTCCGAGATTGTGGAGGCTTTATTGGTGAATTCCACATAATATAGATTGAGGACTTCCGTCTGGGGTGTGGAGACTTCGCGGCATGTGGTGACTTTGGTTCCCTTATTGAGTGTCTACAACGCTGTAAATAGTTTTGTGTTGGAGATTTTGGGATAGGCGATACAGGCAGTTCTATCAAAGGCAGCGGTGTTGGAGCTGGTGGTGGTGAGTTGGCTTTAGGCGTAGACGACACTTTATTAGGTTTAGGTGGTGGAAGCAAAGGGCCAGGATTCAGTTCAGCTTCATAAAGGCGACGTCTTTTAGCTGCAGGTAGCGTCGCTGTGGGAATATTGGACTCTTGTTGGTTGGCTGGCGGAAAAAAAGTGGGAAGTACGGACGTCGGAGTGCCAGGTTGGATTGCAAGACGTCTACGAGGACTGACAATTAATCCTGAAAGTAAATGATACATATTAGCCACTTTGCGCCCCACGAAAATGTATTAAACTAGCCAGAATTAAGTTAGGAATTGTAGAAGTATGTTGGGGTATGCTTCACTTTAGCGGGCCGTGAATTGATCATATTTGGAGAACAATAGATAGTATTAGATACGTGACGTCATGTCATTGTAACCATACAAGAAATGTTTACATGTCACGCAATCAACAGATGACGACGATCTTGTTTTGATGATGCAAAAAGCAGAAAAACGCACTAAAAACGTTAGTTTCAGTCACTTTTTAGTTACAGTTTGTTAAAATAATGCCATGAAAACAAATCGGCGGGGGTCTAGGGGCGGGAGCCCCAACATTAACCACCAAAAAATGATCGTTTTCACTTGCCAAATATGGTCATTTTCACGGCCCGCTATAGAATTTTTCCGGCGACAGCCCCTAATTTAACCACTAAAAAAGATGGCTTGTCAGGTTTTTGCTGATGACTTCACCAAGGCCCGCTATACTGAATCAGTGAATCATACCCGATCCGAGTGAATCTTTCCTTTTAAAATAAATGAAAGTCGTTTTCAAAATATAGTGACCAATTTTAAGAAGCGAAAATCACTTACAGTTCTGCCCAAAAGTTTACATACCCCGATGCAAAATGACCAATTTCTCTATTTCCAGGGCAATTTTAACAACAATGGGCAAATTAAACATGAAATACAATGCACTGCATGCTGCTGCACACTTCTGAACCATTGAAAATTCAATAGCAATGAGATCTATGATATTATTGGTCAATTGCATTTTATGACATTTTCAAAAGTTTACATACCCTTTTGTAATATCATATATTTTCCCCCTTGAGATCATGAATAGATTGTAGGATTTTACTACATTATTTCAAAAGTCCTCAGGTGACATAAGCAGTGATTTTAAATCATTGTGCTTCACAGAATTTCTGTAACTCCACGTTCATTATTGGTCTCCACGGGGGCACGGCCTGTCTCTGATCATACCATAATTTATCAGTAACATTCCAGTCTGGAGGGTGTCAAACCACTCGAGGACCTTTTCCCAACTGTCCTGGAAATATTTTTGGGCAGAATTAGTGGAAGGTTTTGGAATTGTTGTCCTGATGCAGCGACTTGTTTCACTCCATTTCTAACTTTCACACTGAATCAAGTCGGTTTTTGTTCCAAAATTTTATGGAAATCAGTGGCATTACACCTTTCAATAGTTTTGACCGATGTTCCAGTGCTGTCTGCACTGAAATAGCCACTATTTATCAAAAATGCACCACCTTGGTTCACTTTGTGAATGGTACTATTTTGCTTGCAAACCTGATAGACATGCCTCCAACAGGATGGGGGTGACTATGGGACAAACTTGGCTGCAGTACGCCTAAAGCAGTTTGGTAAGTCCCAATCCATCTGCCAAAACGTTTTTGGATAGACGGGACTTAGCTGAGGTGTTATATCATTAAAATCCTTTGCACTGTGTTTGCAAGGAGTTTATTCAGATTTATGATAAAAAGAAGACCATTGCTAAATTGAACCAGGGTGGTGCACCTTCAATAATTTGCAGGTGTTTCAGTTCGAATATCACCAGAGACATTGTCAAGACTAAAGAAATGTTTAATAACACTGCTTTCCATAAAATTTTGGAAGAGAACTAACATGATACATTGTGAAAGTTAGGAACGGGATGGAACAAGTCGCTGTGACAGGACAACAATTCAAAACCTTCCACTAATTCTGCCCAAAAATATTTCCAGGACAGTTGGGAAAAGGTCCTCGAGTGGTTTGACACCCTCCAGACTGGAATGTTATTGAGAAATTATGGTATGATCTGAGACAGGCCGTGCCCCGGCTGAAACCAACAATGAACGTGCAGTTACAGAAATTCTGTGAAGCAGAATGAATTAAAATCACTGCTTATGTTGTCTGAGGAATTTTGAAATAATGTAGTAAAGTCCTACAATCTATTCATGATCTCAAGGGGGAAAATATATGATATTACAAAAGGGTATGTAAACTTTTGAAAAGGTCATAAAATGCTATTGACCAATAATATCATAGATTCTCATTGCTATTGAATTTTCAATGGTTCAGAAGTGTGCAGCAGCATGCAGTGCATTGTATTTCATGTTTGATTTGCCCATTGTTGTTAAAATTGCCCTGGAAGTAGAGAAATTGGTCCTTTTGCATCGGGGTATGTAAACTTTTGGGCAGAACTGTACTGCCCGAAGGAGACTCAATTTTCTTAGTCATGCTTTTGATTGCTCAGTGTTCCTGCCAGCTTATTGATATTTCTGCAGAATCCCAGGAGCTTGAGAAAATAGTGCTACATCTTCTGAATCTAAGTGGGTAGTACCAGAACGAGGCTGAATCAGCCTCATTCTACTGATGTTGTACTGTTGCCTGGCAACCATATGCTGCCCTCTTGTGCTTCTTCTGTAGGCCTAAGGTATATATGTTCAAAAACCATGGGGAGGGCAGAAACCAGAGTCCGCGAAAAGTGCCGGTTTGCCGGTCAAAACCGGCAAAAATAGCGTGTGACCGGCAAAAATAAAGTGGTTACCTGCCCAAATGTCCGAGGGGTTAGCTGGAGAGTCAAAGAGCTGATACAGCAACCAATGCAATTAGCACAGGCCTTTCAAATCTCCAGTGCAATTAAGAAACATCAATGACACAAACTGGCGACAGAAGTGTCAACTGGATTGCAATTAAACATTTTAGCAATGTTCATGTTTAAGAGTTCAATGGTGTCCAAACATTACATACAAGATTTGAGGCCCTGCAAGGTGCTTTAGTTAGCCATGTTAGCAGGGTTCCTGACGGATTTTCCGATTTTTAATGAAAGGGAACCATACCAAAAGTTAGAGCTTGGGATAATTTCTATTCATATATATCAAGTCTTATACCATTCGACACCTCTGTCAGCCAATCATGAGCCAGTGTTTCACTGCAATAAAACCCATATTCTTTGTTGTCCAGTTATCCTCCCATGGGAGAATAATAAGTGAAGCTGTGAAAAACCCAAAGCAACAAATGACAAGTTTCAGTTTTGTCTTATGGTATAAGCCGGTTATTCACCGCGGGATCGGCAATATGTGTTTATCGCAGCTCGGGCTAACGCCCTCGCTGGATAAATCACATATTGCCTCTCCCTAGGTGAATAACCTATACAAATATAAACATTATGAGATTAACCTTACCTGGTTAAACAAAATAGCAACAGAATTATGTTTAGTGCAAGTAATTTTTGAAATCTTACATTATGTTGTGATAGGTTTAATGAACCTACAAACATGTTAAAGTTACCCTGAATGATAAAATCCTTTGCTAGTTATATACAATTTTCTGTGTATTATAACAAAAACTTGTGATCAATAATGTTTTAACTAATTTTTTAAAAGTATTTCCTTGATTAAATAAATTATTCAGTTATTTCCTTCACTTTTACTGGATAGTGTCTCCAGCCTCCAGCACATTCATTGTTGATGACGTCACAATGACCATTGTTATAAATATATAGCTACAAGTTAACAATTTCTAACAATACTGATGACGTCACAAGGTTGATTGCACTCAAGATTGTCATTTTTTTCCGTGCGTACCGAAATAAATCTAGGGGTCATTTAGAGCCTTTGAAGAGGCATTAGAGGTATAGAAAATGATTCAAAATGAAAGAAAATTGGCGTACCAAGTTTAATCATCAAGCCGCATCAGAAAATGTAAAAATTAGAATAACTTTTAATTCAAACTGACCTATCATTCAGGCCAACTTTAAGGGCTAATAGCCTCTATTAATATGGGGAGGGGTTTGAAGTAACTACATATTTTTGAAGGCGGGCAACCTTCAGGAAGCAGGAAAGAAATTCTTGAATTTGGGAATTCGGGCAGACAAGATTTCATTCGGGCAGGTAAAATTCAGAATCTACCTGCCCGAATGTCCTGTGTGTCAAAAGCACTTTTCGCGGACTCTGGCAGAAACAGACCTGGCTGAAATTAGTGGACAAAGATCTTGATAAGCTAAGTATAAATGTTACAGTTGTAAATGGTAATGGTAGGAATAATTACACATATGAATGTTTTGATCATGAACAGTTAGCTAAAAATAGAAGTGTTTGGCAGGTTGTGGTGCGCCGCGCTATGTCGAAAGACGGAAGAGCGTAACAGAAGAGAAGAAGAAGAAGGCCTAAGGTGCCGATGAGACGGTAGTTGTTTAACGAACTTTTTCTTTTGCTTGCGACACGTCATGCAACAAACAATTTTTGCGCATGCGATCGAGCGATGAACATTTTTAGCAGAATTTATCACATTGCGGTACCCGGGGCCTAGCCCTAGGTGGCAACAACTTTTTTTTTCATGTGAACAAACTATTTTTTATAGTGTCAAGTTGGAAACAACTCTTTTTTCACCAAAAATCCATAGCCCCCCCCTCCAAAGATCATCTGGTCGGCCCCTAATGCTCTTCTGTCGTTAGGACGGTGCGGTTGATATGAACCATGACTTTTTTGAAATTCGGCTGAATGTATATCGAGGAGTCACCCCGCGCTGCCGGCTTTAATTGTTTTCTCTTTACACCCCTCTGCGCACCGAACACGCTGGATGTACATCAACTCCGATCTGGATAAAGAGGTCGACATGACCTGCGTCCAGTACCACTACTGAACTGAACTGAACTGAACTTCAGCTGTTTTGTCTACTGTAGGGCGCTGCTTGTAAGTGGATGTCTTGTGAAAAATAGTATAGTCTGGGCTTTCATATTCAAAATGGCATTCTTTGCAGACCCTTAAAATTTTAATATTTTCAGTGCCTCCAATTTATAGCATAAAGTCTAAACTGCTTTAGACAACACACTTTGATGTCACAAGACCCGAAATAATTTATAAAGTCAGAAGAAAAACATCTGCTGAATTTGTTTTGTTGACATGTCATCATGATGAAGGAAGCCAACCAGTGGTTCAAATAGTCCAGTAACTCCAGTTGCTCAGGGCCGGCTCTACCATAAGGCGAATTAGGCGGTCGCCTAGGGCGCAGAGCAAGGAGGGGGTGCAGAGCAAGGAGACATGTATACACATAGCCCCACTCACTTTAATTGGCTGTCTCTGAGAAAACCATGCAGGTTGTACAGTAAAGTGAAACGTGGCCCGAGCCGGATTTTAACGAAATTTTCACCAAACGCCCTTTAGACACAATAATGAAGGTTGGTGAAGTCCGTTTTTCTGTGATTTCAATTCTTCCTTGATTTTACCCTACTTGAAAATAGGGTGTCAAGTGTGGCGCAAAATTCCTTTAACATGGGTTTCAATGGGAAAACATGCCAACTTTAGCACTATAGGAACCAGAGCGCAGCGCATGGTTTGAACATTTTATGATGGAGGATGATTACACATGACTTGAATATTCTAAATTCACTTTTTGTTGCGTGGAACACTCCTTCATAAGCCAGATATAAGCATTTTTAGATAGCGGAGGGTGGCAAATTTCTTTGCGTTTCACAAAAAATTAAAAAATACTAAAAATGTCATAATTCTGCTAAGATTTGTCCAAATTTGACAATTTTAGTGTCTAACTATATGTTTTGGGCAATTCCGCACCTCTTGGGATGATTTTTATTTTGATTGGAGGTCAAGGTCACTGCCTAAGGTCAAGGTCAAAGTCAATTTTTTCTGTAATTTCATGATATTTCAAGTTTTAGTCCCAGATATCTATCAAAAAGTCCCATAATATTAATGCTTATTCAGCATAAACTGATTTTATAAATTTCTAGCTGTATGTTAGTATCCTAAACTGTATCAAAAACCTGTTTTTTTTAACCATAGGGGGGCGCTTTCAAATTTTTGAAATTTCATAATTTTTCCAATTTGCAGGTTAAATATTTTGAAGATGTCCATCGATCATTGTGCCTTAATAATTCAGAGTTCAATGGATTACTGCTATTGCATGAAAGTCAAATAAGGGATTCTGGGCGAGAAAACAGACCTTAGAATATGATTTGAATGTTTTCGGCGGCCATTATTGAAAATTTTGTCATCTCAGTTAATGTCAAAACTAATAGAGATAACAGAAAAGTTTTTGTTTCTATACCTATGTTTTCAGGGTCAAGGAATAAAACAAAAACATTTTTATCATTGTATGTTATGTAATATATGTGTAATTTGGCTGCCACAACAACAACAAAAAGTATCTTGTCTGATATCTGCGGAATATTGGAATGATTCTTCTCACAATGTCTTTTGATTACCATTTTGCTTGCTTGATGGAATTGAAAAAAGTGATATTTGACCTTACCACAATTAAAGATGATGAAATTAATACAATTTCAGTGTCATATTGTTGGCCTGCTCCCTAAAGGAGCTTTTTGTTAAAATCAGCTGAGTCTTATCCGGCAAGGGTGAAAGGGTCGCTCCTTATTCTTGCAAGCCAGTTCTGTTAACAACAACCTTCCTTATGGCTCAGTTAAGGCCCACTGCAAAGTGGCCTGCCTATGTCACATGAATAGTTTGAAAATGATTTCATCTACAAGTTGGGACGCTGATCTGCAAAGACCTCTGATCAAATAGTTTCTATGCACTACGTTAGCATGTAAATGAGTTTGACATACGTAAAAAATTTCCCAACATAATATTTTCCATTTTGTCTTAAATTGTTCGCCTGATCATAGCTTTAAAACTGAACAAACATGTACTTTTGGTTTTGTATATTTATTGACACAAAATACAGTCTATCTATTTCTGATAAGAGGCAATAGCACAGCCACAAAGGCATATTTGCCATGGCTAAAATACCAGTCATTGATAGACATGATAGTGAAGGGTTGGGGAGAGCGGGGCACAGTGAGACACTTTTTTTATTTTCAAGTGTTCCAAAATGTCGGCAGTAACAAGTTAAATGGGATCAGGTCAACATTATAGATAATGACATTGGGTATATGGTCCAGTAGTTTCAGGTTCCTACCTTTTACAGGTTTGGAGTAATTTTGAGCCACGTCCATGCTCGATAGGTGTCTCACTGTGCCCCGTGGGCGGGGCACAGTCAGACAGCAGGCGGGGCACAGTGAGACAGGGAACCTTCTGCCATAACTGCCGATCCTCAGGACATACGGAATTGTTCCATCAATTGTTGCTACAAAAACTTCTGTAATTTAACTTATTTAACCTGCCGAACCTGTTGCATACTGATCAAATTTCTTTCTGATGCTTCCCTTTGGATGTGACTCATTAAAATCAGTAGTTTACAGCAGGAATTTTGTTTTTAATAGTGAATTGTGAGCTATGCATTATATTCAATTCGTTTTTAGTGTATTTTGTGATGTCTCACTGTGCCCCGTCTTCAACTGTCTCACTGTGCCTCACGCAGCTCTCTTTATAAGATTTTTGAATCCTGCGGACCGAATGCCTGTACTGTGGTTCATCATCTCACTAAACTAAGACAAATAATCACGGTTTGAATCCCTGGCAATTGATTTGCATTTTACCATTTTTCTTGGGAATTATAACAAAAAGCCGTTTAGCAAAATTATTCAATTTTTCTGGCTGAAAACCAAAATATTGAAATTCCACTCCCGATATGCTGTGTAGGCATTCAGGATATAGGACAGTCTTTCACTTACCTACTTTTTGTTCTATACAAGAGAGAGTTGATTTGTTAACAGTACCAGCCAGACGCTACGGGCTTTGTCACACTGTGCCTGCCGTCTCACTGTGCCCCGCTCTCCCCTATGCTAATAAATTCTGTGCACCTTTATACTAGCATATTAGAAAGCAAAAGTATTGATACTGTTAGCATTTGAAGGACGACTGGTCGACTGCATGTGTAGGGGAGACCGGGGCACTTTGGACCTCGGGGCACGTTGGACCTTGGGGCACGTTGGACCTCGGAGTACGTTGGACCATCCCCAATATATATTTTTTAAAACATGGGCAGTTATCCAAATCCTAAATAGAGACCTTTAGTGGTATGCCGTTTGGCAAAATATTTCATGAGCATAGAAGGAAAAGTGTGAGTTCTATTTCAGGTTTCCTCATTTTCAGCATAAAAAGTGACTTTTTCCAAGTCTCAATGACTAGGTTACCCTTCTTAAAATATGGGGGATCAAGTCAGACAAGTCTCGTAAATTGAAACTGTCAACTACTTAAGCAAAGTTTGATATAAGTTTCCCGAGTTTAAATTCAAACTTGTTAGTGAGGCATGCACATTTTTGTAAGAGGTTGGGATGAGGCAGGTTGGACGAGCATGGCTGGGGCACGTTGGACCATTGTAAACTCGATTGACTGACAAAAAATAATCCGCAAAATGCCAGCTGGATGATTTCTAACATGAATAGAGCACCTAAGTCATTCCTGTACAATATGAGGGCAAAATCAATTCAGTTGACTAATCTGCTAGCCTTTCTAGCTGAAACAAGATTTATTAAAATTATTTGGCTAAATATTCGGATATAATCATTCTGCAATGACACACAAGTGTGTGTTGTGATCTGTGAGAATAAAATGTGGTGTTTGCTCACTTTCTTCTACTTTTGTGGACTTTTATACCATAGTCCAACCTGCCCTACATGGCGGTCCAACGTGCCCCGAGTCCGGGGCATGTCGGACCATAAATTTATTTTTCTCCACAACTATTGAAGGTAGATTGGCTTGGTTTGGCATAAGGCTACAGTTTGTCACATCTCACATTGTAACAGAAATTTAGCATTGTTTGTTCATAAAAATCAATACCATGAGATTGGTTGTTCTGCTGATACCAACTTGACTATAACTAAGCCTGGGGTGGCGCTGCAGTGCACTTTTGTGACGTATCTGCCCATTGTGTGTCAGATTGGTAGCGTCAAAAATGTCAACATTGTGCGAAATTGGACTAAAATTATCATAAATTGGCAAATATCGAACAAAAAAGCCCCAAAATATCACAGAAATGTGATATTCATATTACAACAGAGCTAAGCTATACATGGGTATGTGTATTTCTCCTGAGGGGCTTCAGGTTGCTGAGATATCCGGCCAAACATCTGTCCTCTACTTGATGTGATAAACTGTAGTGTAGATGTTCCGATCTATGTCAGTCAGTAAAGAGATTTTTCAAATATTTAGAGATCTTTTTGATTGAGCTAAAAAATAAAAAATCGGACCAACATGCCCCCGTCTCCCATACTTGAAAGCGTATCTATAGAGCATGGAAAATTACTGTATCATATTCCCTGACCATGTAAACATAGGTATAAACCTAAGAATTATTCCAATATTTCTGTAACCTCCGCAGATATCAGCAAAGATACTTTTTGTTGTTGTTGTGGCAGCCAAATTACACATATATTACATAACATGCAATGATAAAAATGTTTTTGTTTTATTCCTTGACCCTGAAAACATAGGTGTAGAAACAAAAACTTTTCTGTTATCTCTATTAGTTTTGACATTAACTGAGATAACAAAATTTTCAATAATGGCCGCCGAAAACATTCATATCATATTCTAAGGTCTGTTTTCTCGCCCAGAATCCCTTATTTGACTTTCATGCAATAGCAGTAATCCATTGAACTCTGAATTATTAAGGCACAATGATCGATGGACATCTTCAAAATATTTAACCTGCAAATTTTGAAAAATTATGAAATTTCGAAAATTTGAAAGCGCCCCCTATGGTTTAAAAATCAGGTTTTTGATACAGTTTAGGATACTAACATATAGCTAAAAATTTATGAAATAAGTTTATGCTGAATAAGCATTGGTATTATGGGACTTTTTGATAGTTATTTGGGACTAAAACTTGAAATATCATGAAATTACAAAAAAAATTGACTTTGACCTTGACCTTAGGCAGTGACCTTGACCTCCAATCAAAATTAAAATCATCCCAAGAGGTGTGGAATTGCCCAAAACATATAGTTAGACACTAAAATTGTCAACTTTGGACAAATCTTAGCAGAATTATGACATTTTTAGTATTTTTTAATTTTTTGTGAAAAGCAGAGAAATTTGCCACCCTCCGCTATCTAAAAATGCTTATATCTGGCTTATGAAGGAGTGTTCCACGCAACAAAAAGTGAATTTAGAATATTCAAGTCATGTGTAATCATCCTCCATCATAAAATTTTCAAACCATGCGCTGCGCTCTGGTTCCTGTTGTGCTAAAGTTGGCATGTTTTCCCATTGAAACCCATGTTAAAGGAATTTTGCGCCACACTTGACACCCTATTTTCAAGTGGGGTAAAATCAAGGAAGAATTGAAATCACAGAAAAACGGACTTCACCAACCTTCATTATTGTGTCTAAAGGGCGATTGGTGAAAATTTCGTTAAGATCCGGCTCGGGCCACGTTTCACCCCCCGCATGGTTTTCTCAGAGACAGCCAATTAATGTCTTTCTTAACACTGACATAAAAGCCGAAAGAAACGATGTGTACAGTATTTATTCAAGAAAATTAATCAGACTTGAAAATTTGCAAAAAGTCATACAGTTGTGTTCAGAAGTACCATTATGTCATTTTTTAATAACTTAACTTTCCTGGATATTTTATGTTTTAATTTCTTTTTATCCTTTTTTTTCGTCTCTAATTGCGCCCCTCCTTACTTTATGCCCCCTCCTTGCTCTACACCCACTCCTTGTTCTGTACCCCCCTCGATCCTTGCGCTGCACCCCCTCCTTGCTTTGTACCACTCCTTACTCTGCGTCCCTTCCTTGCTCTGCCCCCTCCTTGCTCAGTGTCCCCCCTTGTTCTGCACCCCCTCCTTGCTCTGCGCCCCTCCTTCTTCTGCGCCCCCTCCTTGCTCTGTACGCCCTCATTGCTCTGCACCCCCTCCTCGCTCTGCGCTCCTTCCTTGCTCTGCACCCCTCCTCGTTCTGCACCCCCTCCTTGTTCTGTACCCCCTCCTTGCTCTGTAGCCCCTCCTTTCTCTGTACCCCCTCGCTGCTCTTTGCAACCTGCTTGCTCTGCGCCGCTCCTTGCTCTGTGCGCCCTCCTTTCTTGGTGCAAACATCCTTGCTCCTGGCTCTGTGCCCCGGGGGAAGGGGGGTACGCTAGATGGTTTAGGTTTTTTGGGCTCCTAGGGTTAAAATGGTGTTGCTTGTTTAAGGTGATGCTTCAGCCCTGCGCTGATACATTCTTAGTGATTCTATTTGGTGCCATCCGCCTCTGAGGAGGCCAGAGGCCAAATCTAGAAATTCAGATTGTGTTGAATCGTCATCAGATTGCGGGCGTAGTAAAATGTGGACCGGGAAATTTTGGGGACCGGTGGGCCGCGGGATTTTGTAATAAAACGCGGATGGGCAGGTGTGGAACAGGCGCTTTTTGCGGTTTGGCGGTAATAAAATGCAGATGGGGCCAAAGTTTATGAACAAGCTGAATTTACTTTTAAAAATCGCCTCTTTTTTTTTTGAAAAATTTTCTTGTTAGGAATTCAGATTTATTTGGTTCCCGTTTCTGCAAACATGTTTGGTACCATTTGAATCAGCCTGAAAAGACGGTTACAATGGTATAAAAATCATAAAGATTAAATTGGTCGTGGATATTTTTACTAAAAAAATAGTTTGTGGTTTTGGCATTGGTTTCCGGATTAGAATGGTTCTGGTTTTCAAAATAAAATCTCCGGGGAGCATCCCTATGCAAAAGTCCGCGAAGTACCCCCCCCCCAGCTCTGTGCTCTTTCCTTTCTCTGTGCAACCTCTCTGCGCCCTGGGGACCGGGGGGGCGCATTGGCATAATGCTGCCTAGGGCGTATAATTGGCTGGAGCCGGCCCTGAATTTGATTACCATCTGGTAGCTTTGATTGCCAGAGTAGTACAGCTTACTAATCCAATATTTGTCACATTGAAAACCCTTTAGTAATTTTGACACAAGGAGTCAGCGGTTTAGGCACCAGGAATAACCACTCTAGAGTTGTCATGTTGATCACCCTGTGTTTAGAGTGTATCAGCGGGGGTGTGGGGGCAGCAGCCATTGTGGCGTCAGGACAAATTGAGAACGGTTGTGACACAATGATTTTATTGATTTATCTAATTTTTTTGAACTCATGTCAATTTTTATATTTTTCAGTTGACGTGTTTTTACATAATTCTGTAATGTTACTGCTATTACTTCTTAATTTCATCTCCTCAATAGGGATTACAGTTTTTACATTGTATCATTGTCATTTTCGTCATAGCGGGCGGTAGTGGAACTCTCCTTTTTCCAGCTCTCCTGTGTTGACAAGCAGAATAAAACTATTTCCGGAAACATCAGCCTGGGAATTTACAATGTAGCCGGGGTTTCTAAGGTCCGTAACAAAGTCTAATCAGCCTGACAGTACTGGAATATGGTGGCAATCCATGCTAAACATTCCATTTAAGACTCGGCAATGCAAATCCGTAATGTTTTCAATGGATTGAAAGTGCCCTGGGACCTGGAATGCCAGCTCCACTGACTCAGCAATGGTACAAAATGACAGCTTGTTCCCGGAAATAGTTTTATTCTGCTCGTCAACACAGGAGAGCTGGAAAAAGGAGAGTTCCACTATCACGGCCTATTGTGTCTTGTCGTGAGTCTTCATATGTTTTCGGAGATCCGCTGGGGTGTAATTTCGTCTTCCACATATCTGACAAATGTGTCGTTTCTTTCTGCATTTGATCAGGTGTTCCTGTAAAACGTCGTTTGCGATGAAGAGCTTGTTGCAGAATTGACATTTCAGGCCGACTATCCCGAAGGAAACGTTCTGCGTCTGGGCCCAGTCTGAAACATATTAAATAAAACAAATTAATGAGTATTTATCATCATGACATCATCATTATAGTAGTTATTTTTGGAAGTATAATTTTGTATATTGCCTATGGTAATTTAGCAAAAAAATATGTTTCAATTCCACACATTTTTGCATAATTATGGTACATTGACATATCACATTTCTGAAAAAATAAAAAAAAACTCTTATCAATCAATTTAATATAATTTTGTATTATATGATACACATAACAAATTTATAGTTACACATTGTTTGCAAACCATCATAAACAGTCTCAACAGGACTTAATTGGCAGTGTCACCACACTATCACACTATGAATATCAGTGGCTTCTGATTTTGGCATTGCTTTTTAATGGGTAAAAAATAAGGCTCTCTGATTGGTCAGATCACCAGAGTCTGCCGTTTTAGTGTCTTGGCGATGACTGTCACGATTTAACTAACACAAAAAAATTGCAAAAACAATTAGAGGAATGTTGGTATCAGTCAAAATCATGACATTCGTCGGCACCTTACTACGTCCTATATTCATAGTGCATCATATCAGGGCCAAACTCCGAAGCAGCTTTGGTATATGTACATCCTCCTCTTTCTGCTAAGATCTGCACCTCCTCTTCCACTGTAGCTATATGCTTATTGTGCTATAAATGCAAGTGTTCCAACAATGCAGAGATTTTAAATAGGAGCATAATAATATATTGTTATTCAGGTAAACAGTTTCAACCATCGATCTTTATTGTTTTTCCCAATAATTTTCCCAGGACCCTAGTTTCGAGTCACACCTTTGAAAATACAACGGTTGTGTTTCATGCGTTGCAATGGATATTCAGGATTTCTTTGAGTGAAAAATAGGCCGTGATAGTGGAACTCTCCTTTTTCCAGCTCTCCTGTGTTGACGAGCAGAATAAAACTATTTCCGGGAACAAGCTGCCATTTTGTACCATTGCTGAGTCAGTGGAGCTGGCATTCCAGGCCCCAGGGCACTTTCAATCCATTGAAAACATTACGGATTAGCATTGCCGAGTCTTAAATGGAATGTTTAGCATGGATTGCCACCATATTCCAGTACTGTCAGGCTGATTAGACTTTGTTACGGACCTTAGAAACCCCGGCTCCATTGTAAATTCCCAGGCTGATGTTTCTGGAAATAGTTTTATTCTGCTCGTCAACACAGGAGAGCTGGAAAAAGGAGAGTTCCACTAACGCCCGCTATA
The DNA here is from genome assembly GCA_026936325.1 of Platynereis dumerilii. Classification (NCBI taxonomy): domain Eukaryota; kingdom Metazoa; phylum Annelida; class Polychaeta; order Phyllodocida; family Nereididae; genus Platynereis; species Platynereis dumerilii. The sequence goes on from JAPTHN010000004.1 coordinate 3,183,648, forward strand.
GGTCAAATCCTGTTCTCTGATTGGTGCATGCGCAGAAAGTGTATCATTACCGTTCGTTCAAGGTAATGATTTCCTATTGTAATAAAATTGTGACCTTTCAGTTGCTTTCATGCAATATACATGTATTATCCCTCATTATTTTGTAGCTTTGCTCGCTATAGATCTATTATCTTCCCCCCCCCCCCACCAACAAAAAGTGGCTACTTGGGAAGTAATACTGACCTGCAGGGAAGCCTAAATTAAACCGCAGCCCAAATAAAACCTATGCCCATTTTGCGTGTGTCGCACATTTACTCAAAACTGCAAAACTGGTAATATCATAATCATGTAATCAATGACAGAGATGACACAAATTACTGGCCTCAAACAGATTTTTTGTTTGTCTGCAGAATTGAGCAGGTAAATGTATTCCTGAGGTTTTTTATATGGAACCTTTAAAGGTTCTATAAGCTGGTATAGATGAGGAACCCTAAAAGGTTCAATACTAAACTTTAAAAAGGTTCCAACAGCAAACAAAACAACACTTAGATAATCCAGCTGCACTGAACTCCCATTATGTTAAGAAATGTTAAGAAATAAGCTGAACGCAGGTCGTTGACCTCTATGTTCAGATCACTGCTGTTGAAAAGTTAAATAGTACGTTAGGCCTAGTTCAAAAATAATGAAGCCAAAGTGTGACATGACCATCAAAATTTTGGAATATTTATAAGTATCAAATAACCACATAATATTGTAGCACACATGTCTAAGTTCTAGAAACTGTATTTACCATTTTGCTGTGGTTTGTGGAAATGACTGATAAAAGCCGAATATTACCACATTTTATTTATTTTTATTTCCATGGCAGTAAAAGAAAAGTGGACTAAATGGTAACTTATCCTCAAATTAAATCTAATTTTTTTGTTGGATGACAAAACTCATATACTCTTAAGTCTCCATGGCTGTTTTCATCCATATTCACCAAATATTTTATGAGGAAAACAGTATTTTTCGAAATTTTGTTGCAATATTAAAAAAAAAACATACAAATTTTCTCCCCAGATGTGCATATTTTCCTCTAAAACGATTTCACCTATCCTGTGATATGCGCCCAAATGTGGGCTTCGAGTTGGTACCAAATAAGTGCCACCAAAGTGAATACGGACAGAGCAAATGATGATAGAAGAGTGTTTTTTAGCCTATTTTTCCATTAAAAAAGCCAATTTTGGGTAATTGTGTGACACTAAAGTCCAAAAAGGGTTCTGGTTTTTACCCAAACCTATTTTATATGTATTATCAGTAATAACTGGATGAAGTGAAAGAGTAATTACAAAATTAAAGTACAATTTGTACTGGTTATTGCCTATTTCGACAAATTGGCTCCAAGTTTTGAGGAACGCTTCACAAAGAGCAAAATTTTGATAATTAAACATTGAAACATGCTCCAACTACTGAAATATTGTACTGATTATCACTAGAATGATTGCTTTACTCCTTACGAGAAGACCATGAAAATATGATCAATATTTTCCATAGCGTTACGCTTGCGACAAAGCCCAATTTAAGAAATCTTTGTATTTTACCACTGCGGACCTAGATTACTTGATTGTTTCTCAATACTACACAGATTTTGCAATAATACAAGCCAAACCAGATTTAAAACGGAGCTTTTATTGCTCTGTGGCACTACAAAGTATTCAGGGCGTTACGCTTGCGACGGATTCACCTACCCTGCTATTCATTGGAATTTTTTAGTGAACTAAATTTTCCACAACCATAAGAAGCTCCAAAATGGGTAAGCAGATATAAGACTAGGTCTCAAGGGCCAAAAGATTCAACTGACACATGGCAAAGGGACACTAGAGCATCCCGGATCAGTAAGCGTCAAATTTGACTTAATTTTTGGAAGTCAACCTTTGAATCCAAATAGCTCAATAATGTCAACACAGAGAAATATATAATACTTGATCCACACCATATTTTAGCATCTTTGAAACTTTGTTGTTAATGGTTTACCTCAGCCAATCCTTCATCAATCACCACCAAATTTCCTCTGCTGCACCTTGCTGCCATTCTTTCCTTGAAATAAGGGCTGTTATCCTTCTAACATTCCTATGTCCTCTTAAATCTGTCTTTGTATCACGCTTAACCATCCAATCTCAATAAACCATCCATAATCTGACATTTTGCCCGGAGCTTCATCTCAGTTACACTAGGTGGCTTCCTGCATAATGCACAATTGCACCGCCTGGCGGTTTTACCTTTTCCTCAATGCCACTCCACCTACAGGCATTTAATAGAGCCATATTTATCACATTTCTCCTGCATCAACACATTATGTCTCATACAACTTTATTCAGCACACTTGCAAATACCTCTCTCACTGCCATTTCACTTATTATCCCCTGTCACGGGTAAATCCTAGTTTGATATATTTATGAAGCCTGAGGATGTAGAGATTCAAAAAAGTGTTGGAAAATTGCTGTGGAATACGTCCAAATTTGTAAAACTAAAAGAATTCAAGTGGTCAAAAATGTTATGTCACGTTTTTTTGGTGAAAAAATGCTTGTTTTTCAATGTAATTCAACTCTACCTCAATAACTATGAGACAGAATGTCGTGAAATTTTCAGGAAATTTGCTCAAGAATGTACCTAAAGCAATGATGTACCATTAAGTTGTCACATACAGCCATTCTCATATTTTGAGACCCCTACAGAAAATATGCTGCGTGGCTTCATTATTTTTGAACTATGCCATAATTGAACCCCTTTCTCTCAAGTTGGGAGCAGAGGGTCCTATCATAGGGCTTTCCCATCAAGTATGGAACCTTTTCAAATCAACTGAACCCTAAAAAAAATTAGAACCTTTTTTTGGCTGTGGGTTCTTTATATATATATATATATACCATAAAGAATCTTTTGCGTGAAGACTGTAGGCGTGAAGGGCCCGAACATCTTTCCAGCATTCGCAGGCCAGCGTCGTGGAAATATTCTTCTCTGCCGCTTGGAAGAACACAAATTCCAACTCCTCCTTAGTTACAACTGAGTGTGTACATTATTTACTTGTAGGCCTGTAAAATAACCCATTGATTTTCAAGTTATCCTTCTTCAAGTCATAATCATGTCGTTAGTGTCACAGCAAAATCCATACATCCCCAAATTATAGTAATCATCAGGACAAAATTATACTTAAAGTTAGCTCCATTATTAAGCCAAGCTTCACAACAACGCCATCAATGCATATTTAGTTTGAAGGTGAATTCAAAGGTGAATGCATCCTGCTTTAAAGGCAGAAAACCCTACCATCAGGCAGATGTCATAGCAGGTAAGCGAAATATCAAATCAGTTTTTAGAGGCGCTTGTAACCTCTATCGCGAGAGGAATATCGGGAAAGCTTGCGACAGTTAGGAGGTCTGATTTTTTTTTTCAAATACCTCATTAAGCAAAACATACAGTCTCAGCTTCAATTCAACTTAATTTAGACGAAGAAGCTTTGTTGGCCAAAATGCTAAAATCTTATTTTTAAAGTAATAAGCACCAGGTTACTTTGGCCTAGTAAATAAGACAACACTGTTATTTGATGCCATCAAGGTTGTGTGTCTTGTGAAATTACAAAACATTTTCAGAAGGCTTATTTTTCTAATGATGCTTTGAGGGACAGGCCCCAGCCAAATAGTCTTGTCTTCACTTGTCCCTAACTAGTGTATTCCAAGGTACTTTGCTCTGACTGTTCCTACTTTAAATAGACCTTCTACTGAAAAGAAAATAGGTAATTTAGAATCAGAGAAGTTCAAACGAATTTGACATTTGTGAGAACCTTTGTCAGAACCTTCGTAAGACCTTCACCGATTGGCCTGTGTTTGGAAGGTTTTAATGTGAAAATAATTAATGGCCTTTTACTGGAAATGTTTGTTTCAGACACTCTGCTTCTGAAATATCGCAATTTGCCCGACAAACATCATTCATCTATAGAGGCCTACTGTTGGATCTCCACCAAGATAACACTGTATGAATCATAAGTATTATCATCAAATGACGTCATTGTGAAATCAATACGGCACCATTGTGACACCATTGTGACACCATTGTGACCTCATTGTGACATCATAGTGACAGCAGTGTGACAGCAGTGTGACAGCAGTGTGACAGCAGTTTGAAATCAGTGAGATATCAGTGAGACATCAGTGAGACATCAGTGCGACATCATTGTGACATCAGTGAGATATCAGTGTGACATCAGTGTGACATCAGTGTGACATCAGTGTGACATCAGTGTGACATCAGTGTGACATCAGTGTGACATCAGTGTGACATCAGTGTGACATCAGTGTGACATCAACTTAATATTTTACTCCTGATTACATCATTGTAATGACACTAGTTTGAATCTCTTCTAAATCCTAGCAACAACATTTCAACATAACTCTTAATTTTGTGATTTGTGACATCTTTGAGACAATCATCATCTTGACATCATTTTACCATCATCAAGTGAGACATCATAGCTACATGATGACGTTGTTGAAAACATGCCTTCCTCTCAATTTGATGATGTTTCTGAGTTTGACGTCAAATACAGTTGACGCTCAAAATTACCAGCGACAAGGTTTAACTTCAGTTCCGGCAGGAATCTCAAGCGGCACCACGAAAATTATATTATCAGAAAATGCCCTGACCCATATTAGTGATACTGATTTTGATGGCCTGACCAGTCTCGTGCAGCTCTATCTGAAGAAAAACAACATCAGCTCAATTTCTCCCGATGCCTTTTCGGACAACCCTTTAGAGCTCCTGAATTTAGCCTTTAACCCCATCAAGACAATACAATTCTTCTCATCCATGGAAAATACACTTGAGACGCTTACCATGGAAAGCTGTGAAATATCTGATACAACGTGGGATGGAGTGGTCCATTACCGCAGTCTGCGCACTTTCGACATCAATCAGAACACCGTAACCTCAGTCCCTGATTTGAGAAAGTCATCCACGACCCTGCAAACATTGTGGATAAAGAACAATTTAATCGAAACAATAAACGCAAGCATGTTTGATGGATTCACAGCGTTGAATCAAATCTATGCTGCTTATAATGAGATACGTTCAATACACGGTGTCCTCAATACACCCCAGCTGTCTAATTTTGATCTGTTCAAAAACTTGCTGACGCAGGTACCGAATGTGTCTATGCTGGTTGCTTTGGTTCAATTGAATTTGGGAGGAAACACCTTCGTTACGATAGACGACAATGCCTTCAAAGATGCGATTCCCATTCAAAATCTCTACATCAACAACAACAATTTAGTCCTGCCGCCAAAGATCGACGGCATCAAACCGACGTTGATTCAGCTGAACCTCAATCAGAACAAGATTACTTCGATCCCTCTTGACTACTTTGAAAATTGTCCGAAACTCAAACGATTTGACCTGTACAACAACCTTTTAACTGCCATATCCTGGGCAAAATCAATCGGCCCTTCAATGGAGAAGTTGCAGATCGCTCACAACCATATCGTTGGTGAAGTTCCATCCGACACTTTCTCAAACGCAACAGGACTGCTTCAGTTACATTTATTGAGCAGTAAAATCACAAAATTCGACATGAGCAACTTGAAGTTCATGCCTCATCTGAAATTGCTTGAACTTAAAGACAACAAAATGATCGAACTACTAGATCCATACCCTTACTGTTCCGGAACGAAATGCGAAAATCTCACAATTAAAGCAACCGGCAACAACATCCCTTGTGACAACAGGCTGTGTTGGGCAAAAACGTCTTCAAAAATTGGCGTTGAATTAGACCCATGCTTCGGAAAAGACTGGATTGATGTCACCGCCAATGATTTAAACTGCCAAGGTGAGTCACTTTTTTTTAAACCAAAATATATCATTACATTGCTTCCTCAAACTGTTCATATCATACGACTATGCATATTAGTAAAATATATCATTACATTGCTTCCTCAAACTGTTCATATCATACGTCTATGCATATTAGTAAAATATATCATTACATTGCTTCCTCAAACTGTTCATATCATACCACTATGCATGGTAATAGAAGTCTGGACTGCTGCGCCAGCAAGCCGGGCTGGGTTCACTCCCGACCGCTGCTGAGTTCCCAACTGACAATTCAGTGCTGGGTGATTGCTTAATTGGGTAGTGGAGCCAGCTTACTAGTACTTACTAGCCCAGTTTGGATGTCGGGGAGGTAACTGACACGTGCCATGGGCTCAACTGGAAATAAGTCGTTCCATCCACTCCAGGTGGGGACTTTTGTTAGCTACCCATGTTAAAAGCTGTTAAATAAAAACACCTTTACCTTACCTTGAACAAGTGTATATTACATATAAAATTACACAAGAAAAGACACAATAGGCCTATAACAAATTGTCTGGTGCATTACATAGTGTAGAGAACCCAGGACCTGTCTAGCGTGACCAATGACTGCTGGTTGGGCCATATTTGTGCTTCATCTTTATTCAGTGTTTGTCCAAACTTACGAACCCCAAGAGACTGTACCCCCACAAGAGACTGTACCCCCACAAGAGACTGTACCCCCACAAGAGACTGTACCCCCACAAGAGACTGTACCCCCACAAGAGACTGTACCCCCACAAGAGACTGTACCCCCACAAGAGACTGTACCCCCACAAGAGACTGTACCCCCACAAGAGACTGCCATTTAAATAAACGCCGAAAAAAACACACTAACTTTAAGTTTGGTTTATTGGCCTACAGGTGCGGATCAAAGATTTTTTGAGGGGAGCGTCAATACTTATAACAATGGAGTGTCTGAAAATGAACCTTTTTCCATAAAGTGATATGAAGGATTTATATGATGAAAGGGGGGGGGCTGTCTCGTTTTATCCCCCCCCCCCAAGGCATCAGCCAATGACCTGTTAGAAGGATTAGAAAGACTGTTCACACCACAGCCTTCTCAAATGAAGAAACAGACAATTTTACAGATCAGGAATTTGTACCAAGTGGAAATTACCAGTTGACCCATCTTTAACACAATAACTGAATAACATATCATTCAACTTAGCAGTTCATGATTCATCCTGCATAACAAACATAAGACAACAGACTTCCGGTGCTGAGTGCATGGATCCCAATTTGATTAGGCATGACTCATTAAGTCCTTGCTTTAATTCTGAGGCGATAAATCGTGCACTAACACAAGAGTACATTTTCATTTTCTTTATCCGCAGCAGTGCGTTGGGCTTGAAAATTCATTCAAGTTAAACTTTTGAATTAACAATTTTGTGCGGTGAGGAGTAACAGCATTTATTAGGTGTTTCAGTTGCTGCGGCATTTATTAGGGGTCTTAGTTGTTCTGACGTTACATGGCACAGCAAATCAAAGCATCGTGATTGGTAACCTCTATTGTACCCATTGTTATTCATAGCATTTGCTGAGGAGGCATCTGATAAGTTGTTATTACAAGTGCATTAAAGTACACAGCTCCAATTTAGTAATAACCTTTCCATCAGAGAAAGCAGGTGAGTGTTATGAGTAGTAAAGGTCTAAATATTATAATTTCAAGTCAAGTTCTAAGAGGCTTTGATTGGAAAACTAGGTCCATAGGTACCATATATATACGTATAATACAGTGTAGTTCAACGTGAATGAATATATATGGATTGCTTCCAAAAGAAGGTGCATAATCTTCAAATATACCATAACTTTAAGACAATTTACATCATGCATATTTATATATATAACTGCAGCAAACCCGAATAATTATTCACAACTATTACCTATTGCAGCTTTTCGCTTCAGCGACCAGTCACTTCAGTAGGAATAATCGCATAGGGTGAGGCGATATGATTGCGGACAATTATCGACACTTAGAAGTTGGACTTGAAAAGTAAATGCTATAGTAAAGCAGAAGTTGAAATTTTAAAAGTTTCTTTATACCAATATTATGACATCATCTTGACACCAGAGCTTGCATCTTTATAACACCTCACAAACTTTTAAGCATCATTTCAAGATCATCATAAAAGTGTCATAACAATAACATCTATCTTTGTGGCATCATCATAACATTATCTAAACTGCATCATGAGGCTGCTGAAATTATGGCTGCACTTGGTGCTCTTGTTCGGCTTGCCATCAAATTTAGCCGATGCTCAACATTACCAGCGACAAGGCTTAGTTTCCGTTCCCACTGACATCTCAAGCAACAGTAAAGAAGTTATTTTGTTTGAAAATGCCTTGACCCAAATCAGTGATACTGATTTTGATGGTCTGACCAGCCTCGAAAGACTTAACTTGAAGCAAAATGCCATCAGCACAATTTCTCCAAACGCCTTTTTGGACAACCCTTTGGTGTTCCTGGATCTCTCGTTCAATCCGATCAAAACTGTCCAGTTCTTTGCTTCCTTGGAGAACACGCTGGAGACTCTATACATGGAACGCTGTGAAATATCAAGTACAACATGGGATGGAGTAGTTCATTATCGGAATCTCATCAACTTCAAAATTAACTGGAACAATTTGACGTCTGTCCCAGATATGAGAAAATCATCTGCTACCCTTGAGATAATATTGCTGAACGACAATTTGATCGAAACGATAAATTCCACCATGTTTGACGGATTCACTGCATTGAATAAATTACATTTGTCTTCAAATAAGATCCATTCAGTACATGGCGTCCTCAATATACCCACACTACTTGAGTTGGATTTGTACAGGAACCTTCTGACGCAAGTGCCCAATGTCTCCATGTTGACGCAATTGGATCATTTTAATTTGGGAAGAAACAATATTGTTCTCGTCGATGACAATGCCTTTAAAGATGCAATACCAATACAATACTTAGTCATGAACACTAACAATTTAATCTTGCCCCCTAAGATTGATGGAATCAAACCTACATTGATAGAGTTGAATTTGAATCAGAACAAAATTACTTCTATGCCGAATGATTACTTCAAAAATTGCCCAAAGCTGAAAAACTTTCAGATGTACAATAATTTAGTGACCGAAATGTCTTGGGCGACGTCAATTGGTCCCTCGTTGGAGGTGTTACAGTTAAATCACAATCGCATCGCTGGTGAAGTTCCATCAAACACTTTCCCAAATGCCACAGGACTGCGTCAGCTACTGTTATACCGCAGCAGAATCACTAAATTCGATATGAGCAATTTGGAGCACATGCCCCATCTTACAACATTCAACCTCATCGACAATGATATGACCGAACTGCTAGATCCGTACCCTTACTGTCCAGGAACGAAATGCGAAAATCTGACAATTAAAGCGACAAAAAACAACATCCCGTGTGACAGCAGATTGTGCTGGGCAAAATGGTCGACAAAAATTGGCGTTGAATTAGAACCGTGCTTCGGGAAAGATTGGATCAATGTCACTATCAGTGATTTAAACTGCCAAGGTGAGTGCAGGATGCTTGTTTGTCAGAAATGAACTAGGGATGCACGGATATCCGGCAAGGTATCCGGTATCTGGCCGGATATTGGAATTTGCAGGATATCCGGTATCCGGCAGAATTAGGATGTCAGAACCGGATATCTGGGATGCTCAAAAATAAGTGAAAAGCTAAAAAAACTTTCATAAAAAATAAAAGAAGGTTACATGATATGTCTCGGCTCTCAGAAAACTTTCCTTTAAATCAACTGCAAAATTGGCGCGAATGCTGAAAAACTTCCTATTTCCTATGTTTACTATCCGGTTCCAACTATCCGGTTCCTATCCGGTATCCGGCAGTTGGTGTGACGGATTATCCGGTATCCGGCTATTTTCACTATCCGTGCATCACTAAAATGAACACAGATAAAAGGTCAGAAATATCAATTCACGTTAGACAGGTTGGTCACATATTAGGAGGATATTTATGAAGAGAAACGATAATGCAGAGGGTCTGTGGTCGTATAAGGGGGTTTGGTAGATTACTGTATTAAGAGGTCGTCATTGACTGGGACCACTGTTAATCACCTTCAGAGCGTGTCAGAATCTGCTTCCAACTATTGAAAATCTAACGAGTTCTAAGGGTTTTCATTTCACTGTGCACTAACGAGGGGGGTACCCTCGCCATCAGGGCAGCCATTGCAAATCTCGATTCAAAGTAATTTTCTATCATCCTGGGCTTATTACATCATATCCAAAGCCTATTTTGTTCGTGCATGTAGATTGAATGTTAAACTAACCCTGGGCCTTGCCTTCCAAGTGTGATCAGTCACAGAATTTTTAGATTTTGCATTTGAAATATATCGTCAGGGTGAGGGTACCCACAAAGACCACTCGAGGGTAACACCATTTTCAATTATTTTCATGGTGAGGGTACCACCCATAATGTCCCATATCACTGTAAGAGAGGTGCTTGCTTGCAAGCCAACCTCTATTGTGGGAGGAAGGATGAGAAAGCTTGCCAACACTCTGGATGTCACATTGTTTCACCAATCTTATCCAAACTTTGCACACAGTTTCAACATAATTTATCTTGCTTCTATCAACTTTTGGTACACTTCTATTAGTCCAGGAGCAGTAGCTCAAAATAGGACCAAGTGTGGAACAAATTAGAAACAAGCTGAAAATCTCAAGAAATGTTCAGAAAAATGTATAGAATAACATATCAAAAGTCCCCGTGAATCCACCTGGTGGCTTTCCGGGAATTCAAGATGGCGGCCAACATGGCCGCCAACGGCCGCTGTTTCTCTTTTTTGTTATAACTCAGCCTTAAAACAAGATAGAGATGCAATTAAAAGGTCCATATATGGGTTTTCAAGGTCCAGGAACTTGATAAAGACATTTATGTTGCAATTCAGTTACTGGTTATGTGTGTAAAAGGTGTATTTAGTCTTTTTTTACCAACATTTTCCTTGTTTTGTGACCACCGTCTAACAATTATCACTGGCCTGAATGTTATAACATATGCAAATGTTTCTAAAAAGATGTAAAGATGATATAGATATCACAAAAAAGACCTCAGGTACCTAAGGTCTTGATAAACTCCAGGGGTCACTTTGGCAGAGGGGTGCAAACAACCCCTATGGGGTAATTTGTTTGCTACATCCTGGTACAACATGCATTGCGAAATACCCATGTGATAAGAAGATGAAGCCATGCTGCAGCAGCTGAAGATGTTGTGAGTAAGTTTGCATTAATATTTTAGTATTTCAACCATATTAGGTGCTTTATGTTTACATTTTTTATGACCCAAAGGTAATTAAAGCTATATAGATATGTATCCAAACAATTTACTTAAGAAATAAGTATGGAATTTCATATAATGATGTATTGCTCCTGGCCACATGTTGATCCACACTGGAAAGTAAGGTCACTTGTAATGTTTGATCTCTTTCAGATCATGGAGCACTGTGTAATATGTGAAGATGAATTAAGAGAAAATATTGTCACAATTGGACATAAAGGGCGCCAGACATTAGTGTCAGCAAGTCAATCAAGAGAAGATGGCCTCAGTGAACTACTACAAATAAAGGATCCCCTTAAAATCCACACTGCCTGTCGAAAAAAATACACTCGTGACAGTAGTATCAAAGCTGCAGAGAAAAGAAAACTTGAAGTATGTGATGGAGAAGATCAAGAACGGACCCTTCGATCCCAAACTCCAGTGTTCGACATCCAGACTCACTGCATGTTTTGTGCTGAACTTATTCTAATTGACAGTCGTATACCGAACAAACGAAGAAAGCCATGGAGTAATGTGAGAACAATTGAGTTAAAAGAAACTGTGTTAGAACGTGTGAAAGAGAGGCAGGATGATTGGGGGGAGGCTGTAAAAGCCCGGATACAGTTGATTATTGACCTTGTGGCGGCTGAAGCAAAGTACCATAGGATCTGCAGTCAAGATTTCTTCACCAAGAATGAGAAAGTGAAATGTGTTGGGAAACCTGTGAATACCACACAAGAAGATGCTTTCAATGAACTTTGTAAATACTTGGATGAGAACGAGGAATGTCAGTATGCTGTTGCGGACCTTTTAGACTATATGGAGACCTTCCTGAATGGTCAGGATGGTTATTCCATGAAGTACTTCAAACAAAAGCTGAAAGATCATTACGGTGATGATATCATAATAACTGTGGTTCCTGGAAAGTCAAGCATTGTGAGTTTTCGTGATTCTGCACACAACATTTTGCGCAAAAAGTGGATCTCAGACAGGGAAACTGAGGGCATCGATGAAAATGAGAGAATTGTAGATATGGCAGCATCAATCATCCTTAATGACATAAGACTTACAGTCTATGGTTTGGAGTCCTACAGTTCATTTGAGGCTTCTGAGAATGGCAATGCAATGATACCTGCAATGCTGAAGCGGTTCTTGAGTGGTGTGCTGGATCCCAAAAGCAAGAACTCTGTCGTCACCAACCGAAGAATTACAGCAATAGCCCACACAATCATTTCTGCATGCAGGCCGAAATCATTTGTCTCACCATTGCTTCTTGCAATTGCAGTGTATGTCCACCGCAAATATGCTTCCCGTGAGCTAATAGACATACTCAGCAGCATTTGTTTTAGTGATGATTACAAAGAAGTGCAGCGTTTTGAGAGTAGCTTAGTATCAAGTGAAGAACCGTCCTACTTCTTGAACAGTTTCACACAGTTCGTCTTTGACAATGCTGATTTCAATGTTGCTACACTAACGGGTCACAATACCTTTCACACCATGGGTGGCATAGCATGTGTCACACCACCAGGAGATGTGAGTAGGTCACCAATGAAACGCACTGTCAAACTACCACAAGCTTGTGAAGTTGGGAATTTTGGACATATTCCCATAAAGACATATAACAAGCCTCATGTACCTGGCTTGCGGTCCACCACAGTGAAGGAATTGACACACTCTGATACTCAAGGAATAAAACTGACAAATTATGACTTTATCTGGCTTGCCGGATATATCCTTAAGTTAAACCCGCGCATTTCATGGAGCGGATTCATGAAGGTATCAGTAGAGAAACAGGAGTATGAAACTTCCAGAATTGAAACCCTCCCATTCATCAAGCTTGATCCTAGTAACCCCAGCACTATCTACACAGCATTATCTTTTGCATTAGAACAAACAAGGAAAATTGGCATGAAAACATGTTTTGTTACATTCGATCAACCTCTCTATCAAAAAGCAGCAGAGATTGTGGCTGCTTCACAAGAATTGAAGAACGTGGTTGTTAGGCTTGGAGGATTTCATCTCTTGATGTCTTTCCTTGGTTGCATTGGACATATAATGTCTGGAAGTGGCCTTGCAGAATTGTGGGAAACTGTGTATGCCAAAGGCACGGTGATCCATATGTTGACCGGTCATGCCTTCTCACGTTCTGTCCGTGCACACATTCTGACCTTGATTGCTCTTGTATCAGGGTTGACTGAGCAATCAGAACAGCTGGAGGATGTCAGCAAAGAACACTGGCAGAGTGTGTATGAAAACTTAGATGCAATGCACAAAACCCAAGGTTACCATGAGGAAAACAAAGGCGAAGAAGTCGCCAAGCTACATCAAATCATCACACAAGTTCTTAGAGAAGCTGAAAACAGGAGCCGAACAGGGAAGTTGTGGGTGCAGTATATCCATCAGGTCATCCTTCTGCTTAATTTCATTCGTGCTGAGAGGACAGGAGATTGGAAATTACACCTCCAGTGTGTGAGGGAGATTATTCCACATTTCCATGCTGCTGGGCACCTTCAATATGCCAAGTCAACTCGACTTTATCTCCAGCAGATGGAATCCCTTGATTGTGCAATGTCCACTGATGAGTTTGAGTCATTCACTGAAAAGGGTTACTTCACCATTCGTCGTACTGATGATTTCTGGTCTGGTAATTTCTCCGACCAGACAATAGAACAGTTTCTAATGAGAAACCTGAAGTCAAGTGGTGGAATGACTCATGGGCGTGGAATAACTGATAGCACTCTCACCAAATGGGTTCATGCTCTACCTCGTTGTGTACCTACTTGTGATGCATTGGAAATGTTCACAGGTGTACACACAGGATCATCAGAGCAGCACAAAGACCTACGTCCTTCCACTCAAAGACAAGACAACAAAGATCTTGACAAATTTTGTCACTGGCTTCAAGTTCACCCTCCATTTGCAGGTTATCAAGTGGATCGTCTAGTATGTCTATCAACTGGTGTCATAGCTGATTCAGCAGCCAACTCCGATAATGCTGTCAACATTGGTCTTGATGCAGCCGCCCAGATGACAGGGAAGAAATTCACAGACATCAAGTTACGTCGTAAAGAAAAAGTCAAAACAATGAGTGACAAGGTTAACACCATTGCTATCAGAGGGATAGATGCCGTTGTTGATCCAAATCTCTTCTTCAACAGGATCAATTGTGTCTTAACTAGAAGCTCAGACCTACAGGAATTTTTCACATATGAACTTGCACCTCAACCACCATCTTTGTTCAGTGAAGGAATAATGAGAAAGCCGACAAAAAGTGCTCTTGGCTCCATCCTAAAATCATTTGTTAGTCAAGAATCAGTGATGCCTGAGGAACGAATCTTCGTTGTAGATGGTGGTCATCTGCTGCAAACAGTTGTTTGGTCACAGCCCTCCAATTATTCGGACATATGCCAATCTTACATTGCCTACTGTCTTCGACATTTTGGTGCAGGAACAACAGTTGTCTTTGATGGCTATGACACAAATTCAACAAAGGTAGCTGAGCACAGAAGGAGAGCAACAAAGCAAACCTCTAGTGATATAATTTTTGATGGAAACATGCAGACAACCACAACCCAAGCAGCATTTTTGGCTAATAGCAACAACAAAAAGAGGTTGATAAGCATGCTCAGCGAAAAGATGATCCAAGCTGACATACACGTGAAGCAAGCCGATGCTGATGCCGACGCACTGATTGTTACAACCACATTGTCAGTAGCAGAATCTGAAGACAAGCCTGTCATTCTTGTTGGAACTGACACAGATCTATTGGTTATGCTCATTGCAAAGGCCAGCCCATCTGTAAATGTCTACATGCTGTGTCGTGCAAATCCAATTACATTGTACAACATCCATGAAATTCAGGAAAAAGTGGGACACTCCAGCAAGCATTTAATGTTTGTGCATGCAATGACAGGTTGTGATACAGTGTCAGCTATATATCGACAAGGCAAGAGGAAAGCTTTCAACATGGTGCACAAAGGGGAAGATGAGGAACTTCAGGACATACTGAATACATTTGACAATGACTCAAGTACTCATCAACAGGTTCAGGAAGCAGGCGAACGTTTTATATTGAAACTGTATGGAGCCAGCAGTTGCAAGTCCTTGAATGACCATCGGCTTATTGCATACAGGCGGGCAATCAGTCGAAGCTCATTAAATTCTTCGTTTGTTCTGGCAAGTTTACCTCCAACAAGTGCTGCTGCGAAACAACATTCTTATCGCAGTTATTTAACCATTCAGGACTGGAAAGGAAATCAACTGCAACCCACGGATTGGGGATGGAAACTGGAGGATGGCATCCTCATGCCTGTGGAAACTGAGCTTCCAATTGCTCCTGACCAACTATTACATATGGTATCATGTGGCTGCAAGCCTGATGGATGTGGGTTACAATGTAGCTGCAGAAAACTAGGGCTATTCTGCTCTCCAATGTGCAGCAAATGCAATGGTCAGACCTGCAATAATGCAACAAAGCCAACGGATGACAATGTGCCAGATGAAGAAACTGGAGAATTTGAAACTGAGATTCTTAATGACATTGATTGATAAATTATGATGTGTTGTTGCTTACTGTTATTGAACTGTGTAATTAGAAATTCATTAGTAAGTTGGTTTGTTTTGTATTTTCTTTCATATTACATTGTAATCGGATTCTCAGGTCATAAAATCGGATGTTATGGTCATAAAATCATTGAAAATTAAAATAATTTCCAATTTTTGTTGTTGTTTTTAATAGTATCAATGAACTTGATGTTTCATTGGATAGTTTAAGTTCAATAACATACATTTTGACCCTGAAATGGCTTCTCTATCTTGTCTAGGGCCTGAGTTATGGCAAAAATAAGAAATGGCGGCCATCTTGGCCGCCATCTTGAATTCCGAAAAAGCCACCAGGTGGATTTATGGGGACTTTTAATATGTAAATCTACACTGTTTTCTGAACATTTCCTGAAAATTTCAGCTTGTTTCTAATTTGTTCCGGGGTCAAACCTACTGCTCCTGGACTATATGACATAATTTGTTTTATTTACGAAACCGAAATGTTCGTTTTTGGCATGAAATTTCAAATGTCCTGAGGTGTTAGCAGCACCAACAGCAGTAGCCAAGTCCGGTGTTTACAAATTCAATAAAAGGAAAGAAGGAATGAAAGAAGGAAAGAAAGAAGGAACGAAATGAAAGAAGGAATGAAAGAAGAGGGAGGGAGGGAGTGAGGGAGGGAGAGAGTGAGGGAGGGAGTGAGGGAGGGAGGGAGAGAGGGAGGGAGGGAGGGGGAGAGGGAGGGAGGGAGAGAGGGAGGGAGGGAGAGAGGGAGGGAGGGAGAGAGGGAGGGAGGGAGAGAGGGAGGGAGGGAGAGAGGGAGGGAGGGAGAGAGGGAGGGAGGGAGAGAGGGAGGGAGGGAGGAGGTAGATAGGTAGATAGATAGATAGATATATAGATAGATAGATAGATAGATAGATAGATAGATAGATAGATAGATAGATAGATAGATAGATAGATAGATAGATAGATAGACAGATAGATAGATAGATAGATAGATCGATAGATAGATCCTCACAGAAAAATACTCTAATTAGGTATTTAATAGGCAGTACATAGATATATTCTATCTACAAGCACCTCTTAAAGTGCTTGCACGTTATTTTTCAACAATGTTAATGTGTGTGATTTAAAGCCTTACCCCTATCACCATACTCTTCAAATACACTATCCTGCATTGCTACATGATGATAACAGAATTTGACTGCTAACAACAGTTTTAACAACAATGCCATTCTTTTCATTCAGCATTGCTCTGCGACTGCTTACTATATAATGTCCAATCTCCAAGGTGTGTGATGCTCTGCTTTTCATAAACAATCATATACGCCAACAATTGCTGCATGGAAAGTTGGAGACGAGACCCGACAATGGAATGCTTATCAAAACTGCTGATTTCTCTTAATTTAGTTTCACAGATACATACGTAAAAGGCAGATCTCACTTGAATGTACCACGCATTGATTATGTCATTCATAATTGTTCTAGGCATCACCACGCATTTTATATACATTCCTTGTGATAATTCATTTCCTTGGTATCTAATGACACATGCATCAACCTTATAACACTGACAGCTTGCATAATATAATTATTGTATTACAACACATATTAGTTGACTAATATCTTAGGAGTGGATTTTAGTTCTCGGCAATAGTATGCTGCATAAGAATTGAAACATGACAATCTCAGGTCGTCTCATGTCAGCTGTATGCACAATGAGACAAATAATATTTCATGTAAGTTTTACTGTGGATGGTACTGTTTGGGAAAAGGGCATTTTGATCAACTAACTATATTCCTCAATGTTAGATGTCAGCCTACCACATCTTGGGTGTGAATGCGTGTTTAGTGAATGTGACACACAATATTTTTGCCAGATTTTAGAGTTGAGAGCTTTTAAAACAATTGCCAACAAACTAACTGGTTTTTATCTGTGCTTGACAACTGGTTGTCACAGTCAAGTATGTCACTACGGTTCTATCTATTTGCTTTAATTTGCAGATATATACCAAAATTTGTCAAATCTGCATTGCACTAACTTCCACTGTGTGGTAGGATGGACAGGAATACTGTTGTGCAATTGTATTCCCATTTTGGAGTGAATTATTTTAAACACTCTCCTTTATTAACAGGGTATTGCAATTATGTTCTTGATTGGTTCCTAACTGGTAATTAAAAGAAGTGCAATCATGTGTCAGCAAATGCTGTTATCTATTGCAATAAAGGGCAAATTGAACAAGCTGATTCATTGCCTTTTCTTCCTTGACTGCTTGCTTTTGGTTGTTCAGGTCCTATATTGCATTACCCTCGCCAATTGGGTTGGTGGTGTTTACCCTCGCCAACCGGAAATGACCCTCGCCCAAATCTTACAGTACCCTCGCCACTTCCGGGTTGTTACCCTCGCCATTTCTGTTGGTACCCTCGCCAAAATGCTGTTGGTACCCTCGCCATTTCTGTTGGTACCCTCGCCAAAATGCTGGTACCCTCGCCCTGCCAATTTTTGGTTTTTGTGGTACCCTCACCTCGAGTGATTTATAATTTCCTAAATATCTTACTTCACCTTCTATGTGTGAATGTGTCACTTGGCAATCATTCCTTCCACTAGCCATTTTAACCACCTTCAGAATTTTAAGATCTCACTCCCTCTACATTTTTTGCAATTTCACTTTGAAATTACGAATCAGTAGTTGTAATGGCTGCCCTGATGGCGAGGGTACCCCCCTCGTTAGTGCACAGTGCATTTTAGTAACCTCCTTCTGCAAACGGCTGTAGCCCTTCGGTGTCATTAACTCTTGGCCCCTCTACTTCAAAAAAATGTCCCTCCATCTACTAAGGCCGAGCATGATAATCTTTAGCTTCTCATATCTTCTCGAGGCACTTTTTCTGAAGTTGGGCGTTAGGACGAAAAACAAGGAGCTGCAATTTTTTATTGCGTCAATGAACTCAACTTGATAGAAATTGTGGGCAAGCTCAATTTTTTTCTGCAGGCAGAAAATTTGTTGGGTTGGTCGATTCGAGAAACTAAAAATCAAGTAAGTCCGGCCTAACCTACTCTCAGCATGTGCAATGAGAAATGGACCCATGCCAGCCAACAAGACGTCACTGACAAACACTTTAACATTCCACACATTCATGAAAAGATAATGTAAAACATTAAATTTATCATTAAGTTTTATTTCCTTTGGAAGAATCACAGTTATACTACACTAACACACTTTTTTTATTGTCTTTTGCCGTGGTATAACCAACAGATTTGTTAGTTATAGCACAGTTAGGGCTTAAGGTTTTAAGCCTGTCGAACTATTTTTTCTGCAAACAATCCACTTAAAGATGGCAACAAAGCAACAAACTTCAGATATTAATCCTTGTCAAACAATAATTTAAGGATTTACACCAGTAAACTAGATAAATTATTAAAGTTTCATAAAAATTCGAGTGAATAAATAATATACTGATTACCACTGTGTACCGTTTGCTCTATGCCAAGCGACCTAGTTAATCATAAAATCTTACATTTTAGACCAGAAACCAATGTAATTACAATACAACATAACCAGTATGCTGTATTTATGTATCAGAAATCTTGATGTGAAATTTCAAGCTTTAAATATTTAGCAATCAAAAGATTTGGTGATTCTGGTAAAAAATGCACTAAAATTTACTAAAACTGTCTAATCTCCCAGAAAACTTAATTGATTGATTTCAAACTTTTTATGTGTATTGTGTATACTATAAGACAGCATACTGGCTATATGGCAACGTTTGTTGCTTGCTCTATATATGAAAACTAGCAAAATGTAAACAAAGAAAATCCGTAATTGGGTCACTTGGTTGGTACACAGTGTTACTGAATGACATAACGGCATTTCATTAATGAGAAAAAACGATATATACAAAATATGAAGAATATATTCACTTTTAAAATAAAATAAATAGAACAGATAGATTGATAGCAAGGAATAGTCTATAGACCTAGCATCTTCAATCAGATAAGACAAGACAGAGAGATAGAGAGATAGAGAGATAGAGAGATAGAGAGATAGAGAGATAGAGAGATAGAGAGATTGCTTGCTCGCTTGCTTGTGTTTTATGCCTCTGCAGCACCTTAGTGGGCTATATCGAGGCAGGTGATCGCCGTATGATGATGAGATGAGAAGACTGTGAGTCTGGCGCATACCCTATTAATTCAGGGATGCCCAGGGTCTTTCAGTTGCCCCAGCATAGAATACTGGATACAACCTGCCTCCATTTAATGTCCCATGGGCTCGGACTAAAGTGTTTGTTTGTTTGTTTGTTTGTGTTTTACGCCTCTCCAGCACCTTAGTGGGCTATATCGAGGCAGGCGATCGCCGTATGATGATGAGATGAGAAGACTGTGAGTCTGGCGCATACCCTATTAATTCAGGGATGCCCAGGGTCTTTCAGTTGCCCCAGCATAGAATACTGGATACAACCCGCCTCCATTTAATGTCCCATGGGCTCGGACTAAAGTGTTTGTTTGTGTTTTACGCCTCTCCAGCACCTTAGTGGGCTATATCGAGGCAGACGATCGCCGTATGATGATGAGATGAGAAGACTGTGAGTCTGGCGCATACCCTATTAATTCAGGGATGCCCAGGGTCTTTCAGTTGCCCCAGCATAGAATACTGGATACAACCCGCCTCCATTTAATGTCCCATGGGCTCGGACTAAAGTGTTTGTTTGTGTTTTACGCCTTTGCAGCACCTTAGTGGGCTATATCGAGGCAGGCGACCGCCGTATGATGATGAGATGAGAAGACTGAGAGTCTGGTACATACCCTATTAATTCAGGGATGCCCAGGGTCTTTCAGTTGCCCCAGCATAGAATACTGGATACAACCCGCCTCCATTTAAAGTCCCATGGGCTCGGACTAAAGTGAGTTCCCGGGGTGAGATTTGAACCCACGCCCTCAAAACCAGTTGACAAGCGCACTTACCAATTAGGCCACGGGGGACCCTCTCGGACTAAAGTGAGTTCCCGGGGAGAGATAGAGAGATAGAGAGACAGACAGATAGATAGATAGATAGACAGAAAGATAGATAGATATATAGCTTGCAGGGTCGAATGAACTGATGAATGATTGTGGTTTTATGTCCTGTTTTTTTTTTTTGCACTTGATTGGCTAATTACCAATTAGGACAGGAGGAGCACACGAAAATGAGGTGAAATATGATTGAAACTGAAGCTGGCAGTGCAGATACATGTACACAGATGAATATATTGATAGATAGATAAATGACAACACATATCGGCAGTTTGTAGTACAAAAAGACATTAAAGTTACATTGCAGCTAGGTAAGGAAGAAGTGATAAAGATAAAATCAAAAAAATACTCACAGACACGACATAATACATCCATCCATCTATTCTGACATTCAATGCTTAAATAACTTTAATCTGTTTGTCCTAAATTTTATAATCCTATCAACAAGTCAACTGAAGCAAACTAGCATTGATTTGGCAACAAAACAAAACAAAGCAATTGTACAGTGAAAGCCTATGTAGCATTATCAGAGGTTAATTTGAATATATTCATGAGGGCTCAACACTCTTGTAAATGAACTTTAGCAACGCACACTGCAGATGAAAAGTACACAATCTTCATGAAATTACACACAGAGATTTACCTACATATTGACAAAACACTGCTAAATTTAATTGATTTTGTCCTAGTTGTAAATTTGACCTCAGAGTGACCCTTAATGTAACCTATATCCTTGAAATCTATGTCCTTCAAAGTTTTTGTCTGTTTCTTGCATAATCATTTTTTTTAAAGTCAGCTGATAGGTTGAATGTCTTAAAGGTAACGCCAGGGTACTAATTTCCCAAATTCCATTTATACAATGTGCATGGTCCTGAAGCAAAATTTTTTGATTTTTTTAGTATGTCAACTACATTTCCTGTCAATATCATGACAAATCTTGGATTTTTAAGAAGCATCCTCAGTGATTATCTACACAAGGTGAGATTGGTGGTCACAATGACCAATCAACTCCTCACATCTCCATTTCATGTGCCACAATTTCTGAGATAGACATAAAGCAATTCATTCCTAAGGAACAAGGCATGTGTTAGGCCTCCATACTTTATTACAAGGCCCTTTTTGACTTTACTTTTCAAATATTTCCTGTTAATGTGAAATAATCTCTCCTAGACCTGACTAATTATGCCCTGACTGACCATTTCACATTTTTGTAAGGGGTTCTGATGTTTACAGGACCACATTTTCCTGTGTCAAGCTTCTATACATACCAGTCGACAAATTTCAACCAGTTTTTTTGTATCTCAAACCACTCATATAGACATTTTCAACAGCCTTATTCGTGCATCCTCTTAAACCCGGCACAACAAAAATCAAGGACAACTCACACTTTGTTAAAGCAGCAAGGCTAAATGAGCCATGAATCAAAGTCATTTGGCAAAAATTGATTATCTTATGACCACTCAAACGAGTTTCAACTTTTTTTTGGGTCACCCTGTATAAATAGTTTATTTGGAAGAATACTCCAACATTTCAAAAACCCGCATCACACCTTTTGAGGGTTTTCTCAACTTATCGAAGCCCGTCACGTAGTAATCAATGAATGACATCAAGTTTCTCAAGTGGGGTGCAAATTGAATTCCGTACACCCAGTAGCAGGCGTATACACACACCAGACCGAGGGTCAAGTCCATTGAATCACCGCCTTCTACCACGCAGGTATTGTTAATCCACACAGCAGCGGACATGGCATCTAGAGGATTATTCCCAGGGCCACACTGCGTCAGTACAAGAGTGGGCGTCGGAAACGAGGGGTTCTGGAATTAAAACCATTTAGTATGTTATAGTAAACTTACATATTATAGACATGTTCAGGAGGATAGTTGTTGAGTCTGTCAAATTTTTCATTTTGAAAACTTGACCTTATGACCAAATTCTAAAACTTCAAAGGCGGATCTATTCTAACCATAGGAAATTTACAAAGCACTGCAGATTGATCCTAAATCAGTTTCAGCTTTGACAGGTCAAAATTCACAATTTTGGTGCTCAAAAGCTAAAAACTGCATGATAATAGCTTAAAGTGTTTTTCAACTTACAATGAATAAAAGTTATTGTTGAAAAAAGGACATAACTTACAAAATCAATGGCCATAAATGCTTCGGTCTTGTCACGGAAGAGGCTAGGAAGAACTGCCACAGCAGCGCTGGCAGTCATCTCTGTTGTAGATGGATAGATAAATAAGTTGTATGGGGCTGTTCAAAAATTACATAACGCTGGAGAGGGGGGGGAGGGGGTATGAGATAGTGTTATGCTCTGTTACAGGGGGGTGGGGTGGGGGTTGTTACATAATACAATTACATTTTTTGAAACATGAAAAAAATTTAATCATAGCAATGATGGTCGGCATACAAAAATTGTGTTTTTGTTGTTTGTTGAAGTTTTTGGAGCATGAGCTATTAAAAAAATGAAATTTTAACTTCCTGTGAAGCCTGGATCTTTGAATTTAGTAATATATTGTGAGTCCTCCGGTCGCGGAACACCAATGCGCATGTGTGACTTCTGAGATTTTAAGGGAGGGGGGGTATAGGCCTTGTTATATAACAGGGAGGGGGGTATGGACTGGTGTTACAGGCTGTTACAGGGGAGGGGGTGTCAAAAATGAGCTATTTTTGCATTACGTAATTTTTGAATGGCCCCTATTTTTTAGACCTTGAGAGCAAGATCTAGTTAGTGTAAATACTAACACAGTGCCCCTGAGCCAACTATCAGAAATCAGAAATCACCCAGAAAACAAACAGCGAGAGGCTGTGGTGCTGGGTCAGGAGAACTGACCCAGCACTACAGCCGTGCGCTGTTCTTTTTCTGGGTGATTTTTTTTAACCTTTAACCTTAAAGTTGGCTCAAGAGCACAGTGCTAAGTCCTGTCACATTACTGGAAATAATTCAGAAGTATATATGGAACCCACCATTGTATTTGTCTGCATCTTCGACACTCCGCAATTTGGATAAAAGGTCTTTCTTGAGCGTTGAGTCCGGAGACTTATCTAGAATGACTCGACTCCATCTTGACAGTTGACTTGAAATTAAGTCAGCCAGGTCTACTCCCTTGAGAAGCTGCATCTCATGCAGAAGCTGAAAAAATGGAACAACACATCTGTATCATGATAACAGTAGTACCATGGTAATAGATTTGTGTGTTCGGTCTGAGAAACAACAAGATTTCGAAATCTAACAATTTGTTTTGTAGCAAAAAGTGTGTTGACCTACTTCAGTTTTGGAAAAGCAGAATAAAAAATAACGTGCAAGCACTTTAAGAGATGCTTGTAGATAGACTGGCTAGGACTGTCCATGATAGCATCTAGCTACCCCTTTGCCTGTCACCTGCAAAAGGGTATCTGGCATGTGAGACCTGCAGAGGGTATTTGTCACTGAGACCTGCTGGAGGGTATCTGGCCTTGTGACCTACTTTTGGTGATTGATCTTTGACCTGCAGAAACTCAGCCTGTTTGTTTTCTTTATTAATTTCTTCATCTCAGAATGACACCAAAAGTTTTTCAACGCAGGATAAAATTCTATTGAGACTGTATGCAAAGTTTTAAGGACAGAGATGAAAGGCATGACCAAGGCAGTTGTCATAAGTTTCAGAGCCTTCCTCCCACAATAGAGATGCCGCTTGCAAGCAAGCAAGCAAGCATCTCTAAAAATTGAAGAATATTTTAAAAGACGAAGCAGGATTGAGCCACAATTTTTTCCCATTATATGGTCACCTGTAACCGTTGGACACTTTTAAATAACACGTGATGCATGCTTAGGCCACACATAATTGATTCTTAGCTTCGCGGACCCGCCAACACAATATATTTCCTGCCGATAGAAAAAAAAAAAGAAAAAAAAAAATTTTTTTTGACATTATAAAAAGATTTTTTTGTCCTACCGACCGACCCTAGAAAAAGAGCCTTGAGAGGATCCGAGAAGCTAAAGATCAATTATGTGTGGCCTTACCATAGTTGGAGTTTTCAGCCAGTTGTACTTGTTGATTGCCAAGTCTACAGATTCAGTTACGAGCATTTCCTTCCTTTTACGATGACAGCGTGAGGCAACGTCCTTCATGGCCTCAAAGTTCGGTGTCGCTTTCTTGGACTCTTCATCGAGGAATTTCTCGTGGTTGGCTAAACTTGTTTCATCCTCTCCGTCAGCACTGGTCTCGAGCTTCAACAAAAAAGTTAATAATATTCATGAAAAAAATTGATAATATTCAGAAAAAGAGTATTAATGCAAATTGACAAAAGTATTTGAACTGATTGTGCATTGAAATTAATATTAAACCAAATCTCATCATAATCTTTTCATCATCTTAAGGGTTAATTAATCATGAAAGCAAGGATGCCCTTACATTTCCTTACTATTTTCAATGACACAGTAAATGAGGCTCTGGACTGGGTTTAGTGTCCCCCTCAGCCTACCCTGGGCACCCAGAGAATCTACGTACCCTAGACGAATCCCTCTGCGTCTCCCTTTTATTATAATTTTACATCACGAGCATCTCAGCCAATCAGCGTTCAATATTTCTGCCCACTTCAAATGTTTAACAGCGTTTAGCGTAAAAACTATTAGGTCCTCAGCTTAAAGCTCCGAGAGAGATCTATCTATCAATATAAGATTTGAATCTCCACCATGTACGGAAGTCTGTGAACTAACGAAATCAGCCTCATTTGCATAACATGTTTGAAGGCCTGTTCATTGGCCATCTTTGGGGTTGTGTTGGATTTATTCACTGAAGGCTTTGCTGAAGTGAGTCTCAAATGAGACTCTTCACGTCAATATCTCTGCATATAGGAAATCCTATAATACTCAATGTGTCGCTATTAAGGCAATTGAAGACTGGAAGCTGAGTCTCGACCAGGGTCACTACACTGCGGCGATTAGCACTGATCTCAGCAAGGCCTTTGACGTTCTGCCTCACGGCCTTCTCCTCGCCAAGCTTAGTGCCTATGGCTTTGACTCGAATTCTATAGAACTTCTGTGTAATTATTTAAGTGAAAGAAAACAGCGGGTAAAGATCAATGACTCAAAAAGTAAATGGTATAAAATCAAGAAGGGAGTCCCGCAAGGATCGGTCCTCGGGCCGACCCTTTTTAATCTGTTTATTAACGACATTTTCTGTATTATTGATGACTGTAACCTGTATAACTATGCTGACGATAACGTAATTTCATATGCTTCTACTGATTTAACTGTTTTAAAATCTCATTTGGAATCTGATGTACGAAATGTATTAAACTGGTTCAAAGACAATGGCATGAAGGCCAATCCCGAGAAGTTTCAACTGATATCCTTCGGTAGTACTCTCAACTCGATACAAGCTGGAACCACAGAAATCTGCAGTCAGTCTTCTATTAAATATTTGGGCATCTATGTCGACAATAAATTGACTTTTCATGATCATGTCGAAAAATTGTGTTCAAAGGCCAGTAAGCAGGCCAGTGCATTAATGCGTCTCTGTAACACTATTGATTATGACACTAAGTTCTTACTATACAAAGCCTTTATTTCTGCTAACTTTGATTATTGCCCTGTAATATGGTCACTATGTTATAAATCTGACCTTGTTAAAATTTGTAAACTTCAAACAAGGGCTCTGAGATTTGTGTCGTGTAATTTCGATTTGAGTGGTAGGGATCTCCTGGAGTATTGCAATACAACCAGTGTCACTTCTATGTGTATGACTAAGGTAGCGATAGAGATGTACAAAATTGTAAATGATATATCACCTCACTATTTGTGTCAGATGTTCAAATCGTCTAGAAATAATTATATTCTACGAGGTCATAGATCATTACAATTAAGAGCTCCTCGCACTACCAGATATGGAAAACTTAGCCTGTCATATGCAGGGGTTAAATTATGGAACCATCTACCTAATGTGTTGAAGGAGGCTGGTAGCTTAAATGATTTTAGGAAATTATTACAGGATTGGGTTCCTCCTGATAATATATGGTTTTATGTAAACAGTTTTTAAAGTTTTTGTTTTATGTTATCATTTTAAATCGATTTTAAATCAATTATTTTAACCTAGGCAATTTGCCTATAAATGACTTCACTCTGTAAATATTTGTAAATTTCGTGTGTACATATGTATATATAATTCCTTTTAGTCACATAATAGCCTCGGCTAGTGTTTTTATTGTTGTAACCCGTGACTTAAAATAAAAATTTGTTATTGTTATTGTTATTGTTATATTTGTTATTGCTGAAGTGACCCTTGGCCATTTTACTTCAGAAATCCCTGTCCCTTGGCCATTTTACTAATAGTACTTTTGCGTTCCCTGTCCCTCAGCTCCGGATGGGTTTTGTGTGTCCCTGTCCCTCAGCCATTATAGTTTTGCATTCCCTGTCCCCCACATCCCCCCATCCAGAGCCTCGTAAATAAGAACATGGCTTAATAGATCTTATCAGACTTATCTTGATAACCCTGGAAAAAAATGCACTTTTATTTGTTTACACAACACTCTAAAAAATGTCGGGACAAAATTGGTTTTTTAGATTCAAAACGGTTTTTTGAAAAACCAAATTTCAATGCAAAACCAACATGGATTTTTAAAAAAATCCATGTTGCTTTTTTGCATTGAAATTTGGTTTTTCAAAAAACCATTTTGAATCTAAAAAACCAATTTTGTCTGAAATTTTTTAGAGTGAATGATGCTAGATAATGACAATAGCCTCACCACAGGCCTCTTCATTCTAACCAACTCTGTTGATTCGTTCGTTTTCTCGCTCGTTTTCTTCCTCCCTGCGCCTGGTCTGCTGAACTTCTGTCGTTTGGCAGCAATCGACGGGTCAGACGAGAGAGTCAGCCGGCTTCGTTCCTGTTTGAACTTTGCTTTTACACTCTCCAATAGGATCTCCTGAAGAAAAATTATAAATTTAATTATTGGTGTACCATTTTGGCCACAAATAATTGATCTTTAGCCTCTCGGACCTTCTCAAGGCACTTTTTCTGGGGTAGGTCGGTAGGACGAAAAAAAAGGTGAAATCTCAATTTTTATAGTGTAGATTTGATAAAAATTGTGGGTAGGCCTATGCTCAATTTTTTTTTCCATAGGCAGAAAATCTGTTGGGACGGTCGATCTGAGAAGCTAAAAATTAAAAAAGTCTGGCCTTAGAGGGTTTTTTGGAAGTTTCATGTGGTAAAAGATGATATAGGAACCTGCAGACAATGTTATGAACAGTTAAACTATATCAGGGGATCAAGCCTTCAGGAAAAAGTCAGGGGAAAGTGAAATTTCTTCCAGGTCAGGGAAAAGTCAGGGGATTTTGATATTGGTCAGGGAAAAAGGAAAAAATACTAAAAGTCAGGGAAAAGTCAGGGAAAAGTCAGGGAATTTTGAAATTCTGAAGTACCCCGATGACCAAAATTGCGTGACTACCAACCAACTGCCCAATTTAAGGCTATGAAGAGAACTGAGGGAAACAATCCTGTTCAATGAAATTGCTCGCCATAATTGTAGGGTACTGAATAACTTCATCATTTTCTAAAACTGTAACAAGTAACATCATGTTGATCCCAGATGAGGATATTAATATTTTGATTATACAGAATCGCTTGAATTGTCGCGGACATACGGTCAGGGGATTTCATATTTTAGTCAGGGAAAAGTCAGGTAAAAGTCAGGGAATTTCATTCCACTGAGCTGCTGGACAACCTGTATATGCATTTCACAGGCTCCAGGCTAAAATAGCTTTGGTTTTTACTTGTCACTAGTATTTATTCAAAGGTACCATGTTCTGACTGAGCCTTCTAACTTCAGTGGGAAGGAAAGTAGGTCATTCCTGAATTCAGCCAATCAGAGAAGTTCCTAAATAGGTCACATTTGTAAGAACTTCTCTGATTGGCCAAATCCAAGAATGACCTACTTTCCATTGAGATGAAGTGAGCAGTCTAATCCAGATAGGCATCAATAGTGGAACTCTCCTTTTTCAGCTCTCTGGCTTCGCCGTGCAGAAGAAAACCTTTTTCAAAGAACAAGCCGCCATTTTGTACCATTGCTGAGTCAGTGGAGCTGGCATTCCGCAGTGGTCGAAATAGGCCTTGTCATTTGGGGGGGTCTGTCACTGGCAAGCCCTGAGGGGATGAAGCTTTTGGTTCCTCAGGTCCGCGAGTCGCCGGAGGACCGCGGGCCGCCGGAGGCCCCAAGAAGCTCAGGGGTTTTAGAAAAAGACTTCATGTACTCTAAAATGAATTCTGAATATTTTAAGAATGCATTGTCCTTGAAAATTACTTTTGAAAGCCCCATTTCTGGATCGAATCTTTCACATTTTGTATTTGAGGGGGGTCTTTTTAGGACCCTCCCTGGGTCCCTCTAAAAATGTATTTGGGGGGGTCCTCATACGATTATGGGGGGGGTCAAAACCCCCTTGACCCCCCCTTATTTCGAACACTGGCATTCCGGGCTCCAGAACACTTTTAATCCATTCAAAACACAATGGATTTGCATTGCCCAGTCTTAAATGGAATGTTTAGCATGGATTGCCACCATATTGCAGTACTGTCAGGCTGATTAGACTTCGTTACGAACCTCCGAAAACCCGGAAACATTGTAAATGCCCAGGCCGATGTTTCCGGAAATAGTTTTATTCTGCTCGGCGACGCAGGAGAGCTGGAAAAAGGAGAGTTCCACCAACGCCCGCTATTGTGGAACCTTTGAATATACCAGAGAAAAGTAACACAAGAATCTGCTAGGATTGTGCCTGTGTGCAATCTGTCAAGTTAAATAACAATAACAATTTACTCACATAGCCAGTTTTATTTGACTCCCTGAGGAAGGGAAATTTGTTGATTGTTGCTTGCATCACTTCATGGAACTGGATGCGATTTGGATACCTAGAAGAAACCAGCGAGTGACTACAAATGTAAGGAATTCCTCGTTCAATCAAATTAAGCAAAGAACAATACTAAGGGACCGTTCAGAATTTATGACTGGGGGGGTGGGAGTTTTGGCCGAGGGAGTACTAAATTTTCACACGTGTTTCAAGGGGGGTATTAATTTTTGACAACACTCCCGAGGGGGGGGTAAGAAATTTTAACAAAGAAAAAATGTTAAAAAACATGCATAAACTCATTTTATTTGGACTTTTTTACAGGCAAAAGTCCGCGAAATTACGCAAATCTGTACGCGTGGCCATGTATAAAAGTATATTTGTGTGTATTGCTTTGAATGTCGAGGGGGGGTACTAAAAATCCGCATGAAACTCAAGGGGGGTTATCAATTTTTGACGGTAAGTTCCAGCAAAACTCCCCCCCCCCCCAGTCATAAATTCTGAATGGTCCCTAAGCAATCAATCTCATTGTATTGCCTTTAGCAATAGTAGTATTCAGTGCTATTCACCATATTAAGATGTCAGACAATTTTGAGAGAGCAATAAAGAGAACGGCACAAAGAGACCATGTCCAACATAAGTTACTAAACAATGAATTTATTGTTTGAAATTATCGAAAGCTTCTCAATTTAAGACAAGTGAAAATGTGTACACAAGGAAAACTTGTTTTCCACATAGACTACTCAATTTCAGTGACAGTAATCTTAATTAAAATGCAACCACCGTCAAGCAAGTAAAAGATCCCTTACATAGGGTAAATGTGTAGGACATTGAGGACTCCCACTCTCTCTCCAATCTCATCAATCAACCCTCGTGAGCGCCCAGAACAGGGCTTAGAGGGCTTCACTTACCATATCTATCTATCTATCTATCTATCTATCTATCTATCTATCTATCTATCTATCTATCTATCTATCTATCTATCTATCTATCTATCTATCAATCTATCAATCAATCAATCAATCAATCAATCTATCTATCTATCTATCTATCTATCTATCTATCTATCTATCTATCTATCTATCTATCTATCTATCAATCTATCTATCAACCATCTATCTATCTATCTATCTATCTATCTATCTATCTATCTATCTATCTATCTATCAGTCAATAAATCTATCTATCTATATCTATCTATCTATCTATCTATCTATCAATCAATCAATCAAACAATCTATCTATCTATCTATCTATCTATCTATCTATCTATCTATCTATCTATCTATCTAAGTTGAGACTTACCATCCTGCTTTCTTCTGAATGTCGCCAAAGAGCACTTGCACCAGTTGAATGCGGACGCCGCTCTTAGCCTTCAGCTTGAATCTTGCGTCCTGCGCATTCAGGGCGGCAGTCAGTGGGGGAGGCATCGGAGGAAGTACGTAGGGTCGTGTCCAAATGCATTCCTTGTGTTCGTGTATGTTGGGAAAATGGGATGCTTCACCGGATGTGTCATCGTCAGAATCATCGATCACTAGTGTCCTAAAGAAGGAAAAACAAATGACATGTGAGAGACATTAAGTTCGTTTTTGTACGATTTGACTGATCACAATTGTAGCCTTTTACTGGGAAGCTAAATTTAAAGACTAGAAAAGTTGTCGGCCTACCATGCACACGGTCAAGATGACAGTCTAGTTAGTAGAGTAGTAGAGTGGTACCTGCGTTATAAGACCCCCTGTTGAGAGACAGACTTGCCTTATGTGATCGCCTTCCTCTCACACGTAGTAGTATTTATAGTGCATTTTTCAACCTGACGAGAGACCGCACCCCAATGAGAGACCGCTTCATGACTGCAGAAGGGGCGGTCTTATAACACAGGGACCACTATTGAAATTTATAATTTATAATATAACGATGGTGAAAGTGCAAAACCTTGTATGTCAAAATTTAGCTATTTTTAGATTTTGGATGGAATGACTATTTCAATATCCAATACATGTTGTCAATTGGTCACCTTGCCAGTTTGCTATTTGTGGAAGCTGTAACCGAATGATTTCACCAAACCTTGTATGTTGATTTGTTCCAAAAAGTGAAAGAGCAAAACCTTGTAACTCAAATTAGAACTTTGAGGCGCATATTTTGGGATATTTCAACTTTTTTTGAAAAACAATGATTGTGGTACTTTTATATGGCTCACAGCAAATTTCCTAATTAAAAAAATTTACCTTCCTATATTTGTTTTGGTGATGTAGGCTATTGAAAAGGAGTGTGCACGAAAATTTTAAAAAACTTTCATTTTCCTCTTTCTTGCCATTGTAGCCACTCAATAAAATTTGTTATTGAAATCAGTCATGGTCAAATTATAATTTTTACTGAATACACATAGATTGAAAGTATATTCAATGCTGCAAGTTGCTTTAAAATGTGTTAAATGATTGAGTTACAAGGTTTTGCACTTTAATTTACTTGTAAAAAGTGAAAGTGCAAAACCTTGTAAGTCAACATTTTCAATCATATCTGATGGTAACACCAATGCAAGGGTCAACGACCTCTGACAAAAAAATATGCTACAAATGGGTGTCACTTTCTATATATCAGGTTGACCATAACTCACATATTAATAAACATTATCATAAAAAAAGATGTTTGATAGTTTTTTTCAATTTCTGAAAAACAGCTTTTTTGACATACAAGGTTTTGCACTTTCACCATCGATATGAGCAGTGGCATCTCTATTGGGGGGGGGGGACGTACCCCCCATATTGGACCTGTGCCCCCCCAGGTGCCCCCCAATATGAACTTTCCAACTCTGGAAAAATATACAGTTAGAATACTGAGTGCCCCCCAGAGAATCACGTGCCCCCCAGGTGCCCCCCATTCGAGACCCCCAAGTTACACCAATGCATGTGAGCAACATTAGGCCACACATAATTGATCTTTAGCTTCTTGGATCCTCTCAAGGCACTTTTTCTGGGGTCGGTCGGTAGGACAGAAAAAAAAAGGTGAACATTTTTTATAATGTCAAAAAAAATTTTTATTTTTATTTTTCCATCAGAAGGACATCTATCGTGTCGGCGGGTCAGCGAAGCTAAGAATCAATCATGTGTGGCCTTAGGTTTGTTTTTTGCGACTGACGGATCACTTTTTTACATGGTCTTCCTTTGGAAAGTCAAATTTATGCAATAATAAAAATGTCTGGAAAAGGTGTTATTTTAAGGGTCAATTAATTAAGTTTAATTTGGCCTGAAAACATGTAATTTGGCTATCTTTGGAGGGGGGGGGGCAGGGATGGACGCAGGGGGGGGGGGATGGGTTGATGCATCCCCCCTTATCAGATGTAATTTTTTATTTATATTTAAATTATAATTGGATTAGGGTGTAATTGCTTTACATCGTGGGCTATGCGTTTGCGACGCGATGACCTGATAGAACCCCCCATTGGAATTTTCTGCACCCTTCCCCCCTCCCGGGGTGAAAAGAAATAAAATCAGAGATTTTGATGAATTTTTGTGTGGTATGAGAAACGACAAATAAATAAATAAATTTTTAATGGTTCAGACAAAAAAGTTTGCTGGACGAACAAACTTAAAGCCTCCCAAGCTATCCCTTTAATAAAATTTTATTTCTTGGATTGGTGTGCATGATTGGAAAAATATCTCACGTGTCCTGCGCTGAGGTTGACGGTTCTTGTGGCGGTTCTCGTGGCGATGAGGTCACTTTCTCTACGACTTTCATGATATCCTTCGTTACTTTTGGCACCAGCACCAGATGGATCTGATCTAGCTGGCCTTCTGAAACGACAATGACAAAAAGCTACATTAAAATCAATTCAGATACGATATTTGTCTACATAAATATTGTCATCAAAGATGTCTCAAAGGGGTATATAAGTTTAAGTAATTATTTATATTTATCATACATCATATATTTTATATAGGCCTACCTGTATCTGTAAAGCTTCAAGTTAATAAATAATCCACTTGATTCTCAGCCCATGAGTGCCATTGTGCAACAACCCTGAGTTGTATCAAAAGGAAGGCTCGCCACAAATTTCATTGCCGCATAGCGGTTCGTAAGAAAAGTATGAACAATATTGTGCGTCACAATACAATATTAAAATACTTGGTTAGAACATGTATGTGGAATAAGCAGAACTGTCCCAAGAATGATCAGTAAGGCCACACATAATTGATTCTTAGCTTCGCGGACCCGCCAACACAATAGATTTCCTGCCGAAAGAAAAACAAATTGAGAAAATTTTTTTTTTTGTCCTACCGACCGACCCTAGAAAAAGTGCCTTGAGAGGATCCGAGAAGCTAAAGATCAATTATGTGTGGCCAAATGAAGCCGCAAAAAAGATAGAAGTTGAAATAAGATGCTGAAGATCTTGTATAGTTGGATGGACAGTTTGATCCTCGGCCCTCGAATTATATTCGATGAAATCCATGAAGACCATGCTTGTCAATCACACTCCTGCAATAAATCTTAACCTGTTGCAAATTTACAGTGTCCTTGTGATCCATATGAGAGCAGTGTCCTAAGAACTGCCTCTTCTCTATATTACAACCAATGCTTATTCCTTATGAAGTTCATCAGGATGGGAAAGTCCAAAGATTTAAATGTTTATGTTACACATCCAAAATATTTCCATACCTGGACAGTTTCGGTGACCAATCTGTCACGATCCTCAGCAATGACTGATTACTGGAGCTGTGCACCACCAGGTGGCAGGATGGTGAGAAGAGTGTCATAAACATGACTCAGTTTGCAGTTTGCATCTGAGGCATTGGACAGTGTATAGGAAGTACGGCATACAGACAGCTATGAAGCTACACATGACTCTCCGCAAATCACTGGTGCATCCAAAGGACAACGATGGTGAAAGTGCAAAACCTCGTATGTCAAAATTTTGCCATTTTTAGATTTTGGTTGGAATGACTATTTCAATATCCAATACATGTTGTCAATTGGTCACCTTGCCAGTTTGCTGTTTTTTGAAGCTGTAACACACTGGTAACAGAATGATTTCACCAAACCTTGTAGGTCGATTTGTTCCAAAAAGTGAAAGTGCAAAACCTCGTAACTCAAAATCAGAACTTAGAAGCTCATATTTTCGGATATATCAAGTTTTTTTGAAAAACAATGATTGCGGCACTTTTTTATGGCTCTCAGGAAATTTCCCTATTAAAAAATCTATACCTCCCTATATTTGTTTTAGTGATGTAGGCTATTGAAAAAAAATTTGCATGAAAATTTGAACAAGAATCCATGGATTCAAAAGCAGAGCTTAGCATTTCTGTTGGAGACACTGTTTTTCATGAATAAATGAATTCTCACAAGAATCCGCAAATTGCAAAACGGAGTAAGTCAGGTATGGGACATAACACTCAGTCCAGTGTTCATTCTTGATTCTGATAGCTTAAATGTAATAGACTGCACATCCTTTCACCCTCAGCAATGTATACTGATATTGGGTGTTGTAGTTATTTATGGTCCATCAGCCCCCTCTATGGATGTTTAAATGTTGTTTTTGCTGTGGTAGTCATGTACTTGGTGGTGACTAGTACAGGGCTCAAAGTTCCAAATTGCCCGAGACTAGTTAAAAGTTAATCAGGCCAAGTGACAAATTAGGGAGAATGGTGATGACCAACTGTAGGTCACACACAATTCTATGGCATATAGATCTGCTCCGAACAATCTCTATAGTGATGTTAAAAAAATGTCTGGGACATGAATATTTTAAAAGGTTACAGAAATGCTATAAATTTTAAACCTAAGTGGCTACTCCCATTGATGACTCTGAGCAGACACTTTAGAGATTGTGAATATAATACATAGAAATGTCATGGTGATATCATGGAGCTGATCTCGCTTGGGGTAGATACTGTAGGTGGATTTAATTTCAAAACATAAGGTCCTGATCTCGTCATTTCACCAGTACGTAGTTTATAACAGGTGTAGACTTTAGGCCTAACTGCAGTCCCAAAATTAACACTCAGTGACAACATATGCAGTCATTCTAATAGCCTGCTAAAGTTGATATGAAGCACTCATAGAGTACTGGTTACAGAGGTTAGGCGAGGACTCTAGCAGGGTGATGAGGAAATGAGGTACTGAAGCCAGTTTTTAGAGGTGTTTGCTGAAAGCAAGAGAACCTCTGTTGTGGGAGGAAGGATGCCAAAGCTTGTCAACACTCTGGAGGTCGCACTGTTTCATCAATCTCATTCAAGCTTTGCATACAGTTTCAACATAATTTTATCTGGCTTCTGTCAATTTTTGTACACTTCTGTGACACCAAATTGTTTATTTACTAAACTAAAATGTTCGTTTTTGGGCCAAGTTCAAATGTCTTGCTGCACTGACAGCAGTAACAACAGCAGCAGCAACAGCAGCAGCCAGAGCCAGTGTTTACAAATTCAATACACAAAGATCATGAAGATAGATAGGCCATTTAAGGTATTTAATAGGAAACAGATAGATAGTCTATCTACATTGACATCCGGCGGACGGACAACATTTCACCATAAGTGATTAAATACCTTCTTTGAACTTAAGTTCTCTGCAAGGTAAATTATTTAAAGAAGCGTTTCTTTAATAAATGTCATGAAGTTAACTGTACTTAGGGCCTATAAAAGCTAGGAAAGAGGGACAACCTGGATATTAACTTACAGCCTTAATTTCAACCATAGTTAAACATGTAAATTTTCACATACATTTTATGTTACATGCTTTTCATTCTGCAGACCAACTAGGGACAATATATTTATGATTTTTTGGCCTGTTTAGTTCAATTTCTTACTGGACCCAGTTTCTTGTTGATATTGTGACATAGGTAAAACACAGCCAACAACATTTTGATTAATGGATAATAAACAGCTGTAAACATGTGTCATTTATAGTATCTGTCTTTGTGTATGCTTTAGATAAATTGACTTCTCTGGGGCAACACCCCTTCCCCCCCCCTCATAACGACTGCCAGTCAAAACGGCGATAAACCAGAACGGCTATTCGTATATTTTCCAACAATACCTAAACGGCGATGATCAAAGTCCAAAACGGCGATGACAATTTTAGTTAAAAAGTCAACTTAGAAAGTAGGGGAGACCGGGGCTGGTTGTCACAGGGGCTGGTTGTCACAGGGGCAGGTTGTCACACTTTTTATTGTATTGAACTATGGAGTTACACAACTCAACCAATCGTTGTATACTGCTTTTATAACCCACTGGAGTATTTTTGAAAAATCTTGACCCCTGGAAGGGAGTTTGGTAGGCACACGGTCTATTAAAAACTTTTGGACACAAAAAGTAAATTTTTACCCGCAACTTGCATGTCATCCTACTCATTAACAAATAGTTGTTGAAAAAGGTAAAGTTTATACACATACCATGTAAACAAATCTTTAAATAATGATAGGAAGAAATAGTGAAAAATATGATAAGAACAGCCTTGGTCGCCTGTTTTTTGCATTTTCATCAGTCGGGGCAGGTTGTCACAAAAAGACGGGGCAGGTTGTCACACTTTTTGGAGCTGGTTGTTACCCATTAGGACCAGTCTTTTAAACCAAAAAAACTATCACAAATATAAATTGGTAATTTACACATGCTATTTATGAATAAAGATGTATGCAGATATGGCATAGTTTCAAAGTAAATCTATTTTAAATTTATGAAGAAATTTTCATAAAAAAATTGTGATTTTCCTCCTCCTGATCAGAATGCTTTTCGGCTGCTTGGTAAGCTTTCATTTGTAGCACCCTTGTACAGAGTAGCGAGTTTGTTGAGGTCTGCACTGGACAAGCAGAGGATTCCTCATATGTCCAAAATAACTTATTTTAGTCAAAATCTGCCTTACGGAGTCCCACTTCCTGTGTCCGAGCTCTTAACCAAAAGTGACAACCTGCCCCGAGAGTGTGACAACCTGCCCCGAAAGTGTGACAACCTGCCCCGAGTGCTGAATAAAAAAGAATGTCCCATAAGATGTCAAGATTTCAAATGATATAGATATATATTGATCAGATAGGTTTAAGTCACTCCCCTTTTAACATTCATATAGATTGGCAGTGCTCCTGCATGCCTTAAATAGAAATAGTAGCATATTTAAGTTCTACACAGTGTGACAACCTGCCCCTGTGACAACCAGCCCCGGTCTCCCCTATGTATCAACAAAAAAAACGTCTGGTATTTGTTACAAAGTAACAAAAAAGTTCACATCCATGATATTTGTCACTTTATAGCAAAATAACGTGACATTTTCGTTGTCTAATTTGACATGTTATAATGTAGCTAAAACTAACTAAATGTGTAGAACTTGATAAAACGTAACAAAAAACATAACTAAATGGTCTTTTTGATTAAGGAAACAATTATTTGAAACTAGAAATAACTTGACAATTAGGGATTTTGTGTTTGGGGATCCTACACACAAGGAATTTTGTGAATTTGGAGAAAAGGTGTGTTGGTCATTCATGAGAAAATAGTAGGGCTATCACGATTACAGAATTTCAAAATCGATTAATCTATGGCCTAAAATCGAATCGTAATCGATTAATCGCCGTTTTCCCGCCATTCTAAACAGCAAGTGAAGTTCTGTTCATTTTTGTATCATTGTCTTGAAGCAGAGTTAAGAGACTTTGATATTCCATTGAAAATGCTAATTGCAATTGGGATTTCACACTTTCTTCTCTCCAGTCAGCTTCAACCAATCCAATTAGCCAAGCCACTCAACTAATCCAGTTGCTATTCATTCTTAACACCTGGAATTGAAAGCAATGCACTGGCATACAGTGCCTTCCAGGTACAAATATACAAATAACAGATTAATCGATTTTGTAAACTGAAATCGATTTTTAACTAAAATCTAATCGGCGACGATTAATCGGTTAATCGTGAGAGCCCTAGAAAATAGTCCTATTCCCTTTTGTCAAGACCCACTGTAAAAAGCAGAGCGATCACTCGCTCTGCTTGAAAATTGCTATTTTCCTCATTCTTGCTATTGTAGCCACTAATTAAAATTAGCAGTTGTTATTTATTATGGTCAAATCATAATTTTTACTGTATAGCTATAGATTGGAAGTACATTCAATGCTGCAAGTTGCTTAGAAATGTGATAAATGATCGAGTTACGAGGTTTTGCACTTTCACTAACTTGCAAAAAGTGAAAGTGCAAAACCTTGTAACTCAACATTTTCATTCATATCTGATGGTAGCATCAATGCAGGGGTCAATGACCTATGACAAAAAATTATGCTAGAACAGGGTCTCACTTTCTATAAATCACGTAGAGCCTAACTCGCATATAAATGAACATTACCATAAAAAATTATCTGTGATAGTTTTTTCCAATTTCTGAAAAACAGCTTTTTTTGACTTACGAGGTTTTGCACTTTCACCATCGACAAGTATGATTTGAAAGAAAACTGTGGAGTTGAATACAGAATACCACGAAAAGGATGTGATCAAGCCTACACAGGAGAGACAGCAAGAAATTTGGGATACACGTTGGAGGAACATGAAAAGGATGTCGAAATGAAGGTGGAAGTCAGATACACCGACCGACCCTAGAAAAAGTACCTTGAGAGGAATCCGAGAAGCTAAAGATCAATTATGTGTGGCCTAATCTCTCTTCATTACACTTTTAAGCGGAACGAAAATGAGATGAATGAGATGATGTATTAATGCCCACCAACTAAACTTTATTCACTTTATTCACCAGACTCACACTATATATTTTCAGCCAACAATCATATACAGAGAACAAACAAAATAAATTTATGACAGACCTTTATTTCCTTTGGAAGCATCACAGATAATTACAGTCAACAGAACATAATAAAAGACACATTGTCACACAAGTGCCTGTTAAGTGAAGTAACCGAAGTTATAAATAGTTATAAATTGGAGTTCAAGAAACTTTAAGTTGAGTTAGTTAATGATTAGGATAGGATAAATTTATTTTCACAACATATGTACACACAGCATATAAACATAAATGTTCAGGGGTGCCCGAACAGGGGGGGGGGCAATTGCCCCTCCTGCCCTTACCCAGGGGGGGGAAGGGGGGGCAAGGTTGCCCTTTTGATCTTAAAGAAAATATTATTAGACCTTATTTTATCAATTTTAGGCACAAATTAGTAAGTATATATTCAAATTATTATTAACTCTCTATCTAAATTTTGTCACATCAAATTGGCGCGAATATGATTTGCCCTTTTTCGTCCGACCGCCCCTGCCGCCCATGATTCCTTCCGGCACCCCTGTAAATGTTACAATTTGATAACGATTTCAATAAAAATGCATTGGAGGCCACCCGAGCAGATTTATATAATGCTATAACCAATAGGTGGGTGGACCCCCTCCCCCTTAGGAACCCCATGAAAGTATCATAAATAAAATCAATAAAATCTAATTATAATTACTAATATGAAAAAAGACCTGTTACATTTCGACACATAACTCATATCATTGGAACATATATACGCAGATATAATCACACACAAGCATAGATTTTAGAAACAATATATATATATGGGTCAGAATATACTAACTGTGTCCAAAATGTTACATAGCCAAAAAAAATTAAAATAATGCTAAAGATACCATTTTTGAACTGACATGAGGCTAAAATAATGTAGTTTACTGTTTTGAAGCTTTTATGAGGAAATTCCATTTCCTGTTCCTGTAAAATGAACTTTTCTAAAGTGAAGTCAAGTTTTTAACGTATGTGATGAAATTCACCTTGACATGGGTATTTCACTGTTACAAAATATCTCATTTCCATAATTCTTTATAAGACACAATATACTTACTAAAAACTACATTTTTGTAAGAAAGAAATAAGTATTCATGGTAATCATACTTGGTAAGGATCGATTGACATGGCAGCAAAAGTGGGAATTTTAAGACCAAATTTATAATTTTTTTGTAAGTAAAATTATTTACTGGAGCTTAGCTATAGCCTTATTTATATTAACCTCATGTTATTCTCTAAATGTTGCCTTAGTATATTGACACTTAACTGTCCCCAAAGACATGCAATTCCACATTTTTGTTAACGTATGTGATGTTGACATTTCACTTCCATTTAACGTATGTGACTTTCTAACGTATGTGATGGTTTGACCAAAGCTCATGCTGTCTCAGTTAGTTTTCAGCATTTCTCCTTTATAATGAGGCCACATATAATTAAAGTGGTTCAAACTGACTAAATATCAATCCAATATAAAGGATCAATTCATCCAGGCCATTTGCCTTTCTTAAACTGGGTTCGTGGCTCATCTATGAGGCGTTGTTGAACTCAAAATGTTCATTTTCAATAGCTGATTTCTCTGCCCTTGAATAAAGTAATTTTGTTTGCATATGTATCAAAGGAAAGCTATATTAAACTGTTGATACTGACAACCAGTGTAAGTTAATATTTAAGCCCTACTTTTTAAAACAATAAAATTTAATATGAATCGTGGCATTGATGTCAAATAGTCGCATACAAATTCAGTGCAGTAATAATATGTGATAATGTCCAAGAGTACTATTGCTTTTCTAAAGTATATGTTAGAAAGCCACAATACAGGTGCAGGGTGAAAGACGGTTAACATTGTTTTTTTCCCAGTAACAAAAAAGTGATAAATATAAACACACAAAATGTATGTGATTATTTGACATCCTTCAGCAGTTGTCAACCATCACATACACATCAGTCATCAAAATATAATGTTTCCTTTTGGTATTATTGAACTTTTTAATTGTTTGAAATGACAGCAATTATCTTTAACATGTTTAATTAAATAATAAATTTCAACTTAGCTATTTAATTAGTATGTAGTGTTAAGTGATTGCACAGCAATGAAGTATGTGACAATTGGACAAACGTCGGTCAACCATCACATACGACTTATCAATGTCACTAAAAGGCATCAAATCGCCTATGGCAAGTGCAATATGCAATTGACAAGATATATTTTCACTGCCCAATCCACCTGGTGTTTACTCCAGTGAATTTAAACCTTGTTCAGAAGGATAAAAACTCATAAAGTTGTGTCAAACATCACATACATCAGATTTATGATTTTGACCACATGCATGAAAATGACCCAATGTTACACCTATTCTGACGTGAAAATTGGAGAAGGAACACAAAATTGTGAGATTTTAAGTATTTTCATTGACTTTTCTCACCAACTTTATTATAGTAGCTCAAAACCACCCCATTATCTCACGTATGTGATGCATCTCACGTATGTGATGCACTACTTTTTCAAAGGAGAAAAATATTCAAGTGCCCCCCAGCAGTTAGGATGCAGTTATAAACTTTCTAAAAAGGGCTAAAACTTTAGTTCTCCGGGACATCTCCAGAGGACATCATCATCCAGGCTGTCTATTTAGTAGAAATAAGATATATTTAGCCTCATTTTTCTGAAATACGTATGTGATGCTTTGATTTTTTTGTACATCTTCTACATTTTTTGGATATTGATCATCAAATGACACACTAGCAAATCTTTTTTGACTATAATTTGCAAATTTACTTAATTCCCAACAACTTTCAATTCATACTTAGTTTTTATTGGCATTTTAAGGGATTTTTATCTTGTCTTGAAAATTAGGGAAAAATGTTTGACCAAAACATACCAAAATGGACACTTTTTGAATTGGGTAAAACAACAATACGAAATGCTTATGGACTAAAAATTAAATTTTTAAGGCAAAGAAGAATACATGTAATTATGATTTCAACTTACTTTTTGGTGGTTACACCATTTTGTTGCAATGATTTATTGGCTCAAAGTTAGGGGAATGAAAAATGTAACGCTTTGACATGCCAAAAACAGCCATTTTTTGCCGATAAACCATCAATATAATAAAGACATATCGATGTACAAACAAAAAATTTTCAGCGAAACATAGCAAAAATTGTCTATCTTATGCTGTGCGAATTTCAGGAAAATTGATTAAATATCCAGTCAGCTATAGACACCAATGCGTGAAAAAGTCAGTTGGACACAATTAGTAGATTCTTACCCATATATATATACAATAAATGCAAGTATTTGGCGAGCAATGATATGCCTTGTCTGGTGCACAGTACCACTACAGAGTCAGCATAACAAATTCCGCCAATTTATAGTAATTAAAGACAAATCATGAAATTTGCAAATAAGTATCACAACAGTTGAGGAGGGTCTGGACCGACCGCTACCTACTTCTAGTTGTGACAATGACAAAATTACAATAATGTTAATGCTGATGATTATCATCCTTCCTTGAATTAAATACTTAGTTTAACCATCTCACTAATTCAAGGAACGCATGTATGAATGTCATCCCTGAATGAATGATACTCTGATTGTAATTACTATGTATGAATGATTGTGTGAGCTTACTCCACAAGAGTTTCTCTGTCTGAGATTAGGCCACACATAATTGATTCTTAGCTTACCGACACAATAGATTTCCTGCCGATGGAAAAAAAAAATTGGAAAAAAAAAAATTTTTTTTTTTTTACATAATTAAATTTTTTTTTTCACATTTTTTTTTTGTCCAACCGACCGACCCTAGAAAAAGGGCCTTGAGAGGAATCCGAGAAGCTAAAGATCAATTATGTGTGGCCTTAATAAAGTAGGCCTATACATGCATCTTGTCTTATCTTATTATAAATGTGTGGTGTTATATACCCTGTAGTTCAATAAACATACATTTATTTCCATTAGCATGGTAAGGGAAAATATTAAACATTCCCGCTTGGAGGACAAAACTCCACGCAGTGTCCTCATTTGTACACATGGGCGACTATTAGGCGTCAGAAGAACGTTGGATAGTCCGGAGAAGTATTCCTACAGTCTGTCTCATCTAGCATGCGAACTGAAATATAGCACGGGTCTGACGGCCAGTATTAGTTATTATTATTTATTACATTTATATAGCGCTACAAGTATTTTTAAAAACATGCTAGTGCGCTTTACATATATAAACAGAACAATTTATGATAAAACATGTAAAATATAAAATAGATGACAAGTAAAAATTATTACACACTAAAAAATATACGATAAAAGAGTCAATTAATCACAGAAGGCACGTCTAAAAAGTAAAGTTTTCACAGCTCTCTTAAAAGCACTAAAATTTTCAATAGTTCTTATGGCACAAGGTAAATCATTCCAAAGATGCGGACCTGCTACACTGAATGCTCTGGAAGCAAAGGTAGACTTTTTGTGAATGGAACATTCAGTGTCAGTTGAGCATGACTAGATCTTGTGTTTCGGTTAAATTGTCAGGCTGAAAGTAGACTTGCTTACAACCAATGCATGAACTTAAAACAATGCAAATAATTAAACTTAGTAGAACTAAGTCGTGAGTGGCGCTGCAGTGCATTTTTGTGACGTCACGGCAGTTTAGGCCACTGTTATGGTTGCGTCAAGAATTTAAACAAGTGTGAATGTGCTGCCGTTGTCCGAAAATCAGCAAAAAAACATCGACAAAACATCACAAAAACGTGATTTTCAAATTACAAATCGGCTGATCTACAAGCAGGTATGTGTATTTCTGCTCTGGGACTTCTGGAAGCTGAGAAATCAGGCCAAACGTTAGTTCGCATGTGAGATGAGACAAAGTGCAGTTTTCGTTAGTGAGTGAGCGAGTTTTGTGTTTTACACCCCATCAGCACCGGTGTGGGCCATCTAGAGCAATCCTAGTTTTGTGAAGTAGGACTAAATTATCATTAGTATAGTAAAATGTATCTTAGGCCACACATAATTGATTCTTAGCTTCGCGGACCCGCCGACACAATAGATATGCTGCCGATGGAGAAAAAAAAAGTTTTTTTGACATTATAAAAAAATTTTTTTTACCTTTTTTTTTGTCCTACCGACCGACCCTAGAAAAAGTGCC
This sequence comes from Platynereis dumerilii, assembly GCA_026936325.1. NCBI lineage: Eukaryota > Metazoa > Annelida > Polychaeta > Phyllodocida > Nereididae > Platynereis > Platynereis dumerilii. Next base: position 3,228,025 of record JAPTHN010000004.1, read on the forward strand.
TTGAGAGGATCCGAGAAGCTAAAGATCAATTATGTGTGGCCTTATGTAGTCATATAAGTAACACATACTTATTTAGAGGCATATTCCAGCATTTCATAAACCCGCATGACGCCTTTCGAGGGTTTTCTTGAGTTTTCAAATCCTGTCACGTAATAGTCCATAAATGCCATCATGCTTTTTAAGTGGGGTGCAAACTGAATTCCGTACACCCAGTAGCAGGCGTACACACAAGCTAAACCAAGGGTCAAGTCCATTGTATCACCGCCTTCTACCATGCAGGTATTGTTAATCCATACAGAAGCAGACTTGGCGTCTAATGGATTTTCCCTAGGGCCACACTGCCTCAGGACCAGGGTAGGTGTGGGATACAAGGGGTTCTGAAAATGTAAAAACTTAGCATGTAAACTAACATAGGCATCTGCAGTGTAGAAAATAATATTATTGATGTCCCTCAGGGTCCTCTGGGGGGGGGGGTCCGGCCTTTTTTGGCATTTGTGGCTCAGATCATCACAAATTTTCTTCGAAATGCTGTTTTAATCTCAGTGGTCGGGGGGGGGGGGTCTGGGCCCCCTAGGCCCCCTGGATCTGCCACTGTTCTTGTCAAAATTGTCCATATCAGTACAATGTCATCTACTTTAAAATTAGTCGGAGAATACACAGAATTTAAGTAAAACACAAAACATTCGCATAACTTCAGGTAACAGTCTAGTCATCACAACATAGCAGCGACTGTTCCACATGATTAGAGTGTAAAAGGATTTTCAGAAATTCACCACACAATAACCAAAAGACGGCTAGACTTACAGAATCAATCGTCATGAATCCTTCTGTCTTGTCTCGGAACAAGCTTGGGAGAAGGGCCGCTGCAGCATTGCGAGTCTTCTCTGTCATGGATAGATAAGTAAATTGTATTTTTAGAGGATAAAATTAATTTAGCACAAATACTTATTTTAAAATTCGATACAAATTGCAATAGATAGTAAATACTGGTGATAATCAGAGAGTATTAAGAGACCCACCATTGTACTTTTCCACCTCAATGACACTCTCAAATCTGGACATGAGATCTTTCTTGAGCGTCGAGTCCGGAGACCTATCTAGAATGGCTCGACTCCATCTTGACAGATGTCTTGAAATTATTTTAGCCAAGTCTACTCCCTTTAGAAGTCGCATCTCATGTAGAAGCTGAAATTGAACAATTGATTGGGTATCTTAAAGTCGGACAGTCCACAAAATTTAATTTTCAACAAACTTAACTAGGTGGAATATCCCTGAGTGCCCTTTCTCCCAACAAATTGCAATATATTTTAGCATTAGAATTAATTACTAACAGAACTTCAGGTGAAGACAAAACTTTCTGGAAAATGTGCGAACAACCAATATTTAATATAAAAAAATGTTAATGCTCTGAAAACCCCTATTTGTACACATTTTGAGTTTTTCAATAAAGTTCAGGCAGAATTGATCCCAAATATTTGTTTACATCACTGCATGAGCCTGTACTCTGCTGTGTAGGCCTACTGAGCAGTTGCCTGTGCTTTATAGTACAATGGCCTTCGGGTCTATTTCGTGATTATACCAGATTTCTTTTCAATGGTCACTCATAACCCTTGTCCTAATTTTGACTCCAAAAGAACAACACATTTCTAAGCTTACCATTGTTGGAGTTTTCAACCAGCCATACTTGTCCATAGCTAGATCTATGTTTTCAGTAGTCAGCATTTCCTTCCTTTTGGAATGACAGCGTAAGGCGATGTCCTTCATGGCCTCAAAGTTTGGTCTCGGTTTTTTGGACTCTTCATCCAGGAATTTCTCGTGGTTGGCTAAACTTGTCTCATTCTCTCCATCAGAACACGTCTCAAGCTTTGACAAAGAAAAAGTTTTAAAAAAAGACTAAGTCCAAAATTGAACACTTTGAAGCTCTTTGACAAAAAGAATGATTTCCTTGCATTAGGTGGAAGCGAGGCCCAATTATAACCAGCTAGTTTCAGGAAGCAAATCATGTTAGTATGATCAAGTTAAATCAATATTAGACCAAGTGTAGTCATTGCCAAATAGGCAGTAGCCTTCTTCAAATTCTCAACGGACACACCATTTTGAAATTTGAAATTGCCGGACTCCTGTTATACCAAGTTAGCCTGACCAGTCCCCAGCAACCCACTGGAACAAAAGCTTCCTGACTTAGGCCACACATAATTGATTCATAGCTTCGCGGACCCGCCGACACAATAGATACACTGCCGATGGAAAAAAAAAAAAATTTTTTTTACCTTTTTTTTTTGTCCTACCGACCGACCCTAGAAAAAGTGCCTTGAGAGGATCCGAGAAGCTAAAGATCAATTATGTCTGGCCTTACTGTAAGGTTCAAATATAGTGGACGGTGTTTGCTGTGTTCATTTTGTGAACTTGTGTAGTCTGTGTGATTGACTGAACAGTGCCATTTCTTGTGGGGTTTACACTGATATATTGATCGACGTCAGAGCTTGGCCAAACAGAAGGTCCCCCACCCAGAAGATCCCTCCCTTTACTACCCAGATTTGTTTGGGTTGCTCCGAACTAGCGGAGAGATTTACTTAGAAGAAGACGATGAAGGCCTGATTGTTAATTAACCTTGACAGCCATAAGGCCACACATAATTGATTCCTAGCTTCAAGGACCCGCCGACACAATATATTTCCTGCCGATGGAAAAAAAATTTTTTTGTTGTTGACATTATAAAAAAAATTTTTTTCTGTCCTACCGGCCGACCCCAGAAAAAGTGCCTTGAGAGGATCTGAGAAGCTAAAGATCAATTATGTGTGGCCTAATGAGGTCATATTTCCTTATTACACATCACACAATGTAAGTAGAAATAGACAATGACAAACAACTCACCACAAGTCTCTTAATTCTGATCAACTCTGTTGATTCATTAGTTTTCTCGCTTTCTTTCTTCCTCCCTGCACCTGGTCTGCTGAACTTCTGCCGTGCAGCAGCAATGCCTGGGTTAGACGAGAGAGCGAGTCTGCTTCGTTCCAGCTTAAACTTAGTTTTCAAGCTCTCCAGTAGGATCTCCTGAAGGCAATATTATTGGTGGATCATACAGAGGGTTTGTTTGTAAAAATTTACACAGGTTACTCTCTAAACATGGGGTATACGTGTTTCTGAATGTGCCGAAGGGTCATCATGATTTAGGAATAAGAGCAGAGGAGCTTTTGTGTTGCCATATTAGTGGGGTTCCTTATGTATTTTTGTTGGCTATTTGTGGCGATTATTAATTTTGATCCATACATTTTGAAAGCTTATGAACTAAGGATTCTGAAAAGCGCTTTTTCCATTTTTTTTGACAACATTATAATGACCATCTTGGATTTTTTTCCAAAATGGCCACCAAAACATCTTTTTGCCCATAACTTGGGTTCTAATAGGTCTACAACAATGATCTTTGGGACAAAATATATGTTTTCCAGCACAAGAAATACATTAATTATATGGTGTATTTGATCAATGCTCGTACAGCCCACAATAGCGAGAGTAGCTGGGTGTGGAATTTTTCAAATAGCATGTTGGTACCTCCCAACAAAATTTCAGCAAGTCAACTGTTTTCAGAAAATTCCCTTAGAAACAACTTGAAGTTTGTTAACAAACAAATAATTGTCTAACTCAAAGACAATCAGTACCATAAACATGCATCTTGTAATTTCAGTTAACTGGCGCAATGTATGTATTTGGACTGCGCCTACAGTATGTATGTAATACTATGTAGGCCCACCTGCAGACAAACTTGAAACAGACTATAAATCATTTACATATATAAGAAAATTTACTCACATAGCCAGTTTCATTAGATTCTTTGAGGAAAGGAAATCTGTTGATTGTGGCCTGCATGACGTCATGGTACTGGACGCGAGTTGGATACCTTTTAAAAAAAGAATTCGAGGATTCAAACCCTGGGTTCTGTTGCGAATTAGCAATTAAGCATACAATCCATGGATACAAGATCAAAGTAGCACTGCACTGTGAAGTGCAATCAGCTTTGACATAATTATGTCAGATTGACTTAAAAAAACACAAAAAAACACAACAAACTATCCCCAATTCCACAACACATTTTAGTTCACCTCTATATGAACACAAAATGGCCCACTTGACCACATCCACACCTGTATTAAGGCCGCGAAAACTTTTTTCCAAAAATCTCTCAGACTGGTTTTTCAGATAAAATTACCCTGGGGGAACCCAGGGTAAAAACCAGCGAACGACCAAATATTATATGTCTATGAGGAATTTCGTAAGATTGTTATCTAATGACATATTGGATGATGCGTACAATATTATAATTTACTGTGGACTTTGGTTGAGGTCATTGCCAGGTTTTATCTCCTTTATTGTTTCACCAGGATGGTTTACTGATTACTATTAAGCCAGACACACATAATTTCCTTTAGGCCTACTTGAATTTTCATCATCTATGTTTTACGAAATTTAATGGAGATGGGATGAAAAGACAAACAATTAACATAAGTAAACGAGGAACAAGTCAGGAATTGATGGAGGGATAGTTGGGGCTTTACAACCATCAAGAGCTGGATCGGAACACGATGGATCGGAACCATGGACCCAGCGATTGGCAGCCCAGCACGCTACAACTAGACCAACCCTCCCGGAGCAAGTAAGGCCACACATAATTGATTTTTAGCTTCGCGGACCCGCCGACACAATAGATTTCCTGCCGATGGAAAAAAAATTGAAAAAAAAAATTTTTAATTTTTGACATTATAAAAATTTTTTTTTTTACCGTTTTTTTTTGTCCTACCGACCGACCCTAGAAAAAGTGCCTTGAGAGGATCCGAGAAGCTAAAGATCAATTATGTGTGGCCTAAGAGCAGCATCAGATTAAATATCAAAGTTGAGACTTACCACCCAGCTTTCATCTGGAGGTCGTCGAAGAGCACTTGCACAAGTTTCATACGGACGCCACTCCGAGCTTTCAGCTTGAACCTTGTGTCCTCGGCCTCTAGGGCAGCAGCCAGAAGGGGAGGCATCAGGGGGAGTACGTAGGGGTGTGTCCAAATACACTCGTGTTCGTGTATATTGGGAAAATTGGACGCTCCTCCATATTGCTCTAATTCAAAATCGTCTGTCAGTAGGGTCCTGAAGGAATGGTACAACAAGATAGATTATGAGACATCAGTAGAGGATCCAGGGGGGGGGGGGTTCAGGGGGTTCCCATAGGGGGTTTAAAAAAGAGGGGGGTCTTTCGGCCGGTAGATTTGGTTAAAAGAAAGATATATACAGATATTTTAGTCAATTTTCGGTTCCCCCCCCCCCCGTCCGACATTTTCTGGATCCGCCCCTAGACATGTCAATGATTTTAGATGTATAGCATTAGTACCCGTGATAATGGGAGTCCAGGGAAAACGGAACAACTACCGCTACATTGCTGAAGATTGAGGGTCATGCAAAAATGACTAATTATAAGTGCACTGTTAGGCCTATAATATGAGCAGTTTGAGGAACCACACCCACTTATGGTTGTTGACTTGTTGTAAGACGTGAAATAATGTTGCTTGCAAATTTTTCGTTGTTGGCATTGAGTAGTTTGGGAGGAGTAGCGTAAAGCATCCATGAATTAAGGGTATGATGATGATGATGGACCAACCTATCTATCGAACATTGGGAAAGACAAATGTGCTATAGAAAAGCTATAAGGCATGTCATTGTATTTTGAAATTCGCATAAATAGGGGAGACCGGGGCTGGCTGTCACAGGGGCAGGTTGTCACAGTGTGTAAAACTTAAACATGCTACTATTTCTATATAAAGCATGCAGGAGCACTGCCATTCTGTACGCTTGGCAAAAGGGGAGTGACTTAAACCTATCTGGTGAATATATACCTATATCATTTGAAATCTTGATGTCCTATTGGACATTTATTAAAATTCAGAATTCGGGGCAGGTTGTCACATTTTCGGGGCAGGTTGTCACACTCTCGGGGCAGGTTGTCACACTTTTGGTTATGAGCTCGAATGCATTGTAGGGCAGATCTTGACCAAGAAAAGTTATTTTGGACATATGAGGAATCTTTTACTTGCCCAGTGAAGACCTTAACAAACATGCTACTGTGTACAAGGGTGCTACAAATGAAGGCTTACCAATCAGCAGGAAAGCATTCTGATCTGGAGTAGGATTTTTACGTTTTTTTTGGAAAATTTTACATATAAATATGAAATTGATTTATTTAGACACAATGCAATATATGCATACATCTTCAGTCCTCAATAGCATGTATAAAGCACAAATTTATATTTTTGTTAGTTTTTTGGTTTAAAAATTTTCACTATTTGTTCTAATGATGATTTAAAGAAATGTTTATATGGTAAGTGTATTAACGGTACCTTTTTCAACAACTATTTGATAAAGAATAGCATTGCATGCAAGTTGAAGGTAAAAATTTACTTTTTGTGACGGGAAATTTTTAACAGACCCGTGTGCCTACCAGACTCCCTTTCAGGGGTCTAGATTTTTCAAAAAGACTCCAGTGGGTTATAAAAGCAATAAACAATGATTGGTTGAGCTGTGTGACTCAATAGTTTAGTGCAATAAAAAGTGTGACAACCTGCCCCTGTGACAACCAGCCCCGGTCTCCCCTATTGCATGTTTCTATATTTTGATGGTCAATTATAAATCAGTGATTACTGAAATTTAATTTTACTTGACAGAGAAATAGTTACTTAACATAGAAATAGGTAAATATTTTTTACTTGATGCTAAGTTCTGGACTTGCTGTCATAAGGGGCAGGGGCTATGATTTTTTTTGTGATAAAAAAAGGATTATAAGACCACATTATTAACAAAATAATTTGAATCAGAAGGTTTAGTATGCTTTCATTTAATAAGTCAAGGAGCAACTTTAAAATTGTGAACCATTTGGATAAAATAAGCCTCCCTGCCATTACTAGATCCATTGTCTGATCAATTACCTATTGCACACGACACATTGTTTAAAAAAAAAAGTCTCACGTGTCGTCGGCTGAGGTTGATGGTTCTTGTGGCGATGGCCTCATTTTCTGGATGACTTTCATAACTTCCTTCCTTATTTTTGGAACCAACGCATCCATATAACCCCCTGAAACAATAAGGACAAAAAGCTACATTATACTAAAGTATTTTTGTAACCGTAAAACCAGAAGGCGATCGTAGGTTCTCTCAATTTATTCACATATGTAACAAAAACACCCTTTAAGGGTGTATGATGTCTTACAATATTAACACAGGATAAGCATCATGGAATAGGACCCAGGACTCAAAATACGTACCTTGAAATATTCAGCTTATTAATCAGATCAAAAAGCCAATCCATAAAGCATGACAAGAAATGAATTCAGTTCTAAGAAGAGCAACTTCACAGTTGGATGCCCATGAATCAAATGCAACTGCTCAAAACACAATGGGGGAGTTCAATGCATCAGGGGTAACCATTAGATAGTTAGTAAACAATGGTGATGTCATCAATTGTGTCATTGTTGCAGATGTGACATCAACATTGTGACAATGGTGACGTCCCAGTGACTCTTTAGTAAAGTAGCGCCACCACCAGCCACTGAGAAGTCTCCTATTGGCCTAGTCCGAGCTTTGCTTCTGATCCCAGAAATGCATGTAATGCCATTTCTGGGTCAGAGACACTTCCCCCTTATGAACTCGATCAGCTTATTCCTCTGTTTTGACACAACAGCGGGCAATCAAACTTCACACATGTTTTACCATGGAAGTATAGTTTCAGAATAAATCATAGTAACCTGCCTGGCTTTCATCCTGCTCCTGTGATACAATTGGCCTGACAGCAACTTTATAACACCTACAGGTGGCTGTCAGAACTAAACAGGTACTGGGAGGTGGAGACACCTACGCCTGTTACATTTTATCGTATTCTACCAACATCAAACATCTCTTATATTAAAATGATAACGTACGGGATTTATCTCAAGTTATACTCAATGTCTCATCTTCTAATTTCCCCTGAGCCTTCCATTGCTCTTCCTGCCAGAACTCTCCCCTTTTCATGGCCATTGCACTCTTTTAAATGCCCTAATTAATTAAAACAAGAGCAGGTATACTGCCTCCATATCCCCCATGCCCTATACATCTACCTATATACCCACCAGAATCTCAATTTTAGTTATGCCAAATATTTCCACAAGGGGCACAATTGTGCATATTAGGATGTGGAGACACCTAGTGTTAGATGATTCAGCTGAAGATTGCAACCTCCAGGGGCCAAGGTGTTGGGGTGTTTCACACAGCTATTTGTATACGTACACTGCGTAGTTCCAAAAGTGGTTACACATCTTCGGCCTCACTAAACCCCTGGTGAGAACCGCGCATAATATTACATTTGACAATTGTCTGTTCAAATGAGTATTATTCCCCTAGTCTCTGCCGCTCTGCCCCACAAGCACTGTTCTGCCAAAGGTACTGTTCTATAGCTGTCCTGAGGTTCATCACAATTCCTTCGCCATATTGCAGTTCACAGCAATACATACATATTACATACAACACACATACCATATTTCCTCATTTAATTTTAGCGCTACTATTGAAAATGCTAAATCTAAAAGCTCAGTTATGTTACTTGTTTGATTTAATACCCTATAACTGACTTGAATTTTGTCAGTTTGCAGTCTCGCTACTGCTCTCGCCTGCAGACTGTTACCGTCAGCCTCTCAACGAATCCTGATACCATAGGTTTGAACAATTACTTCCTTGTGGTCTGTGGAGGTATTGTCATTTCTACCTACACTGTGAAAAACACTAGTTAATATATCTCTCTTAAAATTTCAATGTAGTGATTAACTTCTCTTTGTTTCAGCCACTGAAGTCATGAAGGTGAAGTCAAGCGGAATCTCCTTCGTCTACTTTGAGCAGATCTCGGTTTTCAGCACGAGCCCCGTAAAACTGGAATATGACCTGCCGTTCTTGAGGTGCGCTGTAGAATGCAAGAAAGCGAATAACTGCCAGTACTTCAGACATGTTAAGAATACAACCATCAACCAGAGACCTTGCACCATATGGACGACTTAAAATAGACGCAGACCCAGGAGTAAGAAGACTGTAATATTAGGTGACAAATCGGGCACGCGCAGGGGCGGACTGGCGGCATTTTGGGCCCGTGGCAAATAAGTCGTTCGGTTTTCAGCATTACTGCATTAGTGCCAAAGGTGGAAGGACGCTTTCCTACACCGGGCCCTCCCACTTGGGGGCCCATATCTGAAATTTTATTGTATCACAGTTGCAAAGCAAGAAATTTTGGGTTTTTCTTATTTTTGAACTTTTTTGCCATCTTGCATGGGCCCCCCTGTGTGGTTGGGCCCGTGGCAGCTGCCACTCTGCCACATAGGCCAGTCCACTCCTGGGCACGCGAAATTGTGAATGCCCAAAAATGCCCAGACTACAGTGTCTGGATCCACACTTGCCTACAGCTGGTCAATTAGTTATGTGGAACAAGAGGAAAGTCTCTTTCATGGAAGTTCACATTCTGTGATTGCTAATGATGTGTCATGATCATTCCAATACTTTCAACAGTAATTTGATTCAAGGAGATCAATACTTCTTGTGGGTAATTGACAAATGCATCTGATTCTTACAATTAAATCAGTTTTGACGATTCAAAAGACCTTTCCCTGATCATGACTAATCAAACAGCCTCTATCATAATACAGTGACACTGAGTGTAGTTCCCATATTAAAAATACGACGATAACACATCATCAACTATCATGAGTTGCAAAGTGCATTTTCCCCAGTGAAATGTTCCTGTCCTTATTCACAACTAATGGACCAGCTTTAAAGTGACAGACAGGCTTGAAGTTTCACAAAACATCTATGCAAACCATAACTAGTACACCTGTAATTGTGCACAATTACAAAGATAAATTCCCCCCTTCCCTTCCTCTCCCCTGCCCCCTTACATCCCCCTGCCCCCTTACATCCCCCTGCCCCTTCCCTTCTACCTTCCCCATCCGATGATTCACACAGAAATGTAATTTGGTCAGCATTTATTTCAACAAAGAAAATGTGCAGCCAGTGAAGTATGAGAAGCGATGAAATTGGCATATGGCCAGGAAAAAGTGTTTCCAGCCATAAGAAGCATTTGGGGAGCAAAAAAGTGAGATAAAATTTTGCGATTTTGAACGGAAGGCGCTACAGTAGCATGCTATATACCACGTGAAAGCTAAGAAACAGAGCTTTCTGATGGTGTTTTTTATTTTTCTGTAGCTTTAATAGAAGCCGAGTTATCCGCGCTTGAAAATAGCGTTTTTGTGGTGCTATAGCGCCGATGCCGTTAACGCTAGAAAGTTGAAATTCTAGTGGATTGTTACACTATAGTATGACTGTAACTGCATACAATTTCAGCTTGATTGGAGCATTTCTTCCTAGTTTTTGGAAAATTTTAGTAGCAATTTCAGGAATTCCCTTATTTGAAAAATTCATATAAAAAAAACTTTTAAAGATATTGCCAAAAGCCGCCTTTCCGCACTGCGTATATATTTAGAGATTATTGTGTTAAAATTTGGTGTAATTTCGTATTGCGGTTATTCCAGAACCGTTGCCACAAATTTTTTATAAATTTTGGACGTAATTTCCAGAGTACTAGTAATTACGCTCTGTAATTCCAGGATGTTATAGTACTTTGCAATTGCAATTATAGGTATGTATTGTTATGAAGATATCATAAATAGTTCCAGAAATATGAGCTCTCAAAAGTGGTGATGAAAAATAAGAAAAGGAGGAGGAGGAGGAAAAAAGCTGAAAAAAAAAAAAAACGAACAAAAACAATATAAATTCCCCTAACGGGGGAATTTATAATAATTATGCATAGAATGGCACTTTTTTTAAATACTGTCATTGTGTGAAATATATAAGAAGTTTGCTTTTGCAGGGTTAAAAATAGACGGTGCAGCAGCATACCCTTGGCATTCAGCGGCTTTTCCATGTGCATTCGGCGAGTGGATAGCTCGAAATTACACAATTATCTATCAATTGAAGTGCCTAAAGCATTGATTTAGATGATAACCCTTAATTCCCAGGCTTAGTTCTCAAGGTATTCAGCTGCACTATTATTTAAACACTGAACAAGTGCACATATATAACATTAAGCTACACATATTTATTGGGTCGAAAAGAACAATATTTTATACAACTGCACTAAACCCAAAACCAACTTTATATAACATATTTCTCAGATATACTTGACAATCAGATACAACACTGTCTTGTGGATAAATAAATACAGTCTTATCAATCTCTTAGTACAACTTCAAAATCTTGTTGTTGCAATAAGTGTTCTTTCACGACAAGATGTTATGCACAGATTTCAAATGTCTGGTCAACGTTCCCTTGTTGTAGAACAATTTCTGACAAATATTACAAACTTCAGTTTTTCTTGAACATTTCTCAAAATGTTCCTTCAGTATTGCCTCTTGAGTGAACACAGATTTGCATAAAGAACATGAATAGGTGCCTGGGAATCCAGGGTATGAAGTGCCTGGATATCCAGGGTCCACAGTTTGTTGGCCTGGATGCTCTGGGTACCCTGGATGTTCCTGGTACCCTGGATATTGTGCATTTCCAGATTGGTTGAAGAGAGCCTGGTCTTGAAGAGGGCGACCTAGAGCTCTTCTCCGGGATAAACCTGCAACAAAAGTGAAATATCAAATGTTAGTAGTGATATGAAGGTGTGAAATTGAATGTATCTCCATTTAAAGTAGACCAAGGCAAAGATCAGAGAATTTATAAAATATGTGTTGATGTTGATGATAAGATGGTGGAAAAATAATGACCAAAGTAGGTCAGTAGTTAAGCGATAGTGGCTCCCCTAGTGGCGAACAGTATTTTCCCGCCAACAAAAAGATTGCTGCCCAGGGTCAACAATTTGACATTTAGTCGTTGAATATTCAGCTGAGAAGACTAGATCCTGATATTCATCAGCTGATGTTTTTGTCACATTGAAGAATCTTTTGATGCAGCTTCCAGTGTTCTAGTAAAGGCCAGGTCATCCGAGGCCGAGACCAAGGCATAAGTCATCAAAATGTGGTGTCAAGGCTGGCCTCGAGGCCTCCATCACTGGCCGAAGGCATCCGACACCATGGCCACGGCCGAGGATTGGGCATCCGAGATTGAGGCCATCAAAATAATTATGTCTCAAGATCTCAGACACCTGTAGCTTCTTTGATAAGTAGCAAATGCTTCTCATTGAAGTAACTGTACTAAAATTTAAGCTGTACCTACCACACTTAATTCTACTGCCAACTCAAGAAGGCTCAACCACACAGGAATAAGATGATGTTGAATTCTATCTTGTCATTGGAATTTTTACAGTTGAAATCAAGAATGACCGCCCTATTCTGAACCATATCATATCATAATATAAATTGATACATGAAGCATGCAGTGCTCATATAGTAAGCACAAGTCCTATAACCACACATTCTGTATGCAACAGAAACAGAAATATTAAAACGATAAACTATTACTTTATGAAGCCTTTATTATGAACATGATAAATCAATGCAAAATCATACAGGGTAATTATTATACATATATAGTAACAAAACAACTTATCTAAAAAAACCAACATGCGAAAATGCTTTTAAGAGATCCGTTTAAAATGAAGAAAAACAAACATTAGGTGGTATCAGTACGAAGTATCTATGTTTATCAGGCAAAATGTTTTTGTAAAACCGTTAATAAAATTGCCAAACTTGATAAATTTCAAAAATAGGAATAATGTTAATCAAACTTTACTCTTTAAAAGTTCATTTTCCTTTTCTACAACTTATCTGGACCAATATAAATCCTAAGTCACTATTTTCCTACGTAACTTAGACAACTTCGGGATGGGCCTTTTTCAAATGACGCCTGAGAGTGGGTTTATCGTAGAACCTTTTTTGGCATAGCTGGCACACGGTTTTTTGGTTGCACTTCTTATGATGTTCTAACATGAGACTCTCCTTGACAAATATCGAGCCACATAAAGGGCAAGGAATCCTTTCGTGGAAAACCATGTCTCCTGTATCGTTGGGGTCGTTGCCCAGCATTGGGAAAATCTGACGGACGTTCTGGTGAGTGAATCGAGGGTTGACAAGAGCGGGATCTGTAATAAACAGAAAATAGCATTACTTGAAAAGTTGAAGTTGATTAACTATACAAGATGAAAAGTAACATTTGGCAAGACTGTAATATATATACAATGTACGTAATACCTTTGCAGCTATGGTAAAATATTGTTGTAAGAGTTCACGTCTTCAGTCAGAGGTATCTGCCACACTAAACCAAAACAAGTTCGAAGAAAGATTCTTTTCCTATTCATCACCGACACTTTGGAAAGGCATCCAGAAAAAGTGTACAAATCAAAAACACTGGATAACTTCAATAAGCAATTAAAAACATCTTTCTGCAAAATACTACAGAAATATCAGCTAATCTAACACAGTGCCAATAAGCTGGAATTGGCGCTATATAATTACTTATTACTATTATATATTATTATATTATTATCATATATGCATATTCCAACTCCTGAAACGATACAGACCGTGGTTGAATTTTATCAGCAGCAGAACGGATAACCTCCTTGTCAAAGTTTTTCTAGAAATCACACTCGCCTGACTTTAAACCGTTGTATACAGGACAGAGCCAGTGGCGTAGCCAGAAATCCATGAGTGGGGGGGCCAAGGGGGGGCCAGGGTCTGAACTAGGGGGGCCAACCTTTCGCGGCATTTTTGCAGCATTATATGGATAAAATTGAAACAGCGTTACGAGTCTTCTTCACGAATGACTTAGCAATATTGACCATCTTATCTTTTGTGACTGATAAACAAAATGACCATACATATCATATACTTACACTAAAATCAGTTTTGACTTATCAAAAAATAATGAAACAGATTCTATGGTTCCGATATAAAAAGTATGACAATGACACCTCATCAATTACCATGAGTCACAAAGAGTATCTTTTGCAGTGAAATGCTCCTCTTGTTTTTTTTTTCATAACTGTCTTTGCAAGTTTTATTATTATTATATTCCTGCTAAGAATGTCCTCTTTCTGATTTCAAAGGTCTAAATCAAAAATTTATAAAAGTCCTATTGATGGAAATCTACCCATCTCCTCAAATAGGTAAAAGGTAGTAGGAATTTGTGCAAATGACACAAGTACCAAACATTTAGGGACATATCTCTAGATACGTAGGCATACTGGAAGGGAGAGTAGTCACCCTCCCCCCAAAATAATTGGGAAACACTAAGATTCAGGCAAAAAGGCAACACAATTTTGGCAGATAATTAAATAAACACAATTAACAATCAATAGCTAGTTTCAAAGAGATTTCTTTTGGAATATTATTATATCTAGATCATAATATTCAGGCAAATGTCGCTCACCCGCTAAAAGGTTTGCGTGCGGTACACATATTGCTAGATATATTCAATTAGGGAAATCAAAAATTATCAGATGCCTCAGAACTTTTCAAAGGGGAAACTGTCATTCTAGAAAAAAATTGGGTATAAGTTAGCATCAGCGAAGGCAACAACTTTAGATGGATGTATTCCAGCGCCTGTTGCTGCTCCAATAATTGTTTCAAATTTTTCAAATCTGAAATGGGGGGGCCAGTGGGGGGGCCAGTTATCAATTTGGGGGGGCCCTGGCCCCCCCAGGCCCCCCCCCCCCCCCCATAGCTCCGCCACTGGCAGTCACAGAGCAAAGTAGAAACAATATTTATACATTGTAACATCACAACAGAGAGCTGATCCTCTCATTTGAAAGTCTATTTAAATGTGTAATTAACAAAAAGCGAAGTGAGTAGATTTATCTTACAACTTTTATTTCTTAAGAAAAAATTGAACAATAACCATGCAACATATGCATTTTAAACCTTTTGAAGGTCCTTACATTCATACATGAATATCATTTTTCTAAACGCTACTTTCAGTCCAGCATTATGCTCGATGGGCATGCCATAAAAAAAGTAATTCCTTTTAAAACGTTCTACAACATAATGGGCCTTATTATCTAATACGAATACAATCTTACACTAGGTTACACATGGTCACAGTTTATAGGTTTTTGATAAATACAGGTCATTGAAGATATAGAAGATACTATGTAATAATATATATACTAGCTTAAACAATAATCCATAAATACTAAAGCATATGAAAGTTCCATTGGATCAGAGAATAGGCAGCCTGTAAGCCTACATCTTCATGATTCACATATCGATGGTGAAAGTGCAAAACCTCGTAAGTCAAAAAAAGCTGTTTTTCAGAAATTGGAAAAAACTATCACAGATAATTTTTTATGGTAATGTTCATTTATATGCGAGTTAGGCTCTACGTGATTTATAGAAAGTGAGACCCTGCTTTAGCATAATTTTTTGTCATAGGTCATTGACCCCTGCATTGATGCTACCATCAGATATGAATGAAAATGTCGAGTTACAAGGTTTTGCACTTTCACTTTTTGCAAGTTAGTGAAAGTGCAAAACCTTGTAACTCGATCATTTATCACATTTCTTAGCGACTTGCAGCATTGAATGTACTTCCAATCTATAGCTATACAGTAAAAATTATTTTTTGACCATAATAAATAAGAACTGCTAACTTTAATTAGTGGCTACAATAGCAAGAATGAGGAAAATAGCAATTTTTCAAATTTTCATGCAAAATTTTTTTCAATAGCCTACATCAATAAAACAAATATAGGGAGGTATAGATTTTTTAATAGGGAAATTTCCTGAGAGCCATAAAAAAGTGCCGCAATCATTGTTTTTCAAAAAAAGTTGAAATATCCGAAAATATGAGCTTCTAAGTTCTGATTTGAGTTACGAGGTTTCACTTTCACTTTTTGGAACAAATCGACATACAAGGTTTGGTGAAACCATGGTAAAATCATTCTGTTACAGCCTCCAAAAATAGCAAACTGGCAAGGTGACCAATTGACAACATATATTGGATATTGAAATAGTCATTCCACCCAAAATCTAAAAATGGCAAAATTTTGACATACGAGGTTTTGCACTTTAGCCATCGATATGTAAGATCTACTTCACTGTAACAGTGCCATGGACATTTCTCATGTGTCGATACAGAGTCGGTTTATTGTAAAATCTCTTTTGACAAATGTGACAGGCCGATTTCTGAACGCACTTCTCGTAATGTTCCAACATAAGACTCTCTTTCAAGAATATAGAACCGCAGAGAGAACATGTGCTTTTAGATATCATGCCATCTCCGATGTTGGAAGGAGGAATGCCCGGGATGGCTGGCATGGCCATGGCGGCCGGATTTGCTGCGAGGAAACGAGGATCGAAATGGTGACCGCCTGAAATTTAAGATGAAATATGTTTTACCAAAGAGATTAATGCAAAGTGTAAGTGGTGAAAAGTACTACTCATTCATAATAAATGTAAACTATAGAATATTTGCATGTAACACAACATAATTTCCAGGAAATTCCTTCTTTTCCAATCAGTTGCCTGCATGTAAAACAATCTTCTTCTTTTTTAAGTTGGCCGTACACATTGTCCTCTGTGTAAGCCTTCTTTCTTTTCATACCAGTCGATCCAATCTTCAGTTGGTGCCAGTTCGATAAGCGGTTGAGCTTTTCTGGCTTCCTGAACTTTGTTTAAAATAAATTTATCAATCAATCAGTAGGCCGTGATAGTGGAACTCTCCTTTTTCCAGCTCTCCTGTGTTGACGAGCAGAATAAAACTATTTCCGGGAACAAGCTGCCATTTTGTACCATTGCTGAGTCAGTGAAGCTGGCATTTCAGGCCCCAGGGCACTTTTAATCCATTGAAAACATTACGGATTTGCATTGACGAGTCTTAAATGGAATGTTTAGCATGGATTGCCACCA
Source organism: Platynereis dumerilii (assembly GCA_026936325.1). Taxonomy (NCBI): domain Eukaryota; kingdom Metazoa; phylum Annelida; class Polychaeta; order Phyllodocida; family Nereididae; genus Platynereis; species Platynereis dumerilii. Next base: position 3,244,923 of record JAPTHN010000004.1, read on the forward strand.
TATTCCAGTACTGTCAGGCTGATTAGACTTTGTTACGGACCTTAGAAACCCCGGCTCCATTGTAAATTCCCAGGCTGATGTTTCCGGAAATAGTTTTATTCTGCTCGTCAACACAGGAGAGCTGGAAAAAGGAGAGTTCCACTAACGCCCGCTGTTGGATATCCTCATTTAAGGCAAACTGAGAATTCCTTATTGAAACTTTTCCTTCTTCTAATTTGGTCACAGTCTGCTCAGTAACTGTCAATATTAGCTGGTGCTATCATAAACCAGACAATCCTCATTCGAAATCAATAAACACAAAAGCCAAATATTAACGTTATTTTCTATAGTTTATTTCATGGTAAGTTCATGCACATCTAAGAGCTACAGTCATGTTTTATTTTTAAAATCTAAAATAAAACATTAGTTCTAAACTAAATATCAGCATACCGAAAAGACTATCAGGAAGGAGCCCGAAGGACTCACACTTGGGACAGGCATATGATATATATACTTCATTTCGTTACGTACAAAAATAGCAAGTGGTATACAACGACAGAGATTACAATGCATATCCACTTGGCATAGGTTATAAACGTTCTAACAGCTTTCCTCAATTTAGCTGATAAATATATCTATAGCAAATTAAGAATTGTTCGCTTCCGGGTGTGCCCTCTGAATGTGTTTGGCTAGAGTGTGTCGAGTGACACATCTCATCTGACAAACAGGGCACACATGAGTTTTACTTCTACACTTTTCCAGATGCTCAGCATACGCCACATGGTTGACAAAGATTTTCCCACATAATTGACACGTTTCCACCTGAGTTCCGGCCGGAACGCCAAAGGAACCCTGGATGGATTCCGGAACAGGTCCCCGAACGAAACCTCGGTGTGAACCCGCAGTCATGTGCCTTTGTCTGAAACCTGCAAAGACACATAATTACATGTTAGAGATGCTGACGTTTCAGAAAAATTTTAAGTTTCATCATTCTTATAGTACGATAATTTACATGATTCCTTACAGGCCCTATATACTATAAATGAACATGTGACATCACATGCCATTTTAATATCACTCTTTTCCTCGATATCAACAACGTGACGTGTCAAAAAAGGTATCTTGTATTAGTTCCATGTTCTTTTCAGGTGAAAAACAACCCTCTTGTGGATTTGTGGATTTTAAAGTCCTTCATCCAGTAGTGTAGAGATAGGCCAATGTGCATTTTGATGTAATCCCTTAGGCATATTTCAGTATTAAGCCTAAATTTTTCTCTGGTCAAATAAGTAAATACATATATACCTAATTAATGCAGATTTTCATAGTAATAAGATTGATCCTGGGAATATGATGTTCCTTTCTTCTTCAAATTATCAAATCATTGAAGAGTTGGGACAAACTTTAGTGTACCACAACTCATTGTCTCAAAGTTAGTTCTACACTGTCAAAAAACAAGAATTTATCGAGAAAAAAAAAAAACAGCATTGCATATGGATAGGCCTACTTCACCTGATAAATTATATTATTTTCTATTGTTCCTTTCTATTGTTCTGTTCTGCTTTGTTCTTTTATATTCCATTCTATTGCATTCCATTCTGTTCTATTCCATTCTATTGATTTATTCTACTTTCTCTTCTGTTCTATTCTATTCCTTCTATTCTTAAGGCAATTTGTAGCAGTTCAATCTCCTCCAATGTGACCACCATCTTTCAGGGTTCCCATTCTTTTGCCAATTTCAAATTCAAGGCTTTTTCCAGGTTTTTCAAAGCTGCCAAAACCAATTTTCAAGGTCTAAACCTACAATTCTTTCAAACTGATTTTGCGCCCCGGACAGTCGTCGAAGTCCACAATTTGTTGGACCGTTTCAATTTTGGCAACAGAACCCCAAATTCCAGACTTTTTCCAGTTTTTTTGGTGGAAATATCACATTTTCCAGGTTTTTCCAGGCCGGGAAAAGCACAACACAAAATTCTAGGTTTTCAAGGTTTTCCAGGTTAAGTGGGAACCCTGATCTTTGCACCCTTGACATGCAGCAAGACAGGAGAGCCTAAAATTGTCTATATCACCAGTCGCAACTACACCATCAAGAAGTAAGATTTCAAGCTATATCAGGATATTTTGTAAAGAATGCTCTATTACTACATTCAGGTTATTTTGTAGAGGATTTTTCCTTATCATACTTTCTATTATTTTATCCTCTGTCACTGACATCATCCATGCATACATATTTTATGCTGTAAATAACACGTTTACACAATAATTGTATGTATTGAAACCCCTAAACCACTGATTTTACTGATCAATCAAAACTAATTTACCATAGCACCCGCACTATTAGTAGTCTGTACAGTATACAGCTGTCATTAACTGAAGTTCTATCAATTGTCTTCTGAGTACGCACGGGTCAACCATCAATTCGTCATCACATTTGTATTTTCCAACAGTTTCCGACTTTCGGGTGATGAATTCATATATAATGTAATAATTTCTGCCCCTTCAATCTCCACATGTCTGCCCTACACATTTGCATCTGTAGCACACAGCCCACCCCAAGAGCAACAATGCTATTTTTCTGCAGTCGCACCTATACCAATGTTGAAATCTGGTTTGAAACATACTGAACCATGTGAAAATAAAATGTACGGCACTAAGTATATTCCCTCTTTTAAAAAAACTACATATTATCACCAGACACAAGCAGTACAGGTAATCATCTTTTCTTTAAAAAATTACTAGAAATTATTTACAACAAAAATGTTTCGGTTTAGATCAATTTATTCCCCAGCAGTGCAAAACAAGCCAGGTGGCTTAAAGAAGTAGACTACTTTAATAATATATTAAGGTTCATAATTTGAAATTTATTATTATTTTTTCTATATATATGTATACACAGATATAAACATTAAATTGATTGCTAAATCATCAGTATACTGGAAAAAACATTACATACAAGCAGATATTTGTGAATTTAACTTAGAACTGTTACAACTATACCAAAACAGAAAAACACTGACACAAACTGTAATGGATGTAATGTGTGAACTTAACAAGATCTATCACAAATAATAATATAACAATCCATAACAACTGAAATCAAACTACACATTTTAACACAAAGGCTTATCGAATATTTTCCAGTCATATTGTAACTATAGCTTACAGCTGCAGGTGGTAAAATTTGCAATCAACTACATTGCATCTTAATCAATCAATAATATAAAAAATTATTACGTAGAGAAAGTCAAAGTCACTTGGTTTGATTAGACTTCTCGATCATGCTTATCCACATTTTGCGAAAACTTGTTCCGAGCCGTGACAAAGAATCATCTCACAAGTTGCATTTATAATGATGGTTAAATTTCTACAGTACTTAAGACTCCAGCAGTGAAGTTTTGTTCTGAAGTTTTTTGATAAGTAGCGCTACATATATACAAGACTGGCCCAAAGCATAACATTTTCCTTAATCAATATGTCTCGTTATAAGGAATTTTAAGATCTGGATGAGCCCCGTTCGCCTCTTTAAAGTCGGTCATTAAATTGCAGGTTTAAGACTCCAGAGCTCCGCGACATTTCGTGAAAATTTGTTCTTAACTTGTTTGTTAAATAGCTAGTATCAATCAGTCTAGTTATTAGGAATTTTAAAGTCAGGATGAGCCCTGCTCAGATGCCTCGTTAGAGTCTGCCTGGAGACGCATCTCAACTGACACACCGAGCAGACGTGACTCTTGCTGCGACACTTTTTGGAATGTTCCTCGTACGCTTCATGGTTGATAAATATTTTTCCACAGAGGCCGCAGGTCTCGACTCGAGCGTTGCTCGGAACACCGAGGCCGACCGCCTCCTGGTGGGAGATCTGAATGAACCCTGCAAAGACACGGATAATAACGGAGGTTAGATTTCGATGAGATAGCCGCAATACTAATGCTATGTAACTGCTACTGGCAATGCCAGACACATTCTCCTTATTTGAAAGAGCTTCAACAGTGTTAAAAAAGTATAGTCGAAAATGTCATAATGAGTTTATTTTATGCCATTATGTACATCTATTTTGACTGAGCTTTGTCGCACCTCACACATTCTTTGACATACTCCCTCATACTTTTGTGCGAGAAGGAGACCACCTTGCAAGACTCGTGAAAATTTATAATACAGTAATGATAAGTTTTTTTATATATCACCAATTAATGCAGTATCAATTGTCTTCGATATATCCCTAGTCACGTGTGCCATCAGAGATTATCAAAGTTTCCAAAATAAAAATACTAAAGGACATTCGTATGAAGCCTAAATTATTATTACAACCACATTCTAAACTGGAAGTTCTGTAGGATCTTAAATCTTCTTCATGGATGCAATACTGTCAGCCTTGGCCATATTGGGTTGAATCAGTAGTGTTGAGAAACACTGACTGCCTCACTGGCAGTGATTACTCCTCCATACAAAGTTTGCTTATACAGAATATTAGAGCTCTTTGCAGATTGGCGGTCCTCCAGAAAATTTTTTATTTCTTATTTTCAACAGGCAAAGTGGCTTTACCACGACATTGACAGTTTTCTGTTGGTCTCCTTATGTTCTAATTTGATAAAGTACCTTAAGTCATTAAATTAGTTTGTTTATTGTCACGTATTCTGCTGGACATGATAAGCACTGAATCAACTGATTAACCATAACTGACACAAACGAAATATTTTTAATCCAATGACATCACACAACCAACTTGGAAGTTAATTTTGAAACTGTTTGGACCGTCTGCAAACAGCTATAAGTGACCTCCTCACCTACTATTTAGGTTGGATGGTCACAGGCAACTCTCCCCGTTTCTCGTGCATCTTGCGATGTTTGCGAAAGTTTGAGGGGTCGGCCATTCGCATATTGCAAACGTCACAAGTGAATGACTTTTGTTTGCACTTTGCAACATGTTCCTCATAGATGGCTCTGTTTATGTAAACCTTGCTGCAGAGCGGACAACGGCCGTGAAATGAGAACTGGTTTGGATCCATCATGATACTAGTAACGCCCCCTGGTGTCACGCCTGAAAGAACAAAGAAAATCGGAGTGAGGAACTGCGTTAGAATTACAGTAGGTGTCGTTAAATCGTTCGCTTATATGTAAACGTATCAAGTTGTGATATATATATACAAAGATAAAAGTTCCTCACACTTCCATAAGTTAATACCACTTAAATTGTTTGGTTCAACTGTTTCTCCTTGGCTCTCAATTACACTTCTAGATGGGCTCCTCGACGGTGGCAAATAGTTGCCTTGTATTGGAAATCGTCCTATTCAGTGTCAGGGACATCAGCGAACATAACTGGTTTCGTTTATACCCAAATTGGTTATATGTTACAGCCGTTGATGGTAAGCCCAAGCAAGCTGTGAACCCATTCACCATCAAATACTTCTTTCTCTCTCTATATTCAAGAAATGCTTTTCACTTTGTCAACTAAAGCTACTCATCTAACTCATGTTCGGTATTGACACCTATCAGTAGAATGACTTAACAACATTACGAAAACCCATGTTAAACATTGATACAATCCAGTGCAGGTGGTGAGGCAACTAGAGCCAGGATCAAACCCCCAGGACCCAAGTTCTGAGCTCACATCTGGCATGTGGAACGAATACTGACAATAATACTTATATATATAAATGTCCTTGATATGGAAAAGATTTATAAGTCTCCCTCTCAATTATTCTTAGCCCTAAAAACAAAGGCTGCCACAAGATGGCAGCCATCTTTGATTTCCAATCATGTTCCTGATCCATACCCACAGGCCAATGCCTGTACCAAATATCATAACTATAAGCGAAATACCAAGGTCACAGCGGGCAGTTACACAAACCTTAACCAGGGCAATGACACCAATGATGACGACGATCGATCAGATCCTGCTATTCCTCATGCATGTAGGCCCATTTATAATTATATCTGAGAATCAGTGGTTTTGCTCAGGACAGTGAAGGTTGGTCAGTTTGATGATCTGTTATCTGAGAATGGAGTGATTCAAGTGAATATGACTCTAATTTGAAAATCACCATTTGCTGAAATTAAATGGATTTTCATCGGGCTAAAACGACAAAATCGATTAGTAAAATATAGTAAACTTTATTCACAAACTAAAAGAAAATGAACCCAAATAAGCATAACTTAACATTTTATAGTCTTCTAGATCTATACAACATTAAAATAAAAGAAACTCATCAGTTCCTGTGTAGCAATTCTTCGATCAGTAGCCTGTATAAATTGTCTTCAATATTACCTTCTACATATCTTCTCCTAAAGGTTCAACTGACATCAGTATGTGTTGTTACAATAAATCTATTAGTTTGCAGTTTTACCAAAAGTTTTCTCTAGCTCAAACAGGAAACACATCTCTCCCTTTCCGTTGAGAAAAATAATTTTTCTAGATGCCACTTGCACATACAGTATGTATATTATATAAATATTTGATGGTGAGGAGTCCAATATAGAGTATAATTGGATGAGTCCAATATAGTTTTTCTGAGTCCACAAAATTTTTTCTTGGTGTTGCTGCAGCAGGGCACAGCAGAAGGTGTTTCCTCTCAGGTCCTCCCTCACGGACCTATAACATGGCAGTAAAACTCCTCACTGCACAATATAACTTCTCACTGTCCAATATAACTTTTCACTGTCCAATATAACTTTTTCTCTGCCTAATACAGCAAGGATATTATCCAAGAATACTCGCTTGTGATTGGCTGACACAATCCGAGTGGAGAATATATATATATGACGTTTCTGTGGTCTACAGTTATAAACAGTCAAAAGAGACTTCTCAAAATACAGTGATGATTCTTCAGTCAATCATAGGGTCCTCATTTGCATAAATTACCTATTTAGGCTATTTTGGTTAGGCAAAGATTCTCATGTCTTCGATAATCCGATTGTTCATCAAACCTTTTCCCAGGAACTTCAAGGATTTCACAGAAAATCTTTTAGTTTAGTCATTGCTTTAGTCAGTCTTAGATCAGTGAGATATATATAATATGGAAGTTTCAACATGTTGATATGAAGTAGGGGAGAGCGGGGCACCATGAGCCACGGGGCACCATGAACCATGGCCCCTACAAAAAAAACGGCGAGATAGAACTGCTCGATAGGAAGACCATATTTTCCTTTATTAGTGTACTACTGGCTAGGGTAGCAATCATAATCTTTCTTTTCAATGTAGGACCAAGAATTGAAAAAATACTTTTGGCCAGTGAATTTGAGTAAAAAGTAAACATATTGGGCAGTGGAACTTTTACTTCTGGTACTTCAACTATTTCCGGCATCATCATAAAACTTAGTCTTCTTAGAGAAGGTAAGGCATGTGCTAGGATGATGTCATAACATTGATACTATGATAAACTGGAAAATGGTGATATGCACTAATAAATGAAATTTACAAATGGGGCACCATGAGCCACATGGGGATAGGGCACCATGAGCCAATTTCTATAAAGTTTTAATGTACAATTAAAGCTGAATTGTAACAACAACTCTACTGTTGTAAGTCCAGAACTATAGTGCAAGACATCAGCCGCTGTTTAGGACACATTTTTGCAATTTCATAGAAAAATATGTAAAATCCATCTGATCCATAATGTGGTGTATGCCAAGGGAAAATTTCAAGTAAAACATCTTGTTTATGAGGTATCAGTTCTTCACAGTTGAATGAGAAGGATAATACATGTACGTAAACAGCCCCCATGCCATGGCTCATGGTGCCCGTCGGGGCACGATGAGCCGCTAGACTACATTTCTTAAAGACAATGTTTTGACTATTTAAGAATTAAGAATATAATGTAACAACACTGGATATTGTAGCCAAGAGGTCTTGCTATGATTATATAAAGCAACCAGCTATTTACCATTGAAACTTTAGGCTCAGGAGCTTAATTTCAGAAAAGCGGCTCATGGTGCCCCGCTCTCCCCTAGGCATGATATTGTGTTAGTCAGTCACAAGAAGATCTCTATCAAATGTTTTAGAACTTCATTGCTCGGTTTTAGCATGAAGCTTCACGTGCCTTCGATAGTTCAACCGTTCAATAAACCTTTCACTTTATTCTTCACAGCAATTGTACAGGGTGTCTACAGAAAAAGAGGACAGTCACTTTTCTTCTTTTTCACACTCATATAAGTTCAGAATTTGGTGATAAGTCTAACATAATAATGGATTTGACAGTCAGCCATATTAGGTCTATTACAAATGTGTTTATTTGTGAATTAGATCACTATTAAAGGCAAAATGCAAGCATGATATGCAAAAGTGCTTGCATTGCTCTAAGCTGAAAAAGGTCGTCCTGTTTTCCTCATTCTTGATGATAAATTTTTCACTATTTATGGTGCTTGTGAGACTAGGAATGATGCATGTGTGATTAGTGGGACATTTGCTGATGCTCCAGCTGCCGATAATTAAATTCAGGACTTAACACTTAGTCTTTAACATGGAGTCATCTGATGACAAGAAAATCACAAAAATGTCTCAAATAAACCATTGACCAGAGTGCCAGAATCCATGCAATTGTTTATAATAACATTCTGAAACTATTTGGGGTGCCATGGCGTCAGACGAGAAACTCTTTTGTTGGCAAAATCATCTTCCTGCAAGGTGTAGCACCTGTTCATACTGCGAAGAAGACTCCGGAGTGCCTCAAAACAAGCCTCCTGAGCCAGGTAGAGTGCCACCCCTTGTCTCTTGAGCTGGACCCAGTGGATTATTCAGTTTGGGCAAATTGGGAGATACAATCCAGCAAGTTATCGCAACTCTCGCATTAAAGTTACAGGCCTCCGCCATGTCTGCAAGGGGCAAAATGTTTGTGGAGAGCATCAAACACGCTTTTGCATCATTTATGTCTCATCTGCAGAAAGTTACCACATCTAGGGGTGCGAATAATGGGTAATTTGACTGTTCTGAATATACTGTTCATATACAAATCATGTTTTGTTGAATAATGATGCTTGGCACAACATAAAATACAAACAAATCCAATTGTGTTGACTGTCCTCTTTTTCTGTAGACACCCTGTAAACATTATTTAGCCATACAGCTTCAGTCAGTTGATAGGATCACCATAAAATTTTAATTCTGCATCTAACTTCATTGCTTAGCTTTGGCATGAAGTTTCAAGTGTCTTCGGTGGTTTGACCGATCATAAAACCTTTCCAATAAATCCACAGCAAGTATTTGTATTATTCAGCCATACAGTTTTAGTCAGTCTATAGGATGACCATCAAATTGTGCATCTAACTTCATTGCTTAGCTTTAGCATGAAGCTTCAAGTGTCTTCGGTGGTTTGACCGATCATAAAACCTTTCCAATTAATCCACAGCAAGTATTTGCATTATTTAGCCATATAGTTTCAGTCAGTTTATAGGATGACCATCAAATTGTGTATCAATCTTCATTGCTTAGCTTTGGCATGAAGCTTCATATGCCTTCGATAGTTCAACCGCTCAATAAACCTTTCCATTTAATCCACAGCAAGTATTTGTATTATTCAGCCATACAGTTTTAGTCAGTTATAGGATCTCTATTTGTATCTAACTACATTGCTTAGCTTTAGCATGAAGCTTCATATGCCTCCGATGGTTCGACCGATCATTAAATCGTTTCCCACACTCCTCACAGACAAAAGATTTGGAGGCACACTTCAAGACGTGTTCGTCAAAGATAGACTTGTTGACGTAGACGTGTTGACAATACGGACAGACTCCTTGGAACGCCCCTTGGTATGCAAACGGTTGCTGCTGGAACGAGGCTGTTGCCATGGAAACCATACCTGGAATAAAAGAATGGAACACCATTGGTAACAGCCGTAATGTATGTCAAACAACCGAAAGCATATCCTTAAACGTATCATTCCTTATCAATTTATTGTATGGCCTACAGTCCTCATTATTGTAATCAAAATCTTTCGATGTACCATGCGTGCGGTCAACATCCATGGGTGTCACTCCGTGTGATTGGTACCCTCTCGATATTCTTTTGCATCTTCATATTTTAAAGGCGATAACCTGCCTTATGAATCACTCAGTACAAAATAGCGTTTGAGCAATGAGGTAAATGACATGTAGCCTACTTAATCATACCAAAATTTGTCCACTGTCATTTCTGCATTTGATATGCTGACTAACACCACTGATTGTAATCCACTTTTACCAAAAACTACACCAAGTCCTTACTGAGACTAACTGAGACTAACGACAATGTGCCTGTATTAATAGTTTTCCTCTATAAATTCTTCATCTGGGCCTACTGTACTTCAATCATCATTTTATGAACCCATACGGCAACTTGAATTTTGTCGCATTCTGAATCTCTTCAAGTTCACACAAATATGAGAACTAATTGAACTAAATAATATCATGTACCTCTAAATCATCTAAATATCTTTTCCCTGCATTATATCCATCTACTGTGCAGCTTGTTTATGGATCTTCATATGTCGGCTGAGGTTGCATCTCATCGTAAATCTCTTTCCACACAGTTGGCAACTGAACCCTTGCTGACACTTTGTCAAATGCTCTTGCAGGATCCTTTCGTCCGTGTAAATCTTTCCGCAGTATTGACAAGTCCTCCCGTGCTGGGGGTACACGTCTGACTGCATCATGGAAGCCTGACCGGGAGCAACGCTCGTCTGATTACTATGCGGAAGATTTTGAAGATTTTTGCTCGTATTTCGATTGAGTAGGTTGGCGTTAGAGAAGCTCATTCCATATCCACCTGGAAGACAGAAAGAAAACTGACGTCAAAAGGTGAATTTAGAATATAACCACTGATTCACATTACTACTCTATTCACGTACGGTGAGTTGATGACATTTGTTTAAAAAATCTCCACCATTATTCAATTAATTAATAGTCAGATGGAAATTCAAAACGGTAGGCTATACAGTATACATTGGCCTAAGACACATACCTGGGTATAATGTGTCCGATATCACATTCCAGAATGAAACACTGCAGGCGAAAGAGAATTTTCTATCCTTTCTTTACTGGTTGTTCCATCTTAGAAGCTGATGGAGGTACATTAATTAATTTCCACTCTTCAATCTCACTGAAGCATATTTGTCTGTCAATGTATCGTCTCCTTATCTCTTAATTCATCTATGCATTTGAAGGCAGATTCCACCAAGTCTGCTACAGTAGCCTGCAAGCTATAATGCAACAGAGAATCTCTCTCAATCTTTCGATTGCCTCGCAAGAATATGTTTTAAGACAACTGATACATTTGAATCTTAACCTTTATTTCTAAGTGGAAACATGAACTTAGAACAGACAAAACATAAGAACATAAACATCAAATCAAGACATACACAGTGTAACACATACAGTGCAATAATATAGAAATATCTTTCAGACATTTTAACCACTTAAATCTATGCAGCAATATACCATGAATCTTATATAACTTTATACATGTATGCAATAATAACAGTTTGTCCGTGATTCGCCTAAAGTTCAATCAGTTCATTAATCACCATGCAACAAATAATATGAAAATATTATCAATATCAGTAGTTTAACCACTGAAATCTATGCAGCAATATACCATGAATCTTATAGTAACCGTAATAATAACAGTTTGTCCGTGATTCGCCTAAAGTTCAATCAGTTCATTAATCAAAAATCTTCAAATGCAACTGTGTAAAGCTGCATGGCAACACTTTCCAGTTTTCTGAACTCAAAGACTAATTTTCACTTCTCCATGACTGATATCTAAATTACATCCCAAAGACTGATTTCCATGTCTCAAAGACTAATTTCTCTCAATGATCAATTTCCATACGTCTCAGTTACTTTCATATGTCTCAGTGACTAACTTTTGTATGTCCCAATGACTTATTTCCATGTCTCCATGACTAACCACATCTCCTTGACGAATTTCCATACATATGTCAAAGACCAATATCCACATGTATCTGTGACTGACTTCCATACCTCCCGATGACTAATTTCCATAATAAATTATGTCTAAGTGACTAATTTCCATAAATGTCTCCATGACTAATTTCCATGTCTCAATGAATAATTTTCATTTCTCAGATACTGATTTCCAAGTCTCAGTCATGTGTCTCAATGACTAATTTTCACAACAAATCATGCCTCAATGACTAACTTTCATATGTCTCAATGACTAATTTCCATTATAAATCATGTCTCAATGACTAACTTTCATACGTCACAATGACTAATTTTCATATGTCTCCAAGACTGATTTCCATATCTCCAAATGACTAATTTCCATTATAAATCATGCCTCAATGACTAACTTTCATACGTTGTCACAATGACTAATTTTCATATGTCTATGCAGGTTCTTCTTCATTGTAAATCTTTTTCCGCAAATTCCGCAAGAGATTCCTTTTTGACACTTCTCAACGTGAGAGGCCATCACGAGGTCAGACGTGAAAATGTGTCCGCAGTACGGACACGTCATTGGAGCTACGGATCCCGCGGGAACAGGGAGAGTGCGTTGTCCGAATGGAGAAGGATGATAGCCACTCAAGCCTGGAAGAAAGAAGAACTGCCTTAGAATATGATAATTCTGCAAACTACATCGCCAAAATTGTGGGGAAGATCAAGAGGAAATAACTAACAACATTTCAGTTATATCATTTCATTCTTAATACTAGAATGAAAACAACTCAACTAGACACGAAAGAAACAAATCACTACAAGGATTTCATCATCTGCCACGGGTATTCCAACACATTCCAATGAAATGACCGAACTTCAAATAAAACGAGTTAGAAAAATCAAATCATTCAGACTGAAAAAAGATGTTATAATTGTTGCAGTAGTGTGCAATATCCTCTCTTAATATCCTTAACGCTATTTCTTTCTCTTCCCTTTTCATTTGTATCAAAATGTGTCTCTGTTCTCTTTTTATCTCATGCTTAATTCACTTTCCTGGTCACTCCTTCCTATCTTTGTCACATAATTGCAAGACTCTGCATTATGAGACTTTTGGGGAGTATTTATTCTTTAAAAATGTATATATATATATATATCTTAAATTAATCAACAACACACCTCAAAATAGATCCTTCTTGTCCTGTGTAATATGTTACAAATGATTCGTCTTCATATGTCGCTGTAAATTAGTCCGCAGCGTGAATCGCTTTCCGCAAATCTGGCATGAGACGCCTTTCTGGCACTTTTGCATGTGCGACTGAAAGACGTCCTGGCCGATAAATACGTGTTTACAGAACTGACAGATCAGGGGGGCGCCACCCACCCCTTGGCCTGGCGCTTGCGCCCCCTGGGGTACTGAAAATGGTCCGGAATGCTGGCCTCCCCAGTAACCTGAAAGCAGTAATGGGATAATTTGTAAATGACGGTTGCGATTGCTTAATTCAGATGATGCCTTAATCAATATAATTTTGGTTTTGATCTATTAAGAAGCAATGAAAAAACAATTGCCTACCAATTTTAATACAAGACCAACTATTATCAGGTTGTGAGGGCCACCAGGGCTAAGCTCACAAAGAAGAAGAAGAAGAATTGGAGATTCTGGCTGCTTGTCTTAAGTACCTTTGTCTTAGCACCAGGTTTCCAGGAACTGTTGATTAGCATGTCACTCAGATGGCCACATTGGCCAGACTACGCAAACTTGGCAGTGGAAAATCCAGCTGAGCAATGTCGAGAAATGCATTTTCTTTGATTTTATGACGCAACCAACTAGATGTTCTAAGCCACTGTGTGCAGCAGCTCTGGCACCAAAGCAAGGTTTGTAACCATTACTCTTGTTGTAATCTCACTCTCAGACAAAAACTCTGTCGCAGATTCATCGCAATTCATCATGAGTAAATTGCTTTTCACCAAGATGATCAAAGAGTCCGACCCAAGCTTGTACATGTTTTATGAACAAGGATAGTGCCATACTGAACACAGAAGTAAGATAAGTTTCAGTCAGACACATTTTATTCAATTTTTATACAAGCATCATGGCTACATTCCATGATATATCACATGATAGTATTACATTTAATAATCAGTTTCATCACAAAAGTATCAAGAATAATACAGAGCATGATGGTCAGCATCAACAAAAATAATTTGGCAAGTTTATCTAGATGTTCTGTAATATATACATAGCAGACTTAAACTCCTTAAAACTTTTGACACCCTTACTTAACAACTACCAGAACGTATGTACATGGAGATAACTACCATTCTAACATAACCATTTAAGTATACGAAACAAGTCGTCTTCTCGAGTTAAGCAAGGAAACCTATGAACGACCTTGAACAACTATGAACAACATATCAAAAACCAATCAAATCAAAAGCCACTATCACTAGGCTTGTCACATAATGGGACTAAATCATGATTAATTTTCAAAGATATTTGCAGCTAAACAGGGAATCACTTCTTAGTATTCCAGTAAAATAAATATAAATTCCTACACACGCAATAAATGAAAGATGTCTACATTTTACCTCTAAATCATACATTTCTCTGAGGGAGGCAATAATGAAAAGTCCAATTCTTCACAATATTCTGGCTTTACGGGCAACCATTGGGCAGTCTGAACCGTCTTAACTTTGTTACTATTGTACAAGTAAGTTTTTACGTTCTATGTGTTGTTCTAACATGACGCTGTAGCGTGCTACGGAATGTATGATGTTCTATGAAACATATTTCTTTCAGAAGTTTCAACGTCTTCTTTCTTTGCAATATTCCTGCTATAATTTTATGAGCAACTGCGTTTGTGCTTTGTACCAGATACACTTCTTTGAGGCTCACTGGAAAGTTTCAGGTCTATTCCTTCGCGATATTCTTGTTGTGTTTTGTCACTATTTGTACCGGAAAGTTTTTACCTTCAGCGAACGAAGTTCGAAGAAGGTATTGTAATCACTTGGGTAAAAATGTTGTCCGTCCGCCGGGCGGGCGGGCGGGCGGGTGGGCGGGCGGTTAGATAGTTTCCGGGCCAGCACTCGGCCTCCATTGAGTGTACATGGATGAAATTTGGTACACATATAGCCTGTATGGTCTAGTTGTGCCTTTTGATGGTCTAATTGATAGATATTCAATACCTTTTGAAATAATTGAGAAAATATAAAAATTATTTTTGTTCGTTTCCGGGGCAAATCTCAGTCACTATTGCATGTGCACTTATGAAATTTGGTACAGATGTGGCCTATATGGTCTAGTTGTGCCTTTTGATGGTCTCATCGATGGATATTCTATACTTTTTGCAAAAATTTGGAAAATAGAAAAATATGTATTTTTTTAGTTTTTTGGGCTGAGACTCGGTCACTATTGCATGTAAATGGATAAGGTTTGGTACACACATGGCCTATAAGGTCTAGTTGTGCCCTTTGAAAGGTCTGGTGAAAAATATTAAATGCTATTTGAAATATTGAAAAAAAAGAGAAAAAATATATTTTTTGTTTCTGGCCCAAGACTTGGTCACTATTGCATGTACATGGATAAAGTTTGGTACACATATGACTTATGTGGTAAAGTTGTGCCTTTTCATGGTCTGACTGATACATATTCTATACTTTTTGTAATATTGAGAAAAAATATTAAAAATACTTATTTTCTTATAGGAGCCAAAACATGCCCACTATTGCATATAAAGCAATGCCATTTCCTACACGTATCACCTATAAAATGTAGCAGTACTTTTTGACTTGTATTTAACACTTTTGGAATGATCGGAAAAAAATTGGTGCATGCATAAAACCATACCATAATATAAGTAAATTAGTATAATAAGGCCTTTCCCTGCTTTTACAAACCCTGGCAAGCACACAGGTAGATCGCAGGGCAGCAGGCAAATAACAGATAATAGAATGCCATTACTCGACCACTGTTGCATAACTATAATATACGGAATTTGGTAAACACACCAATTTTATGATGTAATTGTAATCTTCTAAATGTGTTATTCGCTGAAGGTTTGCTGCTGCGCAGCCTATGTTTACATTTTATACATTGATCAAACGTGAAGAGCGCTGCAGAATGGATATGATGTTGTATGAAAAATAATATATTTCTTTGAGGAGTTTCAATGTCTAAATCTTGGTGCTATTATTGCTGTATGGGCAACCTCTGAACTCCCTCTATGAATTATTGTACCAGTAATTTTTTACATTTTATGCATTGTTCTAACATGTCGCTGAAGTGCGCTACGGAACGTGAATCTTTTCCCGCAAATTTCAACTTCTATGATGTTGTATGAAATAATATATTTCTTTGAGGAATTTCAATGTCTATAACTTCATGATATTCTTGCTATATGGGCAAGTTGAAGTTTTTACGTTTTATGCATTGTTCTAACATGTCGCTGAAGCGCGCTACGGAACGTGAATCGTTTCCCGCAAATTTCACACCCGTAAGAGTCTTTACACTTCATGACATGTTGGTTGTAGACGTCTTGCCCTATGTAAATACTCCCACAGTACGGGCATTGTAAACCGTTTCCGGGATTCCCGGGGTTCCCCACTTTGCCGGATGCCAAATTTGGAGCGTAGTACCCTGAAATACAGGAGAGGAGAATTATGTAATTTCGAATGACTTTTTTCTTATACTAATTAGATTAAAATGAGTTATAAGTATTAGGAAAGGTGTTTCAAAATTGCCAAGTGGTTAGGCGGATCCTTCGACAGTTACAATTTTTTCGATTGATTCCTGAACTTCAAGGTCACTAAGCTTCACTTTGGCTCTGACAAATGTACCTAGCATTCCTTGTGCATTGTTGCCCTAAATATATAATGTATCTCTGGCCTATTAGGCCCAGTCAAATTATTCTCAGACACAGCAGCAGTTCAGAAGACCCGGGCCCCGCGGTTTGCTATTTGTGGGCCACCACGGACTATTTTACTACTATTTTTTGTAGCCATGCTATTTTACAATGAGATCAGCATACAATCCAGTCTTCACATTATTAACAGTCCACATATATATCCATATTAATTTTGTTTACATCCCATCTCAGTCTACACACTCTTTATGCACGGTCTTAATGTGTCTCTTATAATTCCCAACAGTCGATATGGGCGCTTGGCAAATTCTACAGGTGATGGTCTGTCGCTTGCTACAGAACTCCACGTGGTTCCGCATAAAGAGATTGGACTGCAAGAAAATCTTGCTACAGTGGGGGCATTGGAGGATATCGTTCGGAGCAGGTTCGGTCCGGGAAGCAAAGTTAACGGCCGCGACTTGGTTCAGATGCAAGACTCCTGAAACGAGCAGCAGAAAAACAGGGTCAGATATAAGGACAAGATCTGAGATAAGGATAAGGTTTAATCTAAGAGGCGTCAAGATAACATATCATCTAAGATAAGAACCATCATGATATGACATCATCTAAGATAAGAACCATCAAGATAACATATCATCTAAGATAAGAATTAAGATATCATCAAGACAAGATATCATCTGAGATAAGAACCGTCAAGATAAGATATCATCTAAGATAAGAACCATCAATTAAGATTCAAGCTAAGAGGCATTATGACATCATCTAAGAACTATCAAGATAAGGGTGACCAGGCGATAATGAAATCACTACATCTCCAACAAGTAGATATCTCCTCTACCTCCGCAGTGATATTTATCTTTGAGAGGTAGACCTCCAATGCCCATAAATATTCTACAAGGTCAAGTAAATTGTGTCTGGAGCAGAATAAACCAAACTTTGACCCCACACAATCAGTCAATCGCTAACCTAATTCGTATCTATCTACTGCAATATGACGGCAATCTCAATCAATCAGCGGGAAAACCTAAAACCCGGGACGAGCGCCCGGGACGACACGGGACGCCCGGGACGGACTAATTGCCGTGACAGCATTCCGGGACAGCCTTTGCTGACTGTAAATGGTTATAGTTAGACAGCTATTTGACGTACAGAAATGGCAGACCACTTTTTAGAAAGCTGAGATGATTACCTATCGATGTGAATTAATAAAACAAACTTGAAAAACTTTTTTCCATGAAAATATGACAATTTTTCACAAAATTACACCAAAAATTATTTTGCAAAGTGAAAAAAACATGAAATCTTAAAATCTTTTAAGGTTCATTTCCCCACCTTTGGTATTGATGAAACTTGGCCTATCATCTGGTATGAATGTTATCAAATTCTAGGTACCAATATTATTTGGTTCCTATGTTCCAAAGACCTAAAATGAATTTAAAAAACATTTACTCCATGCAGCGTACTTCTGAAAAATACCTGTAGGCCTAGCACCTCTGCTAGAATTCTCCAGTTGGCCTAATACCAACAATTTTACACAAAAACAACAGAATTAATTATTCATTGCAGAACTATCTTGTTCTTCAATAACTCTGTTAATATGTAGGAATTATGCACACTCATCAAGCATGCAAAGTTCAGGAATCTTGTACTTCTGTAGTTATATATTCTCTCTATCTCTATTTCTCTATCTTTCTACAGATAGCTCTCTGGAGCTATAGGATCTGTTGTTTTTTTTCTTTGATGTCACGACAGTCCTAAAAAGCATCTATAACAATAATATAGCTAAAATTAAGTTGGAATTTGTGTCATTGTTAGACCTGTATATCATAAGAAATGTTGTAAAATTTAAATTTAATTTCTCTTCTCTTCCAGCAAATGTTTTAGTTGATCTTAAGCCTGCTAATTGCAAATGATTTCATTGGTTGTGATTTTGGTTTTCAAAGCAGTCTAACCAAATGTGGCCGGATCTCAATGTTTTTCATGCAGTGATCCTTAATTTCATGGCCATACCTCAATTTGAAGTAAGTTTTTGAGCTGTTTTAAAATGTGTGCATGTTTAAGTTTGAGCAGCTTAGTTATATTGGAATTTGAATAGATAGATATAGGTAGATAGGTAGATAGATAGATAGATAGGTAGATAGGTAGATAGATAGATAGATAGATAGATAGATAGATATAGATAGACAGATAGATAGATAGATAGATAGATACAGAATAGTATACACAGGCAACTCACACAAGGTTGTGATATAAAGTTAAGGTTGAGACAAAAAAAGTTGCATAAAATAAACTCACTGACAAACAAGGTTGATTATCTATAAAAACTAACAGAAAAATTGAGAATTAAAGTTTCTCTAGAGATAGAACATGACCTCAGCTTTCTAAAAAGTGGTCTGCCGTTTCTGTATCTCAAACGGTTGTTCCTCTTTCAGCTAAATCTCATTAAATTTACTGTCCCGGAACTCTGTCCCGGCAATTAGTTCGTCCCGGGTGTCCCGTGTCGTCCCGGGCGCTTGTCCCGGGTTTTAGGTAGTCCCTCAATCAGCAACCACTTTCTCAGCGACAATGAAGATATGATATCAGTCTTGAAGGGTCTCCAATGTCCATATATACAGGTATTTGATAATTATTACACCAATTATCTCTATATTGTGCAGAAAGTTTTGGGGTGCAGAAAGTTTTGGGATAAAGACGAAGCCCAAACCCTACAAAATTGAGATGAAAGTACAGAATCGTAAAAGAATTGAGTAACCAAACAGTATAAAACTGTCATCTTAGGTCTTAGGGACACACACTGGGTCTCCTCATGGTGTAGTCCTTCGTTGTGTTCCACAATGTAAAGTATTTGAATTTTTATTGACATCAATTCTTCCACAAAATCCAGAATACACATTAGTTTTTTTCGAACAAATTACAATGCCTCTAAAATCATAAAATAGAAGGTATGCTCGCAGAGATTACAGTTTCAATCAAATCAGATTCTCTATCATTCAAATAGTGGGTACCAATCACCTACCAGGCAACTAAGTCAAGAGAAATGTCTCCTATTAATTTATTCATTTCACTTATTATGAATCTTCATGTGAGTGTTCAAGTAAGCCTGAGAGTAACTCCTCTGGCCGCATATTTGACAGACAAATTTTTTCTTTCGGCATTTAACCATATGATCCTCTAAGACATGTTCGGTCAGGAATATCTTGCGACATAACGGACAGGCGACGCCATTTGGTATGATTCCTGTCGCCCCTAATAAGGTTGAAGCTTGCAGAGTTTGCGGAGCATGGGGTCGGGGTCCTATTTGCAGTACGTTGTGCGCGAAGTCTGCAAAATAATAAAGAAAGGAATTCAAATACAGAGTACTTTTTCTAGTTTATTTTGGTAATGCTACAAATCACAGATGTACTACAGATTCAAGCATTCCTCTTTCATCAACTATGTGCAGTCAGTCACTATAATATCTTGAAACTCTCATACAAATCAGCAAAGTAAAGTTTGCTAAATAGTTGCAGAGAGAAGAGAAGACGAGTGAAGAATTGAAATTCTAGATGTGCATCATTGCACGCCACCAATTTAATGACATTTTTGCAATATTCTTGCAGGCTCCAAATAAACCTTCTGAGTTCTGGCCCTGCCGCACTACTCATATTGTCCTTGTAGAGTATGAGTTCCTCATCATTAAAGTACCAAGCACACCTTTTTCATAATTGTGTAAAATGAGCAACAAAGAGCAGGCAAACATTACTAGATCTAGGTAGTCCAGCACAAAATGGCCGATTCAAGGCTAAACAAAATGGCCGGCCTCACATATTCTGTGCATAATCAGAGCGAAACGATCCACATTGTACCACCTACACTTAGTACTCTCAAATTTGGATTGCATTTTGGTCTGTCTAAATGAGCAAGATCGTGCTCCCTTCACAACTTGAGATAAATGCTATTCAAACTCAAAAAGCAATTTTATGTATCGTTGACACTGCCGTTTATTTTAAGAAAAATTATATGAGATTTGATTTCCTTATACTGAAGTGTCTATTTCCCTTCAAAAGGCACATTTTTAATGACATAATAAATAGTTCTAGACACAACAAATAAATGTTTTAGAAACTGCTTCATCATTTATTTTTTCACAAACATATCAGTAATTTCGTCATATCAATTTTGACGATGTTCATGCAACAAAATATCCCACTGTCAAATTCTACAACATTACAAAACATTTCTCTTTACAAATTCATATCTTGACCCCTCAAATGTTCCATATTTCTCAATTATTATTCAAGGTTTAGTCCATAACATATTTCAGTGCAGCAGGCTTAGCAATTTACACTCATTTTGTATTGAATGAAAAAGAACAACTAATACCATCAACATACTAACAAGAAGTTAAAATTGGACATTGTAATTGTGAAAAAGATGCAACATCGTTTGTCCAACATCATATCTAACCAATCCATTTCCGAATGTCAAATTTTAAGCTGACAACCAGCTAATTGTTGATCGGAGAATGAATGAAAGTGTTTTAAACCTCCAATAACACCATTTGGTCAGAGAGAGTCACTTAAAATAGATTGTTGAGAGCTTTCATGTTTGAGAGGCACATTTAACATGATCGTTTAACTTATTAAACTGCATGGTAACTTAATGCTTATTTGTACGCAACTTTGCTGCTCATTTTTGGTGAACATAATTGTCTGTAAATCAGATCTACCCTCTATTCCATCCGACCTATTCTTTGGTAAAAGTCGCATAACTCGCATTGTTTTCGACTTATCCTTCTCATGTCTTTCTTGGTGATTGACAAAAACTGTCTGTGACAATCAGATCTATTATGTAATGTTATTTTCTAATCAATCCTTATCCGAACTATTAGCTCAACTAATCTTTTTTTTTTACAAATCACATCGTTTCTGACAATCCCTTTTTCTCATGAGTCTTCATGTGATTTCGCAAATCTTTGGTCGTGTAATTTCGATGTCCACACACTGGACAGACATGTTTTTTCTTTTTACACTTTTCAACGTGTTCGGTAAACGCGTGGTTGTTAACAAATATTTTTTGGCACAAGGGGCAGTTGGTAGCGCCCAGTAATCCCGCCGTATGTTGGAACTCCGCCAACTGCTGGTCCATTATTCCCAGATTGAATCGAAGGCCTGAAAGAACAGAAGGAGATAGTTTACGGATTGCTGCCTATGTTAAACCAAGTAGACGTCATATATCAAGATTGTTGCCTATTTTCTCGATATGTTCTCACACAATTGTCTGAGGAAATATTGTCAATCTAGATTAATCTATCAGCATTTTCTCGGCTACCTATAACGAAAGGGAAGTCGAAAACAGTCTCATTGCATTTAACTTCCAAGTTTACGAATTTGCAAAATTATATACAAAGTACATGTAGATGTATGCATCAATATGAAATGTTGTCAGAAATCTCGACATATTGTCCGCCATAAGGTTGGCACAACAAAAGTGACGTGACTATGTTGGGAGTTTTCAGCGCTTAATCCGGACTCCATAGTTCCTCAACCTCTTCGATAAAACTGCAGTCTCCACTTGATCTAATTTGAGAAATTAGAGATCTAATTTCCTCTTGAGCATTGAATAACATTGAATCTTGCAAACTTCGAACTCCCTATCGATTCATATCTATGAAATCTGACACCAAAGTTATTTGCAAGAACTGTCACACTGTACCACAAAGCAAAATAATTTTCAGTTAGTTTATTAAGTTTAATATCATCCATGTACAGTTTATTAAACACAACACACCTTTGCAACAAAATGTGAAAATATCTATTCAGAAGATAATTCTTCACCAAAATGAAAGTAAAGCTAAACGTCCAACATCAGGTAGGTTCCATAACTTCTAACTTATTCTAACCTATAAAAGTTCACAATACTCTCAGAAGTTTCTCATAAAAGTTTTTCAAAGGTGCTTATTCTTAATCATGTATACATTGCAGAAGACAGCGACTCATATCTACAACTAGTGAGCCTGGCAAATTGTTCAAAATGCAGCATGCCAATTGACACTACCCAGAGGGCGATGCACAAGTTTTGACTACTAGCGCCACCAGTGGATGGTAAAAGAAGTGGCATTAGAACAGAGTACTAAAGTAGAAATGTTAATGAATGACTGCCATATATGCGGAGTTCAGGTCTTTTTAAGATAATAAACAATATCTGGGACCAATGAATTGTTGTAAATCCCTCTAATTTCTTCAGCAGGTTAATTTAAGACATCTACTATAATCTAGGGCTGATGAACTCGCTTATTATGCCTATTGAGGTCGATTTGTGAGTACGACCGATGACCACACGTGCTACAAATGAATTTCTTTTTCTGACATTTCTTCATGTGGTCATCCAGGGCGGCTTGGTTGACAAATATCTTAGCACAGAGCGGGCAGTTCATGGCACTCATGACCTGCTCCAAGCCCGAGGAAGAGGGGTTAAGGGCGAATGCGGTCGATTGTATGTGCTGTCGGAATGCCATATTGACGCCCACGCCTGAAAGGAGAGAAAATATATTTTACTTTTGAAGTTTGGCACCTCCTTGTGTTCATTTCAAAGTTTGAAGGCGTCACAAGTTTTTCACCATTATGAGTCAAAGTATTAAACGTTTTCCAGCGAGTATCAGTCGATGACAGCAATATGCACAAAGCCTTGTTCCAAACATAATAGAACACTAATCAGGTCTCCCAGCATATAAGTGTGAGTTTATTTCTATATATTTTATCCTTCAAGCAGGACAATCTTGAGCGTTTTCTTTCAACAGAATCATCATTTCATTTTGTCTCCATGAGTGTTTTGCAGAACTTCGCAATTCAATTTATATTCTGAGAGTGAGAAGCTATGCCCAACAGTCATTATCAAATTCAGGCATAAACCAAATCAGATCGGAGACCTAAATGTTTCAACTTCTCTGCCTGTGCCTTCAGTCGTTTCAAATACTTCAGGTGGACAATTGTCAGGACCAATGCTTTTTTCGGGATCCACTTTAGTAATACATGAGTCCCCTAGCAGCTGGCCCAGGATTGTTTTACAATTATCATTAACTGTCTTTTGCAATCATTGAAATCGCCATTGATTAATGCTGAGGGTGGACCCTCTTCATATGTTTGGCCAGGTCATACTGCGAATAAGACCTCAAGCCACAAAAGGGGCAAATATGTTTTTTCTTTTTGCATTTGTCCGTGTGCGAGCCCAGGGCTTGGTCGTTCACGAATATCTTAGCGCAAAAGGGGCATTTTTTGGCGTTCATGGTCAGGAGAGCGGCTGATTCGGCGGCTGAGGGAGCATTGGAGCCCATGAATTGGTTTAGAGCGTTCATGGCAACGTCTGAAATGGATAAAGAGGAATTTTGAGTATTTTGTTTGTGTCTCATCTTTAAGTACATGTGTTTTAACGGTCAGTGACTCGTGGAATGATGATTAATTCTCAGTGGTGTGGAGAATGTAGAAAAAATCCCAAACAGCTCATGTATACTCCTTGTTTGATGGTGAAGTGTTAGTGAATTTCAGTGAAAGATGCTTCAACAATGTTCTGTTAAACCAGTGTACCAGACTGTCAATGTCAATTTTTGTAAGAAACTTGTCTATCTATCAATCTACAAATATTTATCCGTCTGTGATATATCTGTCAATCGAATCATCCACATGTCTATGTACCGACCCATGTCTGAAAATTGTCAACGAAACAGATGTAAAGAACCAAAGATCCAATTTTCAATAAATAACAGTTTTATTACAAATCACATAGTGAATCAATCAAACAGAAACAGTTAAACAAGGACAAATACTAGAACTAGTACAGACATAAAAGAACTAAAGTGCTATAACACCTTATCTCTATCACAATAAATTAATACAATTGAAGAGTCATTTATATCCTCAGGACCACTAAAACGTTTTATTATTGGATAATTTCCATTTGAGTAGACTACAGTTTGTACCACAACATGCAACTCACTTTCTGCAACATATCTCAGCTTCTAGGGATGCAGTGACTTTTAAAACTGTTTGTCTAATATCTGCCATGTTTTAGGGGTTTTAGCGATGTTACGGATTGTCAAAGAACGTTATTCACTAGTTGCAAACGACACAACCAGCATTACGCCTCAAACTGCTGTCGGGAATTCACTGGAGAGGAGATACGGCCCCTTCTCAATGACTGTGCCCCAGATGAAGATGATCTCACAATGTCCGAGCCGATTCCAATCTGTTAGATAGCGACTTGTCAGTTTCATGGGGCCTTCTCGTATTAAACAATATTCTAGGTTTATCGTAGAGAGCCTTCCTCATGACACTTCATGTGCACTTCTATTCGCCAAGAAGAGATACCAATTAGTATTTAATTTATCAATCCCTCAGGTTTATCGTAGAGAGCCTTCCTCATGACACTTCATGTGTGCTTTGAGTCGACAGGAGTACATAAACTTCTTCCCGCATATTTGACATCCATATTTCTTCAACTGACACTTTCCGAAGTGGGAATTGAAGGCCGTATCGTTTATGAAGATTTTGGAACAATTGGGGCATGCCTTGGCGCCCTCTGGTAGGGATCCGAGAGGGTAACGAGAGGCGTTAGGGTCTCCGGGAATGCCGCCGGTTAGTGCAGAGAGAGCAGCCACGACTCCTGCAAAAACCATAAGGCAAAACGGCATGAGAGATTGACAAGGTTAGGTTTAGATTAACTAAGATTTATATCTACAGTTATATCTACAGACTATGTACAAGTATAGAAGATTTATAAACGGTTTCGTCCTTCACAATGCAAAACGGCAGGAGAATGTGCTTAACAACTTAACAACTTAAACAAGTCATATCCAAATGAACTATGTCCTAAATCTCTATACATTCCAATGCACCCAATCAAATCATTATAACACCTTATGTGACAAGAAAAGTCTTAATCCTAACAGCGACTACAAAAAAGTCGAACAATACAAAACGGGACAAGATTAGGCAAAGGATGCAAAGATCTAAATGAACAGAATCTTTACGCGTAAAGTGTATAGACAAGTATACACTGAATGAAAACAGCCAATGTGTGGTAACATTACCAGATGTCATCACAAACTAGAAGTCTCCATAGCAAATGACTTAAAACATTGTATAAACACAACTACACACAATTTCCTGTTTGAACAGAATGCAAGAAAGTCAAACAAATTAATGCCAGAAGTCCCACACTGACCAAAAAGTCATAAGAAATCACCAGTTTGTGTAATGCAGATGACTTTGTGACTTGAATCATTATCCAATATACTTCACAGAGGGCTCACTGCAAACTAAGTTATTACTGGCAGGCTGGTTTGATCAGCAGTTTCTTGGTAAACTCCATATATCATTTCATCAAATGCGCCATGAATTGTTTCTAGACAATAGGCTTGCGTAAGTTTAATTTCTCACTTCATATCATGTTCATAAATTGCAGCATGAACCATCAAATATGTACCATATATGACATATTTTAAGATTTTTTGTATACGTCTCATTTCTCATGAGTTTTCATATGAATAGTCAAATGGGCTGGATACAGGCATCGCAGTCCACAGACGGAACAGACATATTTCTTCTTGCGGCATTTTTCTAAATGTTCTTCCAACAACGGTATGTTAATGTAGACTTTGCCGCACAGAGAACATCTGTTCACTTCGTTACATGACGTTGTTTGAGGAACGGCAACTGTTACAGTTTGCATCAGACCTTGATGTTGGAGATGAAATTCCTGAGACTGTCGACCCCGATTTGGTCCAGGTGGGTTGTAACCGTGCACCGATAGGCCTGAAAATGGATAGGGCAAAGGTCAAAAAGCTGATGAAAATGACTTAGAATTGCCTATTCTCTATTGACCATTTATGAATTTCTTCATCAATCTTGAGTTCTCCTGACAAGCAGAAAACTAATTGGTTTCACATTAATCCATCAGTCCCATTTGAAGTGTTCCTATTCTCCGTTGAAGTTGATAATTTTCCATCGTAACCAAACAATTGGTAAGTTTTCCATTATATCATGTTCATGAAATCTTTTGTGATGTTGTCGAAGAACCATATGCCAGTTAAAAAAATGTTAAAACATATTTGTCAAGAGCCAAAACTTGCTCCGGCGACCGGCATCTACCAAATTTCGTTTCCGAAAAAGTTATTAACGGAAGCTTTAACGTGCTACTGACTCCAAATACAAAATCATGCTCTAAAACTCCAAAGAAGTAAGAATATCACTTCTTTATGAACATAGATAGATAGATAGAAGCATGCTAACCTAAGTGTCTCTTAAAAGTCAATCTAAGTCTTTCATATCCTTAATTTTTCTCATGTATCTTGACATGTCTCTTCAGTTCCGCTGGACACAAACATCTCATGCCGCATATGGCGCAAATAAATTTCTTTTTTCTACATTTCTCCAAGTGTTGTTTCAGTAAGTGAGCACTAATGTATATTTTTCCACAGAGGTCGCATTTGCAAACATCATTCACAGATGGCGCTGTTCCCGACATCATCATTTGCGGCTGAGCAGCGCCAGTTGGGTTGATTGCGTTTGCCAGCGATCCAAAATGGCCGCCAAAAGCTTGGTTGGTCAAAGATTGTTGGAAAAAGCCTGAAACAAACGTAGAAAGAAGAGTCTTACTAATAATTCTGTGAAAATGTTTAATCAAGAAAGTTGACGTTGTCAGGCGACAAAGTTGGGAGTTTATCAATCATTTCTTTTTGATCCATTGTAATGACGCAAATAAAGACAACGAAACATGACACAAGTGAACTCTGGAACTGGAAAGATGCTGCAACTTCAGTTACAATGGAGCAATTGCAATTTCAGATAGAGTAACTGAAATTATATCCTACAAGACATAGACAGTTCTAAACAGGAATGGTGAGCAAATTTGATTATTCAACCTCAGATTAAAAGAGTTCCACCTAATAAGGCCTTTTCCAGAAAACAAAGTTCGCTCCTTCTTTAAGCTACAGTGCAATCTTGTAGAAAGCTTAACACCCAGTAAAATACTAATAAGTTCGATTTAAAATAGTTTTTATTTCCTCAATTCAACATATACTAATAAGCATCTGAACATAACATATTCTTGGAAAGTCAAGTAACATTCTTTATTTTAAACCAACAAATTACTTGAAATGCACTACTGCACAGAGTATAAAATCTACCGCAATTGACATAGCGCTTCTATGCAATTGCATCCTTCAACAGCATCATACCAATGGTTTCATCAAATCATGTCAACCTTTATCAAAACTTAAACAATCATTTACCAAACAATCCTTTACCAAAGATTACAATACTGGGCTGCAAGCTTTGAGCCTGCAGATCGTGGAAGTCTTGCATAATTGTTATTTTCTCAGAAAACTTCGCATATTTTCTTGGATCCCAACAATACACGTACGTTTCACATATCACTTTCACTGTTCATCACCACATCATAAAAAAGAAAGTTTCTCTCTATTTCACATGTGTTTTCATATGTTTCCTTAAATCCCCGGGGTACAGACACCTCATTCCGTACATATTACAAAACGAAGTGCTGTCTCTCTCTCTGTCTCTCTATCTGTCTCTCTGTCTATATCTCTGTCTCTATTTCACATGTGTCTTCATATGTTTCCTCAAATCTCCGGGGTACAGGCACCTCATCCCACACATATTACAAACAAATTTCTTCTTCTTGCACTTTTCCACATGTTCTTGAAGTAATTGCTCGTTAATGTAAATCTTTCCACAAAGAGAACAAGTCACTGAAGATTGACTGACATCGCCTAATCCAGGGTTGGGCGTGAATCCTATAAATAGCTCAGGGCTTAATCCAGGGGCCAATCCAGGGGCTAATCCTGGAGACATGGCAGAAGTGAGAGATCTCTGAGACTTGGAAGACAATCCGAACTGAGACCCCAAAACGAACTCTGAAAAACATAAATGATAATTTTCAGCGTTGTTTTGTTTAATTGTGGTTTCAAAACAGTTCTTCATCTTCAGTAGTATCAGTACTCTCACATATCATGCATGTCTCCTCAGATACCCAAGGTCATGTCATGAATATATCATATCCTGTTCCAACGTCAGTTACCAAATTATTTCCTTTCTCTCTGACTCGCCCTACTTTTCACTTGTTCTCATAACCTCAAATAGCAAGGTACGTCCAATATGTCTATTGTTATACGTAAGTCATCAGATGTCTGACTTTTAATAACTTTCAAAAGTCTTCACACATCTCATGAGATCAGCATACCCAGGAAGTCCAACATGCATCTTGTTACAACATCAGTCTCAACATAATGTTCATACTTTCTCTACTTTTCAATACTCAACTGCAACTTCACAAATTTCATCAGACCAAGTCTTGTTGCTATACAGTCGCCACTTCATTCACTTTCTGTATTTCTCGTGAGTCTTCATATTTTATAACCAGAACCAAGAGTAAGCCTCAAATATTCGTTTATCAAATTTTTCACCATAATTTTTAAAAATATCTTTCCCTATTTATCATGGATCTTCATATGTTTTCTCAAGACCGTTGGGTACAAACATCTCAGTCCGCACACTTGACAGATGACTTTCTTTTTGCTGCATTTCTCAAAATGTTCTTGGAGCAAATGCTCATTAACGTAAATCTTTCCGCAGAGAGAACAAGTCGGTGAAGATTTCCTGCGTTTAACCGGTGCAGGGTTAGGTGCAGATCCTATAAATAGCTCAGGGCTTAATCCAGGGGCCAATCCAGGGGCTAATCCTGGAGACATGGCAGAAGTGAGAGATCTCTGAGACTTGGACGATAATCCGAATTGAGACCCCAAAACGAACCCTGAAAAACACAAATGATAATTTTCAGCCTTGTTCTGTTTGGATGTGTGGTTTCAAAACAGTTCTTCATCTTCAGTAGTATCAGTACTCTCACATATCATGCATGTCTCCTCAGATACCCAAGGTCATGTCATGAATATAATTATTACATCTTCTTCCAACGTCAGTATCATTTCCTTCCTCTCTGACGTGCCCAGAGTCGCTCTTCTTTTCTTCATATTTTATAACCAGAACCAAGAGTAAGCCTCAAATCTGTTTACGAAGTTCTTCGCCATGATTTTTAAAAACATTTTTCTCTATTTATCATGTATCTTCATATGTTTTCTCAAGTCCCTGGGGTACAAGCATCTCAGTCCGCACACTTGACAGATGACTTTTTTCTTGCTGCATTTCTCAAAATGCTCTTGGAGCAAATGCTCGTTAATATAAATCTTTCCGCACAGGGAACAGGTCGGTGAAGATTTCTTGCGATTAACCGGTGCAGGGTTAGGTGCAGATCCTATAAATAGCTCAGGGTTAAATCCAGGGTTAAATCCAGGGGTCAACTGAGGACCCGCGACAAACCCTGAAAGTGGAAAACACAAGTTTTACGATAACTTTCAATGTTGTTTGTATCTCCAGACTACATTATATAGTCCATGAGCTGGGTTGCCCAAAATTCAAAGTCGTAGCATCGGCAACCGAACCAAGGTTGGAGGGTACCAAATTAAAGCTAGGAATGTCTAGTTTCAGAATCTAAATGTTGCTAAGTCCAAAAGTGGTTTGCTAACTCACCAGTACAGTATATATGAGGCAATGTATAAAAACGTCAAAAATAATCAAAATAGGCATTAAAAATGGAAAGTGGTGGTGTATGAATTCTATTTTGCCTATAATAACTTATTATATGCCATATGAAAGCTGAGATTATTATCTGTCATATGGTATTCATTGCATCTTTGTATCTTGAATGGTTGAGGAGTAATACCATTGCAAACAGCATCATTCTGTTAAGCGGAAAATGGGTGAATGGAACATGCTTCTTTTTAATTGAAATGCCATTGCCTTCCTAACTGTAACACATAGGCCATGTTTATTAGTTAATGTGAATAGTAGACATCTCACTCTTCCATTTAAATGTACAACCAAGCTTCTAGCTTAAATATTAGTGAAGATATGGAAGGTAGAAAATGCATGTTTCAGCTCGCGAAATTCACAAATTTAGCATATTTGAGGTAGTCTATCAGGTGGTTTGTGAAAAATTTGCCATGACACCACCTTTCTTCCAGATATATCCATTAAAACATCTTGATCAGGGTTTTTGGGGATACTGAATCCTTTTTCAAAGCCTTCAAATCATTTAAAGGTCAGGATTATGTGAAGTAATGCTCAATTTAACTTCTAGAACTTAATATATGTGTCACTTTCTTCATTTAAATCGGTTTGCGTGTTTCTGTCAAGGACATCTTACTTCAAGTGATACCTAGGTTGTCTGAATAATTAATTTGGTGTTCACAACATCATTAAGGATCCAAAAGAGTTTTGACTAGAGACTGCATGCAGTTGAAGATGTCAAAAATCTTGGCCCGATTTCAGTTTTTGGTAAAAAGAATCGGGCAGAGGCAAAGTTGTACCCAATTCATGTCACTGAATAGCACATATATATATATATACTGGGCTCATTTTTGTGGCCTCTACAGACATCTAAAGGGTCTATTTGTGGCCTCTGAGACGTCTGTAGGGGCTCATTTTATGGGATATCTGAATCGTCTTTAAGTGTTCTGTTTAAGACTTCCATCTTGATCCTAAATAACAATTTTCTGGGGCCCAGAGATGTCTGCATATTATAATTTTCAGTGATTTGTCTGAGTTTGGTGGGTATTCATTATCTAGAGATATAAAGGTTCTTATATGGCACACAGTCCTCCTCATATTTATGTGGAATCTTAAGTTCTTTTCTACGCTGTTGAACTGTGATTTCAGAGATGACTCTATTCCAGCATTGCAATATATGTAAATTAACTACAAGCTGTGATGTCATTTTAATACTGGTTTAGATTCCCTGGCTTCTAGCCAATGTGAATCTGTCTGAACTGAGTGTCACAGTTTCAACTCAATGTCAGAGTGAAAATTGGGTCGGAAAAACTAATGCAAGTTTGACATCATAGCCTCTCAGCCAATGGGCTGCCAGAAGAAATATACATGACGACCATGTGTTAAAAAGCCTTTTGTTTATAGCAAGTTCCATCGAAGTATAAAGTTGTAAAAAATGTGCATGTTTGTAGACTAATCGAACAACCATGTGGTTATTATAACAGTTGTATGCTGTGAATGCTCACAAAGCTGCCATCAGGATTAGGACTGGTTATTGCCTGTGATAGATCAAACATTGATATATTGAAGGAAGCATTAAATTCGTTATCCCAATGAACTGTGATGCATAGTTTACTTTCATTGGCTATCAGGCTGTGATGATTTGGTTGCAGGGGCTACTCCTGATAGAATGCTTACTCTGACATTGTGTAGAAACTATGATGCTCAGTTCAGGTGGATCCCATTGGCTAGAAGCTGGGTAATCTGACACAGTTTAAAATAACATCATAGCTTGTAGTTAATTTACATATATTGCAGTGCTAGAATATAGTCATCTCTGAATTAATAGTTCAACAGCAAAGAAAAGAACTTGAGATTCCACGTAAATATGACAAGGACTGTAACAGTGTATCATTGACTCTCAGTTATACCAAGAATTTTGACTGTTCAAGAAATCTGTAAAAGCTTTAGAAAAGAACCTCTAATGACACTTGACCACATCTGAAAATGCATTACAGAAATCAATGATTTCTAAATTGTCTAGATTGGCCAAATATTGTCCATCAACAGATGTCTCAAGTGGTCAAAAAAGTAATGACTGGAGACACTCCAATCTGTACACCCCTGTTTTGGGTCCTGTTTATGAAGCTCAAGGAGAATATTCATGAAGTTGTTCAGTGCCATTCACTCATGTGACAGTGTGATGCCATTTTGGATTATTCCATAAATAAAGTTCCACTTGACATCACCACATTATATCCAACTGTAGAATTGGTCCCATTATAATTCCAACCAACGTTAAATTCCAGTACAGTACTTTCAAAAACCTCAATTACCCGGTAATGTATCCAGAGCCTTTTTGGTCAAGCTTCTTAAGTCTAGTAATTTTCATGTCCATCTCTTACTCATCAAAGAAAAGGCAGGGTAACTCTCATTCAACATTTGAAACTAACAAATAAGTAATGCATCATTGGCAAGAGTTCAAGATGCTATGAGGAAACTTGGACAATGTTCCAATATCCTCTGCTAATGGGAGCTGCTCTGTGGCTGGCCTGAGCTGTAAGCTGTAGAAGGCTCACCACAAATTTCCCACACACAGGGGACAAAGAAGATATATACAAATATCCAAACAAAACCGGCAAAATATATATTGATTTTTAATTAAAAATAAGTACACGTAATTTAAATTTATATTAAGATCCTGTTTAACAGCCTGTGTCATATTAATTGGTGAGGTTCAAGCTTGTCTTTCATAAGACATATTGGTGAAACGTATTGCAATTTACTGTACATACATAGTTTATATGGCCCGGTAAGTAGGCCTATATCCCTGTGCCACCCTGACTAATTTGCCAATAATAATTCAACATCCGAGTGAAGTAATCAAGGCAATTCAGGACATGGTATCTCTCGGACTTAAAGAGAGTGTCCATATGGCAATAAAAACCTAACCTAACCTATACTTGGAGTGATGTGCGCTTGCTGGTTATTGGAGAAGTATAAAGAAAAGTGTTGCAAAATAAGGAGTACACCCAATACAATACATGTATTTCATTGCATTGGAGTGATCTGAGTAATTGAGTTTTACACAGTATTAATGGCATGACAAGAACCCAGGGGTTCAAAATGGAGGTGGTGTAGTGTCCTAAGTAGGGCTTGGCAATATTGAGAAAAGTTGCGATATGCGATACTGCGAAAAATAGTTGCAATAATTTGTTGCGATATCGATATTAAATGAGATATCAATATTGAATGAGCATGATGAGATATCAATAATTATTGCTACATCAATATTGACCGACAACCCATCTTCAGCAACACAAAATCTGCTCAAGCCATCAGGGGCATAATTTCCTGTATATTTGGGACCCACCTACTCACTGAAGGGCGAAGTACCTGGAGAGAATATAATTTTCTTGATTTTCAAGAACATATAAAGGTGTATTTTAATTATGTTAAACATTGCATGCGATATATTGCCAAGCCCTAGTTGTAAGTTCATATCCCCTGAAAAAGACTATTTCCCAGAGTGCCCAGAACCAGCTGTTGCGAGAATCCAAAATTTGAGAAAAATATCAGAAATCCTCATTTTTTCCAGTTTTTTGGTTTTTATGAAAATTTCATAACATTGGCCCTCCAACTGAGTTAAGTCATTCAAAGAGGCATAATGTGGACATGGAAATGCAAAATTTGCGAGGTCTTACTAAAAAATTTACAGAGTCATGGAGCATTGTAAAAATAATTTTTTTTTCACATTTTTTCTGAATTTGCTGTTATTAATTTTTGTAAGAGCATTTAGACCCCCAAAAGGACATTTAGGGTATTTAACGGATATTATGGTAGATCTTCATTCCCACAGGTATAACCGTTTTGGAGTTCTGCTCCGGAAACGAAAACTTTTTTTGTAAATTTCAATATTTTACAAAGACAGTAGCGATTGCTTTGATATGAACACCACAAGGCAACATATATGCTATAAGATCCAGTCATGCGCCAAATACATATAGTGCAATAGTTTAGGCACACTGGCCAAAACACAATGTGTGATGCGGTGATGCGACCCGCAGTGGATCCAAGCAAGATAAAAAAGGAAGTCACGTCCTAATTACAACATGCCTGCTATTCATACCTATGCCATATGCATGCTCTATAACCAAGTTAGCCTCGCTTCTTTTACTCCAAACATCTCCAAACAAAATGGCCAATTCAGGGCCAAAAAGACATACTGAAAATACTCTATTTCCCCCCCCCCCAAAACATTCCATTCTGTCACTGTGACTACATTAATGGAGATGTGTACACTCCTCCATTAAAAATCCACATCTACTTATCTATCTATCTATTTACATATCTATATATATATATATATATCTATCTATGCAGCAATTTACCCATCCATACATCTGACTGAAATAGTTGGGAGATTTATATAATTATTGAAATCCCATCTTTTGTGACCTAGTATTATGATGACATAAATTTCCAGATCAGAAAAGTGACCAATACACATCCTAGTGCCACCATGACATAGTTCCAGCTCAGCTCATTTGCATACACAAAACACAATACACATAATTTTCAAAATGGTGGACAGCTCATTTGCATACACAGAACACAATACACATAATTTTCAAAATGGTGGACTGTAACACCAAAAAAAAAAACTCCAAACTATCAAATCATTAACGGACTACTTAGAATTATTTTAGGTCAATACAAGTAGGCTGCAATAATAGCCCTGCATCTCTAGTTGCGTGCAATTTTAAAATAAGGAAATATTTTGAAACATGCAAAGAATAATTTCAGATTTTCTTCTATATTTTGAATTTCCCGCCAAAGTTTACACTCTCTCACTCACTCACTCTTTCACCCGCTTTTTCACGGACTACATAAATGGCGGTGTGTAAACACCTCCATTAAAAATTAAATTGATTTATTAGTATCATGTCAAATCTTAATTTGCCATTTATAGAGATAAACACCTTTGCGAAGTCATAATAAAAGTTATGGTTCAGCACAAGCCAAAATGTCTTCCTTAATCCTCACCTCTCAGGAAGATGTTCATTATTCCATGCCCTTTGGTTCTTAACCTCACCCCTTCCATTCCTTGATTTCCCAGCTCATTTCAAAAACGACTCCCGGCAAATCCGAATATCAGCTTACAGACAAAAAAAACACTGGTTTGGTAATTCTATTGCTATTGGGTACAAATAATTAAAATTAAGATTCTTTGGTACTAGATATTGATGTGATTGATGCAGTGTGCATCAGTGGGCAGGAGACTTTCTCTAACCCACATAAGGTACCTTTTGTTGCCATAACTATAGAAACATAAGTGTACAGTTGCCTCAAAGATTATGATGTCAGGGAGAATTTTTAATGCATTCAGTCTCCAGGCAAAACTGTTGTGGATCCTTAATGATATTGAGAATACTAGAAAGAGCTATTTAGGCAACCTAGGGATTACCTTTAAGTGAGATATGCTTGACAGAAACATGCAGACAAATTTCCATATCATTTAAATGAAGAAGCGGCACATTTATTAACTTCTAGAAGTTAAATTGAGCATGATTTCACATAATCCTGACCTTTAAATGATTTGAAGGCATTTAAAAAGGATTCAGCATCCCCAGAAACCCTAATCAAGATGTTTTAGTGGATATATCTGGAAGAAAGAGGGTTTCATGGCAAATTTTTCACAAACCACCTGATAGACTACCTCAAATATGCTAAATTTGTGAATTTCGCGAGCTGAAACATGCATTTTCTACCTTCCATATCTTCACTAATATTTAAGCTAGAAGCTTGGTTGTACATTTAAATGATAGAGTGAGATGTCTACTATTCACATTATCTGATAAACATGACCTATGTGTTACAGTTAGGAAGGCAATGGCATTTCAATTAAAAAGAAGCATGTTCCATTCACCCATTTTCCGCTTAACAGAATGATGCTGTTTGCAATAGCATTACTCCTCAACCATTCAAGATACAAAGATGCAATGCATACCATATGACAGGTAATAATCTCAGCTTTCATATGGCATATAACAAGTTATTATGGGCAAAGTAGAATTCATACACCACCACTTCAAATTTTTAATGCCAATTTCGATTATTTTTGACGTTTTTATACATTGCCTCATATATACTGTACTGGTGAGTTAGCAAACCACTTTTGGACTTAGCAACATTTAGATTCTGAAACTAGACATTCCTAGCTTTAATTTGGTACCCTCCAACCTTGGTTCGGTTGCCGATGCTGCCAACTTCTAAAATAAGGCCCTTTTTGGATTTCAGCTCATGGACTAATATTCCGAGTTGGTGAGTTAGTGTTTTACCCCATCAGCAGTTAGGGTCACCAGCACCAGCATGAGCCATCTAGAGGCACAATTATATTGAAAGACCCAATGCTATCGTTGAAATAGATGTGACATTGACGCAGAGGTACGTAACATTGTCATAGGTTTCAAATTTCCAATGTTTTGCTGCTCCACACAAGTGCCTGATCTCAGTGATCTGCTGGCGAATGCCTCTGAGCTGTCTCTATAACAAACAGACGTTTTGATTCAATTAAGGTGATAAAACATTCTTTTATTTTTGAGACCCAGCTCTACCAAACTTCTGGCACTCCTGGGGTCTCTCTGGCATTTGTGCCATTTAAAAATAATAGAGAGGACTCGTGCATTTCTGGGACCAGAAGCAGAGCTTGGACTACGTGGAGTCTGGCATGCAATAATTAATGTCATTTTTATGAGTCTCTTAAATTCAAGGATGAATCTTCATACAAGAAGTTAATTAAAGAATCACAGCTCTATCTTCAGGCGTATAATATCATGCATCTTTGTGCATCCTGGCCATGTGTTGTCTAACTTCTGCTGGTTTTCTACACCTCCAGCCACACACAGGACAGCTATGTCTTTTCTTAGCACACTTTTGGACATGATCGTTCCAAGGTAAGTCTCCCACAAATATCCTTGTACAATACAGGCATTTCTTCCCTGGCCCTGTAGGGAACCTTGCATCTGAAAAACCAAAAAAAAAAATCCATAACTGAAAACGTACTGAAGATAATTTATGAAGAATCTGAATTGTCTTCTCAAAGGTGTATCAAAGCATTCTCAAGGGTGTATCAAAGCATCTATATACAGTAGATGGAAGGATGGATGATTGGGGCTTTATGTCCTGTGTACTCCCATATTGCATTAATTTGCAATGTCCAAAAGATCTCCAATTCCAGTCGTGCCCGGGTTACGCAATCCCAACAGTACGACCAAATTGTGATAGCCTATGTGACTGCCTTCCGTTTCAACTTCAGTCTTGGAAGACAACACCAGTTGTATGTAGACAGTTCTAAACAAGAACAGTGACCAAATTTGATCATTCAACCTCGAATTCATTAAGTGCTCAACGAAAGCTTATTTTCTGTACATCATGAAGTGTTCGCCAACATTTCTCTATTCAGCTTCCATCAGTAGGAATCTGGGCCGACTGCAGTTTTGACTTGTCAGTCTGCTATGCATGGCCCCATGGTGTTGACTGGTTCATCATTTGGGTATGCCCAAATAGACTATTAATGTCTGGCAAAAGGGACAGTGTTGTGACGCAAGGTTCATCACAATGTATCTGGGCATTCTTCCCGATACCACGTCCTGTGTACCGTCGATCAGTCATCACTCCAGTATCAAATGATCTCTAAGTATCAAAACACGACAACCAATTAATCAAAATAGTTTTATTGCTGTACAATAAACAATAATATATATACGCTCAATGAAACATTATATATCTACTATGAACAGTACAAAACAAGGGAAAAAGGGACTTTTAATCATGTCCTGTAAAAGAGCAAACGTTGAACGTTGAATATGATAAAGAACAAACTATGAACAAGATGGAATATATGGAGAATAATTGGTTTTTGGTTCCAAGAAACTTATCAACTAAAGGAAACTTTCTAACTTGAATTGGGACTTTTCGGCAATTTGACGCGAGTTACAATAGTTTTTTTTTTTCCTTTTTCTGATGTATATCTTCATTGTCTGACTAGCCGTCTTCGTTTTGTGTAGTTGTCTTTGCTATGTCTTGCTGTCTTTACTATGTTATCATGTCTGACTGTCTTTGTTATGGCTGCCTATCTTTGCTATGTTTAGCTGTCTTTAGGTTGCTATGTCTAGGTGTCTTCGTCATGCTTAGCTGTCTCTGTTTTGTCAGCGTGTCTTTGCTAAATCTAGCGGTCTTTGTTATGGCTGGCTGTATTTGTTGTGTCTGGGTGTCTTCGATGCGTCTCGCTGTTTTTGTTATGTATCTTTCAGTTTGTCTGTCTAGTTGTCTTTTTTATGTCTAGGTGTATTTGTTGCGTCTAGGTGTGTTTGTTGTGTCTAGCTGTAACTGTTATGTCATGCAGTCATTGTCATGTCAAGTAATCATAGTTATGTCCATCTGTCTTTGTTATGTCTATGTCTAGCTGTCTTTGCTATGTCTTTCACTGTAATGTCTAGCCTTCATTGTTATCTATGTCTGTCTTTGTTATGTCTAGCTGTCTTAGTTTTACGTCTGTCTATCTGTCCTTGTTATGTACTTTCATATGCCTATCAAGAACCCATTTCGTCTTAACTCTTAATCCACATATTTGACAAACAAATTTTTTCACAGCACATTTCTCGTAGTGTTCGGCCAGAGCAGCCTGACTGAGATAGACTTTTTTGCAGAGGGGACAACGGACTCCTTGCATTGAAGAAGGCTGGTTGCCAACGAAGCCAGTGTTGCCATGGAAACCCAAGTCTGCAACAACAAGAAGATAATGTTCTTTTTACGACCAGTGTAATACGGAGGCGATTAGAAGTATGTCAATGATTCTGTATTCAGAATAATAATGAACTGTTTCAGTGGTTCTTCGTAATATCAATTTGGTGGGGGTGCCAAAAGGTAGCCTATATGATGATGTGTCTGGGGTGCAGTCTTTCACAAGTCAATGAGTATACAGAAAACAAGATGCAGTGAAGTAAACACGAAACAGAGATAAAGCTTTTGAGCTGTAAACATGTCTTTCTGTCGTACGGTAAAAAAACAATCTAAAACGATTATCCCAGTCCTGATACAATGCATCCACAAATGCCACTACAGAGGAATTGCCCTTGTATTGGCCATTTCGCAAGTTAGTCTCTCCATAACATAAGTTCCAAAACCTTCAACCCTCACATGCTGCAAGGAATATTATACAGATTCTTCCATAATCATCTCTTTGAGGTTTGACTAATTCAAAATTGAATCTTGGTAAATCACTATGATTGTCTCTTGTGCAAAATAGTCCTGCTCTCTTCTTCAAAATAGGTCCAAAATTGTCAAAATCTCGAGTGTTACTCATCACGTATCCACTAGAGGTACCCGACTGTGGCGCGTCTGGATGTGTTGCTTCAAATTCCACCTTCTCTGACTCCTAAATCCGCAAATAGGGCAAATGAATTTTCTTGTACTGCAATCTTCCACATGGTGATCAAGACACATCTTATTTGTGAAGACTTGTGCACAGAACGAACACTTAAAAGACTGCACATTGAAATCGCTGCGAAGCATGAGGTGACTGTGGAGGGCCAGCTTATCACCCGGGAGGTCGGGATGACCCACTGCATCTGCAACGCAAGCAAAATGGCAGAAATTTAGAAGCAGCAAAGTTTGATGCAGAGCCAGATGTTAAGTCGCACTATATTCTCCGAAGATACCGAGTAGAAAGTTTCTGAGCAAGTTTGATTTTCCAGAATGTATCAGTTCACACAAATCTGATAACTCCACACAAATGTTGCTTTTGACTGTCTCAGAGAAACTATGATCTGAACACTTTTTCTCAATGGACTGTCTTGTGCAAAAAACCATAGAAACGAGTGATGATGTATCTATAACCAGCAATTAATGAAAGATTAATCCGAGATTTCTTCGAAGATCATCCACAATTAATTAAACGATTGTCCTAATTGTAAAATTTATCCAAGGCCGTGCTTTTTCTTCATGTGGGTTCTCAAGTTATCGATCCGGGCCGTTCTGTGACCACAAACAGTGCAGACATGATTCTTCTTGGAGCACTCTTGGTAGTGAATCTGAAACACAGATTCTCCGAGGAACACTTTTCGGCATAAATGACACTCTTTTGGGTCGCCCCCTGCAGCTGAAGCACCGTGGGGCAACGCTGACAGAAAGTCCGATAATCCACTGACTTGAGATTGAGGTAATCCCCCTTGTGATTGCGGTAATCCCCCTTGTGGCTGAGATAATCCACCTTGTGCAGATCTTCTGTGTGATAATCCTCCTTGAAACTGGCCTGGAAGAAGAGAATGCACTCGTGAGAAGATGCAAGTTGTTCCATTCAATATTCATTTCTGATCGGGTATTTGTGCCATTATATTATTGTCAATCATAATGCACAACACTGCACAACGATCGCAGTGCCTATGTCTGTTGAATTCTTGGAATATCTGTGAAGGAATCCAGGGCTGTGCTATTTTCGTAAAAAATCACGAGTTGGAATCCAGGGCCTGAGCTATTATCGTAAAAAGTCACAACTTTTAAAGTCTAAATTCAGTAAGTCACCAAATACACTATTCCCAAAATAAAGTCACCCTTCTTAGTAGGGATCAATCAGGACCGGTAAGGGAAGTGGCTCAGAAGAAAATACATGACTAAAAGTAGTGATTAAACCTAGGCAATCAATAAGACAATAACAAGCTGAAGTCCATTGATTCCGTTTTAATACTAAGCAAAGTGTTTAGAGTCTCAATGGTATGTGTGGATCATATTTCCAGCACAACATAGTCCCTTACTGGTTGTTTGGATGGATGTTTGGGGCTTTACGTCCTGTATTTATGCACTTGGTAGGTCCCTCACTGGTGCACTTTCATATGTGTCTTCAAATGAGTAGCTCTCGTCGCTCGGTGGCCACATATCGGACAGACGTGTCTTCTCTTCGAACAGTCCGTGTAATGGTCGTTGAAAAACTTTTGGCCGAGGAAAACTTTCTTACAACAGGGGCAGATATATTTACTTCCTGATTCGTCAGTGGCAACGTCCACGGATCCGAAACTAGCCAAGCCCTGAGCGGCGTAAGAGAAGACCATTCCTGTAACACAGAGACGATTCGGTAAGTGCTTTTCTTTGGTTATTGTAAGTTATTGTCCTTTTGCTGTTGTATTTCTACACAAGAGATAAACATTAATTCTTCCATTACAGGCAAAATGCGAATCTCGTAACACAGATGACTTGGAATGCGCTTCTATAATTGTAATTGCGTATGAAGATGCGGACAATTCTCAAATTACAAACAAATCCATGCACTCAGTGTACAACGTCATAATTGACAAGATAAGTGTTACATCAAAATGATGCACTGCATACGAAGATGAATTGACTAGGCCTTGTGCATCTATACTCATTCAATTCTATCTGATCAGTGTCACTGGATTGACAAAGCTAACCTTTTTCAAGAAAATTTTGTTTGAACATACAGAGCCTGTGTTCTCTAATGAATGTGAAGTTGTCCTGCTGATTGCAAACATACATTCAAGAAAGCCTGATACATAATTTAATTAACTTTGACAGTCTGCAGACTTGTATGAATCAGACGAAGTCTTGTATGACTGACTTCAATATATATATAAATATCTCCGAGTTGCCTAATTTTCGATTAAGTATGTCCAGGTTGAAAAATCAGTCAATATGGTGAATCCGCTTCAAGTGAGCCTTCAGATGATCCTTCCTGCTCGCCCTGTATGAACATATATTGCAGTTGAAGCCCTTTTTCTGGCACTCGGCGTAATGCCTCCCCAACAAATCTCTGGTGCAGTAGATTTTGGAGCATAGGGGGCACTGGTGAGCGTTTTGAGAGACCGATGAGGGCACGGGTGGGGTCGCAAATGGTGTGCCCATGTTGAAATTGTTCATGACATTGCGGACAGCACCTGGAAACATACATAGAAGACTCGTAACTCAAGTGCAGCTTCAATGGCCAACCAGTTCATGAATATGTTGCTCAAGTGCCAATCGCATCGTCTATCAAGCTTTTACGATCAGTACATCAGGAACTATTCTATAGGCCTATTTTCAGCCAGTTATCCCCACATATCCACCATGTGGATCTCCATATTTTCATTGCAAACTACATTTTCATTCAGATCACCAAAAATTCACCGTCACT
Source organism: Platynereis dumerilii (assembly GCA_026936325.1). NCBI lineage: Eukaryota > Metazoa > Annelida > Polychaeta > Phyllodocida > Nereididae > Platynereis > Platynereis dumerilii. The sequence continues at coordinate 3,287,405 of JAPTHN010000004.1, forward strand.
ATAAAACAGTTCAGATGGTCATACCTTAAATCTTTTTCAGTTAATAGTTTATAGTCCTTATAAAAGTACCATATAATTTGTTTTAATCAATCACCACAGAAAAATATAATATTTGTACTGTTACTGTTTCAGTATTAACCACTGTAAAGTCAGGATCTCAAGATAAGTTCACAATACAATTAATCCTTTTGAGATGTGATTTAAATCTGTCCTTATCACGACATTGAAAGCATTTGCAGTCGCATAAGTCTTTGCTTGGACTAGATTGGTCCACAATATGGTCCCTGGACTAGTCAGGTCAGCAATATGGTCCCTGGACTAGATGAGTCAACAATATGGTCCCTGGACTAGATCAGCCAACAATATGGTCCCTGGACATCGCAAAAACGTAATAGGAACTTGTAAACGGCATACACAAGCATGTAAGTGAAGAAATTTTTCTTGTAGGTGGCCTGGCTGCCGTGGATTCGGCAAAAACGTGTGTTCGCGATTGACTTGACGTTGGGTGTAGATCAGTCCACAATATGGTCCCTGGACTAGACCAATCAGGAATATGGTCCCTGGACTAGACCAGTCAACAATAATTATGGTCCCTGGACTAGATCAGTCCACAATATGATGGATCCTCTTCAGATGCAATTTCAGCGTGTCCTTCCTCTTTGACCTGTAGTTGCACAAGTAGCAAGCGAATTCTTTTTTCTGACATTCTTCAAAATGTTTCTCGTATTCTCCACTGGGTCCACCACAGTAAATTTTCTGACATAGAGGGCATTTCCAAACATTTTGGGAAGTCGAAGGGGGAGCAACTGTCGTATGCGTGTCCGTGAACGAGGCACCTGCAAACATACAGAGGACTTGTAACTGATCCAGTTGGTTATAGATACTTGTCATTACTGGCCGCCTAATTCGAGTGACACCAGCCAACTAGGCTCGTTTTAAGTTTGCCAATTGATGTATGACATTTCTTTGCAGAAACGAACAAATCAATTGGGGTCCTCCTTATGTAGAGCCTATAAAAATTGTCTGACATTCTTCAAAATGTTATTCGTATTCTCCACCACAGTAAACTTTCTTACAAGGCGGCATTGTCAAGTTTGACAATTGATGTACTGTAGCCATGTACCACATTTCTTCGCAGAAACAAACATAAATCCACAGGAGTCCTCTGTATGGAAAGAGTATTGTTCGGATCAAAATATCTCTCCTTTGCCTTCTTTGAAACACAGCTGGCACACCCTAACTTAGCCCAAGATATCCAGAAAGTGCATCGAGGTTACAGAGCAAAACTAGAAATGGGTGTCTAAGAGGGATGAGGAATTGGCCATTACACTGACGGGCCTTTACACGTACTGATAGGCTACACGTCTGAATAAGGGAAGTTTCTGTTAATTTTATGCATCTGTTAAAATGCTTGCTGGACCCAAGCTTAGCCCCTCATTCAATATGATGAATTCTCTTGAGGTGTGATTTCAAGCACCCTCTCCTCTTCCCACGGTAGTTGCATAAGTTACATGCGAATCCTTTTTTCTGGCATGCTTCGTAATGTTTTGCGAATATATCTCCATCACAGTAAACCTTCTTGCACAGCGGACATTGTTGTGCATTATTAGATGCAGGAGTCGGAAACAAAGTCGCATCCACGTTCTTAAATGCCGCACCTGCAAGCACAGAGAGGGACTTGTAACTGAAATGCTTCTTTGTCTGCTCTACATTTGGCATTTTATAATATAGCATGCATCATGTATATAAACACAACTCCCCATCCGTATCATTGACAAAGAAGTCAATGCTACCTTTCTTTAGTAAGTTCCTATCATTGCGTCATTGCTACTTCCACATACCCCTCAATCTTTTCGCTAACAGTTTCAACTAATTTGGTTGAATGAACAGTGAAGTCTCGTTTTCAATGAGCATAATATCAAGGCAGAATTGGCTAGATTTTTCTAGGAAAAAGTACATCGACCAATCATGAAATATTATGATCAACAATAGATTAGGAATCAGAGCAGTCTTTTATTTCAAAGATCTAAATATCTTATCAGACAATAAAACGAGAACAAAATTTGTGTTGGAACACCAATATCTTTTCTGACGCGACTTCCATGCCACTTTAGTAGAGATAAACAAAACCTGCAGATTTCAGAAACATCCATGATCCAGACATGTGAAAATAAATACAAGGATAACTCAAGGTAAGTAATTAAACTATAAATAGTGCACTTTAAGTCATGAACTTATATGTTTGTCCTTATTATCTACAAAACTTTTGATCTAAGCATATATAAACAGTCTTTGTCATTGTCTCTGTGCAAAGCATCCATATTTCTTAATATTTCTTACAAATCACAGGACAATGAGTTTACATAAATATCTGTAGGCCTTACAACAATTTTATAGAAAACTGATAAGAAGAGTCTGAAGAGTATCAACACGAGACAACGTTCAGGTTATTTTTTCGGATTCAAGATTCTAAGCAGTTCAGCTGAGGCTATATTATCCTTAAAGCTTTGAGAGTTTTCCAGAGTACAGAAGGTGTGCTAATAATTTAATCAATGTCCCAATCATTTAAACCAAGTTTCCATACTTCCTGAAGCACAGAAATGTCAGGGAAACCAGTAGGTCTGAGACCTTCGCAAGTTTGCAAGTTCAACTAGATAAGAGTTTTGACTTTGACATCTTATTTTGCTGCGTTTGGATGGTATCGTCGCATATGCACATTGAAGTTTCCCGACTGATGCGTCCGATGGCCACAGATCTTACAGACATACTTTTTCTTACTGCAGTCTTCGTAATGAGCGTTAAACGCCGATCCGATGAACACTTTTTTGCACAGAGGGCAGGCGTTAGCGCTTGTAGGTAGTGCGCCTCCACTTCCACCAGACGGAGCCCCACCACCAGAGGGAGTTGCAGGTTGGATGGTGATGGCACCTGGAGGATTGTACGAAGATCCGTTTCCCGGAGTGTTCCATGACGTCTGCTGAATGTTGAATAGAGCTGCAAGCAGATATGAACCGCTCGTGAGAAGAGAACATTCTTTATATCCAAATAATTGAAGCAACTTGTTTGTTGTAAGGTAAGTCGGGCAAACTACACAACATCATTCATCTCAAGAGTTTGTTTTTTTCCGCCAATATAAAAGTTTGTCCTTAGAAGTGTCTTGGCATATCTATCTGCTAAATAAACAAGTGCACGTCCCAATACCCAAACTAGTTCCAAACAGTTTCCTCTCCAATATATTCTTTCCAATTCTGAAAGTCTTGCTAATATCGACCTACAGTATTTGCTAAGCAATCCAGTTTAACTCTATAGAGAGCAGGCATTAGCACTGGTCATTTTCGTTTAAAGCATTCGTTGTGTAAATATAAATGTAGAAAATTACATCGTTGGTTTGTCATGTAAACAAATTGTTATAAACGTTGTGTCAAATATATATATTCTAGATGATAAAGAAAAAGACCTTGGACTATGGAGATACCAAGACTTTCAGATGCATTCATAAATTGTGGCATTATATCAAAGTGTGCTTGATCTCTTCAAATTTCTGCAGGTTTTCCGGATGATTATTCTTGACATGAGTTCTCAAATTTCCACTATGGCGGCTACGGTGTCCACACCAGGGGCAGATAGCTTTCTTGGACTTGCAGTCGGCCAAATGTTTGTCAAAAATAGCCTGGCCAAGGAGTATTTTCTGACACAGAGGGCACTTTCTAGCAGCATTCATAACTTGTGGATCATCACCACCAGGTGTCAGCACGGTCCCACTGTTTGAATTCCCGCTCATCTGCATCATCATCATGCCACTGCTGCCACCTGGTGCATTTCTCCTAAAGTTAGGATTTCCACCAGATGGCATCATCATGGGGGTGCCACCTGGTGTTGATTGCTGGTTCCAAGCCATTTGTTGTTGAGTCTGGTACTGCTGCTGGCCCATCATGCGTTCTGTAAGCAGAAACAGAAGATGGTCAGTCAGAAGAAAGCAGCAGCAGTACCACCTTTACTTATTACTATCCTGCCATTTTATCAAACTGAAAGAATTGCAGGGGTAAAGCCATCAAACAAGATCATGCTCAAGCACAGGCCGCAACCAGATTGAGTCTTTTCTCGACTCTTGTGACATTAGTTTATCCTTGTGACATTTAAGACCAGTCTATCAGGTACAGAGCAGTGGCTCAAGCAAAGATAGTAACTGAGACGGTGAGTTAAAGTGTTTTATGCCCCATTAGCACTAGTATGGCTATTTAGAGCCACCTCAAGCAAAGACAGCGAGTCTACATGTTCTTACGCCGTACATAACAAAGCATGGCATGGGTGACGGTTGCTAGACTGTACAGTTTGCAACAAATCTAGAACCGACGTCTCATTGCCATTATTGCTGGCATTAGGTTAGATTTAATGAATTCGGAAAGTACGCTCAACTCAATACATTCAACAATTTTTAATGCATAGGAAAATTACGAAACGAACATGAATCCTTTCTTTTCCACAAAAGCAAATCTCAGCAACACAATATTGCAAAAGCAACGCAAAACATATCTGTAGACAGCTAATTAATAATCTTAACTTATTCTTATCAATCAAAGGATACTTCATTTCATGATTTCTAAAGCAATTACATTGCGCAATCATAATTTTTCATAGAATTCCCCAATGTAATTGAATGTCAGATAATCACTTCAAATTGCTTGACAAATTTTACCTTCAAGCATCTGAATGGAACCCTATATATGTCACAATGGACATCATATCAGTTAGAACTCCTTTTAAGTTTTTACTACTGACGTGCAGTCGTGCACTTGTTCTATTTCGTTTTGCGCTCATGTATCTTTAAGTGTTTCTTTAAGTCTCCTGCGTAATGCGAGCGATAGCCACACAGCGGACAGATGTGTTTGCGAGTTGAGCAGTCTTGGTAGTGGGCTTGAAAGAGAGGCTCGTTAAGGAACACTTTCCCACAACAGGGGCACTTTTGGGGCTGCATTCCGGGCAAGAGCACACTTCCTATTCCTACAACAGAGAAGAGGAAAAAGCCAGAGTCAGTCTTCTTCGTAACAAGAGCATGGGAGCCAGTTTGAAGACATCTTGTTATTTCCTTGATTTACATCAGGTAACAGTTCCAGCATGATCTCATATATAGTTAGTTATTCTATTGACAGGAAATTTGTCCATTATACATTCACAAGTGTTGTGAGCTGCCTCACATAATTCCTAAGGTCAGTTTGTGTCACTAACAGAAAGCTAAGTCATATTCTTGTTCCCAATGGGATATTGTGACTCTGAAATTATTTGATTTTTTGAAAGACATTTTCGCTGTTATTCTCCATAATGAAATGCTTCAAGTATACATGCTAGAACAGATGGCAAGTTGAATAGTGTCCACATGTCTTAGATAAAGACAAACCGGCCACAGAAGTGAACTGATATGCGTCCCAAGGTGCAGGGTTCCCTTTAAATCGCTCATAATGTCTGCATTACATTTCGAACTGGATTTATAGAGCATTCGACTGAACATCATGTTGAACCTACAATTTTATCATTTGATTCTCCATATCTCCATCAAAAACAGAACAAGACACTTGGTTTGATGTTCTATGCATATATTAGTCATCATATATAGTAACGCAAATTATACAGGAAATAGCAACAAGCATGATTCCAACCAAATCATACGGATATGTTTAAATCAAGAAACATACACATGTAATCACAATCATACATTATCAGCGAACGTACAAGATATCCTAAATTTACAACAAGCATAATGACCAGGAATCTAGGAAGATTTCAATATTACAGCAGGATTTCTACATGATCTATCGATGAAGCTGCATAAATAAATTTATAACACTGCCATGTGCAATTTACAAATCAGTAAGCCCTGATAGACCTATGGGACTTAAATTTAGTCTCTTGAAAGTGATACCTTGTTTCAAATGAGAATCTACAATCAAGCAAGTCATTGTAAGTACAGTTAGCAGGCTTATCAAACTAACTTAGAAAAACAACGAGAATCCAGGGATTCAAAAACTGTTAAGTGGAGATTAACAGTGGCAACTCTTAAGTTATTGTTGATGAAATTGGAAGAAATTAGGTTAACTTCCAACTTGAGTTTCAAAATCCTCATTAACTTCAAACTAAAGATAGTTTACAACAACATAGGCAACTACCATAGAGACATCACATTAACCAACATCTGGTGGGTGGCATGCAGTTCAATGGCCAACACACAGGTGGCTACAGTACTTCCTGTTCCCTTACAACAGCCTAGAACTAGTACAGTGTAGAAGCGTGACTGGTCTTATTCTTAAAAGTCTTTGGTTCTTACAGTTCATAGCGAGAACTTCTTCTAAAGACTTGAACTTCTAATGTTCTAACTGGGATGGTGGCGCTTCATATGTGCCTTCAAATGTTGAGAATAGTGAGAGCGATAGCCGCACTTTTGGCAGACATGTTTTTTGCTAGAGCAGTCTTTGTAATGGTTGCTAAAAACCAAACCTCCGACAAAAATCTTGCTACAATACGGACACTGAGATGGGGAATCGTCCGAGAGAGAAGTTGTGGAGAGTTGCGCCCCTGAAAAAACAATAAAAGAACGCTTTGTAGTTCAAGAATTTATCATTCATACTGATGCCAGTGATGGATATGTGAAATTATTGTCTTATCACACTGTGCACCTAACTCCCCGTCATATGCAATGAAAACAAAGACAGCCAAAGATCTCTGAAGATAAAGAAACAAGAAAGACTTGTCCGAAGCTAAGCAGAGACATAACTAGAAGGCAAATTGCAATTTGCATATCTGGACGCTGATAATTGACCTGAACATTGTAACATAATATTGGTCTGGTAGTCTGGTTGGCTGAATTATAATAGCAGTAGTCAGAAGTTATCAGGGCATAGTGGCCAATGGGCCTTAAGAGAGAGAAATAAATGAATTGCTACATAGCGATGCATGAAGTTTTTTGATTGTGTGTGATGGAGTTGTGTGTTTAACAACTTGAAATAGTTGTGTTAAGCTGACAGAGGAGATACACACCCACAGCTCATCATTGCTTTGGACATCTTAACAGTCCCGTTGTTTACCAAATTTTGACGACTCTAGCGAGGTCCCCTAGATAAGGGGACGATAAGAAAAAGGGTCCCCAGCCTGGGGTAACGTGACCTTATCAGGAAGACACCCTTAATCAGCTCTGGCAGTGCTTAACAGGCAACAGCAAGCAGGGGGGTGCAGCAATAAATTTGAAACTTGACACCAAGATCACATGTGGTTTGAAGTATCTAATCTGATTTTATCAGAATTTTAGACTCAATCTGTGGTTATGTGCCCCGTGGTAATATGGGGCCACATTGTCACTCAGACACTGGTGTTACCATTATCTGATGACCATGTAGGATGGTTTTACTTGGTCAGTTGCCAGTAGTTTATCAATTTCACACCAGAGGTGAGGGTGGTCAACCTCCTCATGACAGGGGGGTAGGAGGGGGTCCCAGGGGAGAGAGGGGGTCCCAAAGGAAGGGGTGAGGAAGAAGCTTCAAGACTCAGCAGCCCTGCCTGTCAAACTGGACAGCAGCAGCTGGACCCTTGGGTGGCCTGAATCCAAGATAATCATTTACACATTTCCCCATGAAATTATGATGGAAGTAGTCTAAGCCAATCTCTACTCATGAATGGAATTTCACAAAGATTTCTTGTGGTACCAGAGCTGTTGGCAATTTTAATTCAAGATTGAAAAAAAAAAACAGATAACCTAATGATTTAAGCTATTAACAAAAAATATGTGCAATCATAGGCAATCTTTCATTATTATAGTGGCCAATGGACTGTTCAAAGTGTTCAAAAGGGACCATGCTCAATAAATAACTCCACTTACCTATGTTAGATTATGTGTTATTCCCATTTCACAGATATTATAAAATGTTATCCTTTTTTATTTTTTGTATGATGTCCTCATTTAAAATCAACTTCACTTCTTGCATGAAATTCTTAACATTAACAGTTTCTATTCCATAGTCATTTTAGAATAAATGAAGTATAATGTTCATGCTTGTAAACATCTTGCAGCAGCAGTGTTTATCAAATAATACTTTTTTATGATATCTTTAAAAGTTTACTTCCAACTTGCAAATATCCAAAGCCAGAGCATATCTGTCATGTCTCCTTCATATCTGATTAACAACTGAGGAACGAGGGTGTTTATCACCAATCAGCACACTGACCACTATACCCTCCTCTCCTCATGAGCCCCCCCCCCCTTCTTCACCAATCACCCCTCCCCCCCCCCCATCTGATGGCCCCAATTGGCCAATTTCTTCATCCATTAATGTGTAGCTTTATGCTCCTCCCCTGCTTGTTTGTATGCCAATCAACAAATTTGAGTACAATATCTTGATTTCTGTATTACAAGACAATGGGATGTAGAAAATCTTATGAATTGCCGCTTCTGAGGCTGACCTTCAACTGTGTTTGATATGAATGCATGATTATGTGGGATGTTATGAAGCTAACTTAAATTTCTTTCTTTTTTTTAAAAGAATTTCCTGTTATGCGTTGACTAACTCATTTTTGACAAAAATAATAGTTTGTCACAGTCTGGATGAAATGCGGAATATAATGATTTAACATGTAGGCCTATTACAGATAGCATTTAAAATTTTGATATATTTATTATGTTATCTAATCCTTTTTTAGGTGCTTGTTTGCAAGTACACCTTTATTCCTGGAAGAAAGTTGCAAATCTTGTCATCACTTTAGAGGTCCCATGCACTGTTTCAGGAAAAAAAGTTACACATTGTAGAGATAGATAGATGGATATACAGTGGTCCCTGCCTTGAGCGACCTCCTAATAAGCGACCAGACCCCTATATGCGACCATAGGCCTTCTGTATTAACGTTTTTCTTCATGAATATCACCCCAATATGCGACCAACCTGTCTAACGCGACCAACGACCGCTAAAACGACCAGAATTGGTTAAATTCATCCTCATATGCGACCAAGAAGAGACCAGAAACGACCAAAATGCGGCAATGAAGCCACGATGCATTTCGGCAATTTGGCACTCATTGGACTAACATGTCATTGAATGTGATAGCAATCCAGTTAATCGCTAGTTTAAACAGGGAAACGTTACCTGTGAGTTATCTGTGCTTCAATGAATCTGTTAATTGCAATTCAGATGATTGCTATCATTTCTTTTGATTGCTGTCACTTCAATTGATTGCTGTCACTTCGGTTGATAATTGTTCCTTCAGTTGATTCATGCTTCAATTGAGCAAACATGAATATTAGTTAACTATCATTCAACCAGCGGCTGGGGCCAATTGGGTGCATTAAATAAACTCAATCAATCAATCAAACAATCAATGGCATTCAATAGTTAGTTGCCTTTTAAATGGATGTTTACACTTCAACGTATGAATTTAGGTTGCACTTTGTCCATGACTTTACAACAGATTGAGAACTAAACTCTACTAGTGGATTACTTAAAAGGTAAAGGCCTACATATTGGACGTTTTTTGTCCCATGAAAATGTGATGCCTTAGTGGATTGATTGATTCCTCATTAAAGTGATAGGTACAAACTACAAATACAATTTTTGTGAAGTTATCATAATATTAATCTAGCATGCAAGTGATTAGGCATCTTTTAGAGCCTACGCCGATTAGTGAAGTTTTGATAATTCCCTTTCTCTTACTTGACAGTAGATATTTGGTGAACTTTTTCTTTCGCTCTTTTAGCAAATGATGCAGGATTTCATTTCATTTTGTGAGTGCTGAGACAGAGAAAACTCACCTACAGAACAGTAATTGGGATGATTAAGTAACAAAACTTGGTATAGATTTGCTTTATTATACTGATATTTGAATATTTGCCAATGCATCTTTACCCCGACGAGAGACCGCACCCCCACGAGAGACCGCCAGACTCCTGCAGAAGGGGCGGTCTCATAACGCAGGGACCACTGTAAATACAGATATATAGATAGATAGATAGATGGATGGATGGATAGATAGATAGACAGATAGATGTGTTGAGATAAAGAGATATAGATAGACAAATAATTAGATATATAGATATATAGATAGATAGATAGATAGATAGATAGATAGATAGATAGATAGATAGATAGATAGATAGATAGATAGCTTCCACACTATTTTCTAACTAAACAATACATACATGTATACTTTGCAGGCTGACAATCGATTGATTTTTTCAGGGGTAATCTTTCTTTTCATGGAAATTTCCACTAGGCCTATCTCTTGAATATTAATATCTTCACTTATAAAATGATTGCTCATCAACTAACATACATGTGAGACATTCCAGTGTCTCGACATCAGAGACCCCCTGGGGTGACGTCTGTGAGGTCTTTAAAGAGGGTAAATTGGGGAATAGGCTGATTAAAAGGATTTCTTGCTTAGAACTTTGAGACAAAGTGGGGCTTCTTTTGAGTTCAGGAAAGTTAAGCCTCCATATAGATAAAAATCCTGCATAGTTCAATACAGCCAGAACAGAAGTTAATTAACAAAGGTGTATGTATATGTAGAAGAGCAGATAGAAATACAGAAAGAAAATTAAAGTTTGAAAGACCTGAAAAAGATTGATTTCTAGAAAGAGAGAAAAAGAAATCCTTGAAAATAAGACAGGAAGGAAGGCAAATTTAGAAATATGGAATTTAAAAAACGGAAAAATAGAAGTCAGGGAAAGAGAAATATATTGGAGAAAGAAAAGCAGATTGAAAATGGAGAGAAGGAAAATAGGACAAACAGAGAGAAATAAAGAAGGATGGGGAGAAAGATAGGATAGGTAGACAGAACAGAAAGGAAACCCAGATTGTGAGAAAGACTAAATGGAATAAAAAGAGGGACAAATTTTTTCCCAGCTAAAGTATAGATTGTCACAAAAACTTACATGAAACTTTGTCGTACAAGGACATAGGCTGGGTTTTACGTTAAAAATGTATACCTAAATTTTTACCCCCCTCCTACTCCCGTATCATGGGTATTGTGCTGTTATTACTAAATGAGCGTTCTTTCTCTGGGGCCAGATTTTCACAAGTGCCCCCATGAAGCTCAATGAGAGTTAACAAGCAAATGTCACTCATCAGTCAAAGGAAATTCTGAAGGATATACAACCATTTTGGAAGGATAATTATAAAAAATTATATACATCTGTGACATAATCAATATTCCAATAACCCTGGCAAATTCTCCACTTTAACACATTTGAATGATAATCACTAACTGATGAACATTTCAAAGGCATAAAAGAGCAACTTACAAGGCAAATTTTATGTTCAAAACTTCAAATGTGTTTAACATCAAAATCAGAGGGGCCGGAATTGCCCAGAACATTAGGAAAATAGGAATACCAAATATGTATTATAGTAATTGTTGAAATATCTTGCACATGTAGGCGAAGTTATTGACTAAATCTCACTTTTCATGAAAGGAAGTAACAAACTTCATATCCCCTGAAAAAGACTTTCCCTGAGTGGCTAGAACCAGGCGCTGTTTATATTGTGTGCTTAATTTCAGAATTTTGAAAATAATCCATTTCAAGCAAAATTGTACACTAAACTAAATGGATATATATGGATGCAAAAGTAACTTCCTAATAGGAATAAGTAAATATTTGTTGAAGTTTACCAATTTATTGTTTACCATACATTTTTAAGAAACATAAATTTGAGAAAACTATCAAAAATCCTCCTTTTTCCCAGTTTTTTGGTTTTTATGAAAATTTCCTAAGATTGGCCCTCCAAATGAGTTTAAAGAGGTATAGGCCTAATTTAGACATCTAAATGCAAAATTTCCATTGAGTAACTCCTAAAATGGACAGAATCATGGAGCATTGAAAAAATAATATTTTTGCAAAATTTACTGTTATTAATTTTTGTAAGGGTATTTTTACCCCCAAAAGGAACATTAAGTTATGGACATCTCTTGACCCAAACATCTCCAAACAAAATAGCCAAGACAGGGCCCAAAAGACATTCTGAAAATGATCAAATTTCAAATTTCCTGCCAAAACGGTCCAGTTTGTCACTGTGACTGCATAAAATAGAGATTTGTACACAACTCCATTAAAAAACTACTGCAGACAAGAAACTGCTTTAGCATAAAAAGTTTCACTTCTTTGTGATAAAACACAATATAAATTTTAATTAGATGGAACAACAACTAGAACTGGCGCTCAGAGAGCACATTGCTTCGCTGAAAATTGAACTGATTGTAATAAATTGCAAGACTGATGATAAAAGATCCAGCTAATTTCGCCAATTCTGGTGGATTTTCATCAAATAAACCTTGAATTGTTGCTAATTTAGTGCTCCTGGCACCTTCTGCAACATTCTACGAACGTTTAATGGCCTATGTTTGGAGAGAATGTAAAAATATATACTCTTTTGGCTCTAGTGCTACAGCAAAAAGAGGCCTTTTTTAGATTTCTTTAACTGTAGGCCCAAAAAACCTCCAATAGTCACCCTAAATTTAACCAGGTATTGTGCAGTACAAATAAACACATCGAGCCAAAGGAAATCTAAATCCAACCAGTAGTTTTTGCAGGAATCGATACCCACACATACCCACTAACACACATGTTGAAATGCCATGCTCCACAATAGCTTCTCAGTGAAGCTAATAATAAGTGGCACTACATCCCCCATAGGCCTGCAGATGCAAGTTACAAGGGTTTGCTGCCATGCACACATTGTTGCTTTTTTCCCCTATCTATCATCCCTATTTTCCTCCTTCCCGATTTCCTTCCTTCCTTATTTCCTAACTTATTTCCTTTCCTTATTTCCTTCCTTCTTTCTTTCCTTCTTTCGTTCCTACGTTCTTTCCTTCTTTCTTTCCTTCTTTCCTTCTTTCTTTCCTTCTTTCTTTCCTTCTTTCTTTACTTCTTTACTTCTTACTTTCCTTCTTACTTTCCTTCTTACATTCCTTCTTGTCTATTTCCTTCCTTCCTATTTCCTTACTTCCGCATTTCCTTCTTTTCTTATATCCTCACTTATTTCCTTCCTTCTGTCCTTCCTTCTGTCCTTCCTTCCTTTTTTCCTTTCTTCTTTCCCTTCTTCTTTCTTTCCTTTATTCTTTCCTTTCTTCTTTCGTTCCTTCCTTCTTTCCTTTCTTCTTTCTGTCCTTCTCTCTCGCCTTCCTTCTTTTGTCGCTTTCTTTCCTTCCTTCTTTCTTTCCCTCCTTCCTTCCTTTTCTCCTTCCTGCTAAATTCCTTCTTTCTTCCCTTATTTCTTCTTTCCCTTCTTCCTTCCATCCTTACTTCCTTCTTTCCTTTTCTATAAACATTACTTTTAGATTATGAAAACGCTAAAATTGTTTGTGTTTTGTCATTGAAATCAACAATTGTGGACTTCAGTTTTTAAAAACTTTTTTTCCAGCTTAGGTAACTAATCTATCTGTCTATCAACGTATCTGGCTATCTATCCCCCATCCTCCACTTCAGTACAGATTCTCTGGGTGCCTCCTCATTCACCCCTTTTCGACAGAACTGGGATTGAGGGGGGTGTCCCAGGGGGGTGTCCATCCTCCAACAGGTCACTGTGCAGGAGGGTGGGGGTGTCTTGTTAAGGGGTTCATGTCCCTGGATATTCTTAGTTTCACTCCTCTGATACAATGTATCATTGAAACAGAAAATACCAGGATTTTCTAGACAACTTGGAACTTATATCAGCATGCACACAGATTTACAGTCACTCACCTCATTTTTCAAAAATTTTGACTTATCTTGGACATGTTTTGTTAATATTGTGAGTACATACTGTGTCTACAGTTTACTCTGTATTCAACCAAAATAACATAATCATGTTGAGGAGTCATGTAATTCATGATAGATTTATCCACTTTTATCCCATAGCAATACACAATATCTTTATGACTTTTCAATGTGCACCCTGTGAGCTGAATGTCTGTAGTAAATACACTATTATATAATCATGGACTTCGGTTGAGGTCAATATCAGGTTTTACAGCCCTGACCGGTGATATTCACCGAGGCCGAAGGCCGAGGTAATATCACTAGGTCAGGTCCGTAAAAACCTGATATTGACCAAAACTGAAGTCCACAATTGTTTTGTTCCATGATAATTTTTTTTTGGGAAAATGTTTTTTTTTTGCGGAAATTTTTTTTTATGGGGAAAATTTTTTTTTGTGGAAATTATCTTTTTTCGGAATTTTTTTTTTTTTTTGGAAATTTTTTTTTTTTGGAATTTTATTTTATTTTAGGATTTTTTTTTTTTTGGAATTTTTTTTTTTTTGGAAAAAAATTTTTTTGGGAAATTTTTTTCCAGGGAGGTCAATAACAAATGTTATATTCACTGATCAGTGAATAACACATTTGTTATTGACTTGCCTGTCATACACCACCTGACACAGGTGAACATCACATTATGCAGGTGGGTTGTTGACCAATCAGGGGGCTTGTTAGATAGGGGTCATGGAACAATTGATATTGGCTTTGCATTTCACAGAAGTGATCTGTGCATGTATGTATGTATTTCATCTATCTATCTATCTATCTATCTATCTATCTATCTATCTATCTATCTATCTATCTATCTATCTATCTATCTATCTGACCACTTATATGTGCTTCTGTCTTTATACTTGACTATGTGTTTGACTTTCTGACTATATTTTTACCCATCTATCTATATATATCAAGCTGACCATTTATCTACATCTATTGATCTGACCATCTATATATGTCCATCAATCTCCTGGGCACAACTGATCATCATTTACATCACCAGCTTTTATTTCCCTACTTAAACACCTTTCACTGCATGTCGTCAAATTCCGGCAGAAATAATCTGCTATACCAAGGCCAAATAATTGAGACTTATCCTTTTAAAAGAATGAAGGAGTATCTCTCTTACTCTCCATCTTTTATTTTTTCTTTCTTTTCTTTGTCCAATAACCTTTGTTTTTTTTTTCTTTCCCACAACCATTTACAGTTATCTGGTAACTGCCATGCTTCAATTTATTCTAGCAGTAAAATGATAAATTTCTTTCTACAATGCCCATCCAAGGCTGTTATCAATCTGGGTCCTTATCATTTTGCCATTATCTTAATTTGGTCAAAACTATCAAGTTCTTGTGATGAGCACCCTCCTGTTGGAGGATGATGATGAGGCCTGTCATTGTAGATTGGCTCCGTTTGAAGGTCCCTGTTGGTGGTAACATTAGTGTACGTGAACAGGGGGACATCTCTCAGATAGAGCAGCTGATTTCAGTGAAAATTAATATTCAATAGCCAGCTTGTGGAAATTTCCATTCAAGAAAGATAGACAGATACAAGAATACAAGAGGTGTTTAACTAATTTTGACAAACAGCTTTAAAGGCCACCAAAATAGAGAAATGTTGCTGCTTTGAGCTGAAATTGCTGTGAGTGATCCATGTGTTGCATGTCATATCACCCAATTATCTCAGAAGCAGGGTTGCAAAAAAAATCTGACTTAAATAAAAAAAAATTTAAAAAATCGGATTTTTTTTATTTAAATCGGATTTTTTTTATTTAAATCCGATTTAAATCAAGCAGTCTTATTTTTTCAAATATAATATTTTTCGAAGAAATTGAAGTAATAATAAATGATAGAATGTTCTTAATTAGTTCTTCTCTATTGGGAAAAATTTCTTTCACCCCCCCAAAAGTCATGTAATCAAGTTGAAATTTGAAGTTGTAGATTGTTAATATTTTTTACTTTTCCCAGCTGCAATAAATTCCCTCAGACTATGAATTTAATGTCAATTTAAGTGTGGTATTTTGTCAACATTTTGGACCTACTATTGCTAGGAATGACCGCTGAAATAGGAAAAGTTTTACTTGGCTTCCATAAGAGACTTAACAAGGTTTAATCCTATTCCGAAGACACAATTTTTGTATACTTTGAAGCCACTATCCATAGAATATCATACTTTGGAGCAAAGGAATGATTGAAATTTCCATCGATGACCACAGAATCAGTATTTTATAATTACTGTTGTTTGTTATTGTTGTTTTCTTGTTTAATGAGTGCTACTTTTGGCATGAGATTAGGAATTTGTCGCATGAGAGAGGATTGCTGTTTAAACTGGATTAAAGTAAGCCAAAGTAAGCCAAATCCACCCTGGTATCTCCATCGTAGCAGTGATTCCTTGCCAATTCAAGTGTGAAGGTGTCAACTGATCCATTATAGCATTTATATGCAAACTATTTGCATTTTTCTAACATATAGTGGTTTTCAGTAAAAATCATTGATTAAAATCACTGATTTAAATCACGATTTAAATCAATTGATTTAAATCATGCAACCCTGCAAAAAACTGCTTCTTCCTACCTATAACAGGTCTCCTGCAATCTGAGAAATAAGATTCCATTATTTTACTTTTCAGCTCTATGCTTTTCTTAAGCAGTTTAAGAAGTTAGTCTTTAAGTTAAAGACAAAAGTTCAACAAGTGCAGTAAGGCCAAGGCAGTTGCACAACAAAGTAGTTTCACAATAGGCCAAGGCAATGCAGCAGGGAGTGGTTTCACTTTTGGGCTTGCATGTTATGTAGGTCAACCAGCAGCTCTGGCTGGGAGCACGTGTCCTGAGGGGGGAGGGGGGGGGGGGTGACAGGCACTGCGAAACAGAGAGAACCTCTGATATATCAAGGGAAGCAAAGTATGTCCCCCAAGTACTGCGAAATAGGGAGGTTGCACTGTATAGGTCTTGTCAATGTAAGACATATGTTTGACATGTTTTGGATCAGTTTGTTAAATTTTATTAAACTTTTCCTAAGATAGAACCCCCCCCCATCAGTGGCGTCCCTATTGGGGGGGGCACGTGCCCCCCAGGTCCCCCCCCATATGAACTTTCCAACTCTCCTAAAATATACAAAATTAGCACAGTGGCAGAGAATCGTGTGCCCCTAGGTACCCTCCCCCCCCACTCGAGACCCCCCATTTATGCCACTGCCCCCCATCAGTTTTGAGAGCAATATTTAATTCAGCCAATGATAGTTACAAGTGTATCGGCAGATTCTTTTTAGTACCACCAATTTTTTAGGACTTCTTCAGAGGGTCTTTGGTTGAGAGGTCATTCATTCATTTTGTTACTGCCCAAGTAATCCAGGACAATTCACATGAATGACATGAGAGACATTCCCATGTCAATTTCACAGCAACTTCATAGAAACCCTGAAGTGACCCCTTTTTGAGCAGTGGCGGATGCAGACACGATAGTCTAGCGGGGGCCGGGCGTGTTTTGGCATTCGCGGGCTCGCATTATCGCAATTTTTCTTCAAAATGGTATTATTCATCTTGGTGGTCTTGGGGGGGGGGGGCGCCGGGACCCCTAGCCCCCCCCCCTGTATCCGCCACTGTTGAGTGTTTTAACTACTGTAAAGAGGGTTAATTATGGAACAGGTGTTTGAAACTACCAAGTAAATCTCCACTCTGTGATCAGGGATAATTGGCTCCGTGAAATTATAAGCTTCATGTGAAGAAATTTCAAGATAAAATCATATTTGATGAGGTCATCCTTTTAAAAGTTATTGATTTAAAGATCACTGGTTGGTCATTTTTTTACCTAAAACGTTTTATCAGATAAATGTATTATATAATAAGTGCAGTATATTCCACAATTAATGGCCGAAAATTGGAAAAAAATGGATGGCCAACACCCGATGTTGTTTCATATATATGCATATGCACATGAAAGGGAGCAGTCACTTGGCGTGAATTCGAAATAATCCACAAATACACTAATGAACATCATTGTCCCCCCTCTCACTAAACCATTGACTTTCAGCATGTGTGTACCATATGATTATATTCTAAGGAATTCTAGTTTTGCTAGTTAGGCCAACAACTAAATGTATGTTAATTCACAAAATAGTCTTAGGCCTATACAAATCAGATATGACAACCCCTTATTGATTAGCCAGGGTAACTTTGCAGGAAGTGGGGAACCAATGTGGCCCAAAAGTTTCCACAGAAGATAACACTGACCAGCCCTTGTCCCACCTGTGCCATTTGTCAACCCATGACATCTCCCTCCCTGGTCAGCTACCCCCCCCCCCTCCCTGGTCAGCTGCATTTCCTTCATATCTGATATCAAAGGGGTCAACTGCTCATACACATATATCTGAAGATTTGCACACATGTGTTCATGGTGTTACCATATTGCCACGACTCATTCAGGGTGAGCATCAGAACACGACGTTCAGAAGGCTGTCAGTGCATGATAGTTACCAGTATCTGGTAACTGTCATGGTCAGTGTGAAAGTCATCTGATACAGTGTAACAGAACTGAGTCATGATAGGACCATACATCATGTTAAACAATGCTAGGTCATGAGTCAATAACACATGAAATTCACAGGAGACTTCAATGCTTGCATGCTGGCATAAAGACATTAAACAAATAAAAACTGATGCCCATTAAATGTGCAAACATTTTACATACAATAACCTCTTTGAAATTCAAGATACATTTTGGTAAACTAATTTTAGCATTGGTCCTCATGAACTCATTTTCACCTATTTTACGCATTGAGGCCAGCTCTTTAACCCTATATAGATTACAACCCAACAGCATTAATAGAACTGTCAATATAGTAATTTATAACACCTTCTTTTTCTTCTTTTGTGTAGGCCTATATAAATTTCTACTGACACAGCTGTTCGATCATTTGCACTCATTGACCGCAAGTGAGCCTGATTGCCTGTTACATAATGGCATGGGGCCAGCCCTTTAAAAAATTTTTTCTGTTGGAATGTACTGACTCAGCAAAGGAAATAATTAATGATAGGGGAGATATAAAGAACTGATACTGTAGTATTGGATATATATGTAGATAGATAGATAGATAGATAGATAGATAGATAGATAGATAGATAGATAGATAGATAGATAGATAGATAGCTAGATAGATAGATAGATAGCCAAAGCCTCAATTCTAGTCTTACAGTCTGTCACATTCATATATAGAAATTAATAAAAATGAGTACCAATTCACCGTGATAAATGCACTTTGTCACTCATGATAGCTGATGAAGACCTCATGAAGTGTCATCCCTACTTTCAACATGGGAGACATAGGGGCTGTTTAATTAGTCATGATCAAAAGAAGGCCATTTGACTTGTCATAACTGATTTTGGAGTTAAAATCAGGTGCATAATCCCTTCGTTTGTCTGCCATCAACAAGGGGGATAAGTCTCATTAAATCAAATTAACATTGAAAGTATTGGGTATGATCATGATAAATCATCAGCATGATGACACACGAAGTGCCATTTTCAGTGTAACAGTCCACTCTTTTTCTATATCAAAGTGACAGACTGTAAAGTTAATTGTCACTTGTAAGTTTTCCAGTGACAAATATAGACAAGGTTATACATGTATATAGGCTTAGCTACATGAATATCAATAGAAAGATAGATTAATTCTGTCAACATATATATTAATTATAAAAGGATAGAGAGATAGGTTCTATCCATGTGTAACAGTGGGGAGGCGGGTGCACCAAGGAGTCTGGCTGGGGACTGCAATGTTGGCCAAGCTGAGTGGGCTGGTCACTACACTGGTACTGCCCTCCCCCCTCCCTCCTTGCAGGTTCATTTTGGACCTCCAATTCCTCACCCAAGGCTCCCTCATGTTTTGCCTCAGGCACTGGAAACTTCCCACCATGTGAACTGAAAAATGGCCATTTTATATAATGGCCTATTGTCATTGATTTATGTCATTCCAATCACCAGTAATAAGTAATTGAAATTGTGATTTCATATAGGGCCACATCATCAGGTTGTTCCCTTTAACAATAATCATCACACTAAATCTTTCAGTGATTCAAATAGCCACGCTGACAAAACACAAAATATGAAAACAGCTAACAACACACTTGGAAGCTACATGTAATCATTCAACAAGAATCCGCGGATTCAAAGCTAGCCATTCGGTTTTATATTAAAGGGGCAGTGATTAACATGGAATGGGTTGATAGCAATTTTGACCTAATCTAGAGTATATCCATACTGAAGACGTGTAAAAACAATTTGAAGTATGTAAATAATATCATGAAATCCTCAAAATAAAAGGCAACTGAGAAGCTTCTTGTAAACTGGAGGGAAAAGAACAGAATACAATAAAATAAGAAAGATAGATAAATAGCTAGTAATATAGATCATGTAGATAGCTGGATGGACTTGAAAGTGGGAGCTTCCGCCTTAATAGGAAGGAATGTGCATGACTGCCGCCATGACAGATTGGAAGAACAGACATTGACTATAAGTTGAGATATGAACTCTATCATTTTAATGCAAGTGAAGTACAATTAAAGGAATAAACTAGGGGTCTACACCAGTTCAATAAATACCGGTCGTACCGGTTCAGTCTGGTCGGTTCCCGAACTGGTTTTCGAAACAGCACTTCGGTATGGTTCAATTATGCCATATCCAGCTAAAAAAAGCAGTTTATTGCCGAGATTTGACAGAAAATATCCATTAAATCAATCACTGAACTCGAGAAGATCGTCATCTTGACGTCCGCTCTAGTGCGAGATGAACTTTCCGGGCCAAAAATTGGTTTTTTCGGGAGGCGGATTTTTATTATATATGCGGATCGGCCCGAATTTGAGGTCCGACAGTACGAATTGTGTATCAATCAAGTGTATCGATGATACGTATCGTATCAAATGTCGGCAACGATATAGAGCCCCAGAATAAACCCATTTCACTAAGTGGCCTGGACATTGGCCCCAAACAACTTTTGGTTAAAACAGTGATTCCTAACTTGCTTTCCACATAAAGCAGACATAGCACTTTAATTCCTGAAACACAACTTCCAAAATTTAACCCAAAGGAGTGACCAAGTCATGAAGCTTTAATGTTACATTGAAATTCACTAAACATACTCCAGATTGTCACTTCAGCAAAGCCTTCAGTGAATAATTCAGACACAACCACCAACCTGGCCAATGAACAGGCCTTCACACAGGTTATGCAAATTAGGCCGATTTCACCGATTCAAGGACTTCCCTAAATCGTACAGACTAGCAAGTTACTGGAATAGATAGATCTCTCTGAGAGCTTCAAAATGATAGGTCATACGTCTCTGAGAAGTTAATAGATGGTTCGCAAATCGCTGGTAAATTTTTGAACTGGAGAGAATGCTACTCGCTGATTGGCTGTGACGCTCTGACGCAAATCTTATGATAATGTACGAAAATTGAAGGATTCGTCTGGGTAGATTCTCTGGGTACAGATTGTCTCTTGGCTGGACCAATCAGAGGCATGGTCGGGAAATCTATCAGCCAATGGGATTGAAGGATTCAAGCACTACTTTTCCCCTGGGGTTAACTGATTGAATTCCTGTAAAGTTAAAACTATGGGGCCCTTCTTTTTAAACAAATTAGTGACAAAATCAATTGTTGATGTGATAAAATAGGAAACAAAATGCATGAAAGCCAAAAATATCATACAATCAAAACACACATTTTAGAGGGAGAAGAAGGTTGTACAATTGATGTTTTATACCAGGCCAAATTTGGGAAAATTTTAATCAAGATGATTTTAATAACTTATTTGTTTTCATCAATAAAGTCATGGCAATAAATCATTATGTTCACTGTTACGTTCTAAAAATGACGTGCAAGCACTTCAAGGGGTGCTTGCAGATAGGATATCAAGCTATTTCCTATTTGCACATCTGATTTGCTCTTAGACCTGTCAGGGAATGAACTCAAGATAATTAAAGCCATATCCACCAGAGGGCCATTTTCCATACAACAGTGGACAGTGCTGCCATCTAGCCTGTTCTTGGTTCACATGTTTATTGTTTACAGTGTTTACAGTGTTTACATGGTTTATGGTTTTCAGAATCCCATACACTCATCACCGACTCCAATAGCTACGCCTTTGGCTAGCTAAAAATAACTGAGAAGTTGAGTTTTTCTGAAATAAATAATTTCTTGCTGAAGTCTAGGCAGTCTTTAACACTTTCTTGTGAGGGTTCTCTGGTAATGCTTGATCTTGGCCAAATAATTGAGAGTTTGTAAGCTTCCATGGTGTTGGTAAATCTTTGCTCGTAAAGGTAATTGAGCTATTTTGATTATAATTAGGCCTACAAGTGATTTGATGCCATTAAAAATTGATTTTCTGATATCAGACAATAGTGATACAATACAGTAAGATGCCCTATCTTACTAATTAGAATTTGTGACTTTCGCATTTAGATTTTTGCAAACATTTTTTGCTGAGCCAGCACATTCTTGCTGGATATCAAAGGCTGCTGGCACGTGAATGGGCCTGGTGTTACGTAACAACTATGTAGGGTTACTTTTAAATAGGCAATCAAGCCCAGAGAGGTCACTGGGTACAAAGGATCAAAAAGTTCTAATAAATAAATTCAACAGAGTAGCACAGATAATTTCTCTTTCTCTATCTATCTATCAGTATCTGGCTTTGGATCTTAATTAGTTTTTTCAGAATTAGCCATTTCACAAAAAAAGCTTTTGGCTAATAATAAGCTAAGGCAGTTTGACCTTGGAGTAATTGGTTTGCTTCAATGTTTCACACCATTGCAAAAAGATTTATCAAATACTACTGTACTGTAGTATCAATGGACATAATTATTTTGAGTGAAATATGAAAAAGTAGCAGAGGGATCTGACCAGCAGTTAATTTGATGACTAATTGGATTCAGGGCATCAGCTCTTCAAGGGATATTCCTTCTTTATTGACAATACTAATAGAGGAGGCTAAAACTGAGGAAGCTGTCTATGAACACTACATGGTCAATTAAATCTCTGCAGGGAGTCACTGCCAGGCTAAGTGATGGGACAGTGCAGCGAAGGAGGGGGTGCAAGCAGGGAAGGGAGTGCAGGCAGGGGAGGGGTAAGCTTGAGCAGGGGAGGGGGTGGCTTGAGCAGGGTGGGTTGCAGGGGTGTGTTGTGGTCAAGTTGTGAGGGTATCAAGTAACTCCTGCTGACACCTGGCTGATAAGGGCTGCACAATTAATCGTCGTGGCAATAAGACGACCATGAATTATGGTCGTCTTATCAAGACGACCACGCAGAAGAGTCGTCAAAATATGGTAAACAGCTCAACTGCTTAAGCTAAGGTAGATACAGCTCATCTTCATGAAGCAGACCCACTTTTATGATTTCAATAAAACCTGAGATGTTCGAGAAAGAAAGCAATAGCATAATTTAAACGAAGTCAAAGAGCCCTGAGGCTATTATCCTACTTCATTGCACATTGGCCGAGAACAATGGACCAAGGGCAGAGTAAATGTATTTACCCCTTTTCACACCTCTTTCAAATTACCCAACAATCTTGCTGTATGTGTATGTGTATATGCATATGCAGCTTACATTTACCATGACAGTTACCCTTGTAACTGTCATGCATTTACTAAAAGTACACTGTATAAAGTTTATAAACTTCAAATTAAAAGTAAAAATTTTATTTGATTATGTATACTACACTTTACTTTATTAAAACATATATGCATCATGGGAGAATTCTTTTTATTTTGTTTCTATACATTGTCAAACTAGATGGGAGCATATTTCCATATGCAAGACTAGCAGGGGGTCGATCAGCAGTTTGTTCAGCTCATCACTGACTGACATTACTGGCTGACATCATCGGCTGACATCACCGGCTGACATCATTGGCTGACTTCATCAGCTGACATCATCCTATAACCGGCTGACATCAGTGGCTGACATCAGTGGCTGACATCAGTGGCTGACATCAGTGGCTGACATCAGTGGCTGACATCAGTGGCTGACATCACCAGCTGACATCACCAGCTGACGTCAGTGGCTGACGTCAGTGGCTGACATCAATGGCTGACCACCGGCTGACATCACTGGCTGACATCACTGGCTGACATCAGTGGCTGACATCAGTGGCTGACATCAGTGGCTGACATCACCGGCTGACATCACCAGCTGACATCACCAGCTGACATCAGTGGCTGACATCAATGGCTGACCACCGGCTGACATCACCGGCTGACATCAGTGGCTGACATCACCGGCTGACCACCGGCTGACATCAGTGGCTGACATAATCGGCTTACATCACCGGCTAACATCAGTGGCTGACATCACCGGCTGACATCAGTGGCTGACATCACTGGCTGACATCAGTGGCTGACATCACCGGCTGACATCAGTGGCTGACATCAGTGGTTGACATCAGTGGCTGACATCAGTGGCTACCATCAGTGGCTGACATCAGTGGCTGACATCAGTGGCTGACATCACTGGCTGACATCACTGGCTGACATCACTGGCTGACATCAGTGGCTGACATCAGTGGCTGACATCAGTGGCTGACATCAGTGGCTGCCATCACCGGTTGACATCAGTGGCTGACATCACCGGCTGACATCAGTGGCTGACATCAGTGGCTGACATCAGTGGCTGACATCAGTGGCTGACATCACTGGTTGACATCAGTGGCTGACATCAGTGGCTGACATCAGTGGCTGACATCACCGGTTGACATCAGTGGCTGACATCACCGGCTGACATCAGTGGCTGACATCAGTGGCTGACATCAGTGGCTGACATCACCGGCTGACATCACCGGCTGACATCAGTGGTTGACATCAGTGGCTGACATCACTTGTTGACATCACCGGCTGACATCAGTGGCTGACATCACCGTCTGACATCAGTGGCTGACATCACTGGTTGATATCACTGGTTGATATCCCGGCTGACATCGCTGACTAACATTGATTGACATCATTGACCATATCATAACTATCAATAGGGGAGCTCCAAAACACAGGAGAGAACTCCCAATAAGAAGAAGAAGAAAGTGTAGCTACCTTGTGTAAATAGACAGTACTACTACTGTGGTTGCCATGGAGATGGTAGACTCGGAACTGGACGACACCTAGTATCCCTAAAGACTAGCCCTGCTAGTCTAACAAATGGACCAGTGTAGTATGCTTCCTCAAAAAGCCATTCTTTAGGTCAGAAGGAGGTGTGAATGAGGCCATGGTTGTAAAACAGTTCATCCTGTCTGAGCTTAAGTCGGTCACAAGTTGGGTCAATAGCTTTAGGGCTCTTTAACCCCCTTTTAAATTGTTTATGCATACCAGTTTCAATCTAATGATCTAGTTGTTGAACACCGGCAAATCTATATAGCTCTCTCAACCAATAGCATTAGTGCGTATTTTGCATGCTAGGTGGCTACCGCGTGTTGATGACGGGTGTGCGCTGAAGCATATCAGATTCTGGTAGACTGGTCCCCCCTCCCTGGTGTGCCATAGGGACAGTATATCAGTTAATATGATGATGCCAAAGAGCATAGCGAGACCGTTGGACATTTAAATATCAATTTGTAACGTCTTGAATATTTTTTTGCAGTATTTTAGATATTTATTTAGGCCTACGGTGCTTTAGATGTGGCTTTGTAGCCTATAGATAAATAGATAGATAGATAAATAGATAGATACATTAATAGATATTAGATATTTATTTACGGTGCTTTAGATGTGGCTTTGTAGCCTATAGATAAATAGATAGATAAATAGATAGATACATTAATAGGCAGGCTGGTGAGGGTCGAATTTAACTGTCCTGTCGAATTTTGATGTAGTCAATGGTATAACACAATGCAGCTATAGGTAGTGCGCGATTACTGAGCAGTATGCTGCACCACCCTGTGGATTTAAGTGCCCGTGGCTGGGGCCTTGCATAACAGCCAATTGATGTTTTATGTTTTCTTTGATTTTTTTTTTCGTCCGAAAAATCAGCTGAGAAGACTTCAAATTGCACCAGTGTCAACAAAATCCTCAGAAACAGCCTGGAATGACTTTGATATGCAAAACTATTTATCTATTAATGTATCTATCTATTTATCTATCTATTTATCTATAGGCTACAAAGCCACATCTATGCTGGGCAAGTAAAAGATCCCTCACATGGGGTAAATGTGTAACATGTTGAGGACTCCCGCTCTCTCTCCCATCTCATCAATCAACCCTCGTGAGCGCCCAGAACTGGGCTTAGAGGGCTGCACTTACCATATCTATCTATCTATCTATCTACCTGGGCAAGTGATTCAATCAGTCCAGCAAGTTGTTGACATTTTGGCTGAGACAAAATTATACTGCAGGTGAAGCACTTGTCCAATTGCACTTGAGAGCCCACCAGTGTACATGTCGAATTCAACTGTAATGTCAAATCAGAAGTCGTCAGTGGTACATGAGCAGTTGAATCTGTTTTAAATAGATTGTGACGTTTTGTAAGTATTTAAGTATCCAAGTGCTCCTGGTGTAAAAGACACGGAAGTAGACCTACTACCTATACCATTTCCGTGGCTATACACACTGCTCTGCTGTCATGACGTCATGAAAATGAGGCTGGTCTGTTCATGACGCCACCTGCAACACTGTTGCCATGACGTCACATATAGTTCATTGTTGATGACGTCACATAAACGCCCACACTTTTTTTTGTTTGGCGCATGCAAAAAATTTCCTTAGTATATCCCTGTGTGAGTTGCTCTGTCTTCTACCATTTGAAGACCTCTGGTCTCGGGCGCTACGCGCCCGAGACCTGACGGTCTCCATAATTCTAGTACATTGTCCTATTTAGAATCCAGTCAATTTTCCATGATTGCAACACAGATTTCCAGCTATTCTCGGTGTTAAGGACCAATTCACCGGGTGATATCTGTAGATCTATCCACTATCTGTTTGCTATATCAGTCTGAGTCACTTGGATCACGTGTGTGCAACATAAAGTAAGTTTGATGGGTTTACTGTGTACATCACTATGTCTTATGTTCAGCCAACAGGAAACTGAAAAACACAAGGAAGTAGGCCGTTGTGAGACAGAATGTACCACTGACGACTTCTGATTTGACATTACAGTTGAATTCGACATGTACACTGGTGGGCTCTCAAGTGCAATTGGACAAGTGCTTCACCTGCAGTATAATTTTGTGTCAGCCAAAATGTCAACAACTTGCTGGACTGATTGAATCACTTGCCCAGGTAGATAGATAGATAGATAGATATGGTAAGTGCAGCCCTCTAAGCCCAGTTCTGGGCGCTCACGAGGGTTGATTGATGAGATGGGAGAGAGAGCGGGAGTCCTCAACATGTTACACATTTACCCCATGTGAGGGATCTTTTACTTGCCCAGCATAGATGTGGCTTTGTAGCCTATAGATAAATAGATAGATAAATAGATAGATACATTAATAGATAAATAGTTTTGCATATCAAAGTCATTCCAGGCTGTTTCTGAGGATTTTGTTGACACTGGTGCAATTTGAAGTCTTCTCAGCTGATTTTTCGGACGGAAAAAAAGAAAATCAAAGAAAACATAAAACATCAATTGGCTGTTATGCAAGGCCCCAGCCACGGGCAATAATAAAAGAACAGTGAGCACTAGATTCAAGCACTAGATTCAAAGGACACCGGAGAGCACCATTCTAATCTATGCTATCACATATGGACCGTCTTTTCTGTGTGTTAATTAAATTAGTTGCAAGATATTTCAGGTTCTGGACCTCATTACAACAAGTTTCACATCACATATTCACCATATAATCAAGTCAAAACAAGACTTAACAAGAATCCATGGATTCAAAACCGGCCTTTGGTGATTACATATTCGGGATTGAAATCATGAACAGGGGGATTTATATATTATTACATGGATTGTTTTGTATTAAGCAGTTATTGCCAGACTGATAGTGTTTGCTGCAAGCCATAAAAACTTTGTGGGGAACCTCTTAGCAAATGCCTATACCATATTTCAGAATTGTAAGTGAACTACTTAAGTCACAGTGGGCACTTCAAAATATGGTGTCCATTTCGGCAGCCATCTTGGAAATTTTCTCATAATTTATGAGGGAACCCCTAAGCAAATCCCCAAACCAAATAATAAAGTCGCAGTGGGCAATTCAAAGTGAACCCCTATACCAAATTGCATAAATCTAGGTGAAATACTAAAGTCACCATGGGCAATTCAAAATATGGTGGCCATTTTGGCAGCCATCTTGGATTTTTCCAAAAATTTCTGAGGGGAACCCCTAAGTGAATCCCTATACCAAATTGCATAAATCTAAGTGAAATACTAAAGTCACAGTGGGCAATTCAGAACATCCATTTAGGCAGCCACCTTGGATTTTTCCAAAAATTTTGAGGGGAACCCCTAAGTAAATCCCTGTACCAAGGTTCATAAATGTAAGTGAAATACCAAAGTCACAGTGGGTATTTTAAAATATGGTGGCCATTTTGGCAGCCATCTTGGATTTTTCCAAATTTTTTTAAGGGAACCCCTAACTGAATCCCTGTACCACGTATCATAAATCTAAGGAAATACTAAGGTCACAGTGGGCAATTCAAAATATGGCTGCCATTTTGGCAGCCATCTTGGGTTTTCCCAAAAGATTTTGACGGAGACCCTAAAGTGAATCCCTATCCCAAGTTTCATAAATCCAAGTGAAATACTAACAGCCTTAAAACTCGCTCTGACCTTTCACAAGGCATGTGGGCCGGTAAAAACTGGTTTACAGGACCGCCAGAATTTTTACAGGCCCGTTTATTTGTGGTGTCAAGCGTCTTTTTGCAACCTTTTCTGCAGATTTCAATTAAAACACCACTTTAGTTTACAGTCTGTAAAACTGATATCCAAACAGAGTGGGCTGTTGCACTGTGAAAATGGCACTTCGTGAATCATCATATTGATGATTTGTCACGATAATTTTACTCTTAAGATCAGTCACATGACAAATCAAATAGCCTTCTATTCATCATGACTAATCAAACAGCCTCTATGTTTCCCATGGATGTTAAATTTGGGAAGATGACACTTCATCAGTTATTATGACTCACAGTCACAGAGTGCCAAAATCTGTGGGAAGCAACACTCATTTTATGCATATCAAATTTACAGGCTGTAATGATAAAGTTTGTCAAAGTATACTGTCAGAATGAGAAATGCACTGAGGAAGGCCCTGGTCTCTTGGGGGAGTTTAGTGGATGGGTGTTGATAGACATTGCTTGCAGGAATAATTTGGCAATGGTACATAACTACATCATAGCACTGTACAGAAAGCTGGTGAAGAAGTAGACAATGCCAAGTGTTATAAACATAATGATTCACTGAGCAACCATGCTTCATCTAGGCATGAACAATTATTTTAAAACACAAGTACTTAAATGGTTTGACTCTCACAGTGCCTTGGAATTATAAGCAATCCTGACACAGGGGCAACTTCTCCAATGAGGCTCACAGGCCCACTGCTGGCTGCAGCTGTTCATTGCACCTGTAACCATGGTAACCCCTTACAGCTAACTGAATCCCCCATTCATAATGGGCAGGTCCATATCTGTCATTGGCCCCCATTGCTCACTGGGTTGCAGCACTGTGTTCAGAGGGGCAAGGAAAGTGGACAAGTGGACAAGTTGACACATGGACAAGTGGACAAGAGTCCCATTTCACTTAAGCCCTCCTCTATTAACCTGCCGGTTAAAAAGGGACACTGGAGGTTCGGTTGAAAGTTCATGAACAAAATGTTGCTAACAGTAGAGGTTTGATTTAAAATCAGTTCAAGTACTAATTTTATGGTTTTTGTCCTCACACTAATCCTACATTACAACATCTTGAAGTTACATTGAATGAACACACAGGGGCCAATCAAACTGAGTTCCAGAACAACAGTTCAATAGTCTTAGCCAGTCTGCAGGCCTTGCCCGACAATTTGACAATTTGAGATCTATGCAATGACCAATGACTTGTTGAATAGAAGCGTTTTTCGTTGTAGGTGGCAGTTTTCGTTAAACGTTGTTTGAGATCTTTGCAAAGACTGGTTCAATGATAGTGTTTTTAAGTTGCTGCAGACAGCAGTTTTCCTTAGGCCACACATAATTGATTCTTAGCTTCGCGGACCCGCCGACACAATAGATTTACTGCCGATGGAAAAAAAAAATTGAGAAAAAAAAAAATTTTTTTTTGACATTATTAATTTTTTTTTTGTCCTACCGACCAACCCTAGAAAAAGGGCCTTGAGAGGATCCGAGAAGCTTAAGATCAATTATGTGTGGCCTTATCTGATCTTATCTACTCTTGGGGCAGGACAGCATCTTTATGAACTTTCATGTGTTTCTTCAGGTTTCCGTGCCAATGCGTCCTGTAGCCGCAAATGTTACAGACATGTTTCTTTTGCGCACAGTCTTTCATGTGGTTCTGGAACACGGGGTTATTGATGAAGATCTTTTGACAGTAGGGGCACTTCTGGGAACCCTGGGTTATCAGACTGCTCATGAAGCCTGCAAGGAGAAGAAAGCCAGCGTCAGAAACTGCGAAACTGATAGATAGAGCTAAAAGACTCTAGGAAATGGTGAGATTATGTTAGTTATTGATGTCAGTTGACAGAGTTTGTTCATACGTCTAAGAAAAGCATCTGTCACAAACAGCAAAATCACAAGTTTTGAAGCATCACAAACAAGGAAACCTTGAGTTTTTGAAGCATCACAAACAGGAAAACCTTGAGTTTTTGAAGTGTCCGACACTATCCGTATGAAAAGGTAGCCTCTATACTGACATGACATCAAGAATTTACATCAATGATTCTATATGATCTTGGAGTCAACTGTAGTCAGCTGATAAACAATTTCAGTAAATGGTTTAAGATTGAGATATTGTGCAGAAGAAACAGTTACCAAGTGCGAAGTTGCAGTTTAATGCAATCTACCAGTTCTCAAAGATGCCTTTGAATGTCCGATAATTGCAAGAGATTATCATGACGATAGTTTGAAGAGTATTCAGAAGATCACAAGAAAGAACCCAAACATATCAATTCAATTTAAATCACTTTAATAAACTTAAACTATTAAAATGCGGCGAAAGTACATGTACAATGTACAAAGTGTATTGTGACAAAAATTTTACCGTCTTGCTAAGAGGCAGTTTAAATCGCCATATCATCTAATTCGCAATTTAAAATATTGTTTATAAGTTTAGACAATCACAGAAAAATGTCCACAAAATTGAAACATAATGAGAAACATCAAAGTTAAAGAAATTTCTATTACGACAATTAATATCTAACAACACATTAATATCATCCACTGTCATCTTCTATAAGACTTCACAATGAGATTGCCATTTTCACAAATATTGTTACATATCCAATCAAACCTTTGAATCCATTTCATGAGCAGACGAGTAGGTAATAGGTATATAACTATGCATCAATGATGGAATGTATCAAACTAAATACACATTTTTTTAAAAATCACATTTCAGGTCTATAAGTACAGGAAAATAATTAATCAGCAAGTTGAGACAACTGTAAGATGTACAAGGAATCCTGTATGACGCCAAGTAGTTCAGGAGAAAATCAATAGATGGCATTCATAGTGTCCATCTTATAGGAAAGCAGTCATTGGTCAAGTGAATCTTTAACCACAGGAGTGTAAGCTGAAATACCAATAGGTCAGTAGGCTACATAACTTGAAAAATGTCAAACAATCCTTCAACTTGGCGTTGCATCCTTGTTATGTACTTTGTTGTGATGCACTTTCAAATTCCACGGTCTGTTCGTTCGATAACCACAAATCTGACAAACGTGTTTCTTCTGACCGCAGTCCGAAGCATGACTGATGCACAATTGTTCGTTTATGAAAACTTTCCGGCAAAACGGACAAGCCCGGGTGTCCTCAATGGGGAAGGACTGCAACAGGCCTGCAAGACAACAAGGAAAAGCTGGTCAGAAAATAGATCAGATTATTTTCTTCACTTAACAGTTCATAATTCAGTAATGAATTTGTTTCCTTGTGCTGTAATCCTGCAGGCTTGTTGCAATATTAGCAGACAGACAATTATGAGTGATGGTCTGCTAGGCTTGCAATTACTTATTCTAATCAATGAGAAAAGAAAGCATGGTCTTGAAGATTGTCAAACTCTTGTATCAAATCAATGACACAGTTGCAGAAAAGTAACATGTGCATAGCTATAAAATAGTCGGTGAGAGAGAACATTGAAGCCAATCAATGAAGTCAGGATTGATTTGATGAAAGAGTTTGACAATGTTGCAGAAAATGTCTGCAATAATTTTATTCGGATTAAGTTAAATTCCTTGTCTTATGTTGGAGAGCTGACATACAGTCAATATCATCCGGCTATTAAAGTTAACCATCCGGCTATTAAAGTTAACGTCACAGAATTCCAGTCTACTACTCCTTGCAAAGGTCCTAAATCAATGGAGCTCCTAAGAGTCTTTCCCGTTAGTAGCAGTTACTAAAACGCTTATTTTGGAGCGTGCTTTTTCATGTGCGTCTCTAGATTGATTTGAAGAAAGAGTTTGACAATGTTGCAGGAAAGTCTTGGATTAACTAAAATTTGTTTTCTTATCAAGGTCACATGTTACAGTCAATATTGTGACACAAATCAACGTTTTGAACTTTGAGACTCATCTCGGAGCATGTCTTCCGGTTCTTAAAGTTAACCTCATAAAGAAAACCCAATCAATGACTAGTCCTTCCATAGGCTGTCAATCGAGGAGCAAATCTTTTTTCCCCGCTAGTGAAACGCTTATTTAGGAGCATGTTTTTTCATGTGCGTCTTTAGATTCCAGGGGTAGTGAGACCGATAGTTGCAGATGGCGCAGACATATTTCTTTTGCGCACAGTCTCTTATGTGTTCCTTAGACAAAGAGCTGTTTAGGAAAACTTTCTGACAATGCGGACACTTCTGATAACCCTGCGTTTGGAATATGTGCATCGGATCTGCAACAGATAAAGGTCAATTCTTACTTTATCGTTAAATGATTTAGCGGACTAAAAAGTCATTTAAACTCAAAATAGGAGCTCCATGTGCGATTGGCAACTGTTGTCGTGTGGTCATCACTGTCATATGGTTGTTATGACGGTGTGATTAATACTGGTCTTTGGTCATTCCAATACCAGACAATTCCAGTCAGCGGTCAGCAATAACACCTCCCAGTTTATTATTTCTCGAATTCCAAGCAGACAGACATTACGTCACGACTCATAACTACCAATATGAAACTGAGACGACGTCGGATCTTGTCGCACACCCAGTCTTGGGTAAATGAATAGTATCATTTCTAGCCTCCAGTTATTGTAATTTCAACCCGTTAAGAACTACACAACGAAAGAAATTTCATCAGAAATTTCGCAAAACTTTATTGCAGGAAAGCCTTACATAGCAAGTCAAACAGATGTTCAACCACAGTACAAGGAGTATATGCACACTGTACATAAAATATGCTATATATACATTTATCATTATATAAACATCACATATGGTATGATACATGTTCCAATATTTACAAAAGAATAATGCAAAATTAAGTCAAGGAACAAAATCATGTTCTTCTCAAATCACAAAGCCAACATGGCTTAAAACAATGGCAATACATCATAATTTGCAGTCATGCTTCATTATAGGAAACTTGAAATGACTTCACAAATAACACTGCTGCTCTTAGCTTAAAAATCAAATGCAAAAAACTATAAATTTCAGCATCCCTACCGGCTAATATTGCTGTTAAATCTGGCCTTGCTTCATCACTGCTGCCCAACCTCTACACTCATTCCGTGGGCATCCCACTCACCCAAATACAGAATCTATCCTCCTTTTCCTGTCCTATCCTTCTGATTCAGATATATTTACATGCCAATAGTGTCTAATTTACCTTTGCACGATCGGCCGTCAGGATTCCCAGCATCGTATGTTTTTGTATCCCTGTCAATCAGACACAGAGGGCGCTGCGGCCGATCCAAAGATCCAGCATTTTCGCGCCGTTTCATGTATCACTTCACGGCAACCAAACTACCACGAAACACTGTGATTCTCTCTATATCACAAGAAGTCTGACAATACTAATTTAGTCATTGCCATTCTCCATGTTCTCACCTTTGTTTCTCCCCTCACTTTCCTCTATAATTGCCATTGAGGAACAGCACTTATCATTGTAGCAGGTGTCAAACCTGATTGCACTTACCACTCCACCTTTCATGACCAATTCACCATGGCCAGCTCATGAATCTGACATGCAGCATTATCAATATAGAGGCCCACATGTGCAGCATGCACATACATCTGTATTGAGCACGCACCTCTATCTTTCACCTTTCAATTTCCACTCTCACCTTCACTTCAATTGATTTTCAGAAGACCTCATGACACAACAGTGCTTCCCCTTTCCTTCACCTATCCATTTATGTACACAACATACCAGTTTTCCTTTTTACATAGCAAGCTCTCTACCATTTATGTTTTATCATGGGCAATTTCTAGTTCATCAAATATAGCTACCTAACAAATGATTTTCTCATGATATCATTATGGTATTATCATATTATATCCCATGAATAACTGGCTAAGCCAGCTATCAACTTGACGACAACCTTGTAACAGTGATAAAGGTACAGACTTTCAGGAATCAAATTACAGTGAATTGTCATCACGGAATGTTATCTTCAATTTCTGGGGGAGCATGTTTTTACCTTGCAATGGAAAGTGACTGGAAGTCAACAGACAAAAGTTAGCCTCCCTTAACTGAAGTTTGACCTACGCATTACTTTAAACTTAAGAATAACCCCTATTAAGTTTAACTTAAGTTGTCCCCATAAACTACTTGAAAACTTAGTAGCAGCTCTTTATTTTTCGAAGATAGCCTCTAAAAACAAAGTTAGTCTATGGATCAGTTAATAACTTCATTAACAATTGCTAGATATTCAATATAGAGTTTCTTCTTCAGAATTGATGACTTGATAGTCCAAGTCTCTCTCTATTGACAACTTCTTTTACCTCAACTAGCCAAATTGACTAAAGTAAGCCTAAATTGACTGAAGTTTGCCTAAATAGACTGAATTTAGCCTAAATTTGACTAAAGCTAGCCAAAATTGACTAAAGTTAGTCAAAATTGACAGAAGTTAGCCAAGATTGACAGAAGTTAGCCAAGATTGACAGAAGTTAGGCAAAATTGACTAGTTAGCCAATATCGACTAAAGTTAGCCAAAATTGACTAAAATTAACCTAAATTGACTGAAGTTAGCTAAATTGACAAAAGTTAGCCAGAATTGACCATAGTTAGCCAAAATTGACTAAAGCTAGCCCATATTAACTAAAGTAAACCAAAATTGACTACAGTTAGCCAAAACTGAGTAAAGTTTGCCAGAATTGACTGAAGTTAACCTCTATTGACTTAAGTTAAGCATTTTAGCTGTACTGAAATTAGCCTAAATTGACTGAAGTTAGCCTAATTGATGACTTGATCATTGTCATTTATTGCGGCTCTTCCGGATGCTTCTTCATATGAACTTTCAAATTCCCGGCATAGTGAGTTCGGAACGAGCATAAATGACAATTGAATTTCTTAGCAGCGCAGTCTTGGACATGCTTCTGGAAAACTGTCTCGTTAACTAGAACCTTCTCACAATAGTCGCACTTGTAAGCGCCGCCCCGGTTCAAGATCCGCATGAATTCAACATTACGCGAGGCCGTAGGACGAGTCCCCATCGAGCCTGCAACGAGCAAAGAGCAATCTGTCAGCCATTTTGAATAACTTTCACTTAGAAGCTTTTTAATTTCATCCTTCTTGCACATACTCCCGAAACAATTGTCAGTTGCGTCCATCTAAATTTTGGGGCAAGGTTGCCTTTTTGCAGTATTCATCATGTATACAGTGAGCTTTACATGCCATCAGCACCGGTGTGGGCTATTTATTTTTCATACAAGCCTCTTCTCTGACTACTATGGATTGTAATTGGATAATACCTCTCCTAACAGTTATGGTTGTGATTGAAATGCTCGCATACTTTCCAAACTATTTGAATTTAATACCTCCCTTTCTATATCAAAAATCTTGAGTAAAAAAGTGAGCACATAGGCTTCCCAAGTTGAAGTTCGGTCAATTTGACATCAATTTCATAACATATATATATCGATACAATGTATAATTATATCTCCCAGCATGACATAAGTAGGCCTGCTCTGAAGTGCCAACAGTTTTTATGTTGAGACCATTGAGTTTTAACAAGAGATATGTAAACCAACTAAGTATATTTCTACTGGAATGTTTGGTTAGCAGGGTTAGTGCATCCCTCTCAAACGAAGTTCTTGCCCCTCTCAAGTCTCACAATTGATCCACTATCCAGTGCACGTTGGTACGACACTTTC
This sequence comes from Platynereis dumerilii, assembly GCA_026936325.1. Classification (NCBI taxonomy): domain Eukaryota; kingdom Metazoa; phylum Annelida; class Polychaeta; order Phyllodocida; family Nereididae; genus Platynereis; species Platynereis dumerilii. The sequence continues at coordinate 3,323,575 of JAPTHN010000004.1, forward strand.
CCCAGGATGTTTGACCTCGATATGTTTCTTGATTGCACGAGCGTAGTGGCTCCTCAGCCCACACAGAGGACACACATATTTCTTAGCTAAACAATCCTTGTAATGCTCTTGGAACAGGTTCGCATCTATCAGAATTTTGGCGCAAATTGTACACTGGTATCCAGAGGCGGTTACACTAGGCCGGCCTGCAAAGAACCAGAATACCAGTGTGAGATAACGTATTGTTGTATATTGTATACTGTTATATTGTAACTATAGGTAGTGTGTACTATACACGCAATTGGTTGCAAAGTGTCCCAATTGCCCACAAGAGTATAAACAGGATGATGTAGAACTTTATCGGATCCATGGAATATACAATTTTCCATTTTTCTAATTCAGATTTTCCCAACACTGTCTGTCTGATGTCTATTCTTGGCCCTGCCTGTACTCCAATGTCTATGTCAAGATTTTTTTATAACATCCATGTTTCAGTTATACTTCTTCACAAAAACTTAAGCCTGTTTAAGAGCATACAGATATATACTTCAAACATCCATTATCTTTGATGTTAAATTGGTTTTTAAGCCGAATGTCATCTAAAACACCGCATACATGTCCCAACCTGAGACAAGTACAACCTTCTAACGGGATAGTCACCTGGGCTAGCATGGGATCTAACCTTAACTTAATAGACACGAAAAGAAGTCACAAAATCATCTATCTGTGCCTAATTGACGGACACCACATCGGCCGACTGCCCTGGATGTCTGACTTTGATGTGGTTCTTGATTGCATTCGCGTAACGACTCCTGAATCCACAAATGGGACAAGCACATTTCTTCTCGAGACACTCGGCATAATGTTTTTCAAAAACGTTATTGTCAATCAGGACTTTTCCGCAAATGGAACACTTTCTAGCCGAAGAATGCAGAGCCCTAGGAACAACTCCGAAGCCTGCAATCAAAAAAGAAGGAAGGTTTGTACTATTTGGCTTGATTTTCTTATCAACTTTCAAGTTTATAAAATAATTTTTTCAATTTTCTTTGTTAGGTTAGACTAGAAATAACTTAACATTCCATATGACTTTACATGACATGTAGACTATTGAGATACAGTGAGATAGCATCCATTTCTTAACTAAGAACTGCTTAAACAAAAAACTTCTGTATAATATCTTTCAGCAAGCTCAGACATCTTAAAATACAATGTCATTTAGTCCTCTATGTATCTATCCACTAACCTCCACCATGCATCTTCGAGCATTTCCTAAGTTAGAAAGAAAACCAATAATTTGCAAGTTCCATTCATACGAGTCCGCTCATGTTTAGCTCACGTCAGGAAAGCCTCTTTGTCAAGAAAGTCTTTATGTTTAAAGTCTATCCAATATCAGCTCAGAACTGCTACCAGTGTATTATGATCAAATAGGTATGTTACAACTCATTTAGCCCAATCCAGTCATAAATATCATCTACTTGTCAGTCCGTCAAAGTTTCAATTTTTCCTCAAAGTTTTCACAAATTCCTAAAGTTTTCAATATTCTTCAAAATTCTCATCTCACTTATTCCTCAAAGTTCTGAATTGATTCACAGTATTCAATAACTATATTCTTTACAGTTGTCACTTATTCCTGCAAGTTTTCACTAATTCCTCTTAGTTTTATGTATTCTTCATAGTAGCAACTTCAGCCTGTCTTCCGGGATGCTTTAACTTGATGTGGGTCTTGATCACATTAGCATAATGACTGCGGAACCCGCACAAAGGACAGAATTTCTTCTTGGACGCACAGTCGTTGTAATGTTTATGGAACAGTTCTTGGTTAATCAGGATCTTGCCACAAATAGAACACTCATGACCACCCCCTTGATTTAGGTCATGACCTTGGCTGTCAATTTGGCCTTGACCTATGACCTGAATTTGACCTTGGCCTCGCCCTTGCTGCCCTCGAGGGGAGTGAAACACTTGCTGGAAGAACAGGCCTGAAATGAACAAATCGAAATGCTCTAAGAAATTGTTTTTTCTATTTCTTCTATTTTATGTCATGTTGTCACAAGATTTGCAAAAGTCAAAGAATAGGGGAATTAAGATTCTTTGATTCTTTTCAAAGTTATTTGAAGGATTATAAGGTCTAACGTCTCTTTTGCAACTAGGAAGTTCTTGCACATGAATACCAACACCATCGCATTGGCCGCCTTATGCATGAGGCATTCAATAGCAAGTCAGCCTAAGCAACCACCATAGCAACCAATATCACTATGACAACACCATGATGCATTTGGTCCCTTAGCAACCACCCTAGCAACCAGTGTTTTGACACCGAGTATCACTATGACAACACCACGACTCGAGCATCTTGGCCAGGGTGGTGATTTCGGATGTGTTTCCAGACTGCACTATTATAATGACTTCGGTAGTTGCACAGCGAACAAGAATGTTTCTTGGTGGAGCAGACGTTGAAGTGGGCTTGGAAAATGGTGGCATTTATCAGAATCTTCCCGCAAATCGTGCATTTGTGTCCTCGTCCTACTAACTGGGCGGTCAGGCCTGCAATCAAACAAAAGACCAATTCTAATCTAGCTTTTGTATAGCTTTTCATACAGCCATGTAATAGCTTCAATGTGAAAATGCTCCAAATATAGAAACAATTCTCCAAATACAGACACAATTTGACACACTATGTACCATTGTACCCTCATATGATGTGCAACATTTTAAAATGGAAGGCTTCAAATGTTAAAAGAATCAATGAGATATATGACTCTCCGAATCTTCTCCATCAAATATGGTAGAAATTGAACATCACACACGCCCATTTGTGCCCTCAAAAATTAATTACAGAATCAGAATGTTTAAATAATACTGTTTATTTTGAGAACAAAGACAATTTGCAGTTATGTACATAAATGACTCATCCAATCATTTTATTCACCATTCAATCAATGACCTACATCAATGTCTTACATTATTACTAAAGTGAACAACCATGTATTCAATACTCAAGTGAATCAAACTAAAAACATTTCTGTACCCAACAATGACATCACAAGATTAAGACATAGTTCATAACTAAACAACATTTCTACGAAAAAAATGAAGCTTGGCAACTTCCCTAGCAACAAGTCCATCTACCGTTGCCATGGCAACTCCCTTAACAACATCATGAAACTAGGTAGTTCTTACATATCTACATCAGTTACTGTCGTTTTCCATGGACTTTGGCCACGTGAATTTTCAAATGAGACAGGAAAGGTTTCCCTAGCAACATCTCTATCTACTGTTGCCACGGCAACTTCCTTAGCAATACATTACTGCTGTTTCCCATGGACTTTGGCCACGTGAATTTTCAAATGAGACAGGAAAGGTTTCCCTAGCAACATCTCTATCTACTGTTGCCACGGCAACTTCCTTAGCAATACATTACTGCTGTTTCCCATGGACTTTGGCCACGTGAATTTTCAAATGAGACAGGAAAGGTTTCCCTAGCAACATCTCTATCTACTGTTGCCGTGGCAACTTCCTTAGCAATACATTACTGCTGTTTCCCATGGACTTTGGCCACGTGAATTTTCAAATGAGACAGGAAAGGTTTCCCTAGCAACATCTCTATCTACTGTTGCCACGGCAACTTCCTTAGCAATACATTACTGCTGTTTCCCATGGACTTTGGCCACGTGAATTTTCAAATGAGACAGGAAAGGTTTCCCTAGCAACATCTCTATCTACTGTTGCCATGGCAACTTCCTTAGCAATACATTACTGCTGTTTCCCATGGACTTTGGCCACGTGAATTTTCAAATGAGACAGGAAAGGTTTCCCTAGCAACATCTCTATCTACTGTTGCCACGGCAACTTCCTTAGCAATACATTACTGCTGTTTCCCATGGACTTTGGCCACGTGAATTTTCAAATGAGACAGGAAAGGTTTCCCTAGCAACATCTCTATCTACTGTTGCCACGGCAACTTCCTTAGCAATACATTACTGCTGTTTCCCATGGACTTTGGCCACGTGAATTTTCAAATGAGACAGGAAAGGTTTCCCTAGCAACATCTCTATCTACTGTTGCCACGGCAACTTCCTTAGCAATACATTACTGCTGTTTCCCATGGACTTTGGTCATGTGAATTTTCAAATGAGAAGGGAAAGGACACCTCTTTCCACAAATGGAGCAGACATGGACGCACTTGGCACACATGTCGTAATGTTTCTGATAAGCTCCTTGATTTATGAACACCTTATTGCACAATGGACAATTTTGCGTGGGGAGTCCAGACAGAGATGGACTGATAATTGTAGGGATAACTGCACGCAAGTTGGCGTTTTGACCTTGAGAAAAGTTTTGTGCTTGTTGGGCAAACTGATGTCCGAATGTCTGGTGGCCTGGAAGCAAAAAAAGAAATTCCAGTTGTACAGTGTAGTCGATTAATCTTTATGAGATCTATGAAAGTCACTTTCTTCAGCAAGTCATACAGTTAGTAGAAGCGGTGGTGTAATAAGTCCTCAACAAGACATACATGGTAAAAGCGGTGGTGTAGTAATTCTATTATAGTCTGACACGTACAGATGCACAAGGGTCAATACTTTCAAATAAAGTTATAAACGGCTAACAGAAGCCAAGTGACACCAAAGAAACATCCATGGAAACAATTGTCACTCTCGTTGCCATGACAACCTTACTAACAACAAGTAAATGGTCTTTTCTAATTATCATATGCACCTTCTGATGTCAAGTCATCAACGATCGCAAGGTGGGGACTTTCTCATGGATCTACATCAACAGTTACAATGGCAATTCCTTAAAATATATAGTTACCACGGCAACTTCCTTAGCAACAGCCCAAAGGATAAGCCTACTGCTTCTTCTCATGACTTTTCATGTGTATCTTCAAGTTCGATGGGTAGGGGGATCGTTTGCCACATATCGGACAAACATGAATGCATTTGCGGCACATTTCAACATGTTTTTGATGAGCCTCTAAGCTTATGAACACTTTACTGCAGAAAGGACACTTTTGAGGAACGGAGGACGGGTTAGAGATAAGCGAAGAAACGTTTTGCGATTGGTGTGGTCCTAACATTGGAAAGCCTGCAAGAAAAAATAAAGACTTCCGTGAGACTTTAAAGAAACCTTGGGAGTTATCAATTCCAATGATATACAATTATATGCATGCTCATTGTTCGAAACAAAATACCAGACGGAAATACTCCACAAAAAGTATTTTCAGACTTCTACCAGAATATTCTTGAAAGATAAATCAAGCCAACTTTTCAATTGTTTCACATGTGACACGTCATATTTAAATATTTTGATGAAGCACCTTATTTTCATGATCTTAAACTGGGGATCTAACCCATTACTTTCAGATATCTTATCTATTGGACTACCCATTCATTATAACAAAGAGGTCAATTTGATCATAAAAGTCGAGTTTATTAATTTCAATACAACATCCACCAAACCATGAACAGTAATGTAACAGGAACGCATCACAAAACAAACAAGTTGATAAAACGATACAACGTAATACTTAAAACGTCTCTCTTCATTGTGGCTACATAAACCTTTCAACTTCCACTGCTGACCTTCCAGTCTAATGAAGTGTTTATAGTAGCGTTTTAACAAGTTTTCTGCAATCTGATGCCACAACTTCTAATGGATCCGTTTTTGCTATTTTAATTCGGAGAGATTTTTGGTAAGCCTTTGACACAGCTAATGAAATGCTCACTCCAAACGAACAGTCTACTGCAATCAGATGCAACAATTTCTTGTATATCATTATTATGCTATTTTAATTCGGAGAGATTTTTGGTAAGCCTTTGACACAGCTAATGAAATACACATTCCAAAGTAACGGCCTACTTATTGTGGATCTCCATATGTTTCTTGAGATGACTAGGAGCAATAGTTCGGACACCGCAAATAGGACAAATAAATTTCTTTCTCTGACATTTCACGTAATGTCCATCGTGGATGCCCTTATTAAGGAACAATTTCCCACATAAATTACAAGTGTAAGCGTCAGCTGATGACAGTCCTTGAGTGCTGCTTAATGAACTGTATGCTGCAAAATTTCCTGATTGTAAGTTTGCTGAATGGTTCGCTGCTTGTTGAATGTTTCCTTGTTGATAACTGGCAGTTTGACTAAATCCAGCATTGGAAGCTGTGCTACTAACGGGCATCGATCCGTACCGCATGTAGTGTCCTATAAAATAGAAGAAAGATCTTGCTTAAGCTTTTGACACAGTTGATAAGGAAAACTAAAGTTTGTACGACTGAAAGTTTCTTCTTACACAGATTATAGTATCCTGCAGTAACCATAGTAACCAATATCTCATTGAACTTGTCATATCACATGGGATCTTTACTCTTAATGTTGCCCAGTTACCATTCATTCACAAGATCACTATTTTGTTTGATAATTTTCACTTCTAAAAAGAAATATAAACTTGATGCACTAACTAAAGCAGGAGTTCCATATAAATCACTTCCCAAGTTGGCCAGCGATGGAAAAACCACTGCCAACACAGTTGCTGGAGGAAAACAGAATGGACAATTCCAGATGACCTTATATTGTTTCTGTGAGCACCAATTGAACGGCAAAATAATTTTTCTTCTTTTGACGAGTCCTTCACTCACTACTGAGTCCTTCACTCACTGCGATTCCTTCACTCACTGCGAGTCCTTTTCGTGAGTTTTGATGTGAGCTTTCAACCACGAGGGATATTTACTGCGATGACCGCATATGTGACATCGCAAATTCTTGCGAGCACACTTCTCAACATGCTCATCGTAGATTTCTTGATTTACATAAACTTTGTCGCAATGAGGACATCGTAAAACATTGGAAAAGCCTTGAGTTCCAAACATCTCAGGGACAGCTCCAGAACTAAAAGTGGGCGACCCTGCCCCCATGACGTTATAACTGGTCTGAGAGCTGGATAATGGCATTTGAGGCGTATTATAAGATCCGTAAGAAGGGCGTTGTGGTTGTTTGTTATATCCTTGAGGTACGTTTCGCATTCCTGCAATGAAACGAAAGCCTCAGGTCAAAATTATATATCAGGATAATTTGGTTAATAATTTCTTAACTTATTTATAAAGCACATAAGTAATGCATGGCTCCATAGCACAGTGGTTAGCAGGTTTGCCCATTAACATTAGATGTAGGTTCCAACCCTGCTTCAGCCATATCAAGACTTTAGAGGTTATCACCATAATAATTTGTGCAATTGCCATTCAATATAGAGCACTAGCTGCTACAAAATAAGGAAGACCTGTACATGCCGGTACCAGCCATCTTGGATTCATCAAAATATTTTCCTGACTGAAATCTTCTTTGGTAAATTCTTCTTTGAAATATACAGCAATACTCCTAATATTTCAGAATAGTTTTATTCAAAACAATTATCATAACCTGATAAATAATTTAATGATACATATCATATATTATACAAATATTGGATGGGAAGGAGTCCAATATAGAGTATAATTGGATGAAGAAAAGTTATATTGGATGAGGCGCAGCCGAATCCAATATAACTTTTCTGAATCCAATTATACTCTATATTGGACGACTTACCATCCAATATCTGTTATATTCTCCATAAATGAACCCACTTTTAAAGCAATAATAAGTTTAAACACTTTGACTGTGCTGGAAAGCCAGTTTGTGTTTCTTTTTGTTTAACTGCAGAATTCTCTTCAAAATGTATCTCGTTCTATTTCAGCAATGGGTAGCCACAAAAATATAAAATTCACATATTCTGATTCTGTATTCTATAACCAAGAAGCCTCTTCATATTTGGTATTTTTTATTTCAATTTTATAGCACAATGTTTTTCTTTAAACATTGGCATTTGTGTGAAAAATGGGTGAAAAAGTGCATTTTTTGTCACTCAATGTCATACCATGGTCCCATAACCTATGTAAGCAATGTTACATTTGCTTAATGTTGTTGTCCTGATCAATACGCAACTTTTGACATCATTTGTGTTTTTCTGTGTCTTCCCATTGGCGTGCAATTAATTTTTTACTAAAATTGAAAAACACAAAATTTGTTCTTGCTGTTGCTGCAGCAGGGCACAGCAGAAGGTGTTTCCTCTCAGGTCCTCCCTCATGGACCTATAACATGGCAATAAAACTCCTCACTGCACAATATAACTTCTCACTGACCAATATAACTTTACACTGTCCAATATAACTTTTTCTCTGCCTAATACAGCAAGGATATTATCCAAGAATACTCGCTTGTGATTGGCTGACACAATCCAAGTGGAGAATATATTCACATATCCATAAATATTTTCATAACATTATGTACAATAAGCAGTAGTATATGTAATTTACACCGAACAGCCGGCATCACTGCATAACTAAACATGGACCTTATCATACTAATCATGGATGTGAATGAAGATAATCAACAAATTCTTTCTGGGAATGGTCATAATCACATGTTAGAATTTGAAAGCCTAGAAAAGTCAACGATGTCACCGAAAGTAAAAGTCCCAGAACCACCTTAGTGTCCGCTATATATCACCAACAGGAACCAAGTTCAACAAGCAACACAACTTAAAGTGGCAATCCAACAAATAACGAACATAATAATTCATTTTCTATCATCTTCATGCCTTACGATACGATACCATACGATAATACTTTATTGAATCATTGAAAAATGAAACTCATTTGATTAGCATGAAATCGCGGCAGCCTGCAATGCTGGCGCCACCTATTCATCAGAGTCACTTCTGATGGACTTTACTATGTCGCTGTAAATGATACTTCGACTTGAACCTAGATCCACAAGCAAAGCAGATAAACTTTTTAGCCGAACACCTTTCAACATGTTCATCACAGAGCCCTTTATTGATGTATATTTTGCCACAGTATTGGCAAGAGGCAGCACTCCCCTCTCCCGTAATTCCACTCCAGGACTCAAGTGCGGGCTCTTGGGAGGGTACTTGAGACTGGTCATGAAAGTTCGGCAGTCCTTGTACGGGGTGGAACGATGCTGTAAAGAATTAAAAGAGGAGCGGTGAGAATTTTCAGAGTTGAAATCTCAGATAGTTTGTCAGTCATATCTCTTAGGAGCCAGTTCTGAGCTGTATATGCTAACACAGAAATCCATGACCTTGATACATTCAAAGTGAGAAAAAGATGGATGAGTGGGACTTAACGTTCTGTATCTATGCACTTCGTAGGTTTGCAACATCAGTTTGAGTCGTTCATGAAAAACAGCTGGACATTTCCCCTCCAAATTCACCTCGCAAAACCATGATAGAAAAGGTAGCTTCAAATATGTCACACGAACTGGCGAATTCCCTGGCACGTGTTGTAAAAAGCGCTCCACTTTCGGGGCAGACCAAAGGTATCGCCGAGCATTTGACAATGTGCAACTGAAAATCGTCTGATCCAGAATATTTTTACAAGAAACGTTTATCAACAAGTCGACACAGGGACAACCTTCCTCCAAAACACAACTTCTGTAAACGTTTTATTGTCATTAATATCCTTGCCAAAACAATCCTTGGTAAAGTCAGATACATTAATAGAAACAAATAGCTAAAATCAAAATATTTGAGAATACTTTTTATTCCAATTAATTATCACAATCTGATGAACCATTTACAGTCATATCCATATCTTCCAATTGTAAAAGATGAACATTGAACAAATTACAATGCAAATGTATAATATCGATAGTTTGTACAATAGGTCCAATCAATAGTTAACAGAAATTTACACCAACAGCCGGCAATCCTCTTTAACATATGATACAGTGCCGCCTGTAAGTAAGTGAAACGCATGACATTGTGCCATTGCATCAATGCTAAACATCCTCAGCCAAACTGCTTGTGGAGGCATGAATTCTCATTGGATGAAAGGGAAACAAAGTGGGTCATAAAGGCCAATGTGTGACGGAAGTGGGATAAAAATTGTAGCCCATTTTCTTTGCTGTAGTCGGAGTTAGGTATGCGTCAAAGTCTTTGATAAGTAAGTGAACCACCCTTCCCTATCTTTTAACATTGGGCCTGCGTTTCACTTACTTATCAAAGACTTTGACCCATACCTAACTCCAACTACAGCTAAGAAAATTGGCTGCTATTTTTATCAAGCATGCCTCACATATCGGCCTATATGACCCAAAATGTTTTCCTCTCATCAGATGAGAATTCGTCCTTCCAGAAGCATTTTAGTTAAGGATGTTTTTAACATTGATGCAATGGCACAATATCATGCGTTTCACTTACTTACAGGCGGCACTGTACAAGTCAGTCGAGTCACGGATGAATGATTAATAAGTGTCAAGAGAAGTCTTTCTGGGAATAACAATAATCAGGTTACAATTTGAAAGCCTTGGAAAGTCAATAGCATCGGCTTGGAGAGTAAAATATCAACGGCTAAATTCTCTCAAAATAGAACATCATCGTAACTTATCAAGGGCACCTGAACCACCATCTTAATATAGGAACAGATAATACAACCAGTAACACTCCTTATCAAAGTAGCAGTCCACAAACTGATGACCTGATCAACCAGTAACGACATATTCCTCTCAGGAAAGGTGACAATCATGTCAGAATTTGAAAGCCTAGAAAAGTTCAAATCATAGGCTTGGAAAGTTTGATATCAATGGCTGATTTTTCTCAAAACAGAACCTCACCAATTTGTTGGCAAAAGTAAGTGCAACCGAACAACCATTCAATAGGAATGAATAATTATCTAATTTCACAAACAATACTCCTTATTTATTTAAGTAGCAATCCACCAACTCGGAGCCATGATATATGTTTCACTTTTTATCATTCTCAACCTTCGAACCCTCACTTGACTTGGTTCTGTGGACTCTGGTACTGTGTCGCTGCAAATGATAATTGGACTTGAATCTCCATCCACAGGTTACACAGATGTATTTCTTTGACCAACACCTCAGAATATGGTTGTCGCACAGATCTTTGTTTTTGAATTCTTTTTTACAATACTTGCAAGTCGTTTCTATCCTATATTCTGGAACAACACCCCAGGGCTCATGAGCGGGCTCTTGAGAGGGTTCTATGTTGATTACTGGGGTCAGTAGAGGCAAGTTCAGCGGAGGCAAGTTCGGCAGTCCGTTTGCAGGGAGCAATGCAGGGAGAAAGGCTGTAAAGAATTAAGAGGACTAGGTAAGATTTCCGAATATAGAAATTTTGATATTTTTTTCGATCTTTCCGAATATTGAAATTTTGATATTTTTCTAGTTCAAGTTGCTCATCATGAGTTGTGATATGAGCCAGCAATGAGCTGCGTCAGTAAACAGTAATCTAGGAGCTTGAGGTACAGGATGGAGGAGTAACTGAGGCCTTTACATCCAGTATTTATGCACTCAGTAGGCTTGCAGTACCAGAATGAGATATCAATGAGCTATTACAGGTAGGCCTATTACAAAAGAGAAATGTAAAACCTGGTGTGGTATAAGATATACTTTTCAGGAGAACCATAGTCCTTCGGATAAGCTGGAAAACATACAAACTTTTGATCTACCAAGAAACTGTAGTTTGTTATGTAGTTTTGATTTCAGCCATTCTGATCTATAGCAATTTCAACGTAAGGCTTCCAACATGCCAATTGCATAGGCTTATCTGACAGACTCATCACTTGTCGTTTTTGATCTCTCCACGGAAATTCAGCTATTCTGCAGGAACCCCTCCCTTAACTTAAATATAAAGAAACAATCTATGAAAGATATCGAAGTCACTAATTCAACTAATGCACCTATTTCACATGCACTTTAGAATGTCTCTGCAAGTGCTGGTTACTCCGGAACCGTGCCCCACATATGGGGCAGACAAATCGCTTTGACGAGCATTTCGAAACGTGCAACTGGAATACGTCTGCTCCTGTGAATATTTTCCCGCACAGAGAGCAGGTAGAACCCTGGACATCTCCAACAAATGCCTGGGCATTTCCACCGAGTGCCTGGATATTTCCCCCTAGTGCCTGGATATTTGTATACTTCAATTGCTCGGTCGGTGTGCGGAAATGCACCGCTGTAAATAAACCAAAAACGTAGTGGTCAGTAGAGTGCAAACTTTTTAGCAGTAAATTACTCAACTTCCCTATCACACGGTTCTTTTAGGAGAGAAATTACTTCTCAGATCTGTTAAACCAGGTAGTGTCAAATATGTTTCCAGTTTAGAATTCATCACCATTTATCTCTGAATCAAATTGTGGAGTTCTTTTCAGGAGTCAGGTTCCTTCCTGAGATATAGTTGAAAGTGTTTTCAGCGAATTCCCATGTTCTTCAAAACAAATATAGACACTTCCGAGGCTTTCGGGCAGACAAAGCAATCAGATAATCGTAGCCTCTACGTCCAAGTTTTATGACGTTGGTAGACTAATTAGACTGGAGTACTAATGTGTCAAATAATATATTATATAAGAGAATGCCAATGAAGTACTGGAGTCCGGATTCCTACAACTGACAAAATTATAATAATATGCCTGCGAAGTGCAGTGAACTGAACAGTCTAGAATCCTACGAGAACCTTACATATTATCTAGGCCTAACCCTACATGTGGTGCACAGACTTCTGATGGCGCTGGACGTGGGCTTTACTGAGAAACTTCTGTCCACACAGAGTACACAAATGTTTCTTCTTCTGACATTTGACCATATGTTCTTGCATTAATTCCATTGTGATGTAAATCTTTCCACATAGAGGGCAGTTCTGAGCTGAACTGTCACTTATTCCTTGGAAGTTGATTGGCGGCTGGGGATGAACGTAGCCTGCAAACCGAAAAACTGAGTCTTAGGTCACTGTGACAAAGGATTTTATTGATAAGATATGGTATTAAAGATTTCTCCACTCAAGTTTCGTATATTTAATGTATTGCATCATGGTTAATCACACCTTCAAAATCAGTCTTTTTCTTCAAACTGATTTTCTTCAGGACTACTTTTAAAGAAAAGAAGTTCTGTTGAGATTCTCTATACAAGTCTTAATTTTTAGGTAGACCTTACAATTGAACTCCTAACTGATCGTAAACTATCAAAGTCGATCATTGTGACACTTGCATATCCATTAGGCCTACAGAAGTTATAAAATCTTCAATGTTCAGGACTGATATTTCTGTATCACTACCTAAAAACAAGGTTTTGAATCAATGAGATTATCTCCTCAAAACAAATGCTAAATCCAAATCCAAATACAGAACTCTTTTGAAGGATAAAACGCCAGCAAAGAACAACATGGTTGATCCAGGGAAATAACGAGTCACAATATGCTACAACATGCTATATTGGAGAATAGCTAGTGCTAAAATCGCCCAGTTCATTGTGCAGCCTCTCTTCCATGGATCTTTTTCAAATGTCGGTTTAATGTTCCCGATTGTGAAAAGCGTTTTTGACAGATGGCGCAAGTGAATGATTTAGCCGAGCATTTAGCTTCATGTTCTTCTAGTATGACCATATTTGTATAGATATTTCCGCAGGTTTTGCACGAAAAATGCGAACGTATTTGAGACCCCAAAGGTGCAGCCCCAGAAGACATTTGAGGGTCAAAAGCGCCTCCTGGCATGTGTAATCCAGGCGTTGGTTTTCCGATACTACCCCAACCCATATTTGGGCGTGCGACACCGTCATACCCTGCAAAGCAACAAAGAACCAATCAGGGTGGGTGTTACACCGTTACAATCGCCAAATATGGTCATAATGACCTGATATGGTCGTATCAACCAAACGAGACAGTGAAGCATTTAGGATATCTGCTTACAATGTGGAAATGGTATTGACAATCATCAACTTTCCAAAATCAGCATATTAATCTGGTCAAACTTTAGTTTTTGGTTGTCAAGACATTATCAGGCACATCTTTTTAGTCTCTAAATTTATATATCAATCCTACTCCGAACCACAATTCAGTAAACAATAAGAGAACAAGAAATAACGGAAAATAACATCTTTAATCAGTACTAAGTAGAATACTACATCATATACAAATATACAACCAATGGCAATAAATGATCATCAATGAAAGTCAGGAATGAAATAGTGTGTAAAGGAACTTTATATCTCTAAAGAATGAAAATAAACAACATTGACACAAACTTGAAGAATAACATTTTTTTGGTACATTCACAGCACATAACGTCCTATCTTTCCTTAAAATGTCTTTGGTGAATCACAACCAAAGATATCTCAAATGCAAGATGGGACAACACTACCATGCCACAAACCGACTTAAGTCTCCTATCTTTCCCAGTACAGTCTTTGATATACCAATATAGCCTTATGTCTTAAGTGGGTAGAAGAGGGATGTCAACTTTGCTGAAAATGTCTTTGGTAAAATCATATTACCAAAGACTCCGCCAACACAAGACGGGACACTACCATGCCACAAACCGACTTAAGTCTCCTATCTTTCCCAGTACAGTCTTTGATATACCAATATAGCCTTATGTCTTATTATGCACTTTCATATGCCTAGCTAAGTGAGTAGAAGAAGGATGTCTAGCCCCACAAATAGAACAGACATATTTCTTCTTCTGGCATTTATTGAAATGGTCGGTCAGTGCTTCATTGTTTAAGTAAATCTTTCCACAGAGAGTGCAGGAGGCGCACTGAGCCGCATTTTGAGGCGGTTGCAGAGATGGTTGTTGAGGCGGTTGATAAATTTGTAGCCGAGGTGCGCCTCGACCAGGCCATACGCCTGAAATTCAAAAGGAAGAGGCGGTCTTAATATCAAGCTTCAGTTTAATTGGTTTACCCTAATCAATTCAGATAATTCCAAACATTATCAATTTCATCAAATCCACGATGGACAATGCTCTAAGATTACGTAACCACACTTCTGTGAAAACGGAACTTCATGGTTTAGTTTCGGACCAATTTCACAAAATGTGCAAATGACCAGCAACCTGACAAAAACTATCAACAATCTCCAGACGACCCCAAGCAAGTCACATTCAGCGTAAAAACTGATTTTGAGTCTTTGTAGCAGTGGAACCTAAATTGTTAGACAATCACGAATATCTGCGCGACCTGACATAGGAAGCGTTTCTACATAGTCATATTAAGCGATTGTTTCTTATGTAGATCCATGTGCTTCTTTAGGGAGGAAGGATAGTGACACCTCTGTCCACAAATGTTACAAACATATTTTTTGCCCTGGCATTTTTGGATGTGCGCTTGCAGAACAGATTCATTTGTGTAGACTTTGGAGCAGAGCGGACATTGTTGGACGTTGGCAGATTGTCCGCTTGGGAATTGCATGTACTGTCCTTGCCTTGGGCCTGAAACAACCAAGAGTATGATGGTTAATTGGTTGTTTCAGTGATTGGTTCATAATTGCTCGTTATAGAAATTTCTTAACACATACATGTATACGACCTTGCAACTAATCCCAGGTACATGTGATATGGATTGGTCGTTAACACATCGACTTTTCCGTCATGTAGATTACGTTCGGAGAAAGTGCAAAGGTCACAATCGGACAGACCTACATAAGCAAGTAAAGAACTGGCTTTTTCAAGTTTTGCGTGCAGAGAGTATGGCACACCAAACTCGCTGGATGTCAGCTTAGAATGACTGGATTTGCTACATCAATCATTTTATTGTGTTATCCAATGTGAACTAGAGTACAAAAGGAATGTTTTCAAGTACTAAAACCCTGGCAATAACACTTAGCTCCCATATCAACTAAAAGTCTGCGTAAATTAATACATTCTGAACACCATATATACATAACTTAAGTGTAGCTTGTGCATAAATGCTACTTAGAATGAACAATACTTGGTTACGCATATAAGCTGAATGTTCGGAAACTACGACACTTGGTTATGCACTTGGGCAAGATGTTTTCTTAAGTATCCTTTGTCTCTGAATCTAGATCCGCATATCGCACACACTTGTTTCTTTATACTACATTTAGCAAAATGGCTGTCCAGGGTCGCTTGAGTCACGTAGACTTTATTACAGAGAGTGCAATTATAGACGGGGTTTTGGGGGTTAAACGATCCGACAGTAGCGTTCTGAGGGTTGATCGAAGGGTTTGGAAATGACATGTTCATGTTCGCGTCTGATTGGTTGTTGGTTGGCGGCCATCTTCCCTGCATAATTAGCGTCAGAGGATCTGCAACAATACACAGAGGGCGCTGTTTATCCAGGGGTTAGTTTTCTCACATATTTTGGTACTCTATTGCATATAGATTAGTTACTCTACTCAATCAATCTCAGTTGCTACATTCTTAACATATCTCCTTCCAAAAGATGTACATGAAATCATTAATTTGCATGTACTTATGTTTTTGCTAAATTCATAAATATAAAAGAGAGTCAAGATTCAATTTGAGACTACAATGCAGCCAATGCTCGGTGTGAGAGTGCTACAATCCTACAACAGTTTTTCAAAATCCTCAAAGTCACAAAACGAGCACAGAGACGGTCTAAACCTTGAAGAAGTCTTAGGTAAGAAAGCTGGGAGCAGGTTTGCGAGTAAATATATTGCTAATACTGTTTTCGAGTGTCTTATTTCGTCCCGAAGTCAGGATGCACTGACGCCATATGTTTCCTCAAATGGGCGGGCACCAGACAGCGTAACCCACACACAGGGCAGATATGTTTCTTAGCTTTACACTTGACAATATGGCCCTGCATGACGTCCATGTTAACGTAGATCTTATTGCAATACGGGCACGAGGCTGATCCAACAAGTCCACCAACTGGAACAGCGCCATCTGGAGGACTCTGAACGGAGGACATTTGATTGCTCAGCTGAGCACCTCCCATTGTACTCATTTGAGGGACAACTGTACTCATTGGAGAGGTCATAGTCATTTGAGACGGTGTCGTAAAGCTACGTTGATTTCTTGAGGTTCCTGGTGATGGATTCATAAGACCCGCGGGCAGTTTAATGTAGGCTGAAATCAAGAATAATGGCTGGGGTCAGATTTCGTTTTCAATAATCACTCTTCAGGTTTATAGATTTTTCCATTAGCTAATTTCAATAACTGCCACACTATTACTACACAGGCTAATGTTCAGATTTCTCAGGTCCATGTAAGGAGTTAACCAAGCAGGCATCGCTTCAATGGTTGCTCACTATAGGCTCAGAGCAGGATCAATTTACCGAAGGTTATGAAATCAAGAATGATTTGCATACTTAAAAGTCACTCCAAAGTAAAAATTTGTGAACGATTCAATGTCTTTTATGGACTTCTGAAGTCGTTACAGCAGATTGATGCACAAAACACAAACTTTCACAGTGTTTCGTTATACTTCAGTTTTGTTTTCAGTCTTTTCTTTTCTCTACGTATGATTGTCATCTATATGTTTCTTGAGTAAGAACGGCCTCCAGAAGCGAGCCCCGCAATATTTGCATAGATGTCTTTTCTGCTGACATCGTTCCGTGTGCTGTTTCAGGATGTCATCATTCAGGAAGATTTTCTGACAGATTTGGCACGATACTGCGTTAGAAAATTCAGGACTCGGTACTCCTAGGGGTAAAGCGTTGTTTCCAGAATTTGTGAGAGGATTCATAGACAGCGCAGACTTATTCCAGGCCGAGCCTTTGTAGCCGAAGACTGCAAGGGAAAAAGGCGAAAACTAAAGATTCCATTCTAAATGATTGACGAAGCCTATGTCATAGATATAAAGTATGTTATCAGAACAATTGAAAGAATTCCTATCAAATAACATCCAAGCTCATCCAAGCTCTGACATCAAACTTCACACAGCAAAGGTGTATTCATTCGAGAGAAAAACAACCTCTAGAGTCATGAACTGCATTTGGTGCTATGAAATTCGATCAGAAATGTACATCCCACAAGTTGTTGGGTCTCAAGACCGACAGACCAAGTGAGAATACGAGAAAGAACTTATTCAAAGGCAGTACTACTTATACAAGGCCCCTAGGGCCAAATGACTCAACGTTGAATCCCAATATAACACTAAAGAATTCTATATTGTGTCAAACTCGAGTGTCCACAAACAACTTTGCCCAGGTATTTAAGCTTAATCAACGCAGTAATATAAACATGTTTTTTTATTTTCATTAAGTAAATATATACACAAGTCATGTACAAATGAGTCACAATACAGAAACATTTCATTCACATCATACATATGCGAACCTCTATGGATGAAACAACATAAAACAAGTTTTCAATAACATCACAATAAGTCGACCTGATGATTGATAAATTTCTGACGGAAAATACATATTCAGCAATCAGTGGTCATGAGAACTATGCAATCAATAACTAAGGATTTCTCTTAAGAACAGGCTAAATGGATTTTGTGCACCTCTTTATCGACTAATCTATTCCTTCAAGCAGCTTGACAGATCAGTCTTTGTAGTACGTAGAATATAACAATAAATATTCAGCCAGTTATCATCTTCCACCCGATAAAATGAGAGTACATTTGGATTGCTTAGTTTACAGAGTATGAGAATCGGAAACAAATATGGAGGTGACCGTCAAGAGATATCAGAAGTTCATGAATATATTATAACACCAGCTAAAGTTCCAGATCGCATAGCTCACTGTTTATCATTGTCTAACCCTCGGAGAGCTTGTGTTATGTGAAACGCTAATACTAAGGAGGGAAGAGGAGCACGTTTCTCAGATCAGAAACAAAGGTAGAGGTGGGCGTTGAAAGATATCAGAAGTTCATACGATTAACAGCTAAAGTTCAAGATCCTAATGTATCAGTTTATCATTGTTTATGAACCACAAAATCATGGTTTAAGCCTTGGAAAGCCCATGTTCGAGAATCGAGACGCTATTACTTTAACTTAGGAGGGAGGATGAGCTGACGAGACATGTTTCCTCAGATCTATCGACCGATGAAACCGCTTATTGCAGGTCTCACAGATGTGTTTCTTGCTGGAGCACATCTTATAATGCGCCTGGAACGCCATGGGGTTAGCAAAGATCTTGTTGCATAACGGACAAGGCTTGCAGCCCATCACTAAGGCATTATTGTCTACCTCTAGCCCGGAGGATTGTCCTAATTGTCCTAATTGGGCAAGTTGTTGCGCGGAACTGGACGACTCCAAAAATGCCTTCAAGAAAGCAGCGTCTGCAAATAGAGACAAACCCCAAATCAGACTTTTTGGATTTAACGATTTGATTTAGTCAAGTTGTAAATATTTTCAGTTAGGACTGTTGACAATACCATATCAGTGCTACATCAGTTTTGCCAAAGTTGAAACGTCTGCAAATAGAGACAAACCCCAAATCAGACTTTCATGATTTGATTTTGTCAAGTTTTAAAGATTTTCAGTTACCGTATATACTCGAGTATAAGTCGCCCCCGTGTATAAGACGCACCCCTTCTTTAAGACCCAAAAACCCCCCTCCCAGTGAAACCCTTGTATAAGTCGCATTCAATTCGACCGGCACCGAAAAACCGTGCGGCGGACGAATAAATGCTTGATTTCTGACAAAAGCTATGCTAATTTAGGTAAATTTACCTTCAAGATTAGCTTAATTGGCAAGAAATCAACTCGAATCCACATTGTTTACGTGTGTGCGCCGCCATCTTGGCTGTCTTCATCACGTCATCTCTCGCTTGAGATCTCGCGAAAGCGAGAACTTGGCGAAGTTGACGGCGCCTGTTTCAAAATGGCGGACGAGAGCGACGAAAATTCCGAATTTCGTCTTTCTGATGGAATAACTTTGATAATTTAGTATATTCCACGTATAAGACGCACCCCGTCTGTAGACCAAAATTCTGGGTATCAAAAGTGCGACTTATACGCGAGTATATACGGTAAGACTCGCCAGTACCAGTGCCATATCAGTTTTGCCAATGTTCAAATGTCCATAAGTTTTCAGTAGTCCATTGCTGTATTTCTAAAAGGTCTAGATCGCCAAGTTGTTTTAGTTTAGTACTATATCAATGTAATGCTGATCTTGGGACTGTTTTAGCTTAGCTTTAGCTCCCTGCTAGTGTTTGAACTCTCCTTAGAAACTGTATGTGAGATAACCATGTTGCTCCACAATTCTAACTAGTTCCCGTCCGTGATTCTACAGACAAACAGGGAGTACTGCTTTCTGGGATCTGATTGGTTGAAGAAAGTCACATGACTGATTGCGAAAAGGCTTGTGAGTGATGTCACTCAGTGCGTGCCTAAGGTCAGATTGCCACGATTTGGACAAAAGCTGTCTATACTTTACACTAGGGCGTGCTCATAGTAGGACCAGTAGGAGCAGCAGTAGCCGGTATGCCGTGGTTAGTCGCATTATGTCTCTTCAAGTCAGTCGCGCCATAAAAGCGAGCGCCACAAATCGTGCAAACTCGTTTCTTCTTCTGACATTTCTGGAAGTGTGTTTCCAGGGTAGCGTCACCAGTGAATATCTTGTTACAGAGGCTACAGACTTTTGGCGCTCCGAAAGGCCCCGGACCAAGAAATGAGCTCTCAAATACTGGACTCCCGAATGGCGCTGAAAATAGATTTGGACAGTCTCAGGTATCTCGTTATTTTTGTAATATTGGTTATTCTTATTTCTTTGACGAAGTCAAACAATTCATGAATTATTCATGCGCAGACTAACATTGGTTTTGCTTCTTGTTAACAATCACAGAATTTCGTGAATTTCGAAAGCTTGAGTGTCAGTCAACATCTATTTTATTTTGTCATAAATCAGTTCCTTCAAAGAGCATTTTATTTCATCATCTGGGATTTCAGATATATATGCAAAACCAATCACATTTAAACAAACAGGAAATAATAATATGGAGACTTTACATTTTTTTACTAAAAGAAGCCGTGTCAACATGAACATATGCCGCTGGAATTCTCCATAATTCAACATTCTGTCAAACATCTTCTCACAAAACAGCTGGTAACCACACATATCTGATATATTCCATTTCCAACAAATTTTATGTATGCCCTGGACATCATACTTCATATTTCGCTGGGTTTCCTTTATAAAAGTCAGTCTTTTCTTCCGATATAGGTCTATTACTTCTAAGTTTTAACTAGTCTTATGTACGCCCTGCACATGTCTGGCTAAGTCTCCCTTATTATTATATCTCTTGCCACACAGAGTGCAAATATGTCTCTTCTTCTGGCATTTCGTTATGTGGTCCTGTAGGGCGAACGTGTTCACGTAAATGCTGCCGCATAACGGGCAGTTCTTAGCATCCCCTGGTGTCAACATCATAGTGGGGTTCGGTCCCGTGTTTTGATTCGCCCAATTCAGACTGACACCTGGAAGTAATACGAAAAGGACACTGTAGTTCTATGCTATTTTGTTAACATGTAACTAATTGTACGCTACAGGTGGATAATTCAGAGTGGTTATTCTCAAAATTCCGACATCTCATGTCTCATGCTGTCTCAGCACGGTGATTTTATGAATGACGTTATCAATTCCAAAGGTTGTCGTTTCTCAAAAATAAACTTTATTCCAGTAAATACGAGACTTGTGGTAGTAGCAAATGTTTAAAACATCTTCACGAGACGTCGAGTTTCCTAGTAGTCTCTGCATGTCATCAATTTGTTAGGACTTAGGAGTCAATTTATAACATCATACTCTTGCTCAAATAATTCAACCAGTTTCTCTACATTAACGTTTCTCCATAAACTTTGCCGTGCTCACACACCGATATTATATGAACTTATTTGAATATTTTTCTGCAGTTTCTCCCCCTATGTGCAAGCAGGATGCACTCCTAATAGTTAATGTCATTGAACTAATTCTAGAGTATTTATTGTCTTCAATGTAATCAATTTACAGGAACTCCATGCACTTTAGTCAGATGCAGATTAAGATCCAGTTGGTGTCGATATCGCTTGCCACAGAAATGACACTTCCTTTTTTTCAGTTCACACTTTTTAAGGTGGTCATCAAGAGCCGAGTGATTAATATATATCCCTCCACATAAATGACATTTCAAGATCTCTCCAGTAATTCCAGGGGGGTTGACCATTGGGACTTGAGGACCAGGGGGAGCCATGCGATGTCCTGCAATAATACATGAAAATGTGTAAGCAGGAGGCACTCCTAATACCGTATTTTTTGTATTAAACGCACAGTGGGCGGAGGTAATAATGAGATGCGCGGCAATTTATTCACGATCTGGCTCTGCAATGCTGTTTGCAGCCAAAAATCACCAGAGGCAGCACTATGCACTGCCAGCCGCCTGCTGCCCTCTGTGGGACAATTTGCGCACTACTGTTGCGGGCGAAAATGGAGGATTTCACAGCGTGAATGCACGTTTTTGGGCTCAAAAAGGTTGGAATAGGTCATAATTTAATGGATTTTTATTAAAAATAGATCATTAAAGGAGGGGGGTGGGCGTTTATTAGGGAATGGGCGTTTAATAGAGAAAATACGGTAGTTAATAGCTGCACTCATTTTAGCACATTTTTTGGAGTATTCAATAAGCTCTTGGCTGCATCCACATGGCTGTAGTGATAATAGAGTCCATCAAGAAATATCTATGTAAAACATATGTTGACGGAACAAGCAAGTCAAACTGGGCGCTGTACCTGAACAGGGTACCCACCGAAATTAGGCAAGCAAATTCCCTGTATTTTCCTTGATTTTTCCCTGCTTCACCGGATGTTTTCCCCGATGATATTTGGGCTTATTGTCGTGTTATCGCGGAATTATCGCCACAAATCAGAAACCAAAAGCTATTACTTTTATGGATTATTGCTTAAAATAGAGGGATTGTTTCACACAATAACATACATGTCTAACAAAATTCCCTGTGTTTTCCCTGAATTTGAGGTAAAATTTCAAATTCCCAGATTTTTTCTCTCTCACTATTTTCCCTGTTTTCCCTGTCCGGTGGGGACCCTGTAGAATTTCCAGAGGGTCCAGTTCAAAAGGTCAGAGCCTTGAAGTTATTTAGATTATACACTGCTATTTGACCTCATGGTTGACCTCAGCTAAAATAACAATGACAAATGGCCAGATATACATATCAACAGTCACATATCTTTATTCCCATATTGTATTGATACAGTCAAGAGGTAAACCTAATATCACCAAAACTTCCACAAGTCTTTGTTAGTCATTAATCAATACACTTATAAATATGTTAAACAACCCTCAATTCTGTGTTTTTGATTACATCAAGAGCTTATAGACAGGCTGGGCACTTACAAATAGACCGAATTATGAAAGAGTGCAACTACTTTCTACCGACCATGCCCTTACAAAAATGTTGAAATGTATTCGAATAACATGAGGCATTCAAAGACCAATCTGTGAATCATTCCGGATCAAGGTTTTCTTTCATATCCCTGCTAGCCCATGGACTTTAGCTCTGTGCTTATTCAGGTCAAATTTCCCTTTATATCGCTTGCCACACAGCCGGCAGTTATGTTTCTTGGCTTTGCATTTCTCTAAATGTTCGTCGTACGTCGCTCTTGACACATAAATACTCTGACATAACGGACAGGTCAGGATTTCTCGATTCCCGATGCACGTGGCTGTGTGATCCTTGTACTCGTTCATATCAGTGAAAGCCTGGCCGCAAGAACGACATGTGCCTACTACATCCCAATCCACATACTCTGGAATAACAAAATAAACGAGTCCTAATTACTTCAAAGAGTCGGATCAGCTGAGCAACAGTCCTAAGTCTCTGAGACTCAGGAGACTTATGTTAGTTATCCCATGTCTGGTTAGTGTTGCATTGGCACAGGCAGTTGACGGTTATTTGCAAACCACTCCTTTGCGCTTGAAGATAATCCACCAAATCCCACTATAACATGGATTCACTAAAGCCCATCATAAAATTGAAGTTAAATGGCAACATTTTGTTTCTCCAGGGAATCTTCAATTCTTGACAGACCAGGGCAAGCTATAGTAACCTAGCCAGAAGAGGAATTGCCCCTCTAAACCAGCAATTGGTAGGAAATTCCAATGAGATGAAGACTTCTCCCATGACTTAAATATTTGAGTTGGAATGACGATGCACGTCTTGCTAAAAGATTAAATTTATATATCTGGAGGTCTACTATACATTGTTCTCGATAAAGTGTCCATTAACCTCATGCAATGTTCATGCAATGCCGTGTTTGGTTTTCAAATGTTTACGCAAGTCCCGAGCGTCCCTGTACCGTTTCTGGCAATAGGTACATATCTCTTTCTTAGAGGCGCATTTACTAACATGGTCCTCTAGTGCCGGGCGTGCTACAAACACGGCCTTACAATACGGACAGTGCATAACGGCCTCGTGGTATCCGGCTCCAGGAGGGTAAGTGTCCACTCCTGAAAACCAAACGGAACCACCAGTTAATGGGCTATCATAATCAGCTTTATTGATTCAGCTATGACTACAAAATTTTGAGGCACTTAATTATAATCCCTGCAAGGCAAAAGGTTTCTTGAGTGGAGTAGGATGTGAACAGACTCCCAAATCCAAATTTCTTTGGCTCCCTGAAAACGACTCCTAATTCCTGTCATAATCAGTGATGATATAAGCTTTCAAACGTAAATTTGTATGGTAAAATGCCAAAATGGTGTCAATTTGACTAAATTCTGTGCACATGTTTTGCAAATCTGACTCTGTTGAGTGCTTTCTTTTTGGCTGTTGATTGAAAACAGATGCCTTCTTCATTATATTCGCGCAGCGAAACGGCCGAAGGCCGTTGAGCAAAGCGAATTGAGTGCAAGAGAAGACTCAAAAGTCTGTGCAGTGATGGTCTCAACATCAACAGTCCACAATTGGAATTAGGTCAAGTGGGTCCAGCTTCTTATCAATGATTTAGCTTTGTATTTAACAAAACATAACATATTTGTCTTCGAAAGTGTCTTGAAAATTCAATTTTCTCCAGTAATATATCCTGTACCAATAATTTTTATGGAATAGTGAATTATTAGCATTGACAAGCTAAATCAAATTATTAACATGTGAATCATTTAATTTCAATCAGACAACAAGAAAACATAACAAAATTAAAGTTACATAATCTTATAAACTGATGATTATGTAACAGTGAACAGATAATCTACATGCAATGTTATTGTTTTTGTATTACTATGTATTTATACTATTATGTAATATCAACAATCTAACATAGACTTGACTTTGGCAGCTTTCAGTGCTGTCTGCCTTTTTACCATTTAGCTAATTATCTATCTATCAATTTATCTATCTGTCTGTCATCATATCTATCTATCTATCTGTCTATCTATTCACCTCTCTATTTATCGATATATTTATCTATTTATCTATTATATTTTTTGTCTAGTTTATCTTGCTATTCTACATTTTTCTCTGTCTTTCCATGTATCTGTCTTTCTAATTTTCTGAAACAGTTACTTAACTCCTTTCATACATTGAATATTAAATAAACATGAAAGTCATGGTAACACTATAAGTCCTACAAAAACTTTTTAAAGTGCTGCGCGAATTTCATGGCAGTGCCATTTACATATTATTCAGTTATCGCTTGCCAGATTGCAATATTTGGACTCCCTTTAAGTGTCTTTCTAATGTTTATAAATCTATATTATGCTCAGCACTGTTTCAATGAAGACCACATAAAAGAAGCCTGCAAGTTTTTTTACATAGACGTTTTATTTTCAATGTAACACATATCAATCAATATTGCAAGTTGCAACGTATCAATATCAAATATACTATGAAATAATAGTAAATATATCAATAAATTTCATAACAGAATCGCTAATATGACACTCAACCAAGTGAATCAATTAATTTGACTATTAGCTCTCCACATCAAGGCAAGAAGTTGAGTAACACAAGAAAACTGACCACCAAGTTGCAAAGAGCATCTTTCAACAAAAACTATCACATCCTTTTTCATAATGCAACATAATTTTCAGTTCAACTGACCGAATACCACTGACCAAGTCTCTTTGACTCTAAAAAGTCCTCAACATCAGAATATTGGCAACTTAGCATGAATTTAAATGACAGTTAATCCAAACCATCGAGTGAACCAATAAACATATTTTCCATGTCTGAAACAGTCATTTTGGAAAGAAATAAAGTTACCGGTTTCTAAAATTCTCAATTTTTAAGTATACTCCCCCGTAAGAATCATCAAGTAACTGAATCAAACTATCATAACATAATATTGACATGTAGACCTATTAGTTTGGGCTGGTCGATTTTAATTGTGTAGTTCTGATCTGATAACTGTTGGATCTATCATGATTATAAATGATAAAGAGTCTCATAAAATACCGATGTCATCTGCTGTCCCCTTATCCTGGATGCCTAGAAACTTATTATCTCCTTGCTGAGGAAGTAGATGCACCATTCACATTTTGAAAGGTCTATTTTCTTAGTTATATCATCGGAATGAAGCCAAAGTCCAACCAATCATTTAGCAAACTTAACGGAGCTCTACTTTCCATCACAATGTCACGTTCGGATGCACTTGGGCCATGTGTTTCTTAAGCGCCCTATTCTCTAGATATCTCTTTCCACAGACTTTACAAACACATTTTTTCTTTTGGCATTTCTCGTAATGGTGCATGAGGGGTTCCGGTCCGATAAATATCTGACCGCACAGACTGCAATTGTTATGCGATTCCAGGGGTGTTGTTGCCATTTGAAAGTTCTGTCGGAAGGCCTCTGCAAAGAACAGAACGGACTGTCAGGAATTTTGGAAAATGTTTCAAAAATGTCTTGAAGCTATCTTAACGGATATTGAGTATTAGCTTGTGCAGTTTTGGACATAGCAGGAATTCAAGAGCAGGGAAGTCTATCCGATCTTTCCCTGTAGTATTAGACATTTCCTTCAATACCATGCCAACGAGTCTAATGAACTGTTTTGACTTATCCAATCTCCATGCAACTATCAAAAGACTGCGACACTTAACCATCCCTGGACATGCTGGATATCACTGGATATAGATCTATCCCTTCATATTATCTAATCCTTAAAATATACTGCAGCAAGCCTACACTTTTTTAGAGATTTTTTAGCATCATCCAGTATACAAAGTATCATTTCAGCAAGATTTTCTGACTTGTCATCATAGAGTCCTTAAATACAGTGAAGCGAGTCTTTACATATTCTGTAGCTTCATCTCATTGTTGCACTTGCCCATGCACTTGTTGATAGTGTTTCTTTAGATCCCAGTTCTTCCAGTATCTTTTGCCGCAAACTTTGCAAATGAAATTTTTGCGTTTGCACTTCACCAGATGGTCCTCCAGGGCGTTTTGACTGAGAAACAGCTTGCTGCACAAAGCGCAAGCCATGGAATTTGCTATGCTCGCTCCGAACGCTAGACCTGTAAAGATACAGAATATCCACAGGTCAGATATGTTTATTCATCACTTCTGTTATATTTATTACATCAAATTTACACTAGGTGGCACCACTGCCCAGATGCCACCTGGTGTATATATTTCATTAGAAACGCCCATTGAGGCATATTGTTTGTAGAGACCTGTCTGGTAAATATTGGCTGGCTTACAGGTTTCATACAATCAATTTGAAGAAGACAAAGGCTGGCCACAGGTCCAAAATGACTGATCCTTGCTCATTTGGTTACTAGCATGATTTTAGGATCTTTCAAAAGACGTGCATCATAGTTATCTTCAAGGGACCATCCGATTAAATGGCTCCTGTATTCCCAACAGAAAGTTGAAGCCCAGACACTTATCCGAGAGAGAGACACAGTGTTTGTCATTCAGTATCGGACAGTTCACATCCCCATCCATAGCGGTTATGTCACAAATCAACAAATAATCATTTCCTCTCAATATGATTAAAGCTTGGACAGCATGTTATCTTCATAACTCAATCAATGGCTCTGACAACATCATTTTTCAAGTGGACGATTGATAATTAAGTCACTAGGATGTTGTTTAACACAATTTTAACGACAAAACGTATATGACATTCCTCCATCATGTCCAGTCTTTTGGAATGTAGTTTCGCAAACACAAATGTCTCTTAATTCTTGAAGTGCAACGTTCATTGCAAAGGCACATCGCCATGCACTTTTTTGTGATGCACTCTCAGATCCTGATTTTTGAAGTATCGTTTCCCACAAATAGTACAAACGCAGTTTTTTCTCATGCACTTAGTGATATGATCGGCTAGAGCGGCATCTGTAGTGTATATTCCCCCACATAGGTGGCACCGCTTGCCAACACTTTGGAAGGTCGGCAGTCCAGGAATGTTAGCCATTAGTCCTGGGCCTGCAACGTAAAATTGAACAGTGTCAGAGGCTTGTTGCAAGTTAATGAGTTAGGAGCGAAAGTCTTATCAGCCAGATTTGTACTAAAGATGGTTAACCAAAGTCCTTGGCATCTGTGGTGTGTTTTATAGTTAGAACTAGGATATCTTGTTGGCTATGCATAGAGACTCAGTTAGGCAGCCGAGAAATTTGGGGCGAGCTTCAAACAAAATATTGTAATTATCTAACTGGGCCTGAATGTTACAAGTATAAACAAACTGCTTACGTAACGGGAGCGATCCGAAGAAATGTCATCTTAAAGATTTGCATATATGTCTTTAACATGTAAGGAATACCAATGTGCAAAATCAAGAGTCTAAAATGAAGAACATCATTCGATGTAAGTTATGATACAGAAAGACAACTTCTCTAAACTTTTTAACAATGCACAAGATTGTCTTCAAGACTAAGATCGTCCATGAAAAAGCAGTGAATGTTTTTTCAAGTCTCGTTTGTTGTAGTACCTCTTGGGGCACAGATCACACACAAATGTCTTTCTTTTGCATTTCTCGTAACAATTGTTCACAGCTTCTTGGTTTGAGAAAACGCTCTGGCAAAGAGGACAACGAAACAGATCCCCAAACTGATTGGGGTCGAGCACTTGACTAGGATGCATTCCTCCGAGACTGGGCTGTGGAGCAGCTACTAGCATTCGGCCTGCAACAGATTAAACTGAGCGTCACTTGATTTGTCGTTGTTGTTAGCAGGCCATGAATAGGGAGAATAAACCTTAAATAGTCATCAAGTATTATTTGTGTAACTATCAGAGACATCAAGTCTTGTCAAAATGGAATGTTGAGAATGAGTGGCGCCATCTCATGGAATTCCGGAAGTGCCAGAAAACATAAGACAGAATTATAATCTGTCATGATTATAAGTTGTATTAATTTTCATTATCTATTATTGATACTGCCCAATTTCTGTCACGTTTAGCTATGGCTATCACTTCCAATTTCATGCGGCTTGTCTTGCCCAAGCATACTTCAGACTTGCACACAATTTCCTGGAGTCCCATGCAGTGAAACTACATGGATGATGGAGAATCGGGGCTGTACGTCCAGTATTTATGCACTTGGTAGCCTAATTAGAGGAGGAGGACACGACAATGAGGGAAGATACATGGAAGTGCATTATCCTTGTGACATATTGCAATGACAAAGTCCATCTACAGTGACCTATGAATTTAACCAATTGTTGTTCAGTTGAAGTATGTTGAAAGCTGTATCACAGATTCACACTCGCTCGAGAGTCAGACCGATAGATGGATATGGCAAGTGCAGCCCTCTCAGCCAAGTTCAGTGCACTCACGAGGGTCGATTGACAAGATGAGAGCGAGAGTCCTTGCATGTTACACATTTACCCCATTTGAGGGATCTTTACTTGGACAGCACACAGACACCGATACAAGGGGACACATTTCTTCATTATAATATATCAACTAACCTATCCCATATATTCCTTGCCGTGGGCCTGCATGTAATGTTTTTTCAAGTCCTTCTTGTTATAATATCTCCTTGGGCATACATCACAGACGAAGGCCTTTCTCTCACATTTCTGGATGCATGCTTCTAAAGCAGATCGGTTAGTGAAGATACTGGAGCACATATGACATCTTAGTGTACCCCCTAATGAAACAGTTCCACTTAGATTAGGCAAATTTCCACTTAGATTTGGTAAATGTCCACTTAGATTTGGTACATTTCCACTTAGATTTGGTAAATTTCCACTTATATTTCCGCTAAAATTTCCTCTGCGGTGTAGTGGAGATGTCATATATCCATAGCCTGCAAAAAAATTAAAGTACTATTTTACTCGATGTTATAAATGATCCCCGAATAGACGCCAAAATGGAAGAGTCAGGCTCATCAAACGTTCATTCAAGCATCGAACTTAAGGGAAGGTTGTTAATCATTATTTTCGTCATTGTTACTTATCTACGTTTCCTAGCCAGGCTTTATGATCCTTCAGTACTTGTGAATTCCAGAAAATAATCTGGGGGCCCATGAATAGGGACACGCATTAACCTCAAATTGATAGCAAACTAGTTTCAGAATTTCCTTAAGTTTATTTTTCTGTATAACAACATACTCTTCTTTGAAACCAAACAAGTCTGGGTGATACATCACATAATTATCTTCATGGATAACAAGCATCTCAGCTTCATGGAATGTCAATATACGGCAAGTTTAATATATATGCCAAAGCAGTGACTGTAGTTCAGGAACCCTTGTAAATTTTAATAGAACCATGCAAATGCAGTACACAAATAATGAATATCACAATTTATTATAGCCTAGAAAACGCAATGTCGTCAGTTTATATCCCGCAAATGTTGCAGAGACAATGTTTGCGAGTCAATAACTAACATTGTCAAATGCCGTTGACGAATCCATAACAAATCAAATTCTTAAAATATCTTCAAAGTTTAAAACGAATGTAAATTTCGAGTCAACATGATAGCATCCTTTATCCTCCCCAATAAAATTTGTCACTGAGTCTTGGGAGTTTAATATTTTCACATAATTTAAGCCAGTCAAGCAACATTCATATTTCAGGGAGTGCTTTGAACTTCCTTATGCACTTGCACTTTATGTTTCTTCAGATCTTGATTGTACATGTATCTTTTTCCACACAAATGACAAATATAGTTTTTCCGAGAGCATTTCGCTTTGTGTTCTGCAAGAGCAGTCGTAGTGACAAATATACTTTGGCAAAACTCGCACCGTTGTGCCCCAGTGTAACCGGCGACATCAGATGGCATAATATTATAATTCAGTCGCCCTGGAAAGAGATACAAACGCCCGTCACTATGGTTATCGCTAGGGTAATCACTATGGCAACAAAGGTGGATTTTACCAAGAAAATTGATATGGCTGGTTTTCGCTATGGTTACAGTCAAGGTGACGACAAGGGCGTTACTATTGACATGTGGTGCGGCAATGGTCAGTACAACAATAGTTGCCAGATCAAGTGCGAAGGCAACCGTTGCTATAGTATTAGTAACCATGGCAATCCCTATGGCAACAAGTCTCTTTTTTTTAGTAAATAAAGGTTGGTTGCTATGGCAAGCGCTCCACTACTCATTTCGTCAACTTAATCTTCATACAGAAAGTCATGTACAATTCATAACTCAAACAGAAAGTCATGTAGAATTAAATCTTCAAACAGCAAGTTAAGTACAAATCATGTCAGTGAATGTTTGAAGAGGTAGTTTTAATAGTTGATCTCCCAAACCAAAGTCATTCGTTTCTCTGCATTAACATTCTTCAAGTCCAAGTCTTCAAAATATTATTTTACAGTTGACAGTAGCACCCATATTTCAGTGCCAGGCGCATTTCATTGCTCACTCAATTATCAATTCAATCTAACAGTCATCAATTAGCTATTTCCCCTGATGAACAGCAATCTTGTGCTTCTTTAGCGCCTGATTATGCATGTATCTTTTTCCGCACTCATTGCAAACAAATGACTTTCTTGCACAGACTTGAACGTGCTCTTCGAGGGCTCTGGTTGTCACGAATATACTGTCGCAATACGAACAAGACTTCGGTCTCTCGAAAGCCGTCAGAAGGTCGTGAGAAGACAGGGCTGAAAGAAGACAGAGCCCACAATCACTCTTCTAGTATAGTTTCAGATTCATCAAGTATCGCGATATGGGAGTCTCAACTTTCCAACAGTTTCCGTAATATTATGGTATTGATTCTCCATCAATTCAAACAAGTAAACTGATTTTGAGAGAAATTTATATTTTCATCACGTAGCTTGATAAAGGATTCCTATTTCCATTATATTATTATATCATTATGTGGATTCTTCATCAATCATCGATCCATTACATTGGACTAAGTTGAGTCTCAGCACATATGGAGTTACTTGACCAATAAGTCGCATTCATAACATAGGTTCCCATTGGATAAAATCAATTAAAGAGAAGGGCCATACTTTTCATGTTGCTCAGAAGTTACCTGTTAAAGTAAATCCGCCATTTCTTAGCCCAAAATTGAGTGAAATAAAATTCTTTAAGCATTTGTTGCCTTTATGAAAATCCAACAGTTAAAGTCACTATTCATCATCAAATCGAAGGAAATATCCCAATATTATTTTGCTTTTTCCAGCATTGAAACAAACGATTCATTAAAGATTCACTTCAAAAACAAGAAAGAACATCTCTGAAATAGAATCAGCAAATTTCTTCACAGCTGCAATTGAAGCTGGACGCTATCAGGGGAAAAAAGAGCTCTACATATGAAGGGAATCTTTTCTTATCCCCTCAGGTCTCCAAATTTTAGGCATATTACGCTGAAAACAAAATCTCTATATTTTGGAGAGAAACGCTATGTCCAATATACACTCCCAACAACAGCAATTTAATCAAATTTACTTTTAATTTAATATATGTTAATAAATAACGAGAAAGATAGAAAAGCACAAGGCAGCTTCGATTTTGTAAAATGTTTCAAAATTTCGCATTTAAATATCCATTTTGTAGCGAAGGGAAAGCGACAATCAGTAAAGAATATGAGGGGCTTTCACGACACATATCCATGAATACGACGGAAAACAAGTTACATTTTCCGTTCTATTGGACATCATAAATGGCCAAATATGCTCAAAGCTGCCCTGTATACATACAACATACAATGACGGATAGGTAAAGTGCTGTTTTACATTGACGATTTGTCCTTTTAGACTATGTTAATTTTCTGAACAGCAAAACTGGGTCAGAAATGCTCTTTTTACTTTAGCATTACTTATCACATGACTCACATGTTAAACCATTTTAAATTCTTATCTTTTCAAAGTTACAGTTGTGTCCTTAATTCCAGACACCACTAGGTCCAAATTCATACATTAAATCTAAAGAAAGCTCAAATTTTTGTCTTATTCACAAATGTGAATCAGTTAGAAATATTCAATTATATCTTTCACACAGCACTATACCATACCATCGCAACCCATGAATGTCACATACAAATCCTCACATTAAACATTCTTAGCATTATGTTACTGTGAAAACATTGTCGCGATATTATACTACATCGCTCTTGAGTGACTTGAACGTCAGATTGTTCTATGTACCTTTTATAGAACTAACTTGTTTATACGGACATAACGCCCCAACTAAATAGGTACATTATTACTTGAATACTTCGTAAATTTTATACTCAATATATTTGCTTTATAAAGTAAATCGAGGATCTGTATGTGACAGGCTGCATCAAAATAACCCAGAACAAGTTAGTACGGAACGACCTTTACTTATCTAAATTCCAATACAATTCTTCAATTGTGTGGTGTCACACCACAGGACTAGGTCACAGGTACACGCCTAATTAAGAGTCTTGTCCTTACAAAGGTAACAACACCCTTAAAATGAGTTTGCTAACTTCATCTGGACTGAAAATAGGTCACCTGAGGACTTGGCCAATAGGAAAGGTTCTTACAATGTCACCTTTATAAGAACTCCTCTGATTGGCCGAGTTCTAAAGCAACCTATATTCTGTCCAAATGAAGTTAGCCAGCTCAGTCAGAATGTGGCACCAATGAATATACTACAAACAAGTAAAACAACTCTATTTTGGCTTGGGATTGTGTCCAGGCCAAAAGTAGTTCTATATTTTTTCTTTTTAATCTCATGACCTTTCATTTTGTCCGTTAAAAAATATCTTCTTTACACACAGAATTTTAAAATTATTACGCTTATCAGCTAATAGAGTTCCCGAAATTTGAGAAGTTATAAATTTTTTGAGTTTCAAAGCAGTTTCAAAGAACGATAATCAACTTGAGTTTTTTTTTTGTTATTCTTCCAAAATATATCCTTAAAAAATTTTAATGTCAATTTTTAAAATCGTCCAAAATTCATAATTTGCTATTACTTCACTGAAAGAACGCCTCGTTGCACATTTCCTATTCTTGTTTTTTTTTTTCAATTCAAATCCTTCTTTGAACCATGGAATCAATTCATATTTTCAAATCATTCCATAATTGTTCCGTACCACACTTGTCCTGGGTTGTATTGCAACATACCATTGAAAACATTTCCCGTCTGGCAATTCAAAGGCAATAATTTCATCCCCAATAAAAGTCATGTTCACTTCCACCTATTGTATTTATAGCAAATTATATCAATGATTAAATAGCTCTAATGTAACTAAGATAGCTAAGAATAACTCAAGTCTTCTCATCGCTGGTCCATCATGACGTCTGCAGGAGTTGCAATTGTAGCACATAAAATATTCCATTCAATAACTAGTAAATTTCCTCATCAATTGAATGCTAATTTTCTTAGCTCATTTCCTAGAACTAATATTTTGGCAATTATGACTTAGTAATATGCCATAAATCTGACTGGATCTAACACCATCTATATGGCGCAGGCCTTTAAAATACCTATTCTTATTTCTATTCACTGGCACGTCAAAATTGACTGGACCCTGCAACTATGCAGAGTTCAGTCCAGTGTGATTTACATTGGACATAACCAGCAGCAAACCCTAGTCTAACTACAAAGCTATTCTCATCAATTTCAAAACATTATGCAGGAAGTATGACACTCATCATTTTGCAGGCTGCGTTTCACCAGTACTGTTATCTGGTGCCTACATTATATATATATAGAATTTTATTGGACAACGGAATATCATCAAGATACAATTATAAAGTGAAATATTACCCAAGACTGATGACTGATGAACTTATTCCATCTCAGAACTTCGCTGGCAGGGGATTTACCATGGCCGAGGGTATTAACATCGAAAGTTTTAGTTTGGAGGAGGTTAACATTCAACGTTTAAATGACTTGGTGTTTCTTTTAGGGGATAAGTAACAGCCTTGTGATCTTAGATGGACTCGACAGCATTTGCAAATGATTAAGTGTCATACTTATATTAATATCACAGCACTAAAAGGAATAACAAAAGAATAACAATGTGTCTAATATATTTCAACCTGTCAAACACTGATGTTGAAACTGCGTCAGCATTTCTTCAATGGAAATTTTTTAAGAAAGGTCCAAAATTTTATTTGGAATTAGTCGCTCAATTCGAGATAATTTGTAGGAAATTTCGTCATACTTTTGAAGTTTATGAAATTGCCCGGAAATTCACATTCTATTGATGCTTGCCTAAATGACAATACCTCGGAATCATCAGTGGTTAGACTAGATTGAAATATATGAGACAGTAACATCAATTTGTGGAACAGATCAGAAACTTTGCCATTCAGATTAAATCTGTATGATCTTGTTATTAACTATCAACAGTTTCACTTATTTTTGAAGAAAAATTTATGGGTAAAGCTCCAAATTTATTACACTAAATTGATTGACAGTTCTAATGCTTAAGACCTCAACATTTGACCAAATTAAATATTCCCAGGCTTAGCAGCATCACGTTTCTGATCTTATTTCCACAAATCACACCTCTGTATGCAAATGGCTAAAACATAACTACCTTACCTTTTGTGTGATGAGAACAAATCTATTACTAAATCTAACACAACAATAACACATATCCTCTTCTAGGTCCGCTTCAAGTTGAGGAACTTCTCAAACGCAATGAACGACACGTTTCTTTTTATGAAAATCAAGTGAGCCTCAAAGAAAAAGGATTTTAATTTGTTTTCCGGCTTCTTAATTTTAAATTTACTTTACTTTCATTCAAATAACCAAATATATTGGTTAGTCATTGAAACAAATGACCAGAAGATCACAAAACTTGCTGTCAAAATTAGAATTCAGAAGTCCACTTTTTTTAATCGAACATTACAAGTTCCAACCAATTTCATTTTTACAAACTTCCAGCGAAATTTTTGTTTTTGGGGATCATATTTAATTTTCTTTGACAGGTTCACTTTATTTTCTTGTTTATTCTCACAAGAATCAACCTTGGTTACATTCAACGTTGCTATATGTTTAACATGAATTAAATGAATTCATTGACATGGTAAATTCAGGTAGCAAAATACATTGCTACAAACTAACTTCAGCTACTGAACTGTAGCCAAATGACACGGGTTAAATCTCAATTATCTACAAAGATAGTCAGGCCAGTCTCATCAAAATATTTGTCCATATTACTACTGCATTATCACCTATTCAGTTCAGATTTACATCAATCCATTCAGTTTGTCGCAATGAGGGAATTTAAATTAATTAACTATTCAGTTAGTACAATCCATTTGAATCCGCTCGACCAGACTCAGCTCTGAGTTAAGAGTCACATAATCTAATCATTAATTAACTTTCAGTGTATTACTTATTAAATAATTTTCCTATCAACAATTCCTCCTGCATTTTAACAACAAAATCACCAAAATTTAATGTCATTAAAGAATTTAGAAATGTTATAAACACAAGAATTGCAAAAAGCGAACATCACCATGCGAAGACATTAGTTTTGTACACGGTTTTTTTTAAATATTCTAAGTTCCATTGATTACCGTAATTATATTTATCTTATTGATACTTCATTAAAATATAATACTACAGATTCGGGAGACTACAATAGATATCATATTAATGCTGATTACACAATACTTAAAATCATAGAGATTAATAAATGGTATTGTTAAAATTATCTTTTTTTAAAATGTTAATTCACAATTCATTATATTTTTGGCACAAAACTAAGCCTTCACAGCAACAGAAAAGCCCAAACACACAAACAAATTCTACACAGAGAAACCATCAATGCTGCTGACTATACAATTTGAAACTTCCTTTTTTAGGAAAACTACAAATTGTTGTATTTCACTTCTATAGTCCTTCCACATTCTTAGATGAGAGGCTAGCTTCATCGACTGGGCGCTGCCTTCAATTTTCTTATAGCATAGGGCCAAAAACGTTTTACTTACATCCAATATTTGGCAATATTCAGCAACAACTCTTATTATCATTTTTCCAAGTGACTGCATAGATAGTTTCTCCCGGACAACAAAAAGACTATACTTTGCATACAGAGGTGTTAGAATCAAACAACCTACCTTGGTCCGGTACAACAATGTAGTCTCGAAGAATATACAATTCCCTAACAACAACCTGACTAAGCCTATCTTCGGTAGTGAACATGACCTTTCAAGTAACGAACCATTGCCTTTCATCAATTGTGAGGTATTTTGCGATATTGTTGTTCATAATTCTCAGAAGTTTTGATACTTGACACTTTTACCCATTAAGGGTTCAGTGGTAAATGACATCAAAGGTTTTCTTGAGGTAAATGAAACGATGTCTAACTCTCCCATTGCTGCCAATTGGCAAGACAAATTGGAGGCCTATTCATATTCAGATTTTTCAAATTATTTTGAAGTCCTTTTGGTCTGATTTCCCACTTTTCTGTATTCGAAAAACCTATTTTCTTTCATAGGATTCAAGCCAAAGTACACCATATTCATTGACCTAATTCAATGATTCCCTCCTTGTGCCTAAATTTCAACCTTTTTCCAAATCTGATTTCAGCCTAAGACCAAATCAACCTGTACTAAATCAAGACACTTCCAAAATCAACTCCAGCCCCAATCGCAATTATGTTCCATTCTTCCCCAACTATAATTGACTGTATGCCAGACGGTACTCTTGTTTTCTCCGGTATTTTTTAATAATCAAATTTCGAAACCCACCTTGTTGTTGTTGCTGTCCTGGTCCTTGTCCTTGCGTTGTGATCGGTTGTTGTGATTGCTGAAGTAAACAAGTAAACAAATTGTTGACTACTAAATTACTTCCTCAAATATGAAAATTAAAACATTTATCTAAAATATTTTTCAATACTTGCAATTCAAATTGAAATATTTCAGGGGAAACTTCTGATTTTTTTTACTTCATTTTGAATCTATGTAAACCTTTTAAATTTATGAAATTCTTAGTAACCATTATTAAAGCTTGTCAAGCTTAAGTGAACATAGACTAAAATTTACTAAAATTAGCCAACCAAATCAGGACACAGGTTTCAGGTCATGATTTGCCATTCCTGGATATATGTTTCCAATCTCTCGAATCACCAATTTGAGACAATTTTACCGTATACTCACCATTTGACTCGTTCCTGGATATGCTGCCGCGCCCATTGTGGATTGTAAGTTGGGGAAGTTTCCGTATAGATTAGCCGAGGGGTCCTGTTGCTGAGCCTGTTGGTGAAACGACGAGTCCATGTTCTTCATCCATTCGAGGTCCGGGTTTTCTTCGGGGGTTTCTTCCTTGATGATTACCATAACGTCGTCCGTGTCTTCGCCTTTGATTCTGATTCCGGGGTCTGCTTTCTTGGGGGTCGGTGCTCCGTCTTGTCCGTCTTTTGATCCTGAACGTTTCCGCCGTCTCCGTTTTTTCTTTTTCGCACTTCCCCCGCCTTCGCTATCGGAGGATTCGCTGTCTGATGACTCGTCCTTATCCTTGGCGTCTTCTCCTCGGATCATGTCGTTTATACTAACGAGGATAATTTCATCGTCATCGAGAGTAACGCCTATCAGTCCTTCAACAGATACCTTCGATCTGTAGGCTAATGTGTTTCTGCATAAGGCTAATATCGTGTCTCTGAGCAGCACTTTGACGCTGTTTTCTGCACTCTTCTTCATTTTGCTAGGTATCGTTGAGCCGTCACAGTTCGATTTAAAAGATATCTAAGTGCAATTTCTTTGATTGTTGTCTATACACAGACGAACAATTACGTTGAACGATTGATACGTTGAAGTTGAACAGCTTAGTAAGCACAATGCCAATTGGACAGTATGTCACAGTATACTATACACAGTATACGACAGTCGTTTGTAGAAAATAATACTTTCTTCTTTAAGCAGTATAAATATATTTCATATATTATATACAGTAACAAAATCTGCAGATAAGTTTATAAATCTTCGGTTGGTTGGTTTTTGGTAATGTACAGAGTAACTTTTCAAGTTGAGATCACTGAAATAATTAAGTGGGACACTGAAAAGAGAAGAAACAAAGAAACTTATTAGGTGTTGCTTCATAAATTTCAGACAATTTAATGCGGTTAACTTAATCACAGGTGTAGGTCTATTTACAGAGAATGATAAAAGAAGAAAAGACGTAGAAGATGTCCACTTTTGAGGTCAATTCGACCATGAAACCCGATAAATCATCAAAAGACTGGGGTAGAATTGAGACTCAAGACAGCAAAAACGGTGGTAGGCCTATATTCTAACAGACATAGACAGTCCCTGCTCCCTCAAAATTAACATGGGAAAGAGAGGAAAAGCAGTACTGTAGATAATCATATTATAAATACATGTATAATGTATTCATTTGCCCTGTGGCTATGTGATCTGTGATAATTATTACACCTGGGCAGTTAAGCTTCAGGCAATTTCTAGCTCTGAGCAAAATTATGAAATTAGGAATTCAACAGGGTTCCCACAATTTTCCCTCATGGAAATTCCCTACTTTTCCCCTACTTCTCAAGACTGTGGGAACCCTGATTCAAGTATCTCCATCATGTCCATGATTCATTGATTTGCATGAAAATGGCAGGAATGTCTGTGTCTTTCCTTTGTAACTTCAGTTTAATATTCAGTAATTCTCAGTAGGCGTATCAATAAATATGATTTATTGATGTAATATGCTACTCATGCGACAACCAAATGTACAGACCAGCTAATTGCAATTTAGGGGAATCCACAAAATGGGGGAAGAGAGCACGTGACTGATGACATTTTGAGTGTCACCATGTCTGCTGCAGACATCCTGACAGCCAGTCCCGACTTTGTCCCAGTGTCGCCTTCATTTTAAGACAATTGCTCCAGATTTCCCCAGACTATTTATTGCAAACGGAGCTACGGAATATAGGGAACACAATGGCAGTGGCTTAATACCTTAATTTCACGAACTACAGCCGAAATGTCGGGTCAAAATGTGCCGACATCACGACAAAGCCTCAAATGACGCCATTTTGGATTTCTTTATGATAATTACCCGGCCAGCACCGCTCTCTTTTTCCACCGATTTCAGACCAAATACGTCACGCTAACCTCCCAAAATGCTTGCAATAAGTGCTCTAACTGTTTATTCAAGAAATGCCACAAGAAAATTCCTCGATCTTAGCCTAGATATAGGAAAATTCAGGATAACATACCTCGTAATTTTAGAGCGCCTTCCCAAAAGCACGCTTCACTTCTTCTTGCAGATTTCACACGCGGTCGGACGGCGGCGCCACTTGTTCATTTATTTTCGCGCCAAAACCTCTTTGGCGCGAAACAGATCGTCACCAGTGACAGGGACAACCAGCTGGGAGAGCCACTCTGACAGTTTGTAAGAGGGGCTCTCTCCCATTGACAAATTGACATTGTGTGAAACGGCTATCCAAAGGTTTGGTGAATATGTGGTGAGCGCCACTGATCAGTGTACCACAAGTTGAAGTAATAAAGTGGCCTTGCAAGCCGGTCCAACGTACCTTTCCTGAAAGGTCGAGAAGTGACTTAGCATAGACGGATCAGGGGGGGGGGCACGTCCTCCTTTTATCTTTTATCAGACAAATCTTCATAATATTGATTTTTTTACAGACTGCAATGAACAGTGATCCCCCCCTTTGAAAATCCGCCCCTGCTCAGCACCTGTTTAAGGGGGCAACCATTAGGGGGTGACCATTTAATATTGGAAGCGCTTGGAGTTTCTTGTAATTATTCATTTCTTACTCAGTTTTGGTTAAATAAATAAATTCAGTTGGGCAGTCTCGAATAATTTCTGCTAGTGGTATTTCGTGACAAGGTGTTGCTTGATTTTGGAATGAATAGTGAAATTAATATTTTGCTGTGGAAGAAAACTCAAGCCCCTCTGGATGTTAAATATGGTCACCCGGGCCCTTATAGATATCCGGGGAGGGGGGCTTGGAGTTTTTTATAATGAATAATTTCTTTTTCCATTTTTGTTGATTGAAATAGATGAGCAACCTTTTCTTTCTTGACAATTTTGAAATATTTTAGGACATTTTGGTACGATTCTCGGTGGACATCACATGCTCGACATAAAATAATTGAGTTTGGAGTGTCAGTGAAATAATAATTCCCCATTCAGGAAAAAAAAACTCCAAAGCCCAACCTCTCCCCCCCCCCTGCCAGGTCGCAGGTCCAAAATCATAATATATAAGGAAAAGTCAAGACTAAAAATTTTTTTGATATATTTCTCAATAATTTCTTTATTCCAAAGACGTTATAAATTCGATCAAAGACGCAAATATTTACAATTCACACATTATTGATCCGTAACTAAGGTCAATATATCAAAATATTGATAGATATTTCAAAATGAAAACACCAAAACTGTGTATTGAATTACTGCATTCAACTTTGTGGACATATGTACACAATACTAAGTATCCATTCTAACAAAACAACAATATCACAGCTAGATATATGTGGTAAATAGTAAATAGTATAAATTCTCATTTAACATGTATGCATCTTTCAACCATGGGGTTAAAATAAAATACTTTCTGACAAGTTTAAATACAGTGTATATTAATAATAATTAATAAACAGAATGGAAAATAATATAGAGTTTATAAACTTTAATAAATAATGCTAATTATAAACTTTCATACATTTGAAATATAAAATGTAATTTTAATTTATTTAATAGCGACTTTTTGAAACTGCATAACCTTCCTCTCGACTTGTGCCAGATATTTTTCATGAATGCCAAGACTCCTGGAAAAGAAAATAACAATTTCTTTGTCATTTATTTCTGGTTTTCACAATTAGGCATAATTGCGCACTCAAATTTATTAGCCAGGCTGATAATATGAACAATTTGGTTGACATAAATCTTCTTAATACAGCTGAAATGTTCTATAACTGTCTGATGTTTAAAAAGAATTATTATGTACACTGCTAGTAAATTGTTGTAATGACTTGTACAAATGCAATAAGTTTTAAAATTATTACAACTCAGTGCTGAAGATATATGTTGAAGAATAAACTTTGTCTTGAAAGTTGAAACAATATTTGAACTATGCCACAAAAAGTTTTGAAGCAAAATGTATGGAAAACAGTGTCAACAATTGAATAAAATTTAAGGAGGCATGATTGTCAAAATGCATAAAGTCAGCAAAAGTTGTTTTCAAATCTAAAAGCGAAGAAATGAGAAAGTCATCCACCAAAGAGTTTAATAGCAACAAGCTATTGAAACATCAATATAAAAGACAAAAAAAAGCTGTTAATGTCAGAAAAGCAGCTGCTGCTAAATGTTAGTGAAAGCTGTTAAAATAGAAAGCTGTTAAAGTCACAAAAAGCTGTTAAATTTGAGAAAAAGCCGATAAAGTGAGAAAATGCTGATAAAGTGAGAAAAAGTTGTTAAATATGAGAAAAGCTGTAAACTAAACATTAAGTAAGCAATTGTTTAAAGTTGTTAAAAGTGACAAATATCAGGGAAAGATGAGGAAAAGCAGTTAAAAGCCACAAATTTGAGCAGTAAAAAGTCTCAAAGAGCTTTCAAATGTGAGAATAAGACCATCAAAGTGAGAAAAATTGTTAACAGCGTGAACATGATAACAAAAACACCCTTAACCAGAATGATATAGTCTAAGCACCTTCATTTATAGATCTCAATTTGCGCCAATTGGCACATTTGCTTTCCGCGCTACCTCCTGCACGTAACGCATGTCAATACCTGTACCTCTGTTTACGTGAAAAAAATGGGGAAGAAGGGAAATTTGATTAATAAAACATTAATTACCACTGAGTAGGCCTATCTACTTATTGCGAGATAAAATTGAGATAATTGACGTTCCCAGATTAAGAATTGTTCTGAAAGAAATTTTATAAAGTAGAAATTCTACACCTTCAGAATGTTCTTTCAATCCGATTGAAGGGATAATTTTAATCAACTATGAGAAAAAATAAAATTTATAGACATACCATTTTGAAATTTGAAATTGTTCTCATACTTTGTATTCTCATTATAACAGGGTTACATCTGCTGGGAAACATCTAAATTTGGG
The DNA here is from genome assembly GCA_026936325.1 of Platynereis dumerilii. Lineage (NCBI taxonomy): Eukaryota > Metazoa > Annelida > Polychaeta > Phyllodocida > Nereididae > Platynereis > Platynereis dumerilii. The sequence goes on from JAPTHN010000004.1 coordinate 3,366,675, forward strand.
GTAACCACAAATATCAAAATCTGTAAAATCCTCGTATTTGTAGAAAATTTTCCTTAAAAGCTCTTAAAAAAAAACACAAACAAAAAACTTCGAATGAATTTAAAAACAATGTTCTACACACCTAAGTTCTTCTAACTTTTTCCGTTTAACTTCATTCAACTTGGCTCTTCGTAACCTCGCCTCCTCGTCTAATTTCACCCCCTCTTCGAAGAACGCCTGTCTATCTGCGACTCTCTGTCCCTCCTTCTCTTTAATTTGATGCCGGACGTCGTCGGCGTAAACTCTTCTCTGGCCGAATTTTTCAACTTCTTCTCGTTTCTCTTTCTCCACTAATTCTTGTTGGGCTCTGAAAATTAAAAAAGTTGGATTAAAAAATTTTCCCAGGTGTGACGGATTCATTAAACATCACATTTTTGTCAAATTGGGTCTTGAAAATTGATCTGATTTTACATTCCAATGAAAATTTGTGGTCGGGGGGAGGCATCTGCAAATTTTTGTTCACTGCTAAATTTTGAGTGGCTGATTATTCTGCCCTTGCTTTTCCCACCAGCCTGAATTCAGTGTTCCAGCTAGGCCATTTAACAATAGCACCATGCCATAGCCGACCCTCACCCGCCATCGCCAAAATGCCCTCATTTTTAGACAATTATATGCCGGAATCAAATCCTAGCTGGAACACAGATGATAGTAACTGATAAGTACCCCCTCTACAGGGGTATTGAAAAAAAAAACCCAATTTCTTTATAAGCATGCTAGCTGAGGTTTTTCTCAAATATTGGCATGGGGTTGAGCAATGAGTGTGCACTAAAAAATATGCACTCCTGCCCTTACTTACACCTTAGAGAAATCAACGTAATATTTAAACAGACTCACATTAAGACCCTCTCGAAGTCTGCCCTCTCCCTCTGCGCCTGTACGGCCAAGAAGTGTTCCTTCTGCTCCATCTGTTGCGCCCTCGCCACTTTTAGCATTGCTTCTGTCTCCGCTTTCTTTTTCGACTCCTCCGCCTCCTTCTTGCGCCACTCTCTGATAAATTAAGGAAAGATTCATTAAAAGTCTGACAGATCAAGCAAAAAGTAAAAGCACAGACTATTTATTTTCTTAATTACGCCATTCTCTGAAAAATCAAGTGTTCAAGTACAATAGCTGGGAAAGTAGTTCTAGTCATGAGTCAGTGAGATACAGGGCTTTACATCCTGTATTTATGTACTGACTAGGCTCACAAAACAGGAAGGAACCACAGCGATGAAGCGAGGTGAACTTTTGGCACAGGATGAATTATCTGTCTAGCATGTAATGCCAGGACTGGGAATCGAACCCCAATCTCAAAGATTAGTAGCTCAGTGCGCCGCCATCAAGCTACTCCCCGGGTTCAAATTGTCATAGATTATTATAGCAGCTTGGAGATGCTGGCCTGCTGTTCCATTCGAGATCTGCACTTTAATACTGGGTAGGTAAGACTCAATAAATAAAGACCTTCGTTATGATGACAATCTCAACTTAACAGATCTATACAAAATAGCCGAATTACCTCTCAGCTTGTTCTTGAGCCCTCTTAGCCCTCAAGGCGTCTCTCTCCGATTGTTCATCCCTCGCTCTCTCTTGTTGGGCTCGTAACTTTGCGACCTCTTTCTCCTTCTCAATTCTGATTCTTTCCTGTTCGGCTTCAAATGCCTGCTCTCTCTCTGCTTTCTGTTGTTGGTACTCTATCACCTAAAAACCATTAAAGAAACAAATAATTAGATTATATCTAACGAAATTCAATTTCAATTTAATGTTCCAATTTTATTCCAATTTCAGTTGAATTCCGATTCAATTTCAAATCAATTTTAGTTCAAATTCAATTTCATTTCAAATCAATTACATTAAATTCAATATTTAAATCTATTGTCAATTTCAATTGCAGTTGGCTTCAATCTAAATTCTTTTAATTCCTATTCATTTCCAATTTCAATTAAATTTCAATTGCAGTTGAATTCAAATTCAATTTTTCACTTCAAATTCAATTTGATTCGATCGATTTGTATTTCAATTCGATTCAATTTTAATCAGTTTCAACTTAGTTTCATTTTAATTTCAATTACGTGTTCAATAAATTTTACAATCATTTTGAACTCAAGCCAAAATCACAAGGGATTCTTTTAAAATTCTAATGTAGGTATCAGGAGATTTTTGTTGCTCCCTTCTGAAATACAAACTTTTTAGAAAAAAAATGTAGCGTACCTTTTGTTCAAGTAATTTCTCCTGCTGCTTGGCAACCTCTCTTCTTTCAATGATTTCGTCGTTGCACTGATTTAATTCTCCCTGAAAAAGAACATTTCACAAAATTAGCAAAAAAAAAATCTTTTTACTAAATGTAAAATAAGGCAAATATTATTCATCAACAAATAATCCAAAAGGATATCATGAAACATTTTTGAAAAATTTAATAAAGTTGTAGAGACAGCTTTGCAAAAATTAAAACTGCATAATAGGCCGGAAATATTTAATTTTTAGTTTCTCACTCAAATTGACCAAGCCAAAAGACAACCCACAATTTTTATTTAAATGACATTATAATAATTTTTAATGAATTTAGATTACAGCTTCATTTTTCTTGTCCTTTCGACCGACCCTAGAAAGCATGCTTTGAGATGATTTGAGAAGCTAAAGATAAATTTTGTCTGGCCTTACATTCGAGACAATAATATACATTTTTGTGCCTTGATATTAAACTTACTTCGATACAATTATGATTTCTATTTATATAGGCCTACAAGATGTACGTTATTAATATTTTTAAAAATTTATAAAAGAGACTTTATAAGGAGACTCAATAAGTTTTTATAAATTTTTAAAACAAATTTACTAATTCCACATACCCTCAACCTGTCCTGCTCCTGTTTCCTCTTGTTCAGCCTCTCCGCTTCCTCTTCGCATAATTTGTCCAAATATTTCTGCTGGAGGCGATTTTCTTGGTCTTTGCGCTCTAGTTCTAGGAGTCGATTCTAAAAATAATAAAACTTTTATTATCTCAAGGAGAATCAAGCGAGTAATAAAAACTACAAACTGTAATACCACAATTCAATATTAGACCAAAAAAAAACAGAAGTAAAGTAGCACTTCCACTGAGAAAATAGATGGGCGATAATGTCACATAATGATAATGCTACTGAAATTAGTCATGGTAGTGGCGGGTATCAAAGTTTCCCTCATTTTAAAAAAAGATTTTTGGCGGTTTTTAGAATTGTGATCAATGTCGGTAACATGGGGAAAAGCAATTCTTCCTGTCTGTAGACCGATCAAAAATCTGACACAAAAAACGAAGTGAAGAGTTGCAACAGCCGAAGTGGAACCATTAACTTTCATTGTGCACTCATGGTTTCATAATTTTAAACTTTCATTGTACTTTTGCAATAAATCCAGGGTCCCAGGTTAGTCCAAGAAACCCATATTTTGAGAAGGTCACAAACAAGATTTTGCAGTCGTTAACAATAAAATGACAAGCGCCGCTGCGGGTGTCCTGCATACATGTGCTTAAAGGACGCCCAAATTTCAAAATCTGACAACAAATTTGGGACCCTGAATAAATCTACCTCAATTTATATAGATTTGCAGCTGCTTCTCACCTGTTCATTCTCCTGAATCTGCTCCATGACCTTCATGGCCCCCAGATACCTCTCCTCTCTCCTCTGGTTCTCTATCTCTTGCTGCATGATGATCGACTTCTGTCTGTCTATCTCCATCATGCTGTCCAGCCTCTTTTCTTCTTCCGTTAATTCCCCTTTCACTTGTTTCTTCTCCACGATCTGTGCGTCTCGTATGGCGTGGCATTTGGCGTTCAGGATGAGCTGAAACAGTAACAAGACGGTGTGAAGCAGCGGATGACTGCAATTTTTTGTTTATTGTATCTCTCTAGTCCTCAATCCACAACTCATCTTACCCCAACTCCATTCCTCCTCCTACCTCCCCTCCTCTCGCAGATCTCTTCTAATCTAATAATAAATCTATTTTCAATTTTATCTCATCTTTTTTCCTCTTCTCTCATCTTATCTCATCTCATCTCATCTCATCTTATCTTCTCTCTTATTTCATCTTATCTTACTATCTCATCTCACCTCCTCTCACCTTATCTCATCTAATCCCATCTCCTCTTCTATCATCTCATCTTATCTAATCTCTTTTCTCATCTCATCCCATTTTATCTAATCTCATCTCCTCTTCTCTCACCTTATCTTATCTCATCTCATCTCCCCTCCTCTCATCTCATCTCATCTCCCCTCCTCTCATCTCATCTCCCCTCATCTCATCTCATCTCCCCTCCTCTCATCTCATCTCCCCTCCCCTCCTCTCATCTCCTCTCTGCTCACCTCACTTTCTCCTCCCCTCAGCTTCCGACACCTCCCCGCATCTCGCCTCCCCTCATCTCATCTCATCTCATCTCCCCTCATCTCATCTCCCCTCATCTCATCTCATCTCATCTCATCTCATCTCACCTCATTCAGGTATTTAATCTCGTCCTCCTGCTCTTGCCTCATCTGGTTTGCCCTTTTCTGTAGATATTCTCTGTTTTCTTGTTCTTCTTCTTCTAATTCTGATAATTTCTGGTTCTTCATTCTCTGCATATCTTTCATCTTCATAAAGTTCTTCTTCTCATTTAAATCTTCCTGAAAATGAAATATTCTATTTTAAAAAGTTCCAGGACGATTTGTAAAAACAGCACACTCAAAGTGTCATTCCAAAAACTACATGCAAAACTACAAATTATACATGAAAAAAATGACAACCTTACATCTAATCTTATTAATCAATTTATTTCAAATTGTCATTAATTCTACCTCTTTTTTTATTTTCATACTAAATTTCATAATGTTTCCTTTTATATTTTTATATTTCACTGGAGCCTATTAATAAATTAACAAACAAACAAGCAATTCCCAATATTTTCTTGTGATCATCATTCAAAACCAAATATCACTAAAGTTTAGCCTCACCATCAACTCATCTCTGGATCGTTTAGCCGCCTCTAATTGGGCCAACCTCTCAGCCGGGGTTAAAACTTTGGCTGCTTCTCTGATTCGTAAATATTGGTCGTAAGTCATAACTAAGGATTGGCCTGAGGGGTCTTCTTTGGGGACTCTGAAATATTTTTTAAAATTTCGAATAAATACAAAATTTTATTGACAATTGAATTGTTGAACAATTCCATAAAAACCTAATTGAGAAATGGTAAAAACAGTTCATTTTAGAATTACTTAAATAAATTTTTGGCTTTGCTTTTAAATTAATAGCTCTTTTATCACAACCTTAATTTAATAAGAAACATGTTAAGTTTTTTTTTTTTATTGTAATGTGCGACAAATTGCATTAAACACTGAAACTAAAGCTGTTTATTAAAAAAATAGTGTGAACTTTTAAAACTATATATAGGTTATTTAATTCTTTAAAAAATTTATTTACACAGAGATGACAAAATTGTCCTATCGAGAATATTTTTAAGGATGAAATTTAGCCCTTGAGTTAATCAAGTCTTTCCATAAATAGACCACTTGTAAATTTGTAAAATTCTTTGATTACTCACACTAAATTTCTGATGAGGTCTTTGGTGATCACTTGGATGGTGTCGTTTCCAGTCTTTCCGTTCTTACGTCTTTGTTTACCGGCACTCCTTTTGCGAGCCTCTTTCTCAATAGGGGATTCCGCCCCTCCTCCACCACCCCATTTGTCCTTTAACATCTCATTTCGTTTTGTGACGTGGTGGGATTCTCCAAATAAGGACTCATCAACCTGGGATCTGTGCGCCACTTTGTAATACTGCCGAGTGCGAGCTCGGCGTGACGCATTGGAAGTGTGGCTTCCTGATCCACTGATTGTGCTGCCCGGCTGAAACAGAGGTTCAAATTTGACAAATTATAACATGGAATGATGATCCAGGAATCAGAATCTATTTGCTTGTGAATATTGCGTTTCGCTTTTTTTTTTTTAAATAATTTTTTGAAAAGTTGAATTTAGTCAGTAGTAATTTGTTCAACTAGGTGGAGTAGAATTCTGTCAACTAGTTGAATTAATCAGTTGAATTCCTGTTTTGTCAGTCATGATTTCATTTTCAACTGACTCCTGGGTCTATCTTCACAGCTCACTACAGTTTGTCACGTCAAGCAGAGGACAGACGTTTGGCCAGATATCTCAGCAACCGCTAGCCACACAGAAGAAATTCACCTACCTATGTATAGCTTAGCTCTGTTGTAATATGAATATCACATTTTTGTGATGTTTTGGTGCAATTTTTGTCCGATATTTGCCAATTTATGGAAATGGCAGTCCAATTTCGCAGAATGTTGACATTTGTGATGCTGCCAATCTGACACACAATGGGCAGTGACGTCACAAAAGTGCACTGCATTACCACCTCAGACTTAGTTCTTGTCAATTTGGTATTTCCTGAACCTCCTATATCATCGTGTTGACTTTTATGGACTGTACAAACAATGCTAAATTTCTGTCCCAATGCTTGACGTGACAAACTGTATACCGAATTTCTTCAAGTAAATCATCATGTTATAAGTTAACCACTAATTAAGGGGCAACCTTTAGATCTCTAGGCCTACTCTGGGAAAAATAACTGAATATTTAGGAATGTCGCACGTTCAGAATATACAGGCCTAACTGCTGTTGCCGTTACTGTTTTAGGCACTGGCATTACCGTGAAATAAGTAATTTCCCATCAAGGAAAACTCCAAAAATCCGATGGTCGACTTGCAACCCGGGGGTCGCAGCAGGTCACCCCCTTACACAATTTGCATCACAGTCTGATATTAATTTTCATGACTGCTACAATTTTAGTTTTAGTTTAATAACAGATTGTGGCCAGTGTCACAGACAGAAAACAAGCAAAGTTGTTTACAACATCAGTCATCACTGCTCTGATTTATCACATTTTTGATTTTTCACTGACATTTTGACTGCATTTGCCTTTCTGACGTTGTGACACACTTTGGCAACCACACAACAAATACACAGAAGCTTTCTTACCATTGTGGTTCAGTGAAATGAGCTCCCAAACAAGTAAATCTCCCCTTCTCCCAAGTTTTGGTTGTCAAAGACGGTGATTGTTTATGCTGTCACCAAGGAGATCAAAGAGTCGGCAGGTGCTGCCACCTGGCGAGTTCAAGAAAAAAGGTCAATTTTATCGCAATTTCACAGATTTAGGCCATGTGTTGACTTTATTCGGGGTACTTATGAATTAATATGATTTATTTAGTGATATTCCAGCTATGAACCAGGCCAAAAATACATTTTACTGAGCAGAAAACAAATAACAAAATATCATTCAACTTCCGGTCGGCCATGCAACAAACTTTCTGCTAAAAAAGTTAAATTTTACCAAATTTACAGCTAGTCATGAATTCTGCGCGCATAGTTAGGCAAATATGTGATTCATCTAAACTCCTGAAACGATGTAAGTTTGTTTGCAACTGAATTTAGAGTGAGTTAAACTAGAAAATGGCACAAATGGTTTGTGTTTTTGTGACATTGAATTTTGACACATGTCAAACTTCACAACTGACAAGTGGCAGTAGCTGCACTGAAAATGACAGAGCTATTTGCACAATGAGTTTGCCATGACCACCAAATTGCAGGTCTACTTGCTGTGGGCTCACTGCCACTGATCACATTATGTTAAGTTTCTCGTTTGGTTATGGAATATGGAGGGGGGGGGAGAGGTTAGTTCAATTGGTACAATTTGCTGGCGGCGTAGCGCATAGGTTGCCTCACATTGCTAGGTCACCTGGTCGTATATCGGGCTGCAAGTTCAATCAGCTGTCGCTTCATTGATAGGTCCCCTCGTCCTGTCTAATTAGCCTACTAATTAAGTGCATAAATAATGGACATAAAGCCCCTATCATCCATCCCTCCCATCTGGTCATTGGGCTTACCCTTTTCCATTGGCATCCTAGTTATTTACACCTAAAATAAGTCTGCAAGTCGAAAATGAATGTATTAAATCTATTTTCAGCATATTCATCTAGAAAACTCACTAACACTGAAGTACGGCAGAAGAAAAATGAATTATTTGGACGAGAACAAGCAAGACAACTGGCTCACATTACCCGAGTGGAGAAAATTGAGGTGGAACATGAAGGACCACCTGAGAATTGCTCACTCATCATGAATAAAGGACTGTCTACTCCTTTCAACGTGGCCATGCGTAAGTTAAAGTAGTGTTCGTTATTTTGCATAAATTGATAAATAGGTAAAATTTTATGTGTCAGATGGATCGTTGTTTACAATTTAAAGCTATTTAAGGTCTCATGAAATTCTGTTTGTCATTTAAGATTCGTAATTATAAAACTTGTAGATCCCACTGAACTCTGAAGCTTATCATGGCTAGTTTTCCCGCATAAAGTTAGAACTATTGGCACTCAATAAGAATCCAATTTCAATTTTCGGAAAAGCTTTCTTAAATTATAAATTGTCTCCAGAGATCACACTTAACTCCACAGTTAGCCTAGTGTGGAGTATTAACTTTTAAAATCTCTTTTTCTTTATTTCAAGTGTTCAGAGTACAAAAGCCTTGCTAATCATTTTGAATTTCTTTATGTAAAAATAAAACTGGTATATCTCTTTTTCTCCAAAATAATTTGAATAAATTTTAAAAATGTCAAATTTCTTTCAATTGCAGATATCCAAGAACTCTTAATGACGAGATCTGTCCTTGCTTTGGTTAACGACAAACCCTGGGATATGCATAGACCCCTCACAGAGAACTGCAGATTGAGATTCCTCCATTTTAAGGACGAAGATCCAGACCTGGTCAACCAGACATTTTGGCGGTCCTGTTCGTTCATTCTGGGCTACATACTGGACAGGGCATTCAAGGACAACCATTTTGTGGAGTTATGCAGTTTTCCTAAACCTAATGGTGGGGGACTTATGATTTATTTGTCAAAAATTTATTATCACTGCTTTTTGAAAGGAGCCAGTCTTCGCAAAGATTCAAAATGTCATGCTGGACCCCAGATGGATATTTAGGCCATTTTGCGAAATTTTAACATGCATCCATAAACAATTGTTTGCCCTGGATTCTCGGACTGGTCGACAATATGCCAGACATATGTCACATATCCCTCAGACCGGCAATCTTTGTGAAGACTGATTTAAGGAGCCCTTTGACAATTTAGGTCCTCAATTGATATTTGATATTTTGATTCCATGCCATACAAACAATGTGTTACTTTTGAATTTTGAAAGAGATTTTTCTTAACAAAGCTTTCTTTGAATTGCAGTTCGAAGTGGAAGTTTCATTTACGATGCAGATCTCGGTCTTCCCGACTGGAAACCCACAGAGGTTAGTCTGATGGCTAATTTTCTAGTTTGTGGAAAACCAAATTTCATATTGCTCTTAGGTCTCTATACATCTTGTCGCGGGTGTTATTCAGGGTTCTTCTTGCCACCGGCAATCCTGGCTAGCCTGTAAATTTTGGCTGCATACTTTCGATCGGTTAAAGTCAGGAAAATATGTTTCCTGCCGAAGCCAGGGATAGCCTATAATACTTTTCTAGGAAGAAATCGAGCAAAATTGGCTCGTCTTCTCTCTTTGCTGCAACTTTCAAGGCAATGTTATGGACTAAAAATCTGGTAGAAATTTTATTTTTTGATTTTCAACTTAAAAATTAGTTTGAGCAGCCAAGGAAAACAAGAAAAAGCAGTGAATTTTAATGAGTGGAAAAACCTGGAATTGATTTATTGTAAAATTTAAAATAATAAATTTGTCAATGTCCTGTCTCTTCACAGGCAGAACTGCAGTGCTTAAGTAGGATAGGAGGGCAACTGCACCACAAGGACATGAAGTTTGAAAGACTGGAGGTTGACGCTTCTCTGGCTTTGCAGATGTTTGAAGACAACAGGTAAATATTATGTACATAATTTACAACCATTGCCAAATCTGTAAATATTATGTACATAATTTACAACCATTGCCAAATCTGAGATAAATGAAGTTCAGTATCCCAGCTAGGATTTGATTCTGGCTTACATTTTCCCATAAATTAGGGCACTTTAAAATGTTTGAAGACAACAGGTAAATATAACATAATTAACAATCTTTGCCAAACAGGGTTGCAGTGATTTAAATCATGATTTTTGTCGGCCATGATTTATTTGATTTACAGGGTTCCCACTCAACCTGGAAAACCTTGAAAACCTGGAATTTTGGGTTGTGCTTTTCCCGGCCTGGGAAAACCTGGAAAATGTGATATTTCCACCAAAAACCTGGAAAAAGTCTTGAATTTGGGGCTCTCTTGCCAAAATTGAAGCGGTCCAACAAATTGTTGACTTTGACGACTGTCCGGGGCGCAAAATCAGTTTGAAAGAATTGCAGGTTTAGGCCTTGAAAATTGGTTTTGGCAGCCTTGAAAAACCTGGAAAAAACCTTGAATTTGAACTTGGCAAAAGAGTGGGAACCCTGGATTTAAAATCGATTCATTTGATTTAAATCAGATTTAAATCATTCGATTTTTTTGATTTTTTAATAAAAATCAATAAAAATCGCAACCCTGTAATGCCAAATTTTGAATTAATCTAGTTCATGTCTGACAAAGTTTTTCGGGATATAATGTTTAATTTTGAATTCTCAAAATATTAAATGTTTCTCAGTCAAAATTGCACTTCTCTAAGTTGAATATTCAGGGCTTCGCGAATCGCATGGCAAAATAAGATTGATGTCGATCATGAAAACATTCACAAATTCATAATTATAATGATTTTGCATCCTATGTCATAAACTACACTGGTTAAAACTAGTAATAATATTTAAATGACTTATACTGTACTTTTATGCAAATTGTTTAAGGTCATTTTAATGCAGTATTATTCTAATTACAGGTTCAAAGTTGCACAGATCCCTTCAATAGCGGAACAGTCTGATACTGGAACGACCGTCACATTATACAGAATGGGAGACCACGTGGACATCAGTCGTGGACCCCTTATTTCTAACACTAGGCTCATTAACAGATATAGCATCACTGCTGTGAGTAGTCTTAAGCCTTAATAAATAATAAATGTGATGAATTTCCTACTTAAAGTTTTATTTGAAGGCCTGTCTGCTCAATTTGAGTAGATTTTAATATAGAATTTAAGTCACCTGGGCCTATGTTGGACGGCTGTTTCAATCATCCTTCACCTCATTGCCGTGTCCTTCTCCTGTCCTAATTAGCCTACCAAGTGCTTAAATACAGGATGTAAAGCCCCAATCATCCATCCAATATAGATTTAATCAACTTAGAAAGACTTAAATGCGAGTCTTAACAGGAGCAATGAATAACTCAATACAAGTAAAACTTTAGTGTTAAATGTAAGGTCAGAAATGAGTCTTGAAAAGCGTGATCAAAGATTAGTTTGAATATTGGCAGTAATTTAATATTAAAATTCACAATTATTTTGCGCAGGTACATGACATAGAAAGTGCAGACTTGGGACCAATGAAACGAGTTCAAGGTGTCGCGGTGCCCACTCAGTTACCCGTAAGTTGATGTTAGGGCTGCACGATTAATCACAAATTTATCGTTATCGCGATATCAAGTAGGGCGATAATGTTATCGCACAAAGGGACAATAAATTATAAAAAATGTCTGCATCTTTGCCCAAAAATTGGATTTTTTTTCATGAAATTCAAACTTTTTGCTAAAATTTTGGAGTCTTTAGGTAAATCTCTTGCTTGTGAATTTATCGCATAATTTATCGTCATCGCGATATGAAACCTAGTTATCACATATCAACTAATTTGTTTAGCCGACCTATTCTAGCTATCATAACAAGTTAAGATTTCCCTGTCATCATTCTATAATCTGATCAAGTGTCTTTCGTTAAAAATATTAAAATACATACATTTTGTTAAAGCAAATGATAGGCCTAACTTCCTTTTTTGAACTGTCAGTATAAAACTAGCATTATCGTGATTTTTAATTTCAGGTTCACTTCTGGACATTTGACCTACTGGCCAAGAGAGCTAAACAAAAGGTAAATAAAATAATCTTAATAATAGTATAATAATTAAGTAGATTTTTTCTAAAAAATTCAATTTTTGATGTCCGCCCCAATAACTCCAGTCACACTGAAGAAAATCTACCTGATCTGATCAATGTTCTCTTATCATTTCATAAATTTATGATTTTACTTGATTTCCATCTTATGAAACCTTTCTCTTTTGGTTTCAGTCGAACGCTCCTTTGCCAGGTCTGACCCCTTCACAAACAGCAGCACAGAGCAACGGCCAGTAAAATGGAAATCTTCGAAATGATCAATTTGCAGCTTAAATATTAAGCTGCGTGAATTTAGTATTATTGTAAATAGAACTTACTGCCTTTACTCCAAAAGAACTGAGATTTAAATCACTAAATTGCGAACAGTTTCAAATTTCTATGGGACAACAGAAATGAAACTGGTTAATTCTGCTTTTCCCTTGATCGAAAAAAATGGCTGAATTTTGTAAAATGGTGTGAATTTTGTGTGAAAAGAAAATGCTGTTTAACAGTAGCTGTACTTAATGGAAATTGTCTTTTCCTACCAGTCGCAATAAATAGCACACATTTGTTTGAAATGAATACTTGACGTCATCAGACTCGTCACTTATTTGGGCTGAAGTTAAATATTCAGAAGGACTAAATGCCTACAAGGCTGTGAAGTTGGAATGTTTTAATGGCTGCTTTGTGCGCACTAGGTTGCAGGTTCCAATCCCGCTCACTCCACATGTCTGGAAATTACAACGCCATTGGATCCTGCATGATGATCTGAAGGATAAGATTCATTGATGCAAGACTGATCAGCAAAAATCAAATTGAGTTTCGAGTTGGTTAATCTCTCCCAAGTGTAGTAGCTGGCGGGCAGAGTGGTTAAGGTTCCTGCCTGCTCCGCTGAAGCTCTTTACTTGAATGGGTTCAAACCTCGGGTGGGAAACGCGAAATTTTCAATGGACCGTCATGAGCAAAATCCCAGCTGGATGTCGTTCTGATGAGAGTCTCAGAGACGTTAAATTGACGGTCCCTTATAGGCCTATCAGTATCTGTGCTGGGCAAGTAAAAGATCCCTCACATGGCTTAAACTTGACATGTTGAGGACTCGCGCTCTCTCTCCCATCTCATCATTCAACGGTTATTTCAAACCTTGAGAGTGTCCAGAACTAGGCTTAAAGGGCGGCACTTACATTATGTGCATAATAATTTGCATATTTATTGTTACGTGTGCGTAGCTTAATACCAGCACCTTAGACAGTTCAGCCAAAGGTTATAACCAGTGGCCAAGATGTTGAGGTAGCTTCACACAGCCAGGTTTCAGAGCTGGGATGTAGGATGTGCTCACCAAGCCCCTGGTGAGAGAACTCTACATGATATCATACATGCATTATCTGACACCATTTAGGATAAATTTGCAAAAATATGGTAATGTAGGCTATGTACATCATTTAATTGACAAAGTAGTCGTAATATTTCTTATTTTCGACACTCACAGGTCGATACAGACTTTCAGTAACACAACAAAATCTCAAATTGAAGAAACAGTCTTTTCAGGCCGAGTAAAAAATGTCTTAATTTAGTCTTTTAAAAAAAAAGAATCCAATTAAAATCCTTGTTTCACATCACATCTCCTCCACGCTCCATTTGTAAGCGTCTAATTTTGTCGCTTTTTTGTCTGAAAGTTTTTGGAAGAATTGTTTTTCGAATCCGTTGCTTCGGTCGACACCATCCCATCGATATCCGGGTGGAATGTTGAATCTGTTCGGAGGAGGTTGAGGTCCTTTGTACTTTGGCTTTTCTGAAAATGAACAAAGTTTAACACTTAATTGATTGTATGTTGGAATACATATTCACCAGTAGGAGCACCTATCCAAAAACGGAGAATTTCCCCCAAACAGGAGAAAAAGATCGGGAGAATTCTGAGAAATGTAGATCTTCCTAAAAGGAGAATTTCTCCCAATCTGGAGATACTCTCATCATACTAATGACAGCTCAAGAACAACTACAAAATCTGAGGTCTTATAGGCCAGGATACAGGCAATTGAGCTCGATTAGCAGTGCTGGAGTATTTCATAGATGACTAAAATTCCTCATAGATTAATGTTTCAGGGTTTTAATTCATTAATCAACTTTTTTGTTGTGTTTTGCACCAGGATCGTATCAATACACGGTGAATTGTCTTGCAAATTTGGTGAACTAGGGCTAAAATTTTGCAAGGAATCACCCCCTGGTGTCGAAAATTTTTGCCAATTGACGCGCTCTTGCTCCCAGCATGACCCCTAGTGGTATAAGCTCGCCGATGTTGGCCCTCTTGCGGTTTTGTGATGCACTACAGAAGCATCACCCTTCACTGAGCTCCTGAATTTACATCGTTTTTTCCTGGTTACAATTACTTTTCAAGCAGGTGAGTGGTTTTCATTTGTTGTGACTGGAGCGCGGCTCGTCACGGTGCATAGGCTGGAGCGCGGCTCGCCTTGTAAACTTGGTTTTGACAGGTTGGAAGTTGGGTGGAGCAGGATGCATGGCCTGCTCCCCTACCCACGTGGTTGGAAAGGGGCTGGAGCAATGGGCTCGCCTACACTTGTAGTGGCACAAAATTCTATATATTCGGCCTCTGCTTGCTTCTCCAGATATTGGTGATGCACCAGCAGTTAATTATGCCACGTGAGGCACAGAATCCGTTATGTGCCTGCCACCTTTATTCAAAGCAATTCAGTGCCATTTTCCAATTACAACATTATTTGGGGTTCACATCTGCAACCCCATAATCTCCTGGGGATTGACCTCGTGGCAATGGGTCAGCATGTGTCCCATCCCCCTGATGAACCACCTCCAACCTGTCAAAACAACTCCCAGCTGTCAACAGTCAGGCCAAAAGCTTGATGGAAATACTACTGGCAGCACAGTAAATGCTTCATATTACACAAGAGTGACTAATTAAAGTATCTAATTATATATGTCTGCCCTTCAATTTCATGACTGGCAGACCTTCAGATAAACATAGGCACGTCTGTCCTGACTTAAAGGCTGCTACATGGTGCTACAACACCATTGCTTAGTGGTGTGTTAGGCCGACTTCGTCCATGTGTAACTGGCACTTTCACAACCTGGTTGCTGTATAATGTTTAGACATGGTTGTCTTCCAAATGTTTCAGTTTCACCATGGCTCCGGTTCTCCGGAAAGACCACAACCTGAAAAACTCATCCAAGACACGGCTAATCAAGACCATTCGGAGGCCGGAAAGGGTGGCCGCCTTGGCCCGTTTGGGCCACAACGAGACGCCCCTAGATGAGATGTCGGAGGAGGACCTCCAGCGGCACATAAAAGACCTAACTGGCGAGGAGGCGGCAGACCTCTGGGAAATGGCTGGTCACCACGGCAGCCCCTCGGATTTGGACCTGCAGGTGGTTCTACACCACACCATCACACTCGCCAATGAGATTGGCCAGCCGCTACAACAGGTACGTATCCTACAGTGCCACTTAGCAAGGGGAAAGGGTCTGGCAATCTCAAAATTCAACGAATGTGCCATATCAAAGTATCTGATAAAATTATCCAAAATACATAAATGCCCAAAATGGTTACTCTTCTTATCTTACTACACCTGTGAGACCTGTTGAGTGGTCCTTCTTAAAACTATCTTATCAGGTTACTGCTGGGCTCAGTACTAAAGCAGTGTGAGGTAGCCGTTAAACAAATGTGTCCTTCTCTTTGGCATTTCAGATGCAGCCAGGCCAGGGCCAGGTCCCTCAAGTGCACCAGCCACCCCCAGGCCCTGCACCAGCGCCCCAGATCGACCTTAGTGCAGAGCTTCAAAAGAGCACCATGTTACGTATGCTCTGTCGAGCCTAAAATCCCTTGCTGCAGCAAACGCGGCAGACCACTCCATATTGGGTGCCCTGGACCTGTTGGTGGATATGGCCGGCAATGCGGCCAGTCCACAGCTGGAAGACTACCAAAGTCTGCGGGCCAAGGCTTCGAGGTATGCAGGTCAGCTGAACCTGCCGGCCCTCATCCTCGAGGTTGTAGGCGAGAAGGAGAACGACAAACTCTCCAATGCAATACAGAGGCTGCTCAAGGAGGAGACCCTGAAAAGGAAGGCTGAGAAGCCTAGTAAGAAGGAGGAACCAGCACCTCCACCCTCCCCAGCTGCCTTGCCGGCACACCCAGCATCGGCCTATCCGGGTGCCTTCATGCCAGGGGCCAACTTTATGGCCCCGCCCTTCCAGCCGCAGCAATACATGGGTTACGCCGGGTACACCGGTTTCCCTATGGCCCAGGGATATTCCGGTTTCCCCATGCCGCAGGGGTTCCAACCCGGTTACAGAAACAGGGCAAGGCGCACCAACGGCGGCGGAAATGGCAGGGGCACCAGTAGCAGTGCTGGGTCGAAGGCCATATGCTACTTTTGTGGGGTGGAGGGCCACATTGCGAGGGATTGCAATTCTATGAAGAAGTTGCATGAGAGCAAAAATTCCAGTTAAATAGTTGCCTTTGCATGCAAACGATTGATTTGACAAAGCAAAAATTGCCAGTAGCAGGTTTTTCAGTCGCATTTACGCAATTTGTTCATGTATGATAATACCCAGGGTTCTCTCCTCGCCTTTTGACATTTTGTATAGAATTAGCTTCAGGAAAACCTGTAGCATTCCAGCCGCTCCGTATTCTCCAAATTGCTATTTCTAAGATTTGAACAAAATTTTCAACCCAAAAGCCAAACAGTCATAACAACAAATCATTATTCCGTTTATATGTACATAGGACTCAGTATTACAGTTTGTGCATTTTCATGATTGGCGATACTCACTAGCTAACGCATACTGGTTGCTTACCCCACCTTATATTTCTATTCATACACAGGGTGCAGCCTTCGTCAAGAAATACTCTTGCAAACCATGCCATCTCCGTTCAGAGAGTGGGTCTTCCTTTGATCCGCTGTCCGCTTCGAAAATGATCAGACAACAGCCAAGGATGACGACAATAAAGGGAGGCGCTCCCACCACCGGCCCTAAGATATTCCCTTCAGCAGAGGAGGTGTTGACCAACAACATTCCTGTTGACCCCGCAGCACTCCATCTGCGGGACCCAACCTACTTTGTATCCAAGCAGCTAGGTGTCCATTATGACCAGTGGCAACAGCTCCTGCAGCATGTCGACACTGATACCGCCGCCCTAGTTGGAAGCTGGCTGTCGCAGGGTGTGGACCTTGCCCCTTTCCTAAAATCCTTCAAGGGTACCTTTAGAGGGTCACTTTACGACTTGCCTGCCCCAGATAATTACTATCAAGGCAACTCAGCGACATGCGACACAGGACCGGATGTAGTGGCGCGGACCCTAGAAGAGCGCATCAGGAATGGTTCCCTCCTCCTGCTTGGCAAGTGGGACGACTTAGCTATTGAGGATTTGCCTGCCTGCATTATGCCCTTGACTCTTGATGCCAAAAAGAGCCGCCTTTGTCATGATGAGCGTTTTTTAAACCTGTTTATCAAAGATTCCCCTTCCGTCTCGACACACTCCGGGATGTCCCTCGCATAGTACAGACTGGTGATCTGATGGTAAACACCGATGAAAAGTCTGGCTATGACCATATAGCTCTCGCCCCTAATTCCTTCCACTACTTTGGTTTAATGTATGATGGTTGGGTCATGTGTTACACTACCTTGCCATTCGGCTTCAAAGCGGCCTGTTATATATACCAGACGGTAGGCATGGTTGTCTCTAGCTATCTCAGACGGTTGGGCATGCCTGTACTACAGTACATTGATGATCGTCTTGTCATAGTCTCTAGCAAGCTCAATGATGTTCCGGCAACAACATCATTGTATGCAGTGCTCCAGCTTATGCATAGATTAGGTTACACTTTTTCTTTAGCCAAGTGCTGCTTAGTCCCAACTACAAAACTTACTTTTCTAGGTTTCATAGTGGACTCTGCCAGTCGCACCTTTTCCCTTCCGCAAGAAAAGAGGAAAGAGTTCTGTGATTTGCTTAATGTCCTTTTAGACTGCAGTCATTTACACTTACATAATCTACAGCGCATCGCGGGGAAGTGTACATCTATGGCCATCGCCATCCCAGGCGCAATGTTCTTTGTCAGAGAGATCAATAAGGCTATCTCGGCCGCCCAGCTGTCAGGAAAACCTGTCCCGCTGGAAGGCCCACTCCTGGAGGAGTTACGTCATTGGCGCTTCTTGGAATCGTGGGAAGGAGTGTCGGAGTGGAGGAAAGAACGTCATCTGACAATTGAGTTGGCGACCGATGCGTCAGGCTACAAATGGGCTGGAAAACTCCTCTCAACGGAAGCTGGGGAATCCGAGCTGTCGGAGTGTTCGGACTACTTCGCTCCAGGTGATGAACGCCCCATTCACATCAAAGAGGCTGAAGCAGTCATCTTTACCCTGCAGGCCTTGGGCAGCAGAATCGCACATCACAGAGTTGACATACTCACAGACAGCATGGCCCTACTAGGTGCTTGGAAGAAGCAGGGTTCAAAAAGCACTGCCTTTAACGTATGCATGAAACAGCTTTTTGCAGTCTCCCTTCAATTTGACCTAGACCTTCAACTAACATATATAAATACCAAGGACAACCCAGCGGATGCTCCATCCCGCTCGTTAAGTCGCAAGGAAGCGCGGCTTGGAGGCGTCCAGTGGCGGGTCCTGGACGACACCTTTGGGCCTCATTCTTGTGACCTTATGTCCCTAGACTCCAATGTTATGCTATCGCGGGAGGGAAGCCCCTTACGTCATTTCACCCCCTACCCTACCCCTGCCTCATCAGGGGTTAATGTCTTTGCGCAACCTGTGGAAAAAGAAGTTAATCCATATGTCTTCCCACCTCTATCTATGATCCAACCGCTGCTATCCTTCCTGGAGGAGCGCCGGGTACCGATATGCACCTTGGTGGCCCCATCAACTTCTGAAAAGACCACCTGGTGGCCCAAACTCATGCAGTTTACCCGGGGTATCAGAAAAATTGGGAGTAAGGGTGAGACTGCCGTCCTGTGGTACCCAAGTAAAAAGGGTTATGAGTTAGATACCAAAGGACTCCCCTGGGATCTCTATGCTTTCAGACTTTCATTCCATAAGTAGATTTAGGGACTGCTATGTAATTGACAGGGTGTCACTCTATCCCATACATACATTGTGTTTCAGGCCCTGATGTGGAACAGAATGGATGCCAGAATTGCCTCCTTGCAGCAGAGAGATAGCCTCAGAAAGTCCTCCAAGAAAAAAGCTAGTGTCTCTAATCAGCTGAGCCAATTCCTTCAACTTATGCCTGTCCCCAGGTCTTTGGAAACCTGCCAACCTCCGGACATCCTACGCTTCCTGGCTTCAAAAGATGTATCTGGTGTGGGAAAAACTCAGGTTCATGACTTGGAATGTCCTTCATTGGGAGAAAAGAAAGCCCAAGACTGCGGTTGCCCGATGAGGTTATCGGCTGAATATGTAAAACACCTGGTTTCGGACATTCGGACGCAACTGTCCAAGTATGGCAGGGGTCATACATGGGACCCAGTGTCACTTTCAGGGAACCCTGCTATGTCCCATGAGGTCCTGACCTACGTCTCAATGGTAAAGGACGAACAGGCTGAAGCTCATGTCGCTACAAAACAAGCCAAACCCATGAGCCTCCAGAAACTGGTATCGCTGTCACTCTACCTGTACCGTGAACTTCAAACAAATTCCCTATCTTTGCGGGAGACCTTCTTAATGCTTCGGGATAGGGCCTTCTTCTTGGTGCAGTTCCTTTTGGGTGAACGTGGTGGAGACCTGTGCAAACTGCTCTTGCAACAAGTTTTCCAATCCCCAGACAACAAAGCCATAATCCTCAGACAAACATTTGGTAAGATGCGTACGGAAAAACACAGTGTTTTGCTGAAGGCCAAGGACACCTCTTTGTGCCCTGTCAGTGCCCTTGATTCTTACATCAAAACGGCCTCTGCAATGGGCATAGATATGACAACCGGTTATGTATTCAGAAAGACGCTAAAAAATGGTAATGTCTTGAATACACCCCTCTCTCAGTCTGCATTCAATCAGAGGCTGGTCCTGCACTTAACTACTATCGGGCAATATCAGGGGGAATCCACACACAGTCTCCGCAGCGGATGTGCTGTTGCCCTAAAGACGACTGATCACGCACCAGCAGAGTCTGCCGCTCATGTGGGATGGAGATCCCAGGCATGTTTCGACCATTATTCTCGTAGCAACTCGTTCCTATCCTCCTCAGTGGCCCAGTCCATGGGCACCCTGTTGGTAGACGCCCGCGCCCGGGCTGAGGCAGATGCAAAATATGCAAACTTTGACACCAGTCAGCTCAGTCGAGCATATGAATGATATTTGATAATCTCTGACTTTATGCCTTAATGAAATAACATGACGATTTACAATGTGTTATATCCAATTCTTTCCAGACTCCTGCCACAAAAGCTCTCCTGCTGGGGCACAGTTTTGTAGTTGGATTGCAACAATTCTTGTCCAATGACAAAGACCGACAACAGCCGCTGCCGCAATATGCGGCCTCAAGAATCAAGGTTTCCAACTTGGTGTCATCTGTCACCTTGATCGGGAAACGGGGGGCCACTGTTCAGGATGTGCATAACCTTATACCACCGCGCATTGAAGAAAATATTGTATTGTTGGACATTGGCACAAATGACATTGTTAAGGGTGCACCGATAGCCCAGCTTGGGGAGGACATCATAACACTCGCCACCAGAATACTAACGCTAGGGCCTGCAGTGGTCTGTATTCTATCAGTAGTGCCTCGAGCGGCAGCCTTGTCTTCCCTGACTGAGCAGGAATTCCTCACAAGGGCCTCCAGTCTGGAAATGCTCCTAAAACAACAAGTAAAAAATTTCAATAACATGCTCTACCACAAGCATAAAGGTTTTTATGAAATAGAGGATGGTCAGGGTGGAAAATCGCTAAGGTCTCCCTTCTCATGGTCACGTGACGGTATTCACCCCAATCGCCCTGCACATTCTCAGGGAAAACTCAAATACATGAACTCATTGCGTAATGCCATTGTCTCATGCCACAAAGTACTTCAGCGATCGGGCTAATACCGTTTGCAGAGTACTAGTCAGCCAAATCGCGTTCTAACCCAGTATTTTTTAACAGGGGTTTCTGTCTAGTATGAAATACTGTGTACACATTGCAACAAATTTACCGTCATACTACTGTATGATAACTCTTTGTGCCTTTAACTTCGCTTGTATTATGATGTGCTATTATTCGGTGCTATTCTAATTGATTTGCGTAACATATCGATTGTTATGGTAATTCTAATATTATGATTGTTATTTGTGATCTCAGATATTCCACCTTGCCAAAATATACTGTCACTGACGATTACCAGTTTACTTACAGTTTATCTTGTACCCTTATAATTTGTACTACACGGAGATACCTCAACTTGATATTATTATATATTTTTATATATTAGACTATTTTTAGAAATGTATATCAGTATTTTACTGTACTTTGCATAGCCTTTGCACAGCTCTACCAATGTATTTTATGAACTGTTGATGGAGAGGTATATTGCTTCTCATACCAGATATTTCCACTTCTATGTTTTTCATGGATGTGTTCTGTATGCATGTTTCAATGTGTGTTGCTTATAGTATATATAGATGTATCATGTATGGGCTGTGCCCCTTCGTATTTTAGACATATCAGTATTAACAAAAACTACTTAATTGCCGTTCATTTACGAGGTTCTTTCTAAACAGGAGTACAACAGTAAAGCTAGATTTTTGCATGATTTCTTATATAAAAATGCAGGTGACCTACAAAAACCGTATAATGGTGTCTTCGTTGTCTATCTTGCTCGTCGTCATGAGTGGACGGTGGTGTTCATCTCTCGGATTGAGGCTTGGGGTAGTTGTGAGTCATGGTGAACTTCGTAGAACTACCCCGGCGCTATGGTTTTTCCCCTGTTGGGACACTGAGAATGGGGGTATGGTACGCCAGGTCGTTTCCCATACCACCCACACCTAAACAACTGAGGCTGAGCGGTACCAGTGGGGGTCCGGTAGGACCCCTAGTGGTAAAAGCTCGCCGATGTTGGCCCTCTTGCGGTTTTGTTATGCACGAAGGGAGAGCAAGAGGGCCTGATCGGGAGATCCATCCCGGAGGGTCTCGGGGTGGCTTGCCAGATGATAGTTTAAAAAAAAAAAAAAAAAAAAAAAAAGGGGTGCCCTCGGCTTCATATCTGGGAAATTCCCTACTCCAGGTCGTTTCCCATACCACCCACACCTAAACAACTGAGGCTGAGCGGTACCAGTGGGGGTCCGGTAGGTTTCTCAATAATTTCTCCCGATTTGGAGACATTTTTCTCCCGATTCAGAGAATTTCTCCGTTTTTGGATAGGTGCCCTTGATGTTCACATACAATATTACAGTGGAAGAATGACGAGTGCTCACATTCAGCTGTTTGTAGCCATCAATGACCTCACAACAGGCCCTGTAATTAGTGATGAACACCGGACCGCCTTGGACCGGTCCGGTCCGCGGTCCAGCCCTGGACCGCCAAAATACCAGACCAACTACAAAAAACCGGTCCAGTGTTGGACCGGACCGGTCAAGTGCCGGTCCGGACCGGTCCAGCGATTTTTAATGTAATGAAGAGTATCGCATGAATTTTGTCATCCCAAAAAATGAAATTTATGTCATATAGCATGTTTTGACACTCATTTTATCATGAATGCCGATGGACCGCTTCTGGACCGGTCCAGTAACAAAATCAGACCACCTCAACCTGGACCAGACCAGGACCGGACCACTTTTGTAAATACCGGACCACCCTCTAAAAAGTGGTCCAGTCTGCATCACTAGCCCTGTCCATTGAAATGAACTGTCAATTTTACATTGAGTTACTTGTGACTTCATAGAAGAATGCCGTGACTCAGTTGGTGACTTGTTTTCAATTGAAAGTATAGGATGTGACCTCAAAATTTGCTCGTGACTCGTGAGTCATAGAGAATAACATGGCATGAATAGGGATATGACCTCACAAGGAACATTTCAGTCCAAATCAGTAAGTACTTGTAATTCGTCAACTATAACTCTTCCTATTTTCCAATATTTTAATCAAAATCATCTTCTTTCTTGCTCTTCTCTCATCCTTCTTGCAAAATTTTTGTTATTTTACAAAATTTGTTAACTTCTTGCAACATTTCTATGATACTCTCACACTTTAACATTGTAGTATTTCTATACATTTTGCATTATTCGATTTGGATACCTTCTTGCAATATTTTGTCAATTTTGCAACATTTCCACTCCCAATTAATTATACACTATATATGATATAAAAATTCCATTGGCATATGTCACCTCATCAACCGATCCTCACTTTTGTAACATTCCAATGTTTATCATTCTCAATTTTTCAAAAAGTAATCCCACATTTGGCCTATTCTAAAATGAGTAAGTTTTGTATACCTTTTTTCGATTCTTTTGTCTTCTTTTTCTTGATAAACGCCAACATGGGGTCTCCCTCTCTGTCCTGTGACTTCAACATGGCGTCCAGATCTTCGTCGTCTTTGTAACGGGCGAACGGTTTTGCTGCTTCGTGGATTGCTTCCTCCACTCGTTGATTCTGTTCTTGCTGTTGCGCTAATCTGCAGAATTACATAATTCTTTAAAACACTTGGTTGGGCGAATGAAAGCACCTTTGGAAAGTTTTGGGATAATCTCTAGTAGTAGCACTTCTCAGAAGTTCTTATTATGTAACCAGTTAGAAAATTAAACTTTCGTAAAAGTTCGCTTTCTATAATCAGTTGATCTTTGTGCGTAGAGTTGGAATTTGAGGACTTCAAAATTGTCTTTTGAACACCCTGGACAACAAATAGTCTGACTGTAATCTATAATTTTGGTGTTATATTCAATGATATTGGTAGATACTAGATATACCTAATAGGCATTAAAATGTAGAGCTAAATAACATTTTATATTTTAATCAAGAAATCTTGAGTAAAGGTAAATTAAACTTTTACAGGACAATAAAGTTCAGAAAATGTTTCCCTTCAATGAAACACTTCTCAGATGAAGACAACCTGAAAAAGTTTTTAGTTCAACAAATCAAATTTTAATGTTTGATATTCACAAATCAAATTTTAAATTTTGGAATTTCTACTCACCCTTTCCCCCACTGTTTGTAGATCTCAGCCTTCTTCCTCTCATGTTCTTCTTCTTCCGCTTCCTTCTTCAGCTGAGCTTCCGACTTCTTCCGTCTGACAACAGTCTCCGCCCCTTTGCCGAGGAGTTTGTCGTCCGCCTAATTATTCATAAAAGAAACAAATCAATGACGAGTCAAGAATTATATTATAAACAATGGAAGTGCAAATAATTAAATTGACTTTTAATTTAAGAAGCAAGACATTCCCCCCTTTTTTTTTAATATCGTGAAATCCTATAAATTACTATATTTTTGTTGACAATAAATGAAAATCAAACATCAATGGAAATACTGCGAGTCTACCATGCACCTAAATCACATGACAATACCAGTGGCACCCCCTACATATGACAGCACAAACTATAAACCAACCTGTCTAAATGCTTCGTCCTCCTTTGCTCTTATTTTCATCATCTCATCTCTCATTTCCTTCGCGGATGATAAACCTGCTTTAGCGCCCCCTAGTGTCTTTTTCATTTTCCCTTCGTCCTTTTCTGCTTCTTCTTGTTCTTCCCATCTGCTTTTCCGCTTCTTGTCTTTGGAATTTTTCGATTCTTTTTTAGAGTCTTTTCGTTTTGGTGACGTTGAGCTCCCTCTCTTGACTTTTCTCGGAGGCGAATTGTCAGAGTCCGATTTATT
This sequence comes from Platynereis dumerilii, assembly GCA_026936325.1. Lineage (NCBI taxonomy): Eukaryota > Metazoa > Annelida > Polychaeta > Phyllodocida > Nereididae > Platynereis > Platynereis dumerilii. Next base: position 3,391,493 of record JAPTHN010000004.1, read on the forward strand.
TTTGGCACTCGTACTTGATCTGTCTCGTTTAGATGAATTTGAACGCTGTTTTGAGTTTCTATCACTTGACTTACTACCTTTTCTAGGTGGTGATTGGTCGGAATCTGAGTCATGTCTTTTTCTCCTAGGGGGCGACGCGTCAGAATCGGAATCTTTCTTTCTCCTAGGGGGCGACGCGTCTGAGTCAGAGTCTTTTTTTCTTCGCGGGGGTGATGCATCTGAGTCAGAATCGTGTCTTTTAGCTTTAGGACGTCTTGGTGATGCTGACGTTGACTTTTTACCCCCTTTTCTCGGCGGTGACATATCCGAATCAGAGTCATGACGATTTCTCCTCGGTGGAGAGGCATCAGAGTCTGACTTTCTCGATTTTCTTGGAGGAGAAGCGTCGGAATCAGAGTCATGACGATTTCTGCGAGGGGGAGAAGCGTCTGAATCGGAGTCGTGTCGCCTTCTCGGGGGCGACTCATCTGAGTCGTGTCTCTGCCTCCTTGGAGATGCATCCGAATCTGAGTCATGTCTGAGTCGTTTTGCTTTCTCATCATCTGAAAATAAAAAATATTTCAAATCAATAAGGTTCGGAACTTCAGATTCAGATTTTTGGTTATTCCATCTCTCCTACAATCCTATTTATAACACAAGAATCCGAGGATTCAAACCCTGGGTTCTGTTGGGAATTAGCAATTAAGCATAAGATCTGTGGATACAATATCAAAGTAGCACTGCACTGCGAAGTGCAATCAGCTTTGACACCTGTCAGATTGACTTCAAGTGCTGTTTCTCAATGGCAATTTGGTAAACTGAGGGTGAAAAAACGCTTTAGAACTTGCAGAATTGCAATTAGCATTGTTAGACTGCTTCTGAGAATATATGCACTGCAAAAAGCAATTGCCAAATGCATTATGGGCCTTCCTTGAATCGCATGGACGATTGTCACGTGGGCGACATTATAATGCAAAGTCAGCTTGAAAACAGCCCCTCAAGACTCAAACGATCTATTACACAACAAACAACCAAAAAAAAAAAAAAAAAAATTAAAAAAATTTTTTTTTTTTTTTTCAAATTAAAAAAAAACAAGAACCCAGGGGTTCAAAATGGAGGTGGCGGAATATTTTAAGAATAGACAATTTCTGGACCAATCAGAGCCAAGTAGGTTGGCCTGTAGGGTAATTAGAGAAATGCAGGGGAAGGACAAACATCTACTAATTTTTTGCACTCCCCCAATAATTCTTTAGTCTTTGCATGAAAGTAACCCTCTATATTGCTAAGACCTGCTTAGTTCCCTACTATCATGTCAATAAAGATCTTACTTAATAATATGCTGCTCTATACACCTGTCAATCGACATATAATACCACAAGCAGTTAACTTATAGAGTCACTTGTATATTTCCAGTTGATAAAATTTGACGAATAGTGGTATAAAAGAGTAAAATTCAGACATGTTTGTGGAAAATTTGATACACCACGCCAGAAATTGACTGATGTACGATTATCTGAAAATCCATGATATTCATTTAATTTTTCCAATATTAACCTGTGATTTGAATAAGAAAAATTTTCATAAAAATATCCATGTAGGGTTAAAATTCAAACTAGAGATGTTAAAAGAAAGCTAACTAGAAAATTTCATAGATGTTACTGCAAGATTGACTGAATCACATAGTTAAAAGAAAATAATTTTTTTACACATTTTTTGTGAATTTTCATCAGTCCGTGTTTCTCAGAACATTTAGACTGCCAAAAGGCACATCTCGGGTATTTAATACATATTATATTGAAATTTCTATGATATAAGCTTAGCAGCTTTTGAGTTTAGTTCCGGAAAAAAAGAAAAAATATTTTTTCACATTTTTCAATAATTTTGAGAAAAGAAATAATGTCATGTGGACTGGACCCCAAAAAGGTATAACTAGGATAAAAGATATGATAATGTGCCAAAATTATAAAACATACAAGCCATAGTTTTGGCATTACTGCTCAATACACAAACAGGACACACATTATATATGCATTCTAGCTAAAGTCACGTCCAAAATACAACATGCCTGCTCTTCATTCCTATACCAGAAGCAAGCTCTATTATCAAGTTAGATAGCTCGCTTGACCCAAAACAATTCCAAACAAAATGGCCAAGTTATGGTCAAAAGACATTCTGAAAATGCTCAAATTTTGAATTTCCCGCCAAAACTTCCATTCTCTCAACTGCATAAATGGAGGTGTGTTCACACCTCCATTAAAAACCACAACAAACCATCCCCAATTCCACAACGCATTTTAGTTCACCTCTATATGAACACAAAACGGCCCACTTGACCACATCCACACCTGTATTAAGGCTGGGAAAACTTTTTTCCAAAAATCTCTCAGACTGGTTTTTAGATAAAATTACCCTGGGGGAACCCAGGGTAACAAGTAAAACAAAGGATATAATAAATTATGAAATGAAGATGAGGTGATGGGGGACTCCTCAATGGCAAACACTTTTGCCGCTCTAGAGGAGCCACCCATTGAGAAATTTTGAAAACAACTACAGACAAGAAAACTTTTTAAGCCAACCAATCAAAGAGGCTGTTACTGTAGACTAAATTCAGCATCTTAGATTCACATGATGCCTAGATTTTTGGAAGAACGACCCATATTTATGATTTATCAATAATGGTTGAGAGCTCTTACTTGTGCAACCACTAGCGAGTTAATTGGTTTGAAATGTTTGTCTGGAACTCTACTCCACATCAATGTGACGATGACGTACTGATTCCCACTGAATGACTGAAAATAACTGGCTCCATCCCTATAATATGAGTGTTAGACTTGTGTTACAATATGTGCAACAAAATACCCGGTTTTTCACCTGGAATTTGGTCCCATTAAAATTTCCCAAATTTTTCAAAGGAGAATTTTTTTAAACCATTTTCCTTGTTGTTTAGCACGTTTAGGTACCCTGATTACCTTGCAGGGTCTTCCACTTGGCGCTCTGCCTGTATGCTTCAATCCTCTTAACTTCCTCCGGCCGTTCGTCAATAATGTCGGCCACCGTCGGAGCGTCATCCATCAGCTCTTCTTCTTTTGCTTCCGTTTCTTCCGCGGTCGGAGCCACCGCCGCCAGGTCAATGTCATCGTCGAAGATCTTGATTCTGAAATTGACGTCAGGGGTGAAGTCTGTGTGAGAGTGAGTGGCATAAGACGGAGAAAGGTCAGGAGAGAGAGCAGTAAGATGGGAGTACCACAAGGGACTATTCCCAGTTATCTCCATAAACTGCAGAACAACATCATAATCAACAGTAAGAGAATAGATGAATGATTGCCATTGATTGGGGCTTTACATCCTGTATTTATGCACTTGGTAGGCTAATTAGGAAAAGGAGGAGGACACAGCCCAGGTGCCAGTGGTGACCAAAAGAAACCAGGAGTCAGGACCAAATTTATTTCACGCATTATACATACAGTCCGAACTACTCAAGAGGTATGCAGATACTTCTTACTAGATCAAAGCTGTGTGGCCTTCGAGTAGTTTGGACAACCAGACTCCGTTGTTGAGCGGAGTGGTCAGTGGATAATCGTTGGGCCAGTGAAGTTGCCAAGTTGGGGGGGGGGGGGGGGGGGGGGGAGCAAGCGCGGACTAACTTTAACTAAACTTTCAAGACTCAGACTGAGTCAGAGGGCGAGCCAGTGTGGTTCATGCAATTTGTGGTTAAGACCTAGGAAAAAGTTATTGGACCCTATAATAAAGGCAATGGTTTGGCCACCAGAAATTGCAATTTACAAGCTGTCACGTTGGCGGGCGATAATATAGAGCCCGACGCCGGTGCGATTTCTTCCCCTTTGAACTCAATTTTACCTAAAACTTTCTCTCTGAAACTTACTTAGATTCTTTGACTCCAGTTTTGGGCTTCTTCCTTTTCTTTTTCTTGCCTTCGGCGCTGTCACTTGCTGACAAATACCTTTTCAAATACTCCGCTTTGCTCAAGTTCGCCATTTTCCACTGCGCATGCGCATTTGCTTGTGTGCCATGCTGCGTTCGTGAGACTAATCTTTTGTGATGACGTTCATGAAGTTAGCAAGTTTGCAACACACTTCTAAAATCAGCTATCCTCCTAAAATTAATAAATGAAGTGATACAACTCAGCTCTGTAAGAATTCTTGGGTCTAGGCCCCCAGAGTGGACCCAAAATTCCTTGGGGAATTAATGAAAATAATTAAAAATAAAAATACACCTGTTTTAATAAAGTATTATATATTTATAGGATTTTATTTAAGTGGCCATGCCAAGTATAGCAACTTTTTTTAACCCTTGTAGCCGCAACCAATTTTGAGTACGCAAAGCCGCAATGGGGGCCTCTGAGGCCCCCTCCCTTTCACAAGCCTCAAATATGCTATGGTTTAAAAAAATTTCTTCAAAAGTAATATCAGTATATTAAATGAAGTCAAAATGGAGGATAGTGGTAGTGAAATTTGGGGAAAGAGAAATCTCATTGATAAAAATACGATATCATTATTTCATTAAATTTTCGCAATTTTGTCCATTTTGATACACTTTTGGAATATTCAGTATTTTTCAAGTTCTTTTGACACCAAACTATTCTGTAAATTATTGGGATTGTCTTCTGATTTCATTATAAAGCATTTTGTGCCCTAAAAATGTCAAGAGATGAGAAAAGGAGCACTGAAAATGGCCATTTTGGCCATTGCCCTACAAGATCCATTCCTTCAGGTGCCCATTTCGGGCCAGTTTTTTTTCTGAGAATGAAGGTCCTGCACTTCAATCACACCAGCTACATTTACAAAATCATCACTGAAGGAGTTTTTCATTATGCTGAATCCATTTTTGTAGGTTTAAGATCACTAAAAGGTCAATGTTGTCCCTTTTTAAGTAAATTAATCAGAATTTTACTAGAAATGCAAATACATATAATTTCAATTGTGCTGCAATGGACTGACAGACAAATATCTGCTCTCCAAACATACAAAAGTGACTGCATTGACCATAATCTGATCTCTAGTAAGTGGCAGCACAGTTGCAGTTTTTTTCTACAACTTATATGACATGCACAAGGGTGGGGGCCTACGAGGCCCCCATTGCGGCTTTGAGTCGGAAAAATGCTCAAACTATCGCCAGTGACCATGTTCACTATCAATAAATTCACAACGTCTGGATGTTGTTTACAATTAGTTGGACTAGGATTACATGAAATCTGCAACGCGATTGACCAAATATTGTGTGAGATATTGAAGCCAAAAGTCCCAGGGGGGCCTCCGAGGCCCCCATTGCGGCTACAAGGGTTAAGCACACATCTTCCAAGTATTTTTTCTATATATTCAACTAGATTATTTTATTTCAAGAATGTTTATAATTCATTTTTAATAACTGCATGGACAATCTGAAATAATTCATTTCGAAGAAATCCCAAGCCCCTCCCCATCTTTTACTTCATTAGAACAGGGGGTGGGATTAAACCTCCAGACTTCTCCCTCCAAAGATGCATCACTGGGTCCAACAAAACTTATAAAAGCACTTTAAATATTCTGTCCTTTTATAGCAAGTCTTTATCTTAACTTTGAAGAACAAAGAAACACGCAGAAAATATTTTTACAGCGAGAATTTATTTGTAAAATTTTACCACATTCCGAAGCACAAGTTTTGGTGTTGAAATTGATGCATGCAGAAGAGCCACACATTCTATTCAACAATTCACATTTAATCATAAATTATATAATTTATTGTTTTCTTCATAATTTTTCAATTTCATCTCTTTTTGACATATAGTAGGCTAACAGTAAATTTGGCAATTTAAAATGAAAAATAATTAAGAGGGCTTTAAAAGTAAGATGCAATCTCGTACTTTATTATTATTAACAAGATTATAATTTCCTCGGGAGATCATAAAATGTAAAATTATCGCACTACTTTTTAAAGTTGAGGGAATTACAGAACTAAAAATCAATTAGGCTTATAAATCATAGCATGCAATCTCGTAGTGTTAAACTAGATAATTTTAGGTGAACATAAATATACACGTAATTATAGCTCTATAATTTCTTATAATACACAAATGAATGACGAAAGTAAATATACTCAATACTGAAATGTACGTCAGTGCGGTCAAAATATATACAACAAATTCATATTTAAACAATTTTTAAAATAAAATAAAATCAAAAACCACATTTGCAAGTAAATGAATATCACATCTATAAAATGGAAATTTTTCAATAGAACTTTTATGTTATTGGAATGTAACCATAGGAAATACATAAATAACTGACCAATAAAGTTAGTCACATTTTCCTGGAATGTACAATTGTTCATTAGCAACTTAATTAATAGAATAATTATCTGAGTTAGTAAATCATAAAATGTATACCAAAAACTGCGCAAAGAAAGCTCGGCTCAAGTTAAGTATCCAACTATTAGTGACCTCCCTGGACTGAATAAGCCACAGGATTGGCTTATTCACAGTTGTTCACACCTTTTCAACCAATCCTGCCACTTATTCAGTCCAGGGAGGTCACTAATAGTTGGATACTTAACTTGAGCCGAAAAATCATTAGTATACATTTTACGATGGTATAGCAATAACCATTGAATGATCAGCACAAAATAAGTCCGTCATTGCTTTTCACTGTTAAACAAGTAACTTACAAGTTGGTATAGTACAGATTTTAATTAGATTTTTGTCATGCATAAAACCACATTTATGTTATAAATATCACAATATGCATACACTTAATATACACATGCACAACCGCAAATTAATACAGTCGCTGCAACGTTCAACTTGTACACACAAATTATCTCCGGAATATGATGCTAAAGATCTAAAGAGTGTTAGTGAGAGATACAAAATTCTATCAAGTATCCCGTTAGAACTATTAGCCTTTTCAGTAAAAATTCAGTAGACTCTTGTTAAAATGACTAATACAATCTGTACAGTTACAGGCACATGGTTACAGTGATAAAAGTTGACAACCAGCAGTGTTATAAATTTGTAAATGTGCAAGTTTCAACAACAGGGTCATGCATTGAGATTCCGTCCCCCGAACTCTAAATCCCAACTCAGTAAGTTTGAGATATAGTAGAGCTTTTTAGCAAACATTGGTATTATATAAATGTAAAGTGCTGGGCTTTTAAGCATCAATAGAGATTTCTTATATATCAAAGTTACTGAGGAATTAAAATAACCCAGTCCCGTTACTTTGAAATTCATAATTTCATATTAAAATGAAAACACTTGGTCCCTCTGAAAATATATAAATTGAGATGAGATTCTCGTTTGAAATACCGATTAAGATCTGATATTAAATAAAATGTTTTATAATTTGATCAAAAACCTTTCCCTGCCACTGAAGATGAAATATCTTGAGATCAAACAAAAAAAAACTTTAGAAACAGAAACTGGCTTAACGCATTATAGAACTATGAAATAAAACTCAATATAAAGTATTATGTTTATGTGCAGGGCATTAAATAAGGGCTATTCCATTAAAAAACCTGGGAGGGGGGCGGTCAGGTTGATTTATTTTTCGTAAGATGGATGTAGGGATCGGCAGAAATTCGCTTAAGATGTATGGTGGGATGCAAAAGAAATCGCTTTAGATGTATGGGGGTGCATTATCGCTCCATGAAGGCTTACGAATTGTAATAATAAAATTTTTATTTGATGCATGTGCGGTGTGTAAAAAATTTGCATTTAATGCATGGGGGGGTCAAAAATAATTCACTTTAGATGCATGAGGGGGGTCAAAAATGTAACCTGACCACCCCACCCCCAGGTTTTTAAATGGAATAGCCCTAAAACAATATTTTAAGAAAATAATAATCTCATCACACTACATTCTGTTAAAATTCTATAATCTCAGAGATTCCTAACTTCCTACCATCTAATGGATAGTTCTTTAAGTGCTAAAAGTGCCATCACATATTAGCTTTTGTACCACAGATTTACATTAAGATAAATATTACAATATAATTATCTCAAAAACATCAGACACTCACACACGCCTTAATCCGATTTACCATTCGCATGCTTAATAAAATATATATATAGGTCTACATTTAATTTACAAACATGCTACTTTGTTAACTGTTGTGAAAACCATGGCATTTGTACAACATTAAGTTGTGGTAAGTAAAAAAGAATTTAACTTGAGATTCTGCACCAATAAATATATAACATTTTACTGGGCACAAAAACAACCTGTAACTATGGTAACCACGGATATTGGGCTACTGAAAATTATATGTCGGAATGAATAGACAAACAAGCTTCCATTGCTTGGTAAAAACAATTCACAAGGGTAAACAACTTAACATTTACAGTTCAATAACTTATACAAATAATGTAAGTTTAATGTCCGAAGACTGTGCCATTTCACATTCGCAGTATCACATATTCATATCTATTTACAATATTTAGTCCTCATAAACTTACACTGCAGTGACTACACACCTAATTTGCTCGATCATACTTTGTCACTTGTTTAAGAGAAATAATCACATTTAGGAGTTGGGTAGGTCTCAATATTAAAAAAAAAAATTTTTTTTTAAAGTTCCAATATCCTTGAATTTGAGCCACTCCAAACCTCGTGAAATTCAATTTTTTTAGGAGCTAAATTATTGTCAGATCTATTTAAGACAAAACATTCCGGAAAACATGTAAACTAACAATTTTTTAAAGTTCAAAACCCACGTCCCATGCATGTTTCAGATTTTGGTTTACAAAATCAAATTCATTTGAAATCTATGAAAAGATGTTCTGAATTTTGGTAAAATATGTGGACAGCTGACCCTTAACATATCACAAGGAAGTTAGTCTCCATTAATAAAGAGGGTTTGGAATGATCCATTACAAAAGTAGGGGAGGAACAAGAAAAATTTTACTTTTCACTGGGACTTATATACTACATGCACCTCCTTCAATTTATAATGGATCATTCTGTATTGAGTTACTAGAGTCACAATCAAATAGGCCATTATATAAGTCACTTGCAAGTGACTTGAGAAATTGTTCCCAAAAATCACGAACAATGGATGATGCCACAATATGAAAACATAGGTTTACAATTCAATAACACAAACTCATAGTTTCTATTGTGATACCACCCACTATTCCAGAATTTTATGGAAAACAAAAGTCTCAATAGATATGACTTACAGACCCCAGATATGTAGGCCTACTCTGCCAGTTTCCATAGCAACATTTTCGAGAAGAATATAGATCACAGGAAATCAAGCATAAAATATTATACAAAAAATTTTTGTCACTATGGCAATATGTATCACTCTCATAATCTCATTGCTCATACAATGGATTTTCAAATCTCGTAGCTCCTTGGTAACGGTTTCTATGGCGACCGTTCCTGTACATGTAATAAACAATTCCACAAACAGTCAGTGCTAAAATGAGGAATAATAGCGTTAGGACGATTGCAACTGTCTTTTTATTAGATTTTTTTGGTTCGGCTGGCAAGGGCTGGAAATCGTTCTCAGAAAGGGGTAAAACGGAGTTAGAGTGTTCTGGGACCATATAAAAATGGCCGAATCCGGGGCTATGAATGACTCCGCGGCAATGCCATTCTCTTTTAACGTACGTAAAATTACCCTCTAAAGTCCAATCCGGGTGATCGTAACGGACAGACCCCGATTTCTTCGCAACTTTTAGTTTTATCAAGCTAGGTGGTCGCAACGAACCTGAAAAAAATGAATGTGGTCATAAATACCTCGATCACAGTTATCTCGATTAACAACATCTTCCAAATTATAATGAACTTTTTCAGAGTAGCCTTAAACATTAGCCACAAATCCATATTTGTAATTAAATTATTCTTAATTAGCTTTTTACACAAACAAGATTCATACATTTTAAAATCTAAGAATACTAACTCGCTAAACCGAATCTGCATTTATTACAAATCATCATAAAGATATGAAACATTAAATTTACATCGGCCTAAAACTCAGGGCTATTCCATTTAAAACTCTGGGTGGTCGGGCTGGTTTATTTTTCGTATGATGTATGTACGGGTGAGCGATAATACGTTGTAGATGCAAGGGGGGCACTCGCGGAATTCACTGCAGATGTATGGGGGAGGGACTATCGTTCTATTCAGGCCTACGCATTGTAATAACGAAAATTTTTTGTGATGTATGTACGGGGGGTGAAAAAATCGAAGTTAGTGCATGGGGGGGGTAAAAAAAAATTGTTTTAGATGCATGGGGGGGGGTCAAAATCGTAGCCCGACCACCCCCCCCCCCAGATTTTTAAATGGAATAGCCCTCATCATCCAATAGGAGTAAAGTGATCTGATGTAGCCTCCTGCTGGTGATAATCTAAGAATTCTTCAGTGAAACCAATTAAATTAATTGCTCTATTTTTAATAAATTTACAAACAAACAAACAATAGGCCCTTTGCTTACAGACGAAAGGTTGCGAGTTCAAATCCAGCTGGGCATTGACCTATGCCAACTTTAGGAGAAAAATATACCCTCTGGGAGGCTCACCTTTTAATTCAACCCTTGATACCAAATTATCACGGAAATATCCGATTATTGTTCCAAAGAAAGTCCGATTAAAGTCCATGACATTGAAATGGAAGTCAAAACTGGCTCTGTTGTAAATGTACTGGCCCTTCCAGTGCGGGTAGAGGACCAGGACTTGTGCCGTAAATTTGGAATCGTCCGCTTCGGCCACAGCTGTAAGGAAATTGAGAAAGAGATTGAAAGAACACAGTCTAGCTATAATTCTTGTTCTAACAGAATGGAGGGATGACTGGGGCTTTTGGGAACCAGCCTGAGTTTGAAAGGAGCCCCCTAGTGGCCATTCAACACATCAAATTTCGGAACACTTACGCAGACAACGGGGAGAATCGTTATTGGGGATCCAATTGCCGTCGTTGCCACATTCCTTTGTGGGAATAACATCCATGGCGTATCCTTTGTCACACGAGTACTTCACGTACGCCTTGTATCGTCTGTAAAAGAAAACAATTCAAACTGAAAGAGATTACCTTAGTAATAAAATACAGACACTATACAATCAAAGGTACCAACTCGGACTGAGCCTGTTAAATTCTTCTTGACAGAAAATGGATCACATTTGAACTCGGCCAATCAGAGATGGGCGGATGATTGGGGCTTTACGTCCTGTATTTTTGCACTTGGTAGGCTAATTAGGACAGAAGGAGGACACAACAATGAGAAGGATGATCGAAACAGCCGTCCAACACAGGCCCAGGTGACCCGGCAAGAGCTGGATTCGAACCCTGGACCCAGCGATTTGCAGCCCAGCACCCTACCACTAGACCAACCCCCCGCCCCCACCTTGGCCGGCCAATGGGAGGAGTTCTTACGAAGTAGATTCTACCACTGGCTCATGATGAAATGTCTGCTTTGCCAGGAACAGAACCCGGGCTCAGATTTTAGCAGGAGAGCACGCTACCAACTGAGCTAACCCCGTTCAATCTGAAAAGTAAGATGTATCATTTTCACTGCAGAGCATATACAATGTACATACAGTGGTCCCTGAATTATAAGACCGCCCGTTCTGCTATCATGAAGCTGTCTCTCGTGGGGGTGCGTCCTCTCGCGGGGGTGCGGTCTCTCATTGGGGTGCAAAATGTACTAAAAATACTACTTGGTGCGGGAGGAAGGCGGTCACATAAGACAAGGCGGTCTCACAACAGGGGGTCTTACAACGCAGGGACCACTGTATATAAAAAAATCAACTTACGTAACTGTCCCATGTGCAATGTCAGGCATCTTCGGACATTTCTTATTTTGAGGCCCAGCTAAAATAGAAAGAAAATCACAAATCACAGAAAATTACATTAAGAAAATGATAAATGATCACAAACCATGAGCGAAAATTCATTTGTTACATTTTTTTGGCAATGTTTTCAAAGCCAATTTTTGCAAGCAAGTAAAAATCACAACCTCAACTCAAACACATGCAAAAAGCCAAACTTCTATAAACTGACCAATGAGAGACTAAGCTTCCGTCAAATTTTTTTTTTAAATTCTGGAAAACGGGAGATTGGAGGTATGTGCGATAAATATGTCTTGAATAAATTAGTAGTATAGTTAAGGCCAGACATAATTGATCTTTAGCTTCTCGGATCTTCTTGAGGCACTTTTACAGGGTTGGACGTTAGAACGAAAAAAAAGGTGAAATCTCCATTTTTTATAATGTCGAAATTTCATAAAAATTCTGGTTATGCTCAATTTTTAGTTCTGTAGGCAGAAAATCAGTTGGGTCGGTCGATTCGAGAAACTAAAAATTAAAATATTTCAGCCTAATCTATAAAATTAATACAGTGCACATGTGTATTATAACATTTGAATCTTGTACAGTTAATTAAGTAGAATAATTGACTAAGTTGTACTTACTAGTATTTTGGCATTCGGCGGGTGTAAGCCCCATTGGGCAGATGCAATGATACGTCCCCGCCTCATTTGAACACGTCTTGTTGGATGGACACGGGTTACCCTCACACTCATCTGAAATGAAGGAATTTATCAAATCAATATACCGGGTAGTTATTATTGAGGCTCTGGATGGGGGGTCATGGGGGACAGGGAATTCAAGAGTAAAATGGCCAAGGGACAGAGGGACGCAAAACCCCACCCAGTCTCATTATTCAACAGAAGATAAATTCCTTCAAAAATTGAAACAAATAGTTTTTCATGCCATGAAATGAAGCATTGCAGGGCTCTCCTTGAGTAATTTTAGGTTATAAAATCAGTTAAACTCACTTAATTATGGAAAACAGTTCAAAACACACAATTATGTTGATTGGAAGTTTACCGTAAAACGGGGTTAAGTTGGCAATACGGGGGAAGGTTGGCCGGCTATTTTAACCCACTTAATGGCAGAAATGCCAACTTTCCTCACTGAAACAGGTGTACACGAGAAAAGTAGGCATTTCTTCTATTAAGTTGGTTACAATAGCCGGCCACCTGTCCCCCCGATTGCCAACATTACCCCATTCTTTGGTATGCTATACTTAAAATCTATCAATTGATCAATGGCCCATGACTGCAAGTTGAATTTAACATAGAATCAGCAGATTTAATAGCTTTAAATGGCAAAGCAATCCATTCACTCACCGACATCAATACTGCAATCGACGCCTTTCCAGTTTGGTCCGCACTGACATTCGAACTCCTCCGAGTTGTCTCCCTTCGGTTGACACAATTTCCCGTTTTTACACGGGTTGGAGGTACAAGCACTCACTGGAACAGAAGAAAGTTATCTCTGTGAAGTTGTAAACTGATCATTTGCTAAGGCCACACATAATTGATCTTTAGCTTCTCGGATGCTCTCAAGGCACTTTTTCTAGGGTCGGTCAATTTTTTTTTTCCCTCGGCAGGTAATATATTGTGTCGGCGGGTCCGCGAAGCTAAGAATAAATTATGTGTGGCCTAATTACCATATTTTAATAGTCTAACACAAAACACTGCTCTCTTTAGGGCTATTCCATTTAAAAACCTGGGAGGGGGGTGGTCAGGTTGATTTATTTTTCGTAAGATGGATGTAGGGATCGGCAGAAATTCGCTTCAGATGTATGGTGGGATGCAAAAGAAATCGCTTTAGATGTACGGGGGTGCATTATCGCTCCATGAAGGCTTACGCATTGTAATAATAAAATTTTTATTTGATGCATGTGGGGTGGGTAAAAAATTTGCATTTAATGCATTGGGGGGTCGAAAATAATTCACTTTAGATGCATGAGGGGGGTCAAAAATGTAACCTGACCACCCCAACCCCAGGTTTTTAAATGGAATAGCCCTTATCATTTTCAGAAGAACATACATCTTTTTCTTTTGGAACGGTAGGAAGTTATCCTTGTGAACAACTTGAAGTTGTGAATTATTTGAATCACCATATTTAGCTGAACCTGCTCTTTATTATATTAGGGGTGTGCAGGGGTAAAAATCGACATATTCAATATGGCGACACAACCCTTCTTAAAAAGTGACACAGGGACACGTGCCTTCTTAAAAATCGAGAGACACTGACAGGGTTCACTGATAAAAAGTGACAAACGACATTTGAAATATTCTTCTGTCATTTATGCTAAGTTAAAAAGGAACATGGGACATCTGTTTTCCCTTTGAATTCCGACATTTGACACTCCATCTGTTTTTAGGGATCCGTGCACACCCCTTTTATTATTTTCGGAAGAGGAAAGGAACAAAGGCTCTAATAACATCTTCTAAAAGTTTGATAACTTCTTAAAATCTTCTATAGTAGGCCTATGACATTCTTACCTGTAAATCGGCAGTATCTTCCACTTTTCCTAGGTGGACATTGGCAGGTGTAATTCCCGACACCATCCAGACATGTGGCGCCGTCAGCACATTTGTTATTGACGCAGTCATCCACTGAAACGTTAGAGTAAAGAAATTATTAAATTTAGAACGGAAAATATTATTTTAAGTTCATGTATTCAAACCATAGAAATACATAGAACGGACATGAGGCTCTGGCAGATGAAGCAACCAAATCCGCCATCTTGGAACTGCCCTGTATCCTGGCACAATGTAACCGTGACGTCACCAATAACTGTGATGTCACTTATAACAATGGCATGACGTCACATCATAATTAGTCTATTGTGACGTCATGTCTCTGGGCAGTTCCAATATGGCGGATTTGGTGACCTCATCTTGAGGTGGCATCATACTGCCTCATGTCCGTTCTATGTATTTCTATGATTCAAACTGTTGCTCAGCGTCAGAAATGCAGCCCTGTCCAAAAGTCAAGAGAACAACAACTTTTGGGCTTGTGAAAAACTTTTTGTCTTAAAGGGAAATGATACAGTTCACAACAGTGCCCTCTAGTGTTAATAAAAATTTGAGAAAATATGCCTTATTGTTTGCATTAGGTGCCCGGCGGGCAGATGTAATTGTGAGATGGGCGATTCATAGTTTTTCAATAGAGATAGATAGATAGATAGATATGGTAAGTGCAGCCCTCTAAGCCCAGTTCTGGGCGCTCACGAGCGTTGATTGATGAGATGGGAGAGAGAGCGGGAGTCCTCAACATGTTACACATTTACCCCATGTGAGGGATCTTTACTTGCCCAGCATAGACACTGATACAAGGGGCCGCCAATTTAACGTCTCATCTGAACGACATCCACCTGGGCTTTTGCTCATAAAAGTTCACTGAAAATTTCTGGTTCCCCACACTGGGTACGAACCCATGCAAGCAAAGACCTTCAGCGCAGCAGGCCGGCACCTTAACCACTAGACCACCACTTTGGATAAAGTCATATTTAGATGGATTTTTTTTTTAAAATTGGTTCTTTGTGGAGGGTTGGGCTATTAATACAGAAAATACGGTATTTCTATCTCAAACTTTCAGCATGTGCAAATGCAACGAAATGCTGTTTACTTCTGGTATAGTCTACACTCACAAACATCATAGAGCACACAATTCATGTGAGGGACTGAGGGTCTGAGGATATCTTTTTAGTCCTGAGGAGATAAATTTCACTAAATAAGATAGAATATAAGGAAAGTTAGCATAGATGGATGGATGGATGATTGGGGCTTTACGTCCTATATTTATGCAATTTGTAGGCTAATCAGGACAGGAGGAGGACACAGCAATGAGGCAAAGGATGATTGAAACAGCCGTCCAACATATAATAGGCCCGGGTAAACCGGCAAGAGCTGGATTCGAACCCTGGACCCAGTTATTGGCAGCCCATCACGCTACCACGAGACCAACCCTCTCCCTTTAGCATAGATAAATCATTCAGAAAACAAACCTTTGTCTTTGTTGCATGTTGGTCCAAATATCCCAGAGGGGCATGTACAGTTGAATCCATTTTCAGAATTCGTGCAATTTCCTCCGTTGAGACATGGAGAAGATGAGCAGTAATCTGAAACAAGCATCCTCGGATACAATGGCTGGTTAATCTCATGGGAAAGTAGAAGGTGTGATTTGCAGCATGCGAGAGCGTCTGAGGCAAAAAATATGAGTGTAGGAACAGTGGAACTGGAGGTTGAGGTATAGTAGGGTGATGTCTGCGTGAACTAGATTCTCTTGACGTGAGGGTATAGCAATGAAGTATAGGTGCAACTTGCTGCAGTGAGCATTGCGCAAGTGTTTGAGTAGAGCGTGACAGCAGACACTAGTGTCTAACAGAGTCGCTGCCCATATAGAGCTATGGGCCGACAAATTCATAATGTGGAATACTTGTACCAAATTTCATAACTCTAAAATAAGCGGAATATTAAGGTCACAAATGGACAGTTCAAGAATGACAAAAGATGGCTGCCAGAAAGGCCTACATCTTGAATTTATCGTCATGTTCCCAATCAATACCCACAGGCGTACACCTGAACCAAATTTTATAACTCTTAAGTGAAATATTAAGGTCACATTTGGCAGTCCAGGAATGAAGAAAGATGGCTGCTAAAATGCACGCTATCTCAGTTGTCTCGACAGGTAGGCTACTCATTCTTCTGCTTTCACCCCTAGCATATAACTAGCAAAACTAGCAAAAAAAATTTTTTTTTGCGAGGAAACCCCCCGACGTGACCCCCCCCCGGACTTGTAAAATATAAAATTTTAAAATTACCTCCTTCCGAGGAGAGCCCCAGCCTAGAAATATAACTAGCAAAAATAAAAATTTCTGCAAGTACCCCCCCGGATGTGACTCCCCCCCGGGCCTTGTATAGAATATAAAATTTAATACCTCCCGAGGTGACCCCAGCCTATCTAGCAGAAATAAACTTTTTTTTTTTGCGAGTACTCCCCCCCCCCGAGGTGACCCCCTCGGGACTTGTAAAATCCTAAATTTTTTAATTACCTCCCTCCGAGGTGACCAACCTAGAAACATAACTAGCAAAAAAAAAAATTTCTGCAAGCTCCCACCGGATGTGACCCCCCCCTGGGCCTTGCATAGAATATAAAATTTAATACCTCCCCGAGGTGACCCCAGCCGAGCAATATATCTAGCAGAAAAAAAAAATTTTTTTTGCAAGTATCCCCCCCGAGGTGACCCC
Organism: Platynereis dumerilii; assembly: GCA_026936325.1. NCBI lineage: Eukaryota > Metazoa > Annelida > Polychaeta > Phyllodocida > Nereididae > Platynereis > Platynereis dumerilii. Next base: position 3,408,509 of record JAPTHN010000004.1, read on the forward strand.
CCTCGGGACTTGCAAAATCCAAAATTGTTTAATTACCACCCTCCGAGGTGACCCCTAGCCTAGAAATATAACCAGCAAAAAAAATTATTTCTGCAAGTACCCCCCTGGAAATGTCCTCCCCCCCCTCGGGCCTTGCACAGAATATAGAATTTAATAACTCCCCCGAGGTGACCCCAGCCTGGCAATATAACGGGCAGAAATTTTTTTTTTTTTGCGAGTACCCCCCCCCCCCCGAGGTGACCCCCCTCAGGACTTGTAAAATCTAAAAATTTTTAAATTACCTCCCTCAGAGGTGACCCCAAGCCTAGAGATATCACTAGCAAAAAAAATAAATTTCTGCGAGTACCCCCCCGGATGTGACCACCCCCTGGGGCCTTGTATAGAATTTAAAATCTAATACCTCCCCGAGGTGACCCAAGTCTGGAATATGACAGGCAGAAATTTTTTTTTTTGCGAGTACCCCCCCCCCCGAGGTGACCCCCCTCGGGACTTGTAAAATCTAAAAGTTTTAAAATTACCTCCCTCCGAGGTGACCCCCAGCCTAGAAGTATAACTAACAACAAAAATAATTTCTGCAAGTACCCCCCTGGATGTGTCCTCTCCCCCCCCGGGGCCTTGCACAGAATATAGAATTTAATACCTCCCCCGAGGTGACCCCAGCCTGGCAATATAACAGGCACAAAATTTATTTTTTTTGCGAGTAACCCCCCCCCCCCCGAGGTGACCCCCCTCGGGACTTGTAAAATCTAAAAATTTTTAAATTACCTCCCTCAGAGGTGACCCCAAGCCAAGAGATATCACTAGCAAAAAAAAAAAATTTCTGCGAGTACCCCCCGGATGTGACCCCCCGGGGCCTTGTATAGAATATAAAATTTAATACCTCCCCCCAGGTGACCCAAGTCTGGCAATGTAACAGGCAGAAAATTTTTTTTTTGCGAGTACCCCCCCCGAGGTGACCCCCCTCGAGACTTTTAAAATCTAAAATTTTTAAAATTGCCTCCCTCCGAGGTGACCCCCAGCCTAGAAGTATAACTAGCAAAAAAAATAATTTCTGCAAGTACCCCCCTGGAGGTGTCCTCCCCCCCACCAGACCTTGCATTCTACATGTCTCCCTATTGGCTGAAATGGCAAGTCCCTCATTCTCATTGGCTCTGAATGGCCACACCCCCAAAAATTAAAAATTTTTAAGTACTGCCACAGTTTCAACCGAACAACTGTCAACCCATTACACCTTGCCTAATGCTGTCGAATTAGCCAACTAAGATTGCTTCTAACCAGCAATTACCACAAACACAAACTCAACGCATGATGGCCAAAAATGCATACCTGTCATTATGCGCCACACCTCCAAATATCGACCACACCCCCAAAACCCATTATTAAAAAGGCTAGAGAATTCTCCAGAATTCTCCAGCCAAAAATAATAAATTGAATTTCTATTTCTCGTCAACTATTAAGTAATTTGTAACTGGTAGCTCTGCGCTGTGATAGCTGTTTCAGGCTGATCGAGAGCGAATAAAATGAAGGTGTGCCATCATTTGATGTATCAGAACTATTCGTATAAACGCATCCCACAATTTCAAAATTATCATTCAACTTGGTCTAAAGATGTCACTGCCTTAAAAATGTATTCATGAAATATTTGTGTCCGTTATCATTTAATCAGATCATTTAGCACATATGTATGTCTATCAGCATAGGTGACAATGGACTAACTCATTAACTTATCAGCACCTATCTAAGGCATGGACCCAAGACATTCGGAAACCAACAGGTAACTGTCAATGACATGGACAAGGCAGTTCGCAAATTAAAAAGAAAATAATATTGTCAAATGGACCAACAATCTGCAAAGAGCTACAAACTATTATCCAAAATGTGCACTTACCATTGCAAATGACTCCAGCATATTTTCTACTGCAATCATAGCCGTCGGGAACTGGTATGGTCGTACACTCAACTAGATCTTTCTCCGTTCCCTTACAGTGAATCATGAATCCGGTCGTGTTGAACTCCAAATTTGTGACTTTCTCCGTAAACGCAGTTGATTTAGAATCGCTAAAAAAAAACTTTTCATATAAGCCAGACACTCAAAGTGGCTAATTTATATTAGTTTCAATTAGGGATACACCAATGCATGGATATCTGGCACAGTATCCGGCCATATATCGGAATTTGCAGGATATCCGTGAGAATTATGGTAGCTATCAGAATGCATATCTAGCATGATTAAAACTTCAAAACTTAATGAAAGGCTACAATTTTAAGAATGAATAAAGGAATGTTACAAGAACAGAGTCAACAACATGATTTCACTATGCCTGACCCTCGTACACCATGGCAAAAAGAAAAATTTTAAGAGCTCTTCCTTCTAGAAAATTAAATTATATATGCCCAAATAAAATCCCAGCTGGAACACTGGACCACTTACTTGAATCCATTCATTGAACAGACGACTGTAGCCTCGGCACTCGTCCACCTGGCAGGACAGAGCGTTTCCCATTTATTTCGGTACCTCACGTCCACTCTCTTTGCGTTGTCTTCTCTTTCCGTGTCTTTTAAAATAATTTCAGTTTCCGCTGAAATGAGGAGAATAGATCTATTACAGAAAATGTGCATTGGGTGTAACAGATGGATGGATGACTGGCACTTTACATCCTGTATTTATGCACTTGGTAGGCTAATCAGGACAGGAGGAGGACACCGCAATGAGGTGAAGGATGATTGAAGCAGCCATCCAACATAGGCCCAGGTGACCCGACAAGAGCTGGATTCGAACCCTGGACCCAGCGATTGGCAGTCCAGCACGTAACCACTAGACCAACCCCAATAGTGAAACGGTTTAAAGGAAACGGCTCCATTTCTTTGAATACCCATGTTTTTCATTAATTTAGTATCCAAACCTCAAATATTTCACGACTTCTTCCTCGAAGAATTTTTTTTTTGCTTATTTCCTTGTCACTTCCTTGGAGTCAAGTCTATTAAATGTCCGAAACTAAATGTATCATTATGTAAGGAACAAATAGAGAAATTTTGAATTAGAATTTTTATACATTTTTATTGTGCTCTTGTCATTCTAACCATTGAATGGCATTCTTAGTTGCTTTACAATGGTAGTATACACTAGGGCTGGCCCTTTTTCAACTTTTTTTGAAAAGTCCTGCTCCATCATTCTAATATGAGGCCTTTAGGTCTTAGAAACCACCTAATACCAAAATTTTGCAGATTTTATGAAAAAAACCCAGGCCCCTGGGCCATTTTAGAAATTACGTTTTAGACAATAAGAAAAACCCCAAAATACCCTCTATCTTGAGAACTAAAGCAGCTAGAGACATGATATTGACACCAAAATCTCCGGTATACCCACATTTATATTCATCATCAATACATTTTAGGGCCCTAAACCCAATACTTTTTGAGTAATTGGCAAAAAACCATATTTTTGCCTTTATTTTTATGAAAATCGTCAGCAAAAATACAATTAATTGTGTAAATCATTGATGATAGGTACCTGCTGTGCCTCTGTCTATCTCCAGTATATATTATGTAATATGAGCCATTACTTTTGTTGTTACTAGTACGAAAATGCTATCAATTAGCTATTGTGAATGAGTATTACAAGCATTATTTACATCAAACCACTGCCTCGTTAAAGCAAGTCACTTTAAAAGTAAGAGGAGTTGCATTCTTACAAAAGTTACAAAAGGATCTGCCCTTACTGTAATTTGTGTCCAATATGCTGCTAAAGCAGCTCTAGCTGTTATCAGAAATTATGAGTGTAAGTGTCTGTAAAATAATTGGTTATTTAAAGGAGGCATGCTAGTGGATGGTTTACTCTTGACTCAGGAGTCTGCCTTCATCGGCAGTGAACAACAAGAAATTGGCACATTTTGTGGACCGGCAACAATGAGATGGAACTTGAGAAGGGTAAATTAGTGCAATACATAATCAATGATGTATGCTATTAGTCTTTTGAAGTTGTTCTTGTGGTTCATTAATTTCTCCTTGTGAAAACGAAGGAATGGACTGACCAACCATAAATATTTAGAAAATGTTTTATTTAAGATTCTTAGAAATGTCAAGAAATATGAAGCCAATGAACCCATAATGAATGAGAATAAAACAAATTGTTATCTGTGGTGGATAATACAGTGAATGCCATTAGGTATTTTAGCATAGACTACAAACTCAAAGTCATTTAACAGGGTCAATGGCAAATAAATCCAGAGAGACTAAATTGACAAAAGATTCAGCAACACTCTTTGTTTCATATGAGATAATCCAAAGCATGAGTATGGTGATGGCATAACTGAAGATAATTGATTAAAGATCAAGTGGGTCCCAATGAATGGTAATTTTAAAAAGGGTGCACTCAGCCATGAGACACTGACTGTCATTGATAAAGCAATTATTATATCATAGATGTTCACAAGAAGAGAGAATTAAAAATTTGCCAACAAAAGAAATATTTAGCAATCCAGCCAAAAAGTGGCTTGTGACTGCGAGTCAGCTCTCTGTTGATAAATTCTTGGCATTGTTTTGTCATAAAATTCAAAAGCTTTAAACACTGAATGGAAAATATCCTAATCAGAGTGGGCAATCAGCATTATACCATACATGACATGTAGACTGTAGAGTCAGTGCAGAAACTCACCAGTTAGAATATTATTGTGCATGCAAATTCTATCATAGGAAAAATATACTTTATTCATTTATTAGGAATAATTCAAACATTTTCAATTAGAAAATTAAAATGTAGACCTATGTTACACCTGCAAGCTGCATTAAGTTACCCTTTTCAAGTCCCATATCAAATTGCCGGTCACCAAAATGTGTCAATGTTAGTTTTTCTCTGCCAATGATGGTAGACCCCTGAGTAAACCATCCGCTAAGCATACCTCCTTTAAATCACCAATTATTTTACAGACGCTTACACACATAATTTCTGATAACAGCTAGAGCTGCTTCAGCAGCATGTCAGACACAAATTACAGTAAGGGCAGATCCTTTTGTAACTTTTGAAAGAATGCAACTCTTCTTACTTTTTGAGCGACTTGGTTAAATATGGCAGTGGTTTGATGTAAATAATGCATGTAATACTCATTCACAATAACTAATTGATAGCATTTTTGTACTAGTAACAACAAAAATAAAGGCTCATATTACATAATATATACTGGAGATAGACAGAGGCACAGCAGGTACCTATCTTCAATGATTTACACAATTAATTGAATTTTTGCTGACGATTTTCATGAAAATAAAGGCAAAAATATGGTTTTTTGCCAATTACTCAAAAAGTATTGGGTTTAGGGCCCTAAAATGTATCGATGATGAATATAAATGTGGGTATTCCGGAGATTTTGGTGTCAATATCATGTCTCTAGCTGCTTTAGTTCTCAAGATAGAGGGTATTTTGGGGTTTTTCTTATTGTCTAAAACGTAATTTCTAAAATGGCCCAGGGGCCTGGGTTTTTTTCATAAAATCTGCAAAATTTTGGTATTAGGTGGTTTCTAAGACCTAAAGGCCTCATATTAGAATGATGGAGCAGGACTTTTCAAAAAAAGTTGAAAAAGGGCCAGCCCTAGTATACACCTTGAAGTTACACAATGATACAACAATGTGTCCTGAACGTTTTTAGTCTTTAACTCCAGCCCTCACCACCCAGTTCTTGCCAGCATTTGCTCCAAACAAAATACTTACTTCTATTCTGGCAGGCGTCTCCTTCGTAGCCAAAATTGCAGCGACATTCAAACCCTGAAGCCGTGTTAACGCAATCGCCTTTGCTACCACAGGGTTGAGGGATGCATTCATCTGAAAAGGAAACGGAAAATATGCGAGATACTAGAAGAAAAATTTGCTACGACAGGATATTAAACATTTGAGTACTAAGGCCACACATAATTGATTCTTAGCTTCGCGGACCCTCCGAGATTTCCTGCCGATGGAAAAAAAATATTATAATTTTTTTTTACATTTATTAAGTGAGTGAGTGAGTGAATTTGTGTTTTACGCCCCATCAGCACCAGTGTGGGCTATTTAGAGGCAACATTGGTTAGATAGATTATCCTGGAACTAATTTCTCATAATTTGTAGAAGTAGTCGTTATCTCTGAGGAACTGTGTTATACTGGACGCTGAATTTTCTAAGAATAAGTGTTTGAGATTACATAATTGAAAGGGTCGGTGAAATAGATTGTTATTACATTCTAACAAGATATGTTTGATCGAAAGTGGTACTTGACACCCTTCGCATATTGGTGCTGCGTCATTGTTTAATAAGTGTGAGTGGGTTAATCTGCTGTGCCCTATAAGACATCTATGAATTACGATTTGCTCTCTGCGTGAGTGCACATCAATTTTTATATCTTTCATGACGTGAGGTAGTATTGTGCGTAGCTTGTTTCGTTGGCAAGCATTCCATCGTACTTGCCAACTATACTTGGTAAAGTCATTGATATGCTTTCTAAAATCCGTATAAGGGACAACATATTCCGTTAAGTTTTTACTTAAGGCTCTCTTCGCATGAAGATCAGCCATCTCATTTCCCTTGATGTCAACATGACTTGGAATCCAACAAAATATAATCTCCTTGTTTTCTTTCATTGCTGCTAAGGTAAAAAGAATGTCTAATACAAGAGGGGTTTCCACCTGCTTGTTGGCTATTGCCTGCAATGCAGACTTTGAGTCAGAGCAAATTACAAAATTGTTAGTTTCCGAGTTTACATTTATTAATATAAAAAATTATTTTTTCACCTTTTTTTTTTTGTCCTACCGACCGCCCTAGAAAAAGTGCCTTGAGAGGATCCGAGAAGCTAAAGATCAATTATGTGTGGCCTAAGTCATGATCACACAGGCCTCTCAATCAATATAGTTCTGACAAGTAGAAGGGATGGATTGATCTGCGGGGCTTTACGTCCAGTACGAGGGGCGTTCAGAAAGTTCACAGCTTTTTTTTATATGGACACTTATTTTAAATGTAGTATTATGAAATCTTCACAGGACAAAATTCAGCTATTTTGGAATGAATTTCTAAAATTTTGGACAAATTGGGCATTTTTAGGCCTATTAAAGTCATTTTGTGGTTGGAAACAATAACTTCAGTCAGGTGGGGCTCAATTTTGAAACTACTTAAATGCACCTCAATTAACCCTAATACGGGACTGAAGGGACATTAATGTGCATCCCCAGCTTACTGCCTGCTGGGCCATTTATGTTGCTAATGACGTCACAATAGACAGATTGTTGTCCCGGTAAATAGTTTTGTTGGAACTGCCCAGTGTGGTAAGAGTTAAGGTGACCAGGTTGCGGTCAGAGCTGTAATCAAAGCCAACTATTGCTTCTTTTCAAGATCTTTTTTTAAAGTAAAATACGGTTTTTGAAGACTTTAATCATCCTTGGACAGTGGACACCATGAGAGACAGAACCACTGTTTTTGAACTGAGGCACTGAAGCAAAATTTTAAAATATTAAAAAAATTCCCTTTTTCCGTACCTTCGCAGACAACACCAATGTCGCTGATGTGATCGGCATGCTTCGCTTGATCAAACCTGCCCACTCGGCACGCCATAGGGTCACGTTCTGTTCCCGAACAATTCAAACCTCCGACCCACACACGTAGGTGGCGCCCCTCTCCAAAGATGAGGTTCCGTTTTAACGTTGACTTCTTCTCACTGAAATAGAAAGGAGGATGTAAATGGCAAGTTGAATATTACATACACCCAGAGAATCTACCCTAGACGAATCCTTAAATTTTCGTAAATTATCATGACTTTTTGCGTCAGAGCATCACAGCCAATCAGCGAGCAGCATTTCTCTCCAGTTCAAAACTCTACCGGCGATTTTTGTCAAAACTATTGAAGCCTCAGAGGCCCACGACCTATCATTTTAAAGCCCTCAGAGAGATCTATCTATTTCAGTAACTTGAAAGTATGTACGATTTACGGAAGTCCGTGAATCGGCGAAATCGGCCTCATTTGCATAACATGCTTGAAGGCCTGTTCATTGGTCAGCTTTGTGGGCGTGTCTGACTAAATCACTGAAGGCTTTGCTGAAGTGATTAGCTACATATAGTTCTGATTCTTTACTGCCAATTATTGTTTTCAATAATTTATTGATTAATATAGATTTTGATTGACATCAAGGCACTTAGAGGTAGTTAGTCTGACCAATTCTATGTTAACTTAAACTTGCATTTATAGATCTATCATGATAAACTGATAAATTTTAAGTATAGTATGCACTATTGGAAGTCTTCCAAGCAACAGAATTGCATGTTTTTCCATAATTAAGCATGTTAAGTGAGTTTAATTGATAGTAAAGCCTTAAATGACTTATTTATCTTCATAAACCTAGCTTGGAATGACAGTTAAGTAAATTTGGTTGTTAAAATAGGTTTAATATGACTCTAATCTTTCTTTTGGACATCGTTTTATTTTGGCGACATACTAGCTGTAAAATAACCATTTATGTGATAATTTTACCCGTCATGACTGACAAGTCGATTTTACGACTGAGACTGAAACTCCTCCCAAAATCCTACAACTCTTGAAGACTCCCTACTCACGACTTAGTTAGGAATCACACTCAACAAATTTTGGCAAATTCAAGTGGCAAACCCTTCAGCGAACTGATACAAAAACAACACATTCAATATTTCCACTACCTATCTGACAGTTACAAGCAATCATAGGCGCGGAAGGCAGGGGGCTGGATGGGCCGCAGCAAAACCCCTTGGGGGCTTGGAAGCATTTTGGAAAACATCAATCATTAAGAACTGAGGAAGGGGTCTGGATAGACCCTGAAAGCTATTCTGCCAAATTTACACGTTGTGAGTAATCGCCTAAACTTTCTACAATGTTGGAAAAGCATTTTTTTTCGGAGAATTTGGGGCAGAAAATTCCGGAATTTAGATTTTTTGAGGCAACTTACGCAATATTTCCTGAGCAGCCCCCCCCCCCCAAGATTTATTGACCTCCTACTCCTATGCCCAAAAGCGTAAGTATATGCCAGAAGTTTTAAACTTAGTTGGAACTAAATTCAAGGCTTTCCCAGTCCTTTGTGAAAATTCTTACTCTGAGAAACCAAATTCCAGGCTTTTCAAAGGTCAAGAGACACTCTGAACACTCCATTGTACTCACTCATATCCCAAAGCTTTGCAGATGATTTCGGCAGCTTTGTCGTTCGTGGCGCCAGACACCGTCCCCCACTCTCCCTCGTGGTACACCTCCACCCGTCCCTCCCGCTCTTTAGTGCCGTTTACCAGTCTAATTGGCGTCTTCACTGAAAAAACATAAAATTATGATATTTAGAGGCTATTGTCTGGTGATTTGCATTAAATCTAACTGCAATTTTTACATTATATTCTTAAAGGAGGGTTTTCCAAAACTTTGGCATTTGACATTTGTCGAGGGTCCTATTGTAAATAAGTATTTACCCTCAATAGGTTTTACCTCGTGAAACAAAGTTTGTCTGTGTATCTATCTATCTATTTGTCAATTGATGTTTTTCGAAGCAGAAGTTAGAACATTACAGATGATTTTAGGAGAATCTCAGAACATTATACAATGAGTTAATTTTGATGCACAATCTGATCTCAGTGAATCTCAATGAAATATTTTAGTAGCATAATTCTTTAACATCAAATAAAACAGAACAAAATGGCAACAAAAAAGACCTTTTAAGTTTTCACAATGAAAGAAAACACAATATCTATCATCAATGTATTTACAATACTAGATGAGTCTCTAAACACTGACTCAACGGAAAATTTTGTCTCTTACATTTATCCCAATTGTCGGGGATTTTTGCGTCACTACAAGGAGAGTCAAACCATCTGACGTCGTCTATTGCGATATCACCAAGGTCACCGCCAGAGTTCTTTTGAAGTTCTATTATCAGCTGAAAAAGAATTAAAACATTCCAATAAGTCAGGATGGATGGATGGTTGGGGCTTTATGTCTTGCATTTATGCACTTTGTGACTAACTAGGATACAAGGACAGGGGCATATCTAGAAATGGCCTGGGGAGGGCAATATGACATCCATGGGCAAATAGGCGGGGCTCAGCGGCACTTCCTTTCTGTTCCATGTTAATTCTGGCCACTGTACAACGACACGGCAATCAGGAGAAGGATGATTGAAACAGCCGTCCAACATAGACTAGCAGCCGATACAACTTCTTAAAAGCTAACTATTCCACAAATCGTGACCATCCTATCGGTAAAAAGTTCTTGTCACTTTCCAGTCTTTGAAATGGAACACTCTATTCTGAAAAACATGGATGGATGGATAATTGAGGCTTTACGTCCCGTATTTTTGCACTTAGTTGGACATGATTCTGAAAAACATACCCGGTAAGATGTTAGTACAGGCGGTACAGGCACTTTCATTAATTTCCAGATGTTCCCTTGCGACCCAGAGATTGAGTTCAAATTAGTCCTGCTTGCGATTGACGCGCCCTCTAGGAGACGACTCACTATAACTTTTCCTGTCGAGTAAAACAAATAAAACACTTTCAAAAGAGACTTTTATTGGACAACGGAATATCATAAAGACACAAGTGGCATTAAAAAAGATTAAGGATTAGTACTAGTGGAGAATTTCTTCTAATTAAGAAATTGATAATGACAAAAGAATAATTTCAAAACAAAAATCACTTTCAAAATTGTATCCTTACCCACATTAGGCCCCCAAGCGTGATACCAGAGCGTGAAACAACGTTCAGTCGCAGTTCGTTCAAAAAGAAACGAGACGAGCATTCCAGAACGTCGGAGATGCTTCTTGCCTGACTCTAAGTAGAGGTATCTTCCTGTACGACAAAAGATTTTTATCATTTAATAGAAATTTACATACAAGTATACAAGTAATTCAAGACTCCTCCATGGATGGATGAATGCTTGGAGATTTACGTCCTATATTAGTGCACTAATTTGGGTATTTAAGACAGGAGGACACAGCAATGGGGCGAAGGCTGATTGAAACCGTCGTTCAACATTGGTTCAGGTCAGTTGGAGGCCCTGTGCACCAAGCTAGCCCCCCTACAGACCAAATAATGTTAATTAAAAGGATGGATGGGACTTTACCTCCTGTATTTAGGCAAGTGGTAGGCTAATCAAAGCAGCAGAAAGAAACAACCTTTAGAAATAATCCACATACCATTATGATATTGCGGCCCAAGGGTAATATCGTAACTCGGTCCAGTGAGGCGGTTCATTCGCTCTTGAACGATTTGTCCGTTGCCATATTTCAGAGGGGCCAACGATCCTGCGTCGCCAGTCATGTTCCAATCGGGTGAACCCCCTTTGGCGTCAAAGAAACTGCAGACCCCGAGACCATTTTCGAATCCGCAGAAATTGGAATCTGTCGAAAAATAAATTGTCATGAAATTAATTGAGACGGTTTTTTATGAGAAAGATAATTATTGTTTGTACATCTTAACCAAACAGAGCTCAAAAGATCTTTAAAAGACGTCTCAGAAACAGAACTTTCTTTTGTTGCAGAACTTCACTTTGACAAATTATGTTTTGGGGGTGCGATTATAAGGTTAATTTTTTTTGCTCTCAGCGCTCAACCATAGAATCACATTTAAACTGATGGGGAATATTTCTATATTTTCTAACTATTTTATTGTATTTTTTTTTTAGTTTTTATAATACCCCGAGTGATCAGAGGGCCGATGACTTAATTAATATTTTACAAAATACACATGTCCAGTTTATAAGATTATGCAACTAACTTACCATCAACAGTAACGTTAAGCAGAGCGCTACTATTGGCGCCATCGTATTCAGAGATACACTGGAAAACGGCACTGTCAGCTTTCGTCAGGTTGATGATGTTGAGGCTGATCATACCACTGGTGACACCTTTTATGTAAATTCTGAAACATGCAAAAAATCGTTCTATCACATGATCACTGTGCAAGAAGTATGCAAGTAAAGTAGGGGACACTGGGCCTGGTTGTCAAAAGGGGAAGTTGTAGTGTTTAGGTGTTTCTGCTAACATTTGATTTGGGCATACAATTTTGGGCACTTCTCAAACAAAAAAAAAAGTTTTCCAAATGTAGAAAAGATTTTCTATTTTTATGGGCATGATAGATAAATAGATAGATAAATAGATAGATAGATAGATAGATAGATAGATAGATAGATAGATAGACAGATAGAGAGAGATAGATAGATAGATAGATAGATAGATAGATATGGCAAGTGCAGCCCCCTAAGCCCAGTTCTCAAATGGCCTAGCTGGAATACAGACTTGTTACAAGGGCAGGTCAGGGGGGCTTCTAATTGAGTACACACGGTTGACCTTTGACCCACCTTTCATCGGCTTTTTTGACGGCTATTCTCTCCAAGGACGCATATTTCAATAAGGGATATTTGAACCAGCTGATACTGGCCACTGCCGGCCGCGCTTTGCAGGTCACATTCAAGTTGGTTCCCTCGGGTAGAACTTGGTAAACTAACTTCGCAGGGCTGTTCTCTATCCATACGCTGACTGCAAAAGATGACATTAAAGACAATGAAGAGACTGATGATAAGGCCAGATATAATTAATTTTTAGCTTCTCAGATCGACCACCAGGGTCAAAGATAAGTACTCGTCCGCTCGTCTGAGATGAGTAAAAAAAATAGAGAAGGACGAGTAAATTGGCATGCGTACTAGTCCGTCACACTAGTAACAAGTCAAAGTGAAAATATTTACTTTAATTCAGAAGTCAGTTTTATAACAAATTCGTATCAAGATAAGGATAAAATTCTGCCAAAAATGTTTACAAAATAAACATAATCCCCTGTTTGTGTATTGAGTTATTGTTTACATTAGGGCCTATACTGGTCTTTTTATGTTATGAATGTCTCTATAAGCCCTATGGGTTGTGATAAGGCCAATTGTGTCTCCAGAAACATTCTGTGACTTTTTGCTGCTCTGAATATGGAGTTAACTCTGTTTTTGTAATCTAACCTGTTTCTTCAGCATGTCTTAAAGACTTTCTTAAACTCAGTGACTTTTTGATTAACTTATAGGCCTACCTGTCCCCCTGGAACATCAAGAAAACAGAGAGCTCCGCTTCTAATACCTCTATTTGAATGGGGTTTTTAAAACTTTTTTCCTAAATGCACAAAATTCACATTTTATGATCGGTCTCCCTTCCACTAACATACTTGATGACTTCGTGGTAACTGCTTTAAATAACTTTTCCAAGGGAATTAATAGTTGAAGTGCTGAATGAATTTGCAGTTACTGGCCAGAACTTTAATTTGTTTTTGAATGAGCATGTTTTAATGGTTAAGATATCGGTAATAAAAAAAAATTGCACACAATATTGAGGACGAGTAAATTGTGGGGAGGACGAGGAACTTTTGAAAGATACTAGTCCGTGGACTAGTAAAGTTTTTGGCTTATGTTTGACCCTGACTGTTATATATATATATTGCCCTTTGGACGGTCACAATGTAGGCCTACAGATTCGCAGACTTTTGCGCATCAAAAAGCGAGGATAAAGCGACTATATGAGCATTTTATGACGTTTTAATTCATCAAGAAATTTAAATTCAGGATGCACTGATATATACCAGTTATTCACTTCTATTCCGAAACCAATATCAACAGTGGAATTTTTCCTGATACTGATGCCATTCCGTCACCAATACGACTGTCAATATCTGGATTATGGAGCATTGAAAAAATATGTGAAGACGCATGGCCAGGAATAACAAAACATGCCCCGCCCCACACTCCCCCAGGTTCCCGAACGATTATAGGACGTTTCACCGCTGGGACGTTTCACCGCCGGCAGTAGTGAGACGTTTCACCGCTGGTTTATAACAATGTTTGTCAAGTAATAATTGTCTTATATAAGTCTGATAAGCCATAAAATAGGCAAAATTCAACAAAAGCACGCAAAATATTGTCTGTGTTGCTACTCTATCTATGATCATCTATTTTTTGTTACTTTGCAGCAAAAAGACGCAACATTTGTTGTGTTTCGATTCACAAGTTACAATGTAGCTAAAAGCATACAAACTAACAACAAAACATAACTAAATGGACAATATGATAACCAGAATAACTAAGGATAACAAAATTCACTAAAACAATCAACTAAGTCATCATTTTCAAGTACTTTAATAACCAAATAGTGAAATTAACTGGCGGTGAAACGTCTCACACTGCCGACGGTGAAACGTCCCAGCGGTGAAACGTCCTGCTACCTCCCGGACTTGGGTATCCGTCACATGGACAATGCCCAATTTGAAACCGTTCACAATTTTAATACGACTGGCAGGGGGGGTGGGGTCATGACCACGTGTATTGCTTTGTACGTCTGGGAGGGTGTACAGTCAACTAGGCGACAAACCAACTAGGCGACACACATCAATACCAACTAGGTGACAAGAAATTTGGAAATTTCGACTGCCAGTCAAAACGGCGATAAACCAGAACGGCTATTCATATATTTACAAACAATACCTAAACGGCGATGATCGAAGTCCAAAACGGCGATGACAATTTTAGTTAAAAAATCAACTTAGAAAAGCATATTTCAACAAAAAAACGTCTAATATTTGTTACTTTGTAGCAAGCAAGTTCACATCCATGATATTTGCTACTTTGTAGCAAAATAACGTGACACTTTTCTTGTCTAATTTGACACGTTATAATGTAGCTAAAACTTAGTAAATTTGTAAAACTTGATAAAAAGCAACAAAAAACTTAACTAAATGATATTTTAAATAACGGAAACAATGCTGGATAACAAAATGTATTATGTTAAAGTAAAATTACTAAGTTTGCAAGCTTATTGTACCAAAAATTAGTTAAATAGCCGTTCTTGTTTTCTAGTCAAATTTATCATCGCCGTTATGGTAAATACACGAATAGCCGTTCTGGTTTATCGCCGTTTTGGCTGCACTCCGAAATTTCATACCAGTGCCAACTAGGTGACAAGCAGTTCCAACTAGGTGACACAAATTTACACACACTTCCAACTAGGTGACACAAGTTCACAAAATACATTCA
This sequence comes from Platynereis dumerilii, assembly GCA_026936325.1. Taxonomy (NCBI): domain Eukaryota; kingdom Metazoa; phylum Annelida; class Polychaeta; order Phyllodocida; family Nereididae; genus Platynereis; species Platynereis dumerilii. Next base: position 3,423,529 of record JAPTHN010000004.1, read on the forward strand.
ACTAGGTGACAATACATTTCCTGATTGACCACCATTGAAGGTGATCTGTCGCCTAGTAAAATATGTGTCACCTGGATGGTATCTGCTGTCACCTAGTTGTCCAAAATGTGTAGCCTAGTTGGTAGTGGTATGTCACCTAGTTGGCTGTTGCCTCACTATGAATATAAGGACGATAATAAGGTGCCGACGAATGTCACGATTATGACTGACATCTAATTTTTTCTGCAAAATTTTAGTATAACTAAAAATCGTGACATTCGTCGCCAACACTATGAAACGGCCGACTTCCGGCAATCTGACCAATCAGAGAGCTGTATTTTTGACACATTAAACTGCTTGAAGTGTTGCAACGACGCAAACGGAACCCACTCATATTCATAGTGCGCCTAGTTGGTAGTGTTGTAGCCTAGTTGTCTGTTGCCTAGTTGACCGGCAATCGTCTGGGAGTAGTGACTGACTCCCGGAGTACTAGCATTTAGCATCGATCCACGGAGGGGAGGGGGGTACTAGACTCCTGCTCTTTTATCAACCAGTGGATTTCAACTGGTTTTTAACAAGGATTTTAGGAAGATTTTAGTGACGCACTGGGCAGGATGTCGGCACACACACTCCCCTTGCAGAGATGGATTTCCGTTGCGAGGTCAATAATACTGATACAGATACAGATACCTTAAATCTGCATCGAACCACGGGAAATTTTTAATGGCAACTTCCGTCATAACTCCCACCTGCCCCCAGGGGTGCCGGAAGGAATCGCAGACGGCAGGGGCGGTCAGACGAAAAAGGGCAAATCATATTCGCGCCAATTTTGTGTGACCAAATGTAAATAGAAAGTCAATAATAATTTTGAATATATACTTACTAATTTGTGCCTAAAATTAGTGAAATAAGGCCTAATATATATTTTTTCTTTAAGATCTGAAGGGCACCCCTTGGACGAGGGCAGGAGGGGCAACTGCCCCCCCCCCCTGCCCCGGCACCCCTGCCTGCCCCCTCCTCCATGTCATATCATCGTAAAATACTTATAAAATTTTGGTATCTTAATCAGTTAATCTGAGCCTCTGCGCCCAGTCAGGATAACTGGATCCACCACTGAGTAAATATAATAGCATTCTACTATTCTGGCTATAACGCCTACCAGATATATGAATAATCATGTTATTATTTATTTGTTTATACTGTGACTTAATATAGACACTGCATATTTTGTTGGTATATTAACATACACAGCTGGTGATTGTCATCCAAGGTATTAAACAAAAAAATGCTGTCAAAAGTCGATATTTTATTGATTTCAACATCAGGCCATGTGGATTGAATTTTCACACAGTTCATTGCAATGCACTGAAAATTTCATGATCATTAATGATTGAGATGACAAAACTGAATATGTGCAAAATGTAGGGCTTTACATAGTCTATAAATAGCACCATTACAATCCCTGGATATTACTTACCATTACCACCAATTGCCACAGTAATCAACAGCGTAAAAACGCCGAAAACAGCGATTATTTTAGCCATTTTTTTCATCAACTGCACCACACCGCCATGACCATTCAGAGTGGGATTCCCCTTTTTGGAAAATAGGTCAAGAAATGTGTCGCTCGCTCTGATTGGTCCATCGAAATGACGTCATAAGAGCGCGCATAAGTAATGAGGGGCTTCGCGCCACAGGATTCCAAGGACCTTTGCTGCTCTGCAGGTCTGCAGGGATAAGATAAGATAAGATAAGATAAGATAAGATAAGATAAGATAAGATAAGATAAGATTAGAGGGAGAACATTTATTTGGGGGGGTATTGGATTTTTTTAGATAAATAATTTCCTGCTTAGTTTTGGTGAAATAAATAAATCATTTTCGGTAATTTTGAGCTGTCTCGAAATAAATAATTTCTGGTGGGGTATTACTCAAACTGCTCTCCCAGCAGGTTGGGTATTTCTTAAGAACACGTTGAACGTCGCTTGATTTAGGAATGAATATTCGGGGACTTTGCATGCTTGAAATAAATAATTATGGCTGCCATTACCGTGAAATAAATAATTTCCCGACGAGGAAAACTCCAAGCCCCCTGATAAGACCAAATAAGATAAGAAAACATAAACTTAATAGGCCTACAGGCCTAAGGAGTAGTGATGCAGACCGGACCGCCTTGGACCGGTCCGGTCCGCGGTCCAGCTCTGGACCGCCAAAATACCGGACCACCTAGAAAAAACCGGTTCAGTGTTGGACCGGACCAGTCAAGTGCCGGTCCGGACCGGTCCAGTGATTTTTCATGTCATGGAGAGTATCGCATGAATTTTGTCATCTCTAAAAATGAAATTTATGTCATACAGCTTGTTTTCACCCTCAATTTATAATAATTTTTGAAATGCCCATGGACCGCTTCTGGACCGGTCCAGGAACAAAATCGGACCACCTCATCCTGGACCAGACCAGGACCGGACCACTTTTGTAAATACCGGATCACCCTCTAAAAGGTGGTCCGGTCTGCATCACTACTAAGGAGCTAAGACCAGGTAAGATGACAAAAAGCTTAAAGAGGGCAACAGGTGGAAAAGGACACTCATTAAGCGAATACTTTTTTCATAGGAGCTAAATTATACAGTGTCAGGCTGTCAGCCGAAAATGTACGCCTTGATTTTTTCTATTTTAGCGCAAATTTAGACAGTAAGCCATACCAATTTTCTGCCTATATAAATTTATTTGATTTTTTTTTTTTTATGGTCATGAACTTGAACTGGAACAGCAATGTTTATATAAATTTGAACATCATATATCGATTAAATGAGCATTTAATTTTGTAACAGATCAAAATTTTAAAAAAAATACACAATAAAAGTAATTAACTTAATTTTCCAAAAAAAAATTACCAACCTCAACTCAAATTGACCATACATAATTTTCAAATGTGAGGATATTCTTTTCCTAGACTGAAATTTAAAAAAAATCCTGATGCCCCCTGAAAGTATGAATGTCAGGCTTCCCTAATAGTCATCAAATATGCAAAATTAAATGACTGTAATTATGCCAGTCTATTGTTAGTTCCACAGGTGACCCCATTTCCCACGGAAGAAGCCTATTGGATGACAATTAGGTCACAAAGGATCATGTGACCCATTGTAAGAAGCCAGGGCAGCAGAAATAATGAGCTCAGTGTTCCAACGACATGCTTGGTTCCTGCAATCAACACCAGGAGACGTGTGTGGGAAATTTAAACGAGACTTTAATTTTAGAACTTTTTTTCAGTTCTAAGTTGAAAATAAATAATTTGCTAGGATGCCAATATTACCCCCTTGATGAAAATAAAAATAGAAGAAATAAAAGAGAGACAGAGGAAATATAACCAAAAAAAAAGAGGGCATTGAAAGAAAAGAGAGATAGAAAGAAGTGCCACACAATCTCTAAAAAAAACTCTAAAAAAATTGCTTTTATTTGTGAGCAAATGAATTTCAAGAAATGGTCAGTTTAAATCGATAATTGGATTTCTATAAATACGTTTTAGGCATAATAAATGCGAGTCAGTGGCGGATACAGGGGGGGGGGGTTCCTAGGAGGCCCGCGCCCCCTCTAGATCACTGAGATTAATAATAGTATTTTGAAGAAAATAAACTGCGACGCGGGCCCGCGAATGCCGAAACACGCCCGGGCCCCCCTAGATGACCCTGTCTGGATCCGCCACTGCAAGTAGTTCTTCTAGGTGCAATAGATTGACGGATGGTGGATTATTTCATTAACTGACTGACTGACTGACTGACTGACTGACTGACTAATTGTCTTTACTGACTTGTCATGGGAAGGTAAAATACAATGGAGTCATAATTATCCCAGCGAAACAATGATTAATTTGAATTTACATAACTACTTCTTGATGGTAATTCTATATTTCTCATTTTCCCCAATTCCCAGACTTATTGTTGGTCTCATGCCTCAAGGAAAGTTCTCAAATATCATTGACTCTTTCTCAGCCTTGTTAAACATGGCCCTGGTACCAGCCTCCTTAACCCCTCCTATCCTGCCCCCTTTACCCCCCCCCCCCCCAAAAGAAGAAGTTTACAATATTTTGACAGCCCAGAATAACAGTATGACATGTTTGGCCATAAGGGGGTACAGTGGAGAAGGAGAAGGGGGGTCCTTGTAGGGGGGGGGGGGGGTTGGGGAGGTCCATGTATTATGGTTGAGGATTCGGAGGGGGGCCAGGGGGGGGGGGAGAGGACAAAAAATTCATTGGTGGTACTGTGGTCGACTATAAATATTATTATCTAGGCGCACTTTCAACAACTGTATCCACAATACCAGAGATCAAGGCCAACAAAATTACAATTGAGTTTCATATCATACAATATTAAGGGGGCTGCCCATAAAATATTGTCCTAATTGCCAGAAAAATCCGTATTTTTCAGCCCGAAACTCCCCAAAAATAATTACTTCCCAAGTTTTACATAGCCCAACCCGTGTCTCCTACGGCTATGATTTTATACAAATACAGAAATTTTATCAAGTCATATTTTCATACTGGAGGGGGTAGGGATCAAGCTGAAAAGGATGATCAAATTGTCCAACCCCCCCCCCTTCCAGGCTCAGACAGCCAGCCTTACAGACATCACAATTTTGTTCTTAATTGGACAACAATACTACCAACCATTTTCCCACTACCCTTCCACCCCCCCCCCCCCCCCCTTCCACTTCCATGCAGCTGCTTTTTTGGTGACGCTGATTTAGCGTTATGACGCTAGGGGGTGTATTCCATGCTTGACTGAATGCACGTGCTATTCAGGTCATGTGACACACCTGCCTTAATTATTCTGACCTCCAAATATGGAGAACAACTCATAAATAGTCAAAAGCAGACGATTGGCATGGAACAAACTGGAGTTCATTCTAAACTTGGCTCAAAATCATGAATTATCTTCTAGATAATGGGCAGAAAGTCAGCCATAGGCCTAATCAGGAAAAGTGCCAGATTTATTCCAGTTGAGTAATAAATTCCAGCAAAAAAAGGCGATTAGGTGATGGATAAAGAGAATGACTAGAGAAAAAAATAGGCAAATTTAAAAAAAATTACTCTTTTTTTAAAACAAATTTATGCATAGCATTTTTAAAACTTGCTGACTTGATTTGCAATTTTCAATTCAGGGCCATTAAGCCTACATCTGAAACACATAGCCTGACATAGGCCACATAAGGGGGCGACCAGTTAGTAATCGGGGGGGGGGGAGGGCTTGGAGTTTTCCTCGGCGGGAAATTATTTATTTCACTGTTACGGTGGCCATAATTATTTATTTCAAGCACGCGAAGTCCCCGAAAATTCATTCCTGAATCAAGCAACACCTTGTAAAGAAAAACCCCCTGAAAAATTGATTCATTTCACCAAAAATGAGCAAGAAATTATTTATTTCACCCAACTGAGCAGGAAATTGTTTATTTAAAAAAAATTCCAACCCCCCCCCTTGAGATTAAATGATCTCCCCCTAAAAGGTTGGAAGTATTCAGTGGCGTAACTGGGCGGTCTCGAATGGGGGGGCACCTGGGGGGGCACGTGATTCTCTGGGGGGGCACCCACTATACTAATTGTATATTTTAGCCGTAGTTGGAAAGTTCATATGGGGGGGCACCTGGGGGGGCACAGGTCCAATATGGGGGGGCACGTGCCCCCCCGTGCCCCCCCATAGGGACGCCACTGGAAGTATTTCAGTAACGTAGCATTGGACATGGCCATGCCATTATTCAATCACTGATCAAAGAAGTAGTTATTCTTATCTATCCATCTATCTATAATCTATCTATCTATCTATCTATCTATCTATCTATCTATCTATCTATCTATGGGCAAATCGCTGGTCCAACATTCAAATCCAGCTGTCACGGGGTTCCCTGAGCCTATGTTGGACGGTTGTTTCAATTATTCTTTGCCTCATTGCCATGTCCTCCAATGTCCTCCTGTCCCAATTAGTCTACACAGTGCATAAATACAGGACGTAAATCCTCAATCGTCCATCCACCTACATAAATTTAAAGTCTTTTTGTTTTAATAGAAATGTAAATAAGTTTTGAAGTCATAAGAAATGATCTCGTGATCAAGATCAACATGTTTTCATGATCCAAAAGACTCAATGATTCAATCTGAGCCACCCCCCCCCCCATGGGCTCCATCCCTGCTGATTCCAACCAATCAGGGGGCAGTATTCTTTAAGCCCCGCCCACTGGCCCAATTGGGCTTTTTATAGCATCATTCAATGTGTCATGCTTCAGTTGGCCAGACCCAATCAACACAGGCACGTGGTAGGAACAGATGTTTTTGGAGCAAGTTATAGCAAGGGGAGGTATGGGGTTACAACTGAAAATGAGTTTGAATTTGGATATCACTCACAATTAAATTGCATTTGAGGAGTACTGGGTGCCTGATATTAAAGGTGAGTTTTAAAAGTATTTAAATTGATTTAAATTTGAAAATTTTGTGAATTATCAGGGATGAAGAACTACATGAATGTCTGCACTACACATATCTCTATTCAGTGTATTGTCATATCAGACATTTTAAAATGTCATTTAAAGATAATTTGCTCTTCAAATAGATAATTTATCACCAGGGAATTATGTCTCGAAATATAAATGTGTGCACATTTGAATTGTCTAAGACAATCAAATATCAGTAGATGTGAAAACTGCACACGTTTTTATGATGACATGACAGCTCTATTCTATCCTATTCTATTCCATTCTTCATCTGTCTACTTCACTATCTATCTATCTATCTATCTATCTATCTATCTATCTATCTATCTATCTATCTATCTATCTATCTATCTATCTATCTATCTATCTGTCTGTCTGTCTAGCTGTCTGTCTAGCTGTCTGTCTATCTATCTATCTATCTATCTATCTATCTATCTATCTATCTATCTATCTATCTACCTATCTATCTATCTATCTATCTATCTATCTATCTGTCTGCCTGACATGACAGCTCTATTCTATCCTATTATATTCTATTAGGCTATTCATCTATCTACTTCACTATCCATCCAGTCCATACATTTCTCACTGTCTATCTACTTCACTACCTATTTTCTATTACACTATCAATTGGTTTAGCAGTACTCATCTATCTATCTATCTATCTATCTATCTATCTATCTATCTATCTATCTATCTATCTATCTATCTATCTATCTATCTATCTATCTATCTATCTATCAACCTACCAATCCTACCTATCTCTTAGCTACCTATCCATCAATTAACTTACCTATCCCCCTATCAACCTATCCATCACCCCTACCTATCCACCTCACTATCTATAAGCCTAATAGCACACCAACCCATTTCTACAAGTGACAAGACCACACCTGCATGTATTACTGCAGATTCAATTAGTGTGAGTTTCTCTGACTAGTTTTCTCACTGTCCACGTAGCAATTTCAGCTTTTCTGATTGGACCCTGAGCAATAAAACGTCCTCAAAATCAGTTTGTTGGACGCAGAAAGCAATGAAATATGTATTATTCTGCTCCAGTGAGCAGGTGAGTTTGCCATCTTGATCAGATTAACAAGTATACACAGGCAGTCATTGCTGAATTCAGACACGTCACCTGCAATTTAAACACGTTTTTGTGCCATTCAAATGAGTTTAATGCCATGTAATTCAGTGCCTCGACCAATCACATGATCTACATTTGCTACGTTTTTCTATCAAATTGAAGAAACTCATACTTATTGAAATTGCAGTAATGGCTTACCTGTATTTTTCAGAGTTGGGGAATCCCACATCAATTGGAAAACCCCTCTGCCTCAGTAGCATTTGATGCAGCCCAGCTGATGGGTAGGATGATACAATACAGCAACATGGATGTTTCTATTATAATAGCAGTGCTTCTTGGTTCATTGACAGCAGGTATGTAGGTAAAATTAGTCAGAATTTAATCTTTAATTAAATATGTTAGCTTTGATTAATTGCATGGATGTTGTGTTTTGTGTGATTTAAATTTGTTTGTAAAATATTATCGTGTTTTAAAAGCTGTGGTAGGATACTTATCCGATACTATCCTACCACAGATTGACAATCATCCTGAGAATTTCTAAGATAAGATAAGATAAGATAAGATAAGATAAGATAAGATAAGATAAGATAAGATAAGATAAGATAAGATAAGATACAGCAACTTGCAGAGTGACAGAAAATAAGATTAAGATAAGCCCCATGAAGAAGATAAGAGATTATAGGATTTAAGCTAGATAACTTTAAAAGATAAGATTGAAATGACATAATGTCAGATAAGTTAAAATATAACATAATATAAAAGCTAAGATTACACGTTAAGTTAAGTATCATGATAATAACTTTTGATAATAAATGATACAATTAGGCCTATAGGCCCACTACTCAGATAGATAGATCTGGATCGGGTAAAAGAAGATAACACACACAAATCTCTTATTAAAATGATAACGTACGGGATTTATATCAAGTTATACTCAATGCCTGGTCTTCTAATTTTCCCTGAGCCTTCCTTTGCCCTTTACGGAAGAACTCTCCCCTTTTCAAGGCCATTGCACTCTTTCACATGTCCTAATTAATTGGCTGTGTCTGAGAAAACCAGGCAGGGGCGTCTACGTGGCCCGACTCAGATTTTAATGATACTGGGTTTAATGACCCTTTGAATAGTTTGAAAAGTTGGGGTAAGGTTGATTTTGACCAAAAAAATTTTTTAGGGGCCAAACTGGTACTCTAAAAAATAGATGTTTTACATATCTCAAAATCTTCGGCAAAAAGTCCCATTGGATTACATGTTAAATTTTGAAACTTTGAGGCTATGGTACGCAACGAGCAGCGGCTACAAAAAAATTCTGACCATGCAATTTGGTTGTATGACTCTTTAACTTATGGAAAGTGGTGTCAGACCCGTGGGTTTTTTTGTTATGGGTTGTTTTGAGTGGCATTTCTAATGTAACCATGGCGACAAAATGGAAATCTATTTCTTTGACCGCCAAAAAGATGAAATTGGTCTATCTCTGTCAGTAAAAAAGATAGAAAAACAAGCAAAGCATGGTTTCCTGTATTTTAGAGTATGAGGAATTCATTTCTTAGGTCAATTCTATTTTTAGAACAACCCTTGGGTGCATTTTAGGCCTATAAATGCTGAAAAAGTGTGATTTTATAAAGTTTTTTCACTTTTCCGGCAGTATAATACAAATTTGGCATCCTGAACATCAGCAATTAGGAATGTCACACACCAAAACATTTTCGTCTTTCATTTGGTGTATGCAATTTGTTAAATTTATGCATATTTCTAGCCAAAAAGGCCAAATTCGGTCATTTTTATGCCCAATTTGCGGCAAATTTTGAAAAAAAAGCCTAGAAGTTGATGTAATTAAATGATGATAACCTGAACTACAACAAAGAGGAACTCCTGCCTTATTTTTCCAAATGTTGTTTCAAGAAGGTACGAAAAATTAGTTTTTGACCTACTTAACATTCAAGATGGCTGCCACAATGGGAATTGAGATACGATTACAAGTTCTGCAGTAACAAGTGAAGTGAGATTTTTAAATAGTATTTAACTTTTCCTGACTTATATGGGAATTGTGATATAACTGGAACTCTCATAATTGTGCAAATAACATTAAAAGGAATTTTGCTCGACAAAAAGCTGCAGAATTCTATAATTCCTAAAGGCAGTAATGTAGTAATTCTGTATTTAAACGGGAAGAGTGTGCAATTTTGCAATTTACTGCAGAAGTCATACTAAACTCCACAATTATCTCTAAAAACAAAATAATCTTGCAAAAATGCATAATTTCTACAGTACTGAAGGATTCCGGTTGGAAATAGCAGCATACGGCTTCTACACAATCAAGTGTATAATTTGGTCGTCACTTTTGTCCAAAAAACGAACATCATTGGATCTCACCAGGAACAACATCAATGTGTGCATACATGTCATAGATATCCCTAAAATATTTTTTACAAACCTTTTTCTTCCTTTTGTAAAAATATATCATTCATAACCCAAATTATGAATATTTCAGGATCGGGTGAACTTTAGCGCTTTTGATCTGACAGGAGTGTATTATAGTCCATTAGATAGGGGAGATTCTAAGATCTCCAGACATATTTTTATGATTTCAGTAACTTAATTAGGACCAGAGATATGGTCAGTTGAAAAAATGTTAATATTGTGAATTTTTTACCTAGCAGTAAATTAAGGGATTCATCCTTCAACAGTTTGACCTTCACTGAGTGGTTATGGTTAGGCAGGGGAGCTTCAAATTTTGTGACATCGTTCAAAGGTACTGGGACAACAATTACTCTTAGATTTGTGTAAATAGCCCATTTCCTTATATGGCAAATTTATGCTGAAAAACTTCAATAAGGCAGTAAAAAGATGAAATTTTCAAAAATTAAAAAAAAAACCTTTGATACAAAGAGTGGAATTCATGCAAATTCATATATGTTTTTGGGGTCAATTTGTTGAATAATTAGTGCAACACTCCATTCCTAACCTAAAGCAATAAAAAAAAAAGATATATCACAGAAAAGGTTTTTTGGTGTTAGAGCCCATTGACCTGGAAAAGTGGGTCAAGGTCATCGGGGGTAAAAAAAATATTGCGGATCAATTAGTTGAGTAATCCCTGCAGACTTGACATAACGAAATTAAAGCAATCATGGGCACAATGCCAGAAGCTCTAGGGACACTACAAGGGGGGTACGGACACTACGAAGAGACAAAAACTGATGTGGCTCAATAACTAATATAGATATCAACATGCTTATTGTTGGAAAGTAGAATTGTTGTAGTGTAGTATGCTAGTGAGTAGTTGGATGTGCCATTTGTTTTTAATTGCCCCCAGGTTCAGCTTGTGTGAGAAGTAGGGGGGGGGGGGGGTACGGACACTACACATTTTTATTTTAATTAATTAACCACAAGTTTTTACCCTGGGTTCTCCAAGGGTAATTTTATCTGAAAAACCAGTCTGAGAGATTTTTGGAAAAAAGTTTTCCCGGCTTAATACAGGTGTGGATGTGGTCAAGTGGGTCATTTTGTGCTCATATAGAGGGGAACTAAAATGCGTTGTGGAATTGGGGATAGTTTGCTGTGGTTTTTCTTCTTTTTTTATTTTTTATTTTCATTAAAAGATTTTTTCTTTTTCAATTAAAAAAAAAAGTTATGTCATAGATCGTTTGAATCTTGACTGTTTTCAAGCTGACTTTGCATTATAATATCGCCCACATGACGATCGTCCATGCATTTCAAGGAAGGCCAATAATGCATTTGGCAATTACTTTTTGCAGTGCATCTATTTTCAGAAGCAGTCTAACAATGCTAATTGCAATTCTGCAAGTTCTAAAGCCTTTTCTCACCTTCATTTTACCAAATCGCCACTGAGAAACAGCACTTGGAGGTCAATCTGACAGGTGTCAAAGCTGACTGCACTTCGCAGTGCAGTGCTACTTTGTTCTTGTATCCATGGATGTTATGCTTAATTGCCATTTGAATTCCCAACAGAACCCAGGATTTGAATCCTCGGATTCTTGTTGTCAGCTGGGATCGTTCCAGATGTATTCCTTGCAAGACAATTTCTGCTGAACTCACTCTGTCTTATTCAAAAAGGTTTTTTTTTTTCATATAATGTCAAATCTACCATCTGTAGGCCTATACTCTATGACCAAACAATTCTATTTCTCAGACAGTTTGAGGCTAATAAAATGACAATTCCTTGCAATTTTTCGCACAGTGCAAAGAAAACAAAGTTTTTGATGCACATATCTTCCGAAAACCAGCTTTATCGAACGATTAAGAAAGAATGCAGGCCTAAGGGAAATCACCTACAGAAATTTGCTCTGCTGATGGCCTTCTGATTGTCAGACTTTTCAATCTAGTCAATCTCTTATGAGTTATGACATTTAAAATAGTGAATTGTTTTGCCTGGAAAGATTTATTTTTCAATAAATAACAGAACTCTATGCAAGTAAGCTAACATGCACATATATATTGAAATAGACACATGAAATGCTGGTACGGCTTACTAATGTGGCTTCCAAAATCTATGCATATTTTGCCGACACATCTTTACGGCAAAAACAAACAGGTACTACAAACTTCTTGGAAGTCTTCTTGAATTTATAGCAAGTATGGCCCCATTCTGTGCCTGTGCATTCCTAATTATTTTAATTAATGTTTTTCCATCTGCCAGCGTGCAATGGCTTGAGCAAAATGACCAAGGTTTTCCTTTGCCTCACAATGAGATACTTTTAATTCATAACACAAAATAAATTGAATGTTCAAGCTTTTTGGCTGCCATTTTGGGACTTTTTACAAGATGTTATAATGTGACCTTTTTACAAAACATCCTATATCATTTTCTATACTTTAAGACAACCACGAGAATAATTTGTGTCCTAATCAAAATCTAAATTGTAGAAAGACGTCTTGCATTTTACAACAGTCAAAACTTTTCTCTCATACTTTCATGATTGATGGATGATTGGCGCTTTAGGCCCCTTATCTTTGCACCTCGTAGATAATTGGTAGAGGAGGATGACACAACAATGAGGCAAATGATGATTGAAACTGCTGTCCAATATAAGTTTAGATAACACTGCCAAAGCAAGTATCAAACCCTGGACCCAATGACTGGCAGCTTATACCTTATAGAAACAGTATTTGGAACAAAATGGCATGAATGTATGCTTTGGGTTACCATCTCTTTCACTACATCAACTCCCAACATTTTTCAATAATTCGCAAAACGTGCCTAAAATCAGGCCAATTTTTTGTTTTTTGGCAAGAAAATTAGCATTAATGTAGCAGATTTTTACATCTAATAAAAGATAAAAAATTCCATTTAATGTTATTTGCACAATTATGAGAGTTCCAGTTATCACAATTCCCATATAAGGCAGGAAAAGTTAAATACTGTTTAAAAAATCTCACTTCACTTGTTACTGCAGAATTTGTGATCTTATCTCAATTCCCATTGTGGCAGCCATCTTGAATGTTAAGTAGGTCAAAAAATCATTTTTCGTACCTTCGTGAAGCAACATTTGGAAAAACATGGCATGAGTTTCACTTTGTTGTAGTTCAGATTATCATCCATTTAGCAACATCAACTTCTGGACTTTTTTTCAAAACTTGCCACAAAAATTGGCATAAAATTGGCGAATTTGGCCTTTTTTACAAGAAATATGCATAAACTTAACAATTGCATACACCAAATGAAGACAAAAATGTTTGGTTGGTGTGACATTCCTAATTGCTAATGTTCAGGATGATAAATTTGTATTATACTGCCGGAAAAGTGAAAAAAGTTGAAAAGTCACACTTTTTCTATATTTATAGGCCTAAAATGCACCCAAGGGTGGTTCTAAAAGTAGAATTGACCTAAGAAATGAATTCCCCATACTCTAAAATACAGGAAACCATGATTTACTTGTTTTTCTATGATTTTTACAGACCGAGATAGACCAATTTCATCTTTTTGGTGGTCAAAGAAATAGATTTCCATTTTATCCCACGGGTCTGACAATTACCATTGTGGCAGCCATCTTGAATGTTAAGTAGGTCAAAAACTAATTTTTCGAACCTTCTTGAAACAACATTTGGAAAAATAAGGCAGGAGTTCCTCTTTGTTGTAGTTCAGGCTATCATCATTTAATTACATCAACTTCTGGGCTTTTTTTCAAAATTTGCCGTAAATTGGGCACAAAAATGACTGAATTTGGCCTTTTTGGCTAGAAAAATGCATAAATTTAACAAATTGCATACACCAAATGAAAGACGAAAATGTTTTGGTGGTGTGACATTCCTAATTGCTGATGTTCAGGATGCCAAATTTGTATTATACTGCCGGAAAAGTGAAAAAACTTTATAAAATCACACTTTTTCAGCATTTATAGGCCTAAAATGCACCCAAGGGTTGTTCTAAAAATAGAATTGACCTAAGAAATGAATTCCTCATACTCTAAAATACAGGAAACCATGCTTTGCTTGTTTTTCTATCTTTTTTACTGACAGAGATAGACCAATTTCATCTTTTTGGCGGTCAAAGAAATAGATTTCCATTTTGTCGCCATGGTTACATTAGAAATGCCACTCAAAACAACCCATAACAAAAAAACCCACGGGTCTGACACCACTTTCCATAAGTTAAAGAATCATACAACCAAATTGCATGGTCAGATTTTTTTTGTAGCCGCTGCTCGTTGCGTACCATAGCCTCAAAGTTTCAAAATTTAACATGTAATCCAATGGGACTTTTTGCCTAAGATTTTCAGCTACGTAAAACATCTATTTTTTAGAGTACCAGTTTGGCCCCTAAAAAATTTTTTTGGTCAAAATCAACCTTACCCCAACTTTTCAAACTATTCAAAGGGTCATTAAACCCAGTATCATTAAAATCTGAGTCGGGCCACGTAGACACTATATGGGACTTCCGCCTGGTTTTCTCAGACACAGCCAATTAATGATAATTACGTTTAAGCTGATTCTTGCATTATACACAAGAGGGCAACACCTGCAAGGTCTCTCCCACTTCACTTGCTCCCTTCCTTTCACCACTATTAGCACTTGCAGTTTAAAAGTGCCATGGCTATTCCATCTAACTCTGCAGCTAGCACGGGCTTATTGCCATAGAAATTAAAATGATAGAGTATATATACAATCATCTCAACTTATACTTAATCTCTGATCTTCTCATATCCCTGATCTTCTCATTTGCCATGTGTCTTTCTAAACCTACTACGAGACAACTCTACCCTTTTCAAGTCCATCTTACTATCTACATGTATCTCTCTATCTATGACATTGTCCTGTTACCTCCAATCTACGGGAAAATTACTAGTATACATTAATGAACAAGTAAGATAAAAGATGAAAACAAATTTATGTAAGAGATACGAAGATAGGTGTAAATGTGATAGATGTGTAAAACTATTATTTTGGCACTTCAGGATGAGACTATAAACCTTTAGAAGAGATCACAATTACATTGTAGGATAATCCCGGCAAATATGCAATAACCACCTTAGTCTAGCACCCTGGAAATTAAATATTGAAAACACTGAAAAACAGACTTCATGATTTCACGCAGTATCATGTCAACATAGGCAGATGATATTTTTTTATCTATAATTTCCAGCAGCTGATGGCATCTATCTGGTTTAATTGTCTATCTCACGAATTGCAGACCAACAGACCATTGAAGTTACCCATGCATGAAAAATAGCTTCTGCTCAATTTGACAAATTCCCAAATCTGTGAGAGAAAAAAAAACCCAATTAATTTGGATGATTGTGCAATTTAGAGTTTAATTTTGCGCAGATGTATAACATAAAGTCTAGAAGCAACTTTTTTCTTCATAATTCTGTGTAAACACAAATTCCACTTAATTGAAAGAGGGCCAGAGACAGAAATAAATCACAACTGGGAGGAAGAAAGAGAGTGGAATAAGACAGAAAGAAAGAAAAAAAAAGAAAGAAAGAAAGAAAGAAAGAAAAAAAATGAAAAAGAAAGGAACATAAAGAGAAAGAACTAATGAAAGAAGAAAGATGGAAAACATACTTTTTAATATAAATTAATACTAGGTCTATGACTATTAAGAGCATTAATTCAAGACTAATTCTACCATGGGCAAAGAACAACTTATTTTGGATCATAAACAGTGGCGGATCCAGACAGGGTCATCTAGGGGGGGCCCGGGCGTGTTTCGGCATTCGCGGGCCCGCGTCGCGGCGCATTTTCTTCAAAATGCTATTATCAATCTCAGTGGTCTAGGGGGGGCCCGTGCCCCCTAGGCCCCCCCCCCCCTGTATCCGCCACTGCATAAAGATCAAAAGAGCTAATGCCCATAGCCTCACATAATAGGCTTACGTACTAGCAGCCTACAGTGGCCTACATAATGTGCTCTATGAAATAAACACACACAAGGTATAGCCTATTTAATTAGTCTGAAAGTTTCCTTTTAAGTTATCAACAAAACTAAACAATTTAATGCTGAATTATCTGTGAAAATCTAATGTCATTTTTTTTTCAAACTTGTCATGCCTGACCGAGCAATCTACATAAGTAGCAAATGTACTGCTATTGTAACACTGAATAGCTGATGTTCGAAGTCGCAACTGTTGAATGCTGGCCCACTTTCTATTCTCAGGCCTACAATAAAAGACAAATCTGTATGTGTGAAGTAAAAATTCATACAATATCAAAATATAACTTAGGCAGATTCATGGAATAATTTTAGATGGTAGCATAATATACAAAATTAAACGATAGGATTTTTTAAAAGAATAATTATATTTCCTGATTGAAAAATGCAGTCTAAATATGGAATTTTAAAATCATGACAGACAAAATTTACTTTTTGCATAAAAAAGTAACTCGGGAAAAAAAAAAAGTTCGATGATTTACTGGATATAGATAACTCACAATAAAATGAGTAGGCCTAAATATTCTTGGTTTTGCTTCATCAGTATAATTGCAAAAAGTTTGAAACTTCAAAACCACTTTTGATGATTTTCATCAACGGAATCTGGTCCACGAACAATTTCCTATTAGCAAATAATATAAAGAACAAGACTAACAGTAAGTCATTTTCTCGATGTTTTCTGAAGCATGTCCTAGACAGTTACAATTAGCTAAAACTTCTTTACAATTCGTTATGTTATAACTTCACTGTTCTCATTATTTTTATGTTACACCAAATTAAGTTTGCCTATTTGGGATTGATTCCAAACATGTGAATATGTGTACAAAAGGTTACCTTAATTATGTATAGAAGATCAAATTTAAGATTTTAATTAAGTCCAGTCATTGTGAGAATTATTGAGTGAAAAATAACAAATTGTTATTATATATTACCGCTTCTATTACCTCCAATTGAATATCATCAAATGTATTTACCGTACCATGCATCTATGAATGGTTAATTTTTCATATTATACATTTTAGGAATGAAAAATAGACTATTTAATACTGTTTTATTATGCCAGAAAAAAAAAAAATTGTGTATGAAAATCATAGTTGTATGTATGGTACTCATGCATTATGTATTTTATTTTATTTTTTAGAATTTGGAATGTTAGATGTATGACTGGATACTTATTATGATAAGATAATAACTTACAAATATTCAAATAGTGTAAATTCTTAACTTTGATGAGATATTATTTATTTTTGAAATTGTTTTTATTTATTTGTAATCTATGTCAGGGGGTGCATTCACCTTCGGGTTATAGTATATATACTCGAATGCATCCCCTTTTCACACCACTTTGTAGTTTAACATTGTAATGAAATATGTTTATACTTGAAAATTAATGTACTAGGTGTGGGAAAATAAAATAAATCTAAAATCTAAATCCTAAGTTTATAGATTACTAAAGATAAAATTGTCTAAATTAATAGCTTAAAAGGAAAAAATTATTAGCAAACGTTGACTTATGCCACATTGCCCCAACCATACACTGCCCTTTCTTGAAAATGTCAATCCCAAAAAATAAAGAATTTCTGTAGTAGATAGAGTGGGTCGGGGCAAGAAGCCCGGGTTAGGTGAGAGGCCCCCCCAGGTTTATATCTAAACTTACATTTTTGGTGCTTTTTCTTATTGATAGGATTGAAGCCAGAGGCTTTTTAGGTGACGTCACCAATTTTCAGGGCAAACAGCACCAAACCATAGTAGTAATTAAAGAAACAAAAAAAGTGCATGGTTTATGTAACTTTGATTAATTCTTTGAAAGTGGTTGACAGAAATAACTTTGGAAATATTTAAAAGTATAATAGATATCTGCATTGCTTCACTTTATGACCATCAGATAAATATGATTTGGATCATGTTTTTTGCATTTTAGCTCAAAATATAGAGGTAAAATTAAAATATGTGGGTTTGGGGCGAGAGGCCCCACATGGTATGGGGCATGAGGCCCCCTTCACTGAGGCCGCGAAGCTGCTTCAGGAACCACTTAATTATGTTTACTCTACCTTAAATCTTGATTGAATAGCTAATTGAAATGGAAAAGAATTTTCGCGAAATTGAAACAGGACAAAAAATATAAAAAAATTAATGTATGAACAGAAAAATTCTGAAATTCAGAAAAAGTGAATAGAATGTCTTAAAAATGATAGAAGAACCCCAAGAAATAATTTTCAAGCTGAATGCGTTCGCAAAAAAAATTGCCATAGGATTATAATAGGGGGGCTTCTTGCCCGATGGGTGGGGTAAGAAGGCCATTTTAAATTTTTTACAAAAAGGGCCGTTACTCCTTTATTAAAATTGGTAGACATTTGTTTCACTAGTTATAAGTAGAGTCAAGTGATCCCTTCCTGACAGCATAAGCATTCAAATAATCGACCACAAAAAGAAGGTCAAATCGCACCTCGAAGTTAAGGGGGGCTGCATGCCCCGCGCTACTCTATGTCAATTATACTTTGATTGACAGATTATAGTTTTTTTTATTGATTTAAGTTGACTAATCCCCCTTCTTAAAAGTTTCATTCGATTTGTGCATTTTCTTTTCTCTATGTTTGATCTAGAATTTGGAAAAATGCCACCCTGTTTGGGTTGAATGTTTGAATTCAATGTTTGATTAACTTGTGGTGGCATTGATCCAATGACAAATATTTGGTTGAATTAATTTCAAGTGATGCCATTAGGAAAAGATAGAATAGTTAAAGTTTGAATTTAAAAAACAAAAAGAAGTATAGAACCTGTATGGAATAAAATTAGCATAAATTAGCATAATTTGAAATTGTCACTTCAACAAATCCGTTTTATAATATAGATTATAAACATTTTGAAATGGTACTAGATCGCCATATTTCCAATAAAATGTTCTTATATTTTGCATGATTTAAAGTGTCAATTTTGCCAAGATGTAATTCCATAAATATAAACTAGAATCTGTTGATTGCATGATGACTAAACCCATGGGCCACAGGAAGCATACCAAAAAAGAAAATGTGTTCATTCCTATATTTGGCAGAAAAAACAAAAAAATATAAATATGAAAATATTTTTAAATACTTAATTTAAGGTCTCTTCTTATAAATTGTACTTAAAGTTGTTTTTTTCTGTCAATGTAAGCCAATATCTAATTATCCTTTAAAATTTTATTTTTCAGGCTGTCAAGCATCCAGCATTGTAATCACAACAAACAAAGAAGGATTGACAATACCATGTGACCTGGAAGTATCACATGATCATCACGTCATTTGGTCACATGGTTACCATTCACCAATCACGCTGATTCCAGGAGTTCTAGAAGTGTATTCTAACCATTCATTGGCAGTTTTACCATTCGAAGACAATGCTTACAATAGAACAATTCATGATGCCACATATCGTTGCTTGGCAACCAATACAAGTGGAACAATCGTCAGCAGAAGTACTCACATACGAGCAGGTAAGGGAGATTGATTCAACTTCAATATGTCAGAAATCTTTCTTGAGTTTTTTCATGTCAGTTTTATGTGCCTATACATTTCGTTCTAGTAAGTATCAGGTCTTCTTTCATGATTACCAAAGGGCATTTCTTGTGAATTTTGAAGGAGGGCTCAGCGCAAGTGGAGAGCCGATATATGTACCAATTATTGAATTAGCTACAGCGACTATGCCACAAACAGAATGCTCGGATATACATGTGTGGTTCCATGTGCGGGCCCATGCACTCTACAGAGTACCGCTACCTTGTTAAATATGAGATTCATTGCAAGGTTAAATAGGAAATTTGTTAACTTTTATTTTTATTTTTACATTCCTATATCAAAACCAGAACATAGCTGTTTCTGATATTTTTATTAATACCAAAACACTTCTGTAAAATCTCCTTGGGCTAAATTTTGTCTTAAATGCCAAGATATCACATGATGCAGAAGACCTGTCACATGACATGATTGATGACCTGCTCTGAGGAAGTTCCATTATGACGTCATTATCCCAGCATTCAAAGTCACTGAAGCAGAAGATATGGCCCAATGAAAAGAAAGATTTATAGGTCACCCAGGGGCTTGTGACCCAGTTTTTTGCCTCATTATGACCTAATTCTTTGTGACCTTCTTCTGATGACCTGGTTTTATCAATTATCTAAGATCTGTAATTAGTGTTAAGGGATAATTAGTCAGGGCTCCTTTAATTGGGAGGTTTTAATGATGCTTAAAGATGTCCTTTAACCAAACATGCTCTTTAATTAGAGCAAATTTCCCTTTTTAACTAGGCCTTTCTGAGAAGATTTTTTACTACTTCTGAAGTTCTCATTTTAATTTGCTTCATAAAATATATATTTGCAATATATAATAAATAAATGGGCCTCTCAATGCCTATGGAAATGTGAGATAGAACAGTAAAGCCTATGAAAGCCATCACTAATTGTGCTTTCAAACAAAGTTTGCAAAGCTGGTAAGAAACTTCATTAGGGCCAAGGCAAATTATTAAAAAAAGGTAATCAGAAAAAAAAAGTAAGTTTAGGTCCACTCTATTTGCTTTAAAAATATCTTGCCTTTAACTTTTTTATTCAATCTCTTTTGGTCTTCATAAAATTGCCTGAAACTACGGACATGACTGCGACTAGCAATTTGATACGATGCACAATTTTACAGTGATGCTAAATTGCTCTCCTTAATAATTTCCGTGCACTCATTTATCAGAGTAAAGAAAATTAAGAAAACTAAAGTACTAAACTACATGGATTTATTATAGGCCCCAAGAAAGAAGGGCCTAAAATAGAAGGGGCCCATTCACCTGTGTAATCTTTTTCTGAGACTTCCTGTATCCCACAATGCACTTCACCATTAGACATTAAGCTGAGTAGCTGTGAGTGTCGTAAAATTGCTCCTATGAATGATTACAGCATGTAGTAAAAGTGAGGCTTTCAGGCAGCTACAATGGCCTACATGATGGCAGACAAACATGTCTAATGGACAGCAGGACCGGGCTGACAAGATGCGCAGAAAAAAAAAGCTAAATAAACAAGCACAAAAAAGCAATAAAGACAAACACTAAAATGAAATGAAAAATAAATTTGAAAAAAGAAAAAAACAAGAATGCATTGTGACATTGTGTTCATAAAATTTCAGGGGCTAAGTGGGCATCGATTTAAAACTCGAAAAAGCGTGAAGCTATTTCGACAGATCGATTTAGTAAAGATTTTAAGTTGCTATTATTCATCAGTCAATCAAATAAAAATTTGAAATATTTTAGCACCCTGAAAAAAGTCAAAATGCTCAGTGTTTTTGTACTAATTTTTCAGCTTTAACTTGCAATATTCTTCTTTTATTGTGACAATTGTTATCAGTGGAGATTTTTGGTAGCTTAAAATGTAAGTGGCATGATAAGGCTGTCTTTCTGGGGGAGGGGGCATTCTCTCCTTGGGGTGCAATAATCATTAATATTCGGGGGTCTCAAGACGTATGATACGGAGGACCACTGTGTTAAAAATACTATAATTCATAATGGGTTTAATTTCATTATTTTATATATTTTTTTGCAGTTTTAATCAGCGCTTACGAGAGATTCAACTTACGAGTGAATGATGTCTTTGTATCGAAGAACAACACCGCTGTCTTGAAGTGTGAAGTGAATCCGTATTACGTGAGGGATTACGTGAAGGTCACATCATGGAAGAAAAATGGGAGACTGATTGAAAGAGGTAAAATACATTTATCTTCGTAAAAAAAAACTAATAATTAGGTCAATTTAACCTCTGACTGATTTTTATTGAAAAGACAATTATAAAGTTGACCACCGTTGAAGGTAATTTTTAAATTAGCTCTCATTTGTGGACCAGAAAGCACAATTTTAATTTGGAAAGGAGTGTTCTTGAGCACTTTGCTTTTCTACTAGAATATCAAGAAATAAAGCTAACATAAAGCCAAACGAACCCAACATCACTAAAGCTACAATTACCCATATCAGGTTATCACACTCAACTGATATGTACAATTTCTATTCTTATTTTTCAAGGTGATAGAAAAATTCAATTGCGATCTGGAGAATTACAAATCAACCAAGTAACAGAAGAAGATGGCTACCATTCGTATCGCTGCGAGGCTCAAAATACTTTAACGAAAGATGTTGTCATTAGCGATCCTGCTTCTATCGTCATAATAGGCAAGTAGATTACTAATTCTTACTTTAGTATTCAATTTGAAATTGTATGCATCCAGTGAGAATTAATGTTGTTTTAAAGGCAATTGGAATACATACAAAAATTTAGATAAAGCCCTGAATGAATAGGGAATGTGCCAGACTCACAGTCTGGTCATCATTCATCATCACACGGTGGTCACCAACACTGGAGAATGCTACAGCATTGGAACCTTCAGCAATGTTCCCCTGGTCTCTGCCCATGGGGCATAGGCACCATTCTATGGCTGCCCTGAGCTGTATCATTGTGCGATGATTGTGGAAGGCTCACCACTATATAAATATACATCTATCACATTTGTTCTCGATTCAAAAACTTCATCCATGTTTCAGATGCCGTCAACTCCATCCCAAACTTTGTGACGGAACCAATGAACATTCAAATTTCGGCGGGAAAAATTGCGGAACTTCCTTGCGTAGCAAGTGGCGCACCCTCACCAACTTATTTCTGGCAGAAAGTGTCGTCACAATCATCTGTTGCCATGGAAACAGAAGGAAATCCAAGAGTCATCAAAAAAGGAGGGAATCTCATCATCAATAATACTGCTGTTGATGACAGTGGAATTTACAAATGTATCGCAATGAATGAAATGGGACAAACGAGCGTTACTCACAAATTGGTGGTTTCTGGTAAGTATTTTAATAACCAAATTCCTTAAAATGAAAGCATCATATGTTAGGTCTGAGAAATTTCATGAAAATCAAATGGTAACTTTAAAGTTAGATGACATTATCTTGGTTATTGTAAAAGCAGCAAATTTAATTTATCAATAATTGCAATAAAGAAAGCGGCAAATTTTAATGTTATTTCATTATCTGGGGCGACAAAAAGGAAGATGTATAGGCCTACCTCCAAAAGTCCAATTCAGGGAATCTTACCAAAATATTTGTTATAATCTTTAGATTTATTTATATCTGATCTTTTCAGCCCCTTTGTCTGCTACGATTTCACCTCAATCCCAAAAAGTTGACGTGGGAAACACCGCTACATTCGAATGCAAAACTTCTGGCCACCCAGTAGACAAGGTCACATGGTTGAAAGATGGTTTCGCATTGGCCAACAGCACACAGATAATCGTGACATCATCACTTTTGACTGTGCAAAATGTGCAAAGGCATGATAAAGGAATTTACCAATGTTTGGTGGAAAATGATTTTGACAATAACCAGGGTGCTGCAGTGCTAAACATAGGAGGTAAGATATTTTTTTCCAAAGAGATAAATTATATATAACTTAGATAATAATTATTGGTGAATACAGTTTTATCAAGTCCAGTACTGGCAAATACAGTATTTGTGGCCATTTAACTTCTGTCGAGTACAGTCAAGTACAGTTCTGTCAAGTACACTTCGACTTAGTACATTTCTACCAAGTGCATAATCTTTCAATTAAACTTCTATTAACTATATAAACTATATTGCACTAAAATTGTACAATTCTACTAAGTACAGTTTTGCCAAGTGCAGTTCTACCAAGTACAGTTCTTTCAAGTGCTTTTCTTCCCAATACAGTTCTTCCAAGTACAGTTCTGACATATGTTTGTACATTTCTGCTAAGTAAATTGAACAGCTGCCAAGTACAATTATATCAGGTACTGTTCCAAGTACATTTCTGCCAATCACAAATCTGCCAAGTATGGATCTGACAAGAACTGTTCTTCTAAGTACAGAACTAGTAGTTTGTTCTGGTAAATTGGACAAACTTGATGAAGTTGATGTTTTTTCTGATTCCAAATGCAAATTTCTTGATATAATTTTTTTCAGCCTCCAAACCAGTATTCTACTCCTACTTTGAGGCAGACATAACCCATCCAGGGAATGACGTCACTCTCCATTGTGGAGTCACTGGGAATCCCCTCCCTGTGGTCACGTGGGAGTTGGATGGGGCTCCCCTGCCTCTGAAGGACAACATTAAAGTCTCCACTAACTACACTTCTGAAGGTTAGTTTATTTTTAATAATTCAAATAGGTCATACAAAAAAAAATCCATAGCTTCTAAGCCTTCCATAATTTGTTGAAATCATAATAGCAAATGACATTGTATACCAAATTATCAAATCTCAATACCAGCACATCTAAAATCTATACAATATGAGCTGTGTATAATAATAGATGCATTCACTTGTCAGGGTTGGCAATCCGGGGGAAAGTTGGCATGCAATTTTAACCCACTTAATGCAAGAAATGCCAACTTTTCTCACTTTCACAGGTTTCTTTGGCAAATTTGCCACCTGTGACAGTGAGGAAAGTTGGCATTTTTGCCATTAAGTGGGTTAAATTAGGTCGCCAACTTCCCCCCCCCCCCGATTGCCCAGTTTACCCCATTTTACGTTAATGGAGTAAAATACAACTTAGTTCTTAGTTAGGTGTATGCGGTCTCATAAGCTTATAAAATAAGCAAGGACCACTGTATTTGCAAATGACTTTTTTTCTTAAATTTTACCCCATTTTCATTGATCAGGTGACGTCATGGCCATTGTGCAGATAGACAATGTCACAGCCGAGGATTCTGGGAATTTCCGTTGCACGGCAGTAAATTCGGTCGGAACTGCATCGCATCTTGCTAAATTATTGGTTCATGGTGAGTACCAATTATTCTATGTAATTCCAACTTTTCTCAAATAATTTGAGAGGTGGTCCAAATTTAGGCCTATTCATTTTCTACAAGAGGATTGGACTTAATTTATGCCATGAAAGAATAGGCCCATGCTGAGGGTTTGCTGCTTTGCAGACTATGTTATGCAATTTTTATCTTCCTCGTGTTGCAACTGAAGTCTTGTGTATGCCAGGACTATAAAAATTGGACTCAGGGAGCATAATGCCTATTTTATTATTCTGTTGTAGAATATAGGCCCAATACAGCTCTGGGATATACCAGAAGCCTTGCAAATTGTCCAAACTGTAGGTCTGTCATGTAAAATTTCTTCATAGCAGCTCAATAAAACGTAGGCTCTACACGATATGAATAAAGATATGATAGTTCTATTATTTACTCTGAATTCCAGTAGTAGGAGTCTCAGAAATTTAATTCAGAGACTTCTAAAAGAATATTTTTGGCCTTTCAAGCTTGCCATGTGTGACCATGTTCCCTACAACTGTAGCATTTGCATGGCCCTGATACCACTCTGCTTTACAACTTCAGCCGCAGCAATGCTAACTTTTTTGCACATTGGTCATTACTAGCATAGTACCCGCGAGAATTCGGATGGAGGGAGTAAGAATAGCAGTGAGAGAGTGGCAGTGGCCCCTCCCTGGCTCCCTCCCTTCATTGGAGTCCAGGGAAAACAGAAGAACCACCAGTACATTAGAGAAGCTTGGTAGTCGTGCATTAATGACTGATAAGTGCAGCGGTATAATATGACCAGTTTGAGAAACCACAACCACTTATGGTTGTTGTAGGACGTGAAATAGTGTTGCTTGCAAATGTTTAGTTGTGGGCATTGAGTAGTTTGGGAGGAGTAGCATAAAGCATTCATGAATTAAGGGTATGATGAAGGTCTTTTTAGCCTTATGTTTCTCATAGATTTATAAGGCTATTGTCAAGGTTTTAGAATGGCAAATACACACAGATATGCCAATAGCTAATGATAATCAACTAGTCTAGTGAAGGACCATCCAATACCAAAACTAAATACCAGCAGGACGGTACTTTCTATAATTACACTACCAGTTTATAAACAAAAGAGGAATGAAGTCAAATTAAGTAGGCCTAGCTTTCTTTAAAATTAAGTTTCAGAGACAGGCTGGCTTGTGATTTTTGAAAAGTTTCCCCATTTCATGCTTTTAAATTCACTCAGGTAAAAAAGTGAGTTTGACACATGGCGAAAAAAAAAAAGTTTTAAAAAGCTTATCAAGTGAAATGTGACCCTATCTGCAGGAAGTTGTTTTTAACAAGCTCATAAAGTTGCGTCAAAGTGCACGTGCTGGTCATGTGACCAGTGACGTCATAACCACTGAATCATGGGAACGTTCTGTGAGTTGTCACGTGACCATCCAGGGCATCTTAAATCCCTGGAGGAATAAGGGTCGTCTGCTGTTAAATCTTTTAATGTCAAACATGTTTTTTAAATCAATTACATGTTATCATAGCTTTGGTTGAGATCATGGTTTGTGTCATGTGGAATTTTAATCGAGACTCATGATATAAATGATTGACACAGGCCTACTAATTGAGAGACTTCAACTTCTTTCAACATTGGCCTATATGATGACTAAATTGGAAGACATGTAAAACTGATCTAGCTCCTCAAATTATTAAAATAACACACAATTTATGTAATTTATTGTAAGGTTTACTTAATGAGTAACATTTTGCCCGTATGAACAATTATCATTATGCGAAGGTATGAACAATTATTACTGACTAGCAATATGCAGTATGCATTTAAACAAAACCACAGCACTGTGATGTGCACGTTGGTATTAAAAGAGGTGGTAAAACACTATGCTAATCATAATACTGATGTATACTCATGTTATGTAGATGCCTCTGTTCTATTTCCTTGCTGATGTCAGTGATGACAATAACCCAAGTTCATTGTGAAGAAGTTTATTCCATGCATTATATTGCAGATCGACATCTTGGACTGTTTTCATCATTTCTAACTCACCACCAAAACACCAGGTGGCGCAAAAGTATAATATGTAATTTAACACTAGAGGGCAAACACTAATAAAGTTTATCACATTAATGCAACATGCCCATCTTTAAGATAGTTTTAGAACTAGTCAAATTTGTAATTTGAACATCAGATAATAAAATTTTTTTTTTTTTTTTAAAAACTACGTGAACTAAAAATAAACCATTGAATAACAAATTTTTATGAAATAACATATTCACTGAGAGAACATCAGATAGTGATTAATGATATGTGGCTATAGGAAGAATTGAGTCATAACTACAACACAAAATGCATGACAACAATTAAAATTTTAACTACTTAACTAAAATTGATTATAGGCCGACCTAGTCATTAATAGGTTCATACATAGAGTTATTCATGTCCCAGGAAACAATCATCCATTACAATTTACAACAATCAACTTCATATAATGAGTACATATATATTCACAAATATACAAAATGTCAAATTCCAGAGTCACTCATAATACATGAAGTCTGGTTGCCTTGTTGGGCGTATTGCACGCCCCGAACGAGAGGTTGTAGTTGCCTGGCTGTCACGAACAGCACTTGCACCTGAGGGAGTCTGGGCCACTGGAGGAAGTGGGGCAATTGCTGGCGAGTTTGACGTCACAGGAGGAAGATTATTCCTGATTGGAGAGTGACATGTAGCATGAGGGGACGATGGAGAGGCGACAATTTGGGGATCATGAACACAAGACTCAGCTGGGGCATCAAGATAATGGGGGGACACATTTGCACTTTCTGGAACAGGGAGCACTCTCGGTTTTAAATCATGGATGTTGCGCCTGAGCAACTTATCATTCTCATTAACGATCCAGTACGATTCAGGTGTTTGATCTGTGTGTCGAATGTGTCCGGGCTTCCATGTTGTTGAGCTGTCCTCTGTAAACCAAACTGGCTGGTCCGCCGAGTAACTAGCCGTGACCCCTTTTTGGTTGGGCCTAAGGTGCATAGCTCTTTTCTCCATTAGTAATGTCTTCTCTTCATCAGTAATTTTGGACGGAGTCATTGCCATGGTCAATCGAGTGTTAATGGGTCTGGCAAAGAATAATTCTGACGGAGATGGAAGAACCTCATTTATTGGAGTATCCAGATATGCAATAATTGCTCTTGTTATTTTGATATTGGTCTTGCATTTCTTAAGGATTTTCTTTATAGTGGAAATTGACTTTTCTGCTCGGCCATTGCTTTGATGATAATGAGGACTTGAAGTAACATGCCCTATGTCTAAATTTGCACAGAAATCCCGAAACTCCTGAGATTTAAAGCAAGGACCATTATCCGACAAGATCTTTTCCGGTAGACCAAATTTCCGAACCAGATTATGCAGCACTTTCACCACTCCTGCGGTGGTAGCATTCTCCAACGGATCATAAGTAAGAAATCCAGAGAAAAAGTCCACAGTGACAAGAGCATATTTGCCAGAAATCTCCATTAAGTCCATCCCAAGCACTTCCATCGGTCGCATTGCCGAAATTTGTCTGACCGGAGAACGAGGTTGTTTATCACCATAGATCTGGCAGTCCTCACATTCTTGAATGGTTTTGGTGACATCATTTTGCATATTTGGCCAATAAACCGTTCGGCGAGCCCGTTGAAGGGTAGAGGTTAGTCCCTGATGAGCATCGTGGAGGCGGTCGAGCGTCTCCGATCGCTGAATTGTAGGTATGACTATCCGATTGCCTTTCATCACCAGCCCATCTAGAACTGCCAGTTCATCCCGGAAGCACCAAAAAGGATGTAGAGCCGACGGCAAGTCCTGGACACTATTTGGCCATCCCTGAGTGATGTACGTCATTAATGACATTAAAACAGGATCACTCCCAGTGTCCCGTTGAAGTGATTGAAGACGTGTAGGGGCCACTTTAAGGACTTGGGCAATACTAATGTCTAGACCTGGAACAGCAGCACCTCTTCCTGGTGTGACAAGGCGAGAAAGAGTGTCAGCGAGTAGCACACTCTTCGCCCCAACATATTTCACATGAAGATCATATTGAGACAGGCGTAGAAGCATCCGCTGTAGCCTAGCGGGCGCCAAGCTAATGGGTTTGAGAAAGATTAACTCCAAAGGCCTGTGATCAGTGTGAATGGTAATGGGACGCCCAAATGTGTAATTATGCAGTTTTTCACATGCAAATAAAACTGCTAAGAGTTCTCGCTCTATGTTTGAGTAGTTCATTTCTGCTTGAGTGAGAGCCTTGCTGAGAAAACGAACTGGTTTTCCATGTTGCATGAGCACCACTCCTAGGCCTTTCAGAGAGGCATCAGTCTCAATTATTGCCGGGTCATTAGGATTGTAATGTATCAGCTCAGTGGCTGCAACGATAGACTCTTTGATGCTATCAAATTCTTTCTGCATGTCACTTGTCCAAATGAAATGTGAATCACGTTTCAGCAAGCTTCTCATCAAATGAGTCTTTTTACTAAGATTAGGAATGAACGTAGACATGAAATTTACTGTCCCTAATAGGCTCTGCAACTCCTGTTTGTCCACAGGTGCCGAAAGATTAGCTATGCCCTTAACCTTCTTTGGACATGGGCTAACCCCAGAAGGAGAAATAATCCGACCAAAGTATTCAATCTCTTGTTTTTTGATGCAACATTTATCAGGATTGAATTTCAGACCCGCTTTATGGGCCCTCTCGACAGTCTCCAGAAGATGAATGTCATGCCTTTCTTCAGTGGAACCTTGTACTTTCACATCATCAGCGCAGGGGAAAGTGCCTGGGATACCCGATAGAACACGATCCATGTGTTCACAAAATACTTCTGAAGAGATGGATAGTCCAAAAGGAAGTCGCTGGAAACAGTATTTCTTAAATGGGGTATTGAACGCAGTTAACAATTGACTATCCTCGTCTAACTGTTTGGTCCAGTAACCGCTCTTGGCATCAAGCGTTGAAAAGTAAAGCCCATTTCGAAAGCTATGTTGGGCATCCTCCCAAGAGGCAGTGTAATGAATATTTCGAATTAGATATTTGTTGAGATTGCGTGGATCTAAACACAGGCGAAGTGTGCCATTCTTCTTGACGACAGTCACAAGATTATGTACCCAATCTGTTGTCTCAGGGCAAGCTCTGATAATACCCTCTGCTTCCATCTTATCTAGTTCTTCCTTGAGGCGAGGCATCAAACTTTGCGGAACGGCACGAGGGGGCAATTGAGTTGGTTTAGCCTCAGGCGAAACTTTAAGGCTGACTAACCCATCAAACAGTCCAACTTTTCCATCAAAAGTCTCAGGAAATATTTGTTTCAGATCTTGCATGGGGTCTCCTGTCTTGCGACCAAGAGGCAAGTGTCCCCTCCATTTTTCACGTAAGGCTTGATAATCAGCTTGAGATTCATCTGTGATGTGCACAGCCTCGATCCGATCCGGGATCACAGTCACACTTTGCTGAACACAAACTGGAGCAAGGGACACAAGTTCAAATTTCTCACAAAACTCGAGGCCAAGAATAAATGCACAGTCACATTCCGTCACATAGAACTTTGTTCTTGCACGTACTCCATTGCACGACACTTCCACTTCCAAAGTTCCACAATTCTTGAGATCAGCTCCTGAGATTCCTTTAATGATGGCCTTACTTGGCTTGAGATGCTTTCTAGATAAGCCAATTGATGATAGTAAGGTGATAGGCATACAAGACACCATGGCTCCAGTGTCCACTTTGCCCTTTACAGTCCAAGGAGAGCGAGACTGGGTGTGAAACACAACTGGGGCAAAAGCTTCACGATGCTTTTGATTTTTTAGCGCATGAACAGATATTGCACCGAGATCACAATAATCTTCATAGTCACTCTCGTGATCGGAATGAACATCGACAGCATGTTGTCGCTTGGACTTCGATCGCACTGACTGTTTATCTTGATCCTTCTTTCTCAAACATGCTCTCTCGAAATGTCCATATTTCTTGCAAAATGTGCAACGGGCACTCTTGGCTGGGCAATTTTCTCGAGAATGTGATTCACCACTGCACCATACACATGAAGTATTGTTGTCCCCTTTTGACCGAAACCTTTCAGGAGCAGATCTGGATGTTTTCGTTCGCGCTCCCTGTTTTTGTGAACGTTTCGTGGGGTCGTACGTGTACGAGGCATCAACCTGATCAGCAGCACTTGTGTTGAGACTTGATAGTTTCTTCATTGTAACATCAACAGATTCATACCGCCGCATAACTTCGAGACAATCCTTTACAGTAGCCTCTTTGTCCTTTGCCATGAGCTCCCGCTTGCACTTTTCTTGAACACAACCATGGATCAACTTGTCCACAAGTAGAAATTGGGTGCCGTCTGGGAATTCAGCAAGGTTATACAAGTCAATAAGTCTGGCAAAGTACGCAGTTGTGTTCTCACCATTGTGTTGTGTGATTTTATAGTAGTCTTCTCTGGCCTCCCGAAAGAAAGTGGAGTGCGTTAGACAAGCAGCTAGTTGATCCAATAACTCAGCTGGAGTTTTGGGTTTTCTGGTTACGTCTTCGGCAATTCGGGCAGCAATTAATGTCTCAGCATCAGCACCTCCCCAGATGAAAATTAGATTCATTTTCACCTCATCCGTGCGATCAGCTAGAGGTCCGTTGATGATCCTTTCAACTTCCTTGCGCCATCTACGGAATTCAGAATATGCCGTACTGGAATTCCAGTCCACCTTGGTGAGGGGAGAGTACTGAGTATCCACTGCTTGAGCCATGATCTAGGATATTAAAAAACGATCGAAAGTTTACATCCACGTGCGTTTGCAGTAGTCAGTCAGACTGCCCAGAGTTGCCAAGAGTCGAGAGTCAATCACCATGTTTAGAACTCCACAAGCTCCATCCAGAACTAATCCACACGTGCGGGGTCACCATGTTCTATTTCCTTGCTGATGTCAGTGATGACAATAACCCAAGTTCATTGTGAAGAAGTTTATTCCATGCATTATATTGCAGATCGACATCTTGGACTGTTTTCATCATTTCTAACTCACCACCAAAACACCAGGTGGCGCAAAAGTATAATATGTAATTTAACACTAGAGGGCAAACACTAATAAAGTTTATCACATTAATGCAACACCTCTAAGGCTTTTGATAGAGTGAGGTATGACAAGCTTTTTACTCTGCTGATGGAGAGAGGAATGCCACCTATTATAGTGAGGTCTCTGTTGGATTTGTATACAAATCAACTTATGAGGACAAGGTGGAGAGGTCAGTTGTCTGAAACATTTAGTACAACTAATGGTATTAGGCAGGGCGGTGTGATATCACCGGTATTGTTTTGCATATACATTGATGAGTTGTTATTAAGATTGGCTGATGAAGGTTCTGGATGTTGGGTCGGGAAGCACTTTTTTGGTGCATTAGGTTATGCTGATGACCTCACCTTGTTATCTCCAAGTGTTACAGGCTTAAGAACAATGCTTCAGATTTGTCAAAAGTTTGCTGAAGAATATAATGTCAAGTATCATGGAGATAAAACTGTTTGTATGATATTTAGCAAAAAAGATATAGAAAAACCTGTTGTCGAATTATGTGGTATAAAACTGAAATGGGTTCAATCTGTAAAGCATCTGGGTACATATTTAGACTCCAATATGTCTGAGATCACTGAAATATTTAAGAAAAAACATGATCTTGTTCAAAGAGTAAACTATATTGTGTCCACATTAGGTAATTGTAGTGATGAAATTGTTAGAACTGTGTTTAATTCGAAATGTGCCCACTTTTATGGCTGTCAGAGCTGGAACTTATCAGATCGGTGTGTAAAAGATTTTCAAGTAATGTGGAAGATGTTCAAGTAATGTGTAAGAAGAATTCTTATATTGCCTTATTGTACGCACACTAAACTACTGCCAATTTTGATTAATACATTGAGTGCATATGACCAAATACAGATTAGAATTGTCAAAATAATACAATCAATGTTAGTTTCTAAAAATGCCAAAATAAAATATTTGGCTGAGTTAAGTGTAAGAAAAGCTAATTCTACAATCGCTGCTAACATCCAGGTAGTCTGTAGAAATGTTAACTGTGATATCAAAACTGATCGGTTTTAATTAAAGAGAAATTTTATTTTAAACAGAAAGAATGAGATATATTGTGTGCAAATCAGATTCTAGAAATCAGACATAATGTAATACCTGGTTTTAATGATGAAGAACTGTCTACTATTTTAACGTTTTTATGTACTAACTAAATTGTTTTTACATGTTTATGTACCCTCTTTATTTTTATCAATACTACACTGTATACCAAATTGTATTTGTGTATGAAATAAATACTTTATATATATATATATATATTCATGGTTTATAATACCTTTTAGAGTGAGTAAGTTTGTGTTTTACGCCCCATCAGCACCGGTGTGGGTTATTAGCTCTAGACAAGATACGTTTTAGAGAGATATATTAAAGGGTTTATAATTCTGCCTAGCCAAATAATTATTTCAGCCTAATTCTAGTTTAAAGGTCTTTGGCTAAATATTTGATTTTTAACATGTCCAAATCTTTTCAGTTAAAGTTAAGTTAAAAGGAATACAAATAGTATTCAACAATATATTTAATTTGTCTCTAATAGAATTTTAGATATTTGACTAGTAAAATTAAATATCCTAGTAACCAATTTTTTTTCTGTCGCTCTGGGCCCCCTCAATTTCAATTTATAGACTGTTTTTGCAATTTTCACAAGCTTTCAAATCCAAAAGAGCTTGTTTAAACAAGACTCTAAACTTTATTAAAATTTCATTTGAGAAGTTAAACAGCCATTTAAGAAACATGACCCTTCAGTCAATAAACAGGGGTAACAATCTTGAGGAGTTTGGGAACTGGGTCATATTTATTTACGTTATAAGGAAATTGGAAATAGGGGAACCCCTGGGAACGTATGGCCCTTAATTGGACGCTGCTTACCTTGCGTAATGTTACGTAATGACCCAGTTAAGGCTCCTTAAAAAGGCATCTTGAAAGTTTTGAGTGTTTCTGTGCTAATTGGGGTTCTTAAGAAGTAAAAAGCCAACGAAAAGAGAAAATGCTTCAGATAATCTTGATTAAAAAAGAAAGATATTTGCCTTCAAAAATGTCGCAACATTTCTTACACCTTTGAAGATTTAATCTTTGAAATTTAAGACCAAACATTTATCCAAAACATTTTTAAATTCATAGGGCTTAAGGATTATTTTGGATAACATGTAAAATTGTAAGAGTGATTAAAGATAATGGGATGTAATTTAGCATGATTATTCAAATAAACAAAATAATCATTTATAATTATTGTGGTTTGACCCAGTCAGGCACCAAAGTTGTCAAAAAATCTGGGTGAAATAAATTATGGAATTATTTGATATCCAACCATTGTAACATTTCCAATTCTGTCAATTACATGACATATGGTAGGGGAGACCGGGGCTGGTTGTCACAGGGGCAGGTTGTCACACTTTTTATTGCACAAAACTATGGAGTCACACAGCTCAACCAATCATTGTTTTTTGCTTTTATAACCCACTGGAGTCTTTTTGAAAAATCTTGACCCCTGGAAGGGAGTCTGGTAGGCACACGGTCTGTTAAAATTTCCTGTCACAAAAAGTAATTTTTTACCTTCAACTTGCATGCAATGCTAGTCTTTATCAAATAGTTGTTGAAAAAGGTACAGTTAATACACTTACCATATAAACATTTCTTTAAATCATCATTAGAATAAATAGTGAAAATTTTGATAACAACGGCCTTGGTCACCCGTTTTTGGAATTTTCATCAGTCGGGGCAGGTTGTCACAAAAAGGCGGGGCAGGTTGTCACACTTTTTGGAGCTGGTTGTTACCTATTAGGACCAGGCTTTTAAACCAAAAAACTAACACAAATATAAATTTGTGCTTTATACATGTTATTGATAACTGAAGATGTATGCAGATATTGCATTGTGTTTAAATAAATCAATTTCAAATTTATATGTAAAATTTTCCAAAAAAATCGTAAAAATCCTACTCTGTATCAGAATGCTTTCCTACTGATTGGTAAGCCTTCATTTGCAGCACTCTTGTACACAGTAGCATGTTTGTTGAGGTCTTCACTTGGCAAGTAAAGGATTTGCCATAGGTCCAAAATAACTTTTCTTGGTCAAGATCTGCCCTACAGAGTTCCACTTCCTGCATTCGAGCTCATAACCAAAAGTGTGACAACCTGCCCCGAGAGTGTGACAACCTGCCCCGAAAATGTGACAACCTGCCCCGAATTCTGAATTTTAAAAAATGTCCAATAGCACATCAAGATTTCGAATGATATAGGTATATATTCACCCGATAGGTTTAAGTCACTCCCCTTTTTCCATTCATACAGAATGGCAGTGCTCCTGCATGCTTTATATAGAAATAGTAGCATGTTTAAGTTTTACACACTGTGACAACCTGCCCCTGTGACAACCAGCCCCGGTCTCCCCTACTGTGAGAAATATAGCTGAAAGTCATTTTTTGAATTAGGGATTAAAAAAATTAATAGGGTGAATTTAGGCTTATTATCTTCTCAAAGTTGGCCTACTTGATTACCAACAAGGAAAGTAACAAATCACATAAATTTATATTTACCTAAAAAAAAAATGGAGCAAGCATTAAATTTCTGCCTGCCTGTTGGGATTGGTAAATTATTAAATCCTAACCTGTCAATCACAGACATAGTTTTCTTAAAATAAAGACGTCCATGAACTTTCCCATGGGTGGTCTTAATGCGAAATTTAATTGACCTGCTTCAGAATAATTAACTTTTGTGTGTGAGAGGTTGGCCATGTCAAAACTAATTATTAAACTCAGGGGCACCTGTTGGGAGTGTAATTGAAAAGAAATTAAGCTCAGCGTCAGTTGAATTGTATGGGCTTTATTAAATCCATATTTCTTGGGAACTCAAGCAGTGAGTTGAGAACTTGGAGGGGGGGGGGGGTTGTAGAAGAGAATTGGGGAAAGGGTGAAGGAAGGGGGGGGGGTTAAGAGGGGGGTAGTTCATTTGTCTATCCATTAGCACATGTCAATGCATTAATTGTGGATAACAGGACCCCTGCCACCTACCCCCCCCCTTCCAAAAAAGAAGGGAAAAATAGAAAAGAAAGTTAGAAAAATGCTGGAATAAATCACCTGTCAGATCCATAACACCCAATTGAAAGCTGCCCCCCCCCCCTCTTCCTTCGTCCATCCCTCCCCTCCATTAGAAATACATGTTCAGCCATCAGCATTAGGGTACGTTGGGGAGACAGGGGACATGCTCAGACAGGGGGGGGGGGTACACTTTTAAAAAGACTATGATGGGCCTATTAGGCAATAAAGCTTATTTAGGGTGTCACTGATTGCATGTTTGGGACAGGTTGTATTATCTGAATTGATCTCCTTGCTTTTACATTGTAGGGCTTATTGGACAATTTATAATGGCAACTTGAGATAATGTACAGGCCTAAAACAATTCCGTGCATCGAAAATGGCCTGGGCTGTCTACTGACCTAAAAGTTAACGATAGCTCTATGAGTCTATGTATAAGACAGTGAAATGAATGGTATGTTTAACTTAATGCCATTAATACTCACATGTTATTTAATTAATTAGGCGTAATGACATCTTCAAAAAACTACTTTTAATAAATAAATAAATATATTGAAGCAAGGACAATTTCTGAATTCTAAAAAAATTATGATTAAACTAACAAGGTGAGAGGTGATTAGAACCTGCTAGCAGCTTAAAGTTTAAATAAACCATTGAAGGGCTTGACGCTTGCCAAACTTGGCTTGTTGATAGTTATGGAGTGTTCCCACAGTGCGGCAGGTAAACTTATTGTTTTACCCTCCCCCCCCCCGGGGGTAGAGTGAGGCACTCTTACAAGGAAGGGGGGGGGGGTATTTAATGGCTAAAACATGTCTGACATGCCCCCCTCTCTCTTACACCCTCCTTGCTTCCCACCCTATTGTATATTGTCCATTGTGTAAGCTTGTTCAATTTTACCAACCCTCCAAGTCGTATTAATATAAGTGTAGTTCTCTATCCACGTGCTAGGTGGCGACACAATAGCCACGTGCCTCCACGTGCGTCACGCGTGAGTGAGCATAATTAGGGTCAAAGGTCAACACCCCAAGCAGACGAAATTTCACCCCGACAATGCCACTTCACGAAAAAGAGGGGTACCCCTGCTTAACCCTGTCAAATGTAGAATAGCTCCACCTAGTGTCAAGTTTCTCTGGTCTGGGATTGTGAGGGTCCGAAAGAGCTAGAGAGAGTGAAATGAACTCACTGAAGCCCGTTAAAATGAATAGTGAACTCTCCCAAGTGCTATTGACTCATAACAGTTGTTGAACATGTCAAAAATGGTTAAAAATAGCAACTGGTTAAGTCTGGCAGATCCGTATAAATTAGCACAAATAGGGCTAAAAAGGGACCTGCCGGCAAGCCATGCAAGTTTCATCATTTTACAAAAAAAAAAGAAATAAAATTTATTCAAATCATGCATTAAAGCAATTTAAAGTTAACTCTTTACAGGCTTATTTTTAATCGTGTCCATCATACCGTCATCTCCCCATCATCAGTTTCTTAAGGAGAACAATTAAGTGTAAATAGTACACAGAATATAACTTGGCTCATTTTTTAAAACTGTCCAATATGCCCTCCTTTCCCCTACTAGGCCCCATTTAAGCATGTAACTCCCAAACGGAGCCTCCATTTGGGACTTCAGGGAGTTACGGGAGTTGAGAGGAGTTACCAGGAGTTGCGGGAGTTAGTGGGAGTTACCAGGAGTTAGGGGAGTTAGCAGGAGTTAGTGGGAGTTAGCGGGAGTTACGGGAGTTAGCGGGAGTTACCAGGAGTTACGGGAGTTAGCAGGAGTTAGTGGGAGTTACGGGAGTTAGCAGGAGTTAGCGGGAGTTCCGGAGTTAGCGGGAGTTAGTGGGAGTTACGGGAGTTAGCAGGACTTAGTGGGAGTTAGCGGGAGTTAGCAGGAGTTAGTGGGAGTTAACTGGAGTTGTGGGACGTCCAGGAGTTCCGGGAGTTACATGCTTAAATGGGGCCTATCAGATTATGAGTTATCTGGCGGCTGTTAATTAGTGCCCAGCAGTAACTCAATTAGATATGTATGATGATACATATCTGCTTCCTAAAGTTCCATTTCAAAAGGTTTAAATCAAGACAGACAAGATGGTTGATGTTGACAGCTTCAAGACCAGAGATAAACTAAAGCTTTATTTCCAAGATGGCTGACTGTTCCAGTCAGTGACCTCATTTACATACATACAAATTATATACAGACATGGCCATTGAGCCATGATGATTCTCACTGAGGGTCTGTTCCCTGACCCTTTTAACAACCCCAACATTATAAACCATGAGACAAAGACACAATGTGGGTATCTTCCACATTTAGGTGGCACAAGTTTACCTTTAATTGCCCCAAGCCAATTGAGAGCCCAATTCTCTAGCGTCACTGCTTGACCAACTCAAAGCACCCTGATGGGAGGTCCCAAGTTGTCATACCAATAGGGCAATTAGGGCCTCTCACAGGTGTGCAGGCAAGGGGGTTCAGACAATGACCAGCATGAGACAATTGGGGTGTTTGACTTCTAAAAAGCACAATGGCTATTGTTGAGTTAGACTTCTGAGTTTTAGATAGTTACCCCAGTGCCACCTACCAGTAAGATGAGATCCATAATTAAGAGTTAATATGACACAGCCTTAATGAGTGTTAGTTACTGTTAACCAAGATTAGTTATGATTCAATAAACAATGATCAATAACCTGGATCTTACACAACTCCCCTCCCTTAAGAAGATCTATGAACTATGTGAAGAGATCTTATGCTAGGCCTATAGAGCTAAGAGACAGTTATTGACTTTTTGATAAATTAATTTTAATGATACCAAATTAGACTTAAAACCGTGTTCAGATGTACTGCAATATTACAAGGGTTACACAACTCCCATATCATAGATATGGCTAATCAATCAAGGGCCAGTTCATATCCTTTTGAATCAGGCCCCCTGCCGAGAAGTTTATCTCCTTAAATTTTTGCTTTGGTACACTCACTAAATATGGTAAATCACAATGTTCATTTACATATCCTAAAACCTATGACCAAGAACTAGATATATTTCAATTAGAGATAAAGACTGTGTCATGGCATCAATTTTTTAAAAATATGCATATAAACTGACAATAGATTTTGATGAACCCAAGATAATAATTAACTAAGAGTACCCAGGGTTGAGTAATATATATCAATTCAAAATTAAATTGTCCAAAATAGCATTGACTTTAAAATGTCTCAAGGTTTCTGTCATTCATTTCTTAACTGCACATATATGCCTCCAGGCATAGTTTCAAAGTCATTTACATAGCAAACCTTGCAATTCAAAGACATGGTGATACACAACAAATCAAACAATTCATTAAGGTTTTAAAGTATCATTGCTAGAGCTCCCTAAAACAACTTCATTCTGTGCTTCCACCCTTGACACAGATTCTTCAATTAATGCATTTTATATACACCAAATTTAATAATACTGGTGAGACATGAAAGTTATCCTATATCAGTTTCCAAGAGTCCTTTAATTGATACATCCCATATCAGATTCCAAGAGTCCTGTAATTGATTTCAGTAATTCTTGACAATAGGGGTATTCCATGAGAGCAGCCAGTTTATGATGAGTGGCCAGTGATTTCAATGTCTATTTCATTTCTTCTGATTTTCCAAGTTTAATCGATGGTCAGTTTAAGTTGCAAGGGATCCAGGGACTTGACAATGTTAAACGATTTTGTGATGCTGAATTGGTGATGCTGGTGAGATGCAATGATTCTAGGAATGGCAAAGTACAGAGACAATACCTACTGACAGCAATGTAAAATTTGTGCCAGTTTCCGGGATTCCTAGAATTGGTGATGTTCTCATTTTGTTTGTAAAAAAAAAAGTGAGCCAACTTTCAGGAGATGCTTTTGCATGCTTGCGGTTCCCTTGAGACTCTGCCAAAATAAAAATCCGTGACAAAATGAGAACAATGAGAGTTTGATGAATCAGGGCTTTTAACCCAATGATGATTATGACAGATTCAACATATATCAGTCCATCCAACTTCCGGCCCTAAAGTTATACATATATCCATGAGTGACATCCTGGGGATAGCTTCTCCAATTGGGACAAAATGTCAGACTTGAAACCCCAGGCAGTTAAACTTAATTGTTTTTCATATATATTTTGTTAAATTCCAAATCTTGCGGATTTATGCACATTCAAAATCATTGCAATGATTTTTCCAACAATACCACAGTGGTTTCAAACTCATGTTGCACTTGACATGTCTTCTGGTCAATATTCCTTAATGTTCAATCCCTCCAGATCTGACCCATCCTGGTGAAGTGGGTGCCATCTTGTAAAATTTCCTTGTGAGCTCCTTAAATCTCCTTAATATGTAAATTCCGGCATGTTCATACAAGTCAAAGGGTCACCAATATGAGTTATCTGGCGGCTGTTAATTAGTGCCCAGCAGTAACTCAATTAGATATGTATGATGATACATATCTGCTTCCTAAAGTTCCATTTCAAAAGGTTTAAATCAAGACAGACAAGATGGTTGATGTTGACAGCTTCAAGACCAGAGATAAACTAAAGCTTTATTTCCAAGATGGCTGACTGTTCCAGTCAGTGACCTCATTTACATACATACAAATTATATACAGACATGGCCATTGAGCCATGATGATTCTCACTGAGGGTCTGTTCCCTGACCCTTTTAACAACCCCAACATTATAAACCATGAGACAAAGACACAATGTGGGTATCTTCCACATTTAGGTGGCACAAGTTTACCTTTAATTGCCCCAAGCCAATTGAGAGCCCAATTCTCTAGTGTCACTGCTTGACCAACTCAAAGCACCCTGATGGGAGGTCCCAAGTTGTCATACCAATAGGGCAATTAGGGCCTCTCACAGGTGTGCAGGCAAGGGGGTTCAGACAATGACCAGCATGAGACAATTGGGGTGTTTGACTTCTAAAAAGCACAATGGCTATTGTTGAGTTAGACTTCTGAGTTTTAGATAGTTACCCCAGTGCCACCTACCATAGATGAGATCCATAATTAAGAGTTAATATGACACAGCCTTAATGAGTGTTAGTTACTGTTAACCAAGATTAGTTATGATTCAATAAACAATGATCAATAACCTGGATCTTACAAGATGGCACTGCACCGACGGATAAAGTTTTTTCTCTGCGGATTCGGGGTCCTTAGACCCTCCATAAAACATACATGGCGAGTAACGAGAGCATATCCTTTAGCATTTGAGAAAATGGCCGAATTCAAAATGGCCGCCAAAACAGGCATCAGTCATCCCAAATTTCTTAATTTTGGACCGAGAAAGTTGTGCAATACCTCTATTTCAGATAAAAATGGCATGATGAACTCATTTTTCAGGGTTTTGAATTGGTAAAACCATCCTATCTAATGTTTTATTGAAAAAATGTCAATTTAGTTGATAAAAAAACGCCGTTCACCACCGCTCAAAATGACGATATCACAGAGACAATGTAAAGGTACCATGTCGAAGGCCGTTCTTTAAGGAACATTCTCACGCCATAAATTTTCCGTTCCAATATGATTGGTTGTGACCTAGTTTTCAAGCAAATTGCGCAAAGAGACATTTTATGCATTCTCTCGGTTAAAAATACTCAAATGTTCTTCATTTTGGCATGAGAGACAGTCCTACTAGTCTTCTCGAGTAATCTGGAGAGATATTTCACCATTGACTCAAAACCAGGGAGGCTAGGGTTACAGATTACACCTCAAAAAGTCTCATAATGGGCGTTTTTTTTTTAAATGAGGGGCCAATAGTGAAACGCTGAGTGGACGAAGCCAAGGATATGAGACAACTTTTGATACCTTTCTCAGGCTTGTAAATACGTTTTCCTAGATGCTACGACAATTTCTAAAAAACCGAAAAGTGGAGGTTTTTCCCCTTTTTCTCCTGGAATAAAGGACCAATTTCAGATTTTGTATTTTTCCCATGTAGGTCTCTTGGCCGCCATTCCTAGACTGTAATTTATTTTTCACTGCTATACCTCCTTGTAGGTTATTTAGAAGTGCCAAACGAAACCCTAATTCGCTTGGTTAGGCTGACCGATGCCCGTTTTGGCGGCCATTTTGAATTCTTTGTGTTCCAATGGGAGAGATAGAAAATAAAAAAATTCTTTTTCCTTTTTAGGTCGAGTTTAACGATATATGATAAAAACGTTTTTCCCTGCAGCTCCTACTATACATTATAACAAGTTCAGCAATATATTTGGGCATTAAAAAGACAAAAGCTTGTTTTAAAATGTTGAATCAAATAACACAATGCAATCTGGATAAAACCGAATTAGACCCAATTTCATATCCTGTTGAGCTTGACTTGCTCATTAAAATCATTGAATTTTAAATAAATGTTTTTCAAACAGATTACAAAAAATCACACACTTTCCTCAATATCACATTACTCTACACAGCAAAAACAATTATTGTCCTAACATTTTCTGTTTGCCCAACTAATGTTTTTCTATTAATCACACAAAACACATTCATGTGTCATCTCGGCATCTCCTGATATTTGTGCATTCACAGATGATGAATGATGATTGATTGATGTAATATTTCACTTTGTCAGCTTTCTGATTTCCCAGCCATGTTGAGGGGTGTTTTAGCAGTGTTATTGGACAATTATTAGTCTCAACAATGTCCAGTGATCAATCTATCATTATGGGTTAGTTCTATGAGAAGGTAATGTGAATGGCCCTTTAATAAATGTAGGCCCAGTAGTTTTTGTGCCAGTGTTGAAAAGCAGTATTGGCCTGTCTCATAGTAAATAGCAATCTTATTTAATTAAATCATCCTCTGGAATTCTACGTTAGGCCTATTGCATATTTTACAGCCAATAATTTTACAACATGTTTGTTTTAAATTGATTCAATAATAATATATGATTGTAGGCAATCATACAAACAGCATTGTAATTGTATTTTCAGGAATGATCCAATAAAAACTGAGGCTTTTCACATTATAATATTACAGTGGAAATATGCATATCAATGATGTCCAATGTCCCTCAGCGACAAACTGGCCACGTAAAAGATAGTACCTGCATGACATCACTGATATTCTCAAAAAGCCACAAGGAATCTCTCACATTTCCAAATTTCTTCTTTCTTTCCAGGTCCACCCTACATTAGACCCATTCCTGACGTCACAGTGGTAGCAGGGAACTCAATGACCTTGAGATGTCATGTGACAGGGTATCCCCAACCGGAAGTCACATGGTACAGAGGTAAGATATGAACATGCAGTATATCTTTCGTTAATGGTGTTCTTCTATAGCCTCTAATCAAGTATTTTACTATTGTTTCTAAAGGAAGAGAAGCGTTGCCTAGCAACCACCGCCAGAAGGTCACTCCAGATGGAACGTTGATCATCAGTGATGTCACTCGCTCAGGGGATGCTGGGATATATACATGTGATGCGAGGAATGAAATGAAAGAAGGGATGAGGAGGAACGTCAAAGTCCATGTTATGGGTAAGTGTCCTTTTTCATCGGAAGTACAGTGCAACTTACACATTCTCCATCAAGATGCTCATACTTCCATGCCCAAACACTTCCTTGTACTTCCGTCAGAATGTACTTTTGTGCACTTCCATGCACTATCATTGCACTTCATCACGCTTCCATCATGATGCACTTCTACCATTATGCACTTCCACCATTATGCACTTCCACCATTATGCACTTCCACCATTATGCACTTCCACCATTATGCACTTCCACCATTATGCACTACCTTGCACTTCCATGCACTTTCATCATGATGCACTTCCGTGCACTTCCATCATCATGCAGTTCCATTATGATGCACTTCCACCATGACCCACTTCTATGAATTTCTGTGCAATTCTATCATCATGGCATGCTTCCATGCACTACCATGCATTTCCATGCACCATCATCATGGGGCACTTCCATCATGATGCACTAGCACTTCCATCATCATGGGGCACTTCCTTCATGATGCACTGGCACTTCCATCATCATGGGGCACTTCCATCATGATGCACTGGCACTTCCACCATCATGGGGCACTTCCATCATGATGCACTGGCACTTCCATCATCATGGGGCACTTCCATCATCATGGGGCACTTCCATCATCATGGGGCACTTCCATCATGATGCACTTGCACTTCCATCATCATGGGGCACTTCCATCATGATGCACTGGCACTTCCATCATCATGGGGCACTTCCATCGTGATGCACTGG
The DNA here is from genome assembly GCA_026936325.1 of Platynereis dumerilii. NCBI lineage: Eukaryota > Metazoa > Annelida > Polychaeta > Phyllodocida > Nereididae > Platynereis > Platynereis dumerilii. Next base: position 3,467,568 of record JAPTHN010000004.1, read on the forward strand.
CACTTCCATCATCATGGGGCACTTCCATCATGATGCACTGGCACTTCCATCATCATGGGGCACTTCCATCATGATGCACTGGCACTTCCACCATCATGGGGCACTTCCATCATGATGCACTGGCACTTCCATCATCATGGGGCACTTCCATCATGATGCACTAGCACTTCCATCATCATGGGGCACTTCCTTCATGACCCACTTCTTTGTACTTCTGTGCAATTCTATCATCATGATGCACTTCAATGCATTTCCATGCACCTCCATCATCATGGGGCACTTCCATCATGCAGCACTTCCTCGCACTTCCATCATGATGTACTTCCACACACTTCCTTGCACCTCTATGCACTTTCATAGAACAAAACTATGATTATCACATCCATAAATTCTTTTAACTTCCCTTTTCAGAACCGCCAGTGATAGATCCATTCCAGTTCGCAGACAGGAAACAAGGCGACCGAATAAGCGTGACGTGCGTCGTCAGCAGTGGAGATCTCCCCTTGAATGTCACATGGTATAAAGACGGTCAGCCAATCACAGATGAGCAAGGAATTAATACTCAGGTCAGTTGTGAGGATAAACTAACATTCAAAAGTTCAATGGTATGGTTTAGGAAACACCGTTTTTATGGTCAGTTATCAAGGTGGTGTCTTAAATCAGGACCAGTGTAATAGTAAAATATTCTCTGGTCTAACACAAAGTTTCACCTGGGAAATTACCCAAGACATAGCCACTATATAGTATATATCATATCATCAAAATAATTCTAAAAATCTAAATGAAAGCTTAGTAGACAAACTAAAATTATCCTGATATCAGAAACTGAATCTAATATTTAGTCTCAAAAAAAGAAAATGTTTTACCCACATTAAAAATTAAGCAAAAGGGTAAATATTAAAGTAAGCTATTTGGTTCATCAATTATTTGCAACTATTTGAAAAGCACCCAAGTAATTCTAAGCTAAACTACTGCTAATCATGTGATTTCAGAGCATGTAAAGTTTGTACTATTAGGTAATTCAGGATCACTAATATCTATTTGTACAATGTTTTGACTCCTTGAAATTATGTGAAATTTACCCCCTAAAACTCACTTGCAAAGTAGACATAAACAGCAAAATAGCATGTATACACATCTCCCCCTCCTTATTTTTTTATATCACTTTTTATGTTGCATTCAATACCCAAACATCCATTTCAACATTACCCCCTCAATATTTGGCATGAAATGCTCAAATTTCAGACTTTTTCACACCTGTGCTCAACCAAGCATGACTATTTAAGTGCTCCCTACTGCACATAATCACTGAAGCAGTTAGTTCTTGTTGAATATGCCAGGTGGAGCATGTAACATAAACACGCCACCTGGAGAGCACTTACAATAACACTCGAATAGTTTGAAAAGAATGTTGCATTTCCACTTGTAATTGAGAACCAATGCCAAAAAATAAGTTATTGAATATTTTTAATCGATCTGTAAACACAGGTAGGAAAATCCTACAGCATTATGCATAAATAACTTTTAAGACAGCCAATGACACTATAAAGACATAAAGATATTTGTTTTATAAAATAATAATATCAATAGTTTCTAATTCTAGTTATTAAACTGTATATTTACAGTATTTACATTTTAATAACTAAAACTCCATAAAATAACAATTATGCACTCAAATAGAATACAGATATTGTCTTTTTTGTAACTTCAACTGCATTGAATCTGAAATGCACTTTATCTTTCATTGTCCCTTTTATAATGATATTAGATTTGAGTTCTTCAACAGGATAAGACAAATTAATTTCTTTTTTGACTTATTAAATGATGACAGAAAAATTGAATTCCTGATGAAAGATGATTGTATTAAAGAAACAGCTAATTTTATATGTAACGCTTTTGAAAAAAGACAAAGTGCTTTGTATACATAGTTTAATTTACGTAATTGTCGATACTTGCCAATAACAATACGATACTTGTAATTATATATGTCGACATCAAATTAGCAATATGATATTTGTAAATATGTAAATAGACCTAATGAAAATTGACATTTCAAGATTTTGAATTATATATCTAATAGTATAACTCGAACAAAGTTTATATTTTTTGGGATTGCTATTACATATTGGACTAATGTATATATATGTATATCAACAAATCATTTCAAATTTAATTCAAATTTGTATTATTCAACGAAAATTCTGTTATTTTGATGTATTATTGTTTTTGAAGTGAATTGTAAGCCCAAGAGGGCTGGGGGCTAGAATGTGAGCCCATTTCACGTAAATAAAGAATTTCTCTCTCTCTCTCTCTATGCAACCTTGTGTACTATAGACTCTGTCACTCTAACTTGGTTTCATTGTTGTGTGTCGCATCAGAGTGCAAAAATACAGGATGTACAAACCAAATCTGGACCTATCATCCCTCTGACTAAAGTTGTAAAGCTATAATCATAGTAATAGTAATAAGTAATAAGTAGATTCATGGACGCAGGTCCTGACGGTCCTCTTTGTCCAGCTCGGGTGTATTATTCCTTATAATCATAAATCAGTATGTCTAATTTAACTTTATTTAAGGGAAAGTCTGCAAGACCCTGTTGGTCCAAGCACAATTTAGCCATTGGATGGTGTCAGTGCGACTGCCAATTTAAGTAACACCATTTAAGTAACACCATGACCTCTGCCTTGCTTCATGTCACAAGTGTGAATGACAGGGTCATTCAGTGTGATATTGTGTGGGAGAAAAATGTCAAAAGTTGGTGGAAAATGGAGGTGTAGTACATCAATCGGTAGTCAATCATTGGGGGGGGGGGGGGGAGGCCTACATTAGTGAGGACAGATTTCTATCACTAGAAATTCCCATCAGAACAGAGGAAGCAGAAAAGATTTAAAAAGGAAAGTGGGGTTGTCCCCCTCCTATTCACAGCGGAAGAAGAGTGTGGAGAATTCGTTTACTGAGAGGAAATATCTGCTGTAAGGTGAAAAACTGGAGTGTACTGTACTGGACTGTAGTATGCCCAACTAAATCCAATGCAATCCAATACTGTGAATAGGCTCAATAGCCCGGGGGGGGGGGGGGGGGGTATTTCGCGGACTTTTGCATACGGATGCACCACGGCAATTTTGAAAACCAGAACCATTTTAATCCGGAGACTGCGCCAAAACCACAAACCATTTTAATCCTTCACTAAAATTTTTTGGCAACCAATTTAATCTTCATGGTTTTTAAACCATTTTAATCCTCTTTTGAAGCCGATTCTAACGGTACCAAACATGTTGGGGTTGCGAAAACCAGAACCAAATTAATCAGAATTGTCAAAAAACCAAAACCATTTTAATCCAAGAAGGCCAAAAAACCTAAACCATCCAGCGGCGCCTCTATATACACCCTTATAGAGTGAGTACCCCCCCCCCCCCCCCCTGGGCTCAATAGCAAGGGCCGTCATCAAGAGTGGCCCATCCCTGCCTCTTCGGAGCGCAGGGAGACCTACAATTTTGAACCTGGAAATAGGATTTGTTAAACAGACCTGTGCTTTCTTATCTCATTGAAATGAAGTTTGGCAAATTCAATAAGTTTTAGTCATTTAAAAACCATAAGTTATGAGACTTTTAATTCATTTATAAATGTACATTTCAGTGGAGCGGGGACTATTCCAACATTCTGTCAATCCGATCTGCGGAACCCTCCCATAATGGGAACTACACCTGCGTTGCAGCCAACAAAGCCAGTAGCGCCATCTACTCTGCTACATTTACTGTACTCGGTGAGTATTGGTTTATCAACAAGAATCCGAGGATTCAAAACTGTATACCCCATAAATTTTGAAATATTCAATATGAATCGCAAATACATTCCAAGGTATCCTTCAAATAAATAAACTACAGAGAGACCTATAAGTCAGTCAGTCAATGTATCAATCAATCTATAAATCTATCAATCAAGCAACCAATCAATCAATCAATTTATGTTATGTCCACAAATGTTACGGGTTCCGCAAATCTATCTATCTATCTATATCTCTTATTTACCCCTTATCTTTTTTCCAGTTCCTCCCAGGTGGATAGCTGAGCCAGAGGACAAAGAGGTCATAGCAGGAAATGATGTCATAATAAATTGTCTAACAATGGGCACACCGACGCCCTCTGTGTCATGGTTGAAAGCTACAGGTACAGTAATTTTGAACAACTTTAAACCAGGATACTATGATGGTCTCAATGTCCCTGTACCTTATCATACTTAATCTTTTTTTAGGAGAAGGCCCAGAAAACTACGAAACCTTACAGTTCAATTCGACCAATCAGAGCAAGGGTAGCCATATTGCCAAGAATGGATCGTTAGTTCTATATGGAGTCCACCAGAGGGACCATGGTTACTATTTGTGCCACTCTTCCAATGGGGTCAGCACTGGCCTCAGCAAAGTTGTCTTTTTGACTGTGAGAGGTAAGTTTGATGTTTGAAATTTGTTTTTGGACTATTAAAAGGCAAAAATATTGTAAATCATAGATCTCCACCAGGGAAGAGACTTCATTCTCCACACCAGGATGATACTCTACAGTCTACAGATACATATGATTTTAGTTTTTTTCCCACAAATATGAGGCTGCTGGTGGCTGCTTCATGTACAATATTTGCTGTCTGTGATCTAAAATCATATTATTTTTTGTACACCGGACAATTTCTTATAAATAATGTAAACTATCTTGAAGAAATATTGTAGCTTGACAATCATAGTGCTAGTTCCAAAACAAAACAGACATAATTTAAGATACGGAAGATTTTAAATGTTCATGTGAGAAAATAACTTTCAAGCATAAATTAGCTGATTTTATTTGCAATATTTATCGAACTAATTCTTGTACTTCTGACTATTGTAGTTGGAGCAACATTCCTCACCAAGCCTCACAACGTGACAGTAATGGTGGGTGATAATACGACATTGCATTGTGATGCTGAAGGGGACAAGCCCATTTCAGTTTCATGGAATCTGAACGGAAAAGATTTGGACCATTATGATGATCAGAGGTAGGATTAGTAACAATTATTCAAGCAATCAAAGAAAAGAATGAATGAATCTATATATATATATATCTAGAGTACATCATATTCTTTCTGTCTATTTCTACTCCTCTATCAATCTATCAATATCTACCACAATACTTCTGTGTACATATACAATGTATATCTCCCTGTCTGTCTATATCGATATATATATATATATCTCTCTTCCTGTCTCTATACCACATAAATCTCTCAGTTTATGAATCAGTCAGTCTATCTATCTGTATAGCTCTCTTTCTATGCATCCTTAAACGATCAATCAATCAATCTCAATATGTCTGTCTGCCAAACTTTTGAACTTTTCTTTCTGATATAATTATGAAACTAAAAATATCCTTTTCAGCGTGTCTTTGAATATGTGGGACACTGAAAATGGCAGAAATACTAGCGTAGTTCTAGATCCCGTCACCAGAGGGCATGCAGGGTTCTACGTCTGCAATACAAAGAATGTTTACGGTCATGATGTCACAATGGTCCAACTAATAATCCAAGGTAAGGAATGAATCCGTTATCATAAACCATTCATGTTCTTCCAGAGAAAGTTGACAGTAATTTCTAAACCTCTAGAGCTCTAGCTCTCATGAATGGTCTTTGAGATATAATGCCTCAAAGTATTTAGATTACAATTACAATATCACGCAAATTATCAATTAATTTTCTAAAACAAAATTGATTTCAGTTATCATCCTAAAACTTTTTAGAAGTGACAGTTTCTCTCGTTGATTTTCTGAAAAAAGTTTTTTTTACTCTCAGATGTTCCAGAACCTCCGTCTCCCGTCAAAGTCATCCAAAGCGAAAGTCGTACAGCAGTCGTTTCTTGGTCAGCTCCTTATGATAATAACAGCCCTGTAAAGAACTACATTGTCCAACTCAAGAATGAAACAGGTAAATGCTACTACTTTGATGATTATTGTGTTGCTACATGGATCCAGGAACATGTGAGCACACGTCCATCAGCATTTATTGGATTATATTGAGCCTTTCTTGGTTTATGAAGTCCCGATATGTCGTACCATATTTCCATTTCCATCAAGTGTGGAAAGTTGGGAATCTATTCAAATCTTTAGCTTCCTGGCAATTTCTCGAACTGTTCATAATAGGTTTTGGGCAAATATGAGGTGTGGTTGCAATTCCTTGTTGAAATAACTTTAAAACAAATGAAATGATTATTTTTTTTTTAATGTGCGATTTGAGGACTTTTTCTGGTTTTTAATCAAGTATCGGTTTATCATTATTCCAGATTCTTGGGATGATACAACGACAAGGAATATGACAGTCTCTGGAGAAGACCAAACAGTCCTTGTGCAGAATTTAAAACCAGCTGCAAAATATTCAGTTAGAATTTTAGCCGTCAATGAAGTTGGCGTTGGGCTGCCGAGTGATACTGCCCAGCTGAGAACCGGAGAGGAAGGTGAGAGTGATGATTTAATTCTTAAAAAAACACAGCCAGGCTATTTGTTATTGATAAATCTATCATCTTTGAGAAGTTTTACTTTGTCATAATTGAATTTAGCTAGTAAGCATTACGATTAATTTTGTAGCTCTACTATAATGAAATTGATAAATGCAAAGACATTGAGTGTGTAGTATTGTAAACTTTATTTTGAAAATTATATTAATCAATTTCAGCTCCCATAGGTCCACCTACAAAAGTAGTAGTCGCTGCGGCTACCCCAACAGAGCTTGTCGTCAAGTGGGATGTAAGTAAAATACAAAATATGATGGAATTAAAAAAAAAAAAAACTATTTCCCGTTCTTACGTACCTGTTGGAAGGCCAGAAAGAAAAAATTCCATTTTAGCAAAATCTATGGTCCTTTTATGAAAAAGTAAATGTATATTTTGTACAATATGTCACTTTATGAGACTTCTGAAAAACAATACTAAAGTATTGCCTTATTTCCAAAATAAATATTGTAATTACGGATGAATAAATTAAAAGATTGAAATAACAACTTTGCATTGACTAATAGGCCTATTGACAGAATTCGATTACAACCTTAAAAAAAAAACGAATTTATTTATTTTTATTCATATTTCAGTCACCGGCTGAAGACAAACAAAATGGCGCCATCAAAGGATACTACATCGGCTACAAACCTTACAACTCCACGGGACCTTACATGTACATTTCAAAAGCCGTAGAGAGAGACTTTGAGCCGTTGCAGAGGCTCGTCAACTTGCAGAAATTCACAATGTATTCTGTACATGTCCAGGCTTACAATGCTAAAGGTGTCGGACCGAGGTCGGAAGATTTTCATGTGTTGACGTTAGAGGATGGTATGTATCAGTTTTACTTCATAAAATTAATCAATCTATATTAATATGGTAAAGATATTGGAAAGCTCTCGATTAAACTGAGGGCATTGTAGAATTATCAACAGTTTAAAATCAGTGGCGTCCCTATGGGGGGGCACGAGGGGGCACAGGCCCCCCCATATTGGACCTGTGCCCCCCAGGTGCCCCCCCATATGAACTTTCTAACTCTGGCTAAAATATACAATTAGTACAGTGAGTGCCCCCCCAGAGAATCGCGTGCCCCCCCAGGTGCCCCCCCGATCTAGACCCCCCAGTTACGCCACTGTTTAAAATCAAAAATAATAATTCTCGATTCTCAAATGTCAAACAGTTGTTTATAGTTTTGCTTTCAAAATTTATAATTTAATAGTTATGATGCATTGCATTGCAACATTGATCATTAATATGAATAAATTTACATAAAATTTGCATATTAAAATCTGACAAAAATTCATGAATAATCATGAATTATCAAAAATCTGCATAAAACTATTTTGGCAAACATCTGCATAAATTAACATTAAATTAGCATAAATCATATATTTCCAGTGCCCAGTCAAGCCCCAAGAGACGTCCAGGGGTCAGCACTCAGCTCCCACAGCATCATGGTCGTGTGGTCCCCTCCGCCTCTGGATACCTTGCATGGTATTCTACAGGGGTATAAGGTCTTCTATAAACCTGTCCGCAATGACGAAGGTATGCTTTTCAGACATTAAAATGTCACATTTTAATTTGATTATGATTAGATTTATCTCTAAACTCCAAAATAATTGTACTAAGTATTGTTATAATGACCAGAGTAATTTTTTAAGGATTTTTAACCGGGAGACCAACAGCACAACCTTAAACCATTAATTTCAAAGTGCCGTGATGTATTTTAAAGTCTATTATCAGCTCTTTGAAGATTCATTAAATGCGTGCAAAAGCTAGCTTGACCTGTTGGGTTGACTGCAAATTTAAGAGTTTTACCGAATTCCACAAGAAAGATGTCTATTACAATTTTTAAAAAAAGTTTATGAAAATTGAAAATCAAGAGATCGCAAATTTTTTGTGAAGACTGTTGCGAATGAATTGACGCTCGATCGTGCCATCTCGTGATAACTATCCTCCAGGACTAATGGATGATAAAGAATCATTTTTCTACTTTCTTGTTTGTAGATGAAAATGACGCAATGTTCGTCACATCTATGAACCTCAATGCTGCCCTCTATGGGCTGGAGACGTACACTAATTACAGCATCGAAGTTTTGGCGTTCACCCGAAGTGGAGAAGGAGTGAGGAGCAATCCTGTGTTTGTCACCACACACCCTGATTGTAAGTATAAAGTAACAAGAGTTAAGTTTAGAAAATCTAATGTCTGTACACTGTACAGGGCAAAATTTTACGGAGTTTGTAGATCTATATATAGATAACTATAAAACGCTATGTATGCTGCATGCCATTTATAATCGTTATTTAACACAAATGCCAATGAAATGGTATGCACTATGATGTTTAAAATTAACGTTTCTGTTTTTAGAAGGTCAAGGCTAAACCTCCTTCTTTTGAAACCACATGTAGGCCTATACAGATATCTATTTTTGTACGTTTAAAATTTCTCAATTTTTTTTGTAAATATTCAATGATTTAAGTTTTCAAGACATTCCTGTCACAATATACATCATGTTTATAACCACTCATAATGAACATCATAGTTTCAATTGAACGATCTTTAATTTTATATCACAGTGCCAGAACAGCCATCGGCCATCAAAGCAATCAGCGCTGGTCCAGACTCCATCTTGGTCTCTTGGGAGCCTCCAACGAGGTGCAACGGAAGGATTACTAAATACTCCCTAATCATCAGCCACAAATCTGACAACCAGGTAATTTACATGAAATAATTATAATTTATTAATATTATAGGCTGTTTGGCAATTTTAAGCACAGTCTAGTTACGAGTTATCATGAAGTGAGGGAGTGAGTTTGTGTTTTACATCCCATCAGCACCCATGTGGGCTATTTAGAGGCAAACGAGTTATGATGAAAAATAATCATCCACATTTTTTTGTACTCTCCTTTTGTCCTTACCCGTTATTTGAAGAAATTGCATTAATTTTTTTTCCAGGGCTACAGAGTAACACAAGAGATTGAACCAGGCAAAACGAGTCAGCTGATCACAGGACTGACCAAGGACAAAGAATACAGCATCAAACTGTGCGCAAGTACAGCTGTCGGAGAAGGACCTTTCTCACAAGTTGTGTATGCATCTCCACACCCATCATGTAAGTTATGTATTTTTAAATTTTTAATTAGGATAGAAACTTTATTGATTGGTATCACATTTATTAGTAAGAACTTCATATTTCTAGCTGGCATATCATGTACTAAGTATATGAAGTCCAAATTTATGTGAAAAGGCCCTATAAGCATCATTTTTTATTTGCAGCCGCAGCTAAAATTGGAAGTTTCTCCAGAAAAATTCAAGTTTCGTGGAACAATAATATTCATCTGCCATGTGAAGCAGTTGGGATGCCTATGCCTAAAGTATCTTGGTCTTTCAAGTGAGTATGAGAGAGAGAAAAAATATGCTGCCTTACAATTTATAATTGCTATCAAAATGATCGGTAAGCACTCAAAAAGTTTTGTAGTGTTGTGGTGGAAAGTTTTCGGCTATTTCATGTGCTGAAACTTCGGCAGATACAGAAATGCCTGACAAGTTTCTATCGTCGACTACTATGTTTCATTACGTAATAATATGGCGGAGGACAAACAAATAATTAATTAAAAAACTGATCATTGAGAATGGGAAAACCAATTGATCAATCACAAAACTGACTTTGATTCCTAGCCCTTTTGTTGCCTGCTGAAAATGTACTGAAAATATTAGATATTTTAACAATAAAATCTAATTGACTCCGATTGTGATTTATGATCAAACCATCAGATATTGATTTAACAAAAAATTTTACCTAATCTTCTGTCTTCTTATTTCTTCAGAAACGAAGACATTCTCCAATCGCACAGAATCCTGATTTTGAAAAATGGTTCTCTCGTAATAAATGACCTTCAACCCTCGGATGCTGGGAATTACACATGCAGGGCGACAAACTCAAACGGGATGGATGAAATCAAATATGAACTGGTCATTCAAGGTAAAATACAATTTAATATTGAAATGTTCAGTAAAATTTTAAAACTATAGGAGTTGATATTGAACATTGTGAAAGTATTTTCAATATGGCTGCTTGGAGGCCGAAGAAGAAAGACAGTGATTGGCTGTTACAGGTCACATGGTATTGAGAGGTCCTGAAAGGGGGAGTAAAGAGGCTCCCAAGGAGGGGATTTATGTTTGAAATTTCATAATTTGTATTTAAAATGATGATCGGTGAATTTTACACATTTTATATATAAATACCAGTTTAGCCCCTATTTGTTTTATTTGGCCTATAACATTTTAATTATTAAATGAGCAGAAATAAAATTTGTCAATTGAATAAGTCTTAAGATGCTAATTTATCATTTAGTTGACAAAGGCTTAATAAGTGAGTAAAGGTGTTATCTTTATTGCCAACAATCCATTCATATTTTGTGCTGTGACTCACCATTTTATTTTCATTATTTTAAGTACCTTTCCATATGTTGTACATAAGTTTTAAGTATGCCTTCATCTATCTTTTTATCCGTATATCTATATAGTGTTCTTACTACATTTTTCACACTCTATTTATTCCTTCAGTTCCTTGATTGTATTTTTGTGAAGATGTTTGCATTACTTCACTTGCTTAGACCTCAAGCATGCAAACCTTCTTGTTGATATGAAACTGTCACTTTAATAATTTTTAAAATATCTCATTCTACTTTAAATGTACTTAAAAATTGTAATCTAAGGTCAATTGGTCATATCTACACTTAGAACCTGCTCTGACTTTGCACAATGACTGTTCCACGTAGCGAACATCTAACTTTGAGATCGCTACTTTCACAATTTAATAAATAAACCAAAAAACCAATATTACATACTGACATTTCAATTGATGAATTATTACTTTTTCTCCACAGCACCCCCTAGAGCTCCTACCCTGTCAGTTGCCATAACAACCAAATCCAGCATCCAACTAAACTGGCGGTCGGGAAGCAACGGAGGAAGTAAGATTCAAGGTAAGTGGAAATATTTTCAAGCAGAGCGAGTAATCGCTCTGCTTTTTGCAGTGGGTCTTGACAAAAGGGAATAGGACTATTTTTTCATGAATGACCAACACACCTTTTCTCCAAATTCACAAAATTCCTTGTGTTTAGGATCCCCAAACACAAAATCCCTAATTGTCAAGTTATTTCTAGTTCTCAAGCTTCAAAAAACCCTCTTGATACAGTGTTTTGTGAACACAGAATCATTTACTTTATATTCACTGCACATCATGAATGGGCCATATATGGGCAATAGGAATTGGAGGGAAAATTCTGGACCAATCAGTAAATTGGAAATTACTAGGTTGTAATTTTCTGTGTTCTGATTGGCCAATTGAGGATCACCAGGTTCAGCCATGTGATTGGGTCATGTGACATGCCAGAAAAATGGTGGATGACAATCTTGTTGTCAGAGCTGAGCTTGGCTGTGTAAAAACTAACACCATACCTTAATCTTGAGCCAGTAAAGCTGGAATACATCATTCAAACTCTTAATAATTGTGTATGTCTTCCCATGTGCATACACAGGAGAAAAAGTTGCTTTATTGAAAGAGTTCCATCACAGCTAATCTAGAGAGCTTGTTTACAATGTTATTGTTTAGAGTTCTTTTAAGTCCCACCAGGGGAAGCACTTGCTTCCTGCTTGATTCAATGCTGATTCTGAGACTGGCCCTGTGATGAGCATACCAAAGTCCAGAGTACACCAGATGCTCACCATGCATTGATTTGACCTGTAGCAGTGAATTTGTTTTAGGTGCTTGTGTCTTTGTTTTATGGTTATTTGATTAATGAATGTGATATTTTACTACAAACAGCCCACTGCATCCATATATTTAGCATCAGAAGGCCTATTACATGCTTAATTGCAGATCAGTCACTAGCTAAGTTATGAAGGGGGGGGGGGAGGGGGGTGTTGCCCCAGAGAAATCAATTTATCTAAAGCATACACAAAGACAGATACTGTAAATGACACATGTTTATAGCTGTTTATTATCCATTAATCAAAATGTTGTGGGCTGTGTTTTACTATGTTACAATATCAACAAGAAACTGGGTCCAGTAAGAAATTGAACTAAACAGGCCAAAATATCATAAATATATTGTCCTTAGTTGGTCTGCAGAATGAAAAGCATGTAACATAAAATGTATGTGAAAATTTACATGTTAACTATGGGTTGAAATTAAGGCTTTAAGTTAATATCCAGGTTGTCCCTCTTTCCTAGCTTTTATACGCCCTATGTACAGTTAACTTCATGACATTTTTTAAAGAAACGCTTCTTTAAATAATTTACCTTGCAGAGAACTTAAGTTCAAAGAAGGTATTTAATCATTTATGGTGAAATGTTGTCCGTCCGCCGGATGTCAATGTAGATAGACTATCGATCTGTTTCCTATTAAATACCTAATATGTAAATGGCACAGCCATGAAATTCGCGCAGCTCTTAAAAAGTTTTTTTAGCACTTATGCTTTTACCATAACTTTCATTAAATTTATTTCATATTCAATGTATGAAAGGCAGTTATGTTACTGTTTCAAAGAAATTGAAAGACGGATATATAGAAAAATAGAGAGAAATTTAGATTAGAAACTATAAGAAAAATAAAATAGATCAAAAATAGAATATATATATATATAGACAGATACAGATAGATAGATAGATAGGATAGCAAATAAATAGGATTAAGAATGAATAGAATTGATAGATAATCAGCTAAATAGTAAAAAGGGAGACTACACTGAAAGCTGCCAAATTAAAGTCTATGCTAGATTGTTGATATTACATAATAGTGATAACAAAAACAATAACATGATCTGCATGTAGATTAATTGCTCACTGTTACATAATCATCAATTGACAAAGATTATGTAACCTTAATTTTGTTATGTTTTCTTGTTGTCTGTTTTGAAATGAAATGAATCACATGTTATAATTTAATTTAGCTTGTCAAGGCTTATAATGAACTATTCCATAAAAATAATAGAAACAGGGAATATTAATGGAGAAAATTGAATTTTTAAGACACTTTTGAATATGAATATGTCATGTTTTGTTAAATTCGAAACTAAATCATTGATAAGAAGCTGGTCCCACTTGACCTAATTTCCTGCTGTCGACCATTGATGTTGAGACCATCACTGCACAGATTTTTAAAACCTTTCTTGTGCTAAGTTTCGCTTTGCGAAACGGCCTTCGGCCGTTTCGCTACGCGAATATTAAATGGCCTATCTATCTTCATGATCTTTGTGTATTGAATTTGTAAACACTGGCTCTGGCTGCTGCTGTTGCTGCTGCTGTTGTTACTGCTGTCAGTGCAGCAAGAAATTTGAACTTGGCCCCAAAACGAACATTTTAGTTTAGTAAATAAACAATTTGATGTCACGGAAGTGTACCAAAAATTGACAGAAGCAAGATAAAATTATGTTGAAACTGTATGCAAAGCTTGAATGAGATTGATGAAACAGTGCGACCTCCAGAGTGTTGACAAGCTTTGGCATCCTTCATCCCACAATAGAGGTTCGCTTGCTTTCAGCAAGCACCTCTAAAAACTGGCTTCAGTACCTCATATCCTCATCACCCTGCTAGAGTCCTCGTCTAACCTCTGTAACCAGGACTCATATCAACTTTAGCAGGCTATTAGAATGACTGCATATGTTGTCATTGAGTGTTAATTTTGGGACTGCAGTTAAGCCAAAAGTCTACACCTGTTATAAACTATGTACTGGTGAAATGACGAGATCAGGACCTTATTTTTTAAAATTAAATCCACCTACAGTATCTACCCCAAGCGAGATCAGCTCCATGATATCACCATGACATTTCTATGTATCATATTCACAATCTCTAAATTGTCAGCTCAGAGTCATCAATGGGAATTGCCACTTTGGTTTAAAATTTATAGCATTTCTGTAACCTTTTAAAATATTCATGTCCCAGACATTTTTTTAACATCACAAGAGAGATTGTTCGGAACAGATCTATATGCCATAGAATTGTGTGTGACCTACAGTTGGTCATCGCCATTCTCCCTAATTTCTCACTTGGCCTGATTAACTTTTAACTAGCCTCGGGGTATCTGGAACTTTGAGTCCTGTACTAGTCACCACCAAGTACATGACGACCACAGCAAAAACAACATTTAAACATCCATAGAGGGGGCTGATGGACCATATTTTCCGGTTGTAACTACAATACCCAATATCAATATACATTGCTGAGGGTGAAAGGATGTGCAGTCTCATACATTTAAGCTATCAGAATCAAGAATGAACACTGGACTGAGGGTTATGCCCCATACCTGACATGTTACTACGTTTTGAAATTTGCGGGTTCTTGTAAGAATTCATTTATTCATGAAAAACAGTGTCTCCAACAGCAATGCTAAGCTCTGCTTTTGAATCCATGGATTCTTGTTGACAATTTCACTAAGTCTTTCCATTACATGAACCTAATTTTATTAATTGATGCATTAATCTACCTCTTAATTACACTGTAGCTGCACCTAAATAAACTTTTCCACTAATCCACAAATAATAATAAAAAAAGAACCCAAGGGTTGCAAAATTGGTGATGGTTTCATTACAACTTTTATGGTTTCTCTAACTTCACCTGAGTGGGTAATTGTACAATGTAGAATTATTGTAGATACATGTAGATATCCATAAATAGTGTTCACCAATGAAAAAGATTTAATGTCTTTCCGCAGGTTTTAACCTACACTGGAAGAAAACACACGGAGACTGGAAAACCACAGAAGTGAAAGAATCGTTGCGAAGTTTAACAATGTCACCATTACGATGCGGGTCTAAATACCAATTCTATTTGACGGCTTACAATAAGATTGGGACTGGGGAGAAATCAAATGTGGTCACAGCCTCAACTAATGGGTCAGGTATGAGACTTTAATATTTCAGTTTTAAATGACATTGTCATAATTGGTAGCCCTCTGAGCTTGCAAGTGCTGGGTCCAGGGTTCGATTTCAGCTCTGGTTGGGGTCATCAGGACCTGTGTTACCTGTGTTGGACACCAGTTTCAGTCACCCTTGATCCATTCATTGCTGCAATCCTAATTAGTGCACAAGATCGCATAAATATAGGATGTAAAGACCTAATCAGCCATCTTCATTCATATTCATTGGTATTAATTGCATTGTATACCCAACAAGCACCCAAAATTTAACAACATTGAATCAATGTTATTAAAAGGTTTAGAAATTAAAAGTAACGTTTTCAAATGGTTGAGTTAATGTTTAGTGTTAGCTCGGTATTAATCTTTTATGACTACTTTTTCCCTATTTCAGCTCCTATAATGCCTCCACAAAGCATGTTGATCAGCAAACTGAACTCCACTTTTGTAATCCTGGACCTGCTGTCTTGGCTGAACGGAGGGTGCCCCATCTTATCATACGACGTCAGCTTCCGCATTTGGGGTGATGGTAAATGGACGACCGTTGAATCGCGAATCAGCGCCACCAGGGTAGGTGCAATTGATTGATAGTTAATGTGCCAGTAGAATCGAAGATGACGACATAAAGTAGACTAGAGAAATCAGATTCACATTCAGTTTAGATTATTTATTCGAAGCTCACAGACAGACATATACATTTTATATGCATTATTTACAATTCTCTATATATATCGCAACATAAATATACATGTATTATAAGCTGCAGGAACTCCTCAAAGGCAATATTGTGCCGTTGTCTAGGAGTCTCTGTTGTTATTTGTCCATGCATCATCAGGAACAGTGGCTGGTGGCTTTAGAATATTCCCTAAATCAGAATTAGTATTCCAAGTACCCAGTGAATTTAGTTGAGTCAACTTTAGTTAATAATTCAGCCAATTTTAATCGTACAGAAATGTTTTCTGGTCGCACTTTAATCTTATAAAATTTAATGTTAATTTTTTTTACAGAGAATGTACAAGATAGATCTCCACCCGTACACCTGGTACCAAGTGAGAGTGACGGCCCATAATGAAGCTGGCTCGACAGAAAGCGTGCTGAAATTCCTCACCCCACCTTACAATGGAGGTAACCGGACATTTTAAGCATATCTGACCAACTAAAACTTTCTGCAATCAGTTTATTGACATGTAACTGTTAAATTATAGAAGGTAGAAAAATCATCTACAGATCTATATAATATATTTAGATTTATTTTGAAATTTCAATGAATTTATTTGCAGTTACTGTAAAACCCATGAAGATCGTCCACACTCACGATTCAGAACCAGTTCACCAGAGGGCGCATGTCATCATCCCTCTAGTGGCAGGAATCGTGCTCACAATCGTTCTATTGGTTGGTGTCGCCCTCTATGTGAAAAGAAGGCGGGAAAAGACAAATAACTGCACAGGTAATTGAAGTAGGCCTAATAGTGTAGATTTAATAAAGTAT
Source organism: Platynereis dumerilii (assembly GCA_026936325.1). Taxonomy (NCBI): domain Eukaryota; kingdom Metazoa; phylum Annelida; class Polychaeta; order Phyllodocida; family Nereididae; genus Platynereis; species Platynereis dumerilii. The sequence continues at coordinate 3,484,484 of JAPTHN010000004.1, forward strand.
ATAATTTATATCTCTTAAAGATCAGTTGTCTTGACATTTACTGCTTTTTATCGCTATATATTTTAAAACAATTTTTATAAGGCTTTCATTGATGATGAATATAATATGCTTGCCACTGATTGACAAATACAATTTTGCATACACTATATTTTTTATTTGTGGTATTAAATGGTTGCTTATGCAAATTATGTGGGTATTTTTAACAGAATTGAATACCTACTTTGCAATGACATTTTGTAATCGTCTATATGCATGTCAGCACTATCTGCCATTGTGTCATGCACATATTCATGAAGCACAAATTGTACAAAATATTTGAAAAGTGTCACACACAATATTTACAATGAAAGGACCACTGTGATATAGTGAAACATTTCATAATCTCACTTTTTTTTGCATTTTCACTTCTAATTGTGTGTCTCTAATGTTTATTGCACTGTTTTTTCTCCTACACATGTATATATATATGTCAGCCACCGACCATATTACCAAAACTTCACTCATGCACCTTTTTCATTGAACGCACAGACCAAAATACTCGGAACTTACGCAGGGACATAACGGCTGAAACGTCATTGAGCGAAGCAGACAAAAGAACGTCCTTATTAGGCAGGGAACCCCAATATTCGGCCACAGGACAGACTAGATATTCTAAACCTGGAGAGGTGTTGAATAATGACCAAGGTATATTAGATGTATAGATAGAATTTTAAGACTTAGAGGCTTGTAATATAATTAAGATTTGATATGGTTAAGTATCTTTTTATATATATCAGTTATACCTTTTAAATGGTTTTCATTATTCTTAATTGCTATGGCTTTTAAAAATAAGCTTCCTGCTTTTATTACAGTGATATTTAGACAAAGCGGTCCTTTGCAATAATGTTATATTCATTGATTTATTAATAACTTATTTCTAAGGATATTATTCTTTGATCGTTGCTCAATTTGCAATTGGATTTTAGTTAAGCGATTACTTCTTATTCTTTAGGATTCTTTTCAATAAATAGGCCTTACTTTTTTTCTCCAATTGCTGGCCTACTATTGCTTTAACTGCTTCAAGCTCGTGAGAGTAGTCAGTTGGCATTCGAAAGCGAAAGTGTGCATCAAATAATCAAATACTGCACTTCCTCCTTAGCGATGGTCTTCAAGCTTCTATTTAGCAAACTTTTTTTTGTCAGAAATTGTGTATCAATTTTAATTCCTTCACATTTTTTATCACTTCTACACTATGAGCAAAACATGCATCGCATTTGCTTGAAAAGATAAAATTTTCAATCATCATATCTATCTATCTATCTATCTATCTATCTATCTATCTATCTATCTATCTGTCCATCTGTCCATCTATCGTCCAACCCCTTTGCTGTAAATATGACATCTATCAAGCAAATGCCTGCATGGTGCTATTGTGATCACTGTTGTCTGTCTGTCTGCCTGCATTTGATAGTGTGTGTGTGTGTCTGTTTTGTGACGTCACTTCCTTTTCCTGTCAGGTGAATCCGATGTTTACTCCACTCTTCTCAATTTATCACGCTCACCAGCAGATGGCAGTGCGGAGCAAGCACAATGCGAGGAGACACCTGGTGATAAAACGGAAGAACAATCGCATCATTACGTAAGGAATTTAAACTGCAAACCGTAACTGCATAAATGTGCTATGACACTTCTTATTGCTTCCCCGTCCTATAAATTAATTGCTATAAGCTAATTTCTCTTTTGTAAGATAATTCAAGACGATTACTTTTAAGATTCTACTTATTGCCAGGGAAATATAAGTGCACCTAGCGATGTAAGAGATAGGCTCTGCTGTGACATCATAGACATTGTCTAACAGCCAAATGTAGTCACTTACTCTTCCCTTACTGTAATATTCCATCAGTTTGTAAAAGATCTATAATGGTTCTAATTGCACTGTTTTGAAATGATTGGAAACTGTAATCAATTTATGAGTAAATTTTTACTACAATTTTAAGATTACGTTAATCGCTTTTATCTACCATAACTTCATGATATATACAGTTAAATTTCTAAATTTTCGCAGCTACAATATTCGCAAAAAATTTTGTGCTATATACTTCATACAAGTACCTTCTATATTCCAGGATTATCAGAAAAGTAGTGCCATCCCTTCATGTTCAAGAATGAACTACTCACCTAAACGCCAACCTGCAGGTAAGTTCGTTTCAATGATAAAATTATTTAAATACCATAAATGTCCCATTATATTAAGGTTGCACCATCTAAGATGTGTAGCAAAACCTGTCTATTGTTGTATTGTTCTGCAATATATTATACTACGTATCTAATTGTCACAAATTATCTTTTCTGCTTCCTTACTGACCAGTCTAATCAATTTCTCTGAATTTTGTCTTTCTTCATACTAGTTCTTCCTTTCATAAGCCTAAATATTAGACTTATTTTTTGTTTAAAATGTATTTTCAGTGACGTTTATGCCCGGACACTATAGCCCCAAGCCAGACAATGTTTCGAACATCTACAGCAATATATCAACCCCTCCTATTCAAAATCCAGGTACAGTGAAAGGATTTAAGAGTTCGTAGATAATTGTCACAGCGCCACTGAACGAACTCCAAAGCTTGTATAATAATGCATTACACTCAGCGAGTCAGAAGCATCATGGAGAAAAATATGATGTGGTACTTCGTAGGAAAATTATATGTCAATTATTTTCATTTCACAACTTGCCTAAAGCTTTTTCTAAGTAGTTCCAATGGGACTGTAAATTTCTACTATTGTCATAAACTATGTACTGCATTAAATTCTACAACTTTTCCCTGTTTGAGGTTAACAGTTTTCTCTTTTTCGTCCTATGCAGGCAACAGACTTAGTACAGTGTCCAGCCAAACTACAACCAGCTCGGCCCAAGACGAGTTAAATATGGCCTTTGAAAACGCCCGGAGGAGGTTAGCGAGGAAACCTGTTTCTACTCCTTACGCCAGACAGGATTCTGACGTCTATTACTCCCCTTACGACTCCCTTACTCCTTATGAACCTACTCCCCAAATAGAGTCACCATACTCCAATGACAATACCCCCTACTCCACTAATGAGACCCCATACTCCAATATTTCACGCCCGTCAGACAATTTATCCAGGCATGACTCTGGTATAAGACAGTTTACCCAATCTCCACCAGATGTCACCAACGTGACGTTACCCTCGTATAAACGTCCTTCAAATTTGAAAAAGTTCCATTTGGAAGGGTCGTCACGGCAACCACGTCAGCAAGATTCCTCGCCAGAGAACACATCGCCAGTTTACAGCGATGTGACCTCAGTTTATGTGTGAATTTTCCAATTTACTCTGAAAGTGTATATATGTATATACCCAACAACGTTTAAAAATGAAAACTAATGTTTTCAAAAGGTTGTTTTTATGTTTAGTGCTCTGAGAGTGGGTATGTTCAAATGAGGCTGAAAGTACACAGAGTTTAAAAGAAATTTTAAAAAATGCTGATGTACCACAAACTGACAAGCCTCTTCCATAAGCAGCGCCCTGGAGATAGTCTAAGTCAGACTGGCAAAATTCAATTTGAAATGGGAATTACAGTGGAATCAAGGTCGTTATGTGCAGCATAAATCTGGGCCACGCTCAGTAGAACTTTGATAGAAGTGGAAGGCGGAATATTATGAATGTGATCGTAGACTCCAAAGAGGGCTTCTAGAGTTAAATGTGGCCTGCTCCCTCATTGTCACAAATGAGAATTAAGTCTTGTAAGAGCATATCTGTAGCCTAGACAATACTATTTTACTTCTATTGACGTGATATGTTGCATCATAATTCGACTATAGGCCGTTTTAAAACCACACAAAATTTCATAAAATCAACAAAAACTGCTGATTCCTGAAATTAACAGCTTCAAGCTGGATATTGAAGCTCTTTAATATGTTGGTGTAAATTTTGTAAATATTTTATTTATTCTTAGATTGTAATTTATTGAAATGAGGCAATTGTGAATTAGTCCACAGATTCCATGCAGCTTTTTGTGTGATGACTAGTGCATTAAGAATTATTATATTTATGCCAAATATTACTGTCTAGTCAATGTGCATATGAATCAAATGTTTGATGTATTTTTTATTGTACATTTTGTGTGGAAATGTTTTACTTTATTTATGTTTTTGTTTCATTTTATTTGACTTTATTGCTAGAAATCAAAATAATTTTGCTATAATATGCAAGGATGCTTAATATTCACTTCATTTCATGTTATTGTACGGATATATTATTTCAATATATAGGCCAATGTATACAAATAAAAATTGTTTGTCATTAATTGACTAGTCAGCTAGAAATTGCCATTTCACTTTAAGAGCACATGCTTGACATTGCTTGTCTCACTTCAAATGCCGGTGCTATTTTACTTGTTTATTCTATGCCTTAGGTTATGTCCTCAGTCGGAAGTATATTGTTCAACTGTGGAAAAATGTAATTGTTTGTAAATATGAACAATTTGCATCAACTATATTAAAAGCATAAATTATAAGAATTTTGCATAAATTATAAGAATTTTGCATAAATTATAAGAATTTTGCATAAATTATAAGAATTTTGCATAAACAATAATGTTTGCTTTCCCTGTGCAATAAACAATTAATGTAAAGAGTTGTGTGTGATGAGTTGTATGTGATGAAATGTTGTGTAATGCACTATTTTTATCTGCCCACAAGACCAATGATACTGTATTACAGTCTATACATGTAAAGTCAGAATTAAGGGACCTACATTTAGCGCAGAGAAATCAAATCGAAGATGAAAAATATGCTGATGATGAACAGCTTGTGCTCTCCTTTAAGCCGAGCTTCCTTAGTGATCAATTAAAAGCAGTGGAGAAAATGGAGAAGTGTATAAAAGAAATCAGAGACTTTCTTACCGAAAATATGCTCTGCAACAATGGTGACAACTGACAAAACTGAACTTCTCATCATTGGCACACCTCAGCAACTAAAAAAGCTTAAAGGTTTCATCAATCCGGGTAAACAACGTTGAGATTCTAACAGCAGATAATGTCCGTAATCTTGGTGTCATATTTGACAAAGAAATGAAAATGGAAAAGCAGGTGAACAAAATGTGCAAAAATGCCTACTTCAACTTAAAAAACATTTCAAAGCTGCGCAAAAATTTAGACAAAGACACAACAAAAACAGCAGTAAATGCACTGGTTACTCCACATCTTGATTATGGCAACGGATTGCTTCATGGTATATCGAAGAGACTAATAAAGAAAGCTTCAAGTAGCACAAAATACAGCTGTCCGCTTAATCGAACAATTGAAAAGACGAGACAGTGTCACAAGTCACAGGAAGAACTTGCACTGGCCGCCAATTCCAGCGAGGATACAGTTCAAAGTCTTGATGATGACATGGAAAGTGCTGAATGACCAGGCTCCAGAATATTTAAAACACCTCATTCAGATCCGAATACCGAATTGCAACTTACGAAGTAACAAGAAATTGCTATTGTTGAATCCGAGCACTCGTGACAATAACAAAATGGCAGACAGAGCATTCACACAGGTGGCTCCTCAACTTTGGAATAGTCTTCCACATGAGATAAGTTGCAAGTCCATGGAAAGTTTTAAGAAAAAATTGAAAACGCACCTATTCCAGCTACATTACAATTAATTCCACAAAAGCGCTGGTGAGCAGTCTGACTGAAACTAGACCTATACAAATGCTTAGTTTATTATTATTATTATTTATTTAATTAGCAAAATTGATGCTATAGATGGAGGAGAATTTTATTAGCACAATTGATGCTATAGATGGAGGATCATTTTATTAGCACAATTGATGCTATAGATGGAGGAGCTTTTTATTGGCGCAATTGAATGTCACTTGGATGAGATTCACATCCTATAGATGGAGGGGCATTTTATTACCACAATTGATGCTACAGATTGGAGGAGCATTACATTAGCACAATTTAAAGTCACTCGGATAAGATTGACATGCTACAGACGGAGGAGGATTCTACTAACACAATTCATTCTAGCTGAAGGATCATATTATAAGCACAATTGCTGATGAGCAGTTTACTGAAATTAGCGCTATATGAATCCATACTATTACTATTATTATTAAAGTACCTGGGTAGGGTTTCACATGCTATAGATGGAGGTCCATTCTATTAGCACAACTGATGCTATAAATGGTGGAACATTTCATTAGCATAATTGAAAGTGACTTGTTTGAGGTTCATATGCTATAGATGGAGGAGCATTTTATTAGCACAATTTATGCTATAGATGGAGGAGCATTTTATTAGGACAATTGATGCTAGAGATGGAGGAGCATTTCACTAGCATAATTGAAAGACACTTGGATGAGATTAACATGCTATAGATGGAGGAGCATTTTATTAGCACAATTTATGCTATAGATGGAGCATTTTATTAGCACAATCTGAAGTCACTTGGATGAGATTTGCATGCCATAGATGGAGGAGCATTTTGATAGCACAATTGATGCTATAGATGGAGCATTTTAGTAGCACAATTGGAAGTCACTAGGATCAGATTCACATGCTATAGATGGAGGAGCATTTTATTAGCACAATCAATGCTATAGATGGAGCATTTTATTAGCACAATTGAAAGTCACTTGGATGAGATTCACATGCTATAGATGGAGGAGCATTTTATTAGCACAATTAATGCTATAGATGGAGGAGCATTTTATTAGCACAACTGAAAGTCACTTGGATGAGATTCACATGCTATAGATGGAGGAGCATTTTATTAGCACAATTTATGCTATAGATGGAGCATTTTATTAGCACAATTGGCAGTCACTTGGATGAGATTCACTTACTATAGAGTCAAGGATGGTAAATCCGTCCACTTTTGGCTAAAACTATATTTCCAGGAAAATGGTAAAAGGTACAAAAATAAAAACCAGTCCATTGGAAGGGGCATATTGCGTTTTATCATCAACACCCAAAATAATTAAATTTTCAAATTATTTCTGGCTGAAACCATGGCAACAAATATTGAAGGTCGGGGCACCTAAATCCGTCCACCTTGTTTGTAAATCCGTCCAGCAAAGATGGTAAATCCGTCCACTGAGCAAAACACAGCTCTCAACTATCATATCTCTTTATTTTTTCAAGTTTTGCAATTTATTAAGTCTTACAAAGGTTTTTGTGTCGATTTTAGAATTATGATTCACTGATTACACTTATAATAGAAGAATTAGATAATAGAGGTTAAGTTAACTTGGAATAATTTCAATTGACCGCCTCAATTACAATTAAATAACCTTTTAATCCAACCAAAGTGGAATAACTGTTCCTATCTAATTGCTGGATCAGCAGAATGCCATTTATAACTATTTAAAGTCATAAAAGTGCTTTAAAAGTTCATTTTATGTGGGTGGACGGATTTACAAACCTCCTATCAAGCCACTTTCAAACTATTGATGGTAATTCCGTCCACCTTTATTTCCATTGTATTTCATTTCATGGTGTCACAATTGTACAAATCCTGCAAGAATAGTTTAATTTTGCATCTTATTTAAAGATTTTTACCTTAGACATGTTTGTTTGTTCACTAGAATAGGCCTATAATATCATTAAGTCCCACTTCTGTAATTATCAAAAATGGCTGTGATGACGTCACAGGATTTGATTGTTTTTCATCCTTTGTTGTTAAATGGACCTAAAATGTGATTAGAATACCTTTTAAGATAATAAATACGGCAAAATTGTTCAAAAAAGAGTTTATCTTGATTTTAAAACTCATACAATTGTACTGGGCATATTTATATGCACACAGTAGGGGGTGGACGGATTTACCCTCCTGGACGGATTTACCATCATTGACTCTAGATGGAGGAGCATTTTATTAGCACAATTGAAAGTCACTTGGATGAGAGTCACATGCTATAGATGGAGGAGCATTTTATTAGCACAATCGGAAGTCATAAAGGGGTCAACCATCATAAAGCAGCATATTACGGCATGATGATATTGATTAGAACCATTTGTATTTTTGATGCTTTATGTGAATAAAATGTCTGAATCTGAATCTGAAGTCAATTGGATGAGATTCACATGCTATAGATGGAGGAGCATTCTGATAGCACAATTGATGCTATAGATGGAGGAGCATTTTATTAGCACATTTGATGCTATAGATGGAGGAGCATTTTATTAGCACAATTGATGCTATAGATGGAGGAGCATTTTATTAGCACAATTGATGCTATAGATGGAGGAGCATTTTATTAGCACAATTGATGCTATAGATGGAGGAGCATTTTATTAGCACAATTGATGCTATAGATGGAGGAGCATTTTATTAGCACAATCGAAAGTCAATTGGATGAGATTCACATGCTATAGATGGAGGAGCATTTTATTAGCACAATTGATGCTATAGATGGAGGAGCATTTTATTAGCACAACTGAAAGTCACTTGGATGAGATTCACATGCTATAGATGGAGGAGCATTTTATTAGCAAAATTGATGTTACACATGGAGGAGCATTTGACTAGCACAATTGGAAGTCACTTGGATGAGATTCACATGCTATGGATGGCGGAGCATTTTATTACCAAAATTGATGTTACACATGGTGGAGCATTTGATTAGCACAATTGATGCTATAGATGGAGGAGCATTTTATTAGCACAATTGATGCTAGAGATGGAGGAGCATTTTATTAGCACAATCGGAAGTCTATTGGATCAGATTTGCTTGCCATAGATGGAGGAGCATTTTATTAGCACAATTGATGCTATAGATGGAGGAGCATTTTATTAGCACAATTGAAAGACACTTGGATGAGATTCACATGCTATGGATGGAGAAGCATTTTATTACCAAAATTGATGTTACACAGGAGGAGCATTTTATTAGCACAATTGATGCTATAGATGGAGGAGCATTTTATTAGCACAATTGATGCTAGAGATGGAGGAGCATTTTATTAGCACAATTGAAAGTCACTTGGATGAGATTCACATGCTATAGATGGAGCATTTTATTAGCACAATTCATGCTATAGATGGAGGAACATTTTATTAGCACAATTGATGCTATAGATAGAGGAGCATTTTTTTATCAGCACAATTGATGCTATAGATGGAGGCATGGGCGTAATTTGGTGGGGGACGGGGGGGACATGTCCCCCCCACATATTTGACCCCGGGGGACATAATATGAAATGTCCCCCCCACTTTTTTGTGAAAGCAAAATGTCTTGTGGTAATGGTCCTTGGGGTAAATTTGGTAGGGAGCAGTTCTGAGAGACATGTAATGCATCTTTTTGCTCGGGCAAGTTACCATGCCATACAAAAGTTGGAATTCTTGAATGTAAAAAATCCTGATTGACTGTATATTCGTGGATCCAATGGCCGATTCCGACCGCGTCACCGCGTGTCCCCCCCACATTTTCCGCGAAAATTACGCCCCTGGATGGAGGAGCATTTTATCATCACAATTGATGCTATAGATGGAGGAACATTTCATTAGCACACTTGGAAGTCACTTGGATGAGATTCACATGCTATGGATGGACGAGCATCTTATTACCAAAATTGATGCTATAGATGGAGGAGCATTTTATTAGCGCAACTGAAAGTCACTTGGATGAGATTCACATGCTATGGATGGAGGAGCATTTTATTACCAAAATTGACGTTACAAATGGAGGAGCATTTTATTAGCACAATTGACGCTATAGATGGAGGAGCATTTTATTAGCACAATTAATGCTATAGATGGAGGAGCATTTTATTAGCACAATTGAAAGTCACTTGGATGAGATTCACATGCTATAGATGGAGGAGCATTTTATTAGCACAATTGAAGGTCACTTGGATGAGATTCACATGCTATAGATGGAGGAGCATTTTATTAGCACAATTGATGCTATAGATGGAGGAGCATTTTATTAGCACAATTGATGCTATAGATGGAGGAGCATTTTATTAGCACAATTGATGCTATAGATGGAGGAGCATTTTATTAGCACAATTGATGCTATAGACGGAGGAGCATTTTATTAGCACAATTGAAGGTCACTAGGATGAGATTCACATGCTATAGATGGAGGAGCATTTTATTAGCACAATTAATGCTATAGATGGAGGAGCATTTTATTAGCACAATTGAAAGTCACTTGGATGAGATTCACATGCTATAGATGGAGGAGCATTTTATTAGCACAATTAATGCTATAGATGGAGGAGCATATTATTATCACAATTGATGCTACATATGGAGGAGCATTTTATTAGCACAATTGACGCCATGGATGGAGGAGCATTTTATCAGCACAACTGAAAGTCAATTGGATGAGATTCACATGCTATAGATGGAGGAGCATTTTATTAGCACAATTGATGCTATAGATAGAGGAGCATTTTATTAGCGCAATTGATGCTATAGATGGAGGAGCATTTTATTAGCACAATTAATGCTATAGATGGAGGAGCATTTTATTAGCACAATTGAAAGTCACTTGGATGAGATTCACATGCTATAGATGGAGGAGCATTTTATTAGCACAATTAATGCTATAGATGGAGGAGCATTTTATTAGCACAATTGATGCTATAGATGGAGGAGCATTTTATTAGCATAATTTATGCTATAGATGGAGGAGCATTTTATTAGCACAATTGATGCTATAGATGGAGGAGCATTTTATTAGCACAATTGATGCTATAGATGGAGGAGCATTTTATTAGCACAATTGAAAGTCACTTGGATGAGATTCACATGCTATAGATGGAGGAGCATTTTATTAGCACAATTGATGCTATAGATGGAGGAGCATTTTATTAGCACAATTGATGCTACACATGGAGAAGCATTAGCACAATTGATGCTATAGATGGAGGAGTATTTTACTAGCACAATTGACATTCACTAGGATGAGATTCACATGCTTTAGATGGAGCATTTTATTACCACAATTGATGCTACAGATGGAGGGGCATTTTATTAGCACAATTGATGCTATAGATGGAGGAGCATTTTATTAGCACAATTGACATTCACTAGGATGAGATTCACATGCTATAGATGGAGGAGCATTTTATTAGCACAATTGATACTACACATGAAGGAGCATTTTATTAGCGCAATTGATGCTATAGATGGAGGAGCATTTTACTGGCACAATTGAAATTCACTAGGATGAGATTCACATGCTTTAGATGGAGCATTTTATTACCACAATTGATGCTATAGATGGATGAGCATTTTACTAGTACAATAGAAAGTGGATGAGATTCACATGCTATCGATGGAGGAGCATTTTATTAGCTCAATTGATGCTATAGAAGGAGGAGCATTTTATTTTTCGGTCAACTCACTAGATTAAATGATAATACGTATAAAGAGTCATCGTTTATAAACCAAAGGTTTGATGAAAATCACATGCCAAAATGATTCATTAAGTTCACTGATAAATTTCACGAGAAATGATCGATTGTCATGTTTTATGTATTGGCATTTTAAAATTACAAAAAAGGGTAAACTAGGCATTTATAACAAAAAGCAAAAATCCACAAAAATATAGTCAATTTTATTCAAAAACATTCTATGAAATATCAAGGCACCGAATATTGTAGCGTGTCATATGCCATAAGAAAAAATAAAATAATTACAACTGTGCATCTGTCATACATTTTTTTAATTTACAATAATGTTACTGTCATGAATGTCCAGTTTTCTGCAGATCTCCAATTTCTTGGTATTCTTTTTGCAGAGAGTCTAATGTCCTTTTAGCATCACTGAACACTTGGTTCTTGTCAGCAAGAAAGAAGACTTCGCTGTTGGGTTGCTGCTTGTAGACTTTCCTCCCTGGTTTCAAGTTCTTCAGCTCCCCCTGAAGGACTTGCAATTCCTTCATTTGTCTTTGTTTAATTGGATCCATCTGATCAATGAATAATTGTCCCTTTCTAGACGTTTTTTTGGTATTTTATTTCCAGTTGAGTTCAAATGTTCGCTTCAGCAAAATTCTTCAATTCCTAGCTTCAATCACTGAAAATTAAACGCCATTTATTAAATTGTGTAATACGGAGTAGAGAGTTGAGGTAAAAAAATTTATAGGGTACATACGATAGGCCTAATTTATTTAGCATCTGAATTTGTAGTATATCAACTTATCAACTCAAAGAGTTTCGTAATGTCAAAAGCTAGGCATTCTGAAACTAGTGCTGGATCGATTAAATGATATATGGCGATATATCAGTTCGCAGACTTATCACGACAACTGCATATACAAAAATTGTTGTTCTTTGTGAATTTGACCAATTTTTGGGCAAAAAAAGGCAGTTTTTGTAGCAAGGACAATACTTTCCTACAGCATTTATGTCACAAATTTCGAATTTTGCATGATTGATGCTCCTCAATTATCGCAATAACTATTGTGTATCATTACAAATTGATCGTGATATCATTGTTTCGTTATAAATTGAATGATGTTCAACCCTATCTGAAACACTGTAACCCCATAGCATATATGGTACAGAACCAAACCTACCCCCCTCCCCCCTCCCCGGCCCCAGCAACGTGGCTACTAATAGTACTATCGAACGGGCAAGAGCAACCCCCCCCCCCCCGGCCCTGAAAGTTTTTGGATCCATCCCTGCTCTCACCAGAGATGTGGTACTTGAGAGCTGGTCACTCACAGTCACACATTTAATACATTTTGTACTGGTATTTACACTGTGGTAGGCGCCTATAAGTAGCTCTGCCACTGGATTGGAACTGCACATCATTGTCATCAATTTGTGATTACATTGTTATGATTGTAGCTGGTGTAGCATGATAGCATTGAGTGTGACAACCAAATGTAGGCCAGCTAAAAACTCAGTCTGACAAGATACAATATGCAACGACACTATAATGAACTTAATATCGAGAAAAACATGTCAATTTCTTCCAAGTTTTGCACAATGTTTACCTTCTGGCTGCCATTTTTCTTTTAGAGATGTCCATTTCATCCACCAGAGGGCATATTTGGCCCCGATCTACGATTGCAGTGCCACCACCCGAGTTGTTTCTTTCAGATTAAAGCAAAGCTTTTTTAATTTCATAAAAATTTATTCACAAACTGAAATGTGCTTCTGGGTTTCCTTTTTTTCTTTCTTTTTTTTAAAGGGCTTTGCACATGACTAAGATTTGTGAAAAGACTTCATTCTGTTAGAAATATCTTTCCAATGGTGTAATATGTGAATGTAGACCTAATGTAAATGGCACTGCCATGAAATTCGCGCAGTACTTAAACATTTTTGTAAGACTTACAGTGTTACCATAACTTTCATTAAATTCATATTCAATGCATGAAAGATATATATATTAAAAATAGAGAGAAATTTAGACTAGAAAGACAAAATAGATCATAGATAGATAGTTAGATGGATAGATAGATATACATATATATAGATATAGGACAAGTCACAATCTCTCTGGAAATAATACTCAAGACTAAGTCTTTATGATTTCCAAATTTTCTAATTTTACCAGTCTCTGTACCAATGAATTACGAATGAGGTAAAAAGCAGGGACTCCTCGACAGCGGCATAATTTTGCCTTTGAGGAGGTCCTATATAGCTTTGTTTTTATACAATAGTGATATTTTTATAAATGATGTTTGATATGAGCTACGAATAAAAGATCTGAATCTGAATCTGAATCTGGCATTTATACGTTTTTAGCACGCAGGGTGGCTTCACATTGTGCTGAAATTAAGAGTATTATTTTTCGGGGTCACTGGTGTTACCCTAAAAAAATGGTCAATAGGCCGTGATAGTGGAACTCTCCTTTTTCCAGCTCTCCTGTGTTGACGAGCAGAATAAAACTATTTCCGGGAACAAGCTGCCATTTTGTACCATTGCTGAGTCAGTGGAGCTGGCATTCCAGGCCCCAGGGCACTTTTAATCCATTGAAAACATTACGGATTTGCATTGCCGAGTCTTAAATGGAATGTTTAGCATGGATTGCCACCATATTCCAGTACTGTCAGGCTGATTAGACTTTTTTACGGACCTTAGAAAGCCCGGCTCCATTGTAAATTCCAAGGCTGATGTTTCCGGAAATAGTTTTATTCTGCTCGTCAACACAGGAGAGCTGGAAAAAGGAGAGTTCCACTAACGCCCGCTATTATATTCTAGAATTTTCAAAAACTGCCTCAGTCATAGGATACGTCCTGTTTGCAGAAATGAACCTGTGGCAACACCTTTTCAAATCAATGCGTCACTGTGGGAGCAATTGGTATTTCAGTGCAAATTGTCACTGGTGTTACAGTCACTGGTGTTACTCAAAAATGGATTTACAATGGAGTCCAATGGCAACACCAGTGATAAATGGTGGTAGAAAATCCGATGCAATTCTTATTTTAATGGGAAATATTTCAAACAAATATTAATTTGGTCACAAGTTTAACTTTGAGTCAATGGTGTTTCTTTACTTATACTGGAACACCAGTGACAGTTTTGTCTTAGTTATTATGGAATGACCCATAGAACACGTTTATGTCCTTTTTTATGAGGCTCATTGCAAGGGTGCTAGAAGGAAGACAAGAGCATTCACATTGTATGTATTACTTAAAAATTAAGCGATCCAATTGATGAGAAACTCTGTTTTTACACTGTCATTACAGAGTTTGTTGTCATAACAGCGACAAATGACGATTAGTCGATTACTTACATTCAGCTGCACTAAAAAGGCAATTGTATAAAATTGTTAAACATGGTGACAAACTTGATGTTATAATCCCAGTCATTTATGTGTAGTCCAAGTTCTTTTCCTGCTGTTGAAGTGTGATGTCATTTGAGGACTCATGTTACAGCTGTTGAAGTGTGATGTCATTTGAGGGCTCATGTTACAGCTGTTGAAGTGTGATGTCATTTGAGGACTCATGTTACAGCTGTTGATGTGTGATGTCATTTGAGGGCTCATGTTACAGCTGTTGATGTGTGATGTCATTTGAGGGCTCATGTTACAGCTGTTGAAGTGTGATGTCATTTGAAGGCTCATGTTACAGCTGTTGAAGTGTGATGTCATTTGAGGGCTCATGTTACAGCTGTTGAAGTGTGATGTCATTTGAGAGCTCATGTTACAGCTGTTGAAGTGTGATGTCATTTGAGGACTCATGCTACAGCTGTTGAAGTGTGATGTCATTTGAGGGCTCATGTTACAGCTGTTGAAGTGTGATGTCACTTGAGGACTCATGTTACAGCTGTTGAAGTATGATGTCATTTGAGCTCATGTTACAGCTGTTGAAGTGTGATGTCATTTGAGAGCTCATGTTACAGCTGTTGATGTGTGATGTCATTTGAGGGCCTATGTTACAGCTGTTGAAGTGTGATGTCATTTGAGGACTCATGTTACAGCTGTTGAAGTGTGATGTCATTTGAGGGCTCATATGTTACAGCTGTTGAAGTGTGATGTCATTTGAGGACTCATGTTACAGCTGTTGATGTGTGTTGTCATTTGAGAGCTCATGTTACAGCTGTTGATGTGTGATGTCATTTGAGGGCTCATGTTACAGCTGTTGAAGTGTGATGTCATTTGAGGGCTCATGTTACAGCTGTTGAAGTGTGATGTCATTTGAGAGCTCATGTTACAGCTGTTGATGTGTGATGTCATTTGAGGGCTCATGTTACAGCTGTTGAAGTGTGATGTCATTTGAGGGCTCATGTTACAGCTGTTGAAGTGTGATGTCACTTGAGGACTCATGTTACAGCTACGTCCTTATGAGCCGTTATAGAGGAACTCTTATTTTTCAATTTTTTTTTCATCACAGTGTCAAAATAAAATAATGTGAGAGTAAAAATTTTGTCATGTATAGCCCCTGCAAGCACATATTACACAGATCTAATAGGTCAGCATTATATTGCCACGTCCTATTCATCAGTGTAGTTCGGTCGAGGCAGGACCTGTTTCCTATTGAGGCTGCATTGACGATTTTAAATAGGGCTTCGGAATTTCCTTTGTTAATTAATTGCAATCAAATTTCTGCCTAAGATCAACTAATTTGAGTTTGAAATCATCTCAGCTGCCTGTCTCTGAGTACGCCTCCATCCAGCTATGGCCCTTAATTCTTTTCTCAATTTTATAGGGTTTAATGCAGGGCTTTGGAGTTGGGTAATTAGTGAACAGACTGTCACTCCTGACTACTTTGCAATCCTGAAAAACCCCTCCGACTCTGACTCCTTAGGTCTCCTGAATTTCGACTCCAACTCCCGATTCCTTTACCGGCAATTTTTTTCTTCACACAAGTGTGTGTTATGTGGTCAGCAATGAAAAAAGTCAATTCCTCATTGTTTTTAAAGGATTTCATGCACTAATAGCAATTTGAAAAGTTTTATGTGATTAGTCTTTAAAAGTTTAATACAATTCACATTATTTCGAAATGTTTTTTTCATTACTCAAATAATTTTAGGGAGTCAGGAGACACCAGCTTTATTTTGGCTCCGACTCCACCTGAAAACCAAAGCTCAACTAAAAAAATCAAAAAATCATTTCAGAAGATGAAGGCAAAAATCTTTAAAAATTGAGGTCAACCAATATTTTTATATATTGAGAGGGTGTATGTAAATCAAAGAAACGCCTGCACTTTTAAATTTTTTTTATTTTTGCATAACATACAGCATCTTTATTTTTCATGGAAGTTATTATAGTAATAATTATGTAGATGCCAAAGCATGAAGACGGCATCACCTGGACCCAAAGGATAAAAGTTAAAAACGATAATAAATATTAATGAACTATAAAATTAAATCTGTCATATATATACATGTAACTATTATAATATACTGTTTGGAGGGTGAGACCTTAATAAACATTTTTGACTTTGACTTTTACTATAATAGGCCTATTACTGAAAAAAAAAATCTTGGAAAAAAAATTACGACCAAAAATTTTGGGGGGAAAAAATCGAAAAAAAAAAGCTTATATGGAAAGAAAAAATTTGGGGGAAAATGGAGGGAGGGGAAAAATCACTTCAAAATCTCACGTTTCACTCTTTAGGAGTAAACCTTATGTCGATTTTTACCCTTTTCAACCCCACTCCACTCGCCACTCTTATGGGGTGCAGACTTTACACATCACGGGGCAGGCAGGCAGCACAGTTTCAGGCCAACGGTTGCATTTGCCTGCGAATGTGGTTGGACAGTACCACAGATCCTTACAGTACGCCGGGTCCACCTCTCCACAGTCGTTGCTCTCGCAGATGCAAGTACAAGCACGCGGGTCGAGTTCACCATGAACACACTCCAGACCATTGCAATCTATGAATAAGGTTTTATGATTTTAATCAATTAAATGAGCATATTGTCATCCTAAAACAAGTTCGAAACTTAAATTTTGGATAGAGAAAAAAAACATTTTTGTGAGTTCACATCATTGTTATCTACATGACGCGATAAAAAGTATGGTGAACCCCTATTTCCAAAGGTTTTATTAACTTTCATGATATGTCAGCTGTTTTGTTAAAAGCTTAATTTTTTATGGATTTTTAATGGATTTTTCTTAACTTTAAAAAAAAAATCATATGGATTAAAAGGTTATTTGGAGTATTTTGCTATCATTTTAATGTAAGAATATGCACATTTCAACTGATCATTACAGAAAAAGTAGGTAGGCTAGCCCCTCTTTTGATTATCATAATGGAAAGCTGTCTTTATTTGTTTGTATTTGTATTATTGATCCCCTGGTGTGGGGAAATTTGTGGTGAGCCTTCCGCTGAATATAGCTCAGCTTATGAAGAAACTTTTGGCACGTTTTTGTGAAATTCTCATGGATTTTGAAGTTTGTGCAAAGCGAGGCATTAAACTTTAAGAATACTGATATTTAGTAAATATTATCTACCTGGTGTGCAGATGCCGCACATTTTTGGGCAACTAATTGGTGCATTGCTCCAAGCGTTGCATTTGCCTTTGAAAAAGGTTTTACAAGACGACTCGTCTCGACATTCCCCTCGGTCCATCTCGCTGCAGTCTTTTCCCGTCCACAGTTCTGAAGTGCAGGCGCAGGTGCATGAGTCAGCGTCGAAGGTTCCGCCATTTTTACACTCGAGTCCATCACACAGTCTGGTTTCGCACTTAGGCCACACATAATTGATCTTTAGCTTCTCGGATTCCTCTCAAGGCCCTTTTTCTAGGGTCGGTCAGTAGGACAAAAAAAAAAAGGTGAAAAAAAAAAATTTATAATGTCAAAAAATTTTTTTTTTTTTTTTTTTTCAGTTTTTTTTTTTCCATCGGCAGTAAATCTATTGTGTTGGCGGGTCCGCGAAGCTAAGAATCAATTATGTGTGGCCTTATCTCCAGTCCAGTAGCTGTTTTTACAAGTGCACGTGCAAGTTGCAGGATCTAGATTTCCATTCAAGCACTGACGTCCCTTGCAGTCGCATAGATTGTTGTCGCAGTGATCGGGACATCCTTCGCAGGGGGCGCCTTGTACGTACGGAAAACCGATGATCTTGATGTTGTTGTAGTAAGCGTAGTTGCAGTAATAAGTGTCTCTGTTGCCCCCACACCGAGCGTACCCGCATCCGATAAGAACAGTAACATCTCTCACCACCGAAGTGTAGTGACCGATCTTGCTCCATGGTGGATTGCTTGTTTCGCTGTATTCTTTTCCGTAGGTGAACATCCTTGACTCGTTGTGCCACACCCAGACGGCAGCACGCCAGTCTCGATTTAAGTAGGCGCCATTTTGACTGATGGGAATCGACCAACCTGGGACCTTTCTGTTAGTGAATGAGTCGTGGCCTCCCTTGCACGCTTGAGCGTACTTCTGAGCGGTCACCTCCAGTTCTTCACTCCAGTACATCTTCTGCATCTGTTTGGCGGTGGGTGAGACGGCCGCCCTGTATTTATTATGCTCCTCCAGGATCACTTTGATGTCCTCTTCCGACACCCCCTTATCAGTGACCGAGGGGTCATCATCATAGACGCAGAGGGTCGAGGTCTCTGGCCAGGGCGCTCGGCATGAGGCGTCCACTCTCCGCACATCTCCTGTGCTACCTGCCACGAAGACAAGCAGCAGAACTAGCGACGTTCCTGCCGTTTTAGTCATCACCAAAGTTCTATCCAAGTTGTTCCTAACTGCAGTCTGAGTGTATCTTGTCAACCTTGGATGCACAGTTGTTATGTCCGAATTCACTCGCATCCATATTTATATAGGAAGGGGTGACCATTTTTATTATCGGGCGGGGGAGGGGGGCTTGGTGTTTTTTTTAGATTGATAATTTTTTGCTCATTTTTGGTGAAAAGAATTAATTACTTTTAGCTAGTCTTGAATCAGATAATTTCTGCTGGGAGTATTTCTCGACAAGGTGTTGCATGATTTTGGAATGAATATTCAGAGACTGTACGGTGCACACATGTAGGCCTAGTAAATAATTACTGCTGAGTCAAACTCCAAGCCCTCCCCCTGTACATTAAGTGGTCACCCCAAGTGAAGGGATGCACTTTCAGTACTTGAAGTTAAATTTAATCGCTTACACCCATAAAAAATTAAAAGAGGATTATAAAAATACATTTTTTTCTGCAAAATCAATTAAAACCTAATTCAACCCATAATTGCCTTAATCCATCAAGCATTTAACTCTGAGTTTGTTAATCATCACTTACAGCGAATTATGATAAAAATTATGCAAAAAGTCGCACAGGTAACAAGAACAAGGCTTATTTATAATTGGAAATGAAACGCAGATCAATGCGGTGTTCAGTGAAGTCCCGATTACAGAGCAACTTTTAAGCTCATGGATCCTGTTACATTCATTAATCATGTAAATTAAAAATCGACAGTTCTAAGAACGACCCATCCTGGATGTAGGATTAACCTTATTAATAATCATGTTTCGTAATTTTCTAAAAACACGTTTTTTTTTGGGTTTTTTTTTTGCAAGCATGAGCAAGGGGTTGCTCTAACATGCTTCATGAGTTGAAAACTGTGGCATCGGCACCAAGTAGGGATGCACGGGTATCCGGCAAGGTATCCAGTATCCAGCCTAATATTGGAATTTGCAGGATATCCGATATCCGGCAGAATTAAGGTGTCAGCACTGGATATCTGGGATGCTCAAATATAAGTGAAAAGCTGAAAAAACTTTGAAAATAAATGAAGGAATGTTACAAGAACACAGTCAAAAACATGACGTAACCATCTTCAAAAATTTAATTCAGCTAAAGAATTTGATGTTTGATAAGACAGAAAAACATTTTATCAGAGGAACAGTCCTCCTGACGGACATGATATCTCTCGGCTCTCAGAAAAAAAATCATTATCAACCGTGAATGCTGAAAAACTTCCTTTTTGCATGTTTATTAACCGGTTCCAACTATCCGGTATCTGGCAGTTGGTGTTGCCGGATTATCCCGTATCCAGCCATTTTCACTATCCGTGTGTCACTGCCACCAACAGCAGCACATTACGTATTTTGCAGAATTATACTTAAAGTTACTCCGAATGATGGCCAGGTTTCAATCCCAAGATCTTCTAATTTCTACATTATCTGATGTGACTTGGTGTTATTGATTCACACACAAAATTTCTTTGATGTAGGATTATTTTTTCTGCCTAGAATTACCCCTGGATTTATTTCGGGTACGCACGGAAAAAAATCATCCAGTTGAGTGCAATCAACATTGTGACGTCATCACCATTGTTAGAATTAGTTACTTGACAACAACATATACTGAACAATGGTCATTGTGACGTCATCAACAATGGATGGAGGTGGGAGGCACTATCAAGAAAATGTAAAGGAAATAACTGATTAATATATTTAATAAAAGAAACACTTCAAGAAGTTAGTCAAAAATATTATTGATCACAAGTTTATATTATTCTACACTCCAAACCACCATTATTTGTCAAAGAATTGTATCATTCAGGTCAACTTTAAAGCCCAGTGATGGAAATGGGTAGCTCACAGGAACTGAAATCCCTTGATAAAAAACAGCACTCTTAGTTTCCCATGTTGAATGTAGAGAAGATGACACTTCATCAGCTATCATGTGTCATAAAGTGCCATTTGCACAGTGCAACAGTCCACTCTTTTTGCATATCAAATGTCCTGGCTGTAATGTAGACATGTTCTATCAAGGGGACAAGCGATTTTGAAAGAGACTGCCTTGGTTTCAAACTTACTTCTCATGACAAGTTGTTCGTCAGTGGCCTAAAGTCAAGACATTTTATTTTGGCAGTAAGTTTTTAGCCAATTAAACAATCCATGATTAAGTCTGATGTTTAATTTTTGGTTTATTAGACTAAGTACACCATGACCAAGCATGATTTGGAATAAATACATGTCCTCTAATCCCCCAGCTTCATCATACAGGCGCCTACAATGTTAAATTTCTGCTGCTCTTCCAACACATTTAGAGCTATTTTTAGCCTTCTGTTGTGACATCAGCAGCATTGTTGACTCTATGACATCACTGAAACAATGGTGACGTCACAACAGCAGCAATAGAAGAAAATGGCTTCTTGAGCTGTGTTGACAGCAATGTTATTCCAATGGGATTACCTCAAAACTATAGCTACAACATGCCAATACTTCCTAATGTTTATGAAACTGTTTGGTCAAGGTGTCAGGAACAGGAGGAGACAATTATTGTTGTCAAGAGTAAGGTATGTTTTTAATTATCAGCCAAAAACTTACTGCCACAAAAAAATGACTTGACTATAATGGTTATAGCCGTTGATTTTGAATCCACTGGCCTGAGAAGGACGTAGGTCCGACTCCCGGTCCTGGAACTTCATTGGAGTGAGTTGGAGGTAGTTGTGGCCAGGGGAGGGTGGCCACTGTGTACAGTGTGTAATGAAGATACCCCAGCCAGACTTCAACTGGATTGCTGCACAATGGATGGATGAGCCAGAACACGTCAATGGATGGACCATAACCAAGACCATGTCAAATGAAGAGGAGAGTGCATGAAGACAGCAGAACAGAGGAAGACATTGTCCGATTGAATTGATTGTACATACACATTAATTAATATATACGCCCTCGGGTTATATTTACCACCTTGGCTGTATATATCTCTGTATACCACATATGCCCATGGTATAACTACTATATATCATTGTACGCGCACTGAAAGCTATGCTGATTCTGCGCTTAAAAGTATCATAATAATAATAATAAAAATAATAATGACAGGACAGCATGGCAAGAGTTTTTACAATATCATTTACTTCATCTGACCATAAATCAATACGTCAGTGGCGTCCCTATGGGGGAGCATGGGGGGGGGCATGCCTCCCCATATTGGACCTGTGCCCATCAGGTGCCAATATGAACTTTTTAACCATGGCTACAATATTGGTGCCCCCCAGAGAATCACGTGCCCCCAAGTGCCCCCCTGCTCGGGACCCACTAGTTACGCCACTGAGATACGTATATATCTCTATTTTTTATCAAGTTGATCAATTAGTACAATTACAGTACTAGTTAGAGCTGAGTGATGAAACCTTTAAAGTGTTACTAAAAAATTACTGCAAATTTTTAAAAGAGGAACAGTATTGAAACTATTATTCAATCACACAATAAATTAATAACATTAGGTAATTATAGATCTGGTATATTAATATCTTCCTTGATTTAGTTATATCCTGAATAGTAAGCTCACTATATTTAATTCCATATATATCATTCCATTTTTTAGAGCTACATCATATGATGGTGAATGATGGATATGATCAAGAATTCTCTGCAGTTCTTCATTTTGGTATATTTGGCTTCCAATGTAAAAGGTCAGTAAATAGATTTTTTAATTTAAGATTCTTATTCCGTCTAGTGATGTTTGTATTATACGTAATATCCACGTCCTCCAGGGGAACAGCCACTAATCCTTTGATGATCTTAAACAATAATAAAAGTCTCAACTCTCTTCTTCGGTCTTCTAGCATAGGCCATTTCAATTGCTGCAGCATGTTGGTAACGCTGCTCGTTTGGCAATAGTCATTCATCGTAAACCTCGCTGCCCGTCTCTGTATCATCTCAATATTGATCTTATGTTTTTCTTAATGAGCGGGTCCCAGATTGCTGCACTGTACTTTAATTTCGACTGTGTCATCGACTTGTATGCCAATTCCTTGCATTCTCTTGGACAGTCTTTTAGGTTCCTTCTGAGGAACCCAAGGATGGAGTTGCTCTTTTTGGTCACCTCCGCAATGTGTGTGTTCCACTGTAGATCGTCGTTAATTGCTAAGCCAAGATATTTCGCTTGACTCACCTCTTCTAGGACATCGCCTGAGATCTCATAATGTCTGGACATTGGTTGTTTTTTACGTGATGAACGCAGGATGTTGCACTTCGAAAACCCCCATCCAGAGCCTCTTAATTTAATAAGTTACATTTCTCGAGTGGAGTGGGCAGGTGTAACTGGCAGACTTTCGCCAAAGGGAGTGTTTGCTTGTGTGTTTGTGTTTTGTCAAATAATAATTCCCAAGGCAAACCCCATCAGCAACACCAGCAGTCAGCAAAGTTAAATTCTGTTACTTTCTCCGGCTGCAGTGCAAATGGTGTGACCACCATGAAAACTGCTTCTTGCATTTTTTGTTGTGAGGGTGCCAGCAGCGAAATAAACTTCTTATTGAAATTGTTGATTGTCTCTTGCATGCTTTTTGACTTGAATGGTTTTGTCATTTTTGTGTAAATTGTCATTGGTGTAATTCTTATATTTTCTGGCATTCATATTCTTGAAGCACTCCCTTGCCATCAAAATTGAAGAAATTCCAATTATTGATATGTGTAACCTGATATATTCCGTGCATGACATCATTAAGAATGACAAAACACCAAGTGTAGTAAACCAAAACTGACAATACCATCACCTTCTTTCAAAATGCAGTGTTCATTTGCCGCCCCGATGTTTGTACCAATTCAACACCATCTACTTTTACAATTTCTGGTTGGTCACTTCCAATAGCCTGAAACAAGTTAAGGGTTTTTGAAAGTGTTTGATTGAGTACAGTTGAAATGGACTGGTATTTATGTAGCCATGGTTAATCAGCACTTTTGTGGATACGGAAGTTCATAAATGAAGTAAATGAATGAAAAAAGTATGGTAAATTTGCTTGATCAGAAAGCAGAAAAATAAAATCTAGTCATAACCCCTTCTTGTAGGACGAAACTAGACTTCAGTAGAAACAGTTTTAAAAAAGTCAGACGCCCTTTCTATCCTATTATCTTTGCATTCACAGAGGAGCAATCTTTTGCCAAAAAGTGTTCAAAGTCACCTCGTTTTATTGTATTGAATATTTGATAGAGATTCATTTGATGGAGTGAATCAATATTGGGGAAATTCAAGATGCTGCCCAAAATGGCTGCCACAAAATGGCCGTCATTCTTGATTTGCACACTGTGAGCTTAGTGTCAACTAAAGGTTTAAAATAGTTTTTTTTTTTGCATTTTTTGTCTTCTCACCCCTGCCTCCCCAGTTAAGCTTTGTGTTTACGGACAGCCCAATCTAGATTTATTAACATTTTTAAAGTTCCTGGACTAAAAAGCTATAACATGTATGTAACAGCATCAAATTTTGATATTTTGGGAATATTGCAATTTGTAGGTCTATTATACTTTGTATTGTGACATGTCTCTTATAGTTCAAAAATATCTCTGAAACTAGCACACATTTTGAAGAAATTTCATCAATTAAATTTAACATATTTGTGCAGCTAAAAACAGTCAAATTAGTTAGTAAACTTGGCTTCATGAAGTGTGTAAACATAGTGAGAGTGGATATTTGAAAAAAAGAAATTACATAGGGGAGACCAGGGCTGGTTGTCGCTTGCAGGTGCAGGTTGTCACACTGTAAAACTTAAACATGTAATGTTCCTATTTCGATTTAAAGCAACTAGGAGCACTGCCATTCTATATGAATGTCAAGAAAGGAGTGACTTTAATCTATCTGGTCAATATTATGCAGTTATCGCAATATTAGTCACCAAGGTGCCATAAAAACTGATATTGCACGAGGTAATTGTTATATCATATGGTTTTTTGTAGCAAATACTAAGAAAATGGCTTGAATTCTGATGTCTAAACTCTATTTGTGTTTCTTTTGGCCCGTATGTTTAAAATGTATCTCGTCATGAATCATTAAATATTTCAAACATAACAAAAAAATTCACAGTTTGGAATCCACAGATTGTGTACTTGGTTTTGTGTGTGTTTCAATTTTTTCTCTTAAGTCACTGAAAAATGTGTTTTTTTGGCCACTTACTGCTTTTTTCTGATGAAACAAATAACAAAATCAGCACAAAAAGTTTATATCGACTTAGCCGTTTCATTGAAGCATCTTTTGCCACCACAATCATCTTTCCATCAGCCTCCATTTCTGGGCAGTGAATTTTCCATACTAAAACTAAGAAACAAATCCTTTAATCATATCTTGTGCTACAACAAGACTGTTTTGTGTTTCTTTTGACGCGAATGTGAAAAATATATCTCGAGATCGTCATGAATCAAAAACTATTTCATGCACGAAAAAAATGTTCACACTTTTGGAATCCGCGAATGATATACTTGATAATGGATTTTTCCCAAACTTTGTAGCAGACTTTAGACCTCTTAACACAATAAAGGAAAAATTGGAAAAATACTGTTTTTCGGCCACTCAATGCTTTATTCTGATGAAACAAATAACATGACTGGCATAAAAAGTTGATATCCATTTATCCCTTTAAAAGGCGCTTCTTTGCCGCCAAAACCATCATCCTATCTGCCTCCGTTGCTGTGGATGTTTTTTTTAGTAACATTGAAAATTGTTAATTTCTATTGTAAATTTGAAAGAGATATATTTTTGGCACTATAAGCCTTTTGAAAACTGCATGCATCTTCAATCGTTCAGTAGCATGTATAAAACACTGATTTTTATTTGGGTTGGTTTTTATGTCTGAAAACCAGACCCAAATGGGTAACAACCAACTCCGGAAAGTGTGACAAGCAGTCCCTGTGACAACCAGCCTGGGTCTGGCATTGTTGTTGCACTTCCTGTTTGATCATAACAATGTCTTGAGAAAAGCACATGTCTCAAAAAAGCCAAATTACTATAAATTTAATTGTTGTCATCAACATAACACCATGCAGAACTGCCTATGTAGTCATTATTGTATTGGCTATTATAGACAGTGCCCGATTTAGGTGTGTGGAGGCCCCGGTGCTGTGAAGTTGTGGGGCCCCCGAAATGCGTTACGTTGAGATGTTTCTGTAACTTTCAGAAGGGTAATGTAGACTCTGTCCTGGCATGTGCATGTAATTTGACTGAATAGAAAAAATACTAAACTTTTTAATATGTTATATATATGAGATAGATAGGAGACCATTTTTAAAGCGCTTTCTGTCTTGTTAATGTTGATAAATACCTGGAAGGGAGCAGGTAGTGATAGGCAGTCCATAGCAATTTCTCCCACAAACCAAACTTATTTTATGAAGTACATACTTTTGTGTTTTTACTTTACCCTACAGTAAATACAGAAAGAATTGTCTCATCTTGCAATAGAAGTTCCAAAATCATGTCCTGCTGAATTTAACTTTTAAACATATTTACTGGCATGTCTGAATATGATGACTTTTCTTTTATATATTTCCTTAATTGTACATGATGCTTTTAAAAAAGTCAGAAATTTCAGAATCCATTTACATACGCAACAGCAAAATAAAAATCTGAGAACAACTTTGACAAAAACAACTAAAAATTTGAAATAACATATTAAACCTGGGGAACTTGAAGAAGGACTGAGGCCAGAGTGGATGGGGCCCCCTAGAATGTGAGGGGGCCCCCAGAGTGTGAGCACCCCCTGAGTGGGAGGGCCCCCCAGAGTGGGAGGGGGCCCAAGATTGCAAGGGACCCCCAAAATGGGAGGGGCCCCAGAATGGGAGGGGCCCCCCAGAGTGGGATGCCCCCCCCCCCATATAGGGAGGGGCCATTGGGAGGGGCCCTCAGAATGGGAGGGGGCCCCCAGATTGGGAGGGGTCCCAGAATGGGAGGGGCCCAGTGAGGGATGGGGGCCCCAGAGTGGGAAGGGCCCCAGAGTGGGTGGGGCCCCCAGAACGGCTGGGGTCCAAGCGTAAGTTGGCCCCCCCCCCCCAGAGGTGGCAGCCCGGCAGGATGCCCAGAAATGAAAGGAGGAGCATAGGAGACCTCGGGGCCAGAGGAGAAGTGGGACCCCTGAGCAGGGCCCCCCACATATCAACCACAATTTTCCACTGTGTAAACAGATCACCTGTTCACATCAACATTTTTGGTAAAAAAATATCCACAATTTTGCAATGTAACCTCAAGAAGGTTGGGGCCCCCACATTTTAATCATTCATAATAATCGACTTGTTGCACAATTAGGTTATGTTTCAGATCGGCATCATTCGCGAGAAATATAATAAGAAGTTTAAAATATTACGCGTGATCTGCTTGTGTGGGGGCCCCCTCAAATGTGGGGGCCCTGTGCGGCCGCACACTCCGCACACTCCTAAATCGGGCACTGTCCAGGCTATATCTATGCAAAAGTACACCTTCAGATTTCTTTGATACTGAATTAAAGGGTTTCAGAATTGCCAAGTGAATTGGCAAAGTTTTCTGTGTTGACATGATTTTCGGAGAATTTTAATCTCTTACCTTGCGTTTTATCATCTACGGGGCAATATGTATAATTTGCCATCTCCAGGTATATCCCTTGCAATGAAGGTCTAGTAAGTAGATAGTCTCATGTCGATAAATGGATGTTAAAATGTCCAATTAAGATATTCTTTGGCAAAAGTGCATGTCTCTGACACATATTTTTATGTTCTGACAGTGTTTAAACACTGTGTACCAACCAAGTGACCTAATTAAGGATTTTTTTTGTTTACATTTTGCTAGTTCTCATATATAGAGCAAACAACAAACTTTGCATTATAGCCAGTATGCTGTTTTATAGTACAAGTAATGTACATAAAAATTTTGGAATCAATCAGTTACGTTTTCTGGGAGATTAGGCAGTTTTAGTAAATTTTAGTGCATTTTTTGCTAGAATCACCAAATCTTTTGATTGTTAAATATTTAAAGCTTGAAATTTCACATCAAGATGTCTAATAAATAGATACAGCATACTGGCTATGTTATATTGTAATTACATTGGTTTCTTGCCTAAAATTTAAGATTTTGTGATTAACTAGGTCGCTTCGCATCGATCAAACGGTACTCAGTGTAAAGAGGCCCTGTCACAAAATAACAGGCAGTATCATCTTGTTCAGCACTATTTGACATTGACTGTTTGTTATAATCACCTGTTTCTCGACTCAGGTCAACAGAGTCCACACTTGAAATGTGATTGCCAAAGCAATAGGTTGTGTGACCATGTATATAGTGTCCATTCAAGATAAATCTTCTCACTGCTCACCATACTGAATGGTAATCATACCAATCATTACATTGAGAAAATGAGTACTCTTTCTCCACAGATCATTGGGGAAGCTGTAGAAGTGCACAGTTCCCTCAGTTTCTTGATCAAGGGAGCATAACGATGGTGAAAGTGCAAAACCTCGTATGTCAAAATTTTGCCATTTTTAGATTTTGGGTGGAATGACTATTTCAATATCCAATACATGTTGTCAATTGGTCACCTTGCCAGTTTGCTCTTTTTTTAAGCTGTAACACACTGGTAACAGAATGATTTCACCAAACCTTGTGTGTCGATTTGTTCCAAAAAGTGAAGGTGCAAAACCTCGTAACTCAAATCAAAACTTAGAAGCTCATATTTTCGGATATTTCAACTTTTTTTGAAAAACAATGATTGCGGCACTTTTTTATGGCTCTCAGGAAATTTCCCTGTTAAAAAATCTATACCTCCCTATATTTGTTTTAGTGATGTAGGCTATTGAAAAAAATTGTGCATGAAAATTTGAAAAATTGCTATTTTCCTCATTCTTGCTATTGTAGCCACTAATTAAAATTTGCAGTTGTTTTTTATTATGGTCAAATCATAATATTTACTGTATAGCTATAGATTGGAAGTACATTCAATGCTGCAAGTTGCTTAGAAATGGGATTAATCGATCGAGTTACGAGGTTTTGCACTTTCACTAACTTGCAAAAAGTGAAAGTGCAAAACCTTGTAACTCGACATTTTCATTCATACCTGATGGTAGCATCAATGCAGGGGTCAATGACCTATGACAAAAAATTATGCTAAAACAGGGTCTCACTTTCTATAAATCACGTAGAGCCTAACTCGCATATAAATGAACATTACCATAAAAAATTATCTGTGATAGTTTTTTCCAATTTCTGAAAAACAGCTTTTTTTGACTTACGAGGTTTTGCACTTTCACCATCGATAAATTCCTTTAGTCCATTTTCATTACTGCAAGTCAGTGACTTTATAGAAAATTGACTCTTCACAATTCTGATTATTTAATATTCTAGATTACTTATGAATTCTCTTCGTGGTTTCACTGTATTTATTTATAAACTTCCTTTTGATATTTCAGGCAATGGTTGCGATAATGAGCCCAAGTGCATCAGAAAAGTCTTCGGCAACAAGGAGTACTATTTGTTCAAGGATGATCGAAGAAATTGGGAACAAAGCAAAGAATTTTGTGCAGAAAAGAACCTTCAGCTGGCTGCTGTACCAGAGGATTTACGACACACTGACTTCTTGAAAAGTTTCGTAGAAAAAGTAAAAGAGAAGTCTCAAATTAGACCCAATAGACATGCAAGGCACGCCAGGGGCGCATCAAATCCCGAGTCTATAACTGTGTGGTTGGGAGGAACAGTGAAAGACCTCACCACCTGGGAATTTGTCAATGGAGAAAAATTCTACAAAGATGCAGACGGAGCTCCAAGTAATATAATTTATTTTGATTTAACGTCTTGAATTAAAAATACCAATAAGGTAAAGAGTGGATTTATATTCGCGCGGCAAAACGGCCAAAGGCGAATTGAGCACAAGAAAGGTTTCAAAAATCTATGCAGTGATGGTCTCACCATCAATGGTCAACAGCAGGAAATTAGGTCAAGTGGGACCAGCTTCTTATCAATGATTTAGTTTCGAATTTAACAAAACGTGACATATTCATATTCAAAAGTGTCTTAAAAATTCAATTTTCTTCATTAATATTCCCTGTACCTATAATTTTTATGGAATAGTTAATTTCAAGCCTTGACAAGCTCAAGAAAGACAACAAGAAACATAACAAAATTAAGGTTACATAATCTTTGTCAACTGATGATTATGTAACAGAGCGCAATTAATCTACACGCAGATCATGTTAAGGATGTTATTGTTTTTGTCATCACTATTATGTAATACAATGTATCAACAATCTAGCATAGACTTTTAAAAATTTGGCATCTTTCAGTGTTGTCTTCCTTTTTCCTACTTAGTTGATTATCTATCAATTCTGTTTATTCTTAATCCTATTTATTCTTGATCCTATTTATTTGCTATCCTATCAATCAATCAATCAATCAATCAATCAATCAATCAATCAATCAATCAATCAATCAATCAATCAATCAGTCAATTAATCTATCTATCTATCTATCTATCTATCTATCTATCTATCTATCTATATTCTAATTTTGATCTATTTTATCTTTCTAATAGTTTCTAGTCTGAATTTTTCTATATATCCGTCTTTAAATTTCTTTGAAACAGTAACATAACTGCCTTTCAAAGATTGAATATGAAATAAATTTAATGAAAGTTATGGTAAAACCATAAGTCCTAAAAAAACTTTTTAAGAGCTGCGCGAATTTCATGGTTATGCCATTTACATATTAGCATAAAACTGCATTCCAATCAGTTGGGTGATGCATCGTTTAAAAATACTTTTAAATTACTGCACCAAATAGAATAAAATCTCACAAGGGGATGTCTGGAACCATTTCATATATTTTTTGTTTTGCTTTAAATTTTAGCATGCATTACTGTGGAGAGGAGATGTGGGCAACTCAATCGGCTGGGAGACAAAGTTGAAGTGGTATCTCGCGGCTGTCATACATCTGGCAATGATGGCCACAATTATATTTGTAGGATTGGTGAGTGAAAAATCCATATATCTGAAAAATCAAATATGATACAACGATATAAAACATACACTGCGCGGCAGCATACCCTCGGTTTTCAGAAGCTTTTCTGCTGCCAGTAGAATATGTGTGTTTTGCAATTGAGCAATTTTTTGTGTGAATTACGCTCTGAAGACAAGTGATGGAGTTAAATTGTTTATTATAATTGATAATGAATTAATTTGGCAAATATGTACATGAAATAAATATTTAGGAACAATAGAAATAGATATAATGTGAACATGTTGAGTATACGAGGTAATAATTAGATAGGAGTCAGAATATATACACATGGTGGTAAAAGTCCGAAAATCCTCACTTCTTGGGGGAGAACGTAGGGAGTGGTGCGTCCGAACGGGACCATCATTGTTGTGGGCATCTGGAATATCAATAAGAACCCAGGCAGAGGCTAACCAGACAAAACGGACTACCGGTACCAATATAAAGCAAGAACGGTTTAGTGTTAGTCTAAATGGGGAATGAATAAGTAAAATAATTTTTTATCTGGTGATCGAATTAATTTAATAAAGAAATAATATCAAGGAGGGGATGATTATAATTTATGTATGTATATATATCTATATATATTTGGTTAAGTAGAAATAAATAGATATAATAATTATAGTAAGTGGGTAAAAAATATGGTGAATGTTGAGTATTAAGATCAGTAAGATGATATTTTAAGTAAATGAATGTATAATAACTGAGAAGTATAAATTTAAATCGAAGAGATGGAGGATGTTTTGATGGAAGAATAAAGATTCAGTCAGTAGTTTGAAGCAAAGAAGTAGGATGAAATCTGGTTAGAGGCCAGGCTGGCATGGAAGATTCCCTGTGATAATCGCCAATCCGGAATCGAATTCTCAACCGTGAGGGGGCTGAGTCGACGATGAGCTGGACTTGTTCTGGATGTACCACCCGTGAAAGGTGGTAGGAGAAGCGCTCTTTTGAGCCGTGACTGTCTCTTGCAGGTATTGGGTCTCGTCATCCTCTGATCGCCCCTGAGACCTCCACGATGGTGTTGTACCACTG
Source organism: Platynereis dumerilii (assembly GCA_026936325.1). NCBI lineage: Eukaryota > Metazoa > Annelida > Polychaeta > Phyllodocida > Nereididae > Platynereis > Platynereis dumerilii. The sequence goes on from JAPTHN010000004.1 coordinate 3,516,563, forward strand.
TGGTACCCAAATTGAATGTTCTCCGCAAAGACCGCGTTTCCCATTGGCTGGAGTGAATGGAGTTAACCCATTCGGAGGCTTGCGATGGCGACCTTTGGATTTCGGTATCTGGAATTAGACCATAAGACGAATGAGGGAGGTGGAAAATGTTGTTAACTAAGATCGGATGTGATCGTGTGTAACCATTGAACCATACAGTCAAGAGTAATAGAATGATTTATTCAGTAGCGATGGCCCAAATGGCAAGATCAAAAGAGACTTATAAAAAAGATATAATGGTGCAGCTAGATAGGAATAAAAATAATGGAATACAATGCCAGTAGGCTGAGTGGCAAGATATTATAATTGATCACAAAAGAGTTTGGGCGGGGTAAAGGAGAGAGGATAAACATATAGTTGATCACAGAAGGCAGTGATCTGGGAAAGACGACATATAAATGATCACCAATTGTCCATACGGTCAAAGGTGGTGACCTGGGATAGATGTTTGAAATGGAGAAGAAAGAAATGAACAAATGGGGATCTTAATGTGTTTAAGGACAAGTAGTAAAGTGGGTATGCTAAAAGTATAATCAGGTGAAGTACAAATATATAATGAGGGAGATGGGGGAAATATAGTCATGAATCAGAACTTATCTTATTGGTTAAAGTGGAATATATTACAGGTGAGTGAAGTCTTCCTGTGGCATTACGCCATGAGGAAAGACTGACCGGGTTTTTTTTTTTTTTTTTTTTTTTTTAAATCTTTTTCCCAGTCTTTATTAGTTGGTTGTAAGGACGGTCGTGAGGACCACGGAGTATTTTGTATTTCTATATATATTAATTATATTATAGAGATATATATTATAGTAAAGTACGTTGGAATAAATATAATTGATCACAATGTGGCTTTAGCGGGCGAGTGGTGATCAGAGGTGGATATTGTAAGTGATGACGAATGGGTTAGGGTGGGGTGACTGGAGAGGATAATCAAAAACGTATAATTGATCACAAAAATGAGTGACCTGGGATAGTCGACATATAAGTGATCATCAATTGTCCATGCGGTCAAAGGTGGTGATCTGGGATAGATGTATGGAAATAGAGAAGAAAATTAATGATTAAATGTAGAATTTTTTAATGTATAACATGGATGTGGATAAGGCTGTGGCCTTACACCATCAGCCAATCCCAATCATGAGGTGATTTTTTTTTTTTTTTTTTAACTCTGTCAATTAGGTAATAGGATTAGGCCTATTTAAAGTGGAGAAAGTATAGGAATAATTGAAACTGTGATAGTACACCATCAGTTGGAAAGTGATAAAATAAAATTTGAGATCATTTAGATACTGATTGAAAGATTGTATTAGTAAGATGTAAGAGATTGGTGTATATTTATAATTTTAAAAAAAACTATGAAGTACTGGACTAAATGAGGCTGTCGTATTAGCTTGAGCCCAAAACTGGAAAAGATGGGTGAGAATGTGTATTATAAGGCCAACAAGTATCTGATTGGGTGTTTTTTTTTTTGTTTTTTTTTCAACACCTGTTGGAGCCTATGGTTGTGGATTGAAATTAATTAAAAGTGATAGAAGTCAGAATCGTTTATTGGAAATTGTTGATGATTTTACTTCCCTGATCAAGCTGTGTAGTCATATTGTGATGACAGGTGGCGCCAGGTTCCCATGGGTTATGACGTCACGTTCACACTTGAAAAGTTTAGGTCACTGAGTGCAAATCTATATTGGTTGCTAGAATACCAATCATATAAGACGTCATCTTGGACATCGTCATCTTGGACATCGTGGCCACCCTGGATCATCATCGTGGCAACCGGCAACCGTAGGGCATCTGGGGTGTGTCCTGTCAAGTCTGTATCCAATGGATGGACTAGGAGAATTGGCACAATGAATGATGGCCACGAGACTTGGCACAGTCATGTTCTGATGCAGGCTTCACGCACGTGGTTTGTAGGTCTGCCCTCAGGGTCCCAAACAGTTAGATCAGCAGAACACAGTTGCTGGACTACCAAACAGTTGGTGTGCATGGTGGTGTCCTCTGGTGATGGATAATGGTGATCTGATAAGATGACGTCATGTATTGTTATGACGTCACCTCAGCTAAGGTTTAAGTTCACAGAGTGCAAATCTATATAGGTTGCTAGGATACGACATCAGAAGCGCACTGTTTTCCCGGGCCATGAATGCACGTGGTTTGCCAGGCCGTGATGACAACGGTGCTGAAAAACGTCTCTTTGGAGCACTGTTTGTCCCTCCGTGCCTCAAAACAGCTCCATATCGATCTAGACATAATCCAGAGGTAGGGTTGAAAAGAAGTTGGTGTGACAGCTCTGATAACCATGTCCAATCACTGAAATCAGTGGAGCTCAGATCATGCGTGCCTGTCCATCAGAAAAATTTTTAAGAATGGAAACGAGGCACGGCGCCAGTGCAGGAGTGGGTAAAACGCGGATCCAGCGGACTGAGGGCACTGAAGGCTGCAAATAATACTTCTTCGCTTTCCACACAAAAGATTTCCCCTTCGGTCAAACTTGTCTATAAATTCATATTTTTGCTTCAATGATGTCCAAGGATAACATGTTTAATTTTATATGTAGAGTAGTGCAGGACATGCAGCTCCCCTTAATTTTGAGGTGCAATTTTGACCTACTTTTAAAGGTTGATTACTGGAATGCTTATATACACTGCGTTCCCAATTATTATGACGTCATATTTTGTAATGATATTGGATTTGGTTTTTCACATTGAGAGCCACCATTATTGGCAGGTGCTCCCGCATTTGAGGCTGCCAAATCATGTTTTCTAACCCTCAGTGTGGATGGGGAAATCTGACCTGACAGTCTCGCAATGGCGTACAGTGACAGCTGTGTAGCACCAGAAATGTAAATTTATAATTAATATAATTATGTAGACAATGTCTAGTGTAGAGGGCCGAGAGGTAAATTTTAACAAAGTCTTGATATATGATATCATATAGTAACTAATTTTTTTACATCTCGGCTGCGCCTCGTCAATGAAAATAATACATACACAATTGTTTAACTAGTTTTGAGTCATTATGGTGCAGGGGTTTTCGAAGAAGGACAAAGTAGTAAAGAATAAGAAATTTTATGAGAATGAATAAAAATGCTGTTAGCACAGAAAATAGACTTGCAAAAATGCAGTGACCAATCTAGCCATGCAAGATCCAGAGCCAATCAGATATCTATCCACTTATATAATGCTTCAAGCTTAGAAATAGGAAAACATGACAATCTCCATTTTCCAAGAACTCATCAGAAAATCACCAAATACTAAATGAAAATCACATGCAAAGTCAAAGAAGTGCATTTTCTGGCATTCTTGTCCAGATGATTCAACAATCAACAAACATAGTAGTCTACTCGGCTGAACAATTTCTACATGCCACTTTGTTTGGTACTTTGATTTAAGAAATTTTATAGATTAAATATCATATTTAATGCATGCATGTAGGCCTATGTTTTTTAGCCAAGGGCCTACACATTCTTCTTCCATACACCTTACAAGCAGAGATAAATTGAAAGAATTGTTAATACTGCTTGTTGGTGATGACTGACAGACATCACAATAGGACATGCACAATCATATTGCCTATAGATGGTTTCCAGATGGATACAGACAATTTTTATTTATTGAGGGTAAACCCATTTTTAGCAGCACAGCTGCTCTTACCCCCAAGAATTTCATGCAATCTCGTAAGCACTCTGGAGGTCACTCTCTTTCACCAATCTCTTTCAAATTTACTCTACAGCCAAAACAATCGGAAATTGTGAAATTTTGTTCAAGTGTGGCCTGCTAATCACCTTGCATGAGCAGTGATTGACCAAGCCCATATTTATTCATATCAAACCGCATTTTGTTACTGTCAAGAATGAATCCATCTGTCAATGAATAAATCAGAATCAATCTGTCAATCATCAGCCAATCAATCAATCTTTCAATCAACTAAAATCGATCTATCTATCTATCTATCTATCTATCTATCTATATAAATATATATATATATATATATTTCTTTCTGTCTGTCTTTCTGTCTTTCTTTCTGTCTTTCTTTCTATCTGTCTTTCTATCCATATAATTCTATCTATCTATCTAGCTGTGTGGCTGTCTGTCTATCTATTTCTATTTCTTTATACATATTTATCTATTTCTGTCTGTTTCTATTTATTTTCTATCCGTCCATATGGATCTAATTTTTATTGCAATTTTTTCAAAGCTAAACTAAATGCAGTCTGCAATGTTCAAATGTATGTTGACCAGTCAAGTTCCTAATCCAAATGTGCATATCGTTATATCATTGACCAATTATGATCAACAGCAAGATCAGAAAGGATTTCATTTAACACTTATACTTTATCTTTGACTTGGACACTTCGTTTGTCAGTTTGGTTGACAGCTTGATTTGTTATTTAAAAATATCTGTATACAACAGCTGAAATTACCCGGTACTGTGTTGCTACCACACGTCATGTTGAGTTATATGTCATGTAATAAATATTTCTATTTGCAATAACTCATTTATTTTCCAGTCTTGAACCCAGTGCTTAATGGGTATTGTTTCTAAATTAATGTGCCCTGTTGCCAGGCCTAAAATTATGAGATTTTACTGGAGAGTTATAGCCCAGTACTGAAAATAAACATTTTGCTGAAGATCACATTAATGGAAATAAAATAGATACTGACATGACTTGTGGTATTTATTAATAATTTTTTGGTGAGCCTTGAACTGGTGTTTACTCAAATTCATACAGGTAAATTATTGAAATATTTATTCTCTGAATTAGTAGTAAAGTAATCTGTGGAACAGTCTAGGCCTAAAGGAGGAAGCGAAAAGGCCGTGGGACTGCCTAAAAATTAAAATAAATAAAATATATTTATTAAGAATGAACTCATACATTCTGTCTGGGAATGAGTAAGAGGGCAAAGAATTCCTTAGTAATAATTTATTGTGTGCTGGCCCACTGCTGGGACATTTTGACAAGCACAGATTGAGGAATTTGTTAAGATCTACTGTCATAGCCTGGATTTGACAGGCAATTTCGTTGCTTTATAATTTTTTCGCGTTTATGCCGCTTGGATATGTTTTGCGCCTGGAAGAGGGCTTTCCATCAAGCCTTCGTTCATTAAAATCCGTTAAGAATTGAGCGAGCTAGAATTTTTTTCTGAGGAAAGTCACATATTTTGCTCTATAACGTCATGTAGCAGGCCAGCCACTTGGTAGCCTCGCTTTCATGCGCGACGCAGGGAATCCTGCTTGGTTGCTGCTGGTGATGTCACAACACTGTGCTATAAATAAACGCCTCAAAAAAGTGAACCAAGATAAATGAGATCCTTGGCTGAAGAGCTGATTGAAGGTCGCACGTGCTGTGATCCTTGGGGGAGGCCCGTGCCGGCCCTCTATTATAATCTTTGGAGTGTCTTTCATTTTTGCCCTCATGCTATATTAGTCACCGAGGTGCCATAAAAACTGATATTGCACTCGGTGCTGTGCGATAACTGTATAATAATTAGTTCATATGGGGCATGATGGGCTTGGGATTGATGATCTAAGAACATAATAATGTATACAGTATCGGACGAAAGTTTAGGCCACGTAAATTCTTTGGCAATATAAAGGAAAATAGGTGCTGCTACTGTATGGAATTGTCTGAACATCTGTCATCTAATTTGACATAAAACATATTTACACTGGTAAGTCTGGTATATGTACATGTCAAATGAATTATATTAAAATAAAATAAATCAAAATACATTTTAAAATGTCTGATTTCTAAACATTAGGGAACGAAGTAAGGATATACAAAAAGATAAGGATTACTTGGTTCCAAGCCAGAAGGAAATGTTTGCGGTTCGGTGGAGATCTCTACTATCTGACAAAACAGCAACTTGGTGCTTCTAAAAACCTGACTACTGAGCTGAAGCATCTGACTGAAAAGGGAAAGCAATATTTTGTTGGCTTCAAGAATTTCAGGCAAGAGTGGCTGGGTATGTATTTCTTATTTCTAGTAGTTTCTACCTTGTTACATTTAGCGAATGTCAAGTGCGTATAGAATTGGGCAGAAATGTTTCTTGTGATGTTATATAGACCGGCAGCCCAGGGGCTCTAGCCTAGTCGAAAGAGGTACCACTAACGGAGCATATGGGTATAAAGGGAATAATAAGGTGCACCGGAAAACCCATTTCTGGCGCGGCGTATCGGTCGCGTTTACCCCTGGCGGCCATTTTCCAAGATGGCCGCCATAAAAATAAGTGCATGCAGTTTTTGGTCTAGATCTTTAATGGCTTATCCGATTTTGATAATTTTTGGGTCAAAATGTATGTATTTCAATATTCCCAATGCAATGATGTCATAAAAATTTCAATATTGTAAGCGATTCATGCTGTTTTTAAGGATCAAATGCAAAAAAAGTGAAACATTAGAAAAAAAATCAAGTTTCTCTGGCAAAATAATTCATCATAGTCAATGAATGGTTGGTTTTAGGGCAAAATTAACATCATAAAAAACTTCCTGACATACAGAAATACCAGAAACCATGTCTTATTTGTTGCTGTGTGACATTTAGTGTTGAAGATATTCCCATTTACATGACTGGTCACGTCAAGTGTGAATTCTGACGTGACGACGTCATGTTTCAGCAGTGGTGCATCTTATGTGTCTGATTTAGCATAACTCTTCAACAGCTTATCAGATTTTTATCATTTTTGTGTCAAAATATATATTTTTCAATATGCCCAATCCAATGGTGATGCCAAAAATAGGAAATCACAAGTATTTTATATTCTTTCTAATGATCATTTGTAAAAAAAATTAAAAAATTAAGGAAAAATTCAGGATTTCCAGGCAAAACAAGGCATCTTATGACTTGTATTATTGACTTTAGAGTAAAAATGCCACCTTTAATTAATTCCAAATGTTCTAAAATATCAGCAGGTATGCCTATTTTGTTGCTATGTCATTTTTGGTCTTGATAATATTTACATTTATGTGAGAGACCAGGTCAAGTAAAATTGTGGCGTTGTGACGTTCTATTTCCGCAGTGATGCATACGTTTGTCTAATTGGATGTAAATCTTAAACATATTATCAAAGTTTTGGATCTGCATATTAGCATGGTGCATTTTCTGCTATTATGCAGTTTTGTCAATAATAAGTATTAAATTTATGCTTTTTTCATGGTCAAATACAAAAATGTGAAAAAACGCATAAATCGCACATAATTATCATTGGCATTGTTGTTAATTGCCATATTGGTTGCAGACTGAAAAATTAAGCCATGAAAAAAATCTCACCTATTCCATTCTATTCCTACAACCAACCATGCAATAATTGCATACAATCCCCCATGTCTTCTTTATAAATGAATGGTCCACCTGCAACACCTGGGAATGGTCCCAAGCTATTGATAATTCGACATGTTCCTTGTAAGGAACACGTCAAATTATCAAGATTGGTCCAACACAGATAGTTTACACTTGGCAGCAAAATTATTCAACCCCTTTGATTTCTTCCCAATAGTAAACAGGTTTTGTGAAATGAGTGTGATGACATCAGAATGTTTCAAATCACAAAAAGTATGATAGCATCACATACCAGACAACATATGCTAAATCAGCTGTGGAGAATAACTAAATCTAGTTGGCAGGACTGGTTCCATTTCACAAATGGGTCAAAACGTTTGAACAACTATTTAACCCTGTGCTCCAATGCTAATCCACTGGCGGCAGCGGGGTTGAAACATTTTTGACATTGTTGACCCCTATGCGAAATGCAAACCACCTACCTGGTTCTGGTGCCCTTCCTAACAGTTTGGCATTATGTTGTCCGATACAAATTGATGTTATCCTTTTCATGATTTGATACATATGCTGATGTCACCACACTCATTTTGCATTTGTCAGCTATTCAATTCAATGGAAAAACATTAAGGGGTTGAATTATTTTGTTGACAACTGTAGAGAGTACCTATTTGCCTGGACTATATTCAATACATACTAGTAAGTTGCCCGCAGCTTGGAGGGCACAAAATAGAACAATAGAAAATATAGGATTGTGATAAATTTTAGAAAGATAGATAGATAGGCCCAGATTGATTTATTGATTGATTTATTGATTGAAAGGGCCGAGATAGGCAGAGATTATCTGATAACAGATAGATGGGGATTTTTATGAGAGTGTGGGCTGCTGTGGGTCAGAGTATTATCACACGGGGCGGGCTGGGGCAGGCCGGGTTTCTTTTTTTTCATTTTTTCACATTCTTAGTGCAGGTGAGTACCCATCTCCATTTATGCAGTCACAATGAGAGAATGGAAGTTGTGGTGGGAAATTTGAAATTTGAGCATTTTCAGAATGTCTTTTGGGCCCTGACTTGGCCATTTTGTTCGGAGATGTTTGGAGTCAAGAAATAAGTACAACTTGATTATACAGCATGTATCTAGCATAGTTATGAATCGCAGACATGTTGTAATTTGGACAAGACTTCCTTTGCTTTGAATCTTGATTGGATGCACCGTTAAAAAATTATGTGAATTGTGTATGTGTATGCAAATCAGCTGTCTACCATTTTGTAAATCATGAGTGTTGTGTTCTGTGTATGAAATGAGCTGACCTGAAACTATGTCATGGTAACATTTGGATGTTTATTGCTCAGTTTACTGACTTTGGAATTTATGTTATCATAAAACTAGGTCACAGGAGATGAGATTTCAATAGTTATACAAATTTCCAAATATTTCAGTTAAATATAATGTAGGATGTATTGATGGATAGAAGAATTATCGACAGATTGCTAGCTAGATAAATGGATAGATAAATACTGCTAGATATATAGCATGGCTGGAAAAGTAGGGAATTCGGGCATGTCATTGCCTGGAAATCTCTAAATCTCACTAAAAATTTTTGAAAAAAGGTCCAAATTTCTGACTTGGAAATATGGAGGCTTGATTCGCGAGAATTCATGGGCAATGTTATCGTATTTCATCAAATTGCCTTGAAATTCATATTTTTTCTAGCCCTTGACAGATAGAATGGATGGATTTTATGAATTAGATAGATTGCACCACCCGGAGAATCTATCCTAGCCAAATAGGTTTGATATGTCAAATTATCATAAATTCACATAATGCTTTCAGATTCAACAATGTCTAGAGACTCTAGTTCACTGATTACAATAGTTAGATAGATAGATTACAGATTTATCAAAAGGGTTTGGTCAGCAAGAGCAATAGGATGCAATTTGGTACTTGTGTTATAATTTGTGACATGATCCAACCAAGTTCTACCTAGACAACAAAGAGAAAGTGAAAGTGGGACAAAGAGCACCATATATTATTATAACATTTTATTCATGTATAAGACGATACATAGATTCAAAAACAAGTATAAAAAATTTTAAAAGGGTAAAAACAGTTAAAAACAGATCAATCAGGAAACACATAAAAATTCTATGAGGTCTTTTACCTCATGTAAATCTAGGCTGCTTGGCACAATGCTATCACGCTCTTGAATTAGTTCAGAAATCTGATAAATGATTCTGAGATCCTCATCCGGACAACTATTCATCCACTGTCTGTACACCTTTTTACACAAATCTGTACTATTACAATTAATTGTAGGCGTTACACAACAATAGTTTATTAATATATGTCTAATATTACGACCCAGTCTAGAATTTGAGAGTATTGAATTTTTATATATATGGTTAACAACATTATTTTTACTATAAACACCAGAATAGAAAAACTTAATAAATCGCTGCATTAAATGTATATTAATTGGTGGAGTTCTTACAATATGAGGAATATACCTCGAATGAGTTGTTGGTGGTAAATTCATAATTCTACGCATTGCTTTCCTCCATTGTTTACACAAATTATTTATAGCAGCGCCATTAGAAAAATCGATAAAGTTAGACCCATAGAGGGAAGTACAATATTTTTCATAGAGACTATGTTTGATTACAGAGCTAATACCAGAAAAACTGGCAATTACATTATTTACTTTACTGTTAAAATCCTTTACAATATTTTCTACCAAAGCATCATTTCTATCTGTACAAATACTATGACCTAAATAGTTAACACTGGACACTTGTTCGACCTTATCATTATTAACTGTAACATTAAGTATGTGACTATTATTTTCTTTTGTACAATGCAAAATTTTGCTCTTTTTACCATTGAAAGTTATATCATATATTTTCGCAAACTTCTCTACTTTGTCAATCATAACCTTTAACGCAGTGACAGATGGCGCAAGTAAAACTATATCGTCAGCATATGCTACACATCCAGTGAAAAAGTCACCGACATGACAACCATAACCAGAATTTTTAACATTTTCTAGTAAACCATCGATATAACATGTAAATAATACTGGAGAAAGTACACCACCTTGTTTCACGCCATTAGATATATTAAAATAGTTCGAAACAGAGTCATTAAACTTCACCCTAATGAGTTGTTTAACGTACATATTCACAAGTAATCTTGTATACAATGGATTTAGATTACGCTGTAACATTATCTCAAACAATTTAACAAAATTGACCTTATCAAAGGCCTTTGAGGCATCTAATGCTAACATATATACCTCTCCACCTCCATTAACATAATAATCTATAGTTTCACTGACTACTGCATTTGCCATACCAGTGGAGTGCTTTTCTTTAAAGCCAAATTGCAGGTCTGACGTGCTTAGATTAGTTTGCTCTTTTTGTAGCATAAAGATATCCATGATTTTACAAAGTACATTTTGAAGACATATTCCTCTAAGATTATCAGAATTATTAATCTTTCTATTTTTTGGAATTGGAACAGATGTGCCTACTAACATAATATGAGGACTTATACCATGAATAAACATACAATTAAAAAGATTTACCAAATGCTTAAATAACAATGGGGGTCCATGTATAACATGATCAGAGAACATTCCAATATTACCATCAGATTTACCACTTTTAACTTTGAGTATAATGGTTATATGGACCAGTTAACAAGAAGAGAGACCAGCACTATATTCACAGCCCGGACAAGGATGCTCGACATAAAATCAAACTACAAAAACAAATACATAAACTTAAAATGTAGGATATGTGACAAAAATGAGGAAACGCAGGAACACATCCTGGAGGAATGCAACAAGATTGATCGCAGTGAAATTGGAAAAATCACAATAAGGGAAATATTCACGGACGACATAAGACAACTACAGAACACAGCAAAAAGGATCGAAAAAATAAAAGACATTCTAAAAAGTGCTGCTCCCTGAGATATATACATACAGTATATATACCAGGTGAGCAACCCGGATAACCCGGACAAGCACACAGAGAAAGAAAAAGAAAAGATGTCCAGGAGGGGTTAGGGTCAGCTCAGTTGGTAATGCACTGGTTTGCCAATCACTGGGCCCTGAAAGTTTCCTGGGTGCTGAAATTGTGATGGAAACAAATTTCAATCATCCTTTGCGCTTAATTGCTGTGTCCTCCCCTGTAATTACATAAATACTGGAATTAAAGCTCAAATGGTCCATCCATATGTCCAAAATATCCATGCCAATCAGACATGGGATTTGAACTCTTTGCAAAGTCTAGATTGATAAACTGAGTTGGTCATTTTGGCACTCTTCAAGTTAGCTGACAGTGGTACATTAATTTACAGGTGTATAGACCAGCATAATTAGTGATAGATAGATTGATGGAGAGATATGGTAGGTACAGCCCTCTAAGTGCAGCTCTGGGCTCTTACAAGAGTTGATTGATGAGATGGGAGACAGCAGAAGTCCTCACATGCTTCACATTTACCCTATGTGAGAGATCCTTTAATTGCCCTACAGACACTGAAACAAGCGATTGCCAATTTAATGTCAGATGCGAACTAGAGTTTCCAGCCAGTTAACTGTATCAGTTAACTGTTACAGTTAACTGTTTGAAATAGCATTGAAATGACATTTGAGTCAACTGAACAGTTAACTGTTAATCTACTGTTTTATCATAGTGACAGTTTTAAGGCTATTTAACATTTTTGACTAAAGATGAATTAAGCACTTAATATTATGTCAAAACTTATAAATGGCACACACAAGAATGTTAAAATTGTGATAATCAAGTCAATATTGTTCATAATATTATTTATCATTGGAAAATCATGATCATAGTCTTGTTAACGACCTGTTGTTATTTGTTTATGCAGTGAAAAGTGAATCATCTGTAGTGTTTGCATTTTTTCCATCCAAAAATATAATTAAACAAGCAGAAGAGGTCAAAGCTAGATATCAGCTCATATTTGCTATCTTGAGACATTAAATTAGTCAATCCCACCAAACCTATAACTCGCATAACAGTTAACTGGCAGTTAACTGTTCACTGTTAAGAAATGAAACAGTTATACTGTTTGGCAAGTAAACAGTTAAATTGGAAACTCTAATGCAAACAACATCCAGCTGGGGTTTTGCTCATGAAAGTTCGCTGAGTTTTTCTGGTTCCCCACACGGGGTTTCGATGCGAGTTAAAACCTTCAACGGAGAAGGCAGGAATCATAACCGCTCTGCCACCTGGCTGCCCCAATGAGAAAGTAAGATCTTTATTGACATGGTTGTATGGAACTAAGCAGGTCTTAGGATATATTATATGACAGCTGGGTGGCCAAGTGTTTTCAGTCCTGAGAGTCTTCTTTGCCTGGGTTCGAATCTTGGGCAGACAATTTAGAATATTTTCAATGTACTCTCAAGATCACAGTCCCAGGTTGATTTCATTCAGATGAGATGTTAAATCTTTGGCCCTTTCAATCTTTTTCAAATGGAGTAAACGTGTAACGTGTAGGCCTAGAGGACATTTGCTCTATCTGCCATCTCATTGATCAATCTAAGGACCCACTCCTCTTGAATGGCTGCACATGTGCATACCATATTTATCTATCTGATATCTGTCTATCTATATATATCTATTTAGATCTATCTATATCTATGTAATATCTATCTATATCTATGTAATATCTATCTATCTAATATCTATCTATCTAATATCTATCTATCTATTTATCAATGTCTTCAGAACCATATCTATTTGAATAGTTATACTTATACAGTGCTGGACAAATTATCTGCTGGATTCAGAGGATTTGAACTAACACAACACGCCACCTCCATTTAGCCACCCATAGATTCTTGTTGGATTTTACCATGGAAAAAGATACAGCATAAACTACTTAAAATTGACAAATTGTCCTAAAACTATTAAATATGGCATGAAAATTATAAAAATCTGATATGTTTTAATGATTCACACCTGAAAAGACAAATGTATGCAAAACTGCGGAAATATCATGTCACAACGTCACAATTTTACTTGACCTGGTTGCTCGCAAAAATGCAAATATCTTCATCTCCGAAAGTGACAAAGCAACAAATCAGACATACTTGCTGATATTTTGGAACATGTGAAATTGATGAAAGGTGGCATATTTTTACTCTAAAATTAACATTACAATCATCAAGTGGCCAACCAGCAGCAACAATATTTTTTGGTCTTTGGTGGATCTCCTCATCATCTGTATTTACAACTCATCTCATGTCGTTATCATACTCTATACCTTTTTATAATAATACAATGTTATTCAAATGATGATGATGAAATAAAATAATTTTTTCTGTCTGCCTGTGTGTCAAAGTCAATAATGCAAGTCATAAGCCTTGCTTTGCCTAGAAATCCCAAATTTTTCACATTTTTGACAAATGATCATAAGAAACAATATAAAATACTCATAATTTCTTCATTTTGGCATCACCATTGGATTGGGCATATTGAAAAATATATAATTTGACACAAAAATGATAAAAATCTGATAAGGTGTTGGAGAGTTATGCCAAATTAGACACATTTATTCGTGACTGCTGATAAGTGATGTTGTGACGTCACAATTCTCACTTGACGTGACCAGTCATATAAATGGGAATATCTTCATCACTAAATGTCACACAGCAACAAATAAGACATGGTTTCTGGTATTTCTGTACGTCAGGAAGTTTTTAATGATGTTATTTTTACCCTAAAACCAACCATTCATTGACTATGATGCCTTATTTTGCCTGAGAATCTTGATTTTTTTTCCAAATTTTTCACTTTTTTGCATTTGATCCTTAAAAACAGTATGAAACGCTTATAATATTGAAATTTTTATGACATCATTGCATTGGGAATATTGAAATACATATATTTGACCCAAAAATTATCAAAATCGGATAAGCCATTAAAGATCTAGACCAAAAACTGCGTGCACTTATTTTTATGGCGGCCATCTTGGAAAATGGCCGCCAGGGGTAAACACGACCGATACGCCACGCCAGAAATGGGTTTTCTGGTGCGTCTAATTATTCCCCTTATACCCATATGCTCCGTTAGTGGTACCTCTTTCGACTAGGCTAGAGCCCCTGGGCTGCCGGTCTAATATCCCTATCCATGCCATGCTATTCTCTATGACGTGCAAGTAGGTCGTGTAGTCATATCCTATACTTCCAATGCTGTCAAAACTAGTCACAAACTGAGTGTCAATGATGCCACAAGTTACTCAATGACAAATTGGCAATTAATTTCACTGCAATGGATAAGGCCTGTTGTGAGGTCATTAATATCCAATAGCAGCCGAATGCAAGACTTAGTACTCGTCATTCATCCACTGTAATATCCGATTGATGTGTCATTTTTTAAGCTAAAAGAATGAGAACCTCGATAGTTGCGTCAACCAATCTCCAAATTGCCAATCTCTAAAAAAAGCCTTAATTAAGATATTGGCAAAGAAAAAGCCATGCCCATGCATCTCTGCAATTATCGTTCATTTAATGTCTTTTCAAGCCACTTAGAATATTCACAAATTGTGAATGCCCATAATATCGCCCACGTCTTTTCTGAAATGCGGATCGGTTGGGGGAAGCCGCCAAGCGGGATTGCAGAATTTGCAGAATTTGCCGATTTTTTAATAGAAGTGAGTTAGGCTGGTTTTTATTTGAAGGACTTCAAATAATGATAGAAGCGTAATTTTTGCACCAATTTAGATGCGTCTTGGACAGTCTTGTTCATTCAGCTAGATTACAAGTTCATAGCTTGGATAATGTGAAAATATTCGATAAAAAGTAAAATTGAAATTGAATAATCTGAACCTTAATTTTTTCACTGTTAGTCTGAGTGTTACATTTGTCTTGGAGAGATGTGCTCAGTTTGCCTGGTTATAGATTCATAGCAACATGGAAAAAATTCCATCAAAACATGATATTTAATCCGACTAATTCGACCAAATTAAACTTGAATTAATTTTAATTAATAAACTTAAAAGATGGTTTTCGGGGTTTCCGCTGCTGAGCCCCGCATTTTAATAACAAAAGTGGGCGATAATTGCAGGAATGGCACGATTTAACTATTTGTTAATGTTCTAAGTGGCCTGAAAAGATATTTAGAGATGGGCAAATTTTGCCAATGGGAACAATAGTGTGCCAACTGTTAGAATAGCTTATTGCTCCTTTAGGCAAAGTGTGCCAATAGGAACAATAGGTTGCCAATAGTTAGAATAGCAAATTGCTCCTTTGGACAAAGTTGAAGGATTTTCCCCAAAGGGGAAATAATTTGCCAATAGTTAAAATAATTTGCCAATAGGAGAAATAATCATGCCCGATTTTAAAATTGGGCATGATTTAGAGATTGTATGCAGCAGTTGCGTCAACCAATCTCCAAATTGCCAATCTCTAAATAGTCAGACGACTAATTATTATGTGGTTGAGGGAAAATTAGACAATTATGCGTGGTGTTGCAATTAATCAAATCAACATGTATAATCATTTGATGTTTAATTGCTCTTTCAGATGGTTCAGAGATACTTGGCTACAATCCAAAGACGAAACGAAGTGGTGACAAAAGTTGTATCTCAATGAATGGAAGAACAGAACTTTTATTTGACGGGGAATGTTCAGTCAATCGCTACACCCTGTGCCAGAATCTTGTCAACACTTCTGAAGTTCCCATAGATGCAGAGTCACCACAAGAGGAAGGAGAGGGTGAAAATGCGAAGAAAGGAAAAGAGGATGAAGGAAAGGAGGAGCTTTCCGATGACAAACTGACTTGTAAGCGATTTAGCCTATAAATATGAAATGAACAAAATGATAATTAATACCACTCGATGTTTTGTCATACGTGTCATTTAATGTTTATTTTCTAAACCATAAGTATGCCACAAATGTTCATGTTATAAGCCATATATACAACTAGATATGTTTTTTTTAATTAGGAAAAACATCTTGTATTGACTGAAATATCCCCTCCCCCAAATTTCAAGATTGCAAAAAAAAATTATATATATATATATATATATTACATAGGCCTACTTATATAGCGCCATTTCAGTAAACTGCTCATTGGCGCTTGGTTAGATTTGCTGATATCTCCATATAAAAAATTTTTACTCGCAGTAGTTACCGAGTAGCCTATCAGGGCTTCAAAGTGGGCATACTTTCTATTAGGGGAAAACATAAACTCAGAAAGTCATGGCATCGCCATTTGGCCTGCCTCATCATGACACACAATGTAACTAATAACACAAAATTTCACTGCAACATTTCTCATCCTTTTCCATAGCTACTTTAAGAAAGTGTTGTAAATTACATGCAAAATGTGAAGAAGTCTTGTTTTTATTCCAGCCGAAGTCCAGAACTGTCACACCGATGTCTGCATCTATGGTAAATTTGCATGTAATTTTTTATGCTAATTTAGTTAAGATACAATTGATTTCTATCTTCTAGGATGGACTGATCCTACAGTTTCTATTTTGATTTAAAAAAAAAAGTTTTCCACAATTTTTAAAAATTGATTGATGTAGCAAACAAATCTTGGTTTTTTTGTCCTACTGACTGACATCAGGAAAAGTTCCCAAGAAGCTAAAAATCAATTATTTCTGGCTTAAGTGCTCAAGACCTGTATGACATTGTTAGACCTTTCTAAACTATATATTTTTTCATCTGACATCTACCTTCTGAATGTTACTGTCAACCCCAATGGGAAAACAATGTAAACACACAGTGTTTCTAATCAGTGGAGAGCTCGTTTGTAGTCCCGTAGAAATGATTATATGGCAGTAATTATGTTGCCACAATGTGAACATAACGTTGAGATTTTTTCACAACCGTGTAACAATATCACAACATTGCATGCTAACATCATCATTTGATTCTTGACGCTGTTTCACGACATTGTTACAACACCATTTCTACCTTACAACTCTATAATTTTTCCCAAAATTACAACATTGTTATGATGTTGTCACAACGACGTTACTGCAATGTAGATGTGCCTTTTGGGAATCAGAGTTCTAAGGGCCAGATCATCCACTCATCCTCGGCTTCTGAGATGAACAGAACCTTTATGTTTATTGTGCTACACGACTAATGATTGTGATTTCCAGTGCCTGATGTTGTCTTTCAAATTTATCTAAAATTTCTTCATTTTCCAGTCCTGGCTGCTCTTTTGGCACTGTCACTACTGGTTGCTTTGGCATTAGGTTGTTACATAATCCGCAAGTAAGTCAAATATCACAATTGAATTTATATTACAACTAAGTTTAGTCCTTTATCCTTGCTTATCTTTCCAATATATATTTTTCGTTATTGAAACAATTATTTCTAATTTTCCCTGTTGAGGTCAAAGCTGATTCTATATCATGCATTGCACTCATTCAAAGGGGTAAGGGTCTAAGGGGTACAGTGGCAGATCCAGAGGGGCCTAGGGAGCCTGTCCCCCCCCCATAAACCTCTGAGTTAGAAATAAAATTTTGAAGAAAATATGGATCAATGCAGACCATAGAATGCCGAAACAATGTCTGGATCTGCCACTGGGGGTGGCCATTTGATACTCAGTGAGGATTCGAAGTTTCTCTCAACAAGATTAATTTTTTAATTAATAAAATATCATGCCATATAGAAATTGTAAACAAAGGATTTTCCTAGTATTGCACAATACATATTTCCGCTACATCTATAATACTTAAATGCTCTCTCAAACATTTTTGCAGGAAGTTGCAAGAATCAAAAGCCGCAGAAATGGACGACCTGATAGAGATGGAGGATAATCCGGAATACGGAACGGCATGCTCGTCCAACCCGGTCGCACCATATCACAGGACCACACCAAAGCGCTCGGCTGGCCCTGTTGCCCCGGTTGCCCCTGTTGTAGCTTACGAGGAGGTACCACACACTTAAGTTTTTACTGAGAGCAACAAATGAGCAATGTAGAATAACCTTTTTTTGGATGAGAGTTTTACGCTGGAGAAAAAAAAACTAGTATGATCGACTGACATATTTTAAAGATATTTTATAAAAATTTTATTTTTTAAGCTATATGTGATTAAAGATATTTTGGGTTAAAACGTGAGACTGCTGAAAATTTACTATACTTGAAACAACTTAACCACAGAAAAACTGCCAAATGTGGTCACACACCAGTGACACCAGCTAAAAAGTTGCTTAAGTTCTATAATTTTTGTTGAAGACTAAGCTCAGTTATTTAAGACTCACTAAACATAAGCTAGCAAAATAATTGTTAAAAAAATTCTACAAGGTTGAATTTAGTTATTTCTTGAGAGGGAAATCCATAAATAATGACATTGTCAGCACTCAAGCCACTATCATACTCTATGTCATAGCTTTCATGAAATTTGTTTGTTTTTTGACAGGTGACGTTGCCGAATAGCACCTCGAGTACCCGATACAACGGGCGAACCGTTTCAGAAGTCGAGGCGGCAGAGCAAGAGACCTCCATTTACAGCTTGGCAAAATAAACCAGTAACGGATCCAGAAGGGGGGGGGGTTAAAGGGGTTAAAACCCCCTTTGTGCCTTTATGTAGATTTTACGTTAAAAAAACGAAACCCTGATAGTTTTAGTACATTTCCGTTTTACGTTTGTAACTCCCCCCTCCCCCCGTCAGCTTTTTCTGGATCAGCTCCTGCTTAATTTAGCAGAGGATGTTTTTGTAAGCGCACACGAGAGATATGCTTAGCGGTTTATACAGTGAGACAAATTTAAACATTATCCAAGATCTATATATTATCGTTAATTGATTCGTTATGCATATCATGCAAAATATTGAACCACATGGTATCCACTATAATATAGTACATGTATACCATAAAAAGAAGGGGGGCACCATTGGCTTTACATAAGGTGGTTCGAAGGACTCACTCTTGTGGGACGACCTATTCAATGTCTTTATTAAAATTTTAGAACATTTTAATCATGGATTCGTTGGATTTAATAATCAATTGCAATAATTTGATATTTTTATGATATTCGCCCACTGCGGTGTGCCTCGCAGACCTCTCCAGCACTCCAGGGTATATGAAGACCAAAAGAAAAGACTTAACTACTGTGTGCACAGTGCAAATTTTTGTTTTATTTTATTACTTGTCATATTGCTTTGTAACTACTATGCTATTAATTGTGCAGGATATATACAGATAAATACACATTTTGCATAAATATATATTATATTTGACATACTTCCTGCATTCCATTGCCACTGTTGTTACTTGTTCCTTGTGCAAGTTTTATTATAATATATTATAGATATCCTTTTGATATGCACCCTTTAAAAATAAATGTGTCCTCTAATTGTTTCTGTGTCATTTTAACTTTGTGTCATTTGTCTCTATTCCTATAAATTATGCGTCCTTTGACCTGTCTCTGTACCATTTTATTGCCTCTAAATAGCCCACACTGGTGCTGATGGGGCGTAAAACACAAACTCACTCACTCACTCACTCTGTACCATTTTAACTATGTGTGTCCGTTGACTCCTTTGCCTCTTTGCCATTGGATAACATGTCTTTTGCCATCAAAATTATGTGTCCTTTGTTTCTTTGCCTTCTAATTTACAGTCCTCGTCATACTTACATGGAATCTCAAGTTCTTTTCTATGCTGTTGAACTGTGATGTCAGAGATGACTCTATTCTAGCATTGCAATGTATGTAAATTAACTACAAGCTGTGATGTCATTTCAAACTGGGTCAGATTCCCCAGCTTCTAGCCAATGTTGATCCTCCTGAACTGAGCATCACAGTTTCAACACTGTGTCAGAGTAAGAATTTTATCAGGGATAGCCCCTACAACTACGTCATCACAGCTTGATAGCCAATGGGCTGACAGTAAACTATGCATCACAGTTCAAACATTGATATATTGAAGGAAGCATTACATTTGTGATCCCAATGATTTATCACAGCAATCACTAGTCTGATCCTACCAAATGGCAGCTTTGTGAGCATTCACACTAGACAACTGTTATAATCCCCACAGAGTTGTTTGATTAATTTACAAACTTGCTAGCTTACAACTTTCAACTTTGATGGAAGTTGGTATAAACAGTAGGCTTTGACAATTTGTTTGTAAACACATGGCTTATGTATGTATATTTGTTCTGGCAGCCCATTGACTGAGAGGCTGTGATGTCAAACTTGTATGGGTTTTCCCAGACCCAATTTTCACTCTGACACTGAGTTGAAACTGTGATGCTCAGTTTTGTGGATTCGCATTGGCTAGAAGCTGGGGAATCTGACCCAGTTTAAAATGGCATCACAGCTTGAAGTTAATTTAAATATATTGCAATGCTAGAATGTCATCTTTGACATCACAGTTCAACAGCATAGAAATGAACTTGAGATTCCACGTAAGTATGACGAGGACTGTAAGTTATTATATGTCCTTAATCTGTTTGTGTTTCTTTGTCATTCAGGTTGTCTCTTTGCCATTTATGTCATGTATTTTATCTTTTTGCCATTGTAGTTAAATGTGTCTTTTGACCCATTACCGTTTTAGTGACTTTTTCCTTGTGCAATTGCCATTATGATATGACAATTATTATGTAATCTTTTTTGGTAAGCAAGTTGTGTGTCCTTTGTGATATATGAGGAGTGTCCAAAACGTTGTGACCATTTTTTTGGCATAACTTTCTATTTGAAGTAGCTGAATATAATTTTCACAGAATCAATTTCAGGTATTTTACTATCTATTTTGAAAATATGGCACATGTAGGAAGATTTTAAATAACTTTTCTGTTGCCATTGAAACAAAAGGTCAGTTTACCCAGGGCAGCTCAATTTTTAAGACCTAATCTAAGTGCCTGGGCTTTCAAATATTCATAGGATTTACTGTAAATATACAATCGATGATCATGAAAAATATAATAAGGCAGCCTGACAGTATCTTTATAAAGCCACTACGAATCAGTTTGACCCCACGTGCTGAAGCAATCGACGAGGTGCTGCAAACTGAGCTGCTCCTCTATTGTGGCATTTCAGTGTGTGTGGCCACAGCTTGATTTCTCGATGTGAGTATCATTTATTTAATATAAAGTAGATGAGGTTGGGTTTGGATCCCAAGGTTCTTGAGCACTGCCTCTTGGCAGTAGATTGTTTCCACCGACCATCAAGAGCTGTGGGGCAACTGATGGAGAAAGTCTTTGGCAATTGCCTCAGCTGATCAGGTTGAAACATAAATAAATGTTTATAATGTAATGGAAGATATCTTGAAAGACTGCAAGCCTATCAAGAAATGCATTTCTTGCAATCATTTGTTTTATTATCAAAAATTCTCTGACCATAAACCCAGCTAATTTATTGAATTTGGGTGCACTGACCTTTGGTAACCATGGTAACAGAAAAGTAACTTAGTTTCAATTTTTTCAAAATACTTGGTGAATTACCGGAAATAAATTATGTGTAAATTTCATTCAGCTGCTTCAAGTGGAAAGGTGTGACAAAAAAATTGGTCAGAACTTTAGGGACACCCCTCATATAAATTGTCCCATGTGCTCGCTATCTTACTTGTTACTCATTCTTCGTCACGTTGCCATTTCAATGTCAGTGATTTTTCTTGCTGCAATCCCAATGGGCAGTTCTATATTACAGCAGGGTAATTCCATGTCAATTCTACAAATAAAATCCAGAATGCCTTGAAAATTTACCACAATCAGTGTTTCTCACCTGAAAGCACAGATCCCAAGTAATACAGTCACTGTGATATCTTGAATAGTTTCTCTGAAAAAAAAAAAATCATGAGAAATTCAATATTTTTCCTGTAATTTTCTAAGTCCAGAAATTTTAAGGCATATAACTCAATCAGTGTAGAACTTAGAGACTGCAATAGGCATGATGTTTTTAATATTGAATTTTCAAGAATTTTCTTCAGAGAAGCTATTCAAGATATATCACTGTTTTACTTCCGATTTGCGCTTTAGGCAAGAAACCTTCAGCCTGGTAAATTTTCAAGGCAATTGATCTAAGTTGGTCCAGTGGGAAAATGTTCTAAAATTTGATGAAATGACACAGAATTACCCAGCAGCGTTATGATAAAATCATGATGGTGATATAAATGATGTAGAATTATATGTGGTAGAAAAGACGTCACACATGCAAAGTTGTGGCCATGTCTTCAGCGCATTGTGAAAAAATCTCAATGTTGTGTTCGCATTGTGGCAATGTAAATTCTACGTGACAACATTATACCACACATAATTGATTCTTAGCTTCGCGGACCTGCAGACACAATAGATACACTGCCGATGGAAAAAAAAATTTGAAAAAAACGATTTTTTTTTACCTTTTTTTTTTGTCCTACTGACGACCCTAGAAAAAGTGCCTTGAGAGGATCCGAGAAGCTAAAGATCAATTATGTGTGGCCTAAGCGAGCCCACAAGCAATTAGCTAGTTTGTGCTGATAGACAATAATTATGATATTTTATCAATTACTATTTGCATTAGCTGAAAATGTTTATGAAGAATTTGTGCATATATTATCGCAACATCACATATCATATTTTCATCATTAATCAATGAAAAATTAAGATTTGATGTGTAGGCCAGATATAATTTATTCTTAGTTTCTTCGATCTGCTGATCGATCAGATTTTCTGCCGACAAAAAGAAGCTCAGCCACCTTTTTATTCAATTGATTAACGGAATAAAAATATGAGATGACAGCTTTTCTTCTTGGCATACAGAGCGACTGACAACAGAAAAAGTTCCTGGAGAAGATCTAAAAATTAATTAAGTCTGGCCTCACGATTAATGTACGAAATGTTCATTTCATTGCATAATATATAATGTCAATTTTATTGTTATAAATTAAGATGTAGTTAAATGAGCATTATATAATTAATGTATCTGTTATCAATGTTTTAACTAATAAAAATTTAATGTCCCAAATTATTTTCCCTGAATTTTGTGGAATTTTTTAAGAATAAATGGTTCTTGTTGTGTGTGCAACAGAGAGTCACTCACCACTCACTGCAGCATTCACTATTAGGGCCGAATCCAGTCTAGTGAAAATGAGAACTGCATGCTGCTGCCACCTGGCACAAATTTCTATTCAACATTGATGTATACACGAGTCAGACTCGGCAATCACATTCTCTAAGGAAGTAGACAAGGCCATCAGCACACTCAGAA
The DNA here is from genome assembly GCA_026936325.1 of Platynereis dumerilii. Lineage (NCBI taxonomy): Eukaryota > Metazoa > Annelida > Polychaeta > Phyllodocida > Nereididae > Platynereis > Platynereis dumerilii. Next base: position 3,540,056 of record JAPTHN010000004.1, read on the forward strand.
ACGGCGAAGGTTTCCTCCAGACAAAATTGTGTGAGTTCCTCAGACTGAAATGATGTGGACCGCTCGCAGGAAAAAAAAATTGATCATAACCACAATTTTATTAAATTGACATTATGGAAATTTTTGATTTTATGTTTCTTTCGACATACTGACAGGACTAGAAAAAGTGGCATGAGAAGATTTGAGAAGGTAAATATCAATTATGATTGGCCTTACAGTACAATTTATACTCAGGACTTTTAAAAATAAATTTCGGTAAAATTACTCATTTGCTGCACTTTCACTGCTGTAGTATAAATTAACAATTTTTTCTTCAATCTGCCGGAGTGGACCTGCATGTATAGTTTTTTTCCAAGTAGGATCGAAACTAACCCCCCCCCCCCCAACTAAGCTTCTTGTATGGCTGTCTTAACATGATAATTAGCTTGGCTGCAAGAAGTTTATCAGTTGAAGTTTGGCTTCACCATGGTCAACAACGCTCAGTACGGCTTGACTACAGGGGACAATATTCCAGGTGAGTCTATTTATAGCACAATGTATTGATCTGACACAGTATCTTGAACTAGTTTCATTTCATGTGGAGGGGGGTACTCGCAACTTTTTATGGTAATAAATTTAGGAGATATTAAACTTATCCTTAAGCAGAAACATAGATATATAGACATGGATAGATCACAGATGGATCACACCTAGATAAACCACAGAAAATATACACATACTGTACTCAGATTAACATTTTCTGATTGCTTGTTTATCATATTTTATCAATATACACTCTTATCGCAAAAGGCTCTTGATGGTATATATAAGGAACATAGAAATACATAGAACGGACATGAGACTGTATGACGCCATCTCGAGATGAGGTCACCAAAATTAATCCGCCATATTGGAACAGCCCTGAGACATGACGTCATTGTGACATCACAGCAGGAGCAACAAGATGTTGGGTTTGGCTGAATGTGACATGACATGATGCCATTGTTATTAGTGACGTCACTATTAATGGTGACGTCACGGGTACCAAATGCTAGGCTGCCAGGCAGTTCCAAGATGGTGGATTTGGTTGCTTCATTTGCTAGAGCCTCATGTCCGTTCTATGTATTTCTATGATAAGGAACCAACAGTCAAAAAAAAATTTCTTAAGTTTTCAACTGAATTGAAAAGGTTCAATACTGGTGGGAAGGCCCTGTGATGGAGCTCTATGCTCCTAACTTGAGAGAGAAGTGTTCCATTGTGGGAGTTCAGTGCAGCTGGATTATCTAAGTGCTGTTTTTGTTTGCTAGTGAATAATGAACCTTTTAGGGTTCCTCATCTATACCAGCTTACAGAACCTTTAAAGGTTCCATATAAAACCTTTTTGTTAAGAGTTTAGGACTGTTTGAAATTTCATATTAAATCAGATATGATACATCAAACCATTGCTTGGGACAGTTCTTGCGGGAGTGCCTCCCGCACAGCTTGCTGACTATTGCAACACACTGAAATGATATATATGGTGTCCACAGTGTTTAAAAATCTACCTGCATACTTCCTTAAATAAATACAAAAATGACTAATATGTGTTTGTGAATTGTAATATAAGCCAAAAGTATAATTTTAGAATTTTATGTTTTGTGACAACCATATGTATGTGACCGATATGTAAGCATTTTATTAATATGTTTTACAATCACTGTGTATATCATTTGGCATGGCAATATCTTGACGGACATGATCATCTTGTATCTAGATGTCATCTAACAATTAAATACAATATCAATATTAATGCTTATTTGGGGTGTGGATCTCGTGCAATAATTATAGGTAATCAATATACATGTAATACACAGTGATACCATTGGCTTATAAGATATATTTTTAAAAATAGAAATGACAAATACATTGTATCGTGGAATGTTTTCTGTCTGACACACTTTTAAGATAGAAGTTTAGATAAGGAGATTGAAGATTACAATTCATGAACTGCACTCTTAACAATTTGTTTTTTCATCTGAAGTTATTTATACATCTGAATATCATCATTGAATTTCTGGCCCCTAATTTCTTTCCAGCATGTCTAAAAAGCAGCTTTTTCTTACACTATTTGCTTTTATTTATTTATTTTGCTGCCCTTTTAAGGAAGTCAAGACGTAATAACCAGGGCAGACCCTGAGGGCTGGTGCGCTCGATATTTTAATTTCTACTTTGTTATCTTTTAGTTCCCCTGAAGAAATTAGAGGTCAAAACAGAAATCCAAGGCTTCATTTCTAACACAGTTTACACTCTGGTCTATGAGAATGAAGAAGAAAAACCTATTGAAGCCTCATTTGTATTTCCCATGGATGACTCAAGCGCCCTCTACCATTTTGAAGCAGAAATAGATGGGCGCCACATAGTGGCAGAGTGTCAGGACAAGGAACAGGTGGGTTTTCCATTTCTGTTAAAGACAATTTAGAAAATACAGAATAACTTACTTTGCTCTGAAAGAGATCTACATTCAGTGCAAAAATGTTCATACTTTTGTATTAAAACTTATAATTTCTTCTTTTAGGCAAGACAGACATACGATGACGCCATGGACGCAGGCAAGAGTGCCTTTCTGGTGGAAGAGAGCGACCAATCACGTGACATATTCAAATGTGACGTTGGCAACCTCCCTCCGAAAACAACCGCAAACGTTCGAATGTCTTATGTCACGGAATTGGACATTCAGGCAAATGGCGCTCTTCTTTACGTGTTCCCTGTCACCTTATTTGGAAGATATGAACTCACTCGGCCCGAGGGTATGTCTACATTAATATTTAGAGGCTAAGGAAGCCATTATGGTTTACATGAGATTGCTAATTTCTAAAGTCAGCAATTGATATGAAAATGGAAAGATAAATTTGTTTGCAATAACAAAATTTAATAATTTTAAGACTCTTGTTGTGGCGTTGTAATGAAATTCACTAATCAGAAGTTCGCATTATTTAACACAAGCTTTAAGAATTCCATTCAATTTGGCCAGTCTGTGGTGAATCCCTTATTTTCCAGATACAAGTAACACCAGATCATCAAAAAGAGTCAAACTTGCTTCAGCCAAAGATGGGAAAATACCTTACGAACTCGACTTTACTCTGAAAGTTGTTTCTCCAAGAGGTATCTTGAGCCTCCATTTTGTTGATGAGAGAGATGAAAGTGAGGCTGAAAAGAACAGAGGAAAAGAAGGTGAAAAGAACTTTGCACAGGTAGTAATTTTTTAATGATTGACTAATTTGAAATGAAATTGCTTCTGAGAGTAACTGTTATGTAAATACCTAAAGCATATTTTCCTCTTTGCTCCAGGCTAGAATTTTTGGCAACTTCCACTGGGACCATGATATTACTGCGAAAGTCTTGTACAAAGATCCATTCCAACCTCACGTTGTCTCGGAAAAGGGTCGTTCTGATGGAGGTATACTAAAATCACAAAAAATACCCACTTGATTTCGCTATTTGAGTGTCCTGGCAAATTACTAGTCATTTAAGGCGACACTAGAATTCTGCTAGGACTGAGTATCACTCAAAAGCACTATCTCATAATTTTGTAGAGGGGATTTTGAAGGAGAACATGGTCATGTTGAATTTCTTCCCCAACTTGGAAGGACAGAACACAAAGTTCTCCAAAGCAGAATTGGTTATTATTCATAGAATTATATTTTGCAGAGGGAATTTTGAAGGAGAACATGGTCATGCTGAATTTCTTTCCCAACTTGGAAGGACAGAACACAAAGTTCTCCAAGGCAGAATTGGTTATTATTCATAGAATTATATTTTGCAGAAGGAATATTGAAGGAACACATGGTCATGCTGAATTTCTTTCCCAACTTGGAAGGACAGAACACAAAGTTCTCCAAAGCAGAATTGGTTATTATTCATAGAATTATATTTTGCAGAGGGAATTTTGAAGGAGAACATGGTCATGCTGAATTTCTTTCCCAACTTGGAAGGACATAACACAAAGTTCTCCAAAGCAGAATTGGTTATTATTCATAGAATTATATTTTGCAGAGGGGATTTTGAAGGAGAACATGGTCATGTTGGATTTCTTTCCCAACTTGGAAGGACATAACACAAAGTTCTCCAAAGCAGAATTGGTTATCATTCATAGAATTATATTTTGCAGAGGGAATTTTGAAGGCAAACATGGTCATGTTGAATTTCTTTCCCAACTTGGAAGGACAGAACACAAAGTTCTCCAAAGCAGAATTGGTTATTATTCATAGAATTATATTTTGCAGAGGGAATTTTGAAGGAGAACATGGTCATGTTGGATTTCTTTCCCAACTTGGAAGGACATAACACAAAGTTCTCCAAAGCAGAATTGGTTATTATTCATAGAATTATATTTTGCAGAGGGAATTTTGAAGGAGAACATGGTCATGTTGGATTTCTTTCCCAACTTGGAAGGACATAACACAAAGTTCTCCAAAGCAGAATTGGTTATTATTCATAGAATTATATTTTGCAGAGGGGATTTTGAAGGAGAACATGGTCATGTTGGATTTCTTTCCCAACTTGGAAGGACATAACACAAAGTTCTCCAAAGCAGAATTGGTTATTATTCATAGAATTATATTTTGCAGAGGGAATTTTGAAGGAGAACATGGTCATGCTGAATTTCTTTCCCAACTTGGAAGGACAGAACACAAAGTTCTCCAAAGCAGAATTGGTCATTATTCATAGAATTATATTTTGCAGAGGGAATTTTGAAGGAGAACATGGTCATGTTGAATTTCTTCCCCAACTTGGAAGGACAGAACACAAAGTTCTCCAAGGCAGAATTACTCTTCCTCATGGACCGATCAGGTAAAGTCAAGGAAAGATTGGCCGATTTGTAATCCGAGAGCACAAGACAAGTGTATGGTGGTCTGGCACTGAAAATAGATATATATCTCTATTGCATGGGATATTTTTCAAAATTGGCACTAATCTAATTATTCAAATGTTTGCAGGTAGTATGGGAGGCCAGCAAATGGAAGACGCAAAAGAAGCTTTGATAGAATGTCTGAAAATCATCCCTGAAGAGTGTGTCTTCAATATCGTCAGTTTTGGATCCACTTTCAGCAAAATGTTTGAGTCGTCAGTGTCTTTTACTTTGGTCATTTAAAAAAATCACTACCTTAAGACTTATCCAGTCTTGGCATTTTTGTGTGTATTCTATATACTCTCAATATCTTACAGGAGTCAACTGGCAAATGTTTCTAAAATAAAAGAAGCAATAGGCGAGGTGAAGAGCATGGAGGCAAACATGGGAGGAACGGAAATATTATCTCCGCTGAGAGACATCTTGCAATCCAAGGAGACACTCACGGAATACCCAAGACAAGTATGTATTTATATATACTAGCGTGATACCCACAAAGGGCAAAATATTAAATATAAATTTTGAACATAAAACGCAGCCTATGTCCTTCTAGTGGGTGAGAAAAGGTTGCATGCAAGTTTGTTTGGATGGTGACCCTATAATGTGTCTGGGAAAGACCATAGGCGTACGGCGCGCGCGATTTTTTGGGGGGCGAGCGACATTTGCCCAAATTTCACGATCTAAATTTATACAAATTTCAAATTAAATCATTAATTTTCAGTAGTTTTTATTTAATCATCTGCCCAAATTCATTAGCCTTTTTGCCCGAATTTTACTGTTTCCCAAACTTTATGGGGGCACGATCGCCCCCCCTGCCCCCCCCCCTCCGATACGCCTATGGAAAAGACGGAGGGGTCCATGAATTTAGAGTAGGATTGACTTGACTTTGGTTGTGCTTGTGTACCCCGGATCAGCCGGGGCAGCTTAACCTCCATCTTCGTGGAGGGAGCTACAATGTTATTTTTCGGTGACCGCCTTATGATGATCAGATGAGAAGACTGTGAGTCGGGCACATACACATATTAATTTAGGGATGCCCGGGGTCTTTCAGTTGCCTCAGTTGAGAATACTGGATACAACCTGCCTCCATTTAATGTCCCATGGGCTCGGACTAAAGTGAGTTCCCGGGTTGAGATTTGAACCCACGCCCTCAAAGCCAGTGGACAAGCAGTCTTGACCATTAGGATTAAGGTCTGAGAAGGTAAAGATCAATTATGTTTGCATAATTATATTCAGCATCTTGGATCTTCTCAAGGAATTTTTCTAGGGTTTATTTGGCTGATAGGATGAAAATAAATCTGTTATCTTAGTTTTTTATTCGTTTATATGATAAAAACTGTTGGTAAGCTCAATTTTATGCAATAGGCAGAAATTCTCTGGTGGCTGAATTTATGCTCCTAAGTTGTATTTATGTTAGTTATATGGACTTCTTTTTTAGTATTATCTGAATTTCATCCAAATCAGTGACTCATAACATTGTTTTTAGGTGTTCCTGTTTACTGATGGAGGGGTTAGCGACAGTGATGGTGTGATAGCTTTCATCAGAGAAAATAACGATTCCACAAGGCAAGGCAACAAGTTACAATATATAGTCATCAACTTCAGCAATTGTAATTTGTTTCACATAAATCTAACAACTTCTCTTTTCTGATCAAGAAGAGTACATGTGGGTTCTAATGTAACTAAAATTTAATTTGCAGTATGTGTATTTTTTCTGACCCCATGTCCATATTTTTGATGTTAAAACAGTTTCAGTTAGCATGGTTCTATGACTGGTTTTATCACTGTCTACACAGCCTGTGTAGGTCTAATACAGTGTTTCAACCAATCACATGAACTATAGTTGCTATGATTCATTATCTATTGCAAAAACTCATTGTCATTCAAAATTGCTGCCATAATTAATCTCATCAATTATTGCAATTTCTATGACTTTTCATTTGGTAGGTAAAATTAAAAAAATTAAGATTCTTATCATAAAGGGTACAAAAGTGTAAAAAAGGATGTGTTTCCCAAACAGGGTTTTTACCTTCGGCATCGGACATGGAGTGTCGACCAGTCTTGTCAAAGGAGCTGCTCACGCTGGAAAAGGAAAATGTGTTCTGGTTAAAGACACCAAGGATCTTCCACAGCAAGTAGGATTTTAACAATATTTCATGATAGGGTTTTTTTACATGCACTTTTACAGAAAATCTTACATGCACTTTTACAGAAAATCTTACATGCACTTTTACAGAAAATCTTAATTTTAAAAGCTGACTTGATCATCATTTTCTTCAGGCTGCAGCAACACTCAGATGTGCCATGCAGCCAAATGTTGACGATGTCAAGATAACGTTCACACCAAGTGTTGAGACAACATTCTTCCCCTACATTTTCCCGCCAATTTTCAACGGAGAAAGAATGATCACTTATGCTGTCCTGAGAGGCGTGAAAGAGGTTTGTGATTCAGCACCTGGGTTGTTGTTTGTTAGTATGTGAATATTGCTTGGGAAATTAAAGTTTTCTGCAAACATACAGTGCTTCAGTGATAGGGTGGAGTTTCCCTCATTACCCAGAAGAAATCACCTACAGTTCTAGAATACTAACACTAAGTTACAGTCCTTGTCGTATTTACGCAGGGTCCCAAGTTATTTTCTGTGCTGTTGAACTGTGATGTCAAATGTTAACTTGAAGTATCACAGTTTGCATCCCCATTCTCTGGCATAATGTAAAACTGTGATGCTGTCCTTATACATGTAGGGGGTCCGGGCTTAGCTATTTAGGTCACCAAATTTTCACTCTGACATTGAGTTGAAACTATGATGCTCAGTTAAGGTGGATTCTTATTGGCTAGAAGCTGGGAAATCAGACCTAGTATAAAATGACACAGTTTGTAGCTATTTTATATCTTATTGCAATGCTAGAGAATAGGGATGCAAACTGTGACAATGAGGTCGCAGCACAGGAAAGAACTTAAAAGAGTCCATGTAAAATGTGACAAGGACTGTGTAGTAGACAGTTATGAAGTGGAAGCTATTGTGAAAGGTAATATATTGACACTTTCTGAATGATATTCAACTTACGATAAAACAGTCTAATTGAAAACATTTATAAAACGTTTAATTGAGTGCTGAATTTTCTTGGGAGAAATATATCACAAAGTTAAGGAGGGAATAATGATCTGAGTTCACTGTCTGACTTAAAATTTTCTGTCTTCTTAGCATAGTATGGTTGCATCCTTGGAAGGTACAATTAATGGCCGCCTCCTGTCACACTCTTTGAAATTCTCCTTGAAAGACGGTGACTCTGATTTTTCTCCTGTCCATCGACTTGCGGCTAAAGCAGCCATCAGGCAAATGGAGGAAGAAGGTAAAAACCAGAACCACACTACTATCAAAAACCTGATTGCAATTACAGGCATGCAGCACCATACACTGCCGGCTAAATGTATTGAATCATTATGTCGATTCCACATTGAATTATAGTGTTAATCTCTTTCATAAAATGGTTTGTAGTGATAATTTCTTATCTGATTAGCAGAAAATATATTAGGGTAAGAAGAAGGATAACTATCATAGGTAAGTATGGTACAGATAGCCTTCAGCTTGCTATATTTGTCTTGAAAATATGGATGGGTCTGAACAAGTGGACATCCATCTCAATTAAAGCAGCATTGGCAAAGGCAGGCTTATGAAGATGTATCCATATTTTAACGAATGATGAAAAATGTGTGTGCATCACAGCTTAGTGGATCAGATATTTGACAGATATGTGCATGTTCATGGTACCTCTTTTCAGAATCGTGGAACAATTCAAAGAAGAACGAGATAATCCTGATGAGCACGGCAGCCAATGTTGTGAGCAAGTACACGTCGTTTATTGGAGTGGACCACGACGGACCAACCTTGCAAGAAAAGTCCGTCAAGAGAGCAGTTCCCGTACCAGTAAGCATGAAGAGAAGGAGGAGTAGAGATAGAGATAGGGAGAGGAGTATGGTAAGGATTGTTCTAGAGGGAAAGGAGTAAGGACATGATTAGGAAGGGATCATTAGAGGGAGAGGAGTAGGGTACAGGTTGTTCCAAAGGGAAACGAGTAAAGACAGGATTAGGAAAGGAGAATGATGGAGTAGGGAAAAGAGGAGGATGTGTCAGGAGAGGGAGAGGAGTAGGGTAAGGATTGTTTTTAAAGGAAAGGAGTAAAGACAGGATTAGGAAAGGAGTATGATGGAGAAGAGAAGGAGGAGTAGAGATAGAGATAGGGAGAGGAGTAGGGTAAGGATTGTTCTAGAGGGAAAGGAGTAAGGACATGATTAGGAATGAAGTATGATGGAGAAGAGAAAAGAGGAGTAGAGATAGAGATAGGGAGAGGAGTAGGTTAAGGATTGTTCCTAAGGGAGAGGAGTAAAGACAGGATTAGGAAAGGAGTATGATGGAGAAGAGAAGGAGGAGTAGAGATAGAGATAGGGAGAGGAGTAGGGTAAGGATTGTTCCTAAGGGAAAGGAGTAAAGACAGGATTAGGAAAGGAGTATGATGGAGAAGAGAAGGAGGAGTAGAGATAGAGATAGGGAGAGGAGTAGGGTAAGGATTGTTCCTAAGGGAAAGGAGTAAAGACAGGATTAGGAAAGGAGTATGATGGAGAAGAGAAGGAGGAGTAGAGATAGAGATAGGGAGAGGAGTAGGTTAAGGATTGTTCCTAAGGGAAAGGAGTAAAGACAGGATTAGGAAAGGAGCATGATGGAGAAGAGAAGGAGGAGTAGAGATATAGGCCAGTAGAAATTGACAAACACCTAGACATTGCTGATAACAAGCAAGTTTTGATACCATATGAAAGCTCTGGATCTGGAGATTTGGAAAAGGTGGTTTGTTTGAAAATCTATTTTGGGGAAATTGAAATACAACCGTTTCCATGGCAACAAGTCAGAAAAAAATTGGATATTTCCAAAACCTTTAGAATTTGATATCTTTTGAACGATGTACACTAGAAAGACCGTTTTAGTGTCGAAATATATGTTTTCTGGTATGCCCGTTCCAATCGAGCAATTTTCATATCGGTAGGGGGCCACCCTCATTTGCATATTTGACATTCCTTATTAGGAAATCACATAATTTTTCACGTTCCTGAGAAATCTTTTCCTGCATTTTCACATTTAAGACCTAAAAATCTAAAAATGTTTAATGATTCTTTAGCAGAAAGTCTTAGCTTTAATTTGATGCTACTCGCAGTGCTCTGCCATGGATACGCTCCACAATATCGCCATGGCAACAAAGCAAAAGTTTTGATTCAAGCTCCAACAATATCTTACCATTCCATAAACAATCCCAGTTTCCAAAGGTTGTGTTCATGACATGGTAACAAAATTCACTGGATGTATGGGGCAGTTAAAAACCACTATTTATGTAATATTATCTTCCATGTAAGCATTTCCATATAAGGAAATGAGTCACCTGAATGCAAATTATGGCAAATATCCGATTTAATTCAGTGACAGATAGATGACTCCTGTATTTTATATGCTGCTGACGAGTAAGTCACTTAAACATCAGCAGAAATCATGCTAAAATTAAGCTAAAGCAATGGATGATAATTGAAATTGATATAAGTAATAGAGAAATTGAATTACAGCTGCTTCCATGGCAACCAGTTTGAATAGAATAAAAAATTTCCAAAACCTCAAAATTGTATTAACACAGTGGCATCGCATTTGACCATTTGGCAAACCAGTCAAGTGCCCCTTGCTTTTCATTTTTGTCTTTTTAATTTTTACCTTTCACCAGAGTATTGGACATAGTGATATGACTAGCAGTGATTTAAATAAATCAGTCCAAAGAAAGTAAATAAAGAGTTAAAGAACTATGAATCACTGAACAGTATACATGAGCAGACATCATAGGGATCAGGGGAATGCCTCGAAAATGCTACTTTTCGACAGGTAAGTGTACCACGATCATCCCATGTCTAATATTAATGACATATGCAATATCAGTGATAATATTTTAGCCATTGCAGTGGGACACTTTTAACCTGGACATCACTATTTAGTGCAGAAAAATTTGTGTTCAAATGTCCTGATGAAAAAATCCAGAATACAGTTGAATCGCATTTTGAACCATTTGGAAAACTGGTCAATTATCGTATGATTATTGACTGTAAGCAAATTACATTGGGGAAAAAATACATACAATTAAAAATTGTGAAAACGTGTGAGTTTGGCCATTTCAGACCATCACTGCCTGAACATGCTAGAAAATACCGATCTTAAAATAATCTCAAGTAAATCTTAGAACAAAATCAATATTACTGTACAATCAAGACGTAATATACCGATGTGATATGGTAATTTTGATTTATTCAAATCGCTAGAAACTGAGAAAGATCAAGTCTCATTTCCTTCACTGACAATAAACTAATTAGTTTCCAGCAAGGACAAAAATTTCACTATCTGATCAAGAACCTTGAAAATGGTACTTATATCTTACACTAATTTCTCTGTGTACGAAGGAAAGCCAATAAAACACCACCACAACTGTAACAGTTAAATGTTCCGCGGCAGAACCAGAGTACTCATTTTTATGTTCAGACTATTTCTTCACCTTCCGATACATAAATCAGACCTGGGCATTGAGAACTCACCCACAGTGATTGAAATAAATCACTTCTATGTTTCTGACAGACAGAAAAGTTGGTTTAAGAATAAGCTACAGACTGACAGCATAGGTGCCAGACAGTTCTCACAGATTAAGTGCCTGTGTGTCCCATTGGAGTAAAAATGAAAAACAGCATGCATTTTACCATTTTACATTGTGGTCAATGGCAAATCTACTATTTTAAATGCTAAATTTAGAACCTGTCATGCAAAGCTCCCATCATATGCACATTCATAAATTTTATACTGTCTGTTATTCAAAGTTTGATCAAAAACCGAAACTTACACACCAAACAAAACAATTTTAGAAGTGAGTGATGACTGGACTTTCAATTTTGTGAGGTCATCTCAAATGAAGCCCCCCCCCCAGCCATTACCAAATGCTTCTGTTATATATCATATATATAAGAAAACATAATTCTAAAAATCATAACAGCACAATACAATTATCATCCTATCTTCCTGTCCTATTTGCCTACAGAGTATAAAAAACAAACTTTGCAGGACATAAATCATGTCGCATCCCCCAACCATTGCCAAATGCTTCTGTTATCTGTCATATGGTTTAACCGAATAGGATACTGTGCATTGAAATATATATATGACTCAAGGTGATATTGCAGGTTAATCAGCATTTGTTGATAATTTTGGTTTTGCTAGTTTTTTCCTCTAACTATTTTCATATCATATAAATTACCAAATTGATTTGAATTTGCCTGAGTCAGTATTAAGAATGTTATATAAATTGAATTATAATATTACATACCTTATAATGAATGAAAATTCCATTGAAAAGGCCCTTGGTCATTTCCACCATAATTTGTGAACTCGAAAGAGCTTTACAAGAATATTATGCTTGCTCATTTTATAGAAAAACAGCTAGCAACAAGCTGTTAATATGAGTGTAAGTCAGACAATACCTATGTTTTTGACATTATGCCGTCTAATCCTTTATTGGCAAGTTTTGAATAAGCATCACATCATACTTGTGACCAACAACTAAAGAAAACTGAGAAAACATAATGCAATCCAGTAAAATCTCATTTGGACTGGGAAAGTGAGGTCCCATTATTGCATCTTCAATGAATGGGTAAAAAAATAATCATAAAAAAATAATCATGATGGAACTAACTCAGCTGTAAAACCTTATTGATAATGAAATACCAGGTAAGAATTTATCATTCTTTCTAAACTGTGTGAAAAAAACAAAACAGTTATGACAATCCAGTAAAATATCAAAAGCAAACCATATTAAGCTCTAATTTGCATGGCAGTGGTCAACCATGATTAATTAGACAATGTTGCAGAAGAAATAATGTAACATCACAATGAAAATTTATGTGCCCAGCTGCTACTAGGGATGCTACATGATTTATGTCCTGCATTGTTTGTTTTTACACTCTTTTAGACAAATAGGACAGGATGATAGCATGATAATTGCATTGTGCTGTAATGACTTGAAGAATTATGTTTTCTTATGTAGCCTAGGGTAACGTGGGGTAATTCAGGCCCCCGGGCAAATCCGGTCCCTTGAGGATAAAATGTTTTCTCATGGCCCTAGTAACAGAGATTATGCTGCAAAATAATCGACTTACAGGAAAATCATATTATTTTCTTTCATTTTATTATTATTAAACTTCACCTATTACATAGGTGAAGTTTCTTGTTTTCGTAAATATTTTTATTAAACTTCACCTACACATAGGTGAAGTTTCTTGTTTTCGGTATTATTATTTATTTATTATTATCCTTTCCGAAAAATGTCTTCGGAAAATTTTATACGTAGTCTACAATGACCTTATTACAAATTCTGAATATTTGTTATATTCTGCACCAAATATTCAGACCTATACATGTTAGTAATAACTCTCTATAAATTACTGTGTCATATGTACTTTACTTAATTATCCCCCATTATGTAAAATCGGGATAATCATAAAATGATAGACATTTCGTCCTACCCCAAGCTTACCTCTTCCATTGACAATTAAGTGCATGGACATACTGGAGACAGCCATGCTAAAAACAAACCAACAACACACTCTACACACCAATGTCGTTATGATTGATTTCATGGCATTTGATTGGCTCAGCAATTTTGATTCAGAATATATTTAAACATAGGTAGTCTCATATCACCACACTTACACTTTCCTTGATTCTTAATAGCATGTTATGTTTCTTGCCTTGGCCAATTGGAGATGTGAGTGATTCTTGATGTACTTTCTTTAATTTCTTTGGAGTGATTTACTTAAATCATGTTAGCAAGTTCAGTTTCCAAAAATTGTCATTTGGTGCTGGCAGAGAATGTGTAACAACAAATGCAATTTACGTCATTGTTGAAAGCCCATGGGTTGGATAGTGATTTATTTCAATCAAATTGACCATGTCACCTTAGTATACATGTAACTCCAAATGATACAGGAAAGTGGGAAGTGACTGTAGTTCTGATAAATTATTAGAATGTTAACTTTGTTTTACGGTGCATCTTGAGATGATTTGAAGAATCATATTCCCATCTGTATTTAAATGTAGGTAGACTGATATTACCATGCTTTTCAAAATCCTTAAAAGCATGTTATGTTTCCTGCCTAGGAGTTATATGCTTCAAATCCTTAGTCTCATGACACACGGTAAGTTTTCTATTCTGTTGCCTTCAAATCCAATGTTTTGAGAGAGAAACTTCATTGTGCATTTTGCATGAAAAGGAGTGATTTAAATAAATCAAAATTAACTGACATGATATAATGGCATATCCAGTAGCAATGCGAAATAATTGATGACTGACTTGCTGAATTTCTTCACCATACAGCAGCATTGCTTGTAAAATTGTAAATAGACTTAGAAAAATGAAAAAAACTAAGAAAAATGAAAAACAAGGAGCAACTGACCTTTTGCCGTTATGGTCAAATGCGATGCCACTGTGTTTATATCTTTTGAAGTATGTATACAAGAAAGACAGTTTTAGTGTTGAAATATATGTTTTCTGGTATGCCCAATCCAATACTCCTATTTTCATATCTGTAGGGGGTAACCCTCATTTGCATACTTGACATTCCTTATTAGGAAATCACATTATCTTTCATGTTCCTGAGAAATCTTTTCCTGCATTTTCACATTTAAGACCTAAAAATCTAAAAATTTATAGGCCTAATGATTCTTTAGCAGAAAGTCCTAGCTTCAATTTGATGCTAATCGCAGTGCTCTACCATGGATACATTCCATGATGTCACCATGGCAACAAAACAAAAGTTTTGATTCAAGCTCTTACAAAATCTTACCATTCCATAAACAATCCTAGTTTCCACAGGTTGTGTTCATGACATCGCAACAAAATTCACTAGACCTGTGGGGCAGTTAAAAACCATAATTTATGTGATATTACCAGGCCCCTATGCATTTCCATATAAGGAAAACAGCCATCTTACCTGAATCCAAAGTATGGTAAATATCCCATTAAATTCAGTGATAGATAGATGACTCCTGTATTTTATATCCTACTAATGAGTAAGTCACTTAAAAATCAGCAGAAATCATGCTAAAATTAAGCTGAAGCAACGTATGATAATTAAAATTAATGTAATTGATAGAGAATTTGAATTACAATTGTTTCCATGGCAACCGGTTTGAATCGAATTAAAAATATCTGAAGGCTTTTAAACACAGATAACTTGATATATGTACACTAGAAAGAACATTTTAGTGTTTAAATATCTGGTGTTTGGTACACCGAGTCTGATGTAACTATTCACGTATCAGTAGCTGGTAGCCTTCATTTACATATTTGACATTCCTTATTAGGAAATCATATAATTTTCGACATTTATGATATATCTTTTCAATTTTTCATGCATTTTCACATTTAAGACTTATAAATCTAAAACTGTTTATTGAGTCTAAAAATGTTTAACAATTCTAAAGCAGAAAGTCTCAGCTTAAATTTTAAGTTACCGTAGGCTTGCAGTGCCCTACCATGGATGCACTTGGTATCGCTCCACGATATCACCATGGCAACAAAACAGAAGTTTTGAATCAGGCTCCTGCAATATCTTGCACTTCCAATAAACAATCCTAGTTTCAATTTATTTGTATTGATGACATCGTGAAAAAATTCACTGGATGTGTGGGACAATAATTATTAAAAACACCAATTTGTGTCATATAATGGAATAGAGAAATTGAATTACAGCTTTTTCCATGGCAACCAGTTTGAATATTATCAATATATCTTAAATCTAGTAAAAGTAAATAACTTTTGATGTATGTACATACATTGTACATTAAAAGACCATTTTAGTGTAGAAATAATATTATATGGTTTTTGGTAGGCCCAATGAATAAGATTGAACTATTCCCATATCAGTAGGGGGTTCCTTAAATGTGATCACTTTATTTTCCATGTTCATATGAAATTGTTTCATATTTATCTGTACTTGACGAGCAGCTATGAGTGAATTACAATTTATAAATCACCGTAAGTCATGTTAAGACTAAGGATAAGAACTGTTTGTATGATTTGTATATAGTCGTAATGAGAGAATGGAAATTTTGACAGGGAATTTCAAATTAGCAAAGAAAATCTAAGATTACTCGTCAAAGATCTTTATTTAACCAGGATGACCCATTACTCTTCGCATATTTCAAATTATCTCTAAAAATTCCCCAGAACTAGAGGTAAAGGGCCAAATGCTTGTTAAATCAATTTCTTTAGTGTTTTATCATAGTCCACCGTTTTGAAATTATGTGTAATTGTGTATCATGTTCTGTTTGTGCAAATGACCTGACCTGGAACTATGCCATGGTGACATTTGAATGTATATTGGTTAGTTTACTGACCTGAAAATGTATATCATCATTATACTAGGTCACAAGAGATCAGATTACAACAGTTTCAGTCAGATATATGGATGGGTTGATTGACGGATAGACAGACAGATAGCTAGAGTTCCCCGTGGCCTAATGGTTAAAGGCGCTTGTTTGTGCTACCACTGGCTATGAGGTTGTGGGTTCGACTCCCACTCCTGGAACTCAATTTGGTCCGAGCCCATGGGACATTAAATGGAGGTGGGTTGTATCCAGTGTTCTGTGCTGGGGCAACTGAAAGACCCTGGACATCCCTGAATTAATAGGTTATGTGCCAGACTCACAGTCTTCTCATCACTCATCATCATACGGCGGTCACCAACACTGGAGAATGCTAAGGCATGGGAACCTTGGGCAATGTTCCCTGTGTCTCTGCCCACGGGCGCTGTACTATGGCTGCCCTGAGCTGTATCATTGTGGAAGGCTAACCACGAATTTCGTGCCTGCATTGCAGTGCATGACTGATAGTATATACAATACAATACAATACAACAATAGATTGCTAGATAGATATAGATAGATAGATATGATAAGTGCAGCCCTCTAAGCCCAGTTCTGGGCACTCACGAGGGTTGACTGATGAGATGGGAGAGAGAGCGGGAGTCCTCAACATGTTACACATTTACCCTATGTGAGGGATCTTTTACTTGCCCAGCATAGACACTGATACAAGGGAGCGCCAATTTAACGTCTCATCCAAACGACATCCAGCTGGGATTTTGCTCATGAAGGTACGCTGAAAATTTTGGGTTCCCCACCCGGGGTTCAAACCCATGCATGCATAGACCTTCAGCGGAGCAGGCGGGAACCTTAACCACTTGGCCACCCAGCTGCTGATAGACAGATAGTAGATAGATTGATAGACTGATAAGGGTGGATATTATGGATGGATTTATTAATTATAATTAGATGGATAGATTATATGGATGAAATAGATTACCCATTTTAGTTTGATAGATTACACAGATTTATGAAAATGGTTTGGTAACAAACAGCAATAGGTAGCTATAATAATTTATGAAATGGTCTAAAATGTCTGGTGTCTAGGATAAGGTTAGCTCACTAGGCTGCCAATCGCTGGGTCCTGGGCCAGATTTCTGCTCTGGCCGGGTCACCTAGATGGTGTTTGACAGCAGTTTCAATCATCCTTCGACTCACTGCTATGTCCTCTTCATTTCCTTATTATCCATGCCAATCCTACATGGGATTTCACATCATTTCATTTTCTGGATTGATGGATTGATTGATCCATTTGGTCAATTTGGCAGTCTACAAGTTTTGGTAGTGGACTAGTGGTAGGGGATTGACAGGTGCATAGAGCAGCATACAGTTGAGTTGGTAACATCTTTATTGACATGATAATAGGGAACTAAGCAAGTGTTTCCAGTCCAAACTCCTGGGTCTTTGTTGGCTCTGGCTCGAATCTGGGGCAGTCAATTTACAATATTTTCAGTGGACTTTCAATTTCAAAATCCCAGGTGGGTGCCTGGGTGTCATTCCGATGAGATGTAAAATCAATGTCCCTTTCAATCATTCTCAAATGGATTTATCACATAGGGGTCATAAATCGCCTCCAATAACCCTGAAACCATCATTATTGAATTCCTTGGAAACCCCTAATTTGATGTATTACCTTAAAAAATTGGAGAAATATTTCCCAAGCTAATTAAGAGCTAGTGCATGCATGGTGGTCGTTTTGGACAACATTTTGAATAAAATGCATTGAACACTGTCCTGGAGAGGTTGTCCACCTGGAAGTTGTTCCTCAGGGTTAAAAGAATCCATCCATATGCAACAACCTATTTCACCAGCCAACCTCTGGCCCCCAAGTACATAGTTGGGCTTTGAAAATATCTTCCAATTAAAGCTGGGAACATTTTGTTTGCAATACACATTATAACCCTCCTACCCAAGAGGTTTTTAAATATTTTGGGGTAAATATAATGAAAAGATGTTTCATAAATATGGGAATGTGTGAGATTTCATTTTAAGCAATGTCAAATATGCACATGAGGATGGCCCAAGCTCTGCTGGATTAGGAATACAGGGAGACATATATTTCAGCACTGCAACAGTCATTCTGTTGTAAACACATCAAAGATATCCATTTTTTAAAGATTTGTAAAAGTTGTCATTATTCAAACCAGTTGCCATGGAAACACTTGTTATTCAATTTCTCTGTTCATCATTGAAATATTGCCCAAAATGGGTTTTCATCTGTTCCAAACATTCAGTAAAATTTGTATTGATATCATTCAGAAACCTACGAAAACTGGGATCATTTACAGGAAATGACAGATATCGTAATAGCTCAATTCAAAAGTTTTGTAGTGTTTCCATGGTGATAGCATGGAGCATATCCATGTTGAAGCACTGCAGGTAGTATTAAATTATAGCTAAGGCTGTTTGCCACGAACACATTGTATTTGTTTTTATTTTTAAGTCATTGTGAAAATATATGGAACAATTTCTCATAAATGTCAAAAATGATGTGACTTTCTTATAATGAATGTCAGATATGCAAATAAGGGCAACCCCCTACTTATATGGCAATAGCTTGATCCAAGGGTGCCGGAACAGGGGGGGCAGGGGGGGCAATTGCCCCTGCTGCCCCTGGCCAGGAGGGGCAAGGGGGGCAAGGTTGCCCTTTTCATCTCCAAGAAAAAAAATTATTGGGCCTTAATTTACAGTGAATTTAGGAAAAAATCTATAAGTATATATTCAAAATTGTCATTGCCGCTCAGTAAATTTTTGTCTTGCGAATTAGATTTGCCCTTTCTCGACCGACCGCCCCTGCCGCCCGCGTTTCCTTCCGGCACCCCTGGCTTGATCAGCTTGGGCGTATCAAAATCCATGTATTTCGACACTTAGATGGTCTTGCTAGTGCACGTACTTCAGAAGATATCGACTTAAAAAAGAATTTGAGATATTTGTTATTTTATTTAAACTGGTTGCCATGGAAACAGCTGTAATTCAATATCTCTATTTATTATATCAATTTCAATTATCATTCATGGCTTTAGCTTGATTTTAGTATGATTTCTGTTGATTTTTAAGTGACTTACTCATAAGTAGCAAGTCAAGTACAGGAGTCCTCTATGTGTCACTGAATTTAATGAGATATTTGCCATAATTTGCATTCGCGTGGCTTATTTCCTTATATGGAAATGCTTATATGGAAAATAATATCACATAAATTGGGGATTTTAACTGCCCCATACATCCAGTGAATTTTGTTGCCATGTCATGAATACAACCTTTCAAAACAGGATTGTTTATGGAAGTGCAAGATACTGTAGGAGCTTGATTGAAAACTTTTGTTTTGTTGCCATGGTGATATTATGGAGTGTATCCATGGTAGGGCACTGCGAGTAGCATCAAATTAAAGCTAAGACTTTCTGCTAAAGAATCATTAAACATTTTTAGATTTTAAGTTTTAAATGTGAATATGCAAGAGAAGATTTCTCAGGAACATGAAAAATTATGTGATTTCCTAATAAGGAATGTCAAATATGCAAATGAGGGCAGTCTCCTACTGATATGGAAATAGGTTGATTGGATCGGGCATACCAGAAAACATATATTTTGACACTAAAACGGTCCTTCTAGTGTACATACTTCACAAGATATCAAATTCTAAAGGTTTTGGAAATATTCAATTTTATTCTGACTTGTTGCCATGGAAACGGCTGTATTTCAATTTCCCCGAAACAGATTTTCAAGCAAACCACCTTTTCTGAATCTCTGGATCATGATCTTTCATATGGTATCAAAACTTGCTTGTTATCGGCGATGTCTAGGTATGCCAAAATTCATGTCAATTTCTACTGGCCTAATAGAGATAGGGAGAGGAGTAGGTTAAGGATTGTTCTTAGGGGAAAGGAGTAAAGACAGGATTAGGAAAGGAGCATGATGGAGTAGGGAAAAGAGGAGCATGTATCAGGGGAGGGAGAGGAGTAGGGTAAGGATTGTTTTTAAGGGAAAGGAGTAAAGACAGGATTAGGAAAGGAGTATGATGGAGAAGAGAAGGAGGAGTAGAGATAGAGATAGGGAGAGGAGTAGGGTAAGGATTGTTCTAAAGGGAAGGAGTAAAGACAGGATTAGGAAAGGAGTATGATGGAGAAGAGAAGGAGGAGTAGAGAGAGATAGTGAGAAGAGTAGGGTAAGGATTGTTCCTAAGGGAAAGGAGTAAAGACAGGATTAGGAAAGGAGTATGATGGAGAAGAGAAGGAGGAGTAGAGATAGGGAGAGGAGTAAGGTGGGCCTATGGATTGTTCTAAAAGGGAAGGAGTATGTACAAGATTAGGAAAGGAGTTTGATAGAAAAGGGAAAAGAGGAGCATGTGTCGAGAAGGGGCGGGGGTAGGATAAGGATTGTTCTAAAGGGGTAGGTGAAGGGACCTGATGATGTTGATCAGGAACGAGTATGATGGTGGGGAATAAAGGAGCATGTGAGGAGTGGACGGGGAGTAGGGTAAGGATTATTCCAAGGGGGAAGAAGAGGTTAGGACAAACTTTGAAGAAGTGAAGAAGTATGATTGAGTAGAGAAAGGTGGAGAAGGAATAGGGAGAGGAACAGGGCTATGGGGATCAGGGGTGTCCTATAAAAATTATGCAATTTCAGGAATTGTGTAGCTCTAGGATTTCTGAAGTTCTGCAGGGATTGAGTAAACATTTAACATCCCAAAACGACATCAGCTCCTAAATTCGCATCAGTGTGAAAAACCCCATCCATAAACAGCATCTCACACCAAATTTACATAAAATTGGAAATGCAGAATTCCTGTATGAAAATGGTTAATACTTTGTAATCCACTATGATAATGTTGCTAATCCTGGTTTGCAAACCAAATATTTAACTGGTATCATATGAATTTTCATTAATATTCATAAATAGGGCAGTATCCAATTGTATAATTATTCTTTTTCAACTTTTTCAGCGACCAGTTCAAGCTTGTAAGTGTCTGCAAATCTTTTCAGTTTTAAAAGTTTAATTGGTGAGAATCACTGAGATGGCATTTATTGAAAGTTAAGGTTGAATGAGTGAGATGACATTTATTGAAAGTTTTTCTTAAATTGAAATTATGTGACACTGTGTCAGTGGGTGATATGCATGTTTTTGTTTGCTGTTGGAAACTTTATAAAGTTGATTAATGAACCTTTTAGGGTTCCTTATCTATACTAGCTTATAGAACCCTTAAAGGTTCCGTATAAAACCATTTTGTTAAGAGTGTATTGTGCATTACATTGTTCTCTTTGCACAGGATTGTATCTCTGACAGTTGAACATCCACTTCATTTGAAACAAATGATTTTATTAGGTCTACACACTTAACAAAAAGGTTTTATATGGAACCTTTAGTACATGAGCCGGTATGGATAAGGAACCCTAAGAGGTTCATTATTCAACTTTTAAAAAGGTTCAAACAGCAAACAAGAACAACACTTAGTATAGATAATCCAGCTGCACTAACTCCCACTATTGAACTCCTTTCAAGTCAGGAGCATAGGGTCCTATCATGTGCAGGGCCTTCCCACCAAGTATTGAATCTTTTCAATTCAGTTGGACCCTTACAGGCAATTTCACTAGTACGCGATTCTAAGACTCTTTACACACTAAATACATAGCATTTTTGCTTCATCTGACTGGTTTAGAAACAACAGAACGTCACACAGCTATATATCAAACGTGGCAAGTATATACATTGCATTGATCCCTCACAGGCAACTGTGAATGACCAGAATCGCATGGTAATGAAATCGCCTGTAACAAAATTTAGAGCCTTTTTTCGGCTGTGGGTAAATTATATATACCATCAGAACCTTTTGCGTCAGGAGTGTACTTTGAATTGTATCATTATCTTTTTACCAGACTCAGGAAGAGGCCGTGGAGGCGCATCTTCTCGCATGTGCTTTAGCTCATCAAGAGTGAGGACTATGGCGAGAGTGGGTTACTGCAGTCCACCCCTTGGCTTGACAGGAGCTAAAAAAATGAAGAAAGAGAAGATGGGTGAGTGAAATATATAATTTTATCTTAATTTTGATTAAAATTTAAACCACTACAAGATCCACATTGTAGGTAGAAATGAAAGTTTATGGTGTGGTATTGTCAGCTGGGTAAAATTTATAGACAAAGTAAAAGAATTTTATAATAAAATCACAAATAGACAGATAGATATGGTAAGCACAGCTCTCTTAGCTCAGTTCTGGGCACTAACAAGGGTTGATTGACGAGAGTAGTTCCATTTTGGTAAATTAAGGGCAAAACAAGACAAGCAATTATTCTTGGGTAAGATGAAACTTACAGTCAAAAGAAGAGGTATGGAAGAATTGATTAGTGAAATTTACAGTCAAAAGAGGACTGATTATATTTGGTAGAAATTTACAGTCAAAGCAAGGGAATTGAATAATCTATGATAAAATTCACTCAGAATAGAAAAAGAATGGTTCTTGTTTGTCAATCAGAGATATAAGTTTTTGTTTGGTAGAAATTTACAGTTGAGGCAAGGGAATTGATTTTAAATTTTTGAGACCATTTACTTAAAAAATAATGTCATTTGCGGATCAGCCAAAGAGAATTTTTTGCTTTGACTCTTTAAAGACATTGCGTTAAAAGAAGGCCATACCGTTTGCATTGTAGACAGTCACTAATTCTCACTTGAAGCATGCATTTGACATGGCCAACTGTCACTCTGTGAACCGCCTTTTTGTATTTACATAATAAGACAAGCACTTTCGAGCAGTTTATTTCAAAAGGAGCTATGAATTTTATTAATATGCATTGGGGCCTGGTGGCAGAGGGGGGGGGGTTATGGTCAAAATAGTTTCCCCGACAATTTTCTATCTAATCCCATTGCCCACACAACTTCTCCAGACTCCATGAGTCCCTATTTTTGCCGATGACACAAAGTGTCAGAGAGACTCCTTGAATTGGATTGTTTGGATTCTCCAAAAATTTTAACTGATTGGTTTTGTAACTTCTCATAAATATTGCTTTTTGTTAATGCCCCAAAACACCTTATGTGACTAATTATCAAAACTTGTTATGTCACTTTGTTTTGATTCTCTCATTGTCCACTGTATAACTTGCAGAGGCACTGATAACTTATAAGTATAAACATTCATTTTGTTATCCAATATCATTGTAACAATTCAAGATTCCCACAGTATGAAAGAAAACAATTAGGTAACAAGTTTACTCTTCCATATCTTGCTCATTTGCATGCTGCTTGTGCTCATTTACATAGCCAGTTCCAGTGACGAAGAGGAGGACAGTGATGTCAAGGTGAAGACGGCTGGACAGTCGGCAGAAAAGCAGGTCTTTCCGGAGCAATGGTAAGATTACCAGATGTTACCATATGAAAAGTTTTGAGCCTCACTGTTGAGGAATAGACAGAGATCAATAGTTTCAACTAAAAAAACCAGCATAGCAATGAACCTGAAATTCCTCGTAAAAGTCACGCCATAAATATGACTGCAACCTTTCCCTTGACAGAAACTTGTTAGGCTCAAAACTTTTCAAACGACCCTCCTAGTTGTCATAGAATGTTAAATGACCATTAATTGTAGATGTTGATGTAATGATGTATCCTTAATACTTACTTTGATTTCTTTTCCAGTTCAATAGATTTAAAAGGTAAGCAATTTTGGAATATTTTGTTCTGATGTTTTTTGTTGTTGTTATTGTAGTATGACCATTATCTTGTATCCCCATTTTACTGAAGCAATTCCTTTTCTTTTGGGAAATTGGTTATCCCGACATTATTAAAAACAAATTATCTCTAGAGGTCCCCCTTTTCAGAGTCAGGGATCTTTCACTAATATTTATAAGAGATAGGAATACTATGAGAAAAATCTTGACATTATATATATAAATCATTTATTTCATACACATAATCATACAGTAGGTACAAAAATGGTATACATTACTATTTGTAATGAAAATTAAAGTGAGCAGTCTCTTTTACATGTGCCAGTTCCATTAAATGAAATATCCTACACATTTTGTATAAATTATGTACAGTAAAACGGTTGGCTAAGATTTTTAGGAGGGTGGGGTTTGGAGTTTTCCTCAAAGGAAATTATATATTTTTCTATTTTTAAATTTAGGAGACTCGCAATCAGTGGAGTGTAAATATTATCGGTCTAAAGGTCCGAGCGGATTTAAGTATTGGGTTCGACTCCGGGGCAAAAAAGAAAACATCGCAGCTTTGTCGTTTCTTCCCAAGAGAGCTCAGGAGAGAGTGCTCAATGCAGTTGGTGATGTGAGTACAGAAATTTAAAATAACTGGTTTTTTAAAGACCAGTTTAACCACACTTGCCATATAACAATCTAATCCGGGTTGTAAGAGCTGCTCAGCGCACTGCCACAAAGCTGGATGGAGAAACATGTATTTTATTTTTATAAAAAATATCTAGCAAATCAAGATTCATTTTGATCCGTCAAGATTAATTCAAAAGTACCTGTGGAGTTTTTGTATAATATTTGGTGAAAAGAATTCATTGCTTTTTTTGCAGTTCTTAAAAGCTTTTGTGTGATAGGCCAATATAGCTTTGCAGTGTGGGCTGTGATTTTGATATTATATTTTGCGAAATCAACACTTATATATATTAATTTCACAATTCAGACACCTTGGACCATGGATGAGATTGAGTTCAAAATATCAAAAGAAACAAACAACTGCATTGAACTGAGGATGGAATACTTGACTGACAAGCCTTACTTGCAGCTTTTGCGAAAGAAATATTCTGATATTTTGTTGAAGAACAATTGGAAACGAACTGATCACAGCCAAGTGCAAGAAACAGATCTTTTCGTCATCACGGAGATATGGACCAAATGTTAGAAAGAACGTTTGTCACTGTTGTGTCACCGTTTCACTCTGTGTTATGAATATAGGATGATAATAAGGTGCTAACAATTTTCATGCAGTACGACTGGTATCTCAATTTATCCATTAAAAAAAAAAATTTTGGTATGCGGTAAATAAAAATCGTGAGAGTCATTACCAACACAGTGAAACCATGCATATGGGTTTTTGCACCAAACCGTTTTTGTTGTTTATAGGACTATTTATATTTACACAAAAACCCCTATGAGTGAACCAGGGGTGCCGGAACAGGGGGGGCAGGGGGGGCAATTGCCCCTCCTGCCCTTGTCCAGGGGGGGCAGGGGGGGCAAAAGTTCCCTTCAGATCTTTAAGAAAAAAACCATTATAAGGCCTTATTTTACTAGTTTTAGGCACAAATGTGTAAGTTTATTTTCAAAACTATTAGTGACTCTCTATCCAAATTTTGTCACGCGAAATTGGTGCGATTATGATTTGCCCTTTTTCATCTGACCGCCCCTGCCGCCCGCGATTCCTTCCGGCACCCCTGGAGTGAACATCAACTTTAGGTAATCAGACCAATGAGAGAGTCGTAATTTTGACACATTAAACAGCCTGAAGTGTTGCAATGACCCAAATGGAACCATGCAATATTCATAGTGCTCTGATTCAGAGGTTCGGCTGGTTCGCCTGGGACTGAAGACAGGAAGTAGGCCTAACCAAAAGAAGAAGAGGAAAAAGATGTTATTTAAATATTGCATACAGCCCTGAGAAAGAACTCAAGAGACTCTTTTCTAATTCACTGTACATGTATCCTTTACAAATGCAGTTCTTGAAGTATTTCAAACACAGATCCTTGTAGGATTATTCCAGTTTGACGATTTGTCATATTATATACATGGGTCAAAATATGAAAACGGTGAAATTTCCGTCTGGAAAAAAGTCGATTTGAAATCAGGTTTAAAAGGAGCTCCTTTTGATTTATTTTGGTAGGTAAAACAATCACCTCTCATTTTACTTTGATGTCCAAAGGTCAGGAACTAGTTTTTATGTGCAGTGGAGATAAATACATGTATATAAGTTTGTAAAATATCATAAGCATAAAAAAATTGTTGGAAAATGTAACAAAATGTATTGTTTCTATATATGTATGCTGCACCCAGGAAACTACCTGAAGTGGTACACTGCTGCAACAGTGGAAATAAATCAGGACTTCCAAAATGCTTGTGACATCTTGTTTGCCAATGACTAGAGTCACTTCCATTGGGATTTTAGAATGATAACACCAAAACTGCCATTAGTACGACACATATTTTACTAAAACCATGTTTGTTAATGACATATGTGACGTTAATGACAATTTTAAACAAATGTTTCCTTGAACGAATATATTATATGAATTCAATCTTGGATAACATTGTGACTTGTGTACACCAAAGCAAAGTTCCACAGTGATTTTTTTCCCGATATACATTACCGAAATTAACAAGGAGGGCGTTTGTTAATGACAAATCTAGGCAGGACAGCTGACATGTCGCTATAAATAGTGTAATTATCTATATTCAGCGCATTTTATGGACTTGCAGATGATTCAGTCAGCTCATAGGGTTCCCAAAGGTCATCAAAATTAAAGTCGTATAAAAAAATGTTTGACGGTTGATTTTTTATAAGAAAAATCACTGGGTGACACGTTAATGACATGAAATTGGAGACAAAGACACAAGAGCCCCCTGTAGTTGGGTAAAAATATTAGGCAAGTCATTGGTTTTGGAATTTGAAAGGGTGTTTGTCAAATGACGCTAGGTGCCAAAAAGTGAAAGTGCAAAACCTTGTAACTCAAATCAGAACTTTGAAGCGCATATTTAATGCGCTTTGCCCCTTGATGGCCTTAAAAGCACTCTTGGCATTACGGGTGCGACAACCTTCCTGTTGTTCATCCATAGATTTTACACATCCGTAAAAAAATTCTGAAACAAAGTAGAATGAACCCCAGGATTGTAGCAGGAGTATTGGAATGCATGGCGGGAGATCCAATTTCAGTATTCATGCACTTTGTAGGCTAATTAGGACAGAAGGAGGACACAGCAATGAGAAGAAGGATGATTGAAACTGCCATCCAACATAGGCCGAGGTGACCCGGTTAGAGCTGGATTTGAACCCAGGACCTAGCGATTGACAGCCCAGCACACCTAGCAACCCTCTCCCTTCAAGGAAGTGGATATGAGAGAGGATATATCAGTGACTCAATCGCACTACCAGAGATGTCAGTGGCATTACCAGAGATGTCAGTGGCATTACCAGAGATGTCAGTGGCATTACCAGAGATGTCAGTGGCATTACCAGAGATGTCAGTGGCATTACCTGAGATATCAGTGACATTACCAGAGATATCAGTGGCATAACCAGAGATGTCAGTGGCATTACCAGAGATGTCAGTGGCATTACCAGAGATATCAGTGACATTACCAGAGATATCAGTGACATTACCAGAGATATCAGTGGCATAACCAGAGATGTCAGTGGCATTACCAGAGATGTCAGTGACATTACCAGAGATATCAGTGACATTACCAGAGATATCAGTGGCATAACCAGAGATGTCAGTGGCATTACCAGAGATGTCAGTGGCATTACCAGAGATGTCAGTGGCATTACCAGAGATGTCAGTGGCATTACCAGAGATGTCAGTGGCATTACCAGAGATGTCAGTGGCATTACCAGAGATGTCAGTGGCATTACCAGAGATGTCAGTGGCATTACCAGAGATGTCAGTGGCATTACCAGAGATGTCAGTGGCATTACCAGAGATATCAGTGACATTACCAGAGATATCAGTGACATTACCAGAGATATCAGTGGCATAACCAGAGATGTCAGTGGCATTACCAGAGATGTAAGTGGCATTACCAGAGATATCAGTGACATTACCAGAGATATCAGTGGCATAACCAGAGATGTCAGTGGCATTACCAGAGATGTCAGTGGCATTACCAGAGATATCAGTGACATTACCAGAGATATCAGTGGCATAACCAGAGATGTCAGTGGCATTACCAGAGATGTCAGTGGCATTACCAGAGATATCAGTGACATTACCAGAGATATCAGTGACATTACCAGAGATATCAGTGGCATAACCAGAGATGTCAGTGGCATTACCAGAGATGTAAGTGGCATTACCAGAGATATCAGTGACATTACCAGAGATATCAGTGGCATAACCAGAGATGTCAGTGGCATTACCAGAGATGTCAGTGGCATTACCAGAGATATCAGTGACATTACCAGAGATATCAGTGGCATAACCAGAGATGTCAGTGGCATTACCAGAGATGTCAGTGGCATTACCAGAGATGTCAGTGGCATTACCAGAGATGTCAGTGGCATTACCAGAGATGTCAGTGGCATTACCAGAGATGTCAGTGACATATATTACCAGAGATGTCAATGGCATTACCAGAGATGTCAATGGCATTACCAGAGATGTCAATGGCATTACCAGAGATGTCAATGGCATTACCAGAGATTGGAGTTGGGGGAAATTGGAGCCTCGTTATCGTCCAGAGCAATCATCCCCCTTTTTATCTTTCGTTAGGAGGCAGTTACTGTAGCCTACCTATCTCAAAATTGTTATCTTTTTTTAATTCTTACCTATTAGGAGGCAGCAACCATGGCAGCTCATGGCCTATCTAACTTTTAAATTTATTGCAGAGCGCACCCGTCTCCTATCCCCTCTGCACATAGGCTATGTTGGACGGCTGTTTCAATCATCCTTTGCCTCATTGCTGTGTCCTCCTCCTGTCCTAATTAGCCTACCAAGTGCATAAATACAGGACGTAAAGCCCCAATCATCCATCCTTCCATCTAGAAAAAATCTAGATTCACAAAATTTTCTGCCCGAAACTTCCCGAAAAATTTACATTCCAAAAGTTTTTAGGGGGCTGATGCCCCCAGCCCCCTGCCTGCTGGTCCTATGGCTCTGCATGTCTGATGGTGTCTGGTTTGCCAGGTTGGATGAAATTAAGCCTCTTCCCACTAGAAGTCTCTAGCTCTTGATAAATAGTGAGCCTGGAAGAAGAACCTCAGTTGAAGTCTGGCTTCACCATGGCCAACAACACACAGTATGGCTTGACTACCGGGGACAATATTCCAGGTAAGTCTATTTATAGCACAATGTATTGATCTGACACAGTATCTTGAACTAGTTTTATTTCATGCCGTGGGGGGGGGGCACTCGCAACTACTTATGGCAATATATTAATAAATATTAAACTCATTCTTACTTAGATAGATACTTGATATAGAAATGGTTGATAGAAATATCATTGATAGATCAAACCTAGATAAACCTGAGAAAATATACACACAGTCAGATAAACATTTTCTGATTGCTTGTTTATCATTTTATATCAATATTAAAGACAGGTTGAAATTACAGATTACTTCATTCAGATGTCATAAATTAAATCATTGCTTCCCATTGTTTTTGTTGGAGTGCCTCCCCCACAACTCACAGGCTATTGCACCACTGACTGAAATAATGTTGTGCTCACTGTCACATTGTGTTTACAAATTTACTGCATACTAGCTGAAATAAATGTATGTATATATATATAGACTAATCTACATTTCTTATATTGAAGTTGGTCTGCAAAATTTCAACATTAAACCAAAAGTATACAATTTTAGAATAAGATGTTTTGTGTCAACTACATTTGTGACAAGATAATAAGCATTGCCAATGGTCTCACAGCCGAAGCGATAAGTGCCCGACTTGAACATCTTGTAAAAGAAGCAAAACAACAGTTCCCGTGGTCTCGTATCATTTTGTCTGGATTACCGCAAGCGGGCAACAACTATCGACAGAACACCATTCGTGAAATAAACCATCGTCTTGAAGTAATTTCCTGCAATGACCGACTTGTCGAATTTGTTGACAATTCAAGAGCTCGTCTCAAAGACAATATTCACATGTCAAATGTATCTAAAGATAAATTATGTTTCACTGTTTCGCGTATTGTTAAGAAGTTTTCTCTGTGAACTGGTTCCAGTCTCAGCCCTTGTTAGAACAGTCATTACTATGTCGAAATTTCAATGATGATTACTTAAGAGAAGGAGTGGTTGATAATATTTGTTTAGACACTTGTATGGTAAATGAAAGTGAATTTTTAGACATAAATAGCTCACTACACATCCTCAGTTATCCATCGGAAAATAATTACGATTGTGTTAATGAAAATCTATTAAATGTGATGTCATGGAATATTCAAGGAATTGGAAAAAAATTTGAATTAGATGAAATCAGACAACTTCTTTTAAAAAATGATATTGTTTTTCTTTATGAAACAATGAAATTAGATAGTTATGACCCTCAGATAGACGGCTTTTACTACTTTCATTGTCAGAGAAGCTTTATACACCCAAAAGCTAGGAGACCATCTGGTGGCATTGCAGTCCTAATAAAATATGACTTATATAAAAGCAAAATAGTTTCTATAGTCAAATCAAATGAACATATTATATGGTTAAAGATAAAATTCTTTAATCAAGAAATGTATCTTGGTGGTGTCTATATCCCTCCCTTGGGAAGTAGTATTAACATTTATAGTAGCTACAGTTTAGACTTATTCACTCAAATTAGGAATGATTTAGCCACGTATCTCGACACAACACCATTAGTTTCACTTTGTGGCGATTTCAACAGTAGGTGTGGGCTACTAAATGACTTTGAAAGTGACATAGTTGGCAAAGATTCTGAGGTTATTGCTGATTTAAATACTGTTTTGTGTAATAACACAAGAAAAAATTCTATGTGGTCTCAAAACCTAAGGAAATCTAAAGATAAAACCATAAACAATTATGGAAAGGACCTCATTGAACTTTGTAAAACTAGCAATATCAGAATAATGAATGGTTATTTTGATCCAAATGAAACTGAACACTTTACCTGTCATACTCCTTTAGGACAAAGTGTCATTGATTATTTATTATGCAGTGAAAGTATGTTTAACGTCTTGGAAAGTTTTAACATTGTATGTAAACTTGTTGAATCGGATCATACGCCTCTTACATTCTGCTTTAGTATTCCATGTTGCAAAAATCATTACATCATGGATGTCCCCGATAAAACTAGAAATTCCGAGAACAGTCTTCAAAAATTTGTTTTTGACTCTGAAAAACTTACGGAATATCTTTTAAATTTTGAGACCGATATCTCCCAAAATAATCTATTTAAATTGGGATGCGATATTGCCAGGAATGCTGGTGTTGATGCTGTAATTGATACAGTCTATGAATATGTGACAGGAAATATTCAGTCTACTTTCAAACTGAGGAAGTCCAGGTCCTCAAAGAATACTTTTCCAACTAATAATTGGTTTGATCAAGAATGTAAATATCATCGTAAAGTCACTAACGATTTTGCAAAACAAAATGATTTGTCAGTTGTATGTAACAAGGTTAAATATAAACTCCTAAATAAAAAATACAAGCAAGTAATACAGAGAAAAAAGAGAGAGTTTCAAGATAATAATAGGCAAACCATGCTAAATTTTCTCAGCAAAAATCAGTCAGAATGTTGGAAGCAATGGAAAAAGTTGAAAAGATCAAACAACATTCAAACTTCTGGTCCAGATCTAGAAACTTTTCATACATATTTTGAACAGCAGTCATATCCTCCGGAACGTGATTTCTTCGACACTGAACATATGAAATATATTGTTGACTCACTGCAGTCTAAATCATACATATGTAACAATTCTGTTTCGCAACAAATTTGTGATAGTAAAATAACTACAGAAGAAGTCTCATTACATTTCCGGAAGTTAAAAAACAACAAAGCTTCAGGTGTAGATGGAATTCCGGCAGAGTTTTATAAATATGCAAATGAAAAGCTGATAACACCTTTTTGCTCTGTATTCAATTATATATTTCAAAGAGGTGAATACCCAAGCCAATGGTCTGAAGGATTAATCAAAGCATTGCATAAAAAGGGAGATAAAGATAATCCTGATAATTATAGGAAAATTACAATAAATGTTGTCATGGCCAAACTTTTTGATTCTATTCTTAACGGTAGACTATATTTTAAAAATGAAGCCTTAGGAATAGATGATCCTTTTCAATTTGGATTTACACCAAATGCCAGCACTACTGATTCTGTATTTGTTCTAGACACTGTTATCAAATCTCAACAATTTAAGCGTAAACCTATTTATCTTTGTTTTGTAGATTTTACTAAGGCTTTCGATTATATTAATCGAAGTGCTCTCTATTATAAATTGATTAATCAAAATATTGGTGAAAAGATGCTTAAAATGATAATGAGTATGTATGATAAAGCTAAAGCTAGGGTTTGTCAGTCAGGCATTATGGGTGATACATTTGACAGTAAATGTGGTGTATTGCAGGGCGGTATCTTGAGCCCTAAATTATTTAATGAATATCTTTCGGATCTGCCCGGATACTTACAGAAAAAAGACGGTATTACCATTGACACTTTCAATATAACTCATATTGCTTATGCAGATGATATAGTGTTACTGGCCAATTCAGCTGAACAGTTGCAGTCATGTGTAAATAATTTCCATAATTTTTGCAGTAAATGGCATCTTATTGTGAATGTAAATAAAACTAAAGTAATGAAGATTGGAAACCGATCTACTGATTTTTCTGTCTACTATAATGGACAGCAAATTGAAGAGGTTGTAAATTTTAAATATCTTGGTCATGTGCTTACAAATAATTACAATATTCACAATGAAATGACAGACTATCTTGTGACACAGGCTCACAAAGCTATTTTTGCACTGCAAGGTGACACTAAACAATCTCTTGGTTACATTACTCCGCAATTGTCTATGAAAATGTTCGATACTTATATTTTGCCAATTCTGGAATACAATTGTGAATTATGGACAAAATCAAAACCTATAAATGAAATAGAGAAAGTACAACTCGGTTACCTAAAACATATGTTAGGTGTAAGAAAGCAAACTTCCACACTTGCAGTTTATGGCGAGACAGGGAAGTTTCCTTTGCATCTTAGACAACAAATGAGAATGATCAATTATTGGCTTAAACTTGAGAAAAGACCAGATGATAATGTTCTTAAAAAATGTTTGAATTTTCAGAAAAATATACCTTCACGAACATGCTGGTTCAGCAAAATAAAACAGGTACTAGAGAACAACAATATACAATTTGGAGAAATTAATGAGACAGACCTAATAAATGAAACGTTCTCTAAGATGTTTAAAGAGAAACTATACCAAAAATATCAAAATGATTTTTTCCAAGAAATTAATGACTTGACTAAACAACCAAAACTTAGAACTTATAAATTAATGAAGACTGATTTCAGAATAGAACCTTATTTACTACATAATATTAACAGGAAATTATACACTAAAATTGCGAGATTTCGCACTAGCTCTCACAACCTTCGAATTGAAACTGGAAGACATGAAAGCCCTAAGTTGCCTGTAGAAAACAGAATTTGTAATAAGTGCGATTTAAATGAAGTTGAAAATGAAATACATTGTTTATTGTTATGTCCTAGTCATGGATTAGACAGGGAAAATCTTATTACTATATCATCTAATATAATATGCAACTTTGATCAACTCGATAATTTTGAAAAATTTTTAGCTATTATGACATCACGAGAACCCCAATTATTAAAAACTATAGGTAAATTTCTTGTTAGTATTGATGTTTAATGATATAGTCTGTCGTTTTGCATTTCATTTTAAATGTATATGTATATATAGCCCATTGTGATTTAATTTACTGATTTGTCATGTCTTAGAATTAACATTTATTTAATTGGCTGGAACCTTAAATTGTATAGATATTTTGTAAGATTGAAATTGATTATGTCTTTTTAAACTTGAACCATTTATTGTATGTTTGTTGTTTTCTGTTTTGACAAATGTGTCAGATGTGACATTTTCCTTGTCGTAATAAAAAAAAAAAAAAAAAAAAAAAAAAAAAAAAATTGTATGAATAGTTTCACAATCACAGTGTAATACAGTGTGTATGCAGTGTATATCATTTAGTCCAACACAGCACTGGCGCCCCAGGTGCCCCCCATATGAAATTTTCACTTTGGCTAAAATATACAATTAGTATTATGGGTGCCTCCCCAGAGAATAGCTTGCCCCCCCAGGTGCCCCCCCCCCCCTCGAGGCCCCCTAGTTACGCCACTGCAACACAGCACTGTAACGTCGTGAATATCATGATCATGCTCATCTTGTAAAAACTATCAGCTAGTTTTATACACAAGAGTGCTGACAATTAAATGCAATATCGATATTAATGCTATAAAGATTGAATTACATGCAAAGTTATTTGCTATAAGAGAATTGACAGATCTAATACTTGTAACTTTGCTCATAATCAATATACTACACAGTGATAGCAGATCTAAATAGAACTGCCCATACAAGATATCCCATTGGCATTTAGGACATAAATAGAAATGACACATATATGGTGCAATGTTTTTCTGGTTGACACACTTTTAGGATAGAAGTTTATATGAATATTCATATCGAAGACTGCATAGCTCAGGTTGTAGACCGTTGTGCTGCTAATGGCCAATCTAAACCCTGTGAAGGTTATTCATGATTTTGTTGTTGTCAAGATTATGGCTGCTAAAACTGAGTGACAATGCCCAAAAAGCTGCATCAAGAAGGTTTTTTTTGCAAAGGACAACAGTTTCCATAGCAAAGTCCTGTACCTAATCGCTAATGGCAATTTGTGTCATATGACCATTCAATGCAATAATAATATTAATGCTATAAAGGATTGAAGTTAATGTAAAGTTACATTGTATATTTGCTATAAGGAATTGATGTAATACAACTTTGCACATAATAAATAGAACTGCCCATACAAGATATCCCATTGGCATTTAGGACATAAATAGAAATGACACATATATGGTGCAATGTTTTTCTGGTTTGCACACTTTTAAGATACATATTCACATCCATAGCAAACTATGTATCAAATCGATAGTTGACAAAACTTTCATAGAGCTATCAGTCCATTTGAATTTATAGAAATAAGAGTGGATATTAAAAGTCATAATATCTGCCTTAGTAGGAACCATCAGTGAGTGTAGGGGAGAGCGGGGCACCATGAGCCGCTTTTCTCATTTTAAGCTCCTGAGCCGAAAGTTTGAACGGTAAATAGCTGGTTGCTTTAATTAATCATAGCAAGACCATTTGGCTACACTATTCAGTGTTGTTACATTATATTCTTAATTCTTAAATTGTAAAAAACACTGTCGTTAAAAAATTTAATTTTCAGTAACTTACAAATTTAGGTGTAAATTTAATCATTGAAATATGGGCTTCTGATTTTTAAAATTTTCATCTACATTGCCGCATGTAAGTACGTGACACACATTATATCGTGCCATTGCATCAATGCTAAACATCCTCAACCAAACTGCGTGTGGAAGCATGAATTCTCATCTGATGAGTGGGAAACATATTGGGTCATAAAGGCCGATATTTGCCTTATGTTGGAATATAAATGCGGCCAATTTTCTTTTCTGTACTTGGAGTTAGGTGTGGGTCAAAGTCTTTGATAAGTAAGTGAAACACAGGCCCAATGTTATATCAGTGGGAAGGGTGGTTCACTTGCTTATCAAAGAATTTGACCTATATCTAACTCAAAGTACAGCAAAGAAAATTGGCAGCCATTGTTATCCAACATGCTTCACATATTGGCACGATGTCAAGCATTGACGCAATGGCACGATATCATGCATATCACTTACTTACAGGCAGGTACTGTACAGTTCCCCTAACGAAACTAGAGGTCAAGACATCAAATGCAGGGCCTCTGTATCAGATATTATAACTTTTCTATTTTATTCTATTTTAGTTCCCCTAAAGAAATTGGAGGTAAAGACAGAAATCCAGGGTTTCATTTCCAACACAGTTTACACTCTGGTCTATGAGAATGAAGAAGAAAAACCAATTGAAGCCTCGTTTGTATTTCCCATGGATAACTCAAGCGCCCTCTATCATTTTGAAGCGGAAATAGATGGGCGCCGCATAGTGGCAGAGTGTCAGGACAAGGATCAGGTAGATGTTCCTTTTTTGTTACAGATGATTTCATGATTGTAGTCACTGAAACTGAATGTGAATTTTTTCTAGGCGATGTATTCTTTGGGAAAAGTCACATAAAAAACTGATGACATCACTTTTCCCTGTATAATAACATGCACCAGAAAAAAATTCACATTCGGTCTTAGTGTCTAAAAAAATGAAATCATCTGTAAATAACAATTTACAAATAAATAATTTTCTTTGCTCACCAAAAGAGCTACACACAATGTAAATTTCCAAACTTCACAACTTTCGATTCTCTTAAACATGAAACTCCATTCAATCATACTTCTGGCTTTTGTTTAATTGCAGTGATTCAAAATAATAAGACCCTCCAACTAACTACAGATGCCATAGTTCACATTTGAACTCTTGTAGCCATCACAGAACAAGTGTATACCATCAGTCATGCTACCATAATTCAATCGTCATATAAATTTGTAATCAGTGTATATAAATTCTATTAACTTTCTATCAACAACAAAATATTTCTTTTCCGTTGATCTTTTTTCTCTGTATTAAAACTTACATTTTCTCCATTTAGGCAAGACAGACATATGATGATGCAATGGATGCAGGCAAGAGTGCATTCCTTGTGGAAGAAAGCGACCAATCCCGAGACATATTCAAATGTGACATCGGCAACCTCCCTCCGAAGACAACTGCAAACGTTCAAATGTCTTATGTCACAGAATTGGACATTCAGGCAAATGGCGCTCTTCTTTACGTGTTCCCTGTCACCTTATTTGGAAGATATGAACTCAGTCGGCCCGAGGGTATGTAAACATTAATGTTTAGAGGCTAAGGAAGCCATTTGGTTTACATGAGATTGCAAATTTTTGAAGTCAACAATTGATATGAAAATTGAATAGGAAATTTGTTTGCAACAAGAAGTTAGAATAGTTTAAAACAACGACGTAAGGCAGGGGGAGGCTGCCAATTGCTAGGTCCCGGGTTCTAATCCAGCTCTTGCCAGATCACCCGGGCCTATGTTGGATGGCAGTTTCAACCATCCTTTGCCTCATTGTCATGTCCTCCTCCAGTCCGAATTAGCCAATGAATACAAATCCGTAAATATAGGACAAAAAGCCCCAATCATCCATCCACCTTGTAAGGCAACAGACAAATTGGACGTTCACATTATTTAATAAATGACTTGAGAATTACAATGGCCTGTCGGTGGTGAATCCTCTATTTCCAGATACCAGTGACACACGATCATCAAAAAGAGTCAAACTGGCTTCAGCACAAGACGGTAAAATACCTTATGAATTCGACCTTACTCTGAAAGTTGTTTCTCCGAGAGATATTTTGAGCCTCTATTTTGTTGATGAAAGAGATGAAAGCGAGGCGGAAAAGACCAAAGGGAAAGAAGGAAAAATGAACTTTGCACAGGTGAAGATTTGACTTATTTGAAATATAATGCCTAATGCAATACATAGTTATGGAAAATGTCAATCACTCTAAAAAATGTCGGGACAAAATTGGTTTTTTGGATTCAAAATGGTTTTTTGAAAAACCAAATTTAAATGCAAAACCAACATGGATTTTAAAAAAATCCATGTTGGTTTTTTGTATTGAAATTTGGTTTTTCAAAAAACCATTTTGAATCTAAAAAACCAATTTTGTCTGAAATTTTTTAGAGTGATTACTCATATAAACATGCCTGAAGAGCTTTCAGAGTCTATCAAAATCCGTTCCTCAGCTCTATATTTCAAATATAGTGATTATGTACCCATAATATTTTCTCTTATTTATTCTAGGGCAGAATTGCAGGCAATTTCCACTGGAACCATGACATTTCTGCGAAAGTTTTCTATAGAGATCCTTTCGAACCTCATGTGGTCTCTGAAAAGGGTCGTCCTGAAGGAGGTTTGTTAAATTCACAAAAACTGCTTATGATTTCATGATATTTGAATGGCCCCATGGCGCCCAAGCAATATGAGTGAACATTGGTATATTTTAGTTTCATCCAAAAGCACTATTTCATGATTTTTTTTTTGCAGATGGGATTTTGAAAGAGAACATGGTCATGTTGAATTTCTTCCCCGACTTAGAAGGACATAATACCAAGTTCTCTAAGGCGGAATTAGTCTTAGTCATGGACCGATCAGGTAAAGTTGTCGAGGAAAGATTCAGATTTTTGAAATTTGAGACCATGAGAGAGTTGTACAGTGAGTGAGTGAGTGAGTTTGTGTTTGACGCCCCATCAGCACCGGTGTGGGCTATTTAGAGGCAAGAGAGAGAGGTGTACAGAAGTCTTGCACTAAAAAATTGGCACTAATCTAATTATTCAAATGTTTGCAGGCAGTATGAGAGGCAAGCAAATGGAAGACGCTAAAGAAGCTTTGATAGAATGTCTGAAAATCATCCCAGAAGAGTGTATCTTCAACATTGTCAGTTTCGGATCCACTTTTAGCAAAATGTTTCAGAGGTCAGTGTTCTTTTAATTGTAATTTTATTATTTCATTATTAATTTCATGTCAATTTGAAAGTAACTATGAGTCATAAAATGTCATTATGATACACGTTTCCCACAAATTTTTACGGTAAGATACCACACACCCCCACGAGAGACCACTTCATGGTCCCAGGGGTGGTCTTATAAACGCAGGAACCTATTCATGTTTCACGGAGGAGATGCATCGCTAATCAGAAGTGTGATTCTGTGAAAGGACGTCTTCCTGCTGCAATGCATTCTGGACAACTTGTTCTGTGACATCACAGATCATACCTGACTCGTGAATATCCACATATCAGCGTACAAGCATGTACTGAGAGACGTCACAGAGCAATTGTGAAAGAGCGGATGTTGATTGCATTGTTGTCTCGACCAATCAAATTTGAAAGATCAGTACTAGCTACCTAAGGTCATTCATCGACCGTGGATTCCAGATTGGATCATACTGTCATAGGTTGCTAGGGTGACAACATTCGTGACGTCACCTGCTGTGAAGCTTGCACCAATCACAGAGCAGTAAAATGTAAACAGGAAGCAGCCAGTGTACAAAATGAGAATTCTTGGAGCCACGTTGCACCTTCTCTTAGTATA
Organism: Platynereis dumerilii; assembly: GCA_026936325.1. Lineage (NCBI taxonomy): Eukaryota > Metazoa > Annelida > Polychaeta > Phyllodocida > Nereididae > Platynereis > Platynereis dumerilii. The sequence continues at coordinate 3,579,416 of JAPTHN010000004.1, forward strand.
TTTTCTAACTAGCACCTTCAAACGCATGGGATATTCGTGGTATGCTTCCATAATTATGTTATTCCTGTCATTTGATAGGAGCAGACCGGCTACCGCTGCTAGAATAAAGGAAGCCATCGCAAAAGTGAAAAAAATGGCAGCAGACATGGGAGGAACAGAAATATTATCCCCGCTGAGAAATATTTTGCAATCAAATGATACAGTCAAGGAATACCCGCGTCAAGTATGTATATATATACATTGGTATATGCTCAAGTGCAAATGGACCCATTGTTTGAATGGAAAGATTTTCTTAACTTTTGTGCTGTTATCATGATACTATATTTTCACTATTAAAATTTCATAGCATTATATACCATTTTTGTTGTTTAGGTGTTCCTGTTTACTGATGGAGGTGTCGGTGATAGCGATGTTGTGATAGCTCTCATCAGAGATAATAATGACACCACAAGGTAGGCCTATAATGTATGAATAACAGTGTATCATATATAAGAATACCCATCTACCGATTATTTTGTTCTTATCTTTGTGTCTTAACTTCTTTTTCATTGACCTGGTCTTTTTTGCACATAGACAGTTACTTAATATGTATAAAATAATTTACTGGAACCCCCACAATAGTTCTAATGATAACTCACCAAGATAGAAATAGGATGAAAATGAACTGCATGAAATAAAATACCAAAAACATGGTCTCGGTTTTCAAACCAACCAAATAAAGAAAATCCATAACCAGACTAGGCATCCAAACAAAAATATGATGAACCCCAATTTCTTCTGGAAAACTGAATAATATTCTGAAGAAAAAAAAAACATCTTTTCACTGGAATAAATTTCCAAAATGTTTTTCTCAAACAGGGTATTTACCTTTGGCATCGGAGATGGAGTGTCAACCAGCCTAGTCAAAGGAGCTGCCAATGCCGGAAAGGGAAAATGTGTCCTGGTTAAAGACACCAAGGATCTGCCAGATCAAGTAGGTTTCAGATGATATACCTGAATTTCACATGAATAATAGGTCTGTCTCCATATGGGGATTACAACAGGTATTATCAGTAGGTGGCACTACGAGAAGGGGGGAGGGCTATTTTTGTCTTCGGGGAAGCCCACCTAATGACACGTTATCTGGTTTTTTTGCAAAGTAAGTGAAATCCTGTGAACGATAGTTTAATAATAATCTGATTGTTAACACCTTACACTCCCCCCCCCCCCACAATCTGTGTGACAACAACACACTTTTCTGTTGAACTGCTATTTTTAGAACATAATCAATGCCCCTGTAGCTGACCCAAACAATCAAAAACACCGATTAAGTTAGCTTGGTCAACAACACCCATCAGCTTGTTGAAAGGCAAAGGGGATTCCAACAGAGCTCCTGTTACTTGGAGACACCACCTGTACATAAATTGAGAACTACAAATGGAGACAGACCTAGTATGATCAATCTGAAAATTCTGTATACATGCTAAGTCTTACCTCCTTGCATTTTTTTTCAGGCTGCAGCAACACTCAGATGCGCCATGCAACCGAATGTTGAAGATATTAAGATAACATTTACACCAAAAGTTGAGACAACATTCTTTCCCAACATTTTCCCGCCAATTTTCAACGGAGAACAAATGATCACGTATGCTGTCCTTGGAGGCGTGAAGCAGGTTCGTAATTCAATGCTTGCTATTGATCAGCGTGTAAATAGCTTATAAATTAAAGTTATCTTCAAACTTAGTACATGCGGGCTTCAGCCGTTTTACTTATGGGGCAGAATTTTCGTTATCATACTCACAGGAACATGGTCAATTGGTCATAAGTTCTGTCGTACTGAACAGACATTATCACTAGAAAGAAGCAATTGTTGGAGCTTTATATGTTCACAAGTTTTTATTGTTATTTTACAACAAAATAGCAGTCTGATTGAGAAGATTACAGCCAGGAAAGTTGATGCAAAATGAGTGGACTGTTGCACTGTGAAAATGGCCCTCCTTGTGTCATCATGCTGATGATTTGTCATGATCATACCCAATACTCTCAATCAATGTTAATTTGATTTAAGGAGACTAATCCCGCTTGTTGGTAACAAGCAAACGAAAGGATTATGCATCTGATTTTTACTCTAAAATCAGCTATGACAAATCAAATGGCTTTCTCTTGATCATGACTAATCAAACAGCCTCTATGTTTCCCATGTTGAAAGTAGAGAAGATGACACTTCATCAGCTATCATGAGTCACAAAGTGCCTTTTTCACATTGCAACAGTCCACTCTTTTTGCATACCAAATTTCCTGGCTGTAATAAACACTTGCTTGCATATTTTTTGAGAGAAATACGTAATTACAGCTGAACAGTTACAAGTGCTAACATTCAGTTGCTTGTCACATCAAACACTAGCCTTCACACTGAAATGAAATGTCAATTTGCTATTTATTAACTTGTGACCTAAGTGGTCAGAGACTCATTTAGTGACTTGTCCTGATAGCATTGCAAGTATAGGATATGACCTCACTATCACTGCATATGAGTCTTGAGTCATAAGAATAATATCGCTAGGATTGGTACATGAACGCACATGGAATATTCCAGTGTAATCTTGTAAGTACACTCTTGCTCATAAATATGGAATATAGGAAAACGCGAAAACTGCCATTGAATTGCTGCTACCCCATTTGAATCAAATGGTTAAAATCACACTTTTAAGAACTTAAGTGGATTCCTGAAGAGCTATTTGAACTGCTCACTTGAATATCTGCTTAAATCTTTGAAAATTTTGGAGGCTGGAGGAAGTTGAAAAAACGATGCAAAAACGGCCAAAATATGAATTTTATGTATGGTTAGAAATCAATCCAAAATTGTTGATTTGTGAAAGTTACTGGTATCAAAGGAAAAATTAAACTTTAAATGGGTCAATTCAAAGGTCATGAGTATGTGGAACCTCCGAGACAAATAATCACAGCACATACAAAATGAGTCATATTTATGATTGTTCCAATGGACAAGTTTTTTACATTTTCAAATTCTCAGATTGCATGATAACCAGGAACCTTTTATTGATATAGAATTTTACACCCTACGTGTGCTGCACCAAAATGTACTATAATTTCAATTAGAAATTGTTTTGACTGCTAGGAATAAGAGGTTATCACAATAAACAAGGTTGGTTTATCACTAACGTTCATGAAAACCACAAAATAGGCAAAATCCACTCCAGCCATTCATATCGAGGTAGTTGAGCCACTTTCCAGCATATTGAAGTTAATTTTATAAAGCTGGACTAACCCAAAACAATGGTAACAAACAAAACAAGGATCGTGGTTATTTTGGTATATTCCATATTTATGAGCAAGAGTGTATTTTTAATTCTTCAACTGCAAGTCCAGAAGGAAGTGATCATGACATGTATACTATTGTATGTGAATTCTGACTTACTTCACTTTTTGTCTTCTCAGGACAACATGGTAGCCTCGCTGAAAGGAAAAATTAATGGCCGCCTCATATCGCACTCTTTGAAATTCTCCCTGAAAGATGGTGACTCTGATTTTGCTCCTGTCCATCGACTTGCGGCTAAAGCAGCCATCAGGCAAATGGAAGAGGATGGTAAGAGCCATGAATTTACAACAGACCATCATCAAAAAACTACTTTCAATGCTGTGCATAAATAATATGTGTGACAAAATAATTATCATGAATCTGTGCAGTCTGTGTTATATCAAGGAAGAAATGTGCCTACAGGCATCGGACTGCACTATAGAAATGCTATGGAAAATTTGCTCTGGGCATGCTCAGACTTGAGCATGTGCAGAAGGCACTAGCAAAATCAATGGTGGCCATTTTGAAAGTTCCTTGCTTCAAATTATCAAGGCTAGTTTTCACTGTGAGCCATGTCTGGTTCACTGATCAGACATGGTTTTTATGAAGTCACAAATTATTAGACATTTTTTTTATGAATGTCTGATCAGTGAACGTTATGTAGCTCACTTTTGGATCATCATTTACCATGAATGATAAGGACTGTTTTCAGTGGACTAAAGGAAAATATGCACTATACGTCTTTATAAGCACAGAACAGACCTGATAAATTAAATTAAATTTTGTCACCATATTTATATTTGAAATGCGCCAAAAACGTTATTATTTTAGGGACCGTTCAGAATTTATGACTGGGGGGGGGTGGGAGTTTTGGCCGAGGGGGTACTAACTTTTCACAAGTGTTTCAAGGGGGGGGCATTAATTTTTGACACCACTTCCAAGGGGGGGGTAAGAAATTTCAACAAAGAAAAAATGTTAAAAATCACGTATTAATTCATTATATTTGGACTTTTTTACGTGCAAATGTCTGCGAAACGACGCAAATCTGTACGTGTGGCCACGTTTAACAGTGTATATATGTGTGTATGGCTTTGTATGTCGAGGGGGGGGGGGGTACTAAAAATATGCATGAAACCTAAGGGTGGGGTACTAAAAATCTGCATGAAACTGGAGGGGGTATCAATTTTTGACGGGAAGTTCCAGCAAAACTCCCACCCCCGCCCCAGTCATAAATTCTGAACGGTCCCTTATGTCCTTCAGAAACCTGGAACAATTCTAAGAAGAACGAAATAATCCTGATGAGCACTGCAGCCAATGTCGTGAGCAAGTACACCTCGTTTATTGGAGTGGACCATGATGGACCGACTTTGCAAGAAATATCTGTGAAGAGAGCATTGCCTGTGCCAGTGAGTATGAGGAGAATGAGGAGAAAGAGTTGAGAATGAAGGAGGAGTAGGGAAAAGATGTGTAGAAGTAGAAGTAAGGAAAGTAGTGACGTTTTTCAGGATAAGGGAACTTAACTTGCTGCTAAGAACTTTGTTCATTTAGGCTTGAGGGAGGTTATTACAGAACTGTTTCAGTAAGTTTAATATGATATAATTTCAAAGTTCTTCGTTTGTAGTAGTAGCAATAAGATTAATTCTAGATGTAATGATTATGTGTGGAATACAAAAATATACTGTTCTTCTAAGGGGGCATCCTTAGTTAGTAGCCTTCCCGTGTAAGGGGCCATGTCTACTAGTTATAATAGCTGTGTAACTCATAAGGGAGTGTAAGACTGTAAGCCCAGAAAGTCGGAACAGGTCTGCGTGTATAAATATATCTTTATGTAGAAAAGAAATTAGAGGAAGCAAGGAAAAGGGAAGAATATGAAAGAGCGAGGCAAGGAATGGAAGTCGGACAAATTTGGAGTGAAATTGACAGAAGGGATAACAGTGCATGTGGGAAATGATAACAATACAACTTTTAACATAAATTGACAATAGTTTTAAAACTACCTTAATTACAAGTACTGTTCAATAATATTAATTACAAGTACTGTTCAATAATATTACTCTTTTTTCAACTTTTCAGCAACCTTCTCCGTATCGTAAGTTTCTCTACTTTATACTAAATTACAAATGAACAAACTTGTGACCACTTCTATGAAAAGTATTTTGGTACGTTCAAAAGGGTGCTATTTAACTCTATTTTATTAATTTTTCCATTTTATCTGAATGCAGCCATGATGTACGGGGGAGCCTGCGCCTTAGCTCCGATGAGACAGCATTATGCCGATATGAGTTGCGCAATATCACAACAGTTATCACAACAAAGAGAACTGTTAATGGCACGATCTGGATCTGATGAAAGTGAAGCCACGATGTATTCATGCAGTTTTAGGTATGTCAGTTGCATTTCACCAGGACTAAAACAGTAGATATCTGGGGAGAGGGGAGGAAGGTTGGAGATTTTTTAAAATAAATGATTTCTTGCTTAATTTTAGTGAAATATCAAAATAATGTTTTCTAGGAAATCTTGATATAAACAAATGCAATGGAGTATAAAATATTGTAATGCCAGCTGTATTGGACTGCCCTGACACCAAATTATATTCAATTCTTTTCTTTTTTTTGCAGCCCAGGATTCTCCAAGGCCAAATGTAAGAGATGTTAAAAAATAATTAACGTCAGAATTTATCCAAATCGATCAAAATCCTATTTAATATATGTGGCACAAATCCACTGCCCACTAAATAAAATATTAAGGATCTCTCATTAAATGCTTTATTTATTTTATTTATTTGAAAATCAGCCTTATGATTTCTTTGTCTCTTTTTCAGACAAGTCAAGCAAAAAGGAAGGTAAAAAGTTATTGATACTTTCTCTCATCATCTTGCTTATCGCGTTCTTTGTGATGTTTGTTGTCTATTAGAGCTCTTTCCCAATTGGCGATCCACTGGAAAAATTAATTTTCTCAATTTCATTTCAAGTTTTCAACTATTTGTTAACTGGCTTTGCCTTGTCATTACTACAGGGAAACGAAAAGTGCAATGAAAGGATCATCTGATTTGTGGCCAAAGTGGTCTTGTGACGAGCGATTTTTCAACGCACCATTGAGCACTGAGTGTAAACATTTGTCAAGGTGAAGACAACAACCAATTAGCACTTTTCATTTGACAATAAAGAGTCGATCAAGTTCAACAAAGCAAAAGGGACATAGTTGATCACAGTTAGGACAATGTACTGGTCTTACATTGTCAGACAGTGCACTGTATCCAGTCAAGTAAAAATTACTAAGAATTATTATGAAATATTATCAATTTACACATATTTTTTCTCCGACACATGTAGTTGTCATCAGCATTATCAAATACCAAAATACATATACATGTGAATGAATCTGTGAATCCATCTGAAATCATTATCTCTCTATCACGCAATGTCTCTCTCCATCTGCCTATCTATCAACATTTCCATGTCTCTTTCTATGAGGTATATTTTTATCCAAATATGACATACCCACGCATGCATGCTCTAGAGCGCACATACACGCATTTGGGACTCGTGGATGTGCAAGATTTGACACATAACGCGCGTGGATGTGCCACAAGGCGCACGCGCCAACGTTATGGAATGTGTACATGCTTTCCAGCGCATGAGTGGACATGCTTTCCAGCACACGCGTGGACATGCTTTCCAGCGCATAAGGGTAGATTACACGCTCGTGTATGTGCGCTCACTATCATGCGTGGATGTGCCATATTTGGATAAAAATATATATGCTTTCTATCTATATATCTCCATATCTCTATATCTATTGATCTATCCATCCATCTTCCTGTCAATAGATCTATCTTTCTGTCTGTCTATCTATTGATCTGACAATCTACATGCATCTATCTATCTTTCAACAGTGGTCTCTTTTCCGTTCAGCTATCTATCTATCTATCTATCTATCTATCTATCTATCTATCTATCTATCTATCTATCTATCTATCTATCTATCTATCTATCTATCTGGAGGAAGAGGGTTGGTCTAGTGGTAGTGTGCTAGGCTAACAATCACTGGGTCCTGGGTTCGAATCCAGCTCTGTCAAGGTCACCTGGACCTATGAGGCTGGCTGTTTCTATAATCCTTTGGATCATTGCCATGTCCGCCTCCTGTTCTAATTAGCCTACCACGTGCATGACTACAGGACATAAAGCCCAAATCATCCCTCTATGTATGTATGTATGTATGTATGTATGTATGTATGTATGTATGTATGTATGTATGTATGTATGTATGTATGTATGTATGTATGTATGTATGTATGTATGTATGTATGTATGTATGTATGTATGTATGTATGTATGTATGTATGTATGTATGTATGTATGTATCTATCTATCTATCTATTCTATCTATCTATTCTATCTATCTATCTATCTATCTATCTATCTATCTATCTAACTATCTATCTATCCATCTGGAGGGAGAGGGTTGGTCTAGTGGTAGTGTGCTAGGCTAACAATCACTGGGTCCTGGGTTCGAATCCAGCTCTGTCAAGGTCACCTGGACCTATGAGGCCGACTGTTTCTATCATCCTTTGGATCATTGCCATGTCCTCCTCCTGTTCTAATTAGCCTACCACGTGCATTACTACAGGACATAAAGCCCAAATCATCCCTCTATGTATGTATGTATGTATGTATGTATGTATGTATGTATGTATGTATGTATGTATGTATGTATGTATGTATGTATGTATGTATGTATGTATGTATGTATGTATGTATGTATGTATGTATGTATGTATGTATGTATGTATGTATGTATGTATGTATGTATGTATGTATGTATGTATGTATCTATCTATCTATCTATTCTATCTATCTATTCTATCTATCTATCTATCTATCTATCTATCTATCTATCTATCTATCTATCTATCTATCTATCTATCTATCTATCTATCTATCTATCTATCTATCTGTTCGTCTAGCTTTCTACCCTCTCTCCCTATATTTCAACAGTGACCCTTTCCTTTTCACTGATGATTGAAAAAACTGCATTATACACTTTCTGTCAATATATTGTGACACATTGTAAAAAAATCTACAAGAGCAAAGCACATGATCAATTTATCTGAGTGTTGAATCACTGTTGATACATTCTTAGATTCTGTTTACATGTTGAGGCTCTGTCTCCATACACTTTGTACAGTGCAATTTTGGGTGTAGTGATCAGTCAAGAGTGTTGTTTCACTGTAGTAACAGTTTCTGTTTGTCTCCTAATATTCTTATTTGATGAAGTACCTAAGTCATTTAATTAGTTTGTTTATTGTCACCTATGCTGCTGGATACGATAAGCACTCAATCAACTGATTATCCATAACTGACAAAACATTTTTAAGCCAGTGACAACACAATACCATGTTGAAAATTAATTTTGAAACTGTTTGGACCGCCAGTCTGCAATCAGCTATAAGACAAAGAGGGAGCTACTATAGTGTGTAAAAAAACCTAAGATGTTGTAGGAGTATGGTTTGTATTGAATATCATGTATAGCTTCCTACTTTCAAAAACTAAAAAGCGAGACACGCATTCGAGGAAAAGTGAAGGTATGATCTGCTTGCTTTTTATACCTCATATGATTATATAGCATTATTTTATATTATTTGATGACATTTTGTGAATTTATCTGTGATATCCAAGACTTTTGTCAATTTTACTTACATTCTTTGTCGTCATATCATTATCTTTTTTTTCTATTTTGTCTTCACATATATTTGTATCGGAACTAATAGAATTTATGAAGTGGTTTTCCCTAATGTGATGTGTATTTAGATAATCAATCGATAAACTTTATGTATTGTTCATTTAAATGTATGTTTTTATGACTTATGCCACAGGTCCAAGCCCATTAAGAGTCTTTTTCTATACTTGTCTCCTGTATATTCAAAGGCAAAACCCTCTGACTGAACCTTCAAACTTCCATGTGGAAAGAAAGTAGGTAACTAAAAGATTCAGCCAATCAGAAATGTCCTTACAAATGTAACCTTTATGAGAACATCTCTGATTGGTTGAATTTAAAAAATGACCTATATGCCTATCCATCCCATTTGAAGTTAGCAGGCTCAGGCAGAGCTTAGCACCTATGAATATACTAGAGACAAGGGAAATGATGGTCTATTTGGGTTGGGGCCTGTGCTTGTGTGTTAATTTTATAAACGCATTACTTATGTAACCGGATCAAGAGAAACAATTAGTGATGGCAATCAGTCAATTTTCACAGGGCCCTAGACCACTGAGTTTAAGAGAATAGTATTTTGAAGAAAAGACGCTGCGACATGCGCCTGTGAATGCCGAAACACGCCCCCCCCCCCCCTCCAGATGACTCTGTCTGGATCTGCCACTGTTGAAAAACCACTAGGGATGATCAGTTTTATTCACATAAAAAAAATTATCAAAAAGCAAAAATCAGAATCAAAAACAATCATCAAAATTTTCCAGAACTGACTGATGATCCATTTTGTCGATAATCATTGCCATCACTTTTTTGCCAATTATACTTTATAGCTCATATAGGCCTATCTGTTATTTTATGTAGGCCCAATGTTTTATGCATTAATATATATCCTGGAGAAATTTATACGATAAAAATGGGATATAAGGAATAATTGAAAGTTGATTTTTTATTCATTAATGCAAATAAAGATTTTTTGGAAGAGAAAACATTGATTTCATTTTTGCAGCTTCTGTCTATTGTCATGACACTATCTAAATCTTAACTAAATTTACCAACCAGTCTTTATATTATTTATCTGCAATATTATTTATTCTAAGTTGGGTCTTAAACTCTTAACGGAAATGATGGTATATATAAAGAACCCAGGTTCTAAATTTTGTTAAGAGTTCAACTGAATTGAAAAGGTTCAATACTGGCGTGAAGGCCTATGCTAGAACCCTATTCTTCCAAGTTGAGGGAAATGGCCCCAGGAGAAAAGGGTTCCATTGTGGGAGTTCAGTGCAGCTGGATTATCTAAGTGTTGTTTTTATTTGCTGTTGGATCCTCTTTAATTTAAATAATGAACCTTTTGGGTTCCTTGTCTATACCAGCTTATAGAACCCTTGAAGGTTCCATATAGAACCTCTGTGTTAAGACTGTAGGAGTATATGGAGGGCAGGAGACCCATTACCAATTCAGTCATGATGTATCTTTGATAAATCTGTATCTTTGATAAATCATGTCCAACATAAATAAGTGTCAACCAGTAAAGAGGCCCTTGTCACTGTTGCAGTGCCCGAGTGCTTCACTGACATGATGCAACCTGACAACGTCAAACATTCCATGGAAGACAAGTCTTACGAGAAGGAATACCAACCGTGCAGAGTCACGGAATGTACTCTGTTCGCGCAATGGGGAAAAGGGGCGTGGTACCCAATTGAGAGCATTTCATCTACCTCTTATTCCAAGTAAGAATGTGGAAGCATCTTTAATACTATCCACTTTTCTCTCTTAGTCTTAAGTCTTGAATGCATTTTTAACCATTTAAAAACATGAAAAACTAATCATCGTAAATCAACAAACTCCAATGGATCATATGTTCAAGCTCACTCAGTTGAATTAAGTTCAATTAACTCATAAGAACTTTGGTCACCCAGATATGAAGCAAAGTTTCAAGATGGCCGCTCTGCCATTTTGTGCGAGGCTGATGTTATTGCTGCGAGACTGCTATCGGTTGGTGATGTTGTTGGATTGATTCAAGAAAAAATGGAGGTTGACGATTTTGAAGATACGTCTGATGAAATGATGATTTGTGAAGAGTCCGATGAAGATATTCGGACAAAGATTACATCTGCAAATGATGCGCTGGTCTATGATACGGCCATCATTCTCGAATACAACGCAGAGCTGGATAGTTTTGTTGTCGCTCGCCATGATGGCCAAGTTTGCTGGTAAGTAAGAATTAAAGCAATTTAGTATTTGCAGTCGATAAAATGCAATTCATTGTTTATTGCAAATCTCTTGATATTTTTGTGTGTAACACAAAGTTGAACAATTTGAATAAATGCTGCTGTTTTCATTATGCATGGAGAATGTTGATTGGAAGAAGGAACTTCTTTCTATGGATAAGTATTATGAGACTCTCCACAGGCAGAATTATTCATAAATTGAATATGCTGACTTTGGAATAATAAGACTACATTAAAAAGCATAAATACACTCTCTTAATTGCTCTGCATGTGTATGAAATAATTATAATATTTGCTATATCATTAAGGACATCTGCAAAGGACTTCATGATTCCGGCGAAATTGGCAGCAGAGATGAAGACGAGGAGAGAACCAAATCTTGGATTCAAACAGTGAGTCACCTATTTCTATGAGGCCTATAGTGTATAGGAATGTCACGATTCATCTATCCTACGATACGATGCATACCTCGACATTGTAGCCACGATACGATACACGATATGATACATGCTGCAGACAGCCACAGCTTTGCAACAAACAAAATGTTCACTGCTACCAGGTGGCAGTGGTGCCTCTGCAGGCTGAAACTTTTGTGTGGCGCCCATTTCTGAGACACATATCGGCATCCGTGAATCTAGCCCAAACGCCGGCCTACCTGATGTTTTAGGCCGAACATTGGGCTCTTGTAGCGGGGCAGGTATGTAAAAAAATAGTGCATTTAAACATAGAAGCATGAAATTTGGTGCACACTTAAAAAACATCTGTATGAACATATTTGGATAGGGAGCCACCTCAGATTTAGCTGAGGTGGCAACTGGCAGCCATTTTCCAAAATGGCGGTCAATTTTTCCATTTTGTTGCTTTCTGTGTGATTCCTACAAATAGAATACATGCAAATAGTGTTTTTTGTTCCTTCTCTAGGTATTCAGTACATCACTGTAACATTTTTTGATAGCCTGGACTATTTTTAGGCTTGTTGGAATCCATTTTGGTAGAAATATTGATTCAAATGCTGGATTTCGCGGTATCGCATGGTTACGCCAATTCTTTATAGATCACACAATTAGTTACATATTTGAATTCCTTGCAAGAAGAGCTTTCAAATGAGTACCCGCATTAATGGGTTATGACCATTTTGTATGAAAATGGAAAAAATTAAAATAAAATGGTTTTTGAAAATTTCGGATTTAGTTTAGTTTTGACAAAGAATTCACGGAAACTATTGATGCTACCATTCATTTGAAAGCTCTTCTCACAAGGAATTCAAATATGTCAATTGTTTATATATCAATTGAGATTCCATGAAAATACGGGAAACCGCGAAAATGCTACATTTTCTTCTACAGTTCTAACAAAATGGACCCTGACCACCCTAAAATTCCTCAATTCACTTCAGAAATCAACTGATGATATTTATTAGATCTGTAGAAGGAATAATGAGTACTGTTTTCATATAATCAAAGTATAGGCACTTCACAAAAAGCAAGAAAATGAGAAAATTAGCCGCCATTTTGGAAAATGGCTGCCATGGGTCAACCAGGTCAAATCTGAAGTGGCTCCCTATCTAAATATTCTCTTTAAGACATTTTTTAACTGTGTGCCAAGTATCATGCTTCTATGTAAAAATGCAATATTACTTCCCTATTCATGACAAATCTGCCCCGCTATTGGTCACGTGGTCTTTGTTGACGTTTTGGCGCTTTTGACAACCCGACTCGGACGATCTTTGACGGTCGTTAAGATCAATTTCTAAGAACATCCGACACTGCAGAACCATCGAAACTTGTGCAAACATGATAGGTTTATATTTAAAGCAGTTTTTCAATGCGTGACAATCCATATTTTCCTGAGAATCTAACTAGGACAAGCGACGCCATCAAAAAACGACCCGACTTTCGGCCACAAAACCCCTTGCACCTTTTTTGTTTATGGACCAATCTCAACGAAACTTTTACACAATAGAGAAAACATTCCAACTGACCTCCAAAAAAAAGGTGCAAAAGATCCGCCGTAAATCCATCTTCCAGGAGCGGCCGTTCCAACTGGATCGCCGAGTCCGCCATGAAATTAAACGTGGATGTATAGTGATTTACTCGAAGTCGTCCAGAAAATCGTGTGCACCTTTTTTCCTGATGCACCAGTCGCCACCATACGTTCACATGTGAAAGAAAAAAGTCCAATAGACCATTCTGCCGGGTGTATACAAGAAGTTCCATCAAATTTATCCATTTTCCAGCACGGTTTTGTCAAAATACTGCACATCGTCTCATCTATGTCACGTGACCAAGTTGACCTAGAAATTATGCATACTTTTGGCGCGATCTCAGCTGCGCTTCATTTGCCGATCCGTCACTGAACAGTCAAGGCAGCGGCTGTTGTTTTGTAGTTTTGGACACATTTCCATGCAAAACAAAAGCATGTCGGCAGTTAACAAGCGTGGGCAATGCACATCAATGAAGTTGGAGCGGCCGTTGGATTTGGAATGATGTTTTGGTCACGTGGCGGAGCGGACCAATCAGCGTTGATCGGATTGAGTTTTGCATCGATCAGATTGAGTGCTGAAGCGCCCAATGTCTGGCGTAAAACACAATCTACGCCAGATCGTCAGGCTACCGTGAATCAGATTTAACCAATTTGACCATTTGACTGTTGTTTGAGGTGTTTTCAATGGATTTGAAGGCTTTTGCATGGGTCTTTCCAATAAAATATGTATCTCGGTACATAACCCACAATACGAAATGTGTATCTTGAGTTAAAATATTGTGATATATCGATGTATTGAAATTTCATGAAAGCCCTAGTGTTTTAGTATTAAAAGCAGACCAGACAATCTTGGACCAGTCCTGTCTGACTCTATATTGGAAAATCTCGAATAAAATGGTCCATAGGCACAAACAGGATCATGTTGTTGTATCTTTTTGGCATCTTCTTTCCAGTATGTGCACAATCACTGGGGATCTGAATCCTATTAACCTAACTACAAGTGATATTTCCGAGTTAAGAGAAGATGGCTGGATCACCGATAAAATGGTCGACTTCTTTACGAGGTAAATGTGAACTTTTGGGAAGGGTAAATCTCCTGGACTACTAAGTACTTTGAACGCTGTAACAATCTGGTACACTCTGGTACAATTTCAATGCAAAAAACCAACAAAAAAATCCATGTTGGTTTTGCATTGAAATTTGGTTTTTCAAAAAACCATTTTGAATCTAAAAAACCAATTTTGTCCTGACATTTTTTAGAGTGTAAATAAATATATATATATAAACTTTTAATGACAACAGAAATATCAAATACAGATACATGTGTCAATCAAGAATTGAAAATCGAAAAATCAAAAAATTCAAATCTACATCTACAGTATTCTATGTTACCAAACATAATCTAGTGTCATATCATAAAAAATGACAGGTTTCACAGTTCATGTAGAATTGTCTTTCATAGTTCATAAAATATGCACATTGGTCCCAGTTTCATATGTGTTATTGCACAAAAGTCAATAAAATAAAAGCAAAGTGAGGATACATATCTCGACATAGACAGCAGCACCGGTGAAAGTAAAGTGCAAGGAGGCACAGAAGTTTTAGATTTTATTCACATTATTTTATTGAGAAAAGAACCCACAGCAAGTATTATGTCAGGGCTTTTATTTGACATGAGTATTTTAAACTGTTGTATGCTATCAAGATCACAGAAATTAGGGATTAAGCTGCTTGCTTTATTTACAAGTTCTATTCTCTGAGCAGTGTTATTGTTGCACACTAAAAGGCAATGTATTTCATCTTCAATGTCACCTGTGTCACATTTGTCACATTTTCTAAGCTCTACCGGAAACAATAAAGTGGCAGATCCAGAGGGGAGGGGGAGTATTATGAAGAAATTTATAATGAACCAATGCAGGTCTAAAAATGCCAAAATACTTTCCCCTTGACTATCGTATCTAGATCTGCGACTTTCATGGTGACAATTATAACCAGTTCAATTAGGTTCATGTTCCGCTGCAACTTTTGCAGCTCAACAAGTATACTGAATCAATCAATAGAAATGCTTTAAAATATAAAATCTATTCATCCATCTATTTATCTTTCCAGTTATCTGAAACAAGAGGTCCTGTCAGTAGATGAGGCCAGAGTGAGCTACATATTTCCAGTAGGTTTCAGTTCTTCGCTCTTTGCTGAAGAAGACGAAGAGACGAGCAGGCGCTTAGGGTGAGTTAAGATAACTCTAAACAATTCAGGACAAAAGTGGTTTTTTGAAGTCTGCTTTTGTAAAAAACCACACCAAATTGTTGTTGTTATAACATTGGATTGTCTCTCGTTTGTTTTCAGAAGTGCACACAATTTGTATGACAAAGTTTGGCCATGGCTGAAACACGTTGACATGAGGGAAAAACATATTTTATTTGTTCCGGTGTTTGACGAGTGAGTCGATGAATATTTTCTTTTTAAGTTGTGAAAAGATCTACTCAAACAAAAACGTATGCAATGTAATGCATTATAAGACCTCCCTTCTGCTGTGATGATGCGGTCTCTATCTTTTCTTCTTTACAAATATGCAGTTTTCCTGAAACTTTGTTCTTCCATACAAATCCAGTTTTCCATATAGATCCCAACATCCAATTCTATCTTCCTCTTTTCACTCCAACTATGGATTTTTAACTTAGTAGCACTTCACCGCTCTTATTTCTTCACCTACTGTCATTTTTGGAATATGGTGTTCAGCCCATTAACACCAGAGGGAAACACCTGTCAGGGTCATATTGCACCAGAGTGTAACACATGGGCTACAAGCCTGATGAAAAATGTTCTCAAACCTCAACTAAATGATTCCCCCAATCCCTTAAGTACGAATTCACTGACTTCCTGTCCACTGATGGCACTATCTACTGGGGGGGGGGGGGCTTCAGAGTTTTCTCGGCGCATAATTATTCATTTCATGGTAACGGCAGCAGTAATAATTATTTATTTTAAGAGCGATAGGTCTTCATTCCTAAATCAAGCAAAACCTCATTAAGAAATGCCCCTACCAAATTATATCATCACTGGCCAAAAAGAATTTATTTATTTCACCAAAACTGAAAAACAACAACTCCAAGCCCCCCTTGATATCAAATGGTTGCCCCTTTAACACAAATGCAAAAAGTGTATCTCTTGTGCATACCATAAAATACTATTATAAAACAATATTAAACGTGTTAATAAAAAATCAAATTATCCACCAAAAATAATTTATTTCAAGACTGCTAGAGAAGAATTAATAGATATTTTATCACCATTACTGAGCAAGAAGTTATATATTACCATGAATCTTCTGCTTAAAAACAAGCTCCTAACCCATAATGCCAAATTTCTCTATAATTAAACATACATATATAAATTGTATTATAGTAGGGGGGCATGTGTCATTCCGTAAAAAGTTTCATGTTAGAGCTACGTATGATACATCGTTTCGAAGCTTGTGCAATCAGGATTTCAAAAGTGGATGTTGCCATTTTTTCAAAAATGTTTTTGTTGCTATGGTAACCAATTGTTGTTTTGAGTCTTTTGAATGAATTTTCTGATTTTCACTATTTGATTAATGTCAAATCTATTAAGCAAATCATGCTAATATTATACATTTTTTTATTGTTAAAGGCGTTATGCAACTTTACCTATTCAAATGATTCTTCGTTTTTTGGTTGCCATGGTTACAGTCATAAACACAGCTTCATATTGCTGATTTTTAAGCGAAAAATGCCATTTTCCTTAGTTTGAAATATCTAAAGCTCATCTAAAGCATGGAGAAGCAGGATATAAAAAGTAGTATATATCTTAAATCATACAAATATGCAGAAAAAAAAAACATTGTGTAAATTAGGACATATATTGTCCATATTCAGAGTGGCCCATAGATCGACCAAAGAAAAATAGTTGTATTGAAGTAGTATATTATGAATAAAACTGCAGAAGTTTTAATGTTAGTTCTATGCATGATACATCGAATCGAAGCTTGTAGATTCAGATTTTCAGAAACCAATGTTGCCATTTTGTCAAAAATGTTTATGTTGCCATGGTAACCAATTGTTTTTTGAAGCTGTGGAATGCAATTTCTGATATACTTGAGTATTTTAAAGGAAAATTTATCATGTAAATCATTCTCATTTTCATATATTTTCCATCTTGCAAGGTTTATACCATATTGTCTTTACGAAAGATTTGTTGTTGTTATGTTGCCACGGTTACAGCAATAAACATGGCTGTCCATGCACATTTAGATAAGAATAACGGCCCGTTTTGCACCAATTTCCCTTGATTGAAACATCTATATCTCACTTTAAAAATGACAAAGAGTAATATGACACTCGGTTAATTTGTGCAAATATACCCAAAAATGCTTAGAGTTATTAAATTGAGGCATATATTGCCAATATACAGCTGTTGCTAATATGTGGCACTCGGATCCCACAAGGAGTAATGAAAAATGGCTAAAAGGTACCAATCGATTACAGATAAAACACTACTAAATTTATGTCATATCACATCTAGGCCTATATGTGTGTCACCCAGTTTAGAAGCTTGTGAAATCAGGATTTCAAAAATGGATGTTGCCAATTTTCAAAAATGTTTTTGTTGCCATGGTAATTGTGTTGTTTTGAGGCTATTGAATGAAACTTCTGATGTATATCTTAGTGTTTCAACAAAAATATGTCATGCAAGCGTTTCAAATTTTCGTTACTTTGTGATCTGATAAAGTAGCATAGAATATTAAATTACAAAATGATTCTTTATTTTTAGGTTACCATGGTTACAGTTTTGAACACAATTTTTTTTAGCACATTTCATGAGAAAAATGTCATTTCGCACCACTTTTTCTTACAAATGTAGATTTGAAATGTTTAAGTCTCACCTAAATAGTGGAACAGGAGAATAATAAATATAGTGGATTTATTAAACATGTAAACATGCATAAATAATCCTTAGATTATGCAAATTAGGGTATATATTGCCTTGTATGGCATATATCTGATCCCATGAGTGCAAGCGGCTCCTGCATGTGGCCATGTGCAAGCTTTTTTATTAATCAAATATTATATATTCCGTTTTTTAGAAATAAACCTTTAGTCAAATATAACAAAAGAATACACCATATTGATCGAACAAACTATAGGTATTTATAGCCTAATGAATTATGAATTTATTTAATTAGGTCACAACCATGCCCTTAATAATTATATATAGGATTGTGATGTGCAACTATCCATATCCTATGAGAAAAAGGTGGTCAAACATGGTTTTTGTGTCCGAGAGCAGGGCCTCGGGCCCTTTGTCGTCATCAATGGGATTGTCAAATCAAAGTTGGTGTGGATCGAAAAGCATTTCACAGATGCAAGAACAACCCAAAGTTATGATGCCATTATGATGCCCAGTGTTTACACTGTTGCACTAGATGCCCTGGCTTTAATCTTATGTCTCACTGCTCTAAATAGTTAACTTTAATCCCCCAAATTCCTCCTTGCTCAGCAGACGATTTCTGAGAAGCATCTTCTTCTTCTTCCCTTTGGCCCTTCCGCCCTGAGACAAAGTGGGTTGCACCACAACCTGAGATGTGTGCTTCAGCCAATTACTAAAGATAGACAGATAGACACATAGACAGATAGATAGACAGATAGATAGATTGATAGGTAGATTGATAGTTCTATAGATAGAATGCAACTTTTAACAATTTATAGAGATGTGTTAATGTAATGATCATATCCCATTGAGTTATAAGGGTTATTAAATTGCTCGAGGACACGGTGCATGCATTGCATGCTATTTTTAATGATGCGTCAGGAGGCCAAATTTGATGCATTTGGGTGTGTCTGCATATTTGTATTGAGATTTTATGCCTCAACAGCAACTGATTGGGCTTTATAGAGGCATACTTGACCAATTAACAGTCACGATGCTTTAATTTTTGTGCAGGTTGTCAATTTCTCTACCATCTCCATTCCAGTTTTATGGCAAGTAGGCAACTGAGAGAAGGTCACATGCATCGAGTTTAAGAAGGATTCCATAGAAATCATTGAATGTATGTGAATATCTCACATTTTGGAATGCACTGGTCTTCCATCAGTTGGGTATCTTTTGTTCGGACCATTCAACCACCAGTGCTTTCGATTTTTTGTTCAAAGCCGGACTTATGTATTTGTATGATATCCCACAATAGGCAGTGTAGTTCTGGCAAAAAACCGTGTGATTCACACCATGTGGTTCATCGTTGTGAACCACATGAAAGTAGTCCTGACGTTGCTATCTAAACAATAGACAGTAAAGTGATGACATCACAATGTTTTGAGGCTCTGATTGGTCCGTGTGGTTGCTAGGGATATTTTTGGCGCCATTCAAACAAAATAGTGCCATATGAAATCACTCTATTTTTTTACTGGAGGTTTATTTTTATTGTGGGATATAAATAAAACTCAATGGGAGTGTGGTTCAAAGCAATGAACCTCATGAATGTCAGGTCTGCTGCAGAATAAACACTCGTCCTTCGGACTCGTGTTGTATTCTTCCGCGACCTGACATTCATGAGGTTCATTGCTTTGAACCACACTCCCATTGAGTTTTATCATAATATGTGACAGTTTGTTTCAGGTGTAATGTGTCCTCTTGTAGTAGAGCATGGACATATTTTTAATATAACAGTAACACTTCATTCTGCATTTCTTTGTTGTCATGTTCCTCTTCTAAGTCCATCATCATTTTTTCTTCCCTTGGCTCTTCATCTTGATCCGAGTCTTCTGGCTCTTTCAGAGTCTTTGTTTTCTTCACCTTCCAGTCGTCCTTCATCATTTTTTCCTTTCTTGTTCTGTTCCTCTGTCATTGGTTCTGCAAGCTTCCACTATTGCCTTCCATGATGCAATCCGTCGATGCTACAATCTTCCAGTTAAAGCTTTTGCTTTTCTGAGGCATGAGGTTGAGGCCGTGGGCATCCAACTATTATGTCTATGTGGCTGGAAATGCCTGAGTTTACAAGTTGTCTTGCTTCAGGAAAGACCTCACCAGATTTGCCATTAGCTTAAGAATTTATTTTGCGTTAATCTATTTTGGAGATATAATAATATTATAGGATGAATGATTATTGAACATGCTTTAGTGCACGTACACAATGCAGTGAGAATGGGGTGACTGGGTGTGGGTCCTGGGCACCGCAGTACCAAGAACTTCTTGCTCTCTACACAATATGCCAAAACATTGACATTTTCAGAAACATCTAAGATTTGGGATGTAAGAGCATCTCTTACATGGCTCCCATGTGATATATTCACTCTTGAGAGTTGTTGTTTCTGAGAATGTCATGTTAATAAGGAGTTCTCGGTCATCTTTTTGTGGCTGTGGATGACGTCAATCTGTTTTTCAAAACATTTGTTTAGTTCATCACCAGTGTGTGTGTGGCTATCTGTAGAGAAAACTACTCCCTTGCAACTGTTTAGGGAGTGGTGAGGCAGCAGGGGCGGACTGGCCTATGTGGCAGAGGCCACGGGACCATCCACTCAGGGGGGCCAATGCAAGGTGGCAAAAAATCAAAATTACAAGAAAAAGCCAAAAATCAACAAAGTTTATGCAACAAAATTAACTGAAAAGGACAAGGTCCTTTTACATGGGGCCCCCAATCGAATAACTATTTTAAAAATTATTTGTACTAGGCCTAGTATTTTGAAATAATGCTAAACGTAGGGGCCCTTGAATTATTTTGCCACGGGCCCGAAATGGCGCCAGTCCGCCCCCTGTGAGGCAGGACCAATACATTCATTCCTGAAATCGTTGTAAGCTGAAGTAGTTTTTCGAGTTTCTTCTCATTCCTGGTCTTCATCAGGATGGTGTCATCATATTGTCTTTGTTTTTCTTCAGCTTTGCCAATTAAGTTGAGTACCGTTTGGTAGATAGATGGCAAGGAGGATAGTTTGTTTGTCGGCCATAATACAAGGTATCGTTGTCTGTATTGCGATTTTTTGTAGTGGTTTGTCAAGTTAGGAGGTCAGTGTTGATACAGTCATCCAAGGATGACTGTTGCCATTTCAGGTGAGATTGTGATTTTGGATTAGAACAATCCTTTAGATATTCTTTTGTAGATTGTCGCCGCTCCTCTCCATCAGTGGCAAGTACCATAATCCTAGGATACATGTACATGGAAAATATGCTCTCAGAAGCCAGGTCAGCAATACTGCTGCAGTCATTGCCAGCATGTAAATTTGGTTATAACCTTCCTTGCTTGATGCATTAGCCATCACCAAGTAGAGTAAAAGTCCTATCATCTAAACATGCCAGCCAAATAATTGGATTGTGCCAGTCCAGCTTCCCATCTACAGGAGAATCCATGCTAAAGTGAACCAGGATCACCCTCATCCTCCAGCATGGGTGGCAAACAGGCAGTCCTACTACAATAAGAGAGAGGTGCAAATGTGCACTGTCTTGTCTTGGCCACAAGGGTGGTTGTTTTAGTCCAAGTGTTTCCGCTCACCACCACATTGACTCGTGGAGGCCCCGGACCTATGGATGGTGAGGCCAAAGTTGTTAGGTCATAATTGGGGTAATAGATGTCCACAATACACGCTGTTGAGTTCATCTTACTGCAATGTTTGCAAAATTTTAAACTACATAGGTGATGTAAGTGATGCAAGAACCTGATATCAGAATTGCAGCAGATGTTACTTCATCATTTGCTTTTCTTTAAATGACCTGTCACAAATACTTAAAAGAATTGTTCCAAACAGCTACCAAGTGTTATAGCACTATTGATACAGTGTGTCTAAGATATTTTTCTTTCATATATATATGACAGTAATACTTCATACAGTGCAACTCCGTACAGCAGTTTAAAATATGCCGCATGATGACTTATTGTCTTATATATGCCATAAATGGGCAAGATATACTCCAATGTACATAATTCATTCAATTTTTCTGCATATTTGCTTGTTGAATAAGTTCCCAAACTGTAATATCCTATTTGATAAAGGATTTTTCTAGAGAGATTTGGGCATTGTCAAACAAAGTAAGGGTGATGGAAAATGCATTTTTCCCCATATAAATGTTCCAAGAGAAGCTTTGTTTATGAATGCAACTATGTCAACCTCTTGACAAAAAAAAAAATTTTTTATCAAGGAAATTGTGTACATTACATTGCAAAACAAAAATCAATTAAAATTTGAATGAATTGAATTATGAGTGAACATTTAAACAACTATAAATTAGGAAACTATTTCTAAAATCTCAAAGTAACAATCAGTAACCATGGCAACAGAAACATTTTTAAAAATATGGCAAGATCATTTTGTGAATTCTCGAATCTACAAGCTTGAAAACGGTGTATCATATAAAGCTCTAACATGGAAATTTGCAGTTTTATCTATAATAGCTTTGTTCATTAGCACCATTTTTCATTTTGTCATTCCATGAGAGCTCTTGGGAGTCACATGTCATCAACAGCTGTATATTGGCATTATATATATATTTCTGCATTTTTTCTGCATACTTTCTTGGGAATGAATTCAATATGTGTAAAACCCTCCTTTGTGGCATTCTAGGTGAGATTTAAAGTTTCTAAAACAAAGAAAAGGTGGTCCAAAATGACATTTTTCTCATAAAAATGTTCTACACCAATCTGTACGTGTTCCTATGGTAACCTAACAACAAAATCATTCATAAAGGTAAAATATCTTGTCAAATTAAAAATAAAGATAGGCCTAATGAGAATGATTTGTCTGATAAATTTTAATTCAAACAACAGAAGTATATCTGACATTTCATTCAAAATACTCAAAACAACAGTCTGTAACCATGGCAACAGAAACATTTTCGAAAAAAATTGCCACATCTGTTCTTGAAACCTGATTACATAAGCTTCAAAATGGTGTATCACATGTATACCTAACATGAAAATTTGTATGACTTATCCATAATAAATCAGTTCTTTACGACAATTTTTCATTCATCACTCCTTGTAGGATCTCGGGTCCATGTATCAGAAAGGGCTGTATATGGGCAATATACGCCCTAATTTCCATAATGTTAAATTTTTTCGGCATATTGGCATACTAGAACTAATCCCTGTGTTAGATAACCTTCTTTGCTACTTTTTAAAGTAGAAATAGACATTTCCAAAAAAGGTAAAAGGTGCAAGGTAACATTTTATCATAAAAATATACTGAAGGGAGATGTACGTATGACTGTAACCATGGAAACTCATTGAAAAAGAGTTATATATAAATGTCATTGCTAAAAATACTTGCTAAGGTATAAAATAAATGAAAGTAGAATGATTTACATGATAAATTTCCATTACAAAATTAAAATATGTCAAAAATTTAATTCAAAAGGTCCCATTCAACAACCTGTTGCCATGGTAACTGAACCATTTTTGAAAAAATGGCAACATCCGTTTTTGAAATCCTGACATCATAAGCTTCGAAACGATGTATCATACGTAGCTCTAACATGAAACTTTCTACGGAAGCCCTTTTTCTGACACATGCCCCCCTACTATTATGTATACTTGTACCAGTAATTAAAGAGTTTTTTTTTTATTTCTTGAAGAGTGCACTGGTACCTCATTGTGGTTTATTTGGAGGACAAGGAAACCAATTCAGATATAACCAAAAAGTAAGTTTTAAAGTTTAAGATTTTAAAGTTTAAGATTTTAAAGTTTAAGATTTTAAAGTTTAAGATTTTAAAGTTTTAAGATTTTAATTTTTGACATCTTGAATGGGCCCCCCTGAGTGGATGGGCCCGTGGCAGCTGCCACTCTGCCACTAGGCCAGTCCGCCTCTGCGATGGTCACCAAAAGCACAGCTCCCTCCACCAAGAAGGTTGAGCTGCCCTGGCCCAGTTAAAGCAAAGCAAATCAAACAGGCATGGGCTAGTAGTATACAATAATTTGATGGATGGATGATTGGGGCTTTACGTCCTGCATTTAAGCACTTGGTAGGCTAATTAACACACACAGGAGGAGGATACGGCAATGAGGCGAAGAATGATTGAAACAGCCGTCCAACATAGGCCCAGATGACCCTGCAAGAGCTGGATTCGAAACCTGGACCCAACATAGAAATACATAGAATGGACATGAGGCTCTGGCAGATGAAGCCACGGAAGTATATACAAGGAAGTATATACTTCCGTGGATGAAGCAACCAAATCCACCATCTTGGAACTGCCTGGCAGCCTGGCATTTGGTAACCGTGACGTCACCAATAATAGTGACATCGTTAGTAACAATGGCATCATGTCATGTCACAATCAGCCAAACACAACATCTTGTTGCTCCTGCTGTGACATCACAATGACTTCATGTCTTAGGGCAGTTCCAATATGGCGGATTTGGTGACCTCATCTCGAGGTGGCTTCATACAGCCTCATGTCCGTTCTATGTATTTCTGTGGGACCCAGCGATTGGCAGTCCAGCAAGCTACCACTAGACCAACTCTCCCCCCACTAGTATACAATAAAAGAAAGACCTGGGTTTAACTGATATGGCTTGTCATTTCAGAATATCATTTGAAATCATGGACAGCTACTACCACTACTCTGACCAAGAACAAATAAGGAGATTGTCAAGGTGAGAAATTAATATTTTATTTTCAGCCTCAGGGTCAGGTCAAAAAAAAAAAAAAACACTAACAAGACTGTTGAATAATGGGTATTATAATAAAACTTAATGGGAGTGTGGTTCACAGCAATGAACCTGATGAATGTCAGGTCGCGGAAGAATACAACACGAGTCCGAAGGACGAGTGTTTATTCTGCAGCAGACCTGACATGAGTGAGGTTCATTGCTGTGAACCACACTCCCATTAAGTTTTATTTATATCCCACAATAAAAATAGGCCTCCAGTAAAAAGAATTAATAATTTAAAGAGGCACTATTTTATTTGAATGGCCGCAAAAAGATCCCTAGCAACCACACCGACCAATCAGAGCGTCAAAACATTGTGACGTCATCACTTCACTGCCCATTGTTTACATAACAACGTCAGATAATGAGATGCATGTGGTTCACAACGATGAACCACATCGTGTGAATCACATGGTTTTTTGCCAGAACTTCACTGCCTATTGTGGGATATCAATTAGATTTTAATGTGGTGAATTCTGGCAAATAGTCACTGACAAGAATATCCAAGAATATCCAAGAATAATAAATATATATAAATTGGAAAAAAATCTGATTCTTATTGCATGTCCTGTTACAGAAAAATGAAGTCAAGTGACAATCTCAATGAATAAATATTGTTCAATGAGAGTACGAGTCTAATGATGAAGCAACAGGTTATTGACTTTTTTTGTTATAAACAATTAATATTTTTTCCTGTAGTCTGACCTAGTTGTTATATAACTTGCCAATCCTACCTAAATAATATTGTGTGTAATTAGCACAAGAGGGCACATATGTGAAGGGTTTCCCCAGAAGAGCATTTAAGTGAGAGCAAATGAGTGCCAGGGCAGAGAAGTGAGTGGTTGGTAGGGTGGACAGCTTCCTGAGGGCATGGGAACTCTGAAAATTTATTGGGTAGCACTTACTATAGCAGAAACAAATAGGGAGAACCACTGAATAGTTGCGGCAAGTATTGGAAATGTCGTAACTGATTATAATAATATAATTTAACATCAAAAATCCGATTTTCCATTCCAGTGTTCTACGTTTGTTGGCCAAAGAACAGAAAATCCAAGCAGAAATTTCATGGTCAGCCATCCAAAGAAACACCCCCCTGCAGGAGAATGAAAATGACTGTGGGATATGCATGCTGCAATGCTTGGTCCAGTGTTACAAGGTAAAGCCTGGAATAAGCAATTAGTCATCAAGACATAATGGCTAGCTATAACTAATATAGTTGACGAATGTCAAGTACTTAATTGGACTGAAGTGTTCCTTGTGAGGCCATAGGCCCATAGCCCTACAGATCCATGCCATGTTATTCTCTATGTCTTATAAGCAATTTGTGAGGTCATATTGACTTTCATTTTGCTATCAATAGTATTCGATACAAGTCACCAACTGAGTATCAAGGAGGTCACAAGTTGCCCAATGACTAATTGACAGTTCATTTCAATTCAATGGATGGTGCCTGTTGTGAGGTCATTGATGGCCACTGACAGCTGAATGTAAATACTCTTCATTCTTCGACTGTAAATAGCAAACAGTCACAGGCTGGACATCAGTCAATGTTTTGGACTACAGTCATTTTTGGACTATCACATTACTCACATCTAACAAGAACTAAAAGGATTATGACACCAGGTTCATGTAAAGCACATTTTCTAAAGTGGCTTATACCATTCGACACCTCTGTCAGCCAATCACATTACAGTATTTCAGGGGAATAATTCCCATATTCTTTGTTGTCCAGTTATCGTTTCATGTTTGAGTGTTTGAGTGTTTGTCTCATGGTATAAGCCGGTTATTCACCATGGGATCAGGAATATGTGTTTATCACACCTCGGCCTAAAGGCCTCGGGTGATAAATCACATATTCCCTCTCCCGTGGTGAATAACCTTTACTTATTCTTTTAATAATTTTTCAAGATATAAATCTTTTTCTTTCGACTAAATTCCAGGATGATCTGTACCCAAAGCCGACGCTCGACTGGTTTGCACAAGGCCCAGAATTTCGGAGACAACTTTCTAATGTCGCCATGACCTTTTACTGGCAGCAAAAGATGGATACTAATTAAAGATGACTTAGTTACAATAACTTTCTTGATTCATTGGTGATTTTTTGACAAGGTGCACTATGCTGCCTCTTCTAACAGTTCTAAAACTGTGAAGGATGATGTACAATTTTCACTGATATTGGGCACAAGTGCATGACTTTATAGTTCATACAATGAATGTGAATAGAAATTAGCAGAATGCTGACTTGTAATATCTAATTTATTTGATCACCAGTTTTCACCACTCATGTACGTTTAGGCATAATATTATGTTTGATCATTTTTTCCTAGACATTCCAACTTTGTGTGTATATTTTAAGACTTTCAAGTTTTCAATAGAAAAAAACACAAAAACATTGACCTTCCAAGTTTCTAGTCATCTTTTGAATGAACTACTAACTGGTAAATTGTCCAGAAATCCAAATTGTTACTTTCAAGAACAATGCAGCTTCAAGACTCAGGAGTTTGATCACCAAGAGGTTTCACTTTTCGCCAAGAGGTTGGACTTTTCACTTAGAGGTTGGACTTTTCATCAAGAGGTTGGACTTTTCGTCAAGAGGTTGGACTTTTCGTCAAGAGGTTGGACTTTTCGTCAAGAGGTTGGGACTTTCACTGAGAGGTTGGAGTTTTCACCAAGAGGTTGGACTTTTCACAAAGAGACTGGACTTTTCTCCAAGAGTTTGGACTTTCACTAAGAGATTGGAGTTTTCACCAAGAGTTTGGAGTTTTCACCAAGTTGTTGGAGTTTTCACTTAGTGTTGGACTTTTCACCAAGAGGTTGTACTTTTGTGAATAGGTTTAACTTTTTACAAAAAGGTTGGACTTTTCACGTAATGGTAAGACTTTTCATTGAGAGGTTGGACTTTTCATTGAGAGGTTGGACTTTTCACTAAGACATGGGACTTTCACTAAGTGGTTGGACTTTTCACTGAGACTCAAGACTCAAGATTCAAGATTCAAGATACCTTTATTCGCCTGTAGAAAAATTCCATTAAGTATTCTCTGACAAAATTAAGTTAGAGAAATTTACAAATTGCAAGTATTAAGGCAGGAGGACATTTTAAGACCATGGTAGCTGTTTGCTAGCACATGGCCCCCTTGGTTACAAATATTTCAGAGAGAACTAAGCACCAGCCTACCAGATAACAATGCTCTTTTACCAAGTAACTAACAGTACAAGCGGAGACGGAGAACTTTGAAGTATAAATGTAAGATCACAAATAGTTAATTACATAAATATTCACAAACAAATTGATATTAAGAAAAGGTATCAATGAGCCGTAAGGCGTTGCAAAGTCAAACCTCTAAATAAAAATGAGCTATATTAAAGATGTTGCATTTTTCTCAAAGAGGTTGGAATTTTCACTAAGAGGTTGGAATTTTCACTAAGAGGTTGAAGTCAGACTTTTCACTAAGTCTAACTTTTCTTCAAGAAGACTTCTCACCAAGAGGTTTGACTCTTCACCAAGAGATTGGATTTTTACTAAGAGGGTGGACTTATCTAAAACAAATTGGACTTTTCATAAAGAGGTTGGACTTTTCACTAAGAAGGTTGGACTTTTCAATAAGAGGTTGGACTTTCACTAAGAGGTTGGACCTTTCACTAACTGGTAGGACATTTCATTAAGAGGTTGGACTTTTCACTTAAGCCAATCCCAAGATAAGGCGCAGGTTTCTGACTTGTTTCATAGAAACTGGCTCAGCTTGGCTAATAACCAATCCAGGAAGACCATTCTCACCTTTCATGAAAGAAAACTTGTGCTGTTTAGTGGTTATCTGAGTTTCAGCTGTAAATATGATACAATGTAAACAGCAGATGATGATATCTACAAACATCATCCATTTTGTGGTGCCTCGCATAACGAAAACCTGCATCTTCTATGTCTAAGTGTTGATATTTTTGTAACGGTGTACAGCATTGATATGAAAGTTTGCCAGTGTCGTTTCATGCATATTATAAGAATATTCCCAATGTTTGAGATGGATATTGAAAATCAGATAGACACACCTGCGGTTTGATGTGGTGAGAGGTGTCCCGATTTATGAGAATTTGCACGCAGCTGACTTTCGGACTCAATAGACAAAAAAGTAACTAACATTTTACTGATTTTATTACATACGATCCTGGTCCCACCTATTTACTATCTATTCAAGCAAACAGAGCCGATCTGGCATGTATATTTGATGATTAATGAGAAAAATTAAAATGGGACATGAATTGTTCCGTCATGAAATCTTCGTAAATTTTTGCCAACTTTTTATTTCAGCATCTTGTTTGATCAAGTTCCATACCAAGAAAGTTACTAATTTTTGGGATTCTGATGGTCCCAGCAGTTGATAAAATTGGACTTGTACTTAAATTATAACTTGACTTTTCCCTTGAATAAATAATGGGACATTAAATGTTCCATTGTTCCAAAGGCATTTTTTCATGCTGCCTGTGTGCAGAAATGTGGGAAAACATAAAGCCAATTGATTTCTTCAAACCTGGGGATACCATTGGAAACTACAAACCCATTGCTAATCCAATAACTTGGTTATTATATTAATTTGTGAGGAAATATTTCAGATTTTAGGTTTAGAGTACAGTTTCATCAATTTCAATGGTACAACTAGAATTTTTAATACATCTGTGTAGGCAGTCATGACCAGAAAAATATTTGCTTCAAGTTACTTTTTAAATAATCAAAATCTAATGACTTGAACTGAAGTTATGCTTGAAAACGCAACATAAGATCAATACTCCTCATGTTATGGCAAACCTGCGC
This sequence comes from Platynereis dumerilii, assembly GCA_026936325.1. Classification (NCBI taxonomy): domain Eukaryota; kingdom Metazoa; phylum Annelida; class Polychaeta; order Phyllodocida; family Nereididae; genus Platynereis; species Platynereis dumerilii. The sequence continues at coordinate 3,609,094 of JAPTHN010000004.1, forward strand.
CTGATCTTGGGATTGGCCTAAGCAATAGAAGTAAATATTTTCACTAAGAAGGTTGAACTTTTATCAGGAGGTTGAACTTTTAACAAGAGGTTGGACTTTTCTCAAAGAGGTTGGAATTTTCACTGAAGGTTGGACTTTTCTCAAAGATATTGGACTTTTCACTAAGAGATTGGACTTTTCACCAAGAGATTGGACTTTGTGAATAGGTTTAACTTTTTACACAAAGCTTGGACTAATCATTTAATGGTAGGACTTTTATTTTATTTATTTACCCAACGGGCACAGGTTAAAATTAACAAGTATGGTGAGTGAGTGAGTTTGTGTTTTACGCCCCATCAGTACCAGTGTGGGCTATTTAGAGGCAATAACAAGTATGGTACAACAAAATCACCAAACAATGAAAACAAAGCAATAAACAACTAGCTGATGATAAAATAATTTTAAAACAAGCAGTGTTGGCCCTAATATGTTTCTTTAATTAAGTCTTAGGTCAATGTGACTTTCAAGTCTTTTATGCAAAATGGACTAACAAGAAAAACTTGGGAAAAGAAGAAAAAAAGAATTACTTCAATTTAGTGTAAGTGGCAAGGACTACCAGTCAAAACGGCGATAAACCAAAACGGCTATTGCCGAAACGGCGAGGATTTTTCTCAGCTTGACCAAAACGGCTATTGAAAATTTTGAAATCTATTGCCATTGCCAGAACGGCTATTTGACATTACCAGAACGGCGATTACACTTAACCAAAACGGCGATTGCAATTCTGCAGCTTCAAAGGCTGGCAGTAATTCTGTAACCCCAATTAAGCTAATTGTCATCAATCGACACAAGTTGTATGTTTATTAAATAGGCCTATACATATTATGTGCAAAATAAAGTTCTAAAATGATTTTAAATCTGAGACAGATCACATTACATAGACATAGTATAGGTACTTACTTACATTGGCATATCAATTAGTGATCAGTAGGCCTACCTGTCTTTGTCTTTGTCCTTGGGAGTTTGGGAATGGGGTGCTTCGCTATTAAAGTGCAATCAGCTTTGACACCTCCCTTTGACATGTAGGGTCTGTTGTTCTTCAATGCCAATTAGGGAATTAAGGGTGAAACTAAGGTAGGCCTATAGCCGTTCTGGTATAGTGGTATAGCCGTTCTGGTATAGACCTGTAGCCGTTTTGGATATCTAATAATCGCCGTTTTGGCATCGCCGTTCTGACATTGTCTAAAAAGCAATAGCCGTTTTGGTTTATCGCCGTTTTGGCTGCACACCGTGGCAAGTGCCCCCCTCCACACAACGACACTGTCTAGCTTGAGCAGCCATGTGCTCAGTGCAGCTGCTCAGCCTACACATGCTTCTGGGGGTTTTTGTTTTGCTTTTGATGCCTAGCAGTCTAGCAGTGGCACGCGACAAGCAGAAGACGATTTCTAATCATTCAAAGACGCATTGGACATAGTCTTGACTACACTTGCATTTACTATCAGGTAGGTTGAACATTTTCAATTCTAGATTTGCTAATAGAATTTTAGCCTGGTGCTGTGGATGCTATTTGTGTTCATACACTTGACAGGTGCTATTGTGAACATTGTTCCTGGATTCCTAGAATGAATTAGTTTAATTTAATTATGGGCCTTTTGCATTGGCATTTATATCATAAACTGGCTTTGGTCTATTCTCTAAAAGTAGCTATATTTCTAGGGACCCACATGTATAGCTTTGTGCAGATGTTTGATGCAATGTTATTTTAAGTGTGTCATCTAGATATAGGTTACAAAGCCAGCTGCACCCAAGCCCCCATACCGTAGTTGCTTGAATAAATAGAGCGAAGCTGACTCAAGGGTCAAGTTTATTTTTCCACAAAATTACATCAAATGTTATACAATTTTTAACAATGACTAATTACAATAGCAGCTTTATTTGAAGCGTTCAACATGAATTCAAAATGTATTTAATTAAAGATGAATGGGACCTATGTGGAGCAGGATATGATATCTTTAAGGCAATTTCCTATTGCCAGTGAGATTCCCTTTCAAATATTTATGCCAAAAGGGTCCTCAAGTATCTATATAATTTTATGCAATATACAATACAGGTGAAAGGTTTAATGGCTAGGCTGGGGGGGGGGGACAATGGAACGTGTGGAAGTGGCTGGAATTCCTGGAAAGAAAGCAACTTGGCTCATATTCAAAGAGATACGGTAGGCAGCAGCATCTGTCTATAGGGGAGGGGGGTAACCCTGAAAAATTTGGGCAGCATTGTGCATTGACTTTAGGGTAAAATTGTTTTGAAAGACACCCCTATTCTTTTAATTAGGTAATTAAGTCATGATGTAGGCCTATTTGCACAAAAGATTGCATTTTCCAAAATAAACATTAAAAACGCACATCTTTTCAAAGTTTCATAACTTTATACCTACAGGATTATAGAATTCATGTTTTTCATTTACTTTTTAATATTCGGCCTATTGCATTGACAACAATTTTATATAATCCTACTTGACTTAATTAGGTAACTTGCCATTTGCAAATTAATGCATAAATTATGGCCAGGAGGTACATACTTGAAGCCCAAGAGGGAAACCAGCAGCTGCCAGCCCCAGAATAAAGAAGGCAAATGTGAGGCTTAGAAGTTAGCTAACAGGCTCATACTGAGACAGTGGTCAAATAGGCAACAAAACAGGCAGAACTTTTAATAAGAATTGAATAGGTATAAATTAAACTAAGAAATTAAACAATTTAGAATAATCAGTTTCTGACTGTTATTATGTCTGAATATTAAAAGTAAATCACTTTTTTTTGCATAAATTTACAATTTATAACTTACTAGGCCTAGCCAGAAATGATTAAAATAGATAGATACTTTTATTAAATAGATAGATAGATAGATAGATAGATAGATAGATAGATTTATTAAATAGATAGATAGATAGACTGAATTGATGGATATAGATATATAGATAGATGTATAGGCCTTCATTTGTATATGGATAGATAGATAGATAGATAGATAGATAGATAGATAGATAATCATAACAATAGATAGATAAATAACTAGATAGATAGATAAAAAGATAGATAGATATATAGATAGATAGATGGATAGATAGATAGATATATAGATAGATGGAAAGGCTGCATTTATAGAGATAGATAAATGGATAGATAGATACTATTAGATAGTAAGATAGATAGATGGAGATAGATAGATAGATAGATAGATAGATATAGACTCTCACATGAACAGACTGAAACTTTATGTCTGTCCATCGTTTACTTGAAAAAACCTCCCGACTCCAAAGCCTAGACTCCTGACTCTTTGTTGCATATTCAGCCAGCCCAGCGGTGATCCTGTGCCATAATTTTAAAACTGTAATATTAGCCGGAGGTATTCCACGAAAAAAGCACACAAAAACTACCTAATTGACCTTATTAGAAATTGATGGATGGATGGATGATTGGGGCTTTACGTCCTGTATTTCTGCACAGGGTAGACCAAGTTGGACAAGCGGAAGACACAGCATGGAGCCGAAGGATGATTGAAACAGCCATTCAGCATAGTGAGCATACATGTAGGCCCAGGTGACCCGGCAAGAGCATGATTTGAACCCCAGACCCAGCAATTGCCAGCATATATATATATAGCATGGTACAACTAAACCAATCCTCCCCCCATAACCAGTCTCGGAAATTACCGTCTTATGAGGACAATTGCAATTCTAGCTAAGTCCTGGCCCGAACAGGATGATTGAGTTTGTGGGGTTGATCAGTTGGGTATCAGAAGAAAGTCTGATCTCTGTGCAGCCATCCTCGTCACACAGCAGCGGGACTTTTTCTATCCCATTTCGTGAATTATTGTGAAGTCATCAGCAGCTGGTGACAGTTTGCTAATTTCTCTGGAGCATTCGGGTTCTTTTCCTCAGTATGTAGTAGATAGGCCCGCCAAAATTATAGAGTTAGTTGATACTGTTTTACAACTCTATGCCAAGTTTCGAAGTGTTTGCAGCAGTTATTTTTAAATAGCCTGTCAAAGATGATTTTGAGCACTGCCAAAGTCATGGCTGGGCCATGGCACTTCGAGACGGTAATGGGAGGGTAATGACAGTGCTAGGGTGAGTGTCATGTGGGGCTGAAGACATTGCTTGTCTTGACCAGACGGTAATTTCCTTGACTGATAACTAGAAACTAGAACCATCATTGTAGCTCATTGTGTATTTGAATTAATGCAGCTTTTTTTCTGTTTCAGGGCATTGTGCATTTGAGAGTAACTTGTGCTGACTTGGAATCTATATTGTGAATAGTATTATTGCGTCTTGGACCAAGAGAAAATATTTTGCGGATCAGTTTACAGTGAGAGAAGTACGATTGATTAAATTTTAGCAGTTTAAGAATCTCAGTGATTTATCACTAATCTCTGCTAATTGCTAGTTGAACCGTTATTCATCGAGAGTGTAAATAAGATATAACCTTATCTCAGAGGAATATGTATTCATTGATTATTTATTCAATTTACTATTCCTCTGAAGGATTATCAATAACAAACTTTTACCTATAAATGTTTTTAAATGTTATCTTTTACCTGAAGGATTATAAAATAATGGATTTTACCAGAAAAATATTTATAAAATGACATCTTTTTACTTAGAGGATTATAAATAACATAATATTATTTTCATTGAAAATGTTATGAAAAAACACAATTTTCATCTGAAGGATAGTGAAAAATTACTTATGGTGTTCCAACCAAAAGTACAATGAAATAACAAAACATAAAATATTATTATTATTCTAAAAAGAACGAAAACTTTAAATACTTATCATCTGAAGGATTACACAATAACATATTTGACTTAAAGGATTATGGTTATAACTTATAAGAATAGCTTTTCAATGTTTGTGAATTTGTTCAGTGAGTGAGTGAGAGAGTTGGTGTTTAACGTCTCATCAGAACCTGATTTGGCCATTTAGAGACATTTATGAATTTTCGCAAATTACACCTAAAGGGTTAGGATTATGAAAACAACTTGAACAATTATGAAAATTTAAGAATAGCAAAATGATTTTCACCTCCGCCGTTTCAAAATTATTCTCTCGCCCGGCACTAAAAAGTGCTTATGAAATTTTAATTTGACTATTTCTTCCAAGTACAACTGTTATTGAATCAAGCACGTTGTATTACGCTGAGCTAAAATGGATATCGTTAAAATTGAGCAGGATGTGAAAATTGAGGGAACTTTGAAAATTGATGGAACGTTGAAAATTGAGGATTATGTGAAAATTGAGGATGATGTGAAAATTGAAGATGATGTGAAAATTGAGGATGATGTGAAAATTGAGGAAGATGTGAAAATTGAGGAAGATGTGAAAATTGAGGAAAATGTGAAAACTGAGGAAAATGTGAAAATTGAGGATAATGTGAAAACTGAGGATAATGTGAAATTTGAGGAAGATGTGAAAATTGAGGAAGATGTGAAAATTGAAGATGATGTGAAAATTGAGGAAGATGTGAAAATTGAGGAAGATGTGAAAATTGAGGATGTGAAAATTGAGGATGATGTGAAAATTGAGGATGATGTGAAAATTGAGGATGATGTGAAAATTGAGGATGATGTGAAAATTGAAGATGATGTGAAAATTGAGGAAGATGTGAAAATTGAGGATGATGTGAAAACTGAGGATGATGTGGAAAGTGAAGATAATGTGAAATTTGAGGAAGATGTGAACATTGAGGATAATGTGAAAACTGAGGATAATGTGAAAATTGAGGATAATGTGAAAACTGAGGATAATGTGAAAATTGAGGAAAATGTCACATTCGAAGAACCAAGTAGTTGCCTTGCAGGTGATACTGAATATGATGATAAAGGTCACCTTGAAACAAATACGGATATTTATTATATCGACATAGTTCCCAAGACAGATATAAATAAAGGCAGGATTTTAATCAGACGAGAATTGGGTGACGGCAATGAAAATGGGAAACCAGGAAATAAAAGTGATACTGGAGAAAGATTTGTTACTTCAAAGATCATTAAAAAATCACAAGGATGCACAGATGAAACTGACGATAGTTTTCAGGAAAATGATCATTTTCCGGAGTCAGATCATAGCTATCATGAATCTGGTGATAGTGTTCATGAATCGGACGACAGTTTTCACGAATCGGACGATGAATTTCGTTGTACCAGCAAAGCGCGAAAGCAGAAGGTTCATGGGGGCAAGCGGAGTGGGAGGCCATATGAATGTTTAGAATGCGGCAGTGCGTTTAAAACGAAGTACAGGCTAAAAGAACATGGAAGAACGCACAGTGGCGAGAAGCCGTACGGATGTTCTATTTGCGGAAAGACGTTCACGACAGCAGGATATCGGAGCAAACACGTGAAAATCCACACGGGAGTAAAACCCTATGAATGTCCAGTCTGCGGCAAAAAGTTCCTGACGAAAGCAAACTGTGATGCCCATATGGAAGTGCACGGAGGGGATAAGCCACATGAATGTTCCGTTTGCGGCAAAGCTTTCGGGCAAAAAGGCAATCTCCAAAAACATATCGTGACTCATACGAAGGAAAGACCCCATTTATGTTCAATTTGCGGCAGTAAATTCAGTCTGAAGCAAAGTTTAGTGGAGCACATGCAGAATCATAGTGAAGAGACACCATATGCATGTTCCATGTGTCCTAAGAAGTTTGCTAACAAGAAAAATCTTCGGAGACACTTATTGACTCATACAGGACCCAGGAGCACCCAGGAGCACAGAGAGAGAGCACGAGTGTTCCGTTTGTGGAAAACAATATCGGTTGAAGCACCATCTTAAACGGCACGTGAAAACCCACAATCAAGAGAAGCCATATGGATGTTCTGTTTGTAACAAAAAGTTCCGTGACAAAAGATGGCTCAACACTCACTTGTTACTTCATACTGGAGAGAAGCCGTACGCTTGCTCTGTTTGTGGTAAACGCTTTGTGTTGATGAAGCAGCTTGATCGACACAGGAAAACCCACAATGAAGATAGGCCGTACGGATGTTCCCTTTGCAACGAAAAGTTCAAACAAAAATATAACCTGCAAAGACACATGAAACGACGACACTTTCGCGAAAAACACAATGAAAAGAAGGCGCATGCGTGTTCAGTTTGTGACAAATCATACACCCGAAAGAACAAGTTAACCAAACACATGCAAACACACAGAGACAGTGGAGAGAAGTTGTTGCAAGGTGTTAAGGCCACACATAATTGATCTTTAGCTTCTCGGATCCTCTCAAGGCACTTTTTCTAGGGTCGGTCGGTAGCACAAAAAAAAAGGTAAAAAAAATTTTTTTATAAATGTCAAAAAAAAAAATTTTTTTTTTTTAAAATTTTTTTTCCATCGGCAGGAAATCTATTGTGTCGGCGGGTCCGCGAAGCTAAGAATTAATTATGTGTGGCCTAATCTTGCAGAGAAAGACCTTTGATTGCCACAGAAGATTATGATAACAAATGGTAATTTTTCGCAACAAACTTTCTGTTCATGTTAAATTACAAACTAGGGAGTGGAAAAATTTTCCTACTCTCATACTTCATTGATTGCCTGACGACTAAGTTGTGTATTTTTCTCTGTATTCTAATTTTTTCATTGTTTGTCTCGCATATGTGCCCCTTTTGCTTCTCTGTCCCAAGTTTTGCAATTTTGCCTTGAATCCTTGGATTCTTGTTTGGGAAAACTAATGGTGTCGCTATTTGGGCCTATTTGAATACAGCAGTGCCCTCTAGATGGTAAAATTATCAAATTTCCCTGAAATCCCAATAGTTACATTGCTACTATCAACACCATGATCAATGTATCTCAAACTTTCGACATTTGAAACCAAATTTATTTGTTTTCTTTTTTTTTCAGTAAATTGGGGAAGTCAGGAGTACCAAATGAAGATTTCCACTAAAATATGCAATCTTGGACTAAGACGACACACATTAGTGAGCATATTACAGCCGTTAAAGTATGTGTGATTGCATTTCTCAATTTGGGACTAAGTGCTGACTAGTATTTGGACCATTATTCCCCAAAAAGTAACACATTTTCACTTGAAGAATTACAAAATGACTTTTCACTGATATCGTGATATAAAATCTTATATATTATTATGATATAATAACTTTCCATTTCTTGGATTAAGAAATAACACGCTTTCCTCCAAAGGATTATAACACCTTTCAACCTAAAATATTGGAAGAAATAATATCTTTGCCACTGAAGTATCATGAAATAACAAGGTTTCTTGGGAATGATTTTAAAATTATTCAATTTGATCTTGGACAAAGAGACATCTTATCACTTAGAGGATTATAGAATGGCATCTTTCTGTTTAATGATTACATTTATTACTGCAGCTGTTAATCTTAAATTGTTTATGAAATTATGTAACCTATACCTAACATATATATATGGATTATGAAATTATTTAATTACTTTTCACCTCAACGACAACTATGGATTGACAACTTTTACCTGATTCATGCTTATTTATGAAATATCACCTCAGTGATGTGTCGTTATAACAACTTTTTATGTTTAAAATATACTTTTTTTTTCTCTTCATTTTTTATCATATGAAGTTTTAAAACTAACTGCTGTCCTTGGCACTTTCCAAAAGTACTTCCTGAACTATCATTATGAAAGTGATATTTGACAATTCCTCCTGAACAATAATTTTTGCGAGTGATATTTGACAATTTGCTCCTGAACAATCATTTCTGACAGTGATATTTGATAATAAATTAATATGATGATGCCAAAGCATAGAGAGACCGCAGGTGAAGATACAATTTTTTTGTCACCTGAGAGTGAATAACTATATCAGTTCGTTTTTTTAACAATTCTCAAACTGTGATTTTATCATTTTCATGTTAATACAAGTTAAGGGGCCAACCTGACGATAGTTGGGAGTGGAGCTATGGATTTTGCAACCGGGACTAACTTTTATTGTTTGCTCGCGACGACGGACAAATTTTTTTGCATGCGAATGAGCGACTAACTTTTTATCGGAATTTTAACATTACGGTGCCCTAGCTACAGGTGGAAACAACCTTTTTTTTATGTGCTGAACAAATCTTTTTTTCAGTGTCAAGTGGGAGACAAACTTTTTTTTTCACCAAAAGTCCATCGCTCCCCCCCCCCCCCCAAAGATCATCTGGTCGGCCCCTAAGATATTTGTTAAAAACAGCTTCTAAATACTGAATGAATTACCATTCTGAAATAGTTTTAATAAGATCCACAATAAAACAAATAGTTACTGCTAGGATTTACCAGACATGTAGATTTTCAACTCTCGTAATGTGTTGACTACATAACAATCTATCTATCTATCTATCTATCTATCTATCTATCTATCTATCTATCTATCTATCTATCTATCTATCTATCTATCTATCTATCTATCTATATCTATATCTCTCTCCCTCCCTCCCTCTCTCTCTCAATGGACTTTTTTCTAAAAATTTCAAAACTCTCCTTCCTCTCTCTTCAAGCAACCAGTGCATCAGATGAGGGGCCTGCTATTGCCTAGTTAGTCAGGTTTGGTTCAAGTTATTCACAAAATTTATGCTTGACTGACTTGGTTCCAGGTTCTTTTGCAGTGCATCTCATAAGACAGTTGAACCTAATTAAATGTTGCCTTTCCTTTTGAGTTATGAATTTCATAGGATTTTTGATTTATTTTGGTGAAGATCTAGATTTTTTAAGTTCTGTTAATTGATTAAAATCAGATAAAAGTCAGTTGAAATACTTCAGTCAGTTGCAGTTGAAAAGTTATCAACTAGTCGACTCAGTCAGTGAAAAGAAGAAAGTCAGTTGATTCATTAAAACTACTGACTCCTGGGTCTAACCCCTCCCCCCTTCCCTCCAGTTTCAACCTGCAGTATAGGCCTACTGCAGCTACTTGACGCAACTAGCTTCGTAACGTCACGATCTATTTATAGGCTTCAGCCCTGACAAAACGTGACGTCATCGCTTGCAAGGTTTGTTATGACGTCATCACCATTGTGATCATTGAGAATGACGTCACATAAACGCCCACACTTTTTTTGTTTGGCGCATGCAAAAAAGTTTGTTAGTATATCCCTGTGTGGGTAGCTCTGTCTCCTACCATTTGAAGACCTCTGGTCTCTGCGCTTCGCGCAGAGACCTGACGGTCTCCATTACTTCCTGAAAAATCATTTTTGAATTGTTTCTGTTCGTGTCGAGCTGAGTTAAAATGGATCTCAAGGGACTGAAGGTAGATATGAAAGTTGAGGAGGATTTGAAAACTGAGGAAAATGTGAAATTTGAGGAAAAAGTGAAAAATGAGGAAAATGTGAAAATTAAGGAACACATGAAAATTTGGGAAAATATGAAAAATGAGGATACTGTGAAAATTGAGAAATTTGAGAAATATGTGGGGATTGAGGAAAATGTGAAAATTGAAGATGATGTGAAAATTTACTTTTTGGCATCTTGCATTGGCCCCCCTTAGTGGATGAGCCCGTGGCAGCTGCCACTTTGCCACATAGGCCAGTCCGCCCCTGACAGGGTTCAAAGGCTAAACTGATTAATCACCACTGATTACAGTTAGGTTATAAGGATCTATTCCAGATTATCAAATCGGTTAATCATGTTGATCTGTTATTTGGATAGGCTGTACCTTATTGAAGCTGATTACACATTTACAGAGGACAAAGTGTGAAATCGTATCGCAATTAGCAATTCCAATGCTATTTCTGGGACGTCGCAACAGAAAGATGTCTCAAAAGACTTAAAATTATGACAGTATTTTAAAAAGAGTTTTTGGATGAAGTACAACTCTCATTCAAGTCAAAATACAAAACATTGCTGTAATAATTAGCGGGTTCTTTTTATACTACCAGACTTTTTGCTTCACTTCACCCAGGTGTAAATGGGTACTTTGCTATAGGCAGTGATGGCGATTGTAGAGTGACTTAGCATTGTGTGCGCTGGAAACGGCTGCCTGGCTGTTACTCCCCGGGGAGTTGAGAAAGACTCATGCTTGAACAGGCCTGCCAAGGGTGTAATTGTAAAGTCTGTTGAGACTGACTTCGTCGGTGTAATGGACTATAAAAAAGTCTACATTTACATTTACTTCTTTTGTTTCCTTACATATTTCTATTTTTGTATTCACTATTGTGGAATAATGAAGACAAAGAATATTATCTGGAATGGAATTGTTGAATAACCTGTCAAGAATATTTTCAAGCAATGTCTGTCTTCTGTATCACATGTCCACATATTTTAGTTGCTTTAAAAACATCAATTTAGTATATTCTACTAAAAGCATAATTTACTGTTAAGGATGTTGAGCATAAGAGTCAGCAATACTATTAATATAGGCATAGGCAATAGAAGGCCTAGGCATGATAATGATTTATGAATGTATAATATTTTGATTTGATATATATGAATGTGTATGCAACTTGCCATATGATGTAAGAGTATGTCTGTTTTCTATATATTTATTTTTGTTTATCTGCTTTGTACAGATGTATGTCTGTGTGGTTACGAATGTCACTAAGTATTTTCTCTGCCCTGTGTGGTTTTACATTCAAGGTTTCATGGAGACATGACTCAGGTCGAATAAAAAATTCATTATTATTATACTAGTTGCTTAATATGGTTTTTAGCAATGAGTCTAATTCTACACAATCGAGTGTACGAAACATTTTTATCGATCGTTATGAAGTCAGTACGCTAAGACTAATCGCATGAAACTCCTGCTGTCATATAGCCATTCAATGGGTAATTTAATTGTGAAAAATCTGCTTTAAAGACGTTGAAAATGGATTTATATTTGAGTTAGATATAGTCTAAAATGTCTAGCAATGTCAGATTTCTTCTCAGACTTCCATTGACATTTTTCGTTACGAAATTTTACTTTAGAATTTCAATTTTTTGTAAGAATATCATGCAAAATACAATGCTCACAAGCAGAGTCCGCGAAAAGTGCTTTTGATATACAGGACATTCGGGCAGGTAGATACTGAATTTTACCTGCCCGAATGATATCTTGTCTGCCCGAAATTCCAATTTCTTTAATTTAAACCTGTATTCTTTGAACTTCTTCCAATGTCAATAGAGCCTTGTAATTTAATTATTTCTCGGGCTAAACTTATCTTTAACTATATATGATTTCAAAGATCATGTATTGATCATTATTTTGTTGTTTTTTTGGTCAAGGTAGGTAATTATTGAATCACTCAAGCACTAAATTGAAAAACTTTTGTGTGTTGTCCAGCTTATCCTTATGTTATGTTGGTTGCACAGATTAGGCCTACTTCTTGTTAACATTTATGTACAGTTATATTAGTTGCAAAAACTTCAAAATATATAGAATGAAGCCAATCACTTCAATTGATGAATCAAAGAGCCCAGGGTTCAATTCATATTGCAAGGATTTTAAGATTCATGGCATTTAGTAATTCAGAAAACCTGTCAGGACCACTGCTGACTGTTGCAACCTTGCAGGGCTACTGAAGATGAACATTGCTAATTGCAATGCTAAGCTTTGACACTTGTTTAATTGCAATCCATTTGACACATCTGCCACCAATTTGTGTCATTGATATGTTTGTCAATTACATTGCAATTACTGCAGGCCTTTGAAATCGCCATTGATTGCTCTGTCACCTTATGGACTCTCCAACACAGCAATCGGACATTTGGGCAGGTAACCACTCTATTTCTGCCGGTCACACGCTATTTTTGCCGGTTTTGACCGGCAAACCGGCACTTTTCGCGGACTCTGCTCACAAGCATTATTTGCAGCTGCCAATGTTTCAGGCAGTTATCTCAACGCTCAATCATGTGCAGCTGCCAATGTTTCAGGCAGTTATCTCAACGCTCAATCATGTGCCGCTGCCAATGTTTCAGGAAGCTATCTCAACGCTCAATCATGTGCCGCTGCCAATGTTTCAGGCAGTTATCTCAATGCTCAATCATGTGCCGCTGCCAATGTTTCAGGCAGTTATCTCAATGCTCAATCATGTGCCGCTGCCAATGTTTCAGGCAGTTATCTCAACGCTCAATCATGTGCCGCTGCCAATGTTTCAGGCAGTTATCTCAACGCTCAATCATGTGCAGCTGCCAATGTTTCAGGCAGTTATCTCAACGCTCAATCATGTGCCGCTGCCAATGTTTCAGGCAGTTATCTCAATGCTCAATCATGTGCCGCTGCCAATGTTTCAGGCAGTTATCTCAATGCTCAATCATGTGCCGCTGCCAATGTTTCAGGCAGTTATCTCAACAGCTCAATGCTCAATCATGTGCCGCTGCCAATGTTTCAGGCAGTTATCTCAACGCTCAATCATGTGCAGCTGCCAATGTTTCAGGCAGTTATCTCAACGCTCAATCATGTGCCGCTGCCAATGTTTCAGGCAGTTATCTCAACATCTCAATGCTCAATCATGTGCCGCTGCCAATGTTTCAGGCAGTTATCTCAATGCTCAATCATGTGCCGCTGCCAATGTTTCAGGCAGTTATCTCAATGCTCAATCATGTGCCGCTGCCAATGTTTCAGGCAGTTATCTCAACATCTCAATGCTCAATCATGTGCCGCTGCCAATGTTTCAGGCAGTTATCTCAACGCTCAATCATGTGCCGCTGCCAATGTTTCAGGCAGTTATCTCAACGCTCAATCATGTGCCGCTGCCAATGTTTCAGGCAGTTATCTCAATGCTCAATCATGTGCCGCTGCCAATGTTTCAGGCAGTTATCTCAATGCTCAATCATGTGCCGCTGCCAATGTTTCAGGCAGTTATCTCAAAGCTCAATCATGTGCAGCTGCCAATGTTTCAGGCAGTTATCTCAACGCTCAATCATGTGCCGCTGCCAATGTTTCAGGCAGTTATCTCAACGCTCAATCATGTGCCGCTGCCAATGTTTCAGGCAGTTATCTCAATGCTCAATCATGTGCCGCTGCCAATGTTTCAGGCAGTTATCTCAATGCTCAATCATGTGCCGCTGCCAATGTTTCAGGCAGTTATCTCAACAGCTCAATGCTCAATCATGTGCCGCTGCCAATGTTTCAGGCAGTTATCTCAATGCTGGGCGGCGATGGTGAAATGTGACTTTGACACTCAAGTGCTGACTGGGGGTTGCATCAGGGCACATCTGTAGCATGTTAAAATAACTACAGCCCCCAGCGATATGGCCGTCCTGTACGCCTTAGTTTATTTTCACGAAAAAGTCTGTGTGTGACATAGACCAGTATACCACATCTAGACATGAAGGCAGTCTTTTTTCTGGTGCCAGTTTACACATGTTACAAATTTCAAGTTTCTGCTTAAAAATCATAAGCATACAGGGGCACCCCATGATCTGTTATACCAATTATCTGTTATGCAGCAGGCGCCTGGCTGGCTGGCAGACTGTCAGCTAGGATGTTCCCAATTTTTGGCGTCCAACCGATGAAATTTGCAGTCAGGTAATGAGAAAGCAGTTGAGGTGGCTGGCTGGGAAAAAAAAGATTTATATCAGCTGGCTGGGAGGCGCTGAAGGACGCTTGGGCTGGCTGGCAACCCAGCTGGCAGCATAAGAGATATTTTCTCCCAGTTGTACAAAAAAATGAATCTAAGTGTCACAAAAGATGTGCAACCAGGAGCTTACACTGATATGGGCATTATAATAACACACTGTTGTGAGGTGCCCCTGAAGCATACTGTCTTACCTGAAACACTACGTGAGCATCATCACCATATCATCATCATCACCATATCATCATCATCACCATATCATCATCATCATCCAGCCTCTTAATGAGAGCAGTCCAGGTCTGAATTGTTGAAGGAGACTTGTTTTCTGTTGGTCCATTGAGATTTTGTCCTCAATTGTAACAAGTCACACATCACTGATTAAGTGGCAAGCAGTAATCTGCTTTGGTCTCTGGGCAAGCCCCAGTAACTGCTTGCATAATTGACAACCCATTGGTAAAAAGCTGTCAAGCCTCAAAAGCTGTTACACTTAAGGGGTGACTATTAAATATTTGGGGGTGGTGGGGGGGGGGGTAAGGGGCTTGGGAGTTTTAGTTTGAAATAAATAATTTCTTGCTCAGTTTTGGTGAAATAAATGAATTCTTTCTGGGCAGTCTTAAAATAGATAATTTCTGGTAGGGGTTTTCCTTAAGAAGGCGATGCTTGATTTAGCAATGAATATTCGGGGACTTCACACGCTTGAAATAAATAATTAGGCCAACAGTTTTTGCTAATTTTTTAAAGATACAAGCCAGGCAGCCTGTGCCACACCTAGCTTTGTTTTTAAAATATCAATTACATCATCACAGGAAAGCGTGCTGCAGACAGAATCACCACAATATACTATACAAATACAGCATGAAATTATTGCAATATGAAAATTTATTTGCATGAGGAAATTCATATTGAACATATTTATTTCATTGCATGACCGCTATGTGAAATGAGCATTTTTATTTAAATGTCCAAAACAAATTTTTGAAAAAAAAAAATATTTAAAAAAAAAAAAAAAAAACTCGAACCATGCAATATGAAAAAAAAAAAAAAGTTTTGGAAAAAATTTCATATTGCACTCGAACAATGCAAAATGAGTTTTCATGATCAATGTCATCATGTGACTGATTTTGGCCAATCAGCATCGCTCTAGCATAGTGGTCTTGTAATAAAATGTTTCTTGGATTTACCTTGTGTTTGAAGATCAATATCAGATTTTAAACAAAACTGTTGAACACCATTTTTCAAAGCAAAAACTCTCAAACTCAAAAGTTATATTGATATTTTCAATTAGTTTATTAGTGCAAACTACTACAGATAAATTACATTTCATAGCGCACAGGAAAATGTGTTCAGTGTTACATAATTTCTACTCAAAGAGACACATTAGGGACCGTTCAGAATTTATGACGGGGGGGGTGGGAGTTTTGCTGGAACTTCCCGTCAAAAATTGATACCCCCCTTGAGTTTCATGCAGATTTTTAGTACCCCACCCTTAGGTTTCACGTGTATTTTAAGTACCCGCCCCCCTCCACATACAAAGCAATGCACACATATATCCCGGGGGGGGGGGTACTCACTCAGTAAGGGTGTATATAGAGGCGCCGCTGCATGGTTTAGGTTTTTTGGCCTTCTTGGATTAAAATGGTTTTGGTTTTTTGACAATTCTGATTAATTTGGTTCTGGTTTTCGCAACCCCAACATGTTTGGTACCATTAGAATTGGCTTCAAAAGAGGATTAAAATGGTTTAACAACCATGAAGATTAAATTGGTTGCCAAAAATTTTGGTGAAGGATTAAAATGGTTTGTGGTTTTGGCGCAGTTTCCGGATTAAAATGGTTTTGTTTTCAAAACTGCTGTGGCGCATCTGTATGCAAAAGTCCGCGAAGTACCCCCCCCCCCCCCCCGGGACATATATACTGTTATACACGGCCTCGCGTACAGATATGCGTCATTTCGCGGACTTTCGCACGTCAAAAAGTCCAAATAAAATTAGTTTATGCGAGTTTTTAAAAATTTTTTCTTTGTTAAAATTTCTTACCCCCCATGGAAGTGTTGTCAAAAATTAATACCGGTACTAACTTTACACACGTGTTTCAAGGGGGCCCTCGGCCAAAACTCCCATCCCCCCCAGTCATAAATTCTAAATGGTCCCTTAATAACCACATGTTGAATATGTCACAAAATGGACTCCAAAAATCATTGACATTTCTCACAAAAACTTTAATTAAACAACTGCCACTGTTCTTGCCGTCATGAAGTTGTCTTTTCTATCTCTGTATTGAAAGGCCGCTTATGCAACCAAAATAAACAATATTTGAAAAAGTGGAACCTGCTTAAATGAAACATGGAAGTGACAGACGTTATTTGTTGCACTTTATCTGAAAAGCGCCCATTTTGAAAACAGTAATTTTCAACGTTTAAAGTTTAGTCCATGTCACTATTGCCATGCCTGGATCACAATGTAGGTTCTTGACGGAACCTCGTTTCCAATTGTTCTTCGCCATAATATCAGAATGATCCTTCAGCAAGTCTGCTTTTTTGGTCAAGTATTTCATCCACAGCTCAAAGAAGTTTGATTTCTGGAATGTTTTGAACTGAATTCCATCCATGGTCCAAGGTGTCTGCATTGAGAAATGAAAGAAAAATATCATGAAACTGGACCAGGTGCATGTGATTCTCACTGAAGAATTGCCATATCGGTCAAAAAGATACAAGTAGCAAGTTGAGGGAAGCCATGTCTGGTCAAGTGAAGGCAGAGTTCATTGCATATGGCATTCAACGTGAAATTGTAATGTTTTTTGGATGTACACATCAAGATTAAGTTGGAATTTTTGCATATATGTTGAAATTTTGTGTCTGTGCTGTTGAGCCATGATGCAGTTTTTGATGATTTTTTAGTAAAAATGATCAATTTTTCTGGCTCACCCAAAGAAAATTTTCAAATCATTCTCTACTACTAAAAATATTTTATAATATCATTTATACATGTACATGAATCTAATGTCTGAGGAAAAAATCTTTGCATTTCCTCACATTCAATCGCCAATTTTAGAACTTTGAAGTTCTGACACTTTGAAAATCCAAATTATTCCAGCATTTTGATTACGAGTGTACAATATCCCCTGCCGGTTACAATAAGATTGTTCTGCAATGTATAGAAACATCCATGCGAGAGGAGTCTGGCTGGGAAAACAAAGCCTACAAAATCTCATGACTGCCCATTGTTCGGGTCTCAGGATATATAGTTATGACAAATCAAATGGCCTTCTCTTGATCATGACTATAATCAGACAGCCCCGATCTACAGTCTACATGTATGTTTCATATGTTGAATGCAGAGAAGATGACACTCATCAGCTATCATGAGTAATGAAGTACCATTTTCACAGTGCAACAGTCCACTTTTTTGCATATCAAATTTCCTGGCTGTAAAGAATAGCTTGTTATTTCAATCTGTTTTCATTATCTTTACTCACATCATAAGTTGCAGTGAGCACTTTTTCGCCAGCCCCATCGGGAAGAAACGGCAGAGCTGCAATGTCCTCTTTTTGGCCTGTGATGCGAACAAAACTCACGTAAGTACCCTCTGCATCTTCACTGTTTTCATATACACAACATACGGACTGTGATTTTGCTGAAACAAATAACCATGGAAATATGGAGATGATTATTATTAATGAATTGTTATGATTATTCAAACTTGTTATCTCTTGGTCTTTCTCTTTCAATTGTTAAATCATCTTATTGATTGGCATGCAGAGAGCACGACACTATAGAAATGCAATGGAAAATTTGCTCTGACCTAATTTGGCACTGAGCATGCCCGGGAGTGACCTGATTCCACTGAGCATGCTCAGACCTATTGAGCATGTGCAGAGAGCAATAACAAATGGTGGCCATTTTGAAATTTCCCTGATTCAAACTTTTAAGGCCAGTTTTCACTACAAGCTACATGGGGTTCACTCATCAGACAAGGCTCATATTCATCTAAATTTTGTAAGGAATTTTTTGGTGTGGGTCTGATCAGTGAACGTTATGTAGCTCACTTTTGAGTGATAATGGATCAAATTTTACCATGAATGATAAGGACAGTTTTCATAGTGCACGAGTAGGCTAAAGACCAAGCAGTCTCGAGCGGGGGGCACCGGGGGGGGGCACGCGATTCTCTGGGGGGGGGACCCTCTGTACTAACTGTATATTTAAGCCGGAGTTGGAAAGTTCATATGGGGGGCACTTGGGGAGCACAGGTCCAATATGGGGGGCACATGCCCCCGTGCCCCCTATAGGGATGCCACTGAGACCAAGAGTAACAAATTCAGTTAGATGCCAAATTAGCATTAGATTTACTAAGAAATGACTGATGGCTTGAATGTAGATTCTAGATAATATATTTTATGATATAACACTGAACCAAAAAGTCTCGTTCTGTGGAAATTTAAAAGAAAAAGCTGACTAGGGAGTAGTCGCTTGATTTGCCCTCATTGATGGGAAATTTTGTCACACTTCATCAAATTGTCTAGCGCTGGAAATTTTCAGACATATGTGAGGTGTTCTCGTCAAAAATTCTGATCCTGCAAATAAATTGGAAGTGCAATGAGGGTTTGCAAAAAGACTGATATTGGTAGATCACTCCAATCTATCTGGATAATATACTTTTCGGTAAAAAATGAAATCTATCTTGATACACTGCATGGATTAGCAGTCAAAACGCCTACTGACAAGAACGCCTACTGTGATTTCTGACAATGCAAGAACGGCAACGCAAAAACGCCTACTAATAGATGTCAAAAAACGTCTACAGGTCTATACCAAAACGGCTATATACCACTTTACAAAAACGCCTACTGTTTATACAAGAACAACTATCACTGGTGTAGTCACTTACCATCAATTCTTGTGAGATTTATAGGCATGAATAATTGAATATACTGTATATCAACAAATTGATGTAAGGTCTTACCTGAGTTGCACTCTCTCTGCTGCCATGAGTCGGGGATTAGCTTGAATCTATAGAGCTCTACATAGATCTAACAGTCTGTAATTGGCTGTGTCTTGTAATCAATGGACTAAACTAACGGTAAATCCATGGACTAAATGCAATTAATAAAGACAAGTTCAGTTGGATGGCACCCTTGATTACAATCTTGACTTAGCTACCATCAGGGGCGTAGCCAAGAGGGGGGGATATAGGGGTCAGAACCCCCCCCCCCTTTGGCCCAAAACTAAAGTCACATTTACCAGACTTTTAATATTAAGTCCTTGCAAGTGCCAAAAGTGTGAACTTGATGAAAAAATTCAATTCTAAAATTATATTTTTCATCGCAAATGTTTGTTCCAGGGCTTTCCTCGACGTCAGACCCGTATTTACGGGACAATGAGCGCGGATTTTACGAAAATTTGAAATATTTCTTTGACTCGTTCTTTTTAGATCTAACCTATTTTCAACATAAATTCCATCTGTTGCAATTTTATTGTAATAAAGTATTTTGCCAGATGAGCCCTGTATAACAACTCTACTGGGTCAAGAATATAAATCGGCTCCAGGAATGTCTGCTGGTCGGCTTTGATGTAAATATATGGAAAATCACTTTCGGGCCTGAAAATTGTTCTTCTGAAACGCAACTTTTATTTTTAAAAATTGCCCTTTAAATTTATGTTGTTTTCTTTTAAGAGACATTTTTTGATTTCCTTCACTTTACCAAAAGACCAACCACACTGAACCATAACAGGTAGCATGTTTGCCAATTGGAGAATGCTGGTCATTTTAAACCCAGAAGTCTATGATAAAGTTTAAAATCAATCGATTTAGATGGATTTGGATTCCAGAAAATCACTCCCTTGCAATATTGAATCTCCAGTGCTGTCTCTGATTATGCTAACAACCCAAGGATGAGAGTCTATATTCATGCACTCCCTTGCAACTTGACAAATATTCCAATCCAATCCAAAGCACAAAACAAAATTTTAAAATACACATTTTTAATATTGGATACTTTTGCCGTATCCTGATCATTGCGCTGAGTAAGGAGGGATTCTCAAATAGTTTGTTCAATGATAACTTATAGAAAAGTTTAAGAAAAAACAGCCCCCAAACCCCCTGCCAAATAGGCTTCGGCCCTATGGACCTCGCCAAGGTTATCTGGAACAAAAACCCCCCCCTTACCTGGTTTCTGGCTACGCCCCTGGCTACCATTCATGGCTTTTCAAACTGATCAAAGTAATTCACTAATTGTGTTGTTGTAGGCCTAGATATTGTATTTTGTTCTGTAGCCCTTTTGGCCTATTGAAAATAGCCGTTTTTGCAATCGCCAATAGCCGTTTTTACACTGTCATTTAAGGGAAAATTGGCTGTAGCCGTTCTTGATAATGAAATCCAAATCGTAGACGTTATTGACTGATTACCCACTGCATGTATATAATTGGTGATCAGTCAAAACGGCAACAAACAAAAACGGCAACAGACAATAACGCGGGGGTACCTAAAAGGCGTGACCAGGA
Organism: Platynereis dumerilii; assembly: GCA_026936325.1. Lineage (NCBI taxonomy): Eukaryota > Metazoa > Annelida > Polychaeta > Phyllodocida > Nereididae > Platynereis > Platynereis dumerilii. The sequence continues at coordinate 3,630,073 of JAPTHN010000004.1, forward strand.
CGCGGGACGGGACGTGACGGGCGGAACGAACTGAATGGCGTGACAAGCAAACGGGACAGCACTCCAGGAGTTGGAAATGGTCACTGTGACATAACTATTAGGTTCACAGAAACGGCAGACCCCAATTCAGAAACCGTAGACAATTTCCAGTTCTATGAGTGGACTTATTTAGCTTTATTTCTCAGTCTTCAGTCTTTATCACAAGAAAATATGACTATTTTTCACAAAGTTACATCAAACAGACTCACAAAAATGAATTATTTCAACATGAAATTTGAACAGTTTCCTCAAATGTATCATTGATAAAACTTGGGACATCATCTGGTCTGAATGTTATCTAATGCAACTTATAAAGTTTATTTAATTTCAAGGCATTCCAAAGACTTAGAAAGGCAGTAAAAAATCATAGATTTTGGTGCAGATTTCTGGACTGAAGGTGGCTAACACTCAGACGTTTTAGCTGCAGGTCAGGGAAACTAGGTTGAATTATCTATTAACTAAATCATGGTTGATAGGATTATGCTTCAACCATAGAGATTATGCTTTAACACATCAAGGGAAGTATTTTATGATTTAGCATGCACATGTTAATTGTCACGTCACGCCCTGTCTTGTGCAGGCCTATCATACGGTCTGCAGTCTACAGGAACTGGCCATGTAGGCCTAAATTACAAAACGAAGCATGCAAATGAGCAAGATATGGCAGAATGAATGTGAATTTGTTTTCTTTAATATTCATTCATTTAGCAACACCTTGTTAAGAAATATCCCCACCAGAAATTATTTATTTCAAGACTGTCCAAAAAGGAATTTAATTATTTCACCAAAACTGAGCAAGAAATAATTTATTTCGAAAAACCTCCAAGCCCCTCCCCCTTGCAATGGTATTAAATGGTGCTCCTCAATATATATAGATAGATAGATTTATTTTCTTCAAAACCTATGCAACATACAAACAACTTTTTTTTTTTCGAACATGAAACAAGTTACTTAGCGGTTTTGACGGGGATACACCCGAGTATTTGCATACCATTACCTAAAAGGTGGGTGCACCCCCAATTAAGGTAAAATTAATATTCCATTGGTAAAAGTTATAGTAGTAGTTTTATTGACCGCAGTCCAACTTGATCAGAATCATTGGTACAACAACAAAATTTCATGAATTACTCGACAAATGTCCTTATTTGTATTGCAAAAGAAATCTGGAAATTTAAAAGTCATATGTGGATTTAATTCTCGGATGTTCTGTGATATGCGACAGTGACAAATCACATGCTCTTCTGTCTGAATACATGTATACATACATTATATTCAACCTGTATAGTTGGTCTAACCGGTCTTTAGTTAAATGATAATTGCAAAACGAAATTTGAGCCAAAACAGATAATTTCTAACTGCACTTTTAGGTCTTTGCAACACTTTTGAACCAAATAAAATTTACAGGTTCCTGAAGATGACATTCAGACCTGATAATATCTCCGGTTTAATCAATTCCAAGAGACGGCAAATTAGTCAAATCTGATTCTAAAGTGTCACAATTTTTTAAACTTTCGTGATATGATTTTGATGTAATTTAGTGAAATAGTGTTATATATGCATGGAAAGACACTGCCATTGGTATTTTTAAACATCCCAATCGATAGATAATGATCTAAGCTTTCCAAAAAGTGGTCTGTCATTCCTGTACATCAAATAGTTGTCTAGATCTGTAACCTTTAATGCCACCAAAAGCTGTCACGTCTTGTTGTCACGCCATTTAGTTCGTTCCGCCCGTCACGCCCCGTCCCGTGCCCTCGTCACGCCTTTTAGGTTCTCCCCAATAACGCCTACGGTTTTTTTCAACATTGTCAAAAACGCCTACAGCTTATTTTTATTTTGCATGACAGTACAAAAACGGCTATTGGCCATTACAAAAACCACAACTGCACTCTACAAAAACGGCTATTCCCGATTGACCAAAACGGCTATTTGTGGTTTTTTCAATGTTAATAAACAATTTTACAAATCAGTTGTTGTTCACAATTCAAAACTTATTTATTGATCATGTCTTAATTGCTGCCTTTACCTTTCGTTTTTCCAGGGTTCCGACAATTAAGTGCGATCTTTCTTAATAGCTCATCTGCACTTTCAAAGTTCTGTTTTTACTAACCAGCACCATGAACTCTTTAATCGGAGATAGTAGGGTGAAAGGTCTAAAGAGGGAAATCCTAGGTTCGAGGATCAGTGACAATTGGGTTTTATCTGGGGCTAAAGTCAGAGATATGGAGAGTTTAGTACGCGACTGCGTGATAATGCACCACGGGGAAGATTGTTATAATGATAAACTGCACATTTACATCGCTGCAGGTATCTGTAACATGACGTACAGAGTAAAAAAACCTCGGTACGAAGAAGTAATCTTTGATTTAGAGAATTACGATTTGGCTTTCGATCAATTGATAGAGGAATTGAATTATATTCACAAATTTACACTCTCGGAAAATGCCATCCCCATTTTCTGTACTTTATACCCCATTAGCCTGTCATCCTGGAATCAAACTAGATTAAGCCAAAATAAAACCTCTTACCTAAGCTATGAGAGAGACTATGAAACCATGCAGAAAACCCTTGAGGTTTACATTGGATTAGCCAATGACCACATATTCTCCCTAAATAAAAGCATCAATATGTCGACCCCAGATCTTGCCAATCATCTAAAACATAATCGGGGTAAGGGTAACCGTAGCTTTAAATATAACCTGTTAGTGGATGGTTGCCATCCTAGCCATGTGCTAAAGGAGCGTATTGGTGGCTCCATAGTGCATGCTATCAACTTAAACAGATTAAAAGCTTAGAAGAGGCAGGAGGATTTCCTGCTCACTTGTACATATGTACATATGTTTTCACCATCTCATCAATTCATCTCTATTATCATGATATTCCATGTCACTGTGGCTCCTTCTAAGGGCAACGGTCATCTGCGACCTTCCCAAAGTCGGTCCATCTTTGGCAGTGGTTCATTTACTCCTCATGTGAGCATCGGGTTTCATCTGTCATCTATTTATTTATTTATGTACTGTATTTATTTATTTATTTTTTTTATTTATTTATTTTTTTTTTATTTAGAAGATGTTTCTCATTACCTAATCAGTATTTAAATGGTTTATTTAGCACTGTTGTTTATCAATTTGCCAACCAACCGGGTAATGTTTATTGCAAGGGTTTCGCTCGTCTTAACAATATGTCAGTATAGTTCATTGTTAGGTTTCTTGATTTGATGTGGGTTTTTCTGGTGCACTGTAACCCTGTCCACCCGCTCGACACTCATCAGCATGCTGCGCTATGTTTTCTTAATTATGCACTGGGAGTACTATTCAGACCACCTCTGCTGGGACAACCAAAATATCACCAGGACGTAACAACTTTACCACTCCCAGGAGGAGAACCCGAGAGGCCAACAACCACCTTGGTTTCGGCCTAAACCAAGTCTACAAGTCTACAAGTTCTGTCATCATTTCACTTCTGAAGAGATTTCTTTGTAACTACAGAATCACGATTGCAATACTACCTGGGTTGAAAGTTTGGTGATCAGTCAAAACACCTACTAACAAAAACGGCAACAGACAATAACGCCTACAGTTTTTTTTGCATTGTCAAAAACGCCTACAGCTAATTTTCCTTTTGCATGACAGTGTCAAAACGGCTATTGGCCATTACAAAAACGGCAATTGCACACTACAAAAACGACTGCAAAATCAGGTGTTGTTTCTTTGTAACTACAGAATTAGGCACTAAATTGCAATACTGCTGGGGTTCAAAGTCTAAATGTCAACAGATCTAGATATGAATGATAATTGCTATTTAGCCCGTCAAAGGCTGTCAGATGTTGAAGCTAATTGGTTTTTCATTCACACCTACTAATGAACTGCGTGATTTTTGACACTTGCCCTGAATATTTTTACAAATCTCACAAGAAATTGATGGCAAGTGACAACACCATTGATAGTTGTTCCACTATAACAGTAGGCGTTTTTGTAAAGTGGTATAGCCGTTTTGGTACAGACTTGTAGCCGTTTTTGACATCTATTAGTAGGCGATTTTGCATTGTCTGAAATCACAGTAGGAGTTTTTGTCTGTAGGCGTTTTGACTGCTAATTGAAAGTTTGACTGTCAATATATGATCCAAACTGCTAATTGTCATGTAACATACCTGCACACAGATTCATAAAAATGATAATTGCAATTTTGCTCTTCAAAGGCTGTAAGATGTTGGAGTTAATTGTTTTTTTATTCACAGTGACCTACTAATGAACTGCTTAATTTCTGAAACTTGACCTGAATATTTTTTGACAAGCATAGAAATGTTGATTATCATTAAAACTTATTAACACAGTTTTATAAACAGTAGGCGTTTTTGTAAAGTAGTGTAGCCGTTTCGGTATAGACTTGTAGGCGTTTTTTACATCTATTAGGCATTTTTGTGTTGCCGTTCTTGCATTGTCAGAAATCGCAGTAGGCGTTTTTGTCAGTAGGCGTTTTGACTGCTAATCATATAATTTTGTGAAACAAATCTCTATTGCTATTGCTATCTACTATCTGTCTTCGGACTCGTGTTAATTCAGAGCAGTCCTGACACTGATGTTCATAGAGCTCTGTGAACTACACTGTCATGGGGTTTTATTATATTACACACGTTGATACACTTAAACATGTTGTTATACATCCAGGGTACGGAGAACTATTGAGCATGATCAAAATCATTGACGTTCATCAACTTGTGGATGGTACTGCCCAGTCAGTTACGCATAAGGAATTGATGAGATAGAGGTTCGCTATGGATAAGCTGTCATCGTTCCCTGGCCGTTTTTCATTCATCTTTCATGTTTTTCTTTCGTTTTTCATAAGTCATTCACGTTTCTCACTCGTTTCTAACACGTCCAATTTTTCTTAACTTTCTGCTGACAACGTGGACATAAATTGTCCACAGGTTTTTTATAAGTTTTCCACTCGTTTTATATACGTTTTCCACTCGTTTCATACTTGCTTTCAACTCATTCTAGACACGTTTCCAACTCGTTTTGTATTCGTTCTGAGGCCGGCTGAGCCTCGCTGAGGGTAAAATAGCCCCAAATAAGGGACCGTTCAGAATTTATGACTGAGGGGGTGGGAGTTTTGGTCGAGGGGGTACTAACTTTTCACACGTGTTTCAAGGGGGGGTATTAATTTTTGACAATACTTCCAATGGGGGGGGGTACGAAATTTTAACAAAGAAAAAATGTTAAAAAACACGCATAAACTCATTTTATTTGGACTTTTTTACAGGCAAAAGTCAGCGAAATGACGCGAATCTGTACGCGTGGCCATGTATAACACTATATATGTGTGTATTGCTTTGTATGTCGAGGGGGGGGGTACTAAAAATGCGCGTGAAACCTAGGGGTGGGGTGGGGGGGTATGAATTTTTGACGGGAAGTTCCAGCAAAACTCCCACCCCCCCAGTCATAAATTCTGAACGGTCCCTAAGCAATTGAAAAAATGTAACTTGTAAGTAATCTGGACGTCAAGGTGTGACAGCCACTATAGGCCTACATGTAACTGTTGTTGACATTCAGGGGCAGACTGGCGCCATTTCGGGCCCATGGCAAAATAAGTCAGTAGGCCCCTACGTCCCTACTATCGGCATTATTTCAAATGTGAAAACAGAGTGCTACAGCATATAATTTTGTAAATTGTTATCAGGAAGGGGCCCCCACATGACAGGGTCTTGTCCTATTAAATTTAGTTGCATCCCAAAGTCAGATGCAAAGCTTCTTGGCTTTTCTTTTCTTGAAATTTTTTATTTTTTGACATCTTGCATGGGCCGAGTGGATGGGCCCGTAGCAGCTGCCACTCTGCCTACCTAGGCCAGTCCGCCCCTGTTGAAATTGACAACTATTATTCAAATTTATTTGCTCAAATTAAGTAGCCTACCTGGAACATCTTCTTCTCTGGTGGTCAAGCTGGATGACATGGTGAACAGGTGTAGCCAGACTTCAATTAGATCACTACTTCTGGGACAACTGTTTATCTAGCATCAAACATATTGTGGGGGGGGGCACTCAGTTTATATAATATTTTCCCTGGGGGGGGGTACTCACTATGAAAGAGTGTATATAGAGGCGCCGCTGGATGGTTTAGGTTTTTTGGCCTTCTAGGATTAAAATGGTATTGGTTTTTTTAGGAATTCAGATTAATTTGGTTGCCAAGTTTGGTACCGTTAGAATCGGCTTGAAAAGACGATTACAATGGTATACAAATCATAAAGATTAAATTGGTTTTGGATATTTTTACAAAAAGATTAAAATGGTTTGTGGTTTTGGCATTGGTTTCCGGATTAAAATGGTTCTGGTTTTCAAAATCGTCGTGGCGCATCCCTACACAAAAGTCCGCGAAGTACCCCCCCCCCCGGATAATTTCTTTATCCCAGATTAGATAAGAAAATTATGGGATTGGCATTTATGTAGTGCTAAAGGTCATCTGTCACAATATGTGGTCAACTTCTGCTATGAACCATGACAATTTAGAAGCACTGAAAACAAAGAAAATTCAAGAATCGGCAGAGGCCTTTTCTGGTACTTAGCAACAGACGCCATTGTTCTGTTCTGTTTGTAGATCCCTCCGTTGTCAATTCTGAGCACCTACTTTGTATGACGTTGGTCCAGAGTAATTATAGAAGTATAAGTTATTAGTAATATGAGTAATTCACTGAACGCAGGTCAAGTATTGACCTCTATTTTCGGATCCTGGTCTAACAACCATGAAGTCCATGCGACTACATTTTTTCAGTCTTTAGACAATATGCAATCCTTTGACCAGCAAGGCTGCTCATTATTATATTACATACAGTTCTTTTCTGTACCTGACAGCATTTCAATTCTAAGATATTGATTTATTTGTGGGACATGTGCTTTCCCCAAGCCAATGTTTTGATGAAACAGGAAACACCTCCAGTGGCTCCACCATGAACCCCTGACAGAAGTAAATAGTTATTGGTTAATTAGGGACCTTTCAGAATTTATGACTGGGGGGGGGGCCCAGTGGGGGGTGGGAGTTTTGTCAGAACTTCTCGTCAAAAATTGATACCCCCTCCCTTGAGATTCATGTGTATTTTTAGTATCCCCCCCTCGACATACAAAGCAAAACACACATCTCATAGATGTGCCCCTTGGACGGTGATGTGCACAGATTCGCGGACTTTTGTGCGTAAAAAAAGTGTTAAGAAACTGAGTGTATGTGTGTTTTATTAATACATTTTTGTTAAATTTTCTTACCCCCCCCCTTGGACATCTTGTCAAAAATTAGTACCCCCCCTTGAAACATGTGTTTAAAGTTAGTACCCCTCGGGCAAAACTCCCACCCCCCAGTCATACATTCTGAAAGGTCCCTTAATCGACAATGGCCGTTGTCAATAGTATTTAGCTGATATGTTTAGGACAAATATTGACAAAATTTGTATACAGTATAGTCATTTATTCGGCCCAAAATCATATTTGGATTGATTATCATAGGATTAATACACGTATAAATCGTAACAAATTTTAGAAATTTCCAATACAGCAACAGCATTGTAATTAAACACAGTTCACAACTCATAAATGTCATTTCACTATTACAGTACCCATGGACACATGCAGATTTCTTTAAATTGTGCAACAAAAATAAGCAGCACTCCATTTCGGCATAATGTCATGTGCGCGGGCCCCGGCCTGAGTGTTTCAAAATTGGCACTCGACGTCTTAATACACGACATACATCAGGAGGAACGCAAAGAGCAACATGATGAGAGAAAAAACAAATAACATTTTGCCTTCCATTGTCTTTGGTTTTTCAGGTTCTGGAACAAAAAAAAAGACCGATATTTCATATTGTATAACAAATTTATGACAGGAAAATATCTAAACATATGCAATATGCATATGGTTTGTGTATTTAATTCATTGACATAATTATGTGGATTTAATTACATGTTTAGCATACATGCCATCCTTGGTAAATTCCATGGTGATCTAGAGACATCTGATGCAATGTAATGATTGTAATCCCGAAACAAAAAATATATTTTAAAGAAGGTCCATGGACTTCATCTGCCTTTCAACATACACTCTCTCTTCTGCTTTAAATTAACATAATAATATAGTATGATATTATATATAGCGCCCATTCTAGATAAATCTGCTTACTGCCACTCACCATACTGAATGGCAATCATACCAATCATTATTGTCATAACCTCTGGACATGGCCGGAGCAGGGATCAAACCAACGTCCTCTTGCATACAAGGCGAGCGTGCTGACCACTGTACCATGGTGCCACATATGCTTTATCACTCTAAAGTTTTACCAGGGCTTTGGAGTCGGGTGATAAGTGAACCGACTCCCGACTCCTTTGGCTTTTTGAAAAGCGACTCCGACTCCAACTTCTTGGGTCTCCTGAATTACGACTCCGACTCTTACTCCCGACTCCTCTTAGCGACAGTATTGCACATAAATATTACATCGTAAACAGAGAAGAAAAGGTCATTCTACAAAGTTTTCATAGGATTTTGTACATAAATACATGCTTAGGAAGTTTCATGTAAAATTTGAGATTCATTTCACGTTTTTGTAACTGTGTTTTTGTATATTATATTAATTATTTTTAGGAGTCAGGACTCAGGAGTCACCAATTTAATTTTCGACTCCGACTCCGACTCTGACTCCATCTGAAAATCAAAGTTCGACTCCGACTCCACCCAAAAACCTCCACGACTCCGACTCCCGACTCCGCCTCCGACTCCAAAGCCCTGAGTTTTACACACTCTTTTAAACAGTTTTTTTTTGTCAATCTTATCCCACTCTTCTTCTTTTTACAACTATAACACTCACTTTTCTTCTTCTTCTTTCTTGTGTTTGTTGAGGGTGGGGATGCAGGCAAACTCCAAGGCACTATCACATCCGGTCCAGAAAGGTCACGGCTCATCTCAGCGCAATGCTGTCTCATGCGACCTTCAGCGCCGGCCATCATTTCTGCATTATATTATAAGGCCAGACATTATTGATTTTTAGTTTCTTGGATATTCTTGAGAGACATTTTTCCTGAGGTTGGCCCGAATAGGGCCAAACGAAAAGGCTGCAACCTCAACTTTTCATAGTGTAAATCAATTGTAAAAATCCTGGGCAAGCCTTTTTTATCGGAACAGATAATTTGTTGGGTCATATAAGGTATAGTAATGAGAATAAAGAAACTTACGAGCTTGAACAGGTCCCTGAAACATTAAAAAGAGTTATCATTACAAATTAAACAAGACCATTTAAAAACGAGTTCTATCCCATGCAATACATGCTTTTCCTTTGTCCCACTGTTCCCTACTCCTCCTTCCCTACTCCTCCTTCCCTACTCCTCCTTCCCTACTCCTCCTTCCCTACTACTCCTTCCCTACTCCTCCTTCCCTACTCCTCCTTCCCTACTCCTCTTTCCCTACTAGTACGTGTACTTCTTCTCCTATTCCTTTCTCCCTACTCCTCCTTTCCCTACTACTCCTTCTCCTACTCCTCCTTTTATACTATCCATCTATCAACTCCTGCTCTTAATTCCTCCCCCTGCTCTCAATCCTTATTGTTTTCATACTTACTGGTACAGGTACTGCTCTTGGAGCTGATTTTTCTCGCATGGTCTGTCCGTCATGGTCCACTCCAATAAACGACGTGTACTTGCTCACAACATTGGCTGCCGTACTCATCAGGATTATCTCGTTCTTCATTGAATTGTCTCGGGATTCTGAAAGGGCAAAAAAAAATAGAAAAAAAAAATAAATAAATTTTTTTTTGACATTATAAAATAATTTTTTTCACCTTTTTTTTTGTCCTACCGACCGACCCCAGAAAAAGGGCCTTGAGAGGAATCCGAGATTGAACTTAAGTGTGTCAGGCAATGTATTACAAGTATATAAAAGATACTCCAGCCATGGCAATGATGCCTTTCACATTCAGCTAAACTACATGAGCACTTGTCTTGATACTTAAACTTAATTTCATGTTAGTCATCAGGTAATGCATGGTTCTGACCTTCTTCCTCCATTTGCCTGATGGCCGCTTTAGCCGCAAGTCGATGAACAGGAGCAAAATCAGAGTCGCCATCTTTCAGGGAGAATTTCAAAGAGTGTGACAGGAGGCGGCCATTAATTTTACCTTCCAGTGTTGCAACCATGTCATCCTGAGAAAAGAAAAAGGAACAAGATAGAACCTCTGCTATCCGGAGGACATCATTTTTCAGCCTTTTGTTTTATGCACACAATCAAGTATTTAACACTGTTTGCAATTGCAAAATTAGACTGAATGTTTGTGTGATTCTCTGTGCTGCCCAAGACGGCTGGGGGGGGGGGAGGGTGGTAAACCCCCCCCCCCTTGGTTTCCAAGCAATTCCATTTGAAATGGTGTTAAATCTAGATCTTGAAATTTGGGAAAATGGTTGCGCGCTGTACGCCTATGATGTTGTAGAGAGAGAGAGAGAAAAATCTTTTATTAGTGAATGGGCGCATAGCTTCCGCTTAGTCCCCCCCATCCGTACACATGTCCAACATAAAAGCTATCAGTGTGACCTTGAAAACTCTAAATAAATATTGAATAACAAACCTGTTTCACACCTCCAAGGACAGCATACGCGATCATTCTTTCTCCGTTGAAAATTGGCGGGAAATTGTTTGGAAAGAATGTCGTGTCAACGTTAGGTGAAAATGTTATGTTAATGTCTTCAATATTTGGTTGCATGGCACATCTCAATGTTGCAGCAGCCTGAAGGAAAAAACGAGCTGGTAATGATTCTTTTAAGACTGATTGTTCGTAAAATTTGACTATTATTATTATTAGCCCCATATAATACATTTCATGGTAGACCTATTTGGTCTGGAAGATCCTTCCCTCTTAACACAAAGGTTTCATATGGAACCTTTAAAGGTTCTTTAAGCTGGTATAGAAATGGAACCCGAAAAGGTTCATTATTCAAATTTTGAAAAGGTTCCAACAGCAAACAGAAAACATTTAGATAATCCAGCTGCACTGAACTCCCACAATGGAACCTTTCTCTCAAGTTGGGAGCATAGGGTTCCATCATAGGGCCTTCCCCCCAGTATGGAACCTTTTCAATTCAGTTGAACCCTTAACAAATTTTTCGGCTGTGGGTTCTTTATGTATACCGTCAAGAACCTTTTGCATTAAGAGTGTTGGTGTCCTTCACCGAAAAACATTTTCCCTTTCCAGCATGGATGGATGGATGGATGGATGATTGGAGCTCTACGTCCTGTATTTATAGTTACCCAGAATGATAGTCGCGATTTGACCAAATTTTTTCTGATTTTTGCACTGTCTTGTGTTGCGTGATGATACCAACTGGTATGTAAAATTTCTTGGGTGTTGGAGCTTTTTTACGCTGGGCCCTTGGGCTGTAAGATAAGATCCATCATAGCACAGGTTTCTTTAGAGTCCCAGCAGTTGTAACTAACTGGTATATACGGAAAAGTGTCAGCAGGAGAACATCTCCACGGTGCAGTAATATGGAATGGAGCATTGAAAAATTGATTAGTGTTGCAAATACTACAGATTGTCCCATACATGTTGCAGTACACCAACCTTGTGTAAAGGGATTAACAAAGTAGCAGAGCTTGAAACAGATAGCGGTGAGCAGGTTGGCCGACAGGAATGGCAGCCACAGTGACAGCTTAGGCGACATGTCATGTGATTACATGCAAATGAGATGCAAATGAGATGCAGATGAGGTCATCTCAAGGCCACTCAGTCACACCCCCGTGACCAGCCAATGGGATAGCTTTGGCCTGTCACATGACTGGTCACTCTCCCCAGTGGTCTGCTGCTGCCTCCAGCTCCTGTTGCACTAGTCTGTTCCACTGCCTCGTATCCAGGTTACTGTTGCACATGTATGTGACTGTGCTTTGGCCTCTCAGCTGGTGAGCTCCTATCCAAGCTTGCAAGACCACGTGGCTTCATAGGCCTACACATAACAGTATTTGTATGTCTAGCATTGTCTACCCTACTTGAAGAAGCTGTAATTAAACAAAAAACATTAAATTTATGTACATGGTTTCATTGGTTTGAGTTGGCTATATTTTTACAAAATGTATTTTTCTTGTTAGAATTTCTTGTTTGAGATTAAATATCAGAAGCTACTTTTTTTTTTAAGTTGAGCTGCTCTTCACCTTTTCAGATGTAATTTGTACTACCGGAAATTTCTGTACAGTGTACATATGTATATATATTTACTCAAGCAGATACATAGCATAATTTATTAGAAACACCAAATAATTTACAATGAAAAAACCATCAAAGGAAAGGCATTCAGTTCATGTCACATGATGTATTGGAAAAGTTATTATAAAATAAAGACATGGATAGATAGGTGGATAGAAAGATATCTACATATGGAAAGATGGACAGATGAAAAGATAGATATATCGATGTTGACAACAGATTACGGGATTTCCATATTATTTATTCAAGATGGTAGGGGCATGCTGGTCTCCAGTCACTGGGTCGACAGTTTGAATCTAGCTCTTGCTGTGTCTTCTGGGACTATGTTGCATGACTGTATCAATTATATAACAGCATAATACATAACTTAAAAGCCCCAATCATATCCATCCATCCCATATACATCTTACACCATTTCAAATATATTTTTGTACCATTTACACTATGTCAATATTCGAAATATGTTATCACTACAACCAGCGTATCTTTTTTTAAAAAAAAAGATTTTCTTGTTTCTTGTTCTAATCACAGGGGTTTCTAAACCAAGTTCATGCACATACATTATAGAATACAATAAAGGGGAATCACCAATTTCTGACACCAATCCAATCAAGCTGCAATTGCAGCAATTCAGTCCACAATTGAGAGTCCATACTTGGTAGCGTAAACCATTAGAGTGTTAAGCATCCACAGTGTAAATTTCATACCTGAGCAGTGGAAATTGCCTTCAGATGGAGGCCCTGAACAGCAGAAAACATTTGACAAGGAGAACTACGATTATGGTCGGGAACAGTGGTCATTTTCAGTCGTGACGTTATGTACTGTCGTCATGGCAGCTGAAGTTAAAAGGTAGAGCTAGCTGGCTAGGGTGCAGAACGACGGGATGGGCACCACAGACAATCTAGAAACACAGACAATGATAATAACTTTATTATCCTTTTTCAGGAAACAAGTTACCGGCCAGATTATGACTTCAGAACATGGCACAGTGTAACTTCCTGTTGAGAATATCACACTGACATTCAGTCGCCCAGGGGTTTCTTAATAGTAGGACTGGTGTGAATTGAAATTGACAGACTCGTCAAATTGTAAAAGATTCTGAGGGCAATTAGATACATGATCATGTTCAGTAAAGTATTTCATTGTTATTCTGGATTGCCTGACACGGAGAATTTGGTGTACACAATAAATTAAATGTGATTTTTCAACAAATTGTCGTTTGCAAAATTCAACTTCATGAGTCAACCAATTGACTGAATGACTTGAAATAACTTTTATTTCGAAGGTATTGAGTTCTTCTACCTGGACATATTTGTGTGCTGATTAATTAATTAGAAGTTGGTTAAAAATGACCGCTAAGACGAGGCACGGACCACAATTTTTTTTTTTCACTTTTTATTGGTTCCTGGATTTTTTTTTTGCAAAATTCTACGGGGGGGGGGGGGCAGGCTATGAGGGAACTTGTAAGCCTGAACGTTGCACAGCACTGGCTTCCCTTGAAATTGGCGGGGCCGGCTAATCAAGGGGTATCAGGTCAAATAGCAATACTTTCCATTCCATGTAAAAATGCGACCACAGCAGTGATTTTTTGATGAACTCATAGCAGCACAACCCCTAATTTTTTCTTACTCGATCAGGATAGTATAGTTGATCAATGACACTTGGAGGCAGTAAAGAAAGTGTGGCACTGGGGGGGGGAGGGGCTGAGCCCCCAAATGGAGCTTTCAACCCCCCCCCCAAATCATGGGGGAAAAAGAAATTTTCCTTGTATGGCACTGGTAGTGATCGAATAACCGGAGCGAATAGACCCTGTTCATAAAGTCATAATATAAATTTATGATGATCCCATGTTATCCTTCAGCATCAGTAACTTTTATACTAACAAAATGTACAAGTGCTAGAAAACTGTATTAAATGTCTGAAAGAATGCCCTACACTTAGTATCTCATGTACCTCATGATTACACGTAGGGTATCATCTTAAATTTTTTCAGTGACAGGTATGTTCATGGCTTTATGATTTTTTTTTTCTTTATGCCGCTTGGATATGTTGTGCGGCTGGAAGAGAGCTTTCCAACAAGCCATCATTCATTGAAATCTGATAAGAATTGAGAGAGCTGGAGAATTTTTTCTAGCTCCAGTGATGCATTTTTCAAGGCAACGTCATGAATAGAGATTCCCGGGCATGCCGTCCTGTCCTGCAGCGCTTGGCCCTTGTTTTAATGTTGATGACGTCACAGCTAGTGTTATGGCGGATGGGAGGGCAGTCAGCTTGCTCACGGCATGAATAAAGGTGGATAGCAATGATTGTACACAGGGTTTGGAGACAAAACTGAAGGTAAATGACGACATAGGTCATATTGAAAGACTGTAGTTAATTTTTGTTTACTTAAACACTGATACTACTGAGAAATTAAGGCAAAACATTGCCCATCTTCAAAACTGTCAAAAACCCAAGTATAATCGTAATGCAGTTGAGAAACACATTCTTGAACTTTGAACTCACAGGACTGGTGATGTAGTTATCAGATATGGCTGAAATTTCACACGATTGTGTTGTAGTCTCTTTTATACATTTTGTTAGAATATGAAGCTCATACCTGCAGAACTTATTGCCCAGCAGTGGGTTGATTGAGGGCATGTCGTTTTCTTGTGATTTCCCTTTTCATTATATAATAAGTTAACGTCATGTACATTGGTTTAGGAGCCCCTGTGGTTCTAATGTCCTCTACATGCACCTAAATGACCCCTAGATTTATTTCGGGTACGCACGGAAAAAATCAGTAGTCCTGAGTACAGTCAACATTGTGACGTCATCAGCATTGTAAGAATTTGTTAACTTATAACAATATAATATGATGATGCCAAAGCATAGAGAGACCACAGGATGAAGATACATATTTTTTCATAACCTGAGAGTGAATTCTTAGTTTGTTTGAATTCTGAGCAAAACTGTGATTCTATTATCATCATGAATGTACATGGCTTTGTGAAGAAATTTTGAAAAAATAATCCAGAATAATAATCTTCCAAGGGTAGGGATCTCAGTTTAAAGCGGTTAGCAGATCGCCCTGTCATTACCTGCCCTCCAAAATTATATAGCCTCATAGAGTCTTGATTCTTAACTCTCATAATGATAATGGTTTAATTAACTGCTGCTAATGCAGAAAGTGACACACACCATTTCTTGATTAAAAGTATAAAATACCAATCCACGGGGGTAAAAATTAGGCCTAAACATTTTCTCCACAATAAGTAGTTCAGCCAATTGTATGCTATCTATTCAAAGCGGATTGCTCTTTCCTGCTGACTATGTGACTCATTTAGGCCTACCAGTGTGCCACTTACAGAGTTTTAATTAAAAAAATTGTCATCTTCTCAAAATTAAATCTGTGGACCTGCTTACATTCGTTTTTGACAGAAAAAAATAATAGATTCTTGATTATGGGGATTGAATAAAAATAAATAAAATATAAATAAAATAGGTAGATTGAAAATACTGAGCAAAATGAAATTGAAAAGTGATAAGGGGTGACCATTTGATATCAAGGGAGCTCAAGAAAATAATTTCTTTCCCAGTTTTGCCTGCTTGGTGAAATAAAAACATTGTCTTGGGGGCAGTCTTGAAATAAATAATTTTTGCCACAGTTACATGTATTTCTTAACACGGCCTCCCCTAATTGTTATTTTTAATTGTTTGGTTAATTGCCAATCCTGCATTCCTATGTGGTATTTTGATTGCCTGACTCTTACAATGAGCAGAGATAGCAGATAGGTGGTAACGTTGTGAAGCACTCCTGGTTTATTTATAGCTTGTCATAGTGACGTCATCTCTCAGACTGTCTTGTGACGTCATCACCATTGTGTCTCATTTAGTAATGACGTCACAATCACGGTGCCACTTTTTGACAGCTTGCCCCATCCCCAAGATTTGCCTAGTATATCCCTGTGAGAGTACAGCTCCTACCATATTAAGACCTGTCGGTCTCGAGCGCTTCGCGCCCGAGACCTGTGGTCTCCATTATTAACAATGGGTATTGTGACGTCATCTACAGTGGATGTGCTGGAGGTTGGAGGCACTATCAAGAAAAAGCTAAGGAAATAACTAAATAATTTATGTAATCAAAGAAATACTTTTAAAAAATTGTTAGAAAATATTATTGATCACAAGTTTATGCTATAATGTACAGAAAATCCCCCATATCTCTTGAAAGATTTTATCATTCTGGGAAACTTTAAGCACTTGGTCCCTTTCCAGCATGAGCCTACCCTTTGATAATACAGAATGTCATAAAATATCTTTGGAAACCTTTGGAGACCTACTTGGCCTGGAAGATCCTTGGTGTCTTTCACCAAAATACATTTCCCTCTTCCGGCGTGAGCAGCGCCTTTGACAAGACTTGTTGACACTCCATGTCCAATACCAAAAGTGAAAACTCTGTTTGGAAATAAAGACAATTTTTAAACTAGTGAGATGACCCGGCCCGACTATTTACTAATTTCGTAGCGTCAACAAGCTTGTCAGCGTATCCGAAGCTTGTCATATTATAGTACAAGTATTAATACAGATAGAATATTGTTAAAATTACCTTATTAACGTCTTATATTGTCATAATTTAAGTATTTCAAGCGAGCGTTCGCCTGTCTTGTGACTGCGTCCGCCATTTTGTTAGGCGCTTCGCGCGCAAAGCATCATGGGATATGTGTACATTGTAATAAATATGACGTCATCGGGGATCCTGGGGAATTTGACAGTGGTTTTTCAAATCGGTAGGTCGCAATTCAATACCAATTGTGGTTTTTGAATACTTAGACAATATTTTAGTGCTAGTGGGTTCATTATTAAGCAGATTTAACATTATACTGTGGATATTTGTACTGTCAGGTCTCAGATTCTCATTTTCCTGATTTTGACAATCAGCTGATCAATGTTTATGTTTTGAAACGCTTCGGGGAACCCCCGAGAACTGTCATACTAGTATTGGAATGGGTGTTTAAGCTTATTATTATTAACTTTTATCACATTTTGCCACATCTAACTATTTTTATGGACGAGTTAGGTCCAAATAAATTATTTTAAACTTTATTTCACTCTCATTTGTTTTCTATTGAAATATATAGTGGATACCAAGCCTCCACTCAGGTTTAATTTCAATTCCTAATTAAGTAATTTTTATTTAACACAACGAGAAGTAAAGTCCTAATTCTGTGGGTCATTACAGAATTTATTGGTGCCGTGACCAGGATTATTTGGAATTTTTAGAAAATATTTGAGAGTGTTTAATTGAATAATTTTATTTTTAGTTATTTGTGGCAAAATTTTGAGCTTCAGAAATGAGTTACCAAAATACTTGGAAAAGTAATTTTGCTTCCTGGCTGCCCAGCTGGCGTAGGGATGATAGGGAAACTAATACTTCCCCAAAACAATATGCTTCTGGTGATTCGCCAGTAAAGTTTAAGGTTATTGATAGCCTTCGATCGGTGGCATCTGCCCCAGCACAACTGTTTTCTGATGAATCCCGGAAGATGAGATGGTCAATCTTAGACTGTCACAGAGTGAACCTCTCAGAAATGAAATTTGGAATAAAAGTCCAGTTTTTGCAGAATCCACTTGGGGAGATCAACATCTCAGATATAGTACTCCTACTGCTCATGCTTCTGATCATGCAGATCAGCATTCTGTCCCGATTCAGAGACCTAGTGCTAAATATCCTACTGAAATGCAAAATTCTGAAAGTGCTTTCAGACCATATGTGACTGGTCCTAAACATGTTGTGGAAAATGCTGAGAAATTTCAATTCCCTGAAAATCCGGAAGGTCAATGTCATGTAAAGCAAGACTTTAATGACAGAAATTTTGAGAGATACCATCTATCTCCAAATTTTGTGCAGTCCCAGGTGCAAAATCCGGAAGGTCAATGTCATGTAAAGCAAGACTTTAATGACGGAAATTTTGGGCGATTTCATCATCCTCAAAATTATGAACAACCCCAGATGTATCACCATCCTCCCAGGAATAACTATTATCCACAGAGATATGTGGACCATGAATATGATTATCCCCCAGTGCGAAAATCTGTGAGACAAAAGGACCCTAAACAGTTCGATGGAACTAAAATTGAATGGTGCGATTATCTCAAACATTTTGAAATTGTTTCTCTTTGGAATAAATGGAGCGATGCACAGAAAGCTCAACAGCTTGTAATGAGTTTTGATGGAGATGCACTAAAATTATTAGGGGAACTTTCGGCTGATACGCTTAGAAATTATCCTTTATTGGTGAATGAGCTGAACAGGAGATATGATCCTGCAGAACGGGCAGAGGCCTGGAAAATTGAATTTAGAAATAGGACTAGAAAGACAAATGAGTCCACGACACAGTTTGCTCAGGCTTTGAATAGACTAGTGCAGAAAGCTTTTCCAAGCATGCCTTCAAATGCTCAAGAACAGTGGGTAGTTGACCAATTCATTTTTGGTCTTGGAAATTATGAGCTGAAGAGACATGTTCAATTTGGGCACCCGAAATCTCTAAATGAGGCAATTTCTTTGGCCATTGAGTTTGAAGCATTCGAATCTGGAATGAAAGATAAATTAAAGAAACCAGTGCAGAAAGCTGAAGTGTTGGCAATTACTAATCAGTCTTCAGTGTCAGAAGAGCAAAAGAAAGAGATAACTTGCTTCTATTGCAAGAAACCAGGCCACATGAAGAAAGATTGTTATAAGCTGAAAAATAAGCAAAATTTTGCCAACAAGAGCAGCAATTCTAAAGTGTCGGAAAACTAAAAGTTGCTGAACTGTGTAAGGCCAACAGTTCAGCCGAGAAAAATTTTGATGAAAATTTTGATGGAAATTTAGATGAAAATTTTGAAAGGCCTATGGATGGAGTTATTGAAGTTGTGAGCTCTTCATGTTGGCACATCCAAGGAAGCATTCAGGGCCTTGAATCCGACTTTCTTGTTGACACTGGGTCAACATACACTGTTATAGACAAAAGTCTATATGAGATGATACCTGAAAATGAACGTCCATTATTAAAGCCAATTAATCTGAGACTTAGGAGTGCTAATGGAGAGATTTTGGCTGTGTATGGTGAAGTAGAATTAGACCTTGGAATAGGCAATTGTTGTTTTAAACACCCAGTTAAGGTGGTAGCATTAAGTGATAGAGCTGCTATAATTGGACTGGATTTTATGGATCAAGAGGATTGTATCTTGCATCTTTCCAAGGGTCTCATGCACATCAAGTCTCGTGGAATTAAAATCTCTCTTGAGAGGCAAAAAGGAGATTGTTGTGCTCGTGTTCAAGTTTCAGAAACCATTTTTGTGCCTCCAAGGCATGAAATGCTTATTCCTTGTATGGTTAAGAGCAAAGAGAATTTTGAAAATGAGGAATTTGCTACGGTTGAGTCCACAAGTTATTTGTCCCAGGACAAAGGTTTAATTGTGGCTAATGCTTTAGTCTGTGGAAAACAGAAACAAGTCCCAGTTCGCCTTGCAAATTTTGGTTCTGAAACAGTTACTTTGCAAAAAGGTTACACTGTCGCATTATTGAGACCCATTAGTGAAAATAGCATTTCAGATTATGCAGAGCTTAAATCTTGTGTGGCGCACAATTCTGATGAAAGTGAAGACGTTGAACTACCTGATTTCTTGCAACAGATGGCAAATGATCTGGCACAAGATTTAGATGAGACACAAGTTGAGAAAATCAAGAAATTGATTATAAAGTATCAACATTGTTTCATGTCACCTGATGGTATTTTGGGACATACAAAACTTGTAAAGCACACCATTGATACTGGTACCGCTGCTCCCATCAAACAAAGGTTCAGAAATCCTCCGTTGCATTTAAGAGACGAAGTTGATAAAGAATTAGATAAAATGCACAAACAAGGTTTAATTGAAGACAGTGATAGTCCATGGAGTTCACCATTGGTTATTGTCCCTAAAAAAGACAAAACGATTAGGGTATGCATTGATTATCGCCGTGTAAATGATCTGACTGTAAAGAAGGCCTATCCTTTACCAAAAATTGAAGAATGTCTTGACACCTTAGCAGGTGCAAAGTATTTCTGTTCGTTAGATTTGGCTTCTGGCTATCATCAAGTAGCCATGGATGATAAAGATAAGCCTAAAACAGCTTTTTCCACTAGGAGAGGATTAAAACAGTTCACAGTTCTACCTTTTGGTCTAACTGGGGCTCCAGCAACGTTCGAGCGTTTGATGGAGATGGTATTGAGTGGTCTTCAATGGGAGAGATGCGTCTTGTACCTGGATGATGTCCTTTGTTTTGGACAAGATTTTGAAAGTACTTTGAACAATCTTGAGCTCATTTTGAAAAGATTTGAAAGCGCAAATTTAAAATTAAAACCTTCAAAATGCAAAATGTTTCAAGAATCTGTAGAATTTCTGGGTCACGTAGTGTCGTCAAATGGAGTTTCATGCGATCCGAAGAAAATTTCGGCAGTTATTGACTGGCCACAGCCCCAGAATGTTAAAGATACTCGTAGTTTCCTAGGCTATGCTCAATATTACAGAAAATTTGTTGGAAATTTCGCAAATTTAGCTTCCCCACTTTATGAGCTGACGAAAAACAATAGGAAATTCATTTGGACTGAAAAATGTCATGCAGCTTTTGAGTTGATCAAAAAGAAGTTGGTTGAGTCACCAGTGTTGGCGTATCCAACAAGAACTGATACCTTTATTCTCGATACAGATGCTAGCCTTTTGGGCGTCGGAGCGGTGCTTTCTCAAGTTCAAGATGGCGAGGAACGTGTTATTGCTTATGGAAGCAAAGCACTCAGTTCCAGTCAGCAGAATTATTGTACAACAATGCGAGAATTGTTGGCTGTGGTTTTGTTTGTCAAACAATATCATCACTATCTGTGGGGTAGACATTTCCTGGTCAGAACTGACCATGCAAGTCTCACTTGGTTAATGAATTTTAAGGAACCCACTGGCATGTTAGCCAGATGGATATCCTTGCTTGGAAATTACGATTTTGAAATCCAGTACAGGAAAGGCATATCCCATGGAAATGCTGATGGCTTATCTCGTCAGGTTTCCAGGAGATGTAAGAGAGATGACTGCGGTCATTGTACTAAATTAGAAAGTAGTGAATTATCTGAAGTAAATTACTTGGCAAAAAGTAACATAGAGCAAAAATTTGACAATTACGGTGAAATACGTCCTGGAGTAATTACCAAGATTACTCCTGTTTTGTTGGAGCAGTGTCCTCCCTTGTGTGTGGAGGAGGTTCCAAATTTGTCGGAACAGTGTTCTCCCTTGTCTGTGGAGGAGGTTCCAAATTTGTCGGAACAGTGTTCTCCCTTGTCTGTGGAGGAGGTTCCAAATTTGTCGGAACAGTGTTCTCCCTTGTCTGTGGAGGAGGTTCCAAATTTGTCGGAACAGTGTTCTCCCTTGTCTGTGGAGGAGGTTCCAAATTTGTCGGAACAGTGTTCTCCCTTGTCTGTGGAGGAGGTTCCAAATTTGTGGGAGCAGGGTTCTCCCTTGTCTGTGGAGAAGGTTCCAAATTTGTCGGAGCAGTGTCCCCCCTGGACTGTGGAGGAGGTTCCAAACTTGTGTTCACCGGTTTCAGAAGGAAAAGTTTCATTGCTGAAACAAAATTCTTCCTTTAATGAAAATTTTGAATTGGAAGTCTTTCCAATGTATTGTACATTTGCATTGGCATATTCTTTTGTTGTGGTTGTACTGACATGGCTGGTCAGTGGAAGGCACATTAATGCTGATGCTGAAGTTGCTCAAATTGCTGTTTTGACACGTAGTCAGACGAAGGTTAAAGTTGATACTGAAGATACAGTCAGTAGTAAAAACGATGGGAAATCAGTTTCAAACCGTCAGTCCCTGTTGAATTCAAATTGGGTGGAATCTTGGTCCCTGGAAGAAATTAAGGACATGCAACAAGATGATCCATACATTAGTGAAGTGATTAGACTGAAACAAGAAAGAACTGATCCTCCTGATAAAGAATTGCTATCTTCCAACAATTTAGAATTACGCACTCTGTGCTCTCAATGGAAATACCTCAAATTGGAGAATGGTCTTTTGTATAGACAATGGTTGAATGAGAATTCAGAAAAGAATTTAGTTTTACAACTAGTAGCACCAAGGAAGTTAAGAAAAGAAATTTTAAATTTACTTCACTCTCACAAAACTTCAGGCCATTTAGGCATTGCAAAAACACTTGGTAAATTACGCCAACGATTTTACTGGCCTGGCCATAAAGCGGATGTTGAGAGATGGTGTAAATCTTGTAAAGTTTGCGAAGTCACAAATTCAAGTCTTGATCCAAAGAAGGCTCCCCTGCAACAAAAACCAGTATACAGAAGAATGGATAGAATTGCATGTGATATCATGGGTCCTGTAGATACTAGCGAAAATGGAAATTCCTACATCTTAGTTGTATGTGATTACTTTAGTAAATATACAGAGGCTTATGGGATACCGGATATTACGGCACAAACATGTGCAGATAAGCTAGTTACAGAATGGATCTGTCGTTTTGGATGCCCTGTAGTTTTACACAGTGATCAGGGGCGAATGTTCGAAGCAGAATTATTTAAGGAGCTATGCATTTTACTAGATATTCACAAAACTAGGACAGCTCGTTACAGACCAAATTCCGATGGTCTGGTAGAGAGAATGAATAGAACACTCAAGAAGATGTTAAAATCTTACATCTATGAAAACCCTAGAAGTTGGGATGAGCATTTGCCATATGTACTTATGGCATACAGAGCTACTATTCAGGAAAGCACTGGCTGCACTCCTAATATACTAATGTTTGGAGAAGAGAATAGGCTTCCAGTAGATATTATGTTCTCTACTACTGTCCCCACGTCTGATGCTCCGGCTTGTCCAAGTGAATTTGTAGAATGGCTTCGAATGGTGTTAGGCCATGCTTTTGAGAATGCAGTCGTATACCTTAAAAAAAGTGCTGAAAAGCAGAAGAGATTATATGACAAAAGAACATTTTTAAGGAAATTTAACGTAGGTGATTTTGTTTGGATTTTTAATCCTGCAAGAAAAATAGGGAAATTCGGAATTTCGTGGGAAGGCCCATATTTGGTTATACAAAATTTGTCTGACGTCAATTATCTAGTACAAAAGTCGCCATCTTCAAGGAAGATTACACTTCATGTGGACCACATGAAAATTTATGCTCATGAGGACACTCCAAAGTCCTGGTTAAATTAATCACACGAAAAAAAAAAAAAAAAAAAAAAATGAGAATCTGAACCTGTGTGTTAATAATATATGTTTTGGAGAACACTCCTCTTATCAAAGTTTTTCTGTTTTTTTAAACAGATCTATCAAAATGGATATGTGTGAGGATGACTTAAGCCTCGTTGATGAGATTATCAAGGCGGCAGAGGCCACAGACACGGAAGTTCTAAAGTTGCATGTATGTGAGGACGAACTCTCAAGGTTGGAACCTGAATCGCCCTACTTAAAACCAACGGAGGACCCACACTTCCCGATTGTGGACTACAAACAGGCATTTAACAGAATAAATGGAATGTTCACATGCAATGTGGCAACGTGCAACCAGGCGTATAAAAGAGTTGACCACTTCCGTCGACACTGGACCATGGTTCATCGGAACCAGGTGTTGATTTTCTACTGCGCCTCAGTTGGGTGCACCAAGTCTTCCACCAGGCAGGAGGATTTAAAGAAACACTTCTTGGCCTTGCACCCAACTGAGCGCCTACCAACAGAATTTGGCCATGCAATTCGACAAAACAAGAACTACCTTTCGCCAGGAAATGTCAAAAGCCCGTATTTTCCGGATGGGATGGCCAGACGAGGCCCAGCTTCACCATTAGAAGAGACGGACATGAGCGAAAGATATGAAGAAATCAGAAGTAGGAAAAGAAAGATAGAAGAAGAAGAATACGAACTGGTATCAAGGATGGTGAAAAGAAATGCAACAGAGTCGAAGCTAAGAGAAGAGAATGGGAAGTTACGAAAGATAAACGATCAGCTGGCGAAGGAAGTAGAAGAGTTAAGAGCAGAACTGGAGAAGACGAAGGAGCAAAAGAAGAAGGTGCTGGATTTTGTAAAGTCTTTAGAGTAGAAGTAGTAGATTTAATGTAGAAATTTTTATTAGACAGTTTAGATTAAAGTAGGAAAATTTAATTAGCTTAGTATAGTTTAGAGTAAAAAAAAAAAAGTAATTATTATTCAGAATTTATTATCTTGTGATATAGAATTTTAATATTATTATTGACTGTTACACGGTTTATATCAGTCATACCTGTGATATGTATAGTGTTGGATACATTTATTGATGTTCAGGAAACTTATGTGATATTATTATTATTACTCATGACATGTTGGATACATTAATTGATGTTCATGAAACTTATGTGATATTGTTATTATTACTCATGACATGTTGGATACATTTATTGATGTTCATGAAACTTATGTGATATTGTTATTATTACTCATGACATGTTGGATACATTTATTGATGTTCATGAAACTTATGTGATATTGTTATTATTACTCATGACATGTTGGATACATTTATTGATGTTCATGATACCTATGTGATATTGTTATTAATATTCATGACATGTTGGTTACATTTATTGATGTTCATGATACCTATGTGATATTGTTATTAATATTCATGACATGTTGGATGCATTTATTGATGTTCATGATATTTATGTGATATTGTTGAGATATTTTAGTTATTCATCTCGAGGTCGAGATCCTTTTTGTGAGATGGGGGGAATGAGATGACCCGGCCCGACTATTTACTAATTTCGTAGCGTCAACAAGCTTGTCAGCGTATCCGAAGCTTGTCATATTATAGTACAAGTATTAATACAGATAGAATATTGTTAAAATTACCTTATTAACGTCTTATATTGTCATAATTTAAGTATTTCAAGCGAGCGTTCGCCTGTCTTGTGACTGCGTCCGCCATTTTGTTAGGCGCTTCGCGCGCAAAGCATCATGGGATATGTGTACATTGTAATAAATATGACGTCATCGGGGATCCCGGGGGATTTGACAGTGGTTTTTCAAATCGGTAGGTCGCAATTCAATACCAATTGTGGTTTTTGAATACTTAGACAATATTTTAGTGCTAGTGGGTTCATTATTAAGCAGATTTAACATTATACTGTGGATATTTGTACTGTCAGGTCTCAGATTCTCATTTTCCTGATTTTGACAATCAGCTGATCAATGTTTATGTTTTGAAACGCTTCGGGGAACCCCCGAGAACTGTCATACTAGTATTGGAATGGGTGTTTAAGCTTATTATTATTAACTTTTATCACATTTTGCCACATCTAACTATTTTTATGGACGAGTTAGGTCCAAATAAATTATTTTAAACTTTATTTCACTCTCATTTGTTTTCTATTGAAATATATAGTGGATACCAAGCCTCCACTCAGGTTTAATTTCAATTCCTAATTAAGTAATTTTTATTTAACACAACGAGAAGTAAAGTCCTAATTCTGTGGGTCATTACACTAGAACCTACACTTTTTAAATACTGATGAGAGATACATTGTTATTTGACTCAAGCACCACTTTTGGATTTAGCACAGGTCAAGGCCTCAACAGAGTCTTGTCTTTATTTGTCATTAGTAAATTCAAAGGCATCATGCTCTCACTGGGCTTCATCTGGACAGAAATTAGGTCACCTTTGGAATCAGCCAATCAGAGAAGTTCTTTTGCTCTTTGTTAGAACCTCTCTGATTGGTCAATTAAGAAGTGTCCTGTTTTATGTCCAGATGAAGTAAGTAGGCACTGTCAGAGCATGGTCCCTTTGAATTTACTGGTGTAAATTTTAGACTAGACTTCATGTTTCGGCCTATGGATTAGGGTGGTTCGCAAAAACAACAATTTCACCAAAGAGGGCAAGACACCCCGTCATTTTGTTCCATTTGCCAAATGATACACCCATGCAAAATTTTGGACATCTAAGTTAAATAGAGGTGGATGCTCCCGGAGCCTGAAGTTTTAGCCAAAACAGCAAAAAATTGTTAATTCGCGAATCCGCGGTTTTGCATAACTTCGTCAATTTTAAAGGTGCAAAGTTCTAACTACCATTTTTGAAATGGCCACAAAAAGACCTTTCATATGAATGGTAACATGATGGGTCTAAAAGAAAATTGAGTGGTCATCGTTTTCTTAAATTTCATTTTACATGAAAAAAAGTTTTCGAATTTCATAAATTGCTATTAACATCAATTGAGTGCTAAGTTGGCTTAAACAACATCCAGCATGCTTTAAATATCTTTTATCCTTGGTCTAGAGCAGCATGATAAGCCTACTGTGGCTTGATAGCGATTGTAATAATGTAAAAAATGTCAGAATACAGTGGAAATAATTAATGAAATATATTCAAACGCCTTTCTGTCAAGAATGGGTCCTTTATGCAGGTTTAGAGGCAAATACCTTTGTTTTAGTAGAGGACCCCACCATAGATCCCGTGACCACATTAGTGGGATCAATTTTTGAATATTGATGGGTCATTTCACGCTAACTGGGAAATTTCATGTGACCAACACCAAGTTCAATTTATTGAGGGTTACATTTGTGCAAAAATGCAATAAACCAATGTGCAGCAATCTATAAGTGTGTTGGATTATGATAGTGTATACAGAAGTGCTGAAAAAGATCATTTACTACTTATTATATATCTGCCAACAATGACACTTCCAGTTTTTTCCCTTGTGACAACTTGAGGTTGATTAATTCAATGGCTGTAAGTAGTAAGTAATTATAACGAAATGAACAAACTTCAAGATAAAATGTTCTCTTCAATACTCATAAAACCAGAAATGGCTAATCACTTTGTACCTGCAACAGCACAATTTGCAGGAATTATCATTTTAGTTGTGTTACACGTTTGAAATGTCCGTGGTGTAACAACCACTAAAAATGGCTTGAGAACAATGATGGCTCCCTTGCCTTCAAGTCACATTACCTTGCATCACAATAAAATGGTCTGCTTTGCTATCTGAACGAAAAGCAAGTCAGAATTTTGTAAATTTCTGAAGTGAGGTACCCTAAAACTCAGCAAAACGTGTGTTACAAACTCTTTACAGTCCATGGTGTTCGCGATATAAAACCAAAAATTTAGCTTTTTATTAAAAATTTGCATGTTTGGGTGAATTCTACTGAAGTGCAGTTTTGAGGCAAGCTAGTTCTGTTGCACTGGACATTTTTTTCAGGGAGCAGTTATTATTTCAAGGAAAAATTGTCCGTGGTGTTATTGTCCATGGTGTAACATACACCACAGACCATGTGTTACACCACAGATAGTTTGCCATGTACATGTTTCAAAGACTTTAATCCACTGAACAATCAATACATCTGGACAATTGTAATACCAGGCACTCTTGGGATTGTTATTTATCCTTCAACTTAACTGGTGCTTTCTTATACAGGCCATTATGCCTAGAATGACTGCCAAAGAAAGGCGTGATATCAATCAGAAACTCATTTGGATTTGTCTGTGGTGTTATTTTGTCTGTGGTGTAACAACACATATTTTCTTTTTGAGTCTTATGATGCAATAATGTACACTCAGGGAGTACAATATATACAAACACAATCTTATATCTAAAATAAGGTTTACCAAGTGTAAGGAAGCTGTATTTTAATTTACGTTGTAACTCTGAGATGGCAATTTCTTGAATTTGAGCTAATTTGTCTGTGGTGTTACATGTTGTCTGTGGTGTAACCATTTAGCCATATTCCGTGGTGTAACATGGTAGTTTTCTCTTTGTCATTCCAAATTGGTACATTCCTGGGCCATAAGACATGAGAGGACTTTCAGACACAGACAGCATATGGGAATGGTGAAGGAAAATTTTAGAAAATAATGTCAGTATTCACTTCAGAAAAACTGAAAGACAATCTCGCGATTAAAAAAACTGAATATTCACACATTTGTGGAATAATTTAAAAACTAAAAAGAGGAATACATCTTTATAACAGTACTGGGGTTGACAAGAACACAGAATCTCCCTGTTGCAACACTTGGATACTTCATTTTCATTCCCCAGTCTGTGTCATCCAAGCAAATATGTGACGTAACACCACGGACATATTAACAGTGACTTGTCAACTTCAGCTGCGGATAGAAAAATAACTATCAATGTTTAAGTGCAGCACTAACTACTGTGTATACTCCACATCCCACACTACAGGATAAAACAAACATTTGTCAAATTAAAAGTAGTTTATATTTTAAAATTCTGCATCATGAAAATTCCCAGTTAGCGTGAAATGACCCTGATCCAAGTTTATGAGGTCAAAACAAAAATTTTTGGCTGGGGCGCCCCTCCAGAAAGTGCGGGCTAACTCCACCAGGCGGCCATTTTCAAAATGGCCGCCGATAATCAAAATGTTGTTATATCTCGGCTTCTAATTGGTCTAGGATGATAATCTTTGGGTCAAAATATGTGTTTTTGGGGCCAAGAAATCCAATGGTCACCATTAGAATTGTCTATGACCATCACCAGGGGGCAGAATAAGAAGGATAGCTAAAATACGATACATTCGGGCCGAAACCTAATGCACACATTCAGAATCTGTAAAAGTGAGCAAATGACAGTTAAATTATAATATTTTCATACCTCCCAAAACTACATATTGCAAAGGATTGATATTGTAACTCATCAGCAGGAAAAGTACGAACCGCATGAGTTTGTGAGCTCATAAAAATGCGCAAAATACATAAAACAAACTGAAACATGTCGTAAGTATTTGTCATTATCAACTGAACACTTAGTAATCATTGTCAGAGTCCTCATTTCTGTCATCTGTGCAGCTATCTTCAGACTATCTACACTCTATTTTTTCCACCTGTGCAATAGTGTCACAGAGATTCTCTGTCAGTGCAGGCTTGGAATAAGGAATAAAAGTGCATTCGTCCTTTAAGGCATCACCAATTTCCGAAATAAAAGGGATTGAGGTCTGGTTTGTCAATGTTTAAGTTAAGGGGGGTCAAGAAATTTCCGTACAGAATATAAAATTCATGTAAATCCTAGGCTGTGGTGTTGTTGCCACTGACTTTTGTCTGTGGTTCTCCTATTACAGAGCGATTGTCTGACTGACTTTTTCACCGTATTTGTATTGGATAGTGAAGAGAGTCATGTCATCTGGCATCTCTTTCTTGGCTGAATGCCCAGGATGTGGCACCATGGTACAATGGTTTGCATGCCTGCCTTGTACACTTGAGGATGTGGGTTTCAAACCCCTCCGGCCATGTCCAGAGGTTATCACTATAATGATTGGTATGACTGCCGTTCAGTATGGTGAGCACCGGTCAGCAGATTTATCTGAAATGGGCGCTATATAAAATCATGCAATATTATTATTACTATATTATAGTCTTGCTAAAGGACTTCTGGTTATTCTGTGCTTCCTTGCTAGTTGCCTTATCCAATATCACCATCTTGCCACAATCGAAGAATGCTGCAGTTGTGCCGCAGACAGAGTTTACATACATTGGCACTCTAGTTTCAGCAACTTATTTTGAACAAAGGGAATGACAGCCCAATGATGGTATTCCTTCTCTGAAACCCCAGTGTACCACTGACCCTGTTAGCCACATGCGCATTGCCGTTTTCATGACTTCAGCGTCCTCTGAATCAACCACATCAAACCCAAGGGTGCCATTTTGTTTGTTTGCCTGTTCTGCTGATGGGAACTGCTGTACGCCTCATCAACCTCAAGTCAATTACTGAATTAGTGCTATATGGCCACACCTAGTCTTCCTGAGGTTGTCACATATGTTAATGTATTTGCATCTATGATTCATCACATCTTTAAGTTCTACTTTTTTGTCATTCTTTATTCTCAGTTACTATACCTCAGATTTTGTATTTTTCCAGTCTGTGCTCCTTTAGAGGACAGATTATAGTTGAAGCGCCTTTGTGAGTTATTTTTGTGCTCACTTTCTAGAAGTTATGAGTCCAAGTACAAGTACAAGTACAGAGTACTTGGACTTGAGTCAAAATACTGAGTCCAAGTTACAGTACTTGACCTCAAGCCTGGTGCTCACATGAAATTATTTGCAGGAAGAGAATGATCTTTGCAGAACAGTAAAAACTGCCTGTGGCCATCATTGGTAAAGCAAATGGAGCACACTTAAATCGTTTTGCCTTTCTGCAGCCAATCGGGTTCCACTGGCTTCCACTGTGATTATGCACTTAAATATTTGAAGAGATCATTGGTCTGAAGCCTTACTGGTCATGATGAATAAACAGTATGATATCCATAAAGATGTCGACAGGAGGTATGTAACAGACGAAAAAATCTGTGAATGGATTCAGAAACATCTTCAGTAGAGCAGCATAACTTTCCAATCCTGCTGTGTACAAGTAGATTGAGCTGTTTGGCAACTTAAGTAACAAGGGTAGGCATCAGATATTTCTGAAGAGGTAATTAACTGCTTTGTCCAGAACTTTTGGTAACACAGAACTGATATATTTCATAGGATCTAGCTGTGAGAATCTCACTATAGGAACAGAAGTGGCTGATAACAAATGCAACCATATTGAAGCTGATACTGCTCTTTTTCATTTGCTCGCAGAATCGGGGAAAATGGCAGTCTTGGGTCTGATGTGGTTGATTCAGAGGACGCTGAAGTCATGAAAATGTCAATGCGCATGTAGCTGACAGGGTCAGTGGTACACTGGGGTTTCAGAGAAGGAATACCATCATTGGGCTGTCATTCCCTTTGTTCAAAATAAGTTGCTGAAATTAGTGTGCCACTGTATGTAAACTCTGTCTGCGGCACAACTGCAGCTTTTTGGCAAGATGGTGATATTGGATAAGGCAACTAGTGAGGAAGCACAGAATAACCAGAAGTCCTTTAGCAAGACTATAATATAGTAATAATAATATTGCATGATTTTATATAGCGCCCATTCCAGATAAATCTGCTGACCGGTGCTCACCATACCGAATGGCAGTCATACCAATCATTATAGTGATAACCTCTGGACATGGCCGGAGGGGTTTGAACCCACATCCTCAAGTGTACAAGGCAGGCATGATAACCATTGTACCATGGAGCCACATCCTGGGCCTTCAGCCAAGAAAGAGATGCCAGATGACATGACTCTCTTCACTATCCAATACAAATACGGAGACAAAATCAGTCAGACAATCGCTCTGTAATAGGAGAACCACAGACAAAAGTCCATGGCAACAACACCACAGCCTAGGATTTACATGAATTTTATGTTCTGTACGGAAATTTCTTGGCTCCCCTTTACCTCAAAATTGACAAACCAGACCTTAATCCCTTTTTTGGGGAAATTGATGACGCCTTAAAGGACAAATGCACTTTTATTCCTTATTTCAAGCCTGCACTGAGAGAGAATCTCTGTGACACTATCGCACAGGTGGAAAAAATGGAGTGTAGAAAGTCACTGATGACAGAAATGAGGACTCTGACAATGATTACTAAGTGTTCAGTTGATAATGACACATACTTACAACAACATGTTTCAGTTTGTTTTATGTATTTTGCGCATTTTTATGAGCTCACAAACTCATGCGGTTCATACTTTTCCTGCTGATGAGTTACAATATCAATCCTTTGCAATATGTAGTTTTGGGAGGTATGAAAATATTATAATTTAACTGTCATTTGCTCACTTTTACAGATTCTGAATGTGTGTGTTAGGTTTCCGCCCGAATATATCGTATTTTAGCTATTTTTCTCAAAAATTTTCCTTTTGTGCACGCTGGTGGTGGTCATAAACTATTCTAATGGTGACCATTGAATTTCTTGGCCCCTAAAACATATATTTAGACCCAAAGATTATCATCCTAGACAAATTAGAAGCCGAGATATAACAACATTTTGATTATCGGCGGCCATTTTGAAAATGGCCGCCTGGTGGAGTTAGCCCGCACTTTCTGGAGGGGCGCCCCGGCCAAAAATTTTTGTTTTGACCTCATAAACTTGGATCAACATTCAAAAATTGCTCCCACTAAAGTGGTCACGGGATCTATGGTGGGGTCCTCTACTATTTGACTGGAAAATTAATACTTTACCTCATTGTTTTTAAAGATATATCTATTTCTAGATTCATTCTCATGTTAATGATACTAAGCAGTGAGCATACCGTTTTTCCTTGATGTGATGTCTTAATACTTAAGTATGTAAAAATGAAATAATGTTTAATCCCAATGAATACAACATTTTATAATGTACACCTTGGTGAAGTCATAAAATGCGTCATTACAATACAACAAGAAGAAAATAATTTTGCAGTTGAATTAACTAAAATAAGATGCAGAGTAAAAAAAATGCAATAGATTTGATGAATGTCGCTTGGTAGATTGTTGTCACTTCTGGGTGTTTCCCTGGAACCTGTGGGAATGTTGGAGTATAACACGTGAATGTGCTCAAAATACAAAACGATGCCAATGATCAGACCTATCAATATTCAATTATTCATGATAGGGTCTGTCTTGAAATCACTGGAAATTATGAACCACAGAACACTTATAAGTGACAATCATTAACTGTTATTGAAGTTGAAAGATCTAAAATTCTCTACCCTGCTATTCTAGATATTTATGAAGGATGTGACCATACAGTTCTTTATTTTTTATTAAGTCTCAGACAAGCCCACATACTTAGGTCAATCACATACACAGATTTTTTATTAATTCACATTGTAACATCATCAAAGTATGCAAGTTCAAATGTTAAGCTCCTTGCACAAGTTTGTTTTCAATACTCACGATGCCTAGCAGTATTAGTACAAAAACATTAAATCATACTATTATTAACCTAATCATGTATCTCAATGGCATTTATTTTAGAAGTAATGATCCTGAGCATTAATGTTAAATCCAAATGAGTGTATGAGGGTTTTGCTACTGAATCAGTGAACCTGTTGCGAAAATATGGAAGAATGAATCCCCCCTATTAACTATTCTGACTTCATTCTGTTAAAAAATCTTCCCACAATCCCCAGCAACTGAAGTATCATACAATGAAGAAGTAGGTATAAATTATATCTACTATTATCTAGTATATATGCAAGATATCTTATTAAAACCAATTTAAGCACTAAAATGATGATTATAGCAATTTATGAAATTCGAAAACTTTCATTTCTGGTAAAACAAAATTTAAGAAAACATTGATCACTCAATATCCTTGCAGACCCATCATGTTACCATTTTGTGGCCATTCCAAAAATGGTAGTAAGAACTTTGTAGCTTTACAACTGACAAAGTTATGCCAAACCGCGGATTTGCGTATTAACAATTTTTTGCTGTTTTGGCTAAAAGTTCAGGCTCCGTGAGCACCCACTTCTATTTAACTTAAGAGTCCAAAATTTTGTATGGGTGTATCATTTGGCAAATGGAACAAAATGAGGGGGTGTCTTGCCCTCTTCGGTAAAATTGTTGTTTTTCGAACCACCCTACTGTGGATTTAGAATAAAATTTTAGACTAGACTTCAGGTTTTGGCCTGTGGATTTAGCGTAAAATTCTAGACTAGACTTCATGTTTTGGCCTGTGGATTTAGCGTAAAATTTTGACTAGACTTCAGGTTTTGGCCTGTGGATTTAGCGTAAAATTTTAGACTAGACTTCAGGTTTTGGCCTGTGGATTTAGCGTAAAATTTTAGACTAGACTTCAGGTTTTGGCCTGTGGATTTAGCGTAAAATTTTAGACTAGACTTCAGGTTTTGGCCTGTGGATTTAGCGTAAAATTTTGACTAGACTTCAGGTTTTGGCCTGTGGATTTAGCGTAAAATTTTAGACTAGACTTCAGGTTCTGGCCTGTGGATTTAGCGTAAAATTTCAGACTAGACTTCAGGTTTTGGCCTGTGGATTTAGTGTAAAATTGTTAAATTCATACCTTGTGTTGTCATTATTGTCTCTGATAAAGTTGACCACATCATCCGTATTATTGACTCCTCCATCTGTGAAGAGGAACACCTAAATACAACATAAACAAATACAATAAAAGATAATTTAGGAATGGAATAAGGCTAATCATTACAACCATTAAAAAATAATCTTTGGTAACTTCATAAACAGCACATGTCATCCGAAAATTCACTGATAATTTTTGGAATATGAACTAAGTATCAAATCCATGAACTTTATTCTGCCTATATGTAACGTAGGCATATATGATATTGAGTCTTAAAAGAGGTTTCACTCAGTGTGAAGATATGAAATAGATAAATAGATAGATAGATAGATAGATAGATAGATAGATAGATAGATAGATAGATAGATAGATAGATAGATGGAAAGATAGATGGATAGACATACTTGTCTGGGATATTTCTTGATGGTCTCCTTGGATTGCATGATATCCCTCAGTGGAGATAGTATCTCCGTCCCCCTCTTGTTTGCTTTCATTGCTTTCACTTCCTCTATAGCTTCCTGTATTTTACCAGCATTGGCTGGTTGACTCCTATAAAATGATATGAGTAACTTATATAGCAAGACCTAGAATTATATCAAGAAAGATTCACAGAAAAGCTAAAACTGAATTCAATTCTTTGGTTGGAGTTTTTCTAAGATCTGCAGCAGGCAGTAGGCTTTTAAAATAACCAAGAAAAAAGGACTTACGATTGGAATAATTTGCTGAAAGTTCTTCCGAAACTGACAATATTGAAGATACACTCTTCAGGGATGATTTTCAAACATTCCATCAAAGCTTTCTTTGCATCTTCCATTTTTTGACCTTTCATACTGCCTGGAAACATTTGAACAAGGAGGTTAGTGTGAATGGTGGTCAAGTGCAAAGATCTCTTACATAGGCATAGGAGTTCAATCAATTTTCAGGGCAGGCTGACCAAAAAATAGTGCCCAAATTGCCACAAAAATTTTAATTTACAAAGTTTTCTGCCGGAAACTCCATGAAAAATTGCTTTTCCAAAATTTTTGGGGGCTGTACTCCCTCCCTGCCTCCTATGCCTATGATCTCTTACATTATGGTGCCAGTTCGATGAGCAGATTTGCTTTTCTGGCTTCCAAAACGTTTTAGTTGAATAAATTAATCAATCATCATTGTGTAAGCTTAAATATGTTTCCTGGACTTCTCTCGCAGTCTTAGATTTTAAAAAATCAGAATCTTTTCTTAACCTCACCAGATCGGTCCATGACGAAGAGTAATTCTGCCTTGGAGAACTTTGTGTTATGTCCTTCCAAGTTGGGAAAGAAATTCAGCATGACCATGTTCTCCTTCAAAATTCCCTCTGCAAAATATAATTCTATGAATGATAACCAATTCTGCTTTGGAGAACTTTGTGTTATGTCCTTCCAAGTTGGGAAAGAAATTCAACATGACCATGTTCTCCTTCAAAATTCCCTCTGCAATTAAACTATCTGATTAAGATGCAATTGGTTTAAGCAAATAATTATTGGGTAATTCCATGTCGAAAAGAAGAAAGTAAATTTTTCCAAAGGACCGCCAATCTGCAAAGAGGTCTAAATAGATAGAGAGACAGACAAATTGATCTTTGTTAAAAAACACTGTTTTGCAATTTTTCGCTTTCACTTGTAGGTCTACTAAACATAGTGTTTTTGCCAGCATAACAAAATATTGGATTCTGAATTTATCATTTGAATGCATCCATAACAACAAGAAAGTATGTTTTTGTTAGCATAACAAACCTCCATCAGGACAACCCTTTTCCGAGACAACATGAGGTTGGAATGGACCTTTGTAGAAAACATTGGCAGAAATATCATGGAAATCCATTCTATAGTGTTTGTTAATTTAACATACCTCCGTCAGGACGACCCTTTTCCGAGACAACGTGAGGTTGGAATGGATCTTCGTAGACAACTTTAGCAGAAATATCATGGTCCCAATTGAAGCTGCCTGAAATTCTAGCCTGGATTGAAGAGAAGAATGTCCAATATATTAACATAACTACTTTTATAATAATGTTTTGAAAATTTATTTCGATCAGTTAAATCTTCTAGAGCCTGGAAACGCATAAAACATTTTCCTAAAATATTTAAGTAAAAATTGCATGTATTTTTATATCGGATTAAGCCATTTTGTAAAAGTCAGTGAATCATCAAATAATCTTTACCTGTGCAAAGTTCTTTTCGCCTTCTTTACCATTGGTCTTTTCAGCCTCGCTTTCATCTCTCTCATCAACAAAATGGAGGCTCAAGATATCTCTCGGAGAAACAACTTTTAGAGTAAAGTCAAGTTCGTAAGCAATTTTCACGTGCTTGGTTGAAGCAAAATTGATTCTTTTTCTTGATCTTGTAGCACTTGAATCTGGAAAATCAAGGAAACATGAAGGGGAGGTGGCAACCTGAGTCCTGGTACACTTAAGGGCTGAAACAAGAAGAGGTTTGTCTTCACGAGTATTCAACACCCTCTACCCCACCCATGTCCGGGTACTCGCTGTTAAATGAAAACATACAATGTTCCATGTTGGGGAGAGTCCGGTTAGTCACCCTGACCTATTAGTACAATCATAATGCTAGGCGTTACCCTGGATTTTACATGAAAAAGCTCTGTAGATGAATCTCAGGTTGAACTTGTCATGAGAGACTCTTCCGCCCAACAGGTTGATAATCAGATCATATTAACAATGCAACTAGATACTCTGCACACAAGAGTTCATATTTTACATCATGCATAAGAGACAGCAGCAGTGAGCTGACACCGTCAGTGAACTCTGCCTGATTTCAGATGCAGTAACGACCGCTCTTTTTAAGGGAAGTGGAGTAACGACTTGGTATGTTGAATTAGGGCTAGAATTGAATACTAAATAACTTTTAATCGGCCACTTTATTATTGGAATGCTGCTATTGCTGCAAAGTGGTACTTGTTGTGGAACTTTTTTTTGGCGGAGTCATAATTTTTCCTGCCCAGGGAATTGTGAGTAGTCCCTGTTTGGCAGCCAGCCAGACAGCCACGCACAAGCACCCTCACTTCTCAGTATAAGCTTGTTAAGCTTGCCCTGACCAGTGACCACAACATACATTATTTGTGAAGTTGTAACAAAATTATTAACTCTTCTTTGGTGTGACAGACATAATTAACTGTTTCAGATCTCTCAAAGCAATCAATGAATGCTTTAGTGTTTCATTGTTGTCCGTTTGTTGTTTCAATTAGTTTCGTTGGAGAACGCCCTAAACTATCATTTAAATCATGCTGGCAATAGCTGTTAAAGGATTTGAAAACTTAATAATGGTGCTCATTGGCAGTGCATGTGCACTCATTGATAGTTTAAAATTGTTGATTGCGCTTTGTTTATACGTTGCTGGCAGCTCAGCTGTGCGTATGAGCACAAGTGATGAGGTCCCTCTACCTAGACATGACCTGACCTACACGAATATTAATTTATGTGTCAGCTGGAGGTCATCCGATTTCTGGCAGACTCTCCAGCTGTGCTGTTCGTTCAGAGTCTGTGAGCAGACTGGCAACTAGATATGCATCTATGGGAACAGAAAGTAGCTTGGTGAAGGCATGTGGTATATAGTATCCTACCATGGCATTGTCCATCAGGGTTTGGTGTATCAACTTACCTACCTCTTTGCTTGGCATCAGAGCTAAAGTTCATCACATAGATATTACTTGTGACTGACATTTTAGTTGCTGCATTCTGTTTTCTCCTGACACCCAAACAGTGAGTTTCATTTCAACTTCTTTTAAGTGACATTAATTTTGGTACAAATAAATACTGGTTTCTGCCTGTAAATTTTAATTTATAGGGTCACTCAGTTTCAATGTAAGGGTTTTGGGAGCTGGTTTAGATGGCGGACGAGGGTAGCGCCAAATTTAGAATTTCAGATTTTTCGCCAATTTCGGACGAATTAAAGCAGTAACAAGCTGATTAACCTGAGGTTGATAAACTGTGATACCGCGGTATCACTTTCTATCGATATCGTGATATCAAAATACCAATTAATATCGTCCCAACCCTACTCAAGACAGATCTTTCCCTCAAGACATGTCTTTTATTTCAAGACAGATTACAAATCTCTTCCTCAATGCAGATCTTTAACTCAACACAGCTCTTTCCCTCAAGATTGTACCTTCAGTCGGACTCAGTTCATGTCTTTGAAATAGGGTCACAGGAAAAACATAAAGAAGAGCTCCATTGGCTTGAACATCCAATTCTGTGACGTAAGACATTCTGACATTTGCAGTCGATTTCGGAGGGAGGTTGCCGACATCACATCTGAATATGTCCCTTGATTGGTCGCTTTCTGCCACCAGGAATGCACTCTTGCCTGCCTCCATGGCATCATCGTAAGTCTGTTTTGCCTTAATGGAGAAATTAGAATGTTATTATTGCAGAATAAATAATTTTAGAAAAGAGATCAACATTGCTGTTTTGATAAGAAGAAAAAATAATAATGGGTGTAACATATTAACATATCTGTGAGAGGTTAGATTAATGCTAAAGTCCCTTTGTATCATAAGGACTTCCCTCTACCAGGCTTTGTCTAATTGCAAGCCGTGCATTTTGTTCACATACTGTTGATGTTAAATAAATTAAACAGGCCTAGCTTGTTATAGATTATTGCTATCTGTCAAAATTACCAGATGATGAATGTATCTGGATTTCCATCCGGAATCAAACAAAAACAAGGCCAGTACATGTAATTATATTAGGCTGACTTTTGGTTCAATAGATTAACAAATTTAGAATGTAGGAAATTTTCAGAATCTGTATTGGCAGCAAAGACCTGTAACCTGAAGAAAACTGTCATCTTGCTCATTGGTCAATTTTGGAGGAGGCAGTCCTCAAAAATTGAAAAGTTACCTCTTCCTTGTCCTGACACTCTGCCACTATGCGGCGCCCATCTATTTCTGCTTCAAAATGGTAGAGGGCGCTTGAGTCATCCATGGGAAATACAAACGAGGCTTCAATTGGTTTTTCTTCCTCATTCTCATAGACCAATGTGTAAACTGTGTTAGAAATGAAACCCTGGATTTCCGTTTTGACCTCTAGTTTCTTCAAGGGGACTACATGCAGAAGGAATTAGAAGAAAAGAAAGAAAAACATTGCAATGTAAGATGCATCAATTCGACATTGGTTAATTAATGTAAGGCATCTTTACATTTTTTTAATGAAAAGCATTTACAGAATCTTCTGGAATAATCTACTTTTAATTTTTTTAAATTTTTATTAAGACAATGAAAATGTCGCACATGACACATTTGTCAACACAAAATATAACATATAATAATAAAAAAAATTCAATAATAATCAATCCCAATCTTACACCATCAATAAAATTTGCAGCCAATTAAACAAATGTTAATTCTAAGAAATGACAAATAAAAAAAAGTTAATCACAACACATATATATATTTACATATTTACTTGAGATGAAAAAATGAAAGACTACATCACTAAACATCTACATTCCAAAGAAATTTACCTATAACTTCTAATAATTCGAGTTTTCGTGATGTCATATTGGCTAAAAATTTTTCACTAATAACAAGTTGATCAAAGTTGTATATTAAATTACATGATATATAGTAATAAGATTTTCCCTTTGTAACCTATGACTAGGACATAACAATAGACAATGAATTTCCTTTTCTACTTTTTAAATAGCAATGATTACAAATTCTGTTTTCTACGGGTAATTTTGGGGCTTCGTGTCTTCCAGTTTCGATTCAAACTTCGAAGGTTGTGAGAGCTAGTGCGGAATCTCGCAATTTTAGTGAATAATTCACTGTTAATATTATGTAGCAAATAAGGTTCTATTCTAAAATCAGTCTTCATTAATTTATAAGGTCTAAGTTTTGGTTGCTTAGTCCAGTCATTCATTTCTGAGAAAAAATCATGTTGATTCTTTTAGTAATTTTTTAAGGATTTTCGACTGGGAGACCGACATAACAGCTTAGCGCCATGATGCGACACATCTATTGAGCTGCTTAAAGACAGATTCATGAGATTATTTTGATTTGATCTTTTGAAACTCCCCTGTCTCGCCATATAAACACTGCTTAGACTAATCAGCTTAGTGACTGCTAGTGTGGAAGTTTGCTTTCTTGCACCTAATATATGTTTTAGGTAACCTTGTAATGTTCATTCAGAATTTCTTAGGACATTCAGCGTGAAGCTGAACTAACAGGCAAAAAATCATGATGTTTAACTTTTATTCCATCATTCACAATATAACAATATTTTGGCTGCAGGGTTTCAAGTATCTGAAAGTTTGTGTCCATAGGTAAACAGCACACACAATGTTTGGAGGGATGAGCAACATTTACCCGAATTTCAAGATTTAAATTTACTAGTTTAAATAAAATTGTGGAAATAATTAATTTTCAATAGTTTTTATTTAATCATCTGCCCGAAATTTTAGCCTTTTTGCCCGAATGTTGCTGTTTCCCAAATGTTTGGGTGGCCAAGTGGTTAAGGTTTCCGCCTGCTCCGCTGAAGGTCTTTGCCTGCATGGGTTCGAACCCCGGGTGGGGAATCCAAAATTTTCAGTATAACTTCATGAGCAAAATCCCGTTCGGATGAGACGTTAAATTGGCGGCCCCTTGTATCAGTGTCTATGCTGGGCAAGTAAAAGATCCCTCACATGGGGTAAATGTGTAACATGTTAAGGACTCCCGCTCTCTCTCCCATCTCATCAATCAACCATCGTGAGCGCCCAGAACTGGGCTTAGAGGCATGCACTTACCATATCTATCTACCTATGTTTGTGTTGTATGATGTAAGTACAAGTAAGAATTATGATTTATGGTCTAATTGTTGTAATTATTTCATTCAATGATGCAATACATGGGAAGAGGGGGGGGAGCACTGCAAGAATGCAGAAATGGGAACTTAGGAAGCAATGGTGTAATTTATCTTGGCCATTGGCCAAAAAATAAATTGATGTAAAATCGATATTAATTGATATGTAGGGACCGTTCAGAATTTATGACTGGGGGGGTGGGAGTTTTGGCCGAGGGGGTACTAACTTTTCACACGTGTTTCAAGGGGGGGTAATTATTTTTGACAGCACTTCCAAGGGGGGTAAGAAATTCTAACAAAGAAAAAATGTTAAAAAACACGCATAAACTCATTTTATTTGGACTTTTTTACACGCGAAATGACGCGAATCTGTACACACGGCCGTGTATAACAGTATATATGTGTGTATTGCTTGTATGTCGAGGGGGGGTGCTAAAAATACACTTGAAACCTAAGGGTGGGGTACTAAAAATCCGCATGAAACTCAAGGGGGGGTATTAATTTTTGACGGGAAGTTCCAGCAAAACTCCCACCCCCCCCCAGTCATAAATTCTGAACGGTCCCTAATTACAAGAGGTATTACTGTGTCCAGTCTATCAGTCTATCCTTCTATCCATCCATTCGAGATTACACTTATAGGCCTACTGAACATCAATGCCAATACAGAAGTTGCCGGTGATTGAATGCCTATTTCATGACAGTGACCCCCCCCCATATAGGTCAAGATACATGACATTGTCAGTATTTGATGCTAAAAGTAGATTTACCTGGTATGTTGTCCCATGTTGTCAAGCCATATTGAGTGATGTTGTTCATGTTGGAGCCACACTTGAACTGAGACACTGTTGCCTGGGCCAACTCTTTATTAAGATTGAGTCACACATTTTTGTGAGTAGGAAACTCAGCTTCATAATATGTTTTATACCCAGATAAGAGAAATGGGATTGGTATAAAGACCACAGTCATGTGAATTAAATGGTATCAT
The DNA here is from genome assembly GCA_026936325.1 of Platynereis dumerilii. Classification (NCBI taxonomy): domain Eukaryota; kingdom Metazoa; phylum Annelida; class Polychaeta; order Phyllodocida; family Nereididae; genus Platynereis; species Platynereis dumerilii. The sequence continues at coordinate 3,672,049 of JAPTHN010000004.1, forward strand.
TTAATAATCATGTGCACTGGACTAAAATGTTTTGTTCAAAAAATTAAAAAACAAAAGAGTGAGTATTCTTTCTGTGCATTATCGTTCACAGTGAAGATTTAAAAACGTTCCGATGCGATTAGAAATTAAAAATTTGTCTAATTTACTGTGTTTTAAATATTTTTATGAATATCTATTCAAGGGTGAACTATTCTTGGACAAGAGTATTTTTAGGGTTCCTGGATCTTACATACCCTTTGATGCCTTATGTTGGAAAAATTACAGACAAAAAATTAGCTTTTTTCATTTTTCTTAAAAATTCTTTATTTATTTAACATCATGAAAACAGTTGCCATATTAGATTAGATTTATTTTCTTCAAAACCGATGTAACATACAAACAACTTTTTTAAACATACAACAAGCGAGTAGCGGTTTTGACGGGGATACACCCGAGTATTTGCACACCATTACCTAAAAGGTGGGTGCACCCCAATTAAGGTAAAAATAATATTCCATTGTTAAAATTTATACATACATAATATTCAAAATAAATCAAATTTTCATTTTTATAACACATATCATCAATGGCTGTGACCATCTCTCAACTACACCTTAGCCGCGGCTGCTGCCCAGGTTCAAGTCAAGAGTACAGCCACAGCAAGTCCAACTTCCTAAATCACAATCAACATGATATAATAAGTCCTAAATAATAACATAAACTAGTTTATATTATAATATATAAATACACTTGATTTTGTTGCCACTAGCCATAAACACTTCCCACTTGGACCTTAGCCCCTCTTGGTGCCTAGGTACCAAGCAAGAATGATCAAAGCCAATGAAACAACACAAACTACATCATGGAAAACTGAACATGAATTAACCTAGAGTTTCAGCATATATATATATATATGCTATATATTATATTCCTACAAGGGAAAAAGGAAAAAATCCTACATATGATCCACCTTGAATTTAATAAAAGCTCTACTAAACAATTTAATTTCACTCTTACTTTTGATATTATCAGGCAAATTTAACCAGAGATTTGGTGACTGGCCTAGAAAACTTTTGTTATATAGCTGACTGGTATGTTGAGTAACTTGTAACCTAATTCTGTTTCGTGTTTGATAGTGATGGGGGGGTACTTCAAAAAGGTTCTGAATACGTTTTGGTAATATATCATTGACATATCTGAAAGAAATTTTCACTAAATTTAATTCACAGAGATCACTTACAGGTAATATTGATGCCCTTTTATAAAATTCCCTAAGTCCCGTTCTTTTATTGAGATTAAATATAGCCCTTATTGCTTTATTTTGTTGAACTCTAATCTTTCTTAGGTTACTGGCATTAATCATGGGACCCCAAGCATTTATAGCGTAGTTAAGATGACTTTGAATATTTGCAAAATAGATGAGTTTCTTGGAGCTCTGTGGCAATAGTCTCCGTGACATATTCAAGCTATATATGCCCGAAGCTAGTTTCATTGAAAGATGTTTAACATGCATATTCCAATTTAAGAGTTCATCTATGTATATGCCAAGAAATTTTGTGTGTGTTACTTTCTTGATTTCCTTTCCATCCACTCTCAATTGGCCATCAAAATTTGGTCTTTTGTTAGTGGCTCTAAACAATACGTAACATGATTTCTCAACGTTCAAAGATAAAGAATTACTGTCAAACCATTGACTTAATCTCTTCAGATCTTCATTTACTTTTCTATACAGAGTTCCTCCGTGGCCTAATGGTTAAGAGTGCTTGTTTGCACAACCACTGGCTCTGAGGGCGTGGGTTCGAATCCCACCCCGGAACTCAATTTAGTCCGAGCCCATGGGACATTAAATGGAGGCGGGTTGTATCCAGTGTTCTATGCTGGGGCAACTGAAAGACCCTGGGCATCCCTGAATTAATAGGGTATGTACCGGACTCACAGTCTTCTCATCTCATCCTCATAAGGCGATCGCCTGCCTCGATATGGCCCACTAAGGTGCTGCTGAGGCGTAAAACACAAACAAACAAACAAACAAATCTTCATTTACTTTTCTATACAAGAATTTTAAATTGCTTCCGGATGCAAATACTGTTGTGTCATCAGCATAGATGACGCAATTACAAAATTTCATACAATTGGGTATATCATTAACGAGAAGAGAGTATATTAAGGGCCCCAAAACGGATCCTTGCGGGGTTCCATATGTTATAGGAAATTTCTCTGATAATGTATCTTTATACTGAACTGCCAATTTTCTATTTGAAAGATAGCTTTGGACCCATGTTAATGCAGTGCCTCTTATACCATAGTGTTCTATTTTGTTAAATAATGTTTCATGTTCTATACTATCGAATGCTTTGGACATATCTAGAAACACCCCCAAAGTAAACATTCCTTTATCAATTCCTTCTATAATATTCCCTGTAAGATCTAAGATAGCATCTGTAGTACTCCTAAGTTTTCTGAATCCATACTGTCCGCTATATAGTACATTGTGCTTATCTAGAAATTTTGTTAAGCGTAGATGCACAATTTTTTCAAGAACCTTTGAAATCACTGGCAGTAATGAGATTGGCCTGTAATTAGTCATTTCTAATTTATTTTTTGATTTATATAGAGGTTTAACTATGGCAAGTTTCATTGTGTCTGGGAACTGTCCCGAAGTCAAGGACTTATTGAAAATAATACATAAGGCATCCAATATACTTGGGTAGATAGCTTTAAGCATGTTATTTGAAATACCATCATGACCTTTACTGTTCTTTGATTTAAGGCCCTTTATAAAGCGTTCTATTTCACTGTTAGTTGTGGGAAATAAAAAGCAATTGCTAGTTATTCTTGTCTTTACAGTAGACAGAGGATCTTTAATTGTACCCTTTAGTGCAATTTTTTCAACCATTGTTTTTCCGATTTCACTATAAAATTTAGCAAATGCGTTGCTTATATTATGTTCATTATTGTCTCTTATTCCATCTATGATAATTTCGTCAGATAGTGACTGCTTGTTACTCATTTTGCCTGTCATTCTATTCAATATAGACCACAGTTTTTTTGAGTCATTCCTATTCTTGTTGATTAATTGGTGGATATATTCAGATTTCATCCGTCTTCTTATGCTTTTATACATATCACGATACTTTCTATATTCTTGATACTTTGAATCATTATGAGGAAGATGTAGAACATTTTTATACATTTTAAGACATTTAGTAGAAGAGGTCAATAGACCAGTTGTGAACCATGGGTCTTTCTTTTTGTGGTACTTCTGTAAAGACACTGTCTTTTCTGGGGCATAGAAATTGACAACCTCAGATATTTCTCTCTCCAGTGAATTGCTGGCTTCATTGACATTAAGCTCTTCAAGGTATGACCAATCTATGTTCCTTAGTACAGCTTTAATATTACGAAATGCTGCATCGTCTAATTTTCGAATTTTACGTACAATATGATCATTCATTTTCGGAATGATATTACCTTGAATAGTTGTCAAACACATAAAGTGGTCTGATATATCAGATATTATAATATGAGATTTTACATTGTTATGTATTTCAGCATCAACATAAATATTGTCTATTAACGTCGCTGTACTATGTGTTACTCTTGTTGGCTTTATAACAGTTGGAATCAGGTTATTCATTAGATTAGTTTCAAAGAATTTCATAGTATTTCTGTGAATATTTATCTTTAGATAATCTAAATTCTGATCAGTACCAATTATTATTTTTTTATGTTCACTTCTTATCTTATTAACAATACTTTCATAAAGATCTATAAAATCAGATTCATTTGTGCCTGGTATTCTATAAACTTCTCCAACAATAATATTGGCATTATGTTTCCGAGGAATCTCAATAAATATTGATTCAAACTTTTTTTCTTCAAAAATTTTCAAATCATCCCTCAAATTGTATTTGATATTTGATTTTATCAATATCGAAACGCCCCCTTGACTACAACCTCTTCTGTATTCGCTAATTAGTTCAAAACCATCAAATCTGTACAAATTGAAATTCCTCTCATTGAAAAAAGTTTCACATAATAATAAAACATCAGGTAAAAGACACTTATCTTTTAACTTATCAAGCAAATCTACCAAGTCATTATATTTGTTCGCGACACTGTGTATATTCAAATGGCCAATTTTCAGTGTTGGCCCAAAATGACGATCAAAATTGTCTGGAAAGTCACTTAGATCAATATATGAACAATCTCCAGACAGTACATCATCCAATTCCACATGATTAAGCAAATTTCGCTCAAAGTTATTTTCTAGACCTATCAATGAATTCATCTGAGTAGAAAGTTAAATTAAATATGAATATGAAAATCAATAAACTGTTGGGCAAACAGTTTATGATGCGTAGACTGGACATAATTGAAGCTGATTGTAACAAGACACAGTAAATCATAGTTGTAACAAATTGCAATGAAAATGTTAGAAATTGCAATGGAAATGATAGAAAGAAAGTCCTTTATAATGAGTGTCACATTAATGAAAAACCCCTTAACTGAATTGTTCTCTTATGTGCATTAGAACATTGCCAAGCAGATTTCTGCCTGGCCAGTTTTCATCCAAAACAGTTGGATTGTCGAGCGATTTTCCAATTCCCCAAAATTGATCTTTCGATGCCTCGCCAATAATTTTGTCACCAGTTTCAAGGAGGACCCGTAATAGTTCCGGATTTTGGACAAATTTTTCTCTGCATCCTTCTGTTGTGATTCGCTGTGCCTCCTGTTCCCATCTCTGTTTCACAAAATCTTTGACTCTGCCCCCCAGACCTTTGATTTCATAGGGGTTTGTACTTGACATTATTCTTTCATGCGAGTAGTCATCGTTGAACAGTTGTGCCTTTTGGGCCTGAATGAACTGCTCGTTACAAACATATCTCACTTTGTTGTGCACAAATGGGGCAGGATGGAAATTGCTCAGGGGTGAGCCTTGCGTGAAGAAGACAATTACTTTGTCATTTGTCCTTTCTGCAGCTTCACGGGGTTGCAACTGTTTTGGGAGCTTGTTGAGGTTATTAACTGGTGCCACTGTATAGGCTCTACCATCAAGAATAAGCTTGTCACACTTCAACCTGCATTTTCCCTTGAACTCATCCAAATTCCGAGCCTTTTTCAATATTGGCCGCAGCATGCGCCTCCTATCCTCTATCTCAGGTGGATAGTCTTCTCTCACAAATACATTGTGTGGCAGTTGGCCACGATTTTGGACCAAGAGGTCAAAATCATTGTCTCTCAGAAAATGAACACGTACAGGACGGACTTTCCCTTTCAAATATGTTCCTATCCTGTATATTTTCGTGATAGGAACTTTGTCGGCACATCCATTGAAAATCATCATGTGGTTAATTGCTTGTACAATTTTATTGTACAACAAATGTTTGTCTTCACCATATGTCTCACGGATTCCCTCAAAAATTAAATTTTGATCACGCAAATGAAGCTCATTTGTGATTTGTCTCTCAACTAGCACTTTGTTTTGTGCCTTCAGTTCATCTGTGTGGGACACAAGTGTTCTCAACTGACCCTTCAGTTCATCAATTTCATTTCTCATCACACCAATATCTTCCTTACACTGCTTCAACTCAGCATTATTGAAATCAAATGCACTTTTAAGTTCATCATAATTGTGGAACATTTCCTCAACTTTCAAAAATATGGCTTTGTTCCATTCAAGTGCATTAGCAGAATCAGGCGGCATTTGCAACCTACTTCTACTTAAATGGTATCTTTTTAGCTCAGGAGACTCACCGGTGGGACTGTCAGCAGATAGTTGTCTTTTCCTGGCATCGTTTTGCATTGTAATTTCCATTTTGATTTGTGAGTGAAAAGTAACTGTATCTCAACTGAGTTGTGAGTAAAATGTAACTGTATCTCAACTGAGTATTCCAGGTTATTAGCAGTTTCCTTCAAACACAATAGAGTTCCCACCTTTCATGAACAATCAATGCATGTTACAATTCCATTGAATTCATTGAATAGCAGGGAATCACTCAAGTGTGACTGCCATGTATTTTCAATACATTTTCAATAAATTTATATCAATATTAAACTCCACCAAATTACTGATAAAATCCAAAGTCGAAGCTTCAAGTTTCACATATTTCAACTCTCCATCACTTTAAATACAAGTTATACTAAAAATAAATAATTTAGTATGTCCAGAAACCATGGAAAATCCATATTAATTAGGAGCAATCCACACCATGCCCATTAGTGGATGCCACCATGACGTTGACCTAAAATACATTAGATTTGTTCAATTTTATTATTCCAAATTATCTACACACACATACGTCAAATTGATATACATGTCATAAAAATTGTCTTCAAATATATATGCATTAAATGCATAGGCAGATTATACGTCACTAGGGAATAACCCACAATTGCATGTTTTAGTTTCACTAATATAGGCCAATAAGGTAATAATAAAAACAGCAGGAAATAATCAAATATCTCTTACAAGACAACACAACTTTTAAGAGCATTATTATCATAAATCTTAAGTCAAATCAAATAATTCCGGGATATATCTCAGGCCTCCAAGCGGCCTCGACAAAAAATATAGGGATTTTATAGGAAGTTTTTAATGAAATTTATAGCGTTTTATGGGTCTTCGGGAGTTAAAATATAGGGAAAATAAAGGGCTCTTTGGCTTCAGATATATTGTAAATTGATATTAAATTAACCGGTCGAGTGCTCAACTGGCGACTGGGCATATCGAAAGAATGTACTGGATCGGACTTTGGCATGTTGACCAAGGAATGACCCGGAATTCTGGTATTCTCCCTGACAAGAACTAAACAGTAAACGCTCATTCTAAATGAAAGGACCGAAATGGCAAATTTATTAATTTTTAAATACCATGAAAATATAGGGATTTATAGGAATTTTTGGTAAAAAAGCTTGAAAATATAGGGAAATATAGGGCCACTGGGAGCCCTGATATTTTAAAGTCAGTGTGCCCCCTTGATATGAATTATGACAAACACATTTAATCTCTCTATCTGCTGCAAGGTTACATACCAAATATATTATTTCTGCCAAGTAAAGTGACCTTAGGTCAATGGTATCTCTTCTTATCCAACTTGAAAAGTTTTGACAACTGAACACTGCTGAAAATGTCGGTTATGACGCAACAGCAGCATGGCAGCAGCAGAGAGCTACCTGGGGAAACCATTGTGACATCACTGTGCTATTTTTAGCTTAGCTGCTCAGCTGCTAGTGAAGTCAGCTGACAGCTAAATTCAAAATACGGCGTGCCACTCCGCATCCAGTTGGTATGATTAATCTTATGTAACAGCATAGAATGATGTTTTCTGGCTTGACTGTGACTTAGGAATGAAATTATGTGTATCATTCATTCTTAATATGTGGGATTGCAAATTTTGGCCAAATCAAGGGGGCACTCAGACTTTAATACATAAGTCCACAGGTGACATGCAGTTTCTTTATGAATGTGTAGCAAGAATATTTATCGCAGCACATGTTGAGGGTTTGCTGCAACGCCTTCAATGTTTCAATATATGACAAACATCAGGAGAAATGCGATGAGCAAGACAATGACAGAAAGTATCAAAAATAATTTACTTTCCTTTTTGCTTGGTTTTTCAGAGTCTGAAAAAGACAAAAGACATTAGGCATTTAACTGAAATAAATAAAAATTCAAAATTGGTTTTTTGAAATACCAAATGGTTTTTCACATGGAAATATGGTTTTCCCAATGACAGTCTATACGCACAGCCGGGCGGTGCTTATATATATAGCCACTGTGTTTCCCATAAGCCTACCCATATTTTGCACACTATAGCTGGTGTATAGTTTCCAGTCAGTTAACTGTAACAGTTAACAATCAAATTTCGTGGCTGTAATAACAACTTGAAAAACCAAGTCTAGTGGAAGATAGCATTTTATATTCCTCTGACTTTGGTTTTTTGAGTTCTGGACAAAAAGGTTAATGATGCTAGTTTTGATCTGTATATATAATATATGAAAAAAAAACCCCACAATTTTACATCAATTAGGCCTATGTCCAACTTTCTCCAAAGAATGTTGATCATAAATGTACAATTGTTTTGCCTGATGATAAAAACTTACGTGTATGCCAAATCAATATGTAGTCTAATTAAAAAAAATCTAAATTCAAAATGCAGATCCAGCTGGTTTGTCTTCTCAGAAAATGCAAGGTGAAATAAATTTTAGATTTCTTATCATCAATCTTCAAAAGAGATAAAATCGATTTGTCTAATCATTGAAACTTGATCAAGATTAAAATCAGTTTGTCTCGCCGTACAAGTTAGCAAAAAATATTATTAAAACGCCAAAACAAAATTCTAATTATGACCTAATCTTAACAAAGGAGAACTGTCTCTATCATTACATTGATTTTTATCCAACAAAATTCAGAATTTCTTACCTTTGAGAGAAACGTTTTCCCTGCAAAACATAATTAGATTAACTTTAACACAAAGGTATAGCACAGTGCGTTGGTTTACATATCACAAAGGTCAAAATTTACTCACAAGGAGCTTTCATCCATGTCTCAGGGACTTCTTCAGTTTTCTCAAGCTGGCTCAGTTGGTCACACGACTACCCAGTGTAAAGGCATGTGACATGAAAATGTAATTGTAATTCTTTGACATTTGGTCAAAAAACGTTTCCGATTGACTTTTTCTCTGACAGCCTAGCTCAGGTATATACTATTTATGTGTGACTTTGCAGAGTAAGTCATATAATCGGTATCTGTCTTTACTTATTTCAGGAGAATCCGTAGAGTGTGAATATTATCGTTCCGATGGTTCAAATGGATTTATGTGCGGTGTGAGAGTCCGAGGCAAAAAGGAAGATATTGCAGCTCTGGCATTTCTTCCTGAAGGAACTGGGGAGAGGGTGCTCACTGCAGCTGATGATGTAAACTGAACCAAATTAAAAACGAAGAACTATTGCTAGGGCTTTATTTTTCTGTATAAGATTCAGATAGGCTGTTCAGTTTATGCATATGTATAACCAGGTGTCAATGGACTCAGTTCCATTAAATCATTAAAATAATTAATTCTGACCTCTGTGTGCACATCTCTGCAGCTGTTACATATGGGTGGCCCCTTGATAGCGGCCTACTAGCCTTAAAGGGGTCACCCTCAATAGAGAATTTTCAAACAAAAAATACTGTATAACATATCAATAGTTTATTTATCTTTTTCATAACTTATTCTCTATTGAAAATAAATATGTCTGAGTCTGAGTCTGAGTCTACACAGGTAGCATAAGGTCTTTCTGATGAACGCTGAGCCTTTTCCATTCCGCAGTTATCGAATAGGCTGTTGAACGACTTCTTTCCGTAGTTGCATTTTTGCATTGGAATTGCATTGTGTGTGACAAACTCTGACCAGACTTCTCAAAAACTTAAATTTTTAGCAAGTTAAGTGGAACAAATTGAAGTCAATTTAATGGCCTTTTGCATCATTTTCTTCAGACTTTAACAAGAAATCATTAAATTTGCTCTATGGGGTATGTAACATATCGGTCCGCTGGCCATACCCTAATGTGATAAACTTGGCCACAGACATGGAAAAAATTGACACACTTTAGTGATTTTGTTCATTTCATTTCTTTGACACCTGATTACACATATGCATACACTCACCAGCTATAAGGCCATCTCAAGCTTATCATGCTTATAGAGAGAAATACAGCCCTGGAAATAGTTTTACGTTTTTAATTTGGTTCAGTTTAAGTTTAAAAAAATGTGTCTACAATGTATGTTGCAGAAGATGGGGGAGGAGAGGTCCCAGCCCTGGTCCCGGTTTAGCGAGGGTTTGTTCCGTGTGATCTCGATGGCCTCCTTTATTTTCCTTTTCATCCAGTGGTCTTCTTTGCCTAAGACCTTAACATCTTCCCAGTCCAAGCTATGCCCAGTGTTAGTACTCATTGATCGCCAATGTTGTTATCCTTATGGGTTCTTCTAAGCGTTTGTTGAGCATGCGTGCTGCAGGGGCGGTCAGACGAAAATGCGGTCAGACGAAAATGCAGGCGGCAGGGGCGGTCAGATGAAAAAAGGCAAATCATATTCGTGCCAATTTCGTGTGACAAAATTTAAATAGAGAGTCAACAGTAATTTTGAATATATACTCACTAATTTGGCCTAAAATGTGTAAACAAGGCCTAATAATGCTTTTTTCTCTTAAGGGCACCCCTTGCCCCCGTCTGTTCCGGCACCCTTGGTGCTGTTTCTCTTATGTACAGACGTGTTCAGACGTTTACATGAGTAACATTTCACCTGATGACAACTAAAGCTCCTTGCTGAGTCAATCTGGACCTTTGTGACATGAAAACTATAACACACTATGGAATACCAAAGGTCAGTATTAAGCTTACATAGTTTTAAAGGTATAGCAGTTATCACCATTCACAAGACTGGCCTATACTTAATTGCCATATTAAACCAATAAAAAATAATTCAGGCTAATTATATTTCGCATGCAAATTTATTCAAATTTCTCGTGAACAGCAGCAGCAACCTTTTTAATCAAATTTTTTTAACATTACGCCACACGTTATTGATCTTTAGTTTCTCGAATCCTCTCAAGGCACTTTTTCTAGGATTGGTCGGTACGACAAAAAATAAAAAGGTGAAAAATTTTTTTTTATTATGTCAAAAAATAATTTTTTTTTTCAATTTTTTTTTTTCATCGGCAGGAAATCTATTGTGTCGGCGGGTCCACGAAGCTAAGAATCAATTATTTGTGGCCTTACGGTACCACAGCTGCAGCATAAACTAATGATAAAGGAGGTGGAAACAAATTCTTCTCATTTTCATGTGCCGAACAATGTTTTCCTTTTTTACCGATCAGCTGGTCAGCCCCTTATGAATGGATAATATAATTCTGAATGAAATGCACACTCTAAAAAATGTTGGGACAAAATCGGTTTTTTAGATTCAAAATGGTTTTTTGAAAAACCAAATTTCAATGCAAAACCAACATGGATTTCAAAAAACCATTTTGAATCTAAAAAACCAATTTTGTCTGAAATTTTTTAGAGTGCAATTGACTTACCTTGAACCATTGATCTCACATTGCTCTTGCAACACATCCACCACAGGTTCTGTAAAATTGAAAATAAAGGTTATAAGTAAAATTAGCAGTAAAGCTGGACAATCCTAGTTTCATTCATTTTATTCATTTTATGACAATTTAATTAATGCTCTAGTTTGTAGGGCAACACAAATCTTACAAAACTCAGAAACGTGAGGAAATTGAGCATTTACCATTATTGGCAACTTCGCCCAAATTGAACCCGGATCACACCATGGTGACCTGAGCATTTTGCACACTAGACCACAGCTAAATTTTCTTTTTTCTGTTTTACTGTACCTCTCTTGAAACTATACAATCTCTATACACTCTTAACAAAAAGGTTTTATATGGAACCTTTAAGGGGTCTATTAGCTGGTATAGATAAGGAACCTTAACAGGTTCATCATTCAACTTTTAAAAAGGTTCCAACAGCAAACAGAAACAACACTTAGATAATCCAGCTGCACTGAACTCCCACAATGGAACCCCTTTCTCTCAAGTTGGGAGAATAGAGTCCTATCACAGGGCCTTCCCAACAGTATTGAACCATTTCCAATTCAATTAACAAAATTTAGAACCCTTTTTTTTCGGCTATGGGTTCTTTATAATACCATAATGAACCTTTTGCCTTAAGAGTGTAGGTTTACTCACTTTCCTCCTTTCCTTCTAACGAAACCACAGAACAAGCACCATTACTTACTTTTCTGAGCCATTTTTTTCAATGGCATTTTATCAGGTCTCTTGGGAATCATTGGTTTTGCAGATGCATATGCACTCTTGGCTGCTGAAAAGCCTGACGCCTGTGACATAGCGAAGCTCCTTGGAGCAGAACTTTCCTCAACACTCATCGCGCGGGCTGGATGGTAAAGTGCCGAACGTTCACAACAATTACTCATCATGGGGGCTGTATCACAAGCTGCTGGGAGGGAGCCCATTAGTCTTCTCCTCATTGCTGCATTTATAAGAACAACTTACAGTCAGTGGAATCACATAAAAACTTAGAAATTAGAATTGTTAAAACCTAAATAATTATTGATGATATGATGTGTTATTGTTAACTGAGACTTAAATTCTTGATTGATATGACGTTTCAACCTGTCTGCTGCAGGCCTTGTTCACGTACATAGTATTGCCAAAAATAATGTGCAAGCACTTTAAGCAGCGCACTGAATGGAATGGAAATGCAACCCTCCTTTTTGTAGGGACCATCTCAGATCTGTGTTACAAGCTCCAAATGAGGAAATATTTTTGCATTTGACGTCCCTAACTAATTGGACAAAAATCACCTGCGAAGTGCTATTTGTCATCAATTTATGTGTACTGCAGTGGTGTTCTACTTGAGGGCATTCGTTCTTATTGAGTTGTGGACATGTTCTAATGGAGTGTTTATGAGTAAGTGCCAAAAAAAATAAATAACGTGCACAAGGCACTTTAAAGGGCATTCTGCACATCATCTTATTACTGATCTAAAGTCCTGGTTATCTTGTTTAACTGTTATGTTGCTACTGCATAACAGGGCATAAAAATAGCATGCAATGCATGCACCATGTCCTCGGGCATCTGAACTTGTTTAACATGTAAGTCAGCTGGATGGTCCATTGGCCTTTAAAATTTACTTTTAAAACATTTAATCAGCTGTGAATATGTCATAGATCTATATAGATTTTGTCATATATGCCAAGTCCAAAAAATATATATCATGCATATGCTTTAAGTAATCTCTGAACACATTCAAACATGATACAATCAAGAGGCCACCCCAACCCCATGCAGCCCCCCCCCCCCATTGACCATGTGCATCCTGTCACTGAGTTGACAGCACTTGGCTAGTGAGGGTGTCCCATGCAGTAGGGTGGGAGATAGATAGATGCACAGGAGCTCACAGGCCGATTAATTCAAATCAATGATATAAAAAAATATAATATCAACAGTGTATATCAGTATTAAAAATAGCATGCAATGCATGCATCGGGTCCTTGGTCTAATTCAACAAGTTGGGGCTCTTCAATATTCTACCAACAATCTATCAAGTTAGCTATAAGAAAGCAGTATATTTTGACCATGCTCAAGAGGGCAGCACAGTCCAACTTTTGGTGTGTATACAGAAACCAGTTTTTGTGTGAAGTGCTGACAGCTCAGAAGAAATATGTTTAATAGAAGAAAATTTGAGCACTGATAAGCACAATATTGTAGCCAGGGGTGCATAAGCACCATCTTGATCACAAGGGCACATCTGTTGGGGTTGTCATTTTGTCTGTGAAATGTTTTAGTGAGTACACCAACTTTGCCTGTTCAAAGGAAATGAAGCTGACGACAATGGTCTTGGAATGAATTCCAAGGACCCAAAAAGTGAAAGTGACTGGACCAGGGAGGCTCTCAAGAAATTATGTATTTTTCTACAGACATCCTGACTTAGAATATAGTCTGCTATGTCAATATGCTATAGGCCCACTCTATATATCTCTTCTCTAATATAATAGACTGGTGGGATTTTTGAAAAATGGCTTTATTTAGAGAGGTACGAGCATTTTGGGGTAAAAGTCGGGAACCCATCTTTTTAGCATATTTCAGGTATGCCGATTCCGAAAAAACCGGTTCCCAAGCGATATTCCGGGTCCTTCACCTCCTAATTTGCATAACAAAATGGCCACCAAATTAGCAATTTTTTTATCGTTTTAAAGCAGTAACCTTCAATATACTACTGTTTAGGAAAGCAAAAAAGGTAAACTTAGTGGCTCAATCCATGTTATGAAGACTAGGGAATAACACACACCATTTTAGAATTAATTATACAAGTTTGATGGTCATTAATATGCTAATTAGTAGCCGCCATTATACAATAATGCCTTTTCTTCAATAGCTTCCTTACTAATCAACCGAATTTAACAAATTAAAGTTCTATACCAATGTTCTGAGGGTCAATGAAGATGATGAAACCATCTATTAAGTCATAACACTCATCAAATATTAATTATGCAAAAATAAGGGTCATTAGTATGGTAATTGGCTATGAAATATTAAAAAAATACCAATCTTCTCAGTTTCTTCTCTGCTAATCACGGAATCTTTACATATTAAAGGATAAATGTCTAATGTCTATACCAATGTTTTAAAGTCCATGAAGGTAATGAGCTTGTTCATAAAGTCACAACTCTCATCAAATATTAATTATGGAAAAATGATTGTCATTAATATGCTAATTAGCATGACATGTTTCAGAAGAACAGTTTTCGTTATAACAATGCTGCTTATCCTGCAAACTTTACAAATTAAAATGTATATACCAATATTTTAAGGGTCAATGAAGAAGTCATTGACAAAGTCATTACATTCATCTGATATTAGTTATGCAAGACCTGTAGTCAGTAAAATTAGCAGTGTCATATAACTGAAAATAAAAAAGTGTATTCTTATATCTTTCCTACGCATCAAGCAAACTTAAGCAAATGAAGTTCTCTAACAATTTTAGTTTTTTCAAAATTAGTCTGCAATACTTCAAGGGTCAAAGCAGATCATGAACTCAATTCCTAACATAATAATATCAGTGATATCTACCTAAATTTGTTTTGTTTGTTAAGTTTGCTGGATTAGCAGGGAAGATCAGGGCTGTAGCTGGAATTCTGTTTTGGGGCAGACAAACTTAGGCAGGAGCTCCCATAATTCAACAGTGTCTCATGCATGATGGCCCGTAATGCCTTCTAAGCAATTTGAAGCACTAATTAAACCATTAAAGACAAGGAATCACTGTATAATCATTTTATGTAGTGTCCAAATTAGTAAAATTTGAACACCATACACATATTAAATGGAAATCCTGCAAATCATTAATGTTATGACTTCTAGATATCGTTATATAGTGGGGTCTGAACCATCATCCAATGTACCCATGCAGGGTAGGCATGCTAGGCATGGCCAACAGAGCTGCACAAAACATGAAGCAGTCACTCAAATACTTTTAATTAAACAGTTATCATGAAAGTTTATGAACAAAATAAAGAAGGGCATAACAATTCAAATTGTTATTATTTGGAATTCTGTGTGGGATCAATTGCCGTAACAAATTTGAAACTTAAACTCTCTGGTTTTTCGCTGCCTCCTTGCCAAGGTACATTCTATATAATAATATTATGCCTCCTTCTTGGCTCTTCCCTCTCAATGGCTCTTGCCTCCTCTCAAAAGCTCTTGCCTCATCTTTAGCTCTTGCCTCCTTCACCGCATTCTCAATCCTTTCCGGTGAACCCTATTTCCATAATCTCCCTTTCTGCCTCCTTCCCAGCTCTTCCCTTCTGTCTGATAGCTCCTGTCTCCCACCTGACTGCCTGCTCCTAGTTCTTGCCTCCACAACAGCCATTCTCTCCTCATTCTGAGCTCTGTCTACTCCGAGTCAGCCTCATCCCAAGTTATTCCAACTGCTTTTGCTTTGTCAAATTGTGTTTCCTACCTCTCTGCTCATCTTTCTTTTTCCTCCGCCATCTATGCATTCTCCTCTGCCTCCTGTCTAGCTCCTGCCTCCAGCCTACCTACTCATTAGCTCATCTGGCCCCCTTCACTATCTACTTCGTAGCTCCTCTCTGATATTGGTTTCCTCCTCCCTGCATTAACTCCTACCCATCAATTCTCCCCTCTTTTGTCTGCTTCCACTAGCTCTTGCCTCCTCCTCCAGAGTGGTTCTTCAATCACTCTCTGGCTAATACTATCATATATAAATGCCTCCTTCATCCCTGCTTGCTCCCAGTTTCTCTTGGTACCCTCCTCCTCCCTTGGCGCTCAATTGTCTCCGTCAAGTGGTCCTATTAGAATATCTCCTGACCATCCATACCTTTCTCTCTCACTATCAGTGTTCCATGCACACATCCATTTTTTTAATTAAAAGAATGAATACTCTGTCTGCTCTTCATGTAGGCTTTAAGGGGAAAGTAGCAGTTTTATTATAGTAGGAGTGTCGGTATTGCCTCCAAATAGTTTTGAGTATAATGGGAGTGGCAAAGTGACTTCATTTCTGAGTTGAGGGATCTTCCAATAATGCATATACCATCTTGATACACCTAGTCAGGAAGATATGATCAATGGGAACTTTGCTGAAATTCAAGAGTGGCATGTGCCATCATGCATTGAGTCCCTGAAAATTCTGAAGAAACACCTTTTTCTGCAAATATGGCATCGCTTATAATCATACAAATACTATTGTTCTTGCATTATTAATATACTATTATGAGTTTTATGGCTTTATGAATGGGTTTTTTTACCCTTAAGGCAGTGGTATAGAAGTTTTATTTGCAAAATTTGTTGGTTAGTAGGGCAGATATTAAGAAAAATATATTTTTCTGTAATAAAGCATTGCTAATTAATATATATATATTATATATATGAGAACAAGTGACGATTATTTTTGCATAATTAGTATCTTATGAATGGCATGACTTTATAAATAAATTCAATATCCTTTGACTCTTTAAGCTTTGGTACTGAACCTTTATTTGTAAAGTAGGCTGGATTAGCAGAGAGGATATGAAAAAACTTCTTTTTTTCTGTAATATTTCATCACTATTTAGCATACTAATGACTATTATTTTTCCATAATTAATATTTCAGTAGTGTTATCACTTTTTAAATAAGTTCATTATCTTTATTGACTTATAAAATGTTAGTACAGAACTTTAATTTGTAAAGTTTGCTGGATTAGCAGAGAAGATACTAAGAAGATTGGTATTTTTTGTAATATTTCATCTCCAATTACCATACTAATGACCGTTATTCTTGCATAATTAATATTGGATAAGTGTTATGACTTAATAGATGGTTTCATCACCTTCATTGACCCTCAAAACATTGGTATAGAACTTTAATTTGTTAAATTTGGTTGATTAGTAAGAAAGTTATTGAAGAAAAGGCATTATTGTATAATGGCGGTTACTAATTAGCATATCAATGACCATCAAACTTGTATAATTAATTCTAAAATGGTGTGTGTTATTCCCTAGTCTTCATAACATGGATTGAGCCACTAAGTTAGCCTTTTTTGCTTTCCTAAACAGTAGTATATTGAAGGTTACTGCTTTAAAACGATAAAAAAATTGCTAATTTGGTGGCCATTTTGTTATGCAAATTAGGAGGTGAAGGAATCGGAATATCGCTTGGGAACCGTTTTTTTTTGGATTCAGCATACCTGAAATATGCTAAAATGATGGGTTCCAGACTTTTACCCCAAAATGCTCGTACCATTCACATATTTCAAAAATCCCGCCAGTCTATAAATTGTATATATGTGCTATGTGCTATTCTAATATCATATAGCTTTTCCTATCATTAGAACAATATACAAGAAGAACATTTCTGTGTCTCATAACTTAACTAAAATGATATGGCAGCAGTGATTTTTAAGAAACCAATAACTGCATTTCAAGAGCACATTTTGAATCAATTGAGTAAAGTCAGTCTGACAAGAGGACAAGAAAGGCTAAATTGTACACTGCTAATCTTCTACTGACAATCCATGACTAGGGAGCCAGTCTGAGCCAGAGAGAAAGCACTCCAGGTAGAATCAGGTCAACTGTTGAACTTAGTTCAACTTTTTTCAACTCATGCATATTCAGCACAGCAGCAGCAGCAGCAGCAGCAGCAGCAGCAGCAGCAGCAGCAGCAGCAGCAGCAGCAGCAGCAGCAGCAGCAGCAGCAGCAGCAGCAGCAGCAGTGACCCACATAGTGGGGCCAAGTGCTTGGGTTGCCAGGTTGGCTTGTGAGGGTGCAGTGCTGCATGTGTGCAGCTGCTACTACCCGTTGCAACGAATTTGGAATCGTTTTTGGTGAAGCTGTCACAAAATAACTGGAAAATGTGATATATTGAAGTAAATTGAACTCTGAGAAGATCGAAATTGCAGGCAGGGATGCATAAGAGGAAGTTTTATCATTGGAATACATTAGTTGGGCGTGTCATTTCGCCGGTGAATAGTTTTTCTGAAAACACTAAATTAGAAGATTGACGGGAAGTGGCTCTCACAACAGATATGTCCTGGGATAAATCCCGAGGACATAAAAAGGTATAGCAACACATTGATGAAGCATGCAGCAGTGTTTTGTCCTAATTGCTGACCTCTTGTTGTTTTGACAAATGTGGGAAAGCCCCTGAATGACATCACTTGCCTGCCACGCCTGACGCCCCAGAGGCGTATAACGACCGTTCCTTCAACGTGGGGGGTACGTTAACATCAGAGGTTGGAGAAATACCCAATATTTACGAAATATACGTACGTAATAATCTCGTAGTCATTTGTCGACAAAATGCGTAGTTTTGCATAGTTGGGTCAAATGTGAATGGGAGGTTTAATGCTTCCTTAGACCAACGTTCCTCAAAGGAAATTGTCCACAAGGGTAATCATGAGGTAACATTGCAGGTAGGTTTGTTAAATCACAGTAGGTACATTGGCGGTATAGGTGTAACTATGTATACATAAGAAATCAATAGAATATTAGGGATATGTGTTTGAAGAAACCTAATATTTAATACTAGGTCCCTACAATTCTTTTTTTTAAAAGAATTTCTTGTTTATTAAGAATTTACCATTACATGGTAAATTCTTATTGTTTTTGGTATTATTCTTATTCTTATTATTCCTTCCACTTTTTTTCTCCGATTTTCATGAAACTTGGTCACAAGGTGCCTCTAGGTCTAAGGACACCTGAAAAAAATGACCTTGACCTATTTTTTTCACATATCAGTCTCATTTTCTGGTTTCTGGAAGGCGCCAGCAGTTTGTTTGAGGCCTGAAATCATAATTCAGATATCTTTTCATGCTGATTTGTTGAAAAATCACGAATATTGCATACCGCGTGACATGTAAAAACACCCTAGTACTTGATAGATGGATAATCAGTGTCTTTATATGACTGTGTTTCTCCGTATGAGACAATTAACACTTAACCCAGACCTATCTGGCATGGCTCGATGATTTGGTAGCGCACATTACCGGCTCTCGCCCCTTGTGTAGGCCTAATTGAATAAAGGAATAAAAAAAATCACAATAATTTTATTAAATCATAAATTTCCTTTTTATTGACATCAAAGCATATAGGCATACATTATTGGTGATTCAATTGAACTGAAGTTATTGGTACTAGCCTCCTAGGCAGAGGACTGTCCACCTTCTTTGCTTACAGCCTTATACAACATGAAAATAAACACACTTTTTCTTGGATAATTTATTAGTTATTCAGTTGAACGCAAGATAAATATGCACTATTTCATTATCCTCGAACAGAGCTGAATGAGAAAGATATTATTCTGAAAACTTACAGCATGTAGCACAGAACACACTCTAAAAAAATTCAGACAAAATTGGTTTTTTAGATTCAAAATGGTTTTTTGAAAAACCAAATTTCAATGCAAAAAACCATTTTGGTTTTGCATTGAAATTTGGTTTTTCAAAAAACCATTTTGAATCTAAAAAACCAATTTTGTCCCGACATTTTTTAGAGTGCATAGTGGTGCCTGGCATCCTGGATATATGTGTACATCATTAAAATATATGATTATTTGAAAAGATACATATTTCTGATCTAAGACAATACATTTACGTCACTGTGGAGTAGCCTTATGTAGTCAATTTTGGACCAGAACACAAATATCTTCTCAGATATATATTAACATTTAGTCCATTTCACTTTGACTGTAACCATGTCGGCTTCTTTCACTTGGCTGTGTCCAACTTGTTTCCAATTGTTCTTCACCATTATTTCAGCATGTTGTTTTTGTAAAAGTTCCATGTCAGGTTTGTCCGTCAGATATTCCATGCTAAATCCGATGTAGTCGTCTTTCACCATCGACATTGTGAACTTAATTCCTTCCACAGTCCAAGACGTCTACAACGACAAATTATAGATATAAAACACTCGAAAAATGGCTTAATATGTACAATGTGCGTAATAATATCAAAGGCTGTTATGCGATTTAATATCACTAATTCCGAAATGGTAAAAAATATCTTTAATTCGCCATCACATAATGGCAAGGTGATGTCAAAACCATTCTCTCAAAGTATCACCCAGGCAGAGTGATATTTCCAACAATATGACAGGCTCTGATATTTTCGATCAAAACAGTGATATTCACTGCTTACCCTTCGATAATATACATAATAACAAGGTATCAGAGCATACATTTCAAATTTAGTCCAATGTGTGGACAAATTTGCTTATACAGTATGACTTGTTTTCAATTTCTGTACTGACATCATTAACGACATTAATTACTTTCTCTACTGCTCCTTCAGGTAAAGCTGCAGAGCCGCAATATCTTCTTTTGCTTCTTTACTTACACTACAAGCATAGTACCCGTGATAATGTGCATGGTGAGAGTAAGAATGGCAATGAGAGAGTGAGTTTTAGGTATGTGATGACCTGAGAAACGTAGCATGCAGATGATGCAGGAGCGAGACCTTGAGATGAAACAGTGAGATGGAATAGGAAACATTTAACAGAACTTTCAAACCAAGTAATTGACTACTAACTACAGACAAGGGCTACAGAGAAGGGCGAAGGGCCAGTCTTTCAAGACAGTGGCCCCTCCCTCCCTCCATCGGAGTCCAGGGAAAACACAACTACTACCATTACTACATTGGAGAATATTGATAGTGGTGCAGGAATGAGTACTAAGTGCACTGGTATAATATGAACAGTTTGAGAAACCACACCAACTTATGGTTGTTGTAAGACGTGCAATAATGTTTCCTGCTAATTTTAAATTGTGGGCAATGAGTAGTTTGGGATGAGCAGAGTAAAGCATCCACAAATTAAGGGTATGAATACCAGCTGCAGTGAGCACTTTCTCCCCAGCTCCTTCGGGTAAAAACGGTGGAGCTGCGATATCTTCGTTTTTGCTTTGGAGATTAATCTTATACACACATACACACAAATTCTTTTTTATACTTACATCATCAGCTGCATTAAGTACTTTCTCCCCAGCTCCCTCAGGAAGAAACGGCAGAGCTGCAATATCTTCCTTTTTGCCTCGGACTCTCACACCGCACGTAAATCCATTTGAACCATCGGAACGATAATATTCACACTCTATGGATTTCGATTCTCCTGAAATAAGTAAAGAGAGATACCGATTATATGACTTACTCTGCAAAGTCACACATAAATTGTATATATACCTGAGCTAGGCTGTCAGAGAAAAAGTCAATCAGAAACGTTTTTTGGCCAAATGTGAAAGAGTTATAAGTACATTTTCATTATGCATGCGTTGATAAAACTTTCTCCTTATAAGAGCCTGTCAGACACACATTTCAATTGTAGAAAGTAATAAAAAATTGATCTATATTAAAAAAGAAAATATTTAGAAAAATCTAGGTTCGCGACGGAAAATTATTTTAGAATTGGAAATATTATTAAACAGCAGCGGGGGGGGGGGGAGGTAAGATGGCTACAGAGCGGCACTTACCCCCTGCCACCCTCACCCCCTGTCCCTTAAGTTTCTTCTCATGCCACTCCACAAATTACAGCTCAAATATTCTTGTTTCTGCAGTTTTCTATTTTTTTACTACTGCGCCTCACTTGAAACAATGCCATCTGAAGGCCAAATCATTTTTCTCCTTTTATTCTCAATGAAGCCACACACAATTTAAGTAATACTTATAATACTTACCCTCCTGGGCTACTTTCTTCTTTTTCTTGATTTTATTCTCAAGTCTCATGTTTGGAGCTTCTTGACACATGGCCATCTGACGCACCGGAAGGCAATCAGCCGCTGGCATAGCGAAACTCATCTTAGCTGAACATTGAGCCCTACGCATCATTGGAGCTGCACTACTACAATCTGCTGCGAAGGAGCTATGCAGTCTTCGCGACATCATTGCTGCATTTATATAAGAATAACTTAGAGTACTGTAAAACGGGGTAAAGTTGGCAATTTGGGGTAAAGTTGGCAAGCTATTTTGACCCACTTAATGGCAGAAATGCCAACTTTTCCTCACTGACATGTATGGTAACTTTACCAAAGATACCTGTGGCATTGAGTACAATTAGCATTTTTTGCATTAAATGGGTCAAAATAGAGTGCCAGCTTTACCCCGGATGGCTAACTTAGCCCTGTTCTATGGTAATAGCCACAAATCCTGGTTCTTTGGGTCTCAAATTGTTACGTAATTGAATGAAAAAGTACTGAAAAATTATCGAACTGATGTTGTAGTGCTGTATTAACCTCATAATGTTTAATGAAAAGTAGAACCATCACTTGGAAAATGTATGCTTTAGGGCAATTCCTTGCAGTCTGATTCACAGATTTGACATTTTAGCAGCTTGTGTAGGCCTAATAGTAGGGTACTTCATTGCATCAGACGTACATGTACATTGCTGTCTACAAGTGGACTGCTCTGGCATTGCCACAGATCAGAACATATGCTGTGTTGTGTTGTCACCTAGTGACTAGTCTGCTACTCCGCGAGCTCCTGCGAGCGTCCACATACTTTCAACCTGAGGAACACACACAATTTTGTCTGGAAGACACCGGGTCTGTTTCTGAGTGTGCTGATGGCCTTGTCTACTTCCTTAGAGAATGTGATTGCCGAGTCTGACTCTGGTATATATCAATGTTGAATAGAAATTTTGTGAATGTGCATTGTGCAATGAAATTGGAACTATTTCTTGGGACAGCAATGCTGTAGCATAGAAAATCAACTTTTGTGCCAGGTGGCAGCAGCATGCAGTTCTCATTTTCACCAGACTGCGTACATTGTATGAGGACATCCAACAACATGTCATTTACCTTGTAGCTCAGCTCCTATTGCACTTTGAGCTTTGGTTGATGGCTTGTCTGATATCCCTATTACCTGGCCTCATCCCTGTTTAACAATTATATAGTTGAGGTGTAATGGTAGGGTTACACAAGCTGCTAAAGTGTCAAATCTGTAAATTGGACTTTAAAGAATTTTTTTTTTTTGAAGTTATAGTTGGAAAAGTCTCAAAAGACCTCCAATTTGCATACCGTTCTCCGTGATAAATGGGTCCTTTATAACCAAAAACGGTATGCATATTGGAAGTTCTTTGAGACCTTGCAAACTGTAGATTTCTAAGTTGTAGGAAACTATACAAAAATTGTGGAAAAAACAATTAAAATTCGAATGAAAATCGACCAAGCACGGAATGCTTTAAGTCGCATCTCCATTTTGAGAACAGATTTGAATTTCCCAGGTGTATTACGAATATTAGGCAATAGCGTCTATTGCAATTGCATCAAAATCGAAATTGACACAACCTATGTTATAGTTGTCACAATGCTAGACTGTAAGTAAGTGATTTGTCCATTTCACCCTTAAAATTTAACATAAGTTAAGAAACTTACAAGCTTTGGCAGGGCGCTGAAAAGTTAAAAAGAGTTATTGTTATAAGTCACACCGGTTGTCCTTAATTGCTTGTCAATTATATAATTATATAAAAAATAATATAACATAATATTATGTATATAAAATAATATAATTATATAAAAAATATAATTCTATAAAAAATATAATTATATAAAAATTATAATACTATTTTGTATCTGAACCTGGGTTAAAAATATATAATGGGTCATTAAAATACAATATAATGTATCTTCTTCGCTGCTTTTCCTTGTGGTGCTAGTTATTTCTGATTACACTCTTCCTCCCACTATACCTACCTTCCCTACTCCTTTACAAAAGTTGTTTTTATCACTGCTTTCTCCTTTTACTGCTACATCTTTCCCAACCAGTAGCATAACTAGGAGGTCTCAAGTCAGGTCTCATTGGGGGATCATGCATTTTATTTCTATTCTTGATGCCTCTAATCCCTTCCCTTCTCAAACTCCTTTCCCAGTCTCTCATTATCCTATTCCTAATCCCTTCCCTTCTCAAACTCCTTTCCCAGTCCCTCATTATCCTACTTTAATCCCTTCCCTTCTCAAACTCCTTTCCCTGTCCCTCATTATCCTCCTTTAATCCCTTCCCTTCTCAAACTCCTTTCCCTTTCCCTCATTATCCTCCTCTAATCCCTTCCCTTCTCAAACTCCTTTCCCAGTCCCTCATTATCCTACTCTAATCCCTTCCCTTCTCAAACTCCTTTCCCAGTCTCTCATTATCCTATTCCTAATCCCTTCCCTTCTCAAACTCCTTTCCCAGTCTCTCATTATCCTATTCCTAATCCCTTCCCTTCTCAAACTCCTTTCCCAGTCTCTCATTATCCTTTTCTAATCCCTTCCCTTCTCAAACTCCTTTCCCTGTCCCTCATTATCCTCCTCTAATCCCTTCCCTTCTCAAACTCCTTTCCCAGTCCCTCATTATCCTACTCTAATCCCTTCCCTTCTCAAACTCCTTTCCCAGTCTCTCATTATCCTATTCCTAATCCCTTCCCTTCTCAAACTCCTTTCCCAGTCCCTCATTATCCTACTCTAATCCCTTCCCTTCTCAAACTCCTTTCCCAGTCTCTCATTATCCTATTCCTAATCCCTTCCCTTCTCAAACTCCTTTCCCAGTCTCTCATTATCCTTTTCCTAATCCCTTCCCTTCTCAAACTCCTTTCCCAGTCTCTCATTATCCTACTCTAATCCCTTCCCTTCTCAAACTCCTTTCCCAGTCCCTCAATATCCTCCTCTAATCCCTTCCCTTCTCAAACTCCTCTCCCAGTCTCTCATTATCCTATTCCTAATCCCTTCCCTTCTCAAACTCCTTTCCCAGTCCCTCATTATCCTTTTCCTAATCCCTTCCCTTCTCAAACTCCTTTCCCTGTCCCTCATTATCCTCCTCTAATCCCTTCCCTTCTCAAACTCCTTTCCCAGTCCCTCATTATCCTTTTCCTAATCCCTTCCCTTCTCAAACTCCTTTCCCAGTCTCTCATTATCCTACTCTAATCCCTTCCCTTCTCAAACTCCTTTCCCAGTCCCTCATTATCCTTTTCCTAATCCCTTCCCTTCTCAAACTCCTTTCCCAGCCCCCTCATTATCCTATTCCTAATATTTTTACAACAAGTTTCCCTGTCCCATCTTCTCTTTTCCCTACTTATAAATATGCTGCTCTTCCTTCTGCTACTTGTACCCCCTTCCCTTCTCTCCCTTCTGCCATTCTTGTACTGCCCCACCCTTCCCTATACTAATTTTTTCTCATCGTTTTTACTCTTAATCCTTACACTACTCTGCTCCCTGTCTCTATCTCTACTCCTCCTTCTCTTCATTATTACCGGCACGGGAACTTCTCTCTTGACAGATTTCTCTCCCACAGTTGGTCCATCTTTGTCCACTCCAATAAACGACGTGTACTTGCTCACGACGTTGGCTGCCGTGCTCATCAGGATTATTTCACTCTTCTTCGGATTGTCATGGCGTTCTGAAAGGAAGCAAATTCTAAATGCGCTTCTTGCTTATTTCAAATATACATGTAGGCCACACATTTCTACAGTGTATGTCATGAATATAATTGTTTATACCATTCGACACCTCTATTGGCCAATCACATGCCAGTATTTCAGGGAAATAATTCCCATATTCTTTGTTGTCCAGTTATCCTCTCATGTTTGACTGCTTGAGTGTTTGTCTCATGGTATAAGCCAGTTATTCACCATGGGATCAGGACTATGTGTTTATCACACCTCGGGCTAAAGCTCTCGGGTGATAAATCACAATCTCCCTCTCCCTATACATATGGCAAGTTTGTTGGTTTAATGTCTAAGTGCCATACAGATGATTTCATATTTGTAGACACAAGCACTGAACGTAATTATTACGACATGTTATCCTATGGGGAAAAGTTATGTCATAATTTTTTTTACATGTCACTTTTCCCTATTGAATACATTTCCTAGAAAAAAATTCACATTTAGTCCTTGTGTCTACAAATATGAAATCATCAGTAAACATATTACAGTAAAAAAACATACAGCCACTGTCAGTGCTACTAATCATGAGGAAGCAGAGTATAATTATTTTTTCAAATGAATTACGGAATTTCCTGATGTTCTATAATTATTCTGTGCAAGAAAAAACAACATAGCAACAGTGTAATTGCAATTTTCTAGGTTATTTAAAACGACCTTCAGAAATGACATAATACAAAGGCGTCTTCTTGAAGATTCAATAACACTCTCAAAGCCTGATTTTCTATATGTAGCATGGTATTGGTAAAACTATTTCTCGTTCTCACCTTCTTCCTCCATTTGCCTGATGGCTGCTTTAGCCGCAAGTCGATGGACAGGAGCAAAATCTGATTCGCCGTCTTTCAGGGAGAATGGTAAAGAGTGTGACATCAGGCGGTCATTAATTTTACCTTCCAGTGATGCAACCATGTCATCCTTTTTGGAAAAAAAGAAGATTTGTATTGAGTGGAATTCGTTTTCTTCCATTCAATAATTTCTTCCCAATTTAAATAAAAATCTATAATACAAGATTCTAATCACAGAAAATTTAGAGGAAAATGTTTATGGACCACCCTAATGTTAAACTAGTTTGAAATGAAAGTTCATATATGGAATGAAAAGAAAACAGCTGCCTGACATTGCTGAGTCACTTAACCATTTGAATAGGCCTCTTTATTCTCTTTGAAGTATATATCATAGCCTAATTATTGATTGACAAACCTGCTTCACGCCTCCAAGGACAGCGTAAGTGATCATTCTCTCTCCGTTGAAAATTGGCGGGAAATTGTTGGGAAAGAAAGTTGTCTCAACATTTGGTGTGAATGTTATCTTAACATCATCAACATTGGGTTGCATGGCACATCTGAGTGTTGCGGCAGCCTGAATTAAATGATATCAATTAAAGAGGTTGCTCTTTTAAATAAGATTACTTCATAAATTTGCTTTTAAATTGATTCTGAGCCCCGTCATCTTTGATATTTAGCTTCTCTGATCGACTGACCAAAGAATTTTCTGCGTATGGAAAAAAATAAGAGTTTATCCACAATGTTTATCACATTGACATAATAAAAAATTGAGAAAAAAGTTTTATTTTTTTCTGCAGACCAAACCAAGAAAAAATGCTTTGACCAGAGAAGCTTATGATTTATAATTTCTGGCCTACTCATTTAATTGGAAACCTACTTGGTCTGAAAGATCCTTGGTGTCCTTAACCAGAACACATTTCCCTTTTCCAGCGTGTGCAGCTCCTTTGACAAGACTGGTCGACACTCCATGTCCGATCCCGAAGGAAAATACTCTGGTTTGCAATAAAAAGAAACATTTTAGTAGTTGTACAATGTAAACCTATAAAAATTATGCTTTTCCTCAGTAATAAGTAACAAGAATAACAAGTAATTAGCTAATCTCAGCATACCTCGTGGTGTCGTTGTTATCTCTGATGAATGCAATAACCCCATCACTGTTACTGACTCCTCCGTCAGTAAACAGGAACACCTAAACACAATAAAAACATATTTCTTATTGCTCTTTTGACATTATCATTACTGTAAATGGAATAATAAAAACAAATTGTATCAATTAAACTCTCCTCATAGTGTATTCACTCACTTGTTCCTAAATCAGTGATGGAAATGAAAAATTTTTGTCGGGGGAGCTCTTGGCTGGGCGGTAGTGGCGTGCCGTTGCATGTTTTTTAAAAGGAAACAATTCCTGCCACCAGAAAAAGTGAACAGGAAATTGTATTTTCACCACTGCTCATTGGGGGAGCTGTAGCAGGAAAGAGCTCCCTCAGTTTTCAGCTCCCCCGAGCTCCCCCCCCCCTTTTTCCATCGCTGCCTCTAAGATTATAACATCCCTCAATGCCTTAATTTATAAGTAGATAATTATACATACTTGTCTGGGATATTCCTTGACTGTCTCTTTGGATTGCAAGATATCCCTCAGTGGAGATAATATCTCAGTTCCTCCCATATTCGCTGTCATGGTCTTCACTTCTGCCGTAGCTTCCTGTATTTTAGCAGAAGTTGCAGGTTGACTCCTGTGAAATAATGGATGCAAAGTTACAAAAATGTCTTGATTAAAGTCAAATATGTGGGCAACATCGCTTTAACATTACAACGGAAAAAATACTAACGTCTGAAATAATTTGCTAAAAGAAGATCCGAAACTGACAATGTTGAAGATACACTCTTCAGGGATGATTTTCAGACATTCTATCAAAGCTTTTTTTGCATCCTCCATTTGTTGGCCTCGCATACTGCCTGTAAATATTTGAATTAGTAGATTAGTGTAAATGTTAGAAAAGTCATGTTGACATGAACTGTGTTATGGAATTGCTTTTTCAAATTTGAAAAAATAAAATAATTTCTTAACTTTACCTGATCGGTCCATGACAAAGAGTAATTCTGCCTTTGAGAACTTTGTGTTTTGACCTTCCAAGTTGGGAAAGAAATTCAACATGACCATGTTCTCCTTCAAAATCCCCTCTGGAAAAAAAGATATTGGCTCCTATAATGTAAATTAACAACTTATCTTTTTAAAACGCTGGTCCAATGCAATGTGCTTAAGGGCTAAAAAGAAAGACTTCCAAATTTTATAATGTGCAAATCAATGTCACTGCATAATACTAGTAATCACTAATTGGTTTAAACACCATAGTTGCTTTGCAATTTTATAAATCATTTTGCTGGTTTCCAGTAAGACCCACTTAAATTATACAGATACTGAGCGTATATCAACACTTGATTATTTGGCCGTCGGCCAAATACTGAGCATATCGACATTTGAATAAGAGTAAGGGAAATAAGTAAGAAACCACGTTCTTCAAAAATCGTAATAAAATCAAAGTATGTTTTTCTAAGTGTCACAAACCTCCATCAGGACGACCCTTTTCCGAGACAACGTGAGGCTGGAATGGATCTTGGTAGAGAATTTTAGCAGAAATATCATGGTCCCAGTGGAAGCTTCCAGAAATTCTAGCCTAGAGTA
Organism: Platynereis dumerilii; assembly: GCA_026936325.1. Classification (NCBI taxonomy): domain Eukaryota; kingdom Metazoa; phylum Annelida; class Polychaeta; order Phyllodocida; family Nereididae; genus Platynereis; species Platynereis dumerilii. The sequence goes on from JAPTHN010000004.1 coordinate 3,700,959, forward strand.
AAGAAAAGAATGGCTTGTAGTAAATTACCTGTTTCATTACCTGGAGTCATAGGACTTGCTAAATTGAAAAAAAACAAAAATCATTGGAAGATTTAAGTCGATATGGTAGGCGTATATACTTTTAGTCTCAATCATTATCAAACAATATTTACCTGTGCAAAGTTCTTTTCGCCTTCTTTCCCACTATTCTTTTCAGCCTCTCTTTCATCTCTCTCATCAACAAAATCGAGGCTCAAGATATCTCTCGGAGAAATAACTTTTAGAGTAAAGTCGAGTTCGTAGGGAATTTTCCCATCTTTTGCTGAAGGAAGTTTTACACTTTCTGAAGGTCTTGTGTCACTCGTATCTGGAAAATGCAGGAGAGTAAATTAAGAAGTCACAAATAATGCAAGCATCTAAAGTGTTAATTATTAATTTCTCAAAGGGTGATGCAAATTTCAGAGTGAGTGAGCTATTAAGAGGCAACAATGACAATTTAGGAAAGTATTCCACAAGTTTTCATCTTCATGCCATGAAAGAATTGGTTAGATATATTTGTAAGACCTGGAACAATTTCATCATGAAGTTTTCTGAAATTGTTTACCTCAAAAAAGTTATGGACACTTCTTGGAAAGATGTGCAAATCTTTTTCAAATGCCAACGCCTTCATTGGTTGGCACTAAACTATTAATCTTGACATACCTCCTGGCCGACTGAGTTCATATCTTCCAAATAAGGTGACAGGGAAGACATAAAGAAGAGCGCCATTTGCTTGGATGTCCAATTCTGTGACATAAGACATTCGAACGTTTGCGGTTGTCTTCGGCGGAAGGTTGCCAATATCACATTTGAATATGTCCCTTGATTGGTCGCTTTCTGCCACCATAAATGCACTCTTGCCTGCCTCCATAGCGTCATCGTATGTCTGTTTTGCCTGATTAATAAGAAAAAATTAATTGATATTACAGTCCTTGTCATACTTACGTGGAATCTCAAGTTTTTTTTCTATGTTGTTGAACTGTGATGTCAAAGATGACTCTATTCTAGCATTGCAATATATGTAAATTAACTACAAGCTGTGATGTCATTTCAAACTGGGTCAGATTCCCCAGCTTCTAGCCAATGTTGATCCTCCTGAACTGAGCGTCACAGTTTCAACACAGTGTCAGAGTAAGAGTTTTATCAGGGATAGCCCCTACAACTACATCATCACAGCTTGATAGCCAATGGGCTGACCGTAAACTACGTCATCACAGTTCAATCATTGATATATTGAAGGAAGCATTACATTTTTGATCCCAATGGTTTATCAGTATCACAGCAATCACCAGTCTAATCCTACCAAATGGCAGCTTTGTGAGCGTTCACAGTAGAAAGTTGGTATAAATAGAAGGCTTTGACAATTTGTTTGTAAACACATGGCTTATGTTATGTATATTTGTTCTGGCAGCCCATTGGCTGAGAGGCTGTGATGTCAAACTTGCATGGGTTTTTCCCTGACCCAATTTTAACTCTGACACTGAGTTGAAACTGTGATGCTCAGTTTGGTGGATTCGCATTGGTTAGAAGCTGGGGAATCTGACCCAGTTTGAAATGACATCACAGCTTGTAGTTAATCTACATATATTGCAATGCTAGAATAGAGTCATCTCTGACATCACAGTTCAACAACATAGAAAAAAAACTTGAGATTCCACGTAAGTATGACAAGGACTATAATTAATATTTGTGAATATAAAAAACTGCCTTCTGGCAGCAGCAAAGGTTAACATTATTAACAGATATAATTAATTCAAAATTTACTTGTTCTTTGTCCTGGCAGCAAAGGTTAACATTATTAACAGATATAATTAATTCAAAATTTACTTGTTCTTTGTCCTGACACTCTGCCACTATGCGGCGCCCATCTATTTCTGCTTCAAAATGGTAGAGGGCGCTTGAGTCATCCATGGGAAATACAAACGAGGCTTCAATTGGTTTTTCTTCTTCATTCTCATAGACCAGAGTGTAAACTGTGTTGGAAATAAAACCCTGGATTTCCGTTTTGACATCTAGCTTCTTCAAGGGAACTGGAGAAAAGCAGATAAATTAAAAGTGTTAATGTCTAAAGGAAAAGTTGCAGATTTTCATCTGTACCTTCAGTCTAAAGAAAGAAAAAGAAGAAAAGGTCAGTATAATTTACACTTGACATAATAATATATTTGATCCACCCTTTGATGACTGCTATTGGGTATATCGAGGAACACGAAAATGTGTATAGATAGTACTACTGTAATATTGTTACATGCTAGAGATAGGACTCGGTCCCATTTGAATGATGAATTAATCATTTTCCTGGTCAAAATTATGGATTATTTGATTGTATAGTTTTCCTGCTCTACTGGCATATTATATTCGAAAAACAGGTTACAATTGTAATTTGTAATTTATTTGTAATTTATTTAGTTCATGGCAATAACAAACAGTCGTCAGAAAGGACCTATATATAAAGCAAAAGGACCTTGTATAACTCTAAATTACTGCATATGTACAGTTGTAAATATATTGTTTTGCCATAGGGCTTACACAAAAGAATAGAATTCTGTAGGCAATATTTTCACTATGCCCAGACCAAATAGTGCCACCTAAATGCTAATAAACTCACAATATGGTCGCCTTTGTGTTAACTTTGAATTATTCTCCTGATGAATTGGGAAATTAATTCAAATTATTCAGACTTGATTTGAGGGAAAGTTGTCCTAAACTCAGAAACACATAATCGATTGTTGTTGGTCATAATCGATAATCACCCAGATAATCTTTGCTGAAAATCGAAAAATCACTAATTAGTCATTAATCTATTAATCGATTGTTATAGGAATGAATCCTAGCTTTATGACATAGAGGGTTTTATTTTGATAAAGTTCTCCATAATACTGCATAACACATGTATATATGCTGTATATATATATATGCATATATATTTTATGCATTATTTATATTTTCTTTAGCTATATCTTACATCAAAGTAAATCAGCTATCAAATATTTGACTAGTTTTGCATTATTTTATTTTTAGCTTCTTAAATTTACTGTAAACTTGACCATTAGCAGCACACAATTGACTCAGCCTGAGCTGTGCAGCTTCCTAGGTGCAGCTTGTACTTTTAAATTACTTCCTACTAAAAGCAAACAACCAGAAAACCCACAGGGAATTCTATATGTGTCATTTCTATTTTTATCCTATTCACTTTTAGTCATCACTTTTGACATTGTTGAGTGCTGCTTAGTGTGGTTTTTCCTTATTGGTTTAGCAAAATGGAAGATTGTTATATATATGTTGAATGTCAGTGTCAATTTTCCACTAAGTGAAATAAAAAATTCAAATTTATGCAGTACATATAACATATATTGTGTGGGTGGTTCTGTAAATAGGCCCATATCAGTATCTGTTATCATTGTACCAGGTGAATGTGTGTCAGAAAATTATAGAGGCTAAATGAAAATTATTGTGGCAAAGCAATTGATTGGATATTTTAAGGCATACAATTTCGTGAATTTATTAATTTTTGGGCATTAATCTTATTATGTTTCAGACTAACTAGCACACGAAGTATGCAGCATGGAAAGTTACTGATTATTATTTTGTTTTTGTTGGAGTGCCCCCCTCCCACCCAGCTGACTATTGCACCATTGACTGAAAATTACCCATGCCTGTCTGCAAAGGTTGCTGCATGTGCTAGTGTGTAACAAGGAAGTATAAAATGTTTCACATGCTTATGCTTATATTATTGAAGTAGAATAATTAGCTGTTGTCTGGCAAAGTTCTGTATCTTATAATATGTGACAAATCCATATGATCCATATATTAACATCAAATATTATCAATGAGGGCTACAGGCAATAAGCACACCAACATATTATCATAGGCATAGGAGGTCAAAACATTTTGGGGGGGGGGGGGCTCCTCAAAATTATTGCCCAATTGGCCTATGAAATGATAAAACAGTAAAATGTGAGTGAAATGCACAGGTTATGGAAAATATGTCAATCTGTCTATATAGCTATCTACCAGTCAGGCAATCAAACATATTAATAAAATTAATTTATCTATCTATCTATCTATCTATCTATCTATCTATCTATCTATCTATCTATCTATCTTTCTATCTATCTATCTATCTATCTATCTATCTATCTATCTATCTATCTATCTATCTATCTATCTATCTATCTGTGCTACACATACCATAAAATCTATTGTATCTGTGCTACAATAAAAAAAATTGCCAGTGCCTCCCCTCCTTTAGAAGTAAGTCAAACAGCTACAATCAATATTTATTGCTATAAATAGACTCACCTGGAACATTGTCCCCGGTTGTCAAGCCGTACTGAGTGTTGTTGGCCATGGTGAAGCCAGACTTCAACTGAGGCTCTTCTTGTAGGCCAACTGTTTATCAAGGGCCAGAGATAGCCTCGATCAAGAGGAGGGGAGGGGGGGGTTCAGTTTCTATCCTGAATTCTGGATCATCTTCAACCATAAATCTAAAACCTTATTATTCTATGGTTGATCCTACCTAGTAGTGGGGGGGGGCATAAGGGTTTTTAAGCTCCACAATCCCCCCCAGGCCATTAGATTTAATGTAAGATAAGATGTTTACATTTGAAGCACACGTTCAATAATCCCCACTTACCCCAACTTGCGAGGAGAGTATAATTTCTTTCTGCAGTTCTGCAGTTCTGCAGCAATTCTGCAGGTAGCTGCAGAATTCTGCAGTTCTGCAGAAAATTCTGCAGTTCTGTAGGAAGCTGCAGAATTCTGCAGTTCTGCAGCAAATTCTGCAGTTCTGTAAGAAGCTGCAGAATTCTGCAGTTCTGCAGCTCCCAGCAGGATTTTTTAAGCTTTGTTACTTGATTCAGCTTATTGCAATGCATCTGCAAAGTTCAGACCTCTTTCACAAGGTCTTGCCTCTACCCAGGAAACGTTTGTTTGGGGGCGTAGCGGTTTAGGAGTCGGTGGGGGGGTTGGGGGATTTGGTGCTCGTCCCTTTCAGCAGCGTTTCTGAAAAAATTCTGCAGCAGAATATGTAATTCTGTAGGAGTTATGCAGCTTGGGAGGTTTTATGCATTTATGCAGCTAACTGCAGAATTCTGCAGGAAGCTACAGAATTTCACAAATTCTGCCGTCACCTGCAGAATTTCACCAATTCTGCAGCTGCCTGCAGAATTCTGCAGTTTCTCAAAAAATTCTGCAGGAAGCTGCAGAATTCTGCAGTTCTGCAGCAAATTCTGCAGTTCTGTAAGAAGCTGCAGAATTCTGCAGTTCTGCAGCTCCCTGCAGGATTTTTGAAGCCCTGTTACTTCATTCAGCCCATTGCAATGCATCTGCAAAGTTCAGACCTCTTTGACAAGGTCTTGCCGCTACCCAGGAAACGTTTGTTTTGGGACGTAGCGGTTTGGGGGTCGGGTTGGGGGGTCGGGGGTTTTGGTGCTTGTCTGGCCTAGCAGCGTTTCTGAAAAAATTCTGCAGCAGAATATGTAATTCTGCAGGAGTTATGCAGCTTGGGAGGTTTTATGCATTTATGCAGCTAACTGCAGAATTCTGCAGGAAGCTGCAGAATTCTGCAGGAAGCTGCAGAATTTCACAAATTCTGCCGTCACCTGCAGAATTTCACCAATTCTGCAGCTGCCTGCAGAATTCTGCAGTTTCTCAAAAAATTCTGCAGGAAGCTGCAGAATTCTGCAGTTCTGCAGCAAATTCTGCAGTTCTGTAAGAAGCTGCAGAATTCTTCAGTTCTGCAGCTCCCTGCAGGATTTTTGAAGCCCTGTTACTTCATACAGCCCATTGCAAAGCATCTGCAAAGTTCAGACCTCTTTGACAAGGTCTTGCCGCTACCCAGGAAACGTTGGTTTGGGGGCGTAGCGGTGTGGGGGTCGGTTGGGGGGGTCGGGGGTTTTGGTGCTTGTCTGGCCTAGCAGCGTTTCTGAAAAAATTCTGCAGCAGAATATTTAATTCTGTAGGAGTTATGCAGCTTGGGAGATTTTATGCACTTATGCAGCTAGCTGCAGAATTCTGCAGGAAGCTGCAGAATTCTGTAAGAAGCTGCAGAATTTCACAAATTCTGCAGCCACCTGCAGAATTTCACCAATTCTGCAGCTGCCTGCAAAATTCTGCAGTGTATCAAAAAATTCTGCAGGAAGCTGCAGAATTCTGCAGTTCTGCAGGTCCCTGCAGGATTTTATGAAACTCTGTTACTTCACTCAGCCCATTGCAAAGCATCTGCAAAGTTCAGACCTCTTTGACAAGGTCTTGCCGCTACCCAGGAAACGTTGGTTTGGGGGCGTAGCGGTGTGGGGGTCGGTTGGGGGGGTCGGGGGTTTTGGTGCTTGTCTGGCCTAGAAGGGTTTCTGAAAAAATTCTGCAGCAGAATATTTAATTCTGTAGGAGTTATGCAGCTTGGGAGATTTTATGCACTTATGCAGCTAGCTGCAGAATTCTGCAGGAAGCTGCAGAATTTCACAAATTCTGCAGCCACCTGCAGAATTTCACCAATTCTGCAGCCACCTGCAGAATTCTGCAGTTTCTCAAAAAATTCTGCAGGAAGCTGCAGAATTCTGCAGCTCCCTGCAGGATTTTTGAAGCTCTGTTACTTCATTCAGCCCATTGCAAAGCATCTGCAAAGTTCAGACCTCTTTGACAAGGTCTTGCGGCTACCCAGGAAACGTTGGTTTGGGGGCGTAGCGGTTTGGGGGTCGGTTGGGGGGGTCGGGGGTTTTGGTGCTTGTCTGGCCTAGCAGCGTTTCTGAAAAAGTTCTGCTGCAGAATATTTAATTCTGTAGGAGTTATGCAGCTCGGGAGGTTTTATGCACTTATGCAGCTAGCTGCAGAATTCTGCAGGAAGCTACAGAATTCTGTAGGAAGCTGCAGAATTTTACCAATTCTGCAGCCACCTGCAGAATTCTGCAGTTTCTCAAAAAATTCTGCAGTTCTGTAGGAAGCTGCAGAATTCTGTAGCTTTCTACAGAATTCTTCAGCCTCCTGCAGGATTTTTAGGGAACTGCAGAATTGGTGAAATTCTGCAGCTTCTTACAGAATTCTTCAGCTAGCTGCATTGGTACATAAAACCCTCTTTCCTATTTACCTCAGGGGGGCGAGGCCCTGTAGAGGGATACTGGCATCCCACTGGTATGTACCAGTCGGATACTCCTCAAGGGAGCAGTTCTTTGCACTATTGGTAGGAAGAATGTTTGTTTTGATTTTGCTCACTCACTTCAAACGGCCAGTGCAACATTATTTACCGACAGATCCTTTTGAAACTTTGGATTTAAATAGTATGGAACCTAAATTTTCGATTGAAGCATGATACAACTGTGTATCTTGATTAAAAGTGGTCGAAAAACGTAATTTTATCTCGATTTGACAATCGCGCCAGGCCAAGCCTATGAACTTTTAGGCCAAGCCTATGAATTTTTAGGCCAAGCCTATGAATTGTTTGGCCTTATGGTGGGATGACATGCTTCTGTGTAGGCCTATGGGTACATTCGATTCGGTCTACTCCAACTACTCCGGAAGTGACGTTTCTACTCCGGGGCCGCTGTAAATGCTTGACGAAGGCACGGGACGGCACGTCACTGTCGGAACAGCAATAAATCGATGAATATGACCACAGTTAAGCAACCACTGAGGCTACAGAAATGGCAGACCACATTTTAGAAAGCCCAGCTCATTTGAAAGCCATTTTTCAGCATAACTGACGGCTAGCTCTGGACTAAACCTGGTTTTATTCAAGAGACATTAATTTTGATCTGACATATTTTTTTGGCCGAGGATATTCACCGAGCCGGGCTCGGCCAATAGCAAGAAATCTTCTATGCAACGAGCCCACCGGCTCGGCCGTTAGCAATGCTTTTGCTATAGACCGAGCCCGGCTCTGTGGATAGCAACAAAATTGCTATTGGCAGAGCCCGGCTTGGTCAATAGCAAGTTGTCTATGCGCCGAGCCGGGCTCGTTGCATAGAGACAAGATTGCTATTTACCGAGCCAAGTGTTGTTCCACTGAAACAAAAGAGATATATCCCCTTCAGATCGATCATCAACCATGCAGTTTGATCGATCGGGTTGTTGACCGCGACTTTTCACTTTCCATTGGCCATTAAATTTCCACATAGTTCACAGATGGCGCCAAAGTGCAGTACAAGCATTCGTGGTGGCAGCACTAGGTTGACTAGCACAGATCTAAGCACAGAAAGAGCTCAATTGGACGATCTTCTCAATTGGATTGATTTGTGTGCACTACAGTCCACTACTGCACTTTGATTCATTAGGTTTGTCACTTGAAGTGCAATTCAGGTAATGACAGAGTTGTCACAGGTGATTTTCTGCCTTTATTGATTTTTCTTTCCAGTGTCAAGACAACAAAAACAACTCACCTGATAAAATAATCGCAAATATATTTCTAAGGTAATCTCAGAAATTCTAGGGTTATCTAAAACAATGATTATCATTATTATAAAAACTTCTACAATGATTTTTCTGTGTTTCAGCTGGTCAAAAGTCTTTGAAATCATAATTAAAATTGTTTGCAGTGGAGTGAGTGTGGAGAGACTTGGAAAATACTGTGAATCATCCTTCCCAGCTGGGTCCAGACAATGGAAGACATATACCACTATTTAGTTTAACAGCTCTTAACAAATAAGTCAGGCCAAAATAAAAGAAAAGCCTTAGAAAAAGGGTGGTACAGTAGCCTTGTAATAAACCTTTTTTCCCCCAAAATATGCATAGGCCTACATTTTTGTTAATTTGCTTTAATTGTGATGAAAATGAACAGAAAAATTTAATCAAATAATGAATTTTTCAAGTGAAACTTAAGATAAGAACCAGTAAAACATTGTTTATTTCTTTAATAGCACTACACCTGTACACTTATAGAGGGAATTCCAATGGGGTTTTAGAATTTTCTTGCGCCATGGTAGAGATAGGCTTTTTGATGATTCAGCGCTAGTTTAGTAGTTTAGTCATAGGCCGTCTGAGAGTGGTGGCGCTGCAGTCGAGGCTTGGGCTGCAGTCCCCAAAACCTCCAGAATACCTTTGTTGACAATGTCAACACAACTGTGTACATAAGTGTATACCTTTGGCTTGAGTAAACAGTTGGGGACCCAGACCACTACCTCCCCTCCTGACGTCAAGAAGTTTATATTTGCTTTGCTTAAAGGGCCGCCTTTCTGGCATTACTCCTTGAATGGTGTTTATATTTTCTTTCAAATGTTTACCAGGTCTCTTTGCTCATTGTATCCACATATCATCAGAGGTCTTCATATATTGTGAAGGTATGAAACCTATTTGCTGCACGGATAATGGAGAACATAGTGATGATGAGGAAGATGCCACGGACAATGGTGATTTTTCTGTTAGGAATGCTACAGCTCTGAGAGATTATAGAAAAGGTGAAATTCTATTCTATATGCAGTGTACGCTCTTAAGCATAATAATTTTAATTAGTTTAATTCAATTATGTCTAGAGCGGGGAAATCAGACTCTGTGGACTGGAACTTTGGGGTCAGCGATTGGTTTTGCATGTCCATCCCCAAGCTTTCCAGTTTTAAAGACAAAAGTGAAGCGTGTTAGAAGACAAGATGTTGTCTGAAAAAAAAAAAAACTCAATGGACACTTACACAAACCGATTTTTGCTACAAAAAAAATATATATTTTTATTTCATGTATGTAAAGTATTACATCATACAATTAGTCCATATTTCATGGTGTAATATTCCACTATTGCACCACTTTATTTCGCAACCTATTGGTGATGTAATTTGCGCGTGTTTCAACATGTTATTTCACAACTCATGATGTCATTAAGATTTGGCAAGAAGCTTATGTCATACACTCACTCTACAATGGCCAGCAGGAGCGAGAGGATTGCACAGGTATTGTGTAATGCAATAATAGCTCATATAAAAGCCACTATACCACCCCACTTTACCCATACCCATATGATATTGGATTTGTACAGAACATTCAACAACACCTTCGTAAAGTTTATTTCTGCAAGCGAGAAAAAGATGTCAGCGTCATTCATACCACCACTCAGCAAGAAGAAGAAGATGGACCCCAAACTCGGAAGGATTTTCACCCTGTCAGATAGGGCTGAAGCCAGATGCATTTACCCTAGCGACACAAAGGAAGGCTACCTGATTTTTGTGAGGTAAGAATTTTGACAATTATTTATTCTTCACGACCTTTTTATCCCCAATGTCTCGTATATCTGTGTATATTTATTTGTAAGCTCATCACTTAATTTCTGTTATTGGTGTATTTTCAGAAAAGTCGTTTATCCTACCAAATTTGAACGCAAGATATATCTCTCGAAAAGGTCTTTGGAAAGAATGTACAATAACATTAAGAAGTTCAGCCAAGAGATGACTTCTGATGAACAACTTGGGGATGGCATCGATCTGACTACCTTTCAGCAGGCAAAGGTGGTGCAATTTGAAGTGAATGATGAAAAGTATTTCAGTATTTGCTCTACCAAGAAAAACAGCGGGAAGGGAGAGATTGACCCAGCCAAGACCATGAACATGTCCAGGGAAGAATTTACCGAGTTGATGATGGCTTTACCAACAATTCATGAACTTTTGACAGCAGTGGACCATGACAATGAAGACGACCAGACCCCAGAAGGCGATATATACGAAGGTGAGGATGGAAACATTCAGGCTTTTGGTCTCTTTATTGTCGATGAATCTGGCGACGATGACGTGCCTGATGAGCTAGTCAATGCTTTTTGCACTGAGAGTCAGGCAAATTGCAGACAGATGCAAGATTCGGCCCCTGATGATGATGACGAAGAAGGACATAATGCACCAATTCTCATTGTAAAACCTGTGGAAATCGCTCGACCTCCTAGGGCAGCAGTCCTAGCCAAAGTTGTAGCCCAAGAGATACGTGCCTGTGCCATCGTCAAGAAAAAGAAGCTGTCTCCAGAAATCTATGAGCAGTGTGATAGGGCCCGCATTATTGCTCTGTACCAATTGGCCATGAGAGCTTTGCAATATGTAATACCTTATCGTGGTAGAGAATTGCTTGACATGTTCACTTATATGAATTGTGTGCAGAATCTTTTCACCAAAGCTGGTGTGCTTCAACCCAATGTAGTCAAGTGTCCATTACAGGACAATCTTTTGCTCACGGCCTATGAGGAGGCTCTTACTTACTTTCCTACCTCGCTAAAGTCAAAATTTAATTGATATTGTTAATCACTATCAGCAAGAAGCAATCACTCACATACTTTTCTTCCTATCTTTTTTTTTCTTTACATGAAAAAAAATTTATAAAGGAGGAAGTCGGGGAGTTTCAGACATATTGGGTGCCCTTGCCTGCAATGGACATGATGGTACATTTCCCGATGACCACCAAAATCAGCTAGGTGCTTTAAGATGTCAGATATGTAATCCTGCAGACTATTTGAATTGGTAGGGGTAAATTAAAATGTTATATAACTTTTATTTCACCTTAATCATTTCAAATCAAAACATTTCTGCTGTACTGAATCTTTTAATTCAAATGTTTTTTTTTTTTTGCTAAAAGAAGAAAATATAATTTTATACTATTTTTATTTAAAAGAATTGTATCTCATTTTGTTTAAATACGATTTTTGGTAATGTTTTTTATAAATGTCTCAGGGATTTTGTGTGTAAAAAAGAAAAAGAAAGAATTGTTCTTAATTATTTGTGTGTAAGTAGAAACAAAAATATTGTGGAAGAAAATGTTTGCTGTGTGATAATCAGATTTTTGTTTGATCATTTTATAATTCGACTTTTTGGATTGCTTTTGTGATAAATCAGATTTTTGTTTTTGACCATTTTATAATTCGACTTTTGGATTGCTTTGTGATAAATCAGATTTTTTTGATCATTTTTGTTTAATTCGACTTTTGTAAATGTACTTTTTTGGATTTTTTTTTTTGAAATAAAAAGAGTACTTTGTTTTTTTGGAACGAACAATTTTGTTTTGCTTTTGCCTTTTTTTAAAGTTAGCATAGAAAAAGAAATATTCTCTCACGCCTACAAGAAATGTCAACATTGTAAGAATCCTTATTTCAACAAAAAAGCACATCTGTAGTACAATTTTGTTTGCTTTTGCTTCGAGAGTTCCAAGTCAGACACTAGCAAAAATATATTGAGATATAAATTCGCTGACACAAAGAAGAAATGCATGCATTGTAAGAATCAGATTTTTCAACAATAACAATCAGATAGACAGCTTTTGACTTTTATCTTGAAACTGTTTGCAATGGTTGGAGAAAAGATAGATAGATAGATAGATAGATAGATAGATAGAAAGATGGGTCCTTCACCTCATTCTTCACCTCATTCTCCACCTGGTGGTGCTTGTTGTAATTAGCATAGCTGGTGCATAAAAGCTTCAATCACTTTCACGTTTTTATTTTTTTTGGTTCTGATTGTCATCCTGAGTGCCATTCTGATCCCCTGTTAGTTGGTTGGTTGGTTGGTTGGTTGGTTTTGGTTGGCTGGTTTTTGGTCGGGTGGGCTACTCAATCTTGATGTTTCTTGAATTTTGTAACTGACAAAAACAAAATATCTTTTCTTGTGATGATAATAATAATAGTCCAAAAAGAAATGAAAAATCAAATCAGATATTTTCTTTTAAATTTAAAAAAATACTTTATATAACATTGTGATATATTTATATACAAGCATATGAAATATAAATTGAAAAAAATATTAAACTTATTATTATATGATTGATATATACAAACATAGGAAATATATACAAACATAGGAAATATATATACAAAACATAGGAAATTATACAATTGAGGTGAAAATATTATTTATATATGTGACAAGCCATGTGAAAAGGGACCTTAGGGGTGAAATTATGAAAAATCATTTACAGGTGGTAAACTTGAGTTACATTACTGTAGTTTATAAAAATATAAAAGTTTTTGCTGTACCTCACATTTTTGGTATTCTACATGGTGTTTTAATTATGCAAGTAAATTTGACAAAATTCATCCTAAGTCAAAATGGCCGACGGAGAAAATCAATTATGAAAGCCAAATCCAGGAAGGTGTGGTTAGGTGATCTTTGATCAAACTTTCTACACATGCTCATTTTTTAAAAGTTACATATTAAAATTTTTTTTTTTCTGAGATATTATTTTTGGTTGTCATGGAAACAGCATTTGTAAAAATTGACCAAATTTGCCGTTTTGACAAGATTTGGGGTTTTTTTTGGATGCAGTATTAAAATAATTTCAGTTCTGCACATATAAGTATTCATATATTATATATCTCTTAAGTCCCTCAGTTCTGTGTATATATCTCAACAACAACAAGGTATCACACACATCAGTTACTTAACAAAGCAGCACAGAGTAATGAAGTTACTGTATTTTATACAATAAAGTTTACGCGTCTACATGCACAATATACGACCTGAAGAGTAATCCTTTCCTTTTGTAAAAGTAACTGCTATTGACTTCTACTTAAGTGCCACTTTAATACCAGTGTCACCATACTTCAAAACAAAAATGACTTAACGCAGTAACTATTGTTAGCGAAATACAGTTTGCCTCATCCAGCACGCCAACTGGACTAAAGAGACTTGAACATTTTTGACCAGGAATCAGAGTTTTACCGAAGGTGGTACAAACGTTATATGTGTTTCAAGGGGTGGGTTTTATTCAGGGTGCACTTTACAATGCAATCAATTGTTACAGATTATTTTTTGCAGTCTTCACAATAATTTTTGGTGCATAATGAAGCAGCATGTTAAACAGCTCTGCAATTTGCTGAAATTTTGTAAAACGGTCCTATGCAAAAGCAAGAATTTGATAACAAAAATTCATGGTATCCAAAGCTTGAGCTGTCATGGTGCTGGAAAACTTTGTCTCAGCTTGTTTTTTACAAAACACCATTTTGGGAAATGCTCATTAGATAATTAAGGCGCATTGCAGAGTGACATCTCACTCCAGAGAGAGTAATTGATACAAATATTGGCATAGTTAGATAGATAGATAGATAGATATGGTAAGCACAGCACCGTCCAGTCCAGTTCTTGCTGTCCACAGGGGTAAACTGATGAGATAGGAGAAAAAGAGAGAACCTAACATGTTACACATTTACTCTATTATAAGTATCTTTTACTTGCCAAGCACAGACACTGGGGTCGCAAATTTAACGACTCATCGACATCCAGCTGGGATCTTGGTCTTGAAGTCCACTGAAAATTTTGGGTTCTCCACCTGGGGTTTGAACCCATGCAGGCAAAGACCAACATTGGAGCATGCAGGAATCTTAACCGCTCAGCCGACCAGCTGCATATTTAGGGTCTTCGGGCCCAAACTTAAAATGATAAGAAAAGCTGTGGATGTATATGATGTACTATAAATCAAAACATGACTTTAATCATTCTCAATGGCTACAGGCAGCCAAGGGAGATTCTCTCACTGGAAGTAAAACATAGGCAGCGTTGCAGCAAACCATCAGCGAAATAACACCATGTAATGACACAATTACGCCATAAAAGTGTTGGGAACTAAATTGCATTTAATTATTTGCAATAGTGGCCCGATGTTGGTCTGAAATTGTTTTTTGTATGGCCTGCCATATGCCCGCCTGCCTTCCAGGGTATGTTGAACCATGGAAAGGACTTACTAGACCAATTTACACATATTATGGACCAATTTCATGCATAAACAAGGAATATGTTGTGAGCTATTGGTCGGAAACCAAAAAAATATTTATTTATACCTGTCAGAGCTAAGTAAAATAAAGTTTTTCTGTATATTTCAAAAAGCATTAAAAATGACTCCAAACAGACCATCAAAAGGCACTTAAATATTATAGAGATAATGTATATCGAATTTCATATATGGACAGGCAATGATGGCCAAGTTTTGGCCGGAAACCAAAAATAATAATTGTAATATTTTTGTTTTCAATATTTCAAAATGTATAGAATATCCATGAATCACACGCACAAAAGGCACAATTTTATCATATAAGCGACATGTAGGGCTGTACGATATTAGGCTGAGATGCGATATGCGATAACTGTGTGTCATATCGCGATGTCGATAGATTGTGCGATAAATTTGCAAGCAAGAGATAAGCCTAAAAATTCACAAATTGTAGTTGAAAGTTGCAATTTCCTGGAAATATATTCACATTTTTGGGCGAAAATACCGGAAATTTTTAGTATTTATTTACCGCCCTTAAGTATGATAACATTATCGTCCTACTTGATATCCCCATAACGATAAACTTGCGATTAATCGTGCAGCCCTAGCGACTTGTGTAACAACTTTCATCCATGTACATGCAATAGTGGCCAAGTTTTGGGCCAGAAATGAAAAAAAAAATGTTTTGTACATTTTTCTCAATATTTCAAAAGGTATAGAATATCTATCAATCAGACCATGAAAAGGCACAACTAGACCATGTAGGCTACATGTAAAAGGGGCCGAGTCCTAGGCCGGTACAAAAAAAAAATGATTTTTAAATATTTTTCTCAATATTTCAAAAAAGTACAAATATCTATCAATCAGACCATCAAAAGGCACAACCAGACCATACAGGCTACATTTGTACCAAATTTCGTCCATGTACATTCAATAGGGGCTGTGTCCTGGGCCGGAAACTATCTATCCGCCCGACCGCCCGCCCGGCGGACGGACAACTTTTGCCCAAAGTGATACAATACCTTCTTTGAACTTCGTTCGCTGAAGGTAAAAATCCAAATAATGCTATTTCTACAATGGGTTCGTTCAGTGGTCAGTCACAGCTACAGTGAACCATAATAATGACAATTTACCTACCTTCAAAAGTAGGCCCACTCTGGAAAAAGATTTAGCATTCATTGTGGCTGTTGTGGTAAAGCAACATACCTGGGACACAATCAAAGTAGTCATCCATATAAATCTAATGTTTATTCTACTACGTGTGAAACCAAAGTTGCCAAAATGGAGCTTTTTTCATGTTACAAATCTGGGGTCCACATTCCAGGTCATCAGGCCTTCCAATAGAAATCATAATTTTTCAAGCACACCTTCAATCTGAGAACGAATCCTGGCCCCGTCATAAACAGCAAACAAAAGTTGTGCAAGACTGCCGACATAGAGAAGCTGAACTTATAACATGTAAATTTATAAATATTATTTGCTGATGTCACATTTATTATGAATTAAGCCTAATGGATATGCTACCACATAATTAATTGCAATTTTAAAAATCACTTTGTCAAACTTTTTTTATCTTTCTTGAAACAACCAACTATTAGCTAATTCTAATTTTAGATCCAGTTGCATCATACTGAATTAACCATTGACCAGGTGACAAAAGAATTATTTGCACTCTTGAATTTCACAGCCAAATTTTAGCCAATCATTTTTGTAATCAACGTAAAAGCTGAACCTCACGAAAGTCAATCAAGTGTATCCACAAGTAAACAAACGTTTTGCATAGGCAGTGATGTGCTTGATAGCTATTATGCAATGATACCAGTGCTCACATCATGAACATGAAATACATCATGTTTCATGTAGGCCTTTTTTTAAAAGACCAATAAATAAACTGGTGCACTGGGCCAAAGATACAGTCAAGCATTCAATAGCTCAACCAGTGATTGGTTTTTTTTCAATGCTTTTACTTATGGGAATCTGCTGTAGGTTTAATGTTTTTTTTTTTTTGTTGCACATGGTATTTATGTCAGTCGACTGTATATGCCATTAAATCTATCTAAACCAATTTAACTTTATTTCCATAAAGTTTACACTGAAACTTCTTTAAACAAATTGAAATCACACAGCTTGATACCTGGACCTCACAGTTGGTGCAGGCTATCTGATTATAGATGGAGCCACTGGTACTGCAGAATAGCAGTTTACTGAGCTCCACACAAGCTTTACTAAAAATGTGTTCTGTTTTATTTGCCTGTAGATATCATGTTGAATTATGGATGGTGATGCAGTTTAGAGTGTATAAGTTCCAACTAGCATGACAAGAAGTATAGTTTCAAAGTCATTAACTAACACTAGTCATCTAAAATGTGGACATAGTGGCACCAAGATCTCTGATGCAGGCTGGGAGTAAGTAACCAACTAAAACCTA
This sequence comes from Platynereis dumerilii, assembly GCA_026936325.1. Taxonomy (NCBI): domain Eukaryota; kingdom Metazoa; phylum Annelida; class Polychaeta; order Phyllodocida; family Nereididae; genus Platynereis; species Platynereis dumerilii. The sequence continues at coordinate 3,718,051 of JAPTHN010000004.1, forward strand.
ATTCTGTTAACTGAAGTTGAAACTTGATTTTGAACAAGGACGCTTGATGAATAATCCTTGATTTTGAACAGGTAAGTTTATATATAAGCCGTGTTAAAATGCGCTAGAAATACTTGCTAGCAACATTTATTGAGAGTGCTAGCAAGCGCAAGTGTTGAGGCTACCATGTGCGCGAGATGCCTGATTTTTTTTTGCTAGGTTTGGTGACGTCAACTTTCCCAGGCAGTTTCTGTGATATGACGTCACCACCCGTAAGGTCCCCTTTCACGTGGCGCGCCACATATATACATTAAAAATATTGTCTGTGGGGTGTTCTTTTGTGTTCTTCTTTCAGTCCTGGTCCGTTGTATCTGTTGTATCTGTTGTATCCGTTAATCGTATCCGTTAATCGTATCCGTTGTTTTCTTTGTGGTGTTGGAAAGGGTGGGTGGGGGGGGTGGGTGGGCATTTCAACCTGGTGGCGCCGGTTTGTCCTCCTCCGGGTCTGGGATGTTCCAGTCTTCCGGATCCTCCTGGTAATCGACTACCAGGTATCCATCGTACTGGATACTGAAATCAGCATCATCCTCCAGACCACTGTAAAAGAGAAAAAATGAGAAAAGAGTCAATATCTTGTTTTTTAGAGTTCATACATGTCTACTGCACATGGGATTCCCTTTTTGTTTTAAAAACTAACTGACCGACCACCTATATATATGTCAATAAAAGAATTATTACTCGATGTTTTTCAATTAAAAAATCTTTCTAAGCTTATATGTATATTATTTTCTAACATCCAGTAAGCAAAAAAAAAAAATCAAGAAAATGAAAATTAACGCACCCTTTTTTGTTTCTCTGGCTAAGCTCTTGTTTCTGTCTTTTTTTTTTTGGTATTTTTTGGTTCAGAAGCCATAAGGGACAGTGTCAAAAGAGCCATCTCTAAGCAGCTGGCGCTTACTGTAGGTGACTCTAAACTTCTTCTTGACATCTCTACCGTAAAGCTCAAACTTGTATCTATCCCTGTGGATTTTATCAGGGTATTTGGCTATCAACTCCGATGACAGTGAATCGGGTAGGGGAAATTCTTCCGGCGCAGCATAGTGCAATACCAGTGCCTTGATGCTGTCGAAATTGACAATTTGATCAATCTCGTAGTTGATTGTGATGCCCTTGACTTTCACCACCGTCTCACCGCACCTTGTCCTGTAAGCGTAGGATTTTGGGCCCGAGCTGACAAACTCCACCATCGTGTCCCCTGCTTTCAACTCCCTTGTCCACTGCCCGAGATGTTCCCCGTAAGGCGGATGCAGTTCACCAGGACTACCGTTGCATGTGTAGATGATACTATCCGTATCTATGTACACCGCTCTTCTTCCAAGCCGGGCCAATTGTCGATATAACTTTATCCTACCGTAGGCCGTCGTAAAAGAGGCTACAAAGGTGTTTACGTAGTCCGATTCCGGTACGCAGTCCGAGCGGTGGTGAAATTCCACTTGACAGCATTCGGGGGATAGGCAGCGGAAGTCGTCCATCACCAATGTCGGGTCTGTCAGTACACTGTAGAATTCTTCTGCGGTGTGGACCAGCTTGTCCCTCTTCCGGTGTAAAACTTCTGCGAACTTCCCCCACAGCGCATTTGCGCACTACGGTCCCAGGACAAAATCCGGAGGCAAGGCAAAATCCGGAAGGCAAAAAAGGGAGATGAAAAAAAAAATTTTATATAGCATTAGTACGTTTTTTTTTTTTTTTGGTAAGAGAAACATGAGAAAAAATTGGGATAAATACTGTGCAATACTCACGAGCTTGCTTATCTTGCGAGCCCCGGGGTTGTAGGCTATCCGTGAGGCATCCAAGGTAATTCCCTCCGCTCTCCTGTAGTCCTCGATGTAGGCGTCTTTCTCTTCCTGCGACATGTCCGCCTTGGGCCAGCCCGAAGCCTCCTGCTTCCCCTTCAAGAAGAGGTCTACGTAGCCGGAGAATATGTCGGAGGATCTCTGCTCAAAATGGTAGACCTCGTAAATCTCGACGACTTTGTACCCCATCTCGACTGCAAGGTCCAATTCCACAGAGCACCACGTTCCTTTGAGGTCCCTCCTATCATACATGCACTTGCATTTACTTTTGCTGTTGTTCTCGCAGCAGGTTGCACATAGGGGGAATAACAATTTCTTGCTATTATCGCCCGCCCCACCGATCCTCATTGGGAGTACAGGGTGGTAGAGCTTGCGAGGGGCTCTCATCCTGCAATAGATGATTCCGAAGTACTGGGAGATGTCCGTAGTTTGGGGGGCAATGATCACCCGCGGAATGCCCACCGGCAGGGTCTCGTATTTTAAAGCTGCGGGATAGAGACTAGTCACATCGCCGTACTCCATACTGGTCCACTCCGAATCGGCCTCCTCGCAGTTCACGTAGAGCTTGATGGCGTTTGTCCTGCCGCCGTACAAGGCCTCTCTGGGATCCAGCCTGGGCCGGACCGGATTCTCTTTGAGAAAGGCCTGCATACGCTTGTCCCTGGACAATTCCTCCCTGAATTGACACTCCCTCTTTGACACTATGGTACACCCCGGGATGGCATCCCTGATTGCCGCCTCCCTCCTGGCATCCTGCGCGTGCACCTCTGACATGGATTGCCCGGTGTACGGATGCTTGTAATTGCTTCGACCGCTCAGACTGTCCTGCACCCAGTCAGGAGCCTCCTTGGGAAAGCAAAGTTGACATGCATGCATAACGCAACCTTTCACCTCGTAGATGATCTTCTCCTTGTCCTCCAGCTCGCAATACCCATCCACTTTTAGATAGCCGCGTCCTGACCTGGGAGTGACCACCCTGAATTCGCCACCTTCGCTCAGAGCATGCCTAATGTTTCTCCCAGTGCGGAAGGCTTCGTACTGCAAAAATTCTATGGCCACTTGACTGTAGGTGTCCTGTCCTCCGAATCCTCCTCCAGCCATTCTGGCCAGAGGCGACCTCAGGAAGGTGGAAATCTCCACCTTGGTAGACTGCTCTGCCCCCCCTCCTCCTCCTCCCCTGCCCCCCTCGGAGTCTACACCACTGCTGGCTAGCTCGCCGGACATATCTGTTTGGCAGGTGGACATATCTATAGGGGAGCCATCCTCAAGGTCTGTCATGCTCGTCCACCTGTCGTCCACCAGGGTGGCCTCCACCTGACGACCGTCCTGCAGCGTGCATCGGTGGGTTTCTGCAAGGAATTTGTATCTGAAGACTGCCATGCAGACTGCTGCCATGGTGTTGTACTGGAGTGGGTCGACTGCCAATATCTCTGTCTTAAAATCTCCACCATCCCCAACGTCTGTGATGATCTCTTTCTTTGTCATCTCTATGATTTGTTTTCTGAAGGCCATGCAACTCTCCTCGAGAATGCAGCAGTCAGTCTGACAGTATGAGATGATTTCCTCCATGAAGTCAAAGCTTTTGCCCGACTGCTCGGAGTGCCAGGTGAGAAAGGCTTCTCTATCTTTCCTCTTCATTTGATCGCAGGCATAGAAGTGGGGGGCCGGTGTTGTCGAGGAATACGTATAGTTCTCGGGGCAGTTGAAACGGAATGGAAAAGTCCCCTTCTTGATATCCTTCAGGGAGAACACCTCAGGCATGGCGGACAGAGGCATGGGCAGGAAGCTGAGAGAATCTATGAGCCTTATGTTCAGCCTGCCTCCCAGCTTCACCGAAATGACCTTGCTTCCCCGGTAGATCACAAACGGGGAGCATTCCCCGAGACTGCATACATAGCTGAGCAAAAAATACCCGTCATAGCCGGAAAAATTATGGAAAATCAAAGTATAGCCTCTGTGTAGATCGTTGAAAAAGAATTTACAGAATTTCAGTGCCACATCCTCTCCGAAAATCTCAACTCTACGGCTCCCGCAGCCTGGCCTCTTCATGCAGACCTCCCTGCCCTCCTGGCCCTTGCTCTTGCCCCGGTTGGCATGGGGCGAACAGAGCTCGCAGGCCGTCCCGCACTGGCTGCATGTAGGGGCCTCCCTGAAGGAGCTTCCCTCGCACTTTCCACAGCTCCACTGAGCTATCAGCAGGTTGGGCACATGGACTCTTCCCGACACGATACTCTCAAAGTCTGCATAAATCAGAAGCGGACTAATTTTGTGAGGCCTTTTCGATCTAATGCTACAGAAGTGGCTCTCCTCCAACGACACCTCCATCTCGCAGACTCGGCAGACCCGCATGTCGCAGCGATGCGGCGGGTCCACCTTTCTGTCATAGAGCCTGGTGAACTCCAGACACTTGGTCAACTCCTGACATGTGGCGCTGTTCTTGTGGCGGTCCAGACAGGCTTCAGACCTGGTCATTCTGTTACAGTCCGGACAGAGCCCGGCCTCGGTCGACAAATAGACGCAGGGTTCGTGCTCGCACAGATTGCAGTGCCCAAAGCATGAGTGCTTCCTCCGGTCCCTGGATGGTCTGAGGCAGTGGGGACAGAAGAAGCCGAAACGATGAAACCCAGAGATCTTGGTGATGGGCTGGAAGTGGCCGACACCGCCGCCGTATTCCACGTCTGAAGTTTCTTTGCACGGTTTGACGTAGAGCAGGAACAGAGTCCTGGTGGTCGACTGTCCCTGCTGACCGGTAGTAATGGCGGCATCAGCAGCAGCGGCAGCAGTAGTACCCCCGGCCTCCCCGCCCCTCCCGACGTATATTACCCTATTCTGAGCATTCGAGCCGAAAACTACTATGCGTACTCCCAGAGCCGCCTCGAATTTGGGTATGTCCGTAAGGCTGACTCCCGGTCCGCCGGTCTCCCTCTCCCGAGTGGCCGCACCGTCCGGCCCCCGACCTCTTCTCGGCTGTAGCCTCAGACCCGCCAGCCTTTGCAACCTCTTTGCCTCTTTCAGCTGAGAGTCTCCGCGCGAGTCCCTGACGTCTCGGTAAGCTTTGAGGGCCCGCTGACTCTCCGGGGAGTCCCCCCCGTGCTTCGTCTTGGCCTCTTCCAGATCGGCCCTTGCCATGGTCACGGCCAGGGATCTCGCGAAGCACAGGGCGTCTCCAGAGGGCACCTTTGTAGTCGATCTGTTGCGGGCGACGTCGTCCGTGGATTTGTCCTCACCCAGGAAGAGGTAGTATCCGCGGCTACCTCTCCCGCGACCTAGAAAATTCCTGGCAAGGGCTATGTGAGTTTGTAGGCCCTCTTCCAGGAGCAGTTCGTCGTCGGATTGAGTGACCTTCTCCACCAGGTCCAGGATCTCCTCCGCCACCAAATCCTCCAGCGGCTGCAGAGTGAGTATCTGCGGTATGTGGAAGGAGGGTGACATCACTGTCACCCTGACCAGGTCAGTCGGACCGTATCTCGTCCTGACCCTGGCCACTACGGAGGCCACGGCCTCGTTGAGGTCTTCCATCGTGTCGACCAGGCGTTGCCCCAAATATTTTTCGTCAAACGTCAAACGATATATACTCTCCTCGACGGTGCCCTGGGCAAAGGAGGTCCTGAGGTTGCGGGTGAGGCCAACATTTCTAGTCCTCCAGTACTCCAGGCTGTAGTCCGCAGTGCGCAAGTTCAACCCCTCTCGGTCCCCCCCACCCTCCTCAGGATCATCCCGATTGTTGTTGTTGTTGTTGTTGTGGTCAATTGCTGCGGGTCCGTCTGCGGTTGCTGCTGCTGCCGCGGGTCTGACTGCGGTTGCTGCGGGTCTGACTGCGGTTGCTGCGGGTCTGACTGCAGTTGCTTTGGGGCCCCCCACCCCCCTCCCCTTTGACCGGCTGGTCGACGGTCTGGCCGCCATCGGTCTTGCCGCCGTCGGTCTTGCCGCCGGGTCTGGCCGCCCGTCGGGGGCTCTCTCTTCTCTTCTTCTTCTTGTTCTATCTTTCTCCTCCTCCTTGTCGTCTCTCTTGCGCTTCTTCAGGCTCCTGCCTCTGCCGCCCGGAGAAGGCGCGCGCGCGCGGCCCCGGGAAGGGCCCCCCGCGGGGCCCCGGCTGGACCGCCCGGCCGCCGCCCCTGGATTCTCTGGCCCGCGGCCGGCGGCAGGTCCTTGGCCGCTGCTAATACTTGTTCTCGTTCCGGCTGCCACGTCTTCGGCCACAATGTGGGACCTGTCCCGGTGGATCCGTCGGAGTCTGGACCTCTGCCTGAGTCTGCGAAGCCTCCGGAGCTCCCTCAGCTCGGTGAGCCTGAGCGTCCTGCGGCTCCGTCTGCCCCCAACAGACCCCCCAACGCCGACCCGCTTCTTGGGGCCGAGGCCGTAGTTTGAGGATCTTCGGAATTCCTCCAGGATCAGCATCAGGTCGGCATCTCTGTCCGGATTCCGGACCTCCCCCTGGACCCGGGTGGGGTTGGGCAGGACCGGAGAGGCCGGTCTTTCTGGTGGTGGCGACTCTGCTGGTGGAGGCGACTCTGCTGGTGATGGTGGTTGGACTCTGCTGGTTGCTTCTGCTGGTGGTGGTGCTGGTGGTGGTGCTGGTTGTTGTGTTGGCTGCTCCCTGTAATGTTTTGTTGTTGGTTGGTTTTTTGGTGGAGGGGAAAAAAAACAGTCAAAATGTTTTAATTTATAATTTGCATTATATAATATTTTAAATTTTTTTTTTGTCATTCCTCTTTTATATACATTTATAGATAGACTGGATATATATAATATATATATATGTCTTTGTGATCTATCTATCTATCTATCTACCTATCTATCTATCTATCTATCTATCTATCTATCTATCTATCTATCTATCTATCTATCTATCTATTTATCTATCCATGTCTGGAGAGGGCCCCCATGTTTTATTTTTCAAAAATTTGTGCTTAGATGTAAATAAATCAAAAATTTTTTAATGCAATGAAAAAATTATAATTACTCGAAGTGTGGATCATAATCCTCATCATCCTCCAGGTCTAATGGGCAGGCTGCTCCTACGTCAGAGTAGCAGGGGTGGTCACCTTTGAGCCTCAGCCACTCCTGGGGTGTGGGGAAAGGAAAATGAATCATTGCTTGTGGCAAGGGTCCAAAAAAATGAAAGACACCAAAAGAATACATTTTTTTGGTTATGGGGGGGGGACAAAATTACTCACTTCGATGCCTTCCTTAGTCGGCCACTTGTATTGCCAAGGATCTTCACCACCAACAGCCCCATTTTCTTCAACGTCGCCCTGTCAACAAAAAAAAAATTATGAGGTTTTATTTATGGACAAAAATATTTTCATTGCACAAACAAACAAGACCATACAAAATAGCTTTTTTTCCTACTCACATCATAGCCATCTCGGCTGCAGCCAGGTTGCGGGGTCTCAGGTCGCGGAGTGTCCGGTCTACGTCTCTTGCGGGACTGAGACTGAGGCATTTTGAAGACTGTTTCCTCGCAGACATCCGGGGATGGGAGCTTCAGAACAACAGCCGGTTTTTTCCATTTCGGGAAGAAATCCGGATAGTCATCCTGCTTCATAGCCACAGCTCGCAGACTTCTAGCCCGGTCTTCCCCGACAACATCTTCAGGTGGGTTGTGGTGGATGGCTGGCTCCTCTGCTTCCCCACTCGCCCATTCCTGTCGGTTGTGGGGAAAAAAAAAGTTGCATTATTTTTTAGCATTTCATGCAATTTTTTTTTTAAAAATATTATGTTTATGAAGAGATGTTACTCACGGCCATAAAAAGCTCTCTGGACAGTTCGTCTTCATCACTGTCTACTACTAGTAGGTCGGTGTCCAGCCTGAGGTCATCCAGCAGGCTATACTGTTGTAAGAAAAAAAAAACAAAATAAGAGCAATAAGTCCAAAAAGCCTATGATTTTCTATTGGTTTTTGGAACGGCTACACCTTTGCAATATGATCTATATTAAAATAATGAAAATTATTATAATACTAACTGATCCTTGAAGAGACTCCTCTTCATCAGTCAAATCTGGAGATGGACACCCCTCTTGACCCCATCTGTCAAAATCGGCCATTTCGTCAAAATCAATCCGGTTGTCATCCTGTATTGGTGTGGTGGAAAAAAAAAAAAAACAGTAAAATTAATATTTCTAATTTGTTAAGGCTTTTTTTTTTTGGGGGGATCCATTGGGGAGAACTGGCAAAAAATAAATAAATAAAACAAATATATACTTACATTAGTGGCCAACTCCCTTTCCAGCAGCTCCATCTCTACTCCAGGGGTTGGGTTTGACCTAGTCCTCCTGCTTCGGTGCCCTCGTCGTCTCCGTATTGGCCTCATCTCCGGTCCGTCCTCCAACTCCTGTTCCTGAAGGCTCAATTGAGCCATTACCTGCATAAAAAAAAGGATCATATGTAAGATGGAATGAATGAGCAAATTCATATATATTTCATATATATTTAATATATATTATTATTTTAATATGTCACTTTATTTTATTTTTTGAAAATAAAAGGTCTACTATGTCTTATAAGAAACTCACATGGACAAGAAAGGTGCTGAAGGTAGCATTCCTCCTTCTGAACATCTTTATTTTTTCTTCTCTGATAATTTATACTTATTCTGAAAAATAAAAAAAGTGTTAGGCATAAGAAGAGACAGAGAAAGATATAAAGACAGATAGAGAGAGAGGGCGCCCATTACTTGGGGAGAGGAACAGACAGCATCGCCCCCTACATTTTAATATGTTACACTGCAACAGCAGAGGCAAAAAATAGCACTTTCTCCACTTGACACGAGAGGGACATGCTGCAGATTACTTTGTAGCCCGATCCCACAGCAATAGGGCCACCTACACTTTTTCATAACAGTTTGGCAAAAAATAGGACGTTCAGGTGGGGACAAGAGTCATACATTATGTAGGCTCCTCCCCCTTCCTTCAAACCCCTCCTTCTACTATCCAACAAGAAAGGTCCCCCCCCCCCTCCCCCAAAAACATGGCAAAACTTCTGTCTAAAAACCACCAATACACCATTAGCAATACATCAGCAGGTCTTGTGGTGAATGAACAGGTGGTATTTTTTTTTTTTTTTGGAGGAACGACTACGATGGATGAAGGTGGTCAGGAAGGCGATGATTATGACACTTTACATAGAGGCAACAATTCAGAGTTGCTCAAGGAAAATGCTTTTCGTTTCTGTACACCGTCCTCCATAGCCATTGTTGGTCCAACTTGTTCAGGTAATTATAAGATATCACAGCAGACGAGGAAAGAATTTAAAAAAAGCCATTTAAATGAAGCCTAACAGCATTCTTTTCTTATTTATTTTTTTTTCATCATTCAGGCAAGACTTATTTCACTTTGAGATTGATAAAACATTCAGCTCAGATGTTTCAAAAGCCACCGAAAAAGATAATCTATTGTTATGGCATATATCAGTCAGCAGTCAAACAATTGGAGACAGACTATCCAAATTTGGTGCTCACCCACAAATGACTTCCAGGGGAAGAATTTATAGACTCGGAATTCTCTGGCATGGATGGAGGCTTAATTATAATTGATGACTTAATCCAAGAAGTTGGTGCCTCAAAGGAAATGGCCAATTTGTTCTGCATGGGAGTTCATCATAAGGTATGTCTATAAAAAAATATTTTTTTTCCCCCTCCAATTTTTTCTTCGTTTCTTCTACAAATGTAGCATCTGTTTCTTTGCTTTTCATTCACCCCAAAAAAAAAAACTATTTCTACCTGTTGCAGGGTCTGACTGTGGTGATGCTATTTCAAAATCTGTTCCATCAATCAAAATACATGAGGACGATAAGTTTGAACACACAATATCACGTGCTAATGAAGAGTTTTAGAGATCGTCAGCAGGTATTGACATTGGCAAGACAGATGTTTGGAGATCAAAGTGGACGGATGATTGAAAGTTACTCAGACGCAATATCTAGGCAAGAAAGGGGCTACTTAGTCGTCAGCAATTTTCCTACAATTCAGGAAGACGAGAGGCTTGCTACAGATATATTTCCTGGAGAAGACTGCATACTATATATGCCTCTGTGAAATTTTTATTTGAGTCAATAAAAATAATCTCAATCTGACTGAGGTAAATGTCTCTGAGATATTTTAATTTATTTATTTTTGTAATGAATGAAAAAAAATAATAAAGAGTCAGAAATTCTATATTGAAAAAATTTTAATAGTACCTTTGTTTTGTTCTTGTTGTTATACATGTAAACAGCTACTTGATACATTATTTGACATTCAACAGCTACTTGATACATTTTAATTGACATTTCATACATTTTTTTTTGACATATAATTGACATTCACGCATGTTGAGCTATATATATATAATATATAAAAATAACAATAAGTAATGACATATATAAAAAAAAAAAAATTCCTTTTTATTTTATTTTATATATAAATTTACTTGAAATACGCAGTAGATTCAGAGCGTCATGCTTGGACAAACCAGAAGTTCTGAGTGCAACAAAATATAAGCATGCCCAGCCACAGTTAGTATTGAAATGCTTCTGACATTTTACAATATTTGTTATGCAATTATTGGAAATGATGAATTTTAAAATGTTGCTATCCAGATCGTATATACTTGCATTGGGGTCAAACAGTTCATAGTGATTTGAATGCTTTAATAGAACTATATAATGCCCTTGACGGGCTTGATCAGTATTTGAAATGTTGCACAGTACTATGAAGAATTTAAAATTAGAAACTTTCCTTTCTCTGGATCGAGATGCTGTCAATAGCCTGTCAATCCTTTCCAGCCTACACAATAGGTGCGATGGCATGACTGTTACAAAACGCCTTAAAATTCTACTGTCCATACAAATCTTTGCCTCGACACTTTTGGGCCTCATTCTTCTATCTGTCTCTCTCTCTCTCTCTAGCGCTCAGTTCACCTGGCCAGAAATACATTGCGTGCATAATCGACTTCCACGAAGGAGCCAGTGTAAGCGATGACTCCCATGATTATAGTTTCCGGTAGGGGTGAAGAGAATCTTAATTCCAAACGAGTCGAGCCCTCTGATTTCAGAGGGAAGAAACTCCCCATGAAACTTTGAGGCTGTAAATTCAAGTGGACGAAAAAGTTCCCATTAGCATAATCCTTAGCAGTAATTCCATTTGTGACTTCCATACCTCTGCCTAGAGTCTGAGGGTTCGTGCGCATTATCGTTGAATACGCCTCTGAAAAATCATCCTGTTCGAAATTTGTGGAAATTATTCCTCCTGGGGCAGTTTCTCCGTTGATCGTAAGAGCCAAACGTGTCAACCCATAATGGGCAAAAAGATATGGATTAGATTTGAATGAGGAAGTCTGAGCCCCACTAGCCATGAAAAAAATAACCATTCTCTGTGGTATCGAGTTTGAGAACAAATTTTCACAAAAGAAATTGGTCACGCCAGAAGTTATGCTGTATCTGTGAAATGTCTCCTTAATGTAGAAATAGCGCAGCAGTGAATTTTCGCTCAATAGTTCTTGCGTAGCTAGCAAAGCATTCGGGCTGGGGTGCACGTGTGCCATTATCAGAGTGTAATCCAAAATTTCAATTCTGTAATCAGGCGTGGGCTCTTCGGCTGTCAGCAGTCTGAAGGCATTAGACGTATTTGTGAGAATTAGGGTCAAGCTGATACCGTTGGCGAGATACTTTTGCATATTGAAAAAATCCACGTCAATAAATCCACTCAGTGTGACGACTTTACTGTTCTTGCATCTTTCGTAACGTTCAGTAAGTCCCTTATTTGTCCCAACAAAAGTGGGGTTGACATCGTCATGACAGCCAGCAGTGTCCTTGGCGTACATCTGAGAATACAGAGACGTATTTTTGACACTTTCACTTGTGTTAAGCAGAGTGTTTACAACTGCTTTGAATGCATAGCCCGAAATGTTTGTCACTGTCTGACCTCCCAATTGTAGCTCACATGTGTCGAAAAGGGAGTGAAGAGTAAAATTCACAGGCCCTACAAATCCATTGGGGGCAGACTCCCCAGGTGAAGAGCCCCCTGGTTTGGCGGCTGGTCTGTCCTGGCTTGCTCCTGCTGTCCCGCGACCTGCCGAGGATCCTCCTGGTGCATCCCTTTTTTCCCTTCCTTCGGGAGCTTCGTCTTCTCGAATAAGCTTGTTGTCCCCATATACTATACGAAATTTGACCTCAAGAGAGGTCTGGGGCAAATAAAGGTATGTCGATCCGTTGTTTGGCACATGGAAACGAACAGAACTCTCGGCAGAATAGGAATTAATAGGTTTATATTTCAAAAACCTTATAGTTTTAATTCCGAGATTAACAGATGGCTGAGACCAGGCATCAAGGGCCGAGTCAAAACTCAGGGCACTTGTTGATAGGACTTTATCGTCCGTCATATTTCCTAGGTCTGCTTCTTGTTATCTTTATATTTGGTGAAAATTGTCTTGGTTTTGTTTGTCAATCTCTTGGCAGCTTTTGCGGCCCCTGCTTTGCCTTGGCCGTTTTTTTTCTGAGCCTGTAGTGCTATATTCTCCTCTTGCAGTCGTTTGGTCAGGATAGCAGAAGCTTGCTTGGTTGTCTGTGCGACTTCAGAAACTACTTGAACTTTTTTTGCGTCATCGACTCCCTCACCTTTGATGTCTTCTTTTAAAATAATCACTGAATGCGTAGGATTGGCATGCCATTGACTTGTCCTCGTAGTCTGCTTTTTAAAATACTCGGTCCAAGGCTTGCTGTCTGTGAGAGTATTCACAAACTTGTACATCATAAAATCAAAGTCCACTGGTGCTTATTTTGTCCTTCTTTCATTAGGCTTCCTTCATTCGAAAAGTACACCTTGTAACTCAACTTATGTTCAAATCGCTTGCAAGTCTTGCAGAGCTACAGCACTTGTCTGCCAATCGAACAGATACGGTGATACTGTTCATGTAATCCTGTCTAATTGGCAAGTAGAGTACGTTGGGGAAACGTAAAATTGGAGTGCTCTTGAGTAAGTATTCCCTCAGAGACACTTGTCGCAGGACTGGATGCTTGTGAGAGCCCACTTCGCAATCCCTACAAACATCAACCATGATGTGTAGCATGGCGTCACGGTTGGCTAGCTTTCTGACGTCCTTACTGACTTCGAATGAGATTTCAACCAATCCCAGCATGTGGGTGGGAGTTGGGAACATCTGAGAGAGTTGACAGGTGAATTCATGGCCTGAGTTTGCTGGATACAATTTTATAGAATCTTCACTGGTGAGGTAGAACAACTTATCATTCATCGTATGCTGTGTGGGGAAAGACAATTATAAAAAAAAGCAGTCTTTCTATAGACCTATTATTCACTTAGAATTATTCCTCTTCTTGACAAGAGATTTGATGTCACTAGTCCTCTCCCAAGAATCGTATTGCTTTCCCCAAGATTGCCATCGAATCAAGCTCTCTTCTACACCATTCTTCAGTCTAGTTTTCAGAATTTTCTCAATCTTAAAGGACTTTTTAGGATCGTGATCGATTCCTCTCAACTCGAAGGAGTAAAATAATCCCTTGACATCATTGCCTAAATAATCCTTAAGGTAGTAGACAGCTTGTCCTTGGACTACCTTCCTATCTCGAATGAAAAAGATCTCTCCAGAATAAACTTGATCGTAATCTCTTGAAAATACACTTTTCAAATATGATATGCGACATGCACTGCCCACTTCGAATTGGAAGCTCTTCTCCTTCAACCTCTTTCTACGGTGGGGGCCCCTGGTGTGGGCCGCTTGAAATCCCTTCCTGTACTCTTTGGGTGGGAAGAACTGTCTGTCCCACACTTCTTGGGCATTCTCGGGGGTCACTTCGGCAGGGGTCATCGAAATAGACGAATGAAAAGTATTATTGTAACTGGTCACAATATCCTGCAATCTGTCTATGTAGCGATAGGTTGAATTGAAATAAAAGAATTTAAACAGCCGACGTTTTAATGTTAAAATAAACCTCTCAGCGAAATTCGACTTTACGCTTGAGGTTGCAAAGTAAAAGTTGATTGATTTACTTTTCATGTAATCTGAGACGAGTTTATTGTCGTACTCACGTCCGGAGTCCGACCTGATACTAAGCTCATTTAATTTTCCTTGGGGTAAGATTTCTTTGAATCCATTGAGGACGTCAGCAGCACTCTTACTCTTAAGAGGCGCCACTCGAGCGTAACGACTAAACACGTCTATGCAGATAAGCAAGAAGGCAGTTTGATCATTTGCATCTTTAAAGCGCTTTTGACTTAAATCGAGTAAATCGGTATCGTACATGGATCCGATTTTAGCTGTGACAACTTTGAGTCGAGGCTTCTTCTGCATTATCCTCCCAGGATTCATGGTTATAGTGTCCTGCCCCCTAGACCATTTTTGTATTTGAGAGAATGTTATTTTGTGCGGATTTCCAATTCGCTCCAATTGCTGAAAAAGTTTGGTAGGACTGCTGAAACTGGCTGCTTTTCTAGGGTCGTAAAACTGTCTAGAAAGATATCCATCAATATCTTTCAACTTCTTATGTCTCTTCCTAGCCATGGTAATGAGCTTGTCTTAAAATAGTTGTATCCAACTGTTATCGTCCTGTTTCTTGTCCTTTTTCCTGTCCTGTTTCTTGTCCTGTTTCTTGTCAGTCTTCAATTTCTTGACGGCTCGTTTTGGTTCCTTTTGGAGCTTCTTCTTTGATCCTTGCTCTGTTGCCTTGAATCCATCCTCATCAGCCTGTCTCTTCTCCGACTTAATCTGTGGGTGACCTTTTTTTCTCTTATGTCTTGCAGCTTTTGACTTGGCTAAATAAGTCTCCCAAGCTCGTCCGAGGATTTGTCCAAAATCTTCATCTCCTTCTGTATCGGAATCCTCACTTGATTCCTGATCGTCGCTCAACTGATTGTCTTTAAAAGTTCTCAAATCTTCAAGAGCCTCTCTCAAAGCTTGATTGCCTATGAGAGCTGGGGGTACATCTGAAATGTCCAACTTCTGGTAGAGGAGCTTCTTGTCCAGGGGCGAGGGTAACCCTTCTTTTTGTAGGTAGAGGAGCAGCTGACTGTCTTTGGCATTGCTGGGGTTAAGGCGCAAAATGTAACTCAGTGCAACAGAATTCTTGAACTCCTGTCTGTCAGGGAATAGTTCATGTAGAGCATTAAATAAAGTATGCTCATTATCATCACCATCTTTAAGGCTAGCTCTGGAGCCTTCATCAGCAGTGTCATCCTTACTTTGCTGGTTCTGAGCCTTAATGGAATCCATCTTCTCATAAGGGATAACATAAACCTTTCGTCCAAATTTCAATGTAGGTCTATGTAGTGACATCATTCAAAAAAGCAAAGCAAATATACAGTCTCAATATTAAAAATATTCCGTGAAGTTTTTTGGCTATTTTCCAGATGTTTCTTCGGCCTCTTGCATAAGACTGTCATCGTCTGATGTAACATCCATGATTTCACAATTTTCTTCTTTTGACAGACAACTGTCTGGTGTACTAGGGCGTGTCGACTGTTGTTGACTCAGTGCATTGAGACCCACTTTCAATGCGCAGACCACTGCTGTGTGATTGCGTTTTAAAATGTCGTTATCAACACGCTTGCCTGCCAGAACTATTTTTTTCAATTTTGCCTCATGCTTGAGTAATTTTTCAGTTTCACTATGGCATGAAGGTTCGAGATTACAATAGACTATGTTTGTTAGAATTTCCACAATAGCCAACCTCTGTAATCTTGAAAGTTTACCCAGAATAGACCTGCGTTGCTTCATAGTCAATTGCACTGATATCAACATATTTAAAAATCCATTGACTGAATCGAAGCATTCCACATCAGCCATAACTATATAAGTTAAAAAAACAAATCCAGCTGGATCCAAGAATAAGAAAGTTGCATGGACAAAAGCCAACATGAGAATGAATAAGATATTTCTTCTGACTCACATATTTACATTGGCGCACTCAAGCAAAACTAAAGTGTAGGGCCCCACCACTTAGTTGTGGCCCACTTACTTGTGCCCCTACTAACACAAGCAAAGAATCTTGCGGTGTAAAATAAATACAGATCACTGGTAAAGAACACAAGTGGATGATTTCAATGTTTTTTCAACCATACTGATTTCACTTGTAATAACTGTTCATTGCACCCCACCCCACCCTTCAAGTAAGCCATCAAGAGGCAAAAAAAAAGTTTATAAATGGAATACATTTTTGTGTCCCCATTGTTGCACTCAGCAGCTCAGCCAGAGTGCAAGAATCACACAGCTGACTGATACATGTGCTCCAGTGTTTACATCTATAAATAGACATACATGTGCTCCAGTGTTTACATCTATAAATAGCCTGAGACTTGACCTAATTAAAGAATGTTATGGGAAGTGACATGCTGAGCATGTTCACATGCTGTGCCCAGTGAGCCAGCAAAATTTGAATTGCTTGACAGTTGGCACCAAAATGTTGAAGTGAAAAAATGTATGAAAAGAAACTGAGTTTCAGTACAATGCTGTAACAATTGTAAGTACTGCATTATTTTATCATTGTAGTTTAGGCTCATTTTGTGTATTGCCTGATTGATGTTGGATTGGCTGTTTATGCTGCCAGATTGTATGGTATTTTGGTGATTTAGAAATTTGAGTTTATTTAGTTAAATGCTGATAGATTAAAAATTGGCCATGTCTAATTTATTTGAATGGCATAAAAAAAAGAAGATTTATTTAAAGGTGATAGTTTTGTGGATTGGTTAAGGATGTTTGATTGAGAGTATCATTGACTCTATAAATTTTATATAAAAAGTGTTTGTCAAATTTAATGGTTTTAATTTTACTTGTGACAAAAATGTCTGGGATTTAATTCATTTATTTATACAAATTATTTTTTGGTTTTTATTGTAGATTCACCGCTATACGCTATGCTTTTTTGACGCGTGAATAAATCGGCAAAATGTACGACTGTCTTGTGTACTGAATCTCATAGTGAATAATTGTTAAAGAAGTGGACGGATTCAAGATGGCCGACCAGTGAAAACCAGTGAAGACCAGTGAAGCAAATTCAAAATGTCAGAAGAGAAGAAGACCAGAGGTTTAAAGAAGGCAGCTGTGACTCGGCTTATCAATAAGACTGACAAACTTATTGTTGAAAGAGACTTGCCTGCTTTAAAAGCTCATGTTGACCAAATGAAAGATGCCTTCAAGGACTTTGAATCTGCACATGAGCAATATCATGGTTTATTGGAAGAAGAAAATGAAGTGGAGGAAAGTGATAAGTACTTTTTCAAAGAGCAAAATGAATATATTTCTGCAATGAAGAGAGCTACTGAGTACATTGATGGTGTATCATCTGGTGCTACTGAGCCTAAAGCTGAGGTCAATGATGTTAAGCCTGCTGTGAACGAACTTCAGGATGTCATGCAACTATTGCATCTTCCCAAGGTCGAGTTGGAACGTTTCGACGGTGATCCTCTTCATTATTACTCCTTCCGTGCGATGTATGAGGAAAACATCGACCCTCTCCGCTGCGATGGGAAAGTAAAGCTGACGCGCCTTCTTCAATATACAGGTGGTAAAGCGAAGACTGCCATACGCCAGTGCATGTTGCTTGAGGGAAACGATTCCTATGAAGAAGCTAAGAAAATACTTCAGAAAAGATTTGGCGATCCACATCTGATCATGGAGCGGATAGTGGAGAATCTACGGACTGGAAAGCAAGCTCACTCTCCTGAAGATATCCAGTCTTTGTCAGATGAGGTATCCATTGCTTATTCTACACTGAAGAGGTTGGGAAAAATTACTGAAGTTGATTGTCAGACTGTCATCAGAGATATCATGAAGAGGTTTCCTTATCGTATGCAGGACAAATGGAGATCAACTGCGATAAAAAGTAAGCTGACTAAGGAAAAGTACCCGAGTTTTGATGTTTTGGTGGATTTCTTGGCGATGAAGTCGGAAGAAGCTAACGATCCTGTCTATGGGCGGCGGAATTCCAGATCCGAGAATCCGAAGAAATATTCCGGGAAGCCTTCCAGTTCATTCTCTACAGATGCGCATCGATCATTCGAAATGAAGAGACCACCCTGCATGCTCTGCTCTGCTAATCATCGTTTATTATATTGCGCAAGTTTCAAGCAGATGACGTTGAAAGACAGACTGAGCTATGTGAAGGAAAAGAAGCTCTGTGAGAACTGTTTGCTTGGGAACCACCGGACGAGCGAATGTAAGAAATCTACAGTGTGTGACATTTCTGGATGTGGTAGAAAACATACCAGGTATTTGCATGACTCTAGTGAAATTGCTGTTCCAAGACATTCAAGTAGTAATGCTAAGATAGCTAATGCAAGTTCAACTAACGTTGATATACACATGCCAGTTGCAGCAGTTTGTGTGAATGGCCATTATGTAACTTCTGCTTTACTTGATACTGGGTCGAACAGTACATTTTGTTCTCGCAAACTTGTAGAAACTCTTGGACTGCGATGTCGTAAAACTACGTTGAATTTGAACACTTTAAATGCTACTGATTCAAGAGACTCACAATTAGTCAACTTTGAAATTTCATCTATCAATGGTATTGAGTCATTGAAATTGACTGATGTTTATGTTGTTGATCGCATACCTGTCAATGTTCCTGTTGTAGATACAACGCAGTTTCAGCATCTTGAAGGTCTGGAGTTTGTAGGTGCTGGCACAGAGGTTCAAATCCTTGTTGGGCAGGATAATGCGGAAGCCTTGGTGCCTCTGGAGACCAGAACAGGTTTGAAGGGTGATCCATTTGCTGTCAGAACGTTGCTTGGTTGGACTCTCAATGGTCCAGGTAACTCCACACAAAAGGTTAGACAAAGTGTAATATCTCATTTTGTTAATGTGAATGAGAGTCTTGACCGTAAAGTTGAGGCTCTGTGGAGTATTGAAAATGAAGGTCTAGCAAATGACACTTGTTCCTGGTCTCAGGAGGATGCCAAGGTGGTAGCATTGTGGGATTCTGAATGTAAAATTGTGAATGGTCATTACGAGATACCAATACCTTGGAAGCCTGAGGTTAATGTGCCAAACAATCTTAAGATGGCGATGTCACGTTTGAATTCAACAAAGTGTAGTTTACTGAAACGAGGTCTTTGGTCTAAGTATGATGATGAGATGAGTAAACTGATCTCTTCGGGTTATGCTGAAAAGGTACCTTGTGATGAGATAGAAGTGTGTGATGACAAAGTGTGGTATCTGCCTCATCAACCAGTTGTTAATGACAAAAAGCCTGGTAAATTACGAATTGTATTCGATTGTGCTGCCAAGTGGCAAGGTGAATCTTTGAATGACAAATGTAATACGGGACCAGATCTCAACAACAAATTGCTGTATGTTCTCCTCAGATTCCGCCAACATGAATATGCCATCTTAGCTGATATAGAGGCGATGTATTATCAAGTGTTGATTCCTGCTGAAGATAGAAATGCTTTGCGTTTTCTTTGGTTTGATTCCAGTGATTGTTCAACGGTTGTTCAATACAGGATGACTCGTCATGTTTTCGGCGGAGTATGGTGTGCGTCAAGCTCTACCTATGCTTTGAGACGTCTGTTGCAGGATTGGGATGCTGATGGTTTGGTCAAAGATACTGTGCAGCGTTCTTTCTATGTCGACGATTGTCTACGGTCCGTATCTACAAAAGACGACGCCAGAATGGTGATTCAAGGTACGAAGAGTTTGCTTGAGAAAGGAGGATTTAGGCTCACAAAATTTGTTGCTAATGATGATGAGTTGTTAGAATGTGTTTCTGAGTCAGATAGGGCATCTGAGGTTAAAGACATCTGTAACAAGAGTAACAGTAAAGCTCTAGGTACAAAATGGCATGTTGATGATGATGCTTTCTTCTTCGATGTTAATCTTGAGTGTGATTCTCCTGTTACTCGTAGGAAAATTCTGAGTCTTGTCTCTTCAGTCTTCGATCCGCTTGGTTTGGTGAATCCAGTAGTCATCAAGGGAAAGATCCTTCTCCAGGATGCTACGAGACTGAAGATACCGTGGGACGAAAGGGTACCCGATGAACTGCAGAAGCGATGGAGTGCATGGCTGGATGTGATGACCAAGCTGAGTCATGCGAGAATCCCCAGATGTCTGAAACCTACAGCCTTTGATGATGCAACGGTGCAACTGCATCACTTCAGCGACGCAAGTGAGCGAGCCTACGGATGCTGTACGTATGTCAGATGTGTAAATCAAATTGGAGAAATACACACGGCTCTCGTGATGAGTAAAGCTAAAGTAGCTCCTGTAAAACTCATAACTATTCCAAGATTGGAATTGCAAGCAGCAGTTTTGGCAGCCCAGATTGATGATACTTTGAGAAGAGAGCTGGATCTTCATATTACACAATCTTTCTTCTGGCTGCATGGTCCGAAATTCTTGAAGACCTACATGAGTGAATGGAAAACACCTGATTGTGGTGAACTTCCTGCAGATGATCCAGAGCTGAAGTGTGACGACAAGGTCAAAGTGAACTGTATGGCTGCGGTAAAAGATCATCCATTGGACAAGCTCATCAGAAAATACTCCAGTTGGTACGGGCTGAAGAGGGCAACTGCATGGCTTCTACGTCTCCAAGCTAAGCTACGGTCGATTCCACATGATGAAGGGCCACTTACAGTAGGAGAAATCCGTCAAGCAGAGTTGGTCCTACTTCGACACGTCCAGCAGCTGCACTACGGCAACGAGGTGCGAAATCTGTCCAAAGGCGAAGTGATCGGCAAATCCAGCAATCTGAGGACTTTGGATCCGATACTGGATGAAGATGGTCTGATCCGAGCTGGAGGCAGGCTGAAGTATGCGAATCTTCAAGATTGCTGCAAACGACCGTACATAGTTCCCCACACGTCTCCAATTGCAAGACTCATCGCTTTGGAAAAGCATGGAATTTCGCATTCTGGTGTAGAGTGGGTAGTGAGTCTTATTCGCAAGCGTTATTGGATCACTAAGGTTCGTGTTGTGGTCAAAAGTGTCTCTGCTAGTTGTTTTGAGTGTAAGAGGTTGTTTTCTTCAACTTCCTTTAAGAAGATGGCAGATTTGCCCTTAGAACGTGTTGATGCTTATAAACCTCCCTTTAGTTCTACTGGTGTAGATTGTTTTGGCCCTTTCCTGGTGAAGCAAGGTCGCGCTGAGGTCAAGAGGTATGGGTGCATTTTTACGTGTCTAGCCACAAGGGCGGTTCATCTTGAGAAGCTTAACAGTCTTGATACTGACACATTCATCAATGCTCTTAGGAGGTTTATTGCTCGTAGAGGTCCGATTGAGTCTATTTTGTCTGATCAGGGGACAAATTTCACTGGTGCAAGTGCGGAGCTTTCAAAGAGTTTGCGTGAAATGAGTCGTGATCAGATCAATCGCTATTGTGTCAAATTTGGTATTGAATGGAAGTTTAACCCTCCTGGGGCCTCCCACATGGGGGGAGTCTGGGAACGGTTAATTCGCTCGGTGAGAAAGGTCATGGATGGTGTTCTTGGAGGTCAGGTTCGTTTGAATGATGATGGATTGCAGACGATTTTTTGTGAAATTGAGTCTATTTTGAACAGCAGACCTTTGACGAAGGTCAGTGACGATATTCATGATTCTAGTCCGTTGACCCAAAATCATCTGTTGTTGCTTAGGGAATGTCCGTCTTTACCTCCCGGGGTCTTCAGTGATGCTGATGTTTATCGACGAAGATGGCGTTGTGTGCAGCATCTTGCTGATGAATTTTGGAAGAAGTGGTTAAGAGAGTATTTGCCTGAGCTCCAGAGAAGGCAAAAGTGGGTACAAGTCAAGAGAAATGTTCAATTGGGTGATTTGGTACTCATCTCCCAAGAATCTACTCCACGAGGTCTCTGGCCTATTGGTCTTGTTGTCAGTGTTAATAAGAGTAAAGATGGTCTTGTGAGATCTGTACAAATACAGACAAAGTCAACTAAATTGGTTAGGCCTATTACGAAGGTTGTATTGCTAGAAGGTGCCAACTAAAATTTATTTATTGATTTATTTATTGTGAACTTTTTGTTCTGGTTTTAGCAGTAACATTTTCTTAATTTGTGTGTATTGTGTGAATGTTTTCTAAATGTGTATGTTTTGTAAATGTGTTCGTTTTTTTGTATGTGTTTACGGTAATATGTAATAGGTGTCAAGTTTTATAAAAATTTCTTTGAATCCAAATTAATGCTTCAAATAGGGGGAGTGTTGCACTCAGCAGCTCAGCCAGAGTGCAAGAATCACACAGCTGACTGATACATGTGCTCCAGTGTTTACATCTATAAATAGACATACATGTGCTCCAGTGTTTACATCTATAAATAGCCTGAGACTTGACCTAATTAAAGAATGTTATGGGAAGTGACATGCTGAGCATGCTCACATGCTGTGCCCAGTGAGCCAGCAAAATTTGAATTGCTTGACAGTTGGCACCAAAATGTTGAAGTGAAAAGATGTATGAAAAGAAACTGAGTTTCAGTACAATGCTGTAACAATTGTAAGTACTGCATTATTTTATCATTGTAGTTTAGGCTCATTTTGTGTATTGCCTGATTGATGTTGGATTGGCTGTTTATGCTGCCAGATTGTATGGTATTTTGGTGATTTAGAAATTTGAGTTTATTTAGTTAAATGCTGATAGATTAAAAATTGGCCATGTCTAATTTATTTGAATGGCATAAAAAAAAGAAGATTTATTTAAAGGTGATAGTTTTGTGGATTGGTTAAGGATGTTTGATTGAGAGTATCATTGACTCTATAAATTTTATATAAAAAGTGTTTGTCAAATTTAATGGTTTTAATTTTACTTGTGACAAAATGTCTGGGATTTAATTCATTTATTTATACAAATTATTTTTTGGTTTTTATTGTAGATTCACCGCTATACGCTATGCTTTTTTGACGCGTGAATAAATCGGCAAAATGTACGACTGTCTTGTGTACTGAATCTCATACCCATTGCAGAACATGTCAGGAGTCGAAAATTTAAGAATAGAATGACATGTAAATTTATAGAATTTTGTCCTATTTTATAAAATGTACCAAAACATTTGACAATTTTCTATCATTTAAGTCACAACTCAAAGCTTTCCCTTCCAGCCAAAAAAAAAAAATATATATAATTGACAACATGATGTATAAGATCAAAAAAGTATATATCCTGCTACTGCTGCCTGCTGCTGCTGCCGCCTGCTGATGCTGCTGTGAGAGGGGTTGGGGGGGGGCCTTACTGAGGAGCCCTTACTGAGGAGCCCTTACTGGTGGCTCGCAACAAAAAAGAGCGCGAAAACTTTTAAGAGTAAAAATGTACCCCCCCAAAAGATCAAAAATCTAATAGGACATTTAGGTATTAGAAGGTGCTTAATAGCCATTGCATAGTTAAAAGCTAATCATGAAACAGTTACAGTGCTCCCCAACTCTCCCCACTTAGCCAAAGTATTGATATAAGATCCACTCTTTGAGAAGGTTCAGAAAAAGAAATTTACTTTTGGGCGCCAAAATAAAAAGTGGTGCGACTGGTCCTAAAAATGTGGCACTAAGCAAGGATTTGGTTATAACTATCAGAAATTATCTCCCCTCCTCCATTTCTTCTAAATTTACTTTCTGACATGGATCTATTGAGAGTAATTATGGTCCACAATTGAAAAGAAAAGCTCATTTCTCCTAAATTTCTCCTAAATTTCTTTTTCTGAACCAGTCATTTCAACTTTTTCAATCAATGTAATATTGTACTAGCATACCTTTCTTCATAAGAATGAAATCATTTAAACTCAGTTTTTTTTAGATCAATAGATATGATTTCAAATATAGTCTGCCTCACAGGAATTCTATTTAATTGTAAAGAGAATGCTACAAGATGCAGATTCAATTCTTATGTGTGTATGTTGGCACAAAATTACAACATTGTATGAGAAAAAATTTGACATTACCTTAAAGATTGACTTTTGTATGTGGTGCTTCTTGTTCTTTCTTCTCTCTTAACTTCTTCTCCTTGTCAGCATCAATGATGGAATGGATTTTCTGGGAAGTGTAGCTCTATCTAAATCGAATTGAATTGCGCGCTCTGTCTGCTTAAAAAAGTTAGTCAAATAATTCTACACCAATTGGAATGGAAGCCAATGTTGCGGAACTGCAGAAAACTGCAGCTCTGACGTAGAAGTTCTTAAAACCTGCTTTTTGGAGCTAATTTTTATTTTCAAACAAAAGCATTCAAATGGATGAGTAAGGAAAATTTCGACATTTCAAAATTATTGCGAAAACATTTGAATAATGCTCTCTTTTTTTTTTTTAATACTGTATATCATCCATTTAAAAGTATATTTAATAGACTAAATGGTCAAGGTATAATTTAATAATAAATTGTAGCCATCCCTTTTGTATCAGTACCTGTGGTGGGGGCAAGTAAAAAGTTCCTCTCTCTAATATAATCAATCGACCTTCGTGAAGGGCACAGAACTGTGCTTAGAGGGCTCCACTCACTATATCTATCTATAACAATAAGGTATAATCTAAATCTCAATTGATCGGTCAGCAGCCAAAAACAATATATAGAAAACATAAGGATTCCTGATTGGGGCCAACAGTACCATCCCCCCCCCCCTTAATATCTTTAACAATGCTTTGGTGTATCTGTTGGAATTGGCGCGAAAATTGGTCTCTTGCCCATTGACCTACTTAAGTAATTAGCTCAAGAAAATGACAATGGAGTCTTCTCTTTGCGCATTGTTGATTTTCATGTCAATGTTAGGCATTACTGCAGGATTAACATGTGGCAAACTAGGCAATTGTGACTGTGTCAACATCGGGCGAAGTGCCCGGGCAACTTGTTTAATCGAGAAAGGGCAAGGGTGGCCCTTTTTCCCCCCCGATGTCAGAAGTAGGATCGGATTGACAATCAGCGTGGACATTACCATTGACAATGTGGAGAGCTCGAAATTTATTGATTCTATGGATCATGTGGTTGGATATAAGAATGCGATATTGCTGACTGGGAAAAATGGATGTAAGTTGATGGATGAAGTCCGTGCCACTGCACGTGAATACGGCGTGAAGTTCACATGTGAAAAGGTAAGTTAATTCAGTGATTTTTTTTTTTAACATATGAAAATGTCTATTGAGATCATAGAAATCTGTTGATGGGAATGAGGCTGTGTGCCCCCCCACTTTCTATCCGAGATGAAGCAGGCTAAATCTGTCATCTTGTAGGCGTCTCCCTGTATATACTGACACTTAAAACTATGTAATGATTGGTATCGCGCTCTTGTTGGTATGCAGCTAAATATCATTTTCTGTCAATCTTGTGCTAATCACAACAGATACAAAATTAGACAATCTATTATTGCACGCTCAAATTGTTTCCCCGAGTGGGGAGGGGGGGCTTGGTGAGGAAGTCATCTCGCAATATAATTAATGTATTGAGATTATAATATATGAATAAAATCTCCATTTATTTATAGAAT
The DNA here is from genome assembly GCA_026936325.1 of Platynereis dumerilii. Lineage (NCBI taxonomy): Eukaryota > Metazoa > Annelida > Polychaeta > Phyllodocida > Nereididae > Platynereis > Platynereis dumerilii. The sequence continues at coordinate 3,743,258 of JAPTHN010000004.1, forward strand.
GAAGAGGTAGTCATCAGGGTTATGGAAACCACACTGAAAGTGCAAGTTCAAGGCCTGGCCCCAACAGACGTTCCAGTAAGGCAAGAGAAAGTGGAATCGAGCTCCAAAGAAGAACCCTGGACCAAGGAGAAAGAAGAGGCCTCCACCTTTGACGAACATGAGCCCACCACCTTTGGGGAAGACAAGGCCTCCACCTTGCAGAAAGAAGAGCCCACCACCACCTTGGAGAAAAAGGACGCCTCGACCTTAGGGGAAAAAGAGCCAAGGACCTTTGAGAAGGTAGAAGGCCACACCAATGCCGAGAAGGAGGAATCCCACCCCAATGCTGAGAAGGAAGAAAAACATCACATCAATGATGACTTTGTCACGGTTGAGGTAATTTGTTTATCCTGTACATTTCTTTATTGAAAACATATGTTGACGAGAAAAATGTGAACTGTAATACAAATGTCTGTTTAAGCTGACAGTGGGTTATTTTCTTGTTGTTCTGTATTTTTCAGCCTGAAATGAATTCAGTCTTCAATTCCTCTGGCTTCTTCTCCCTCGCTGTGAGTGCACCTTTGAAATACAGCATTTTGATTGGAAGCCCAATTGTCTCGATTCTCATAATGATTATTGTAATTTGCTGCTTGTGTAAATTATGTAAGAAATGCTGTAAATTCTGTAAGAAATGCCCCTGCTGCAAAAACAATTTAAATACATCAAATACTACAGAAAGTGAAATTATACATTATGAGATGAGTCCTGCTATGAGAAAGGATGTGTAAATTAATATACATATTATGTTATATAAAAGATATTATTATTTGTAACTATTAACATTTTTCTATATATATTTTTTTTTGGTGTGCTTATTTTCAGATAAATGTATTTTTTATGTTAGGACCATGTTATTTCCTCTACATATTATGTACAGATCAAGATAAGAAAATTGTCCGAAAAAAAAGGAAATTAGAAAAAGACATAGATGAGACCAATATAATAGCAAGAAGATTAAGAATCAGAGATAAACAAATATAAATAATTATATATTTTTATATACTTGAGCATTCCAAAGAAAGATATTTTTTTTTTTGTAATTGTTTAACTCAAAACACCTTTGTACATATGTTATTATAGTTTGTTTTCTAGAAATATAAAGTCATGTGTGCCTCTTATGGCAAATATAAAGTCATGTGTGCCTCTTATGGCAAATATATATTCTTTTACAAGGGAGAAATAGTCGGGTCCCACAAGATTGTGGGGGGGGGGCTTATGCGTAATAAAGAAATTTATATTCTTGAAGATTACAAATTTTTTTTAAATATTTTGCTAACAGTAACCTATTCAGTATTTCATAAGTATTTGATAAGTATTTCTTTTGATGTGTATAAAGAGAAAACATATTTGTAGATATGTTATTATGGTTTGTTTACACGATTGTAAGGTTGTATGCATCTCATCTTATGGGATGATATTAATATAATTATAGTTTATAGCATTTATACAGTTGTATGGGGTAATATATATATACCCATTTACATGTTGAATTAGTTGGATTCAAGATTGTTGTTTGTAGATAAAGAAATGTATATTCTTGAAGAATACAAAATAAATGTTGATTTTTTTGCTAATTATTTTCCCTTACTTATTTTGCTTATCTTTATACCATAGTAAAAGGTCTAGTGTCTTTCTCATAACAGTGAGCCCTATTGGTTAAGGGCAGGTAAAATTGCAAAATCTTTTCTTTACTTCCATTGGGGCTTTTTAGAATTTCTTACATAATTTCATATTGAGTAATTTACCCCGTCTGGGTATTCGTTCTTGAAGCTACAATATGTCACGACTATGAGAGCTTGTACAAATAAGCCTTTGTTTACTGAAGGCAGTTGCATACACTTATGTACACAGTTGTGTTGACATTGTCAACAAAGGTATTCTGGAGGTTTTGGGGACTGCAGCCCAAGCCTCGACTGCAGCGCCACCACTCTCAGACGGCCTATGACTAAACTACTAAACTAGCGCTGAATCATCAAAAAGCCTATCTCTACCATGGCGCAAGAAAATTCTAAAACCCCATTGGGATTCCCTCTATAAGTGTACAGGTGTAGTAATAGCACAAAGACAACTTAAAGCAGAACAAGTTGTAGCTTCACTGGAAATTAGACTAATTTAACAATTACAAACTTCATTTTGCAGACAAGTTTTCTTGTCACCCAGTTTCATACCTGCAATGAGATCAAAGCAATATATATATATATGTGTCAATCGATAATCACAACAATTAGATATAGGCCTATATATTATAAACTTTCCAGTTTATTAAACTGCTCCAAGTATGATCAAATAAAATCAGAGTACCAAGATGACATTTTATGTAAAGTGAGCAGCAGAAATGAAGAAGAAAAAACTTGTTTGCTTATCTTTAATTTGTGATTTCACTTGATTTTTTTCTTGTTTTCATCACTGCCACAAATTTGTGATTATTGCAGAAATTTCTAAGATTATTCTACAACTTATTGAGATAAATTAACCTTACAATTTCTGAGATTATCTTAGAAATATTTTCTATTTGATCATTTCCCTATGGGACTAGGGACACAAAATAGATAAGAGCCAGGGACAGGGAATTCAAAAGTAAAATTGCAAAGATACAGCTAGGGAATTCAAAAGTAAAATGGCCAAGGCGAAACCCCATCATCCAGAGCCTCAATAATATCAGAGAAGCTTCATATTATCATATATATACCATTTATTTGGAAGAACATTATATTATGTCTTGATTAAAGCAACACATTCCATAGAGCCTATGGTCACTCCCACTCCTGATGCCAGTGATGGGCTTGGCTCTCTGATCAGCTGATTGCAATCCACATTCACACCTGGCTCAAGTGCACCTCTAATGAGCTGTCATGGCCTGATTCCACTTTACCCAGGGTGTGAACTACTGCCTAATTGGCTCAATAAGCCTTATTGGATTGACCGCTCGGTGAATAGCCGCGGCGTATTTTTTTTGTTTTTCATAATATCTTCCTGCTTCAAAAAAGGACTAGAATGAACTGTTTAGAATAAATCTTATAATATGTCATATCTTTAGCAGCTTCAATTGTGTCAAATCTGTACATTTATCTTGATCACAGAACTTGATAGAAAATCAAACACTCCAATGAGAAACAAAATTCTTAGCAGGTCTTGGTAGAAATGTTGTGCTAATAATGCAAAAATGTATTTGATTTTTTTATTAAAAACTACCCTGTGCAAAAAGGAGTACATTTGAAGCGCTCGAAAATAATTTGAGCGCTTCAAATGTCCTTTTTTTCTGGGTGAGCATAATAAACTTATAGACCAGAGCAGTGATGGAAATGGAAAATACTGGTCGGGGGAGCTCTCGGCTTGTGCGGCAGCGGCTCGCCACTCCAAATTTTCAAAAGGGAAAGAATTCTTCCACACAAGAACATAATTTTGGCTAAAAATATCATGAGGACTGAAAAAATAATATGATAATTGTAATTTCAGCACTGGTCATTGGGGGAGCTGTAGTAGGGTACAGCTCCCCCTGTTTTTCGGTCAAGGGAGCTCAGCTCCCTTGAGCTCCCCCCCATTTCCATCACTGGACCAGAGTGCAGACCAGAGTGCAGACCAGAGTGCAGACCAGAGTGCAGACCAGAGTGCAGACCAGAGTGCAGACCAGAGTGCAGACCAGAGTGCAGACCAGAGTGCAGACCAGAGTGCAGAATAAAGGGCAGAATAAATTGCAGAATAAAGGGCAGAATAAAGGGCAGAATAAAGGGCAGAATAAAGTGCAGAATAAAGTGCAGAATAAAGTGCAGAATAAAGTTCAGAATAAAGTTCAGAAAAAAGTTCAGAAAAAAGTTCAGAAAAAAGTTCAGAAAAAAGTTCAGAAAAAGCAGACCAGAATGCATGCAAACCAGAATGCATGCTGACTAGCAGACCAGAGTGCAGACTAGGGATGCAGAATTTTCGTTGGGGAAATTTTCGTTAGGGAAATTTTCCATGGAAATGTATTGGCATTTTCGGGAATATTCAGAAATACTGAAAATATTCAGATATTTATATGAAATCCAATGTGACGGAATCACCAAAAATTAGGAATTTTTGTTTTTATATCCACATATTAAATTTTATGATGGTAGGTGGCGCTTCTGACTGTAAACACTGAGTGAAATTAGCAGTGAATATTTTCATCTTTTTAACAAGTTCTGGGCATATTTAACTGCTGAAATTTTGTGTGATTGTCGGTAAAGTGCCTCTCTCAAGTTTCTGACCATATTTGTGCAATTTCCAAGCGATTTTGGTGCAAATACTTGCAGTTTATCTGCCACTCCATTCCACAGTGCTAATTGCTGCAATACACATTGGATTGACCTCAATTTTCGCTCATTTTACGATCGTTTTTACATCTGTTTCAGCATAAAATTTGCATTTTCATCCATCTCCAGTACTCACAGCTTCTAGAAAATACTTTCCACATCACCAATCAGCATTAGATAACGGAAATTTTTCATTTTGGACATCTCAAGACACTGCCAGGAACTCTACTTAATTTTCAGCCTTCCAGGAAACATAAGCTGCATGACAACATAACCTCAACTCGAACTGCTATCCTAAAGTCGCCTTAACACAGTCATTGCTACCAATTTGAATTTATTGCCTTAAACTTTCTTAAAACTTATTTACTATTTTTCAGAAAATTACAACTTACAGTGAAGAACATAACATTGCTCTGCAGCAAACCCTCACCAACCAGTCATTCAGTACCTTCACAAAGAACCTGTGAGGTATTCTAGCAACCAGTCACTGAGATACTTTCACAACGAACCTGTGAGGTATCATAGCAACCAGTCATTCAGATACTTCCACAAAGCACCTGTGGGGTATCATAGCAACCAGTCCCACCAATACCTTCACAAAGCACCTGTGAGGTATAGCAACCAGTCACTCAGATACTTTCACAAAGCACCTGTGAAGTATCATAGCAACCAGTCACTCAGATACTTTCACAACGAACCTGTGAGGTATCATAGCAACCAGTCACTCAGATACTTCCACAAAGCACCTGTGGGGTATCATAGCAACCAGTCCGGCCAATACCTTCACAAAGCACCTGTGAGGTATAGCAACCAGTCACTCAGATACTTTCACAAAGCACCTGTGAAGTATCATAGCAACCAGTCACTCAGATACTTTCACAACGAACCTGTGAGGTATCATAGCAACCAGTCACTCAGATACTTCCACAAAGCACCTGTGGGGTATCATAGCAACCAGTCCCACCAATACCTTCACAAAGCACCTGTGAGGTATAGCAACCAGTCACTCAGATACTTTCACAAAGCACCTGTGAGGTATCATAGCAGCCAGTCACTCAGATACTTTCACAACGAACCTGTGAGGTATCATAACAACCAGGCACTCAGATACTTCCACAAAGCACCTGTGGGGTATCATAGCAACCAGTCACTTAGTTACTTTCACAACGAACCTGTGAAGTATCATAACAACCAGTCATTCAGATGCTTTCACAACGACCCTGTGAGGTATCATAGCAACCAGTCACTCAGATACTTTCACAACAAACCTGAGAGGTATCATAGCAACCACTCACTCATATACTTTCACAAAGATTCTGTGAGGTATCATAGCAACCAGTCACTCAGATACTTTCACAAAGCACCTGTGGGGTATCATAGCAACCAGTGTTTCACTTAGACTTCTGAAGCATTGTAGTGGCATCAACATGACAAATAAATCAAGGCTGTACTCTGATGTCTTGCGTATTGGGTTAAAAGAATCAACTAAGGCATTCTCACTTGCAAGGTTTCAGAATACCAATAACCCCAGTTGCAATAACTCAATCAAAATTGCGAACCGATTTGGCATCCTATCAGAATCTGTTAAACATCCCAGTTCCTCAGACAACTATCCTCTTAAAACTTCAAACAATATATTAAGAGCTTGTGTGTGGAATGCCCAAAGTCTTAGACAAAAAACTCAATCTGTAAATGACTTCAGGAATGAATTTAACTTGGATATCTTTCTTTTCACTGAAACATGGCTGAAAGCGGATGATAAAGTTGAAATTGGGGAACTTGAAAGAAATGGACAATGCTACTTTCTAAGCTCACCCCGAGAAGGTAGACAAGGGGGTGGAGTCGGCTGCATCGTCAAATCAGGTCTATGCGCAGTTAAAATGGAAAGTGTGAAGACAAGGACTTTTGAGCATATGGAAGTCCAAGTGAAATTGAGTGGAAAATATCTAACAATCCTGCTGGTGTATCGCCCTGAACCCTCTCACCAAAATAAGTACAGCTTATCTGAATTCTACAAAGAATTCACAAATTTTGTCGCAAGTTATCAAGCATGTCACAATGAACTCATCATAACAGGCGACTTCAACTTTCACATGAACAAACAAGATGATAGCAGAGCAATCCAATTTGGGAACATCCTAGAAATGTTTAACCTTGAACAGCATGTTGCATCTCCAACTCATAAAAGGGGAAACACTCTTGACCTAGTTATAACCCGAAAAAATTCTAGTCTTAAAGATTGTGTGGTTGGTGACCTCCTGTCAGATCACAATTGCATCCTTTTCAATATGGAAATGGCCAAAGGCAAAAATCTAAAAAAGAAAGTAGCATTCCGAAAAACTCATGACATTAATGTGTCAGAATTCAAGAATGATATCCGCTTACATTTTTCTCAAAATGGCCCACAACAACAAATGGCTAATGACCTAAGCAGTCTCGTGTTCCTGTACAACTCAACCAAAAAGGTGCTTGACAAACATGCACCAATGAAGATCAAGCAAGTAACATTTCGAAAACCAACACCTTTCACAAATGCTGACATCAAGAATCTAAAGACCAGTAAAAGAAAGGCAGAAAGAAAATGGAGACGCACTGGGCTACAGGCTGACTGGGATATATTTAAGGAGAAACGAAATGTGCTAAATGAGAGACTCAATCAACTAAAAACAGATGACCTGAAGTCAAAGATTGAAAAAACGAAGGGCAACTCAAAGGCTATGTTTAAGATCCTAAATTCTAGCCTTAACAGAAAACAAGATTTACCTCTGCCACATCATGAAAATGAAGCAGATCTAGCAGACGACTTAAACAAATTCTTTGATGAAAAAATCAAGAAAATAAGATCAAAATTGGACACAAACAACACCAGTACTGAAGATGATGTTGAGACTTATTCCGGTCACAAACTAAGTAAATTCAAAACACTCTCGGAGACTGAGATTAAAAAAATCATTACTGATATGCCTGTGAAGCACTGTAACCTAGACCCGATACCAACATGGCTACTGCTGGAATGCATCGATGAGTTTCTCCCTATCATGACTAAAATAGTCAATATATCACTCAGACAAGGGGAAATGCCTAGTGAACTGAAACATGCTCTTGTAAAACCGCTCCTGAAGAAAAATGGCCTTGATCTCATTAAGAAGAATTACAGACCAGTTTCGAATTTGTCCTTCCTGAGTAAAGTCTTAGAGGGTGCTGTCATCAAACAATACACTGATCACCTTGCACTTGTAAGCCTGCATGATGAAAAACAGTCAGCATACAAGCAGCATTTCAGCACAGAAACTCTATTGACAAAAATCCACAATGATGTCATGATGAACATGAGCCATGGTGAAGTTACAATGCTGGTTCTATTAGACTTATCGGCAGCATTTGACACAATTGATCATGACATCCTTTTGAAAAGGTTGAGAGACAAGTATGGTATTGATGGCTCTGCTTTAAATTGGTTCAAATCATACATCACCAATAGATCTCAATCTGTACTCATAAATGACACGGAATCAAGCAAACTGCCACTAAAATATGGCGTCCCTCAAGGATCGAAACTCGGTCCGATCTTATTCAATTCGTACATTGCTCCTATAAGTAAGGTGGCAGAAGAAAATGAGGTTGATGATCAAAAGTATGCCGATGATGAACAACTAATCCTTTCCTTCAAGCCAACTTTTCTTGAAGAGGAAAATGCAACAAAGAAAATGGAAAAATGCATCACAGAAATACGCAATTTTCTTCACAAAAACAAACTCTGTAACAATGGTGAAAAGACAGAGTTACTTCTCATTGGCTCACCATTTCAACTCAAGAAACTTCACATGTCGTCAATCAGTGTGGACAATGTTGAAATAAAAGCGACAGATCATGCCAGAAATTTAGGTGTATTCTTTGATAAACACATGTCAATGCATAAGCAAGTAAACAAAATGTGTCAAAACGCTTATTTTAACCTTCGAAACATCTCAAAACTGCGTAAGTCACTGAACAAGGAGTCAATCAAAACAGCTGTCAATGCATTAGTCACTCCTCATTTAGACTATGGAAATGGATTGCTCTATGGCTCCTCAAAACAAGTGATAAATAAACTCCAGGTAGCGCAAAACTCTGCTGTACGACTGATTGAAGGGCTAAAAAGACAAGATAAAGTTAGTCATTACAGGAAAGAGTTACACTGGCTTCCAATTCCTGCAAGGATCCAATTCAAACTTTTGACAACTACATGGAAAGCGGTGAATAATCAAGCTCCTCAGTACCTCAGATGTCTTATTCAACAAAAACCTGAAAATGACCTGAACCTCCGCAGCAATGGCAAAATGCTGTTAGAGGTACCTGCCACACAAAATCAAAACAAGTTTGAGGATAGAGCCTTTACCTATTCATCACCGATACTGTGGAATGGCTTACCTGAAAATGTACGAAAATCAAGGACACTGGATAACTTCAAGAAGCGATTGAAAACCTATCTTTTTGCAAAATTTTACGGAGATATCAGCTAATCTAACCAAGCGCCAATGAGCAGTTTACTGGAATTGGCGCTATATAAGTACTTAATATTATTATTATTATTAAAGATAATAATAATAATAATAATAATAATAATAGTAATTTATATAGCGCCTCTTCCAGTAAACTGCTCAGAAGCGCTTGTGTGGGTATAGATTATTTGCAGAATGTTTTAAATAGGTGAGTTTTTAGTTTTTTCTTGAAACACTCAAGAGTCTTTGAAATGCGAACACTGTCTGGTAACTTGTTCCAGAGTTTTGGTGCTGCAAAGGAGAAAGCTCGGTCTTCAAATTTATTTTGACTGTTAGACGCTAGCTCTGTCAACAAGATTTTACTATTGCTTCTCAGATTCCAGTCTTGACTTGGTTTAAGCTGAACCAATTGTTGAATGTACAAGGGTGCTTGGCCATTTAACGCTTTCCAGGTGGTTGTCATCAGCTTAAACTGTATTCTTGCAGGAATAGGTAGCCAATGAAGTTGCTTTCTGTGTGATCCCACACTGTCTTGTTGTTTCAATCTCTCTATGAGACGAACCGCTGAGTTTTGAGCCACCTGAAGTTTGTTCACCAGATATTGAGAAATGCCATACAAAAGGCCATTTCCATAGTCCAGATGAGGTGTGACCAGAGCATTTACCGCAGTTTTAACTGTATCTTTGTTCATGGATTTGCGAAGTTTCGAAATGTTTCGCAGATTAAAATAGGCATTTCTGCACATTTTATTAACTTGTTTCTCCATGGTCATATTTTTGTCAAAGGTTATGCCTAAGTTCCTGACGTTCTCTGCTGTTTTGATTGAAACATTTTCAACATTGATTGATGAAACTTGGAGCTTATTTAGTTGGTGTGGTGTGGCAATCATGAGAAGTTCTGTCTTGTCGCCATTGTTACACAACTTATTTTCGTGAAGAAATTTTCGGATTTCAGTAATGCATTTTTCCATTTTCTCAACAGCATTTTCTTGATCTGTGAAGGTCGGTTTGAAAGATAAAATGAGCTGCTCGTCATCAGCATACTTTTGATCCTCAATTTGATTTCGAGAAGCGACTTCACTCACTGGAGCAATATACGAGTTGAATAAGACTGGACCAAGTTTCGAACCTTGAGGGACACCAAATTTGAGTGGCAGTTTTTCAGATGTTTGGTCATTTATCACTACAGACTGTGATCTTTCAGAAATATATGACTTGAACCAGTTGAGGGCTGAGTTGCACACACCATATCTGTTTTTCAACCTTGCCAATAGAATACTGTGATCGATAGTGTCAAATGCAGCAGATAGATCTAACAGTACAAGCATGGTTATTTCACCTTTACTCATGTTCAACATGATGTCATTGTGGATTTTTGTGAGGAGAGTTTCCGTGCTATGAAATTGCTTGTAGGCTGATTGCCTGTCATCATCAAGTTTGTTTCGAGTGAGGTGATCCATATATTGTTTGATTACAGCGCTTTCAATGATTTTGCCCAGGAAAGACAAATTTGACACTGGACGGTAGTTCTTCTTGATGAGATCAAGACCTGCTTTTTTCAAAAGTGGCCTGACAAGCGCATATTTCAGGTCAATTGGCATCTCCCCAAGAGTTAGCGATGTGTTGACAATTTCAGTTATTATTGGAAGAAATTCGTCTATGCACTCCAGCAATAGCCATGTAGGAATTGGATCAAGTTGACAGTGTTTGACGGGCATATTTTTGATCAGTTTCTTAATTTCTGCTTTTGATAGCATTTTGAAGTGAGATAATTTGTGTCCAGTAAAGTTTTCCACAATTAAAGTGTTATTGTGTGTGTTGCCAGAATCAAGTTGTGACCTTATTTTCTTGATTTTGTCATCAAAGAATGTGTTGAAGTCATTTGCTAAGTCTTTGCTGTTTTCGTGATTTGGCAAAGGCAATTCCTGTTTCCTGTTCAGGTTAGAATTAAGTACCTTGAACATGGCCTTGGAATTTCCCTTAGTGCTCTCGATCTTTGCTTTCAAATCATCAGATTTCAGCTGATTTAGGTGATCATTAAAAGCATTCCGTTTCAACTGGAAGTCTTGCCAATCTTTTTCCATTCCTGTTCTTCTCCATGATCGTTCTGCTTTTCTCTTCGCAGTTTTAAGATTTTTGATATTGGCATTTGTAAACGGGGTTGGTTTGCGTAGTGTCACCATTTTAGTAATAACCGGGGCATGTTTGTCCAGAACTTTCTTTGAGGCATTGTAGAGTGAGACAAGTTTTGACAGGTATTCTGATGATTTTTCCTTTTGCATTTTCTGTGACAAGAGCTTGCTTATGTCGTCTTTGTATTTTACCAGATTGATATCACGTGTCTTTCTGAAAGATATTTTCTTTTGCACACGCTTTCCCTTGCTAATCGCCATATTGAAAAGGACACAGTTATGGTCCGAGAGCAGGTCACTGACAGTACAATCTTTCACATTTGAATTATTTTGTGTAATGACCAAATCCAGAGTGTTCCCATCTTTGTGAGTCGGAGAAGACACATGCTGTTCAAGACCATACATGTCAAGGATGCTGTTAAACTGCCTCACTTTAGCATCATCAGGTTTATTCATGTGGAAGTTAAAATCACCAGTTACAATAATTTCATTGTGATTGGCATGGTAATGAGCTAAGAATTGTGTGAATTCTGTGAAAAACTCCGATAACTTGTATTTATTCTTGTGTGAGGGTTCAGGCCGGTACACAAGAAGAACTGTGATAGTTTTTCCACTCAAATGTATTTGAATTTCCATATGTTCAAAAGTTTTGGTCTTCATGCTACTGATTTTTGTCGCTTTTATGCAAGACTTTAAAATGCAGCCTACACCACCCCCAGGTCTCCCTTCACGAGGTGTGCCAATGTAGAAAAATTCTCCGTTTCTTTCCAGGTCACCAATTTCTACTATATCATCTGCTTTTAACCAAGTTTCTGTGAAAAGAAAAAGCTCAAGATCAAATTCATCTCTGAAATTCTTCACCACCTCTGTTTTTTGCTTTAAACTTTGAGCATTCCATATGCAGGCTTTTAAGAGGTGGTTGTCTGTTTTGCTGATTGTGCCAGGGATGTCATCAGGTTTGTTTGAGTCCATCAAAATATCAAATCTATTTTTGACTTTAAGTGATTCAGTGTCATTGGTTCTGTTTTGGACATGTGGTCGAGAGTCAGGCTTATATGACGATCTACTTTTGAGACTATTTAGACCAATGCGCAAGATGTCAGAATAAAGCTTCATACTACGTTTGAGCTTTTGGTTGTAATTTATAGAAGAGTTGTTATTGGTATTTGCTACACAGCACGGATGCAGTCACGAAGGCAGGGGAGATGAGATGCTACACAGTACGGGTGCAGGCACAGAGAGAGCTTTGTATGGAGAATTGGTTCAAGTGCTACACAGTACGGGTGTAGACAGAGAGAGTTTTGTATGGAGAATTGGTGCATGTACTACCCAGTACGGGTGTAGACCAAGAGAGCTGTGTATGGAGAATTGGTACAAGTGCTACACAGTACGGTTGTAGACAGAGAGAGAGAGAGAAGTCTGGTGTGGAGAATTGATACAAGTGCTACACAGTACGAGTGCAGACACAGAGAGAGAAGTCTGGTATGGAGAATTGATACAAGTGCTACACAGTATGGGTGTAGACACAGAGAGAAGTCTGGTATGGAGAATTGGCACAAGTGTTTCACAGTACGGGTGTAGATAGAAAGAGAGAAGTCTGGTATTGAGAATTGGCACAAGTGTTTCACAATACGGATGTAGACACAGAAAGTTTTGTATGGAGATTTGGTACAGTTGCTACACAGTACGGGTGTAGACAGAGAGAGAGAAGTCTGGTTTTTTTTTTTTTTTTTTTTTTTTTTTTCTTTTTTTAGATAAGAATGATGAATCATATAATCAGAAATGAAGACAACTCTTCCTGATGTGTTCAACCACGTTTTCTTATGATATCAAAAGATTATCCAAGTAAAAATAATTTTTGTAAATATGTGACAGAATTACGCACAAATATTTCATGATTTGAGGTCAAAATTTTGACATCAATTATCTCTGAAAGTAGTCAGTCTAATTTAACAATTCTCATTTTGTTGAAGTAAAACATTTCTAAATTTTACTTGAGATTAATATTGAAGTTGCTTCAGCAAACAGAACGCAAGTAACAGTCCTACAAACTCACCCTATTGGCTGTGACGGAATCACTTAGCATCGTTACGGAATCACATTGTGATTGAATTACCTAAATCGTGACGGAATTACACTGATTCTTCTATGTATTCCTGTTTATGTATAAGTTAAAAAACATTAAACCTACCACTCAGACTAGCTTAGAAATTGTATGAAAGCAACAATAGATTTAGATATAAGCTTACTAGGACCTATACAGTATATAGTGGCAATTTATGGAATCCTCGTCTAGGCCTAATTTTCATAACAGATAATGTATATATATATAAAATATAATGCAAAACAAACACGTAATGTTGCGTATTGTTAATACCAATTATTTCTTTTATATAGAAAATCAAAGAGTTACTTCAGTTGTGAAACACCTATTTTAAAAAGCAACAGCATAAATATAGGCCTATATATCACATACTGACTGATTTTACAGTAGTCAAATATATTTCATGGAGGTATAGTAAAACATAATAAATTTGTCAAATGGATCAGATATGCGGACATTAGAGCAAATATTGGCAGAAGGGATTAACAATGACCATTGTCTCATGAAGGCTGAGGAAAATAGTCAATCTCAACAATTAAAATACCAAATATATCTCTTTAGCACTATCCCAGAATGAATGGGATGTACAAAAAATATCTGATTTGATCAACAACTTCAACGACAACAAGGTTTCCTTTTGTAGATCAATGATTTAGATTTTTAGAGAATGTACAAAGCACAAAAACATCCCAAAATTATGCCTTATCATTTTGAAATATCCAACTGAAGAACGGATTGCAACAGTCTCGAGCCTCGTTGCCAGACCTATAGGAAGACCTTAAAGACGGGGGGTGAGGGGGTACCAGTATACCCGGGTACAGCAATTAAATGGGATTCGTCTTCTCATTGGATAACTAGGATTGGGTTTTGACCAATCATATGGCTTTAATTGCTGCTATATTTCTAGTGTAGTGGTCAATATACCATAACTTCGTTAATAAAGCTCAGATTTGAATGAAAATTTCAGAATTTATGTTAAGTGGCACATCATACAGTTTTCTTAAAAATAAACATTATTATCTGCATCATTCTAAGTTTTTGGTTTTTTAAGAATTGCTGATTGCTGCTAATGACAGGTAATTAAACTGTAATTGGGGTTTCTAACTTCAATGCGATTCGGAATTCCTTTGAAGTGGACCGTTCCAATGACCCTTAAGTTGTAAATGTTCATAACCAATCAGCTCACAGCAGAACATGTCCAATTTTTTGCTAAAATTTTCACTAAAATGCTATTTTTATGGTCTTACAATGCCCCAATTTGCTCAAAACTACATTAATGTATTCCTTCGTTACGAATTATGATGTGGTTGAAAATTGGAGGTGTTTCATGCAGTATTATAACTGGTATTGATGATTTTACCTGAGGAAAATGGGACATGTTGACTGTTTGAGTGCCAGAATCAGAATGAAGGCTACCTGGATTGGGTCCTTTTATAGGTGGTCCCCCGTCTTTAAGACCACATACTGGCTATCAAATAATAATGACAGACATTCAAATGATCACTATCAACAGGTCCAGTGACAAACATATATGAAGATTTAAGCAATTTATTTGAAAATTCCCAATATTCCCACACAAATAAATTCCCAGAAATTTTCCCTGGAAAATTTCAAATATTTCCGGAAACTTTCCCAGCCTTTGCATCCCTTGTGCAGACCATGAAGGGTGAGGACCAAATTAATGCAGACCAAAGGCCAGAATAAAGTGCAGGCCAGAATGCAGTCTAAAATTCAGACCAGGATGCTGACAAATCATTTTATAAATAAAGTTTATATAAATTGAAATAAATTTATGCATGTCTTTTAATTAAAAATAATTCTCATTGGATACAGTCTACAGACCATGCAGGACGCAGCAGACCACTTTAAAATCATTTACCATTTTATTAAAAAAAAATTTACTAAGTTTTCTTTTCCTTAATTAATAAATTTATCTGATAATTTATTTCAAATCCCCTGTGGACCTGTTATCCAGTTGGTCCACGTGGTCTGCAATTGAACTGAATAGTAATTTGCAAGACTTGAACCAACAGACTGGCTGCCCCGCTGAACGTCCGGTCCGCATTTTACACTTACTGCTCCACTCCAGGGAGCACTTTGGAGCAGCGAAACGAATGTACCCTATGAATGGGGGGAACCTAAACCCCGGGACAGCCGTCCGGGACGATGCGGGACGGCCGGGACGAACTAAACAACGGGACAGCACTCCGGGACAGCACTTTATCATGTAAAGTACGACAAAATTAACACTTCTATGAGGTCTACAGAAACGGCAGACCCCATTTTAGATAGCTGAGAAGATTTCCAGTAGTATAATGATAATTTGGTAGGTCTGTCACCAGTGAGAGTGGCCTTACAGATAAATACCTCTTTGATGATTAAAAAATATGGCTTTATTAAAGTTTTATTTTTAAGTGAAACTTAAAGGACCCCAGAATTTTGGCTGAAAGGCAAAAAGTGCTTATCAGGCTTGGGCCTATTACATTAAATATTTTAAGAAAAAATGTCTATTCTAATTTATAAAAGGTTGAGGAAGAGTTTTGGTTTGATGTTGGTAGACAAACTGCGCTACTTTCCATGACTGTCACACTAAATCGTACCAACACCCTAGTTCGGGCCAGAGTCATCCAATTTTGACAATTTTGATACCATTCGAATCGTCATTTCAAGACAAATCCAACGGTACCAAACATGCTGGGGTAAAAAAATCGGCGGCGGCTGACTAACTGATCACTGACGGCTTGGATTGTCTGACAATGACTTGACTTGACTTTTCCATGTATTGACTGATGGCGGCGGCTTTTGCCGACGGCTCCGGGGTCTACCTTGGGGTATCCCTCGGGGATGCCCCCAACCTTTTGGTATCCTCTGGGTGTGCCCCCCACCCTTTGGGTATCCGCATGGGAGCCCCAAACCTTAGGGTATCCCCAGGGTGCCTCCAATCTTGGGGTATCCCCTGGGTTGCCCCCACTCTTTTGGTATCCCCCACTTCTCCTTGGTGTCCCACAGTGTCCCACCGGGTCTCCTCCCTTCCTCCGAGTCAAAGTGTTATGTCAAGAGGGTATCCCACTGGTTTCCTCACTGTCCTCATTCTTGTATAGGTATTCCACTAGTGCTGGCGTACTATCCCACTGGTATTCCACTGGTATTTTGTGTGGGCATCCCACTAGTACGGGGTTATCCCACTGGGTGTCCTCTAGGTCCTCGTACTTGGGTAGGTATGCTGGAGTATCCCACTGGTATGCGCCTACGTAGGTATCCCACTGGTACGGGGGTATCCCACTAGTTTCCTCACTGTCCTCATTTTTAAAAAAGAACTGCTCCCTTAGGGGTGTCCCACTGGAACATACCAGTGGGATGCCGGGATCCCACTGGTACGGTCCTTGCTACCTCAAAGATAGCACTGCTCATAAAACCTCCCAAGCTGCATAACTCCTACAGAACTGCAGATTCTGCTGCAGAAACTTTTCAGAAATGCTGCAGGGACGGACGAGCACCAGGTGACTGCAGAATTTGTGACATTCTGCAGCTTCCTACAGAATTCTGCAGCTTCCTGCAGAATTCTGCAGCTAGCTGCAGAAATGCATAAAACCTCCCAAACTGCATAACTCCTACAGAATTACAGATTTTGCTGCAGAGACATTTCAGAAATGCTGCAGTGACAGAGGACCAAAATTGCAGAACTGCAGAATTCTGCAGCTTCCTGCAGAACTGCAGAATTTTGTGCAGAATTCTGCAGGTGCAGAAAGAAATTTAAATGTACTGCAACTTGTTCCCTCTTCCCCCACTTGCCTTCCCCCATTTACCTGCTGCTTCCCCCCCTCATGCTCCCCTTTCTCTTCATAACCTCCTCCTTTTCCCCAATTTCCCTGCCTTTCCTCGCTACGACCCCCAATAATATTTTCTAATGTTGGCATTATCCCATAGGTTTTGGGTGTATCCTGTCATGAGGCTTCCCTCCAGTTTGGCATTTCCCCTGCTATTCATCAAAGTGGTAGAGTAGATTCAATAACAGAAATTGGAAATTAGATTACACGTTACAATATGATAGCATGATCAGAGAATTTACATTTATTTCAGTACCGTAAAACGGATTACTTTGGTCGTTCTGAACTACTTTGGCCATCAAATGAGAAAAAGATTCAGTGTCCTGTATCTATCAAACCAACGTAGATACCTGTAAAATTTATTTTTAAGCTTTGCATCTGCTTGAGTTGCTTGTCTACTTTTTTGCACTTTAATTTTTTTCCATGTTAATTATGATACCAGTACTTCTTATGGAGGCCATTTGGAATGAAGCAGATTGACGAAAAAGTGTGATTTTGCAGGGAAGTGTCAACTTTGTTCTCAGTACTGCTACAGTGCTACTGGAGCTCTGTATGACTTTTGGGATACATTTTTTTTTTGGTTTGCTCTGGTGGTGGAAGAGGGAAACATATATACCCTATCCTGGTGGTTCAAAGCAGAACTACAATAACATCTTGTGGCAGGCTGTGATATCAGAAAGAAAAGCTTGGACTGGTTAATGTGAGAAAAGAAAAGTGTTCCAAAGAATAGATAGAAAAGGTAGGTCATCTGAACATTATGCAGGGGGGGGGAATGGAATAAATGTGTGTGATAGCTGGTGAGAATGCAGGGCGGCCATGCAACATCTTGCAGAAAGATCCCAGTCTATGGTAGTGTCAGATGCAGGCAGTTAGGGATGGAACCTGACTGTTTTTGCTTCAGTCCCTTTTATGTGGCATGTTGGTTCGAAGTAAACTCAAAATAAATATAGTACCTGCAAGTATAGCTGGTCAGAATCAGATGAAAATATCATGTAGGTAGTCGTAGGGGGGTTGCAGTCCCCCCATGTCCCCATCCGAAAAAAAATTAAGAAATTTTCGACATGACCCCTCCCTCCATCGGTGGACCCATCCATCACTTGCTATGAGCTGTAGTGCATAAAGGACCCGGTGGCCAGTGGGGATCCTATGGGGGGGGAGGCACCCCCCATATTGGACCCCCCAGGTTCCCCCCCGATATGAACTTTCCAACTCTGGCTAAAATATACAGTTATTATAGTTGGTGCCCCCCCAAAGAATCGCGTGCCCCCCAGGTGCCCCCCCCGCTCAAGACCCCCAAGTTACGCCACTGCCGGTGGCCCCCCTTTTTAGAATAGAATTGCTATTTCGTATATTAGCTTGAACAATACAAATATTTTTTATGAAGATCAATTGGGATATGTTCAAGTGTCAGTAGTTCTTTAAAAATGCTGGTGACCCCCAACCCGCGTTTTTATTTTTTCCATATTCCAAATAGTCTCAGCATGCTTATCGCAAAATTTCATTCTCTTGTCATGGTTTGTTCTGAACTGCATCATTTCCCTTAAACGTGTATATATTTTTCCTTTGACAGAATCGGGGATGGAGAAGTCACTGGTGGACGGTCTTACCGGGTGGTTTGACAAGCAGAAGGGTTGTGATGTGGTCTTCCTTGTCGAAGAGAAAGAAATAGGGGCCCACAAAATTGTTCTTGATGCTCAGTGCCAAGTCCTGTATGATATGTCAAAGGACTGGACGCCAACGGAGAAACCCGTTAGAGTTGATGGCATAGACTACAAAACATTTGAGGCTTTATTAAGGTATCTATAGTGAATATTTAGGTTTTTTTACCGATCGCTTTTGCAGGGATGAAGTGTGCCCCAATCCGTTGGACCATGCCACCTCTCAGCCCAAAATTAACAAGGAAGAGATAGGGAATGCTGTGCAACGATTAGTATTTGCCATGTGTTATGATCCCCAACTCCGGCCTTTTCTAGATACGCCCCTCACCCCTGTCTAGATGTGTGTGAGGTACCAAATATACAAAATTGCCCAATATTATGTGTGATATATATTTATAATTATTAGTTTGAATTTAATTTTGTCTTAAATGGATTGAATGAAACTTTTCAATATCAATTAATCCAAGTGCAATGACATCTTAAAAGGTATAGATACAGGTTGAAGATGATGTCTCAAATGCTATATATCTTATTGTTCTTTATTTTCAGATTTCTGTACTGTGGAGAAGTAGCTTTGTCCAGTGAGAATGCCTTTCTCTTCTTGGCGGCTTCTGTGCAATTCAAGATGGAGTGCCTTGAGAAAATGTGTGTGGATCACATATCTGAGTCAATGGATAAGGACAATGTCTCTAGGTACATGAATGAGGCGGTGCAATTCAATTCTAAACTTCTGAAGAAGATATGTTTGGAAATGTTTGAAAAACAAACTAGCAGTGTTATTGTGTTGATGCAGTCATTTCAAAAATTGTCTCAACCTGCTTTGTCTGCTTTCTTGGATGCTGAGGAAATAAATGTCTTGGAGATAAATCTTTTTCGTCCCATAAGACAATGGATGGAATTGAAGTGCAAAGAACAGGGTCTGGCAGTTACAGGAGAAAACATGAGAGACATCATTGGTGACGCCATCTTTAAAATCAGATTTCCGACCATGACGACGCAGGATTTTGCAAATTCTGTGACCACCATCGAAGGATTTCTATCCGACACTGAAATGAGACAGATATTCCAAAAGATCAATGTGTTTGACAACAAGAACATAAAGTGCCCTTTTTCCACTCAATTTCGTTGCCAGAAGTCAAGTTTTTATGTGCCAATGCAAGATATGAGACAGATACTCAAGAAAGATGTGCTTTATAGAATGGGTGAAGCACAATCCTTCAATGTGAGATCCATGGTAGATCACGTTGAAAGTATTGAAGATGGTAAGGATCTGTTTTGTGGGTCCTTCAGTCTTCTTGTTCAGTGCTGTGCAGATATGGCGAATACAAGTCGGCTATCATATAATACTGACCAAGACAATCTAGCTTCAAGGCGAGAACTCTCTGAGAAACTGGAAAGATGGGAATCAGCTTGTACTTCGCAGAACGCCAATGTTAGTGAGATAATGACTTCATTCATGGACTTTCGCAAAGATTTGGACAACTTGACTAAATGGTCCTTTTGACACTCTGAACTGCAAGACCAAATACATGTGTTGAACATGGTTTCATTCTGTTCACTGCAGAACATGTTTTCATGCAATATGCTCTCTTGACCACTACCTTCGCATATCCCATAGTTTTGGAACTTATTTTACCAACGGGAAAGGTACAATGTAAATAACCTGTATAATTATATATTATGTATATTTTTCTAGTAATGGTCATGTCATGTTCAACTGCTCATTATACCAAAAAAAAAAAATATATATATATACGTAGAAAAACTCTCAAATATTTTTGATCATTATGTGAGTATTCCATAACTTCATTATGAATTTAACATTGTTTTATTTAACATTGTTGTTCTATATATATTTGGCCGAACGTCTTGGTGGAAAACGAACCCCCAACATTTAATCAGTGTCGAACGCCCTTGTCCACCATGCAAGTGCGCATCATCTGTGCATGCAACAAATAAATTACAGCAACCAGGGACGTGATCTTTGTATTGCTCTCTGGTCGGACTGCTGCAATGTCTGTCCCGAAATTCCCGGATAGGCCATGCCATGCTGCCCCCAAGAAAAAAATGTAGGCCTATAATACAATTGGTGCGAGATCTGGGATCCTCACAACTAGAACCACACAACTAGAAAAATATCAACTTGATTATAAGTCCATCGAGATGATACAGAGGCATGCAGTGTCCATTAGAACTCTTTGCAGATTGGCGGTCCACTGGAAGAATCAATTTTCATATTTCAATTTGCAAACTGGCTTCACCACGTCATACATTGACAGTTTTCTGTTGGGTGTCCAAATCTTCTTATTGCACTGCCTGCCCACTGGGTGGCAGGGCAGTGCCTTGGTTTCGTAAGGACGATTTTTTGCACACACTGAAATGTTAACATTTAGGCCTAATTTTATGTAACAGCTACTGGGCACCTGCCACTACTTTCACAGCCCTTCTTCACTGTATGTTACGTTACTGTCATAAAGTTTGTCCCCGGATCTTTAAACTAACATTTAGTGGCTTTATTGTGACATTTTGAAAGTATTTCTTCCACAGTTCTACACACACTGCTCTGCTCTCCCAGCATGGCTATGGCTGCATCAGCCTGGTCTTCTGGCCTGTGTGCATTCACATAGCAGGGCACCAGACCATGGCTGCATCACTGGCATCATTGAGGGGGGCACTCGCTTTCAATTCAGTAAGAATTGTTTTACAGCTTTTTGGGTTCCTCTGACATAGGGGGGCTCTACTGGACTAATAAAATGAATTGAACTAACTTAATTCTGAAAAACATGCAATTGTGTTGATTGGTATTGTTTCATATCACCCCAATGTTGTGAATTTAACAGTTTGTGTTATTTTAATGCAATTTGAATTCTATGTAGAATTGGCAGATCTAATTCTTAAATTTCAAATATAAGTACAATGATTTTTTTTTACTTGATTTGTGCAGTTGGTCTATGTCAGTGCTTCCTTGTACTCAATTAATCTCAACAGGAAGTTTATTGAAAATGGTGCAATCATATTAAAAATCTAATGGACAATATTTCATGTGACATGTTATTTACTATTAGCTGACAATGATAAGAAAGGGGGCATAGCCAGGAAATGTGTATTTAGCCAAGACAGCAGTGATCCTGTGAGCCAAGATTTGACTGAAATATTACACAGAGGGATATACACTAACTACGGATACATGTGTGATTCACCCTTAGGACTCAGTCCGGGCAGCGCATCACTCACCGGTTTCCGGTTATGACATTTCTAGTTTGATGAAGTACCGTAATATGGGGAGAATTGGGACAGAATTGGCAGTTTTTCTGTCATACCACCAACAAAAATAAACTCAGAAATCAAAATATGGTGTCAAATTGTGTCCAAGCACAAGGTCTAAGTATCCCCAAAATCTTGAAATGATATCTTACATTTCCAATGCTCAAGGACCAAATAACCACTGTCCCAATTCACCCCATACTTTGGGGTAAAGCGGGACACTCCTTTATTTTCACAATCAAGGCTTCTTAGCTTCTTTAAGACATTGGTACTTGTGAGAAAATATTAGAAAACACGTTCAAAATACCAAAAATGTATTTTCAGGAAAATCTGAAATCAATTCAATTGATAATATATTAATTTTAAAAAATCTGTTAAATGAAAGAAAACTATCAAAAACTGTACTTTTTTGCTAATTTTGCTAGTGATTTTTAGTTGTGGACTAAATCCACTGTATCTGATACCAGGTTCAATAACATTCATTAAAAAGCCATGCTAGAACATTCAAGTGAAAATCAGTAGGGGTATTTTTGTTGATTCTGAAATTTTGTCAATGCCCTGGATCTGAACCAATGACCAAACATACATAATCTCAAGTCTTGTGTAAAATTCTGGTCTCCCAACTGGCGAAAACTACGTTATAAACGTTTCCTGTTAAATTGGTGGCTGCAGTATTTTTATTTTTTACAGTTCATGCAAAGTTTTGACCACCTTTTTAAATTCACTTTCCGCAGTTACAAGTTTAAAGGGCTGCAGCTCCCCATTGCCTGCAATGAGAAATATAAAACTACATAGGAATATACACTGATGTGTCTACTATACATATGCCAAAAATGAATTTCCTAAGTTAAGGGAAAGTAGTTGTTTTTTGAAGTAACTACATGCTTTCCTGTACTGTCCCGATTCACCCCAGTATCCCGATTCACCCCATATTACGGTGCCTTAAGTTATTTAATTAGTTTATTTGTTGTCCCCAATGCTGCTAGATATGAGATATGATAAGCACTGAATCAACGATTAACCATAACTGACACAAACAAAACAATTTTAAGCCAGTGACATCACACGACCAAGTTGAAAGTTAATCGTTGGACCCGTTAAACTGCAGACAGCTCTAATGGTTACGGGCAAACAAGTAATTATAACTGGCAGGCAGCCATGCCAGTTATTTAGATTTTGTAGGTTTTTCTATCTTTTTTTACATCAGCGTCACTGCTTCTGTAGTGTATCCACTCATATGAAAGTGGCTGTGTGGCTTTAACGCGCTTCCTAATGACAAATGAAATGGATGGGTCTTTCATGCATTACTGTCATTCATGCTTTTTCAGTCAACCACCACCCCTTATTTGTTGTACCATTTTTTTGCTGCTAGTATGACCTTCACCTTGGGACCATTACATTAGTCCCTACAAGCATGATGCTATAAATAGCACAACAGTGCGAGCCAGTCCAGGGCTGTCATCCTCACCTCTCAGAGTACCGTATTTCCTCGATTACAAGCCCGAGCATTTATTGTTTTACAGGAACTAATTGCCCCGGCGTTTATACGAGTCAGGCGTATATTTGAGACTGGCGTTTATACTAGTCAGGCGTATATTTGAGACCGGCATTTAATGTTTTAGACTAGATAGCAGTCAAGCAAGGTCTGGGGAGCACGGGTAGCTAGTGCTACGCACGCAAGTGGACCTTGCATGGAAACACCAGGTCCTGTGCAGTATGCAAGGCAGTCAATTGTGTATGTAGTAGCGGACCCGGCGTGTAATTGAGACAGGCGTTTATTTATCGCCCTATGTATATAGGGAGCGATCATAGCGGTCGTGTTGTCAGCATTTGCACAACATTGCGTCCACACTTGCGTGTCGTACGCAACGATCGTCATTGCGTGTCAATACAGCTGTGAGCAATCTTTTGTAGCCTTATAGTTAATCACAGAAGCAGTTTAATACTACTAATGGCAATTTTGGAGTGTCTTAGCTTTCTTTCACTCTTAATTCCCCTAATTGCCATTGAAGGACAACAGAGCATGCATTGGGGTGAAGTGTTAAAGGGAGGAGTCAAAGCTGTTTGCAAAGCACCCCATCCCCAGCCTCCCAGACTAAGGGGGTGACCATTTAATATCTACTAAGGGGAGGGGGGTTGTAGCCCCTCAAATGGGCCCCCTCAAAATGGGGCCCCCTCAAATGGGGCCCCCTCACATGGGGCCCCCTCAAATGGGCTCCCTCAAATGGGACCCCTCAAATTGGGCCCCCTCAAATGGGCGCCCCTTCAAAAAGGGGCCCTCAAATGGGCCCCCTCAAATAGGGCCCCCTCACATGGGGCCCCCCCCACATGGGGGGCCCCCTCAAATAGGGCCCCTCACATGGGCCCCTCAAACGGGGCCCCCTCCAATGGGGCCCCTCGAAATGGGGCCCTCAAATGGGCCCCCCCTGAAATTGGGCCCTCGAATAGGGCTCCCTGAAAAGGGGCCCCATTGTAGGCTCCTGTAATTGCCCTCTTCAAACGGGGCCCCCCCTAAAATCAATACTTTGGCTCGAGTAGCGTGAGGGGTCCAGGAATTAATACTGGCAGACTTCTGTTGCATATATACCCTGCAACCAAGGCCCCCCCCCAAGAGCCCCATTTGTCCTGCAAGAGCTGGATTATTTCATTAGTAAGTGAACTTGGTGAAGTATTGCCCAATCAAATTCTCAAAACAAGGTTTTGGCTTGCGTATTATCTAACATTGGCGATCATTTTGTCCCTGTGCGACAGTATAAGCGATCCATTCAATCTCCACACGACCTCTAGTTAATTTAGCTAGGGTTCCTACCCTGGCCTCTAAACGAGACAAACTTCTATTTGAGACCAGGCTTCTATTCGAGGAAATACGGTAGCCTTGGGTAAGCCTGCCCTGACAACATGGGCTGTGTGTCCATGAAGTAATCATTAAAAGATTAAGCAGCCTCCAGCGTGACAAACATAATTCACAGCTTGAGATAATGAAAAGCAACTGAATGTATGTTTGAATGTTTCACTGTTGTCTTGTTTGTTGTTTTAACTGTTTTCTTTGTATGAAATCAGTAACAATTACTTAAATCACTGATTTTAAACACTGGAAAAAAGCTGTGAAAAGATTAGCATATTCATAACACTCGGTCATTTTAAAGTCCATGTTGGCAGGGTAAGTGTAAATGAACCCTGCAATGGGAGGATGAGGGCCGTTATGTTTGGTGATCTTAAAGTAGGTTAATCAAGAAAATGGTTCGAATCACACCACCAAACCTACAATCTAAGGCGATATAAAGTGAGAAAACAAATAACCACCTGTTACTTAATGTACTTACTGAAACATTATGCACCTTTCACAATTTTTTTTGACAATTATAAAAGGAACAAAGAATGATTAGAATAAAGGAGGGAGATAAAAGGAGGTTTGATGATCAGGCTTTATATCCTGTATTAATGCACACAGTAGGCTACTTGGGCCAAGAAGTGGACACATCAATGAGGCAAAATTTGATGAAAACTTGTCCAACAGAAGTCCAGATGCCAGAGCCCAGCTAGGAAATGGGAGGATGAACAGGGGAAGAGGAGCTGGAGGAGCAGAGCGAGATAAGAAAAGGTAAAGATAAGAGCAGGTGGAGATAAGAGCAGGTGAAGGTAAGAATCGGTGGTCACTAGAGCAGTTGTAGATACATTTAGGTGTAGATAAGCGTAGGTGGACCCCAGCTTAGGTGCAGATAAGAGCCGATGGAGATAAGAGTGGGTTGGGATAAGAGTAAGTGAAGATACAATTCAGTGGAGATAAGAGCAGGTGAGGACAAGAGAAAGTGGAGACAAGAGCAGGAGGAGATAAGAGTAGGTGGACATATGATTTGGTGGAGATAAGAGTAGCTGCCAATAATGGTAGGTGGAGATACAATTAGGTAGAGAAAGCATAGTCAGTGAGGAGCAGATGGAGATAAGAGAAGGTGGCGCTTAGATCAGGTAGAGATATGAGAAGAGAAACGACAATATCTCTGGAAGTATTCAACATAAATCTAATGTTGTTGCTGTTTTATGTTACCTACAACCTCGTCTGTGATCGTGTGCAGTTACAGGCTTGTCAATTTAACAGCCGCGCCGTAACGTCACGATGAAAACAGACTTCCAGGCCACGGAAATGGCAAGAAAAACCACGGCGCCTCAGCCTGAGTGACTTACCTGTCTTTAAACCTTCGGGCCGCCCTTAATAATGGTCGTAGAGCCTTCAAATAAACAGCATTTTAAAGCTGAACACCTGTAGAATATGATCCCGAGTGAGAATACTGAGATTTCCCATATTTTCCGTGCGTAAATTTAACTCCCAAGTTCAGCAGCATGGCACAACACCAAAAAAATAGAAATCTGTGTGTTCTCACTCGGATTCATATTCTGTCATTTCTTATCTCAAAAATGATGTAATTGTCATTTTTGTATCTTTAAAACTAAGAGAGGCCCGAGAGTTTGAAAAATCCATGTTGTCATTTTTTGACTCAGAAGATTTCAACATGCCCATGAGTCAGGCTACAGCAGCCTGCTTTAGTTGCGAGCGTCTGCTTGTACAGCAGACTGTTGTCAGTCAGCCCATGAGTACATTCGTTTCGCTGCTCCAAAGTGCTCTAGGAGTGGAGTACTTCACTCCAGATCATTCGTTTTGCATTTCCGGGAGTAGATTAGAGCAGTTTGGTGTAGATAGGAAGTGCTCCAAGAAATTGGGATATCCCATGACATATGATTGTTTACATAAATAAATGGCACTTCAGAAGCTTTGATTTGGTCGCTGATTGCATTTTTTAAATGTGAGTTTTTAATGGTTTTAAATAGCTTACCCCCCTACCTCTCACAGCAATCGAGTGGACTATTTTAATATTTTAAGCAGCACATGATTTTAAATGCACTGGATTTTAAAAGGCACGCACGCTCGCGAACATGCGCAGCAACAACAGTGCGATAATACACTAATAAGTGTCTGCACTCACAGCGTCTGCTTGTACAGCAGACTGTTGTCAGTCAGCCCATGAGTACATTCGTTTCGCTGCTCCAAAGTGCTCTAGGAGTGGAGTACTTCACTCCAGATCATTCGTTTTGCATTTCCGGGAGTAGATTAGAGCAGTTTGGTGTAGATAGGAAGTGCTCCAAGAAATTGGGATATCCCATGACATATGATTGTTTACATAAATAAATGGCACTTCAGAAGCTTTGATTTGGTCGCTGATTGCATTTTTTAAATGTGAGTTTTTAATGGTTTTAAATAGCTTACCCCCCTACCTCTCACAGCAATCGAGTGGACTATTTTAATATTTTAAGCAGCACATGATTTTAAATGCACTGGATTTTAAAAGGCACGCACGCTCGCGAACATGCGCAGCAACAACAGTGCGATAATACACTAATAAGTGTCTGCACTCACAAAGAAGAAGAAGAAGAAGAAGAATTGCTGTACATAATTCAATTGGCTCAATTACGGCAGTCAATTGAAAATGCCACATGGCGTCTTGAATTGCCATTGGCAAGGGAATCCTCACAGGAAGTTAACCCCCAAATAGTGACGTTCCTAAGTACTCCTTTTCATTCGATTTGGACCCACCTTGGAGTAGTTTACTCCAGGAGTAGAAATGTCACTTCCTGGAGCAGATACATTACTTCCGGAGTAGTTAGAGTAGATCGAATCGAATGTACCCAATCACCAACTTCTGGCCCAATCCCATAAATAATGGGGCAACCTAAACCCTGGGACAGCCGCTCGGGACGATGCGGGACGGCCGGGACGAACTAAACAACGGGACAGCACTCTGGGGAAAGCCCTTAGTCATGCAAAGCATGACTAAATTAACACTTCTATGAGGTCTACAGACACGGCAGACCCCATTTTAGATAGCTGAGAAGATTTCCGGTAGTTTTATGATAATTTGGTAGGTCTGACACCAGTGAGAGTGGCCTTATATAAATACCTCTTGATGTAGCCCCAAAGTGACTCCAATGCTTGTGCCAACAGGACACAATGAAGGGTCACAGGTCTGGGGCTACTCTTAATGATTAAAAAATGTGGCTTAATTAAAGTTTGAATTTGTGTTGTTGAACATCACATCATAAAGAATGTTGCTATGAAAGGACAGTAAGATAGATAGATAGATAGATAGATAGATAGATAGATAGATAGATAGATAGATAGACAGATAGATAGATAGATAGATAGATAGATATGCATGTATGTTTATTTTTAAGTGAAAATTAAAGGACCCCAGAAATTTGGCAGAAAGCAGACAGTGCTTATCAGGCTTGGGCCTATCACAAAAAGTATTTTAAGAACAATAATTATTGTCTATTCTATGGCATATTGGCTGAAAATAATTTATAAAAGGTTGAGGAAGAGTTGGTTTGTTTGTTTTGTTTGTTTGTGTTTTTACGCCTCTGCAGCACCTTAGTGGGCTATATCGAGCCAGGCGATCGCCGTATGATGATGAGATGAGAAGACTGTGAGTCTGGTACATACCCTATTAATTCAGGGATGCCCAGGGTCTTTCAGTTGCCCCAGCATAGAACACTGGATACAACCCGCCTCCATTTAATGTCCCATGGGCTCGGACTAAATTGAGTTCCGGGTTGGGATTCGAACCCACGCCCTCAGAGCCAGTGGTTGTGCAAACAAGCATTCTTAACCATTAGGCCACGGAGGAACTCTGAGGAAGAGTTGGTTTCATGTTGGTAGACAAACTGCGCTACTATGATCTTATAAAGGTCTTTAATAGTTGTCAATTTACAGGTTCTTAAAATATTGGTAGACAGGTAGAGGTGTATCCCTTTTTAACTGACCTAACGTCGGTTATTAGAGGGGGGTGGGTAGTGAAAGGGGACTCATGTAAACCATGTCCATGTGATTTGTCCACATTTCTTGTCAACATGACATTGTGTAAAAGTCCATTTGTGCCCTTAGTTTTCAACTTAGAGTAATGAAATTTGGTACAGATATGGTACTATGGGCATGGATCGGGGCATGTCAAGAAATCCAAGATGTCTGCCATTTTGTGGCGGCCAATTTGGTAGCCACCTTTCTTCATTTTTGAACTGCCCATTGTGACCTTAATATTTCACTAACAGTTATGAAATTTGGTACAGGTATGGGACTCTGGGTATGGATTGGGAATATGTAGAGAAATCCAAGATGGCGGCCATTTTGTAATGGCCATTTTGGCAGCCATCTTTTTTCATTTATTGAACTACTCATTGTGACCTCAATATTTTGTTTAGAGTTATGAAATTTGGTACAGGTATGGACCTGTGCCCTGTGGGTATGGATCAGGAAAAAGTTGAGAAATCCAAGATGGCAGCCATTTAGGCAGCCATCTTTTTTCAGTGGCGTAGCTAGGAAATTTTCCAGGGGGGGGCAAAATATTCAAGTCAGCAATGGAAATGGAACATTTTTGTTGAGGGAGCTATTATCGCTGTCGCGACAGAGGTGTGCCATCGGCAAAATGCAACGTTTGATGACAATGTAATAATTTCTTTCCTGGTCAGGATGGAGCCAGGGGGGGCGACCGCCCCCCCTGCCCCCCCCCCCTGTAGCTACACCACTGTCTTTTTTCATTTCTTGAACTGCCCATTGTGACCTCAGTATTTCGCTTAGAGTTATGAAATTTGGAACAGGTATGGGGCTGTGAGTATCAGTCGGGAACATGTTGAGAAATCCAAGATGGCAGCCACTTGTGGCAGCCATTTTGGCAGCTGTCTTTCTTCATTCTTGAACTGCCCATTGTGACCTTAATATTTCACTTACAGTTATGAAATTTGGTACAGGTACTGGCCTATAGGTATGGATGAGGAACATTTGAGAAATCCAAGATGGCGGCCATTTTGGGAGCCATCTTTCTTCATTTCTTTAACTGCCCATTGTGACCTCAATATTTCGCTTAAGAGTTGTGAAATGTGGTACAGATATGGGGCTGTGGGTATCAGTCGATAACATGTTGAGAAATCCAAGATGGCAGCCTCTTTGTGGCAGCAATCTTTCGTCATTCTTGAACTGATAAATTGTGACCTTAATATTTCACTTACAGTTATGAAATTTGGTACAGGTATTGACCTGTGGGTATGGATGAGGAACATATAGAGAAATCCAAGATGGGGCCCATTTTGGCAGCCATCTTTCCTTTTTTTTTAAATCTGTTCAAACTGCATTTGATTCTAGCATCTTCCAATGAACTATTTCTCCTATCTTCCAGTTACTCAGTGGTTTAAGCAATGGCACCTTTAATTTGCGCTAGGTCGGTTTTGAATCCGCGGATTCTTGTTGTCTCTGCCATTAGAAAATTTCACCAATGCAATAAGGAACTTTATTCAGCTAAGCACCTTTTGGCACTGAAATTTACTTTTAACAATGATAGTAAAAATACTAGCACTAAGCTCCTTTTTGCACCGAAACGAGTTGGCGCAAAAAGGAGCTTAGTGCATCTATGCCCCTTTTTGCACCACTGATAATGCTTTGTTTAAATAATGCAAGAAGGAGCATTGGTCTTATTTCATTAAAAATATTCACACTAGCATCATTATTTTCACATTTGTAGAACATGTCTATATGAATGTACATACCAAAGATTATTTAAATCGGACCAGTATTGACCGAGCGAGAACTGAAAACAACTGTTCAAAAGTAAAAGGCCTTTTTCTCAAAATGCCATTTTTCCACTAAGCTCCTTTTTGCGTCGAGCAGTCGAATTAAGATGAGGTGTAGTTCAGAACAAGTGGACATAAGAGTAGGTAGGTCCAAATAAGTGGAGTTAGGCATAGGTTAAGAAAGAACAGGTGTAGTAGAGACCAGTCAAGGTTAGAGAAAGCACAGGCAGTGTTCACATGCTTTGCCCTTATTCTGTTATATTATACCAAGGTGTATTGCTCGAGCTCCCCCTATGGGAAAATGACAGTCGTCGTGTGCGGTCATATTTGCGGAAGTTGCCATAAATAGCATTCTTGGGATATCCCATGGCCACCAGGCCTGTTTTGTGGTGGCTGGGAAACAGGCTATAGTATGCTCACCAAAGGGCAGACTGAGGTTCCAATTTAATCAAGAGATGGCTCTGTGGTCTCCTAAATTCTGATTGGCTGTCAAAAGGAATTCCCTTGTGATGTATGCTGATATGGGTGCACACATAGGTAAGATTGGCCAAACAAGGTTTAATGCGAGTCTAAATGTAGTGTAGTGGGTGAAAATCATCTCTAAGTGTAGCTGAGAGACTATTATCTCACAGAACCAACAAGAATGTTGTGAAAGGCTGCTCCTTGAGCAATTTTAATCAATTTTCTATATTTGCACTCCACCAGGCGACACTTGAGCCATACACCTTCCTCTCTATCTCTAGAACTGCTAAGCCATTGTGATCATTCTGCCTGTGGAGAAAGTGACGATTAGAGTAGGTGGAGATATCATTAGGTTGAGATACAATAAGGTGGAGTCATAGGTGGAGATAAGAGCAGGTGGAGATAAGCGCACATGCAGATAAGAGCAGGTGGAGATAGCAGCAGGTAGATATAAGAGTAGATGGCAATAACAGTCAATATAATGCCCTCATACAAGTACCAGCCACCTGCCCGTTATATAATCATCGCTTGCGATTCTAGTATTGCATAAGCAGCAACAACCACAATGGCCGTCGTTTGAAAACCAGAGAAGAGAGCTGAAACGATAACGGATCATTTATTGGTCATGTGAGACTGTGAGTTACATGAAATTTGGCTTGGTCATAGACATGAGTAATAATGAAATATACGTTATGCACTAGTATTCAATGAATTAATTGCTGCTGGAACAAACGTTTTGCCAAATCTGCAAGTTCGTATATATGGGACTCTTTATCTTCTGTCACTGGGCAAGAGTTCAAAATAGCAGTTAAAGGGTGGCTTACATGATCATGTCATTGATTAAAATTGACTGAGGTGTAACAGACTTTGATCGACAAAAATCCCACTATAGTTCCTTAGTTTTGGTCACATTGAAATCCAGGAAGTTGTCTCGACACCAGGTGCTGATATGCTCGACACAGCTGCGATAGTCTTTATCTTCATTATTCCAGATTGGAACATCTATTGAATAGAAGTGTCATCACCTTATTTAACTGTAGGTGTGGCACCTGAATTTCATCTCATGTCATTTGTGTAAATTATGAAAAGAACGGGAGAGAGAACACAACCCTGTGGTGCACCAGTCTTGAGGGTGAGTATACCTGACGTCTCACTGCTTGTATATATTAGATTTAATACAGGTTTTACCAGAAAGAGAATAAATTATTTCCCAATGAAGAAAACTCGAAATTCCATCTTATTTGAAACGGCCTCTAGCTCAAGCTGTCTTGAATAAGATCATCAGGGTGAAGACTGATAAATGAAATTTTCACAGCACTAATGTCTACTCTTTCCTCATAACTAATTGACACGCTGTAGGGAAGAGGCAGGTTAGTTGAGACGTTTTTCACGAAATTTGGCCTGCAAAAGAAACGGAGGATGATATATAGAAATGATGAATAATTTAGAAACTAGAGAATAAGATTGTTTGTATATATGGAGAAACTTGGCTTGATCTATTGGACGGTTTTTACCCCAGAGGGTGCCAAAGTCGGTCATGTCAAACGTATCAACTAACCTTTCTGGGCAGTGGGCAGGTTAGTTGATACACCTGGTCAGGTTAGTTGATACACCCAACCCAAGGGAAAATGTAAAGAAATGGTCACATGCTACAGCCTATGTAGGAGGTGCTAAGGTCATAAGGCTTCACCAAATCACTTCCTGTTCCCGTAGAAGCATTTATGTTCACGTTGCGAGGTGGAAATGGTGGTCAACCTCATGGACCGCAGAGACCTCATGAAGAATTCAGCCGATGATTTTCCTGTTCAGTGTGGAGTTGTTTTCAAGTGAAGACCTGGGTACCGCTTACCATTATAGTTCCCCTCACAAGTCAGGACTGTGATTGTGACCAGGCCACCCAGCAGAACCTGTTGAAGCCTTGAGCAACCATAAAGATGGGTTATTCTGACCCCCTACTACCATCATATCACCTCAACTACCATTTCCAGTAATAAACTAAATCAGTTTCATTCTGCAATAATTTAACCAAAGAGGCTACAACCCTCAAAGAAGCTAAAATCCTCAGAATAGTAGACCAACAAAATTAATTCTTAATGCAAGTAATACCAAAGTAAACATGTTGGATTTGTGTACACAGGGAAGTACAAAAATCAGAAGTACCCAAAAGCTACTTAATCTATATGTAAGCAGTTATTCTTTGCACAATAAAGGTTGATTCAGTTCAATTTTCAAAATTTTCAATATCAAACATTGGTAGGTCAACTTGACATTATGCAGGTTGGGTTAGTTGATACGTATCAACTAACCCTGCCCGTTCTGTCTCAACTAACCCATCTCCACCATTTTTTCTAAAACATGCTGGACTCGGGACCGTGTATGAAACTGGGTCATCTTAAATAGCTTATAGGATAACTATTTTTATAAACTATACCAAGGTACTAAGTTACTCTGAGATATCCTTGATCCCTTGCCAGAACGAAAGCATTTACCTGCTGAGCACAAATTCACTCAGAACAGTGATTTTTCCACTTTTTGGCTTCATTCCTCAACTTTTATTCCGATTTCCTGTTGATTTAAACCTGAAGAAATGTTTTTTCTTTCTGCTGCTTACACATGACACAATTTTGTCAAATGATCATTTGTGACCCCAGGAGATGGGGCGTATCAACTAACCTTGCGTCTCAACTAACCTGCCTCTCCCCTAATGCTTTTATATGCATAATGTTTTAGTTATTTGTAATCATAGGCAACTTGGACTTTGGAAGGAATTTTAAGGAATCGTTTGAAGAAGAAGACAATTAGGCCAGACATAATTGATCTTTAGCTTCTCGGATCTTCTCGAGTCACTTTTTCTGGGGTTGGTCGGTGGGACGAGAAAAAAAAAGGTGAAATCTCAGTTTTTTATAATGTCAATCTGATAAAAATTCTGGTTTTGCTCAATTTTTTTTCCGTAGGCAGAAAATCTGTTTGGTCGGTCGATCCGAGAAACTAAAAATTGAAAAAGTCTGGCCTTATGGTGAAGAACAATTGGAAGCAAGATATATAATAGAGCCATCGAAGCCGTGAAGCGAAAGACAGTAATCCACCCATTTTAATGGTGAACTAGACTAAATGTTAGAAAGTACAATTGTTTGAACTGGGCTAAATGTTAGAAAGTACCGTAGAACGGGGTGACTTTGAACAGACGGGGTGACTTTGAACACTTTTCTGAAAAAGATTTATCCTTTATGAATGCAAAGCTAACTGGGAAACTGGAAGTATTTGACTTCTGATTATATTCTAATAACGCCAGTTTCTTACAACATAATTTCATTGTGACTGGAATTTTTTTTTCATGATTTTGATGAATAAACTTAGCATACTTCTTTTTGCAAGATACCATAGCCTTTGAACTTCTGTGCCCACAACAGTACTGAATGACCCTGGCCTTATAGATACTTCCCTTATTACAATGTCACTCAAATACTTCAAAAATCCACCAGAAACTTGCCGGAGGCTATTCAGAAATACCGACAACAAATAATATAAATGGACGATGTTAAATTTTAACAAACTTCGGGGTGACTTTGAACATCACATTGTGATGGTGAGCGCGGAGACTATCACATTTTCCCGTAAGCTATGTTCAC
The DNA here is from genome assembly GCA_026936325.1 of Platynereis dumerilii. Classification (NCBI taxonomy): domain Eukaryota; kingdom Metazoa; phylum Annelida; class Polychaeta; order Phyllodocida; family Nereididae; genus Platynereis; species Platynereis dumerilii. The sequence goes on from JAPTHN010000004.1 coordinate 3,777,734, forward strand.
AGATATATCATATTTCATAATACAATACATATAATTCAATGTCTGAACGCATATTTCACTATTTTAGGCAATCATTTAGCTCCAAAGGCACGGAAGTAGTTCAAGAATAAAAAAGTCACAAAACACAAAAAACCAGTGACAAAATTTCAGGGAAAGGCAATCAAGCCCTGCAAAATTCATAAATACAGATAAACATTTGTTTTCTGAGAATTGATGCTTTTCTTTCATTGAAACTCACTCTGTTCAAAGTCACCCCGGATCTCGGGGTGAGTTTGAACGCCCATTTATTACTGACACAGGCATATACATGATGTCTATCTCAAAATGCCGATGCACAGGTTAACTACATGCCAGTGGCCAACATTTTATCCCATGAAATACCACATAGATCTTATACATTTTTAAAGATAAGGGAATTGAGGTGAAAACTGTTCAAAGTCACCCCGTTCTACGGTACAATTGTTTGAACTGGGCTAAATGTTAGAAAGTACAATTGTTTGAACTGGGCTAAATTTTAGAAAGTACAATTGTTTGAACTGGGCTAAATGTTAGAAAGGACAATTGTTTGTACATATGTTAGAAAAAGAGAGAAGCTTTAAGTGAAAAATGTATATATTTTTTAATTGTGTGTACAATACAACTTTTCAATTTTTTTCCTCAAATTCAATTTCCTGTGTCATAGCCGGATGAACTTTTGTATAAAAACCACTGTAGTTAAGTCATTTTTTACCTATCTTCAAAAAAGTTCACCCATGAACTCATGTTTGTGTTGGCCATCTATTACAGTCAGGAAATGGCAATTTTCCGCCGGTGGAGTACTTTATTTCATCTTATAGCTTTTTGTCTATTAAAGATATAGCAACCAAAGTAATACCAAATTAAAGCATTTGAAATTAGCTTTTCAGTGGACCATATAAGGCACTTCACATATTTCACGTTACCTTGTATGAGCTAATATTATGCAGTTTCCTTCCAATTTTATCATTTTTCTGTTAATTTTGCTATAGCATTATTAGAGATTCCTGATGAAAAACACAATGCTATATTATTACTTTATGCCACCGCATATCAACAAAATTAAATTGGAGTGAGGATGATACTCACTGATAGCACAGATGCACAGGCTGCGGAAGGATTTTCAAGTGTCAAGAGAGACCTCACCAACCTTCCTTATTAAACTTACACATTTGTCAACTTTGAGGAACTGTCCGGACTTTTCTGATATTCATATGCATGTCTTTTAGTCCTTTACACAACATATGTGTATTAAAACTATCTCTGCAGCATTGTAAATTGTCAAATTCCAGGAATTTTGCTTCTTTGGCCATGTAAACAATATTCACTCGTGAAATGTGTTCTCAGATGTTGTCGGCCACTGCTCATGATGGGTTTATTCATCAAAAAAGTTTTGTTTGAAGTTGTTCAGAAGAACAAAGAGAAATGGAAGATAATCTGGAAGTCATGTGCCTGTAGAAAAGAAGTCTGACTGACCTGCAGAAGCGAAATTGCTCTCAAGAAGCAGGTTGTTGGTGATACCTGTTTCTTGGGTAGTCAGTTGAAGGCAGAAAAGACAGATTGGCACAATTATCAACTGAGTTTATACAGCTGGGGACAATTAAACGTAACTTTCCAATGATTTTTGAGCAAGTGACATGATCCAAGCTCGAAAATGTGCTACATTGACATATTAGTGCGAAAAACAAAAATATGAGCCTGTAGCACAATTATTGAATGGCTCATGCAGATGACAAATTTAAGCTGTATTCTATCAAAGTTCAAGGTGGGCTATTTGGCAGGCAAAGCTGCAAGTAAGTGCCTGGATTACAGAAATAGTATGTGAGCCAAAGCTGTGATACAGCTGTATGTCACAATTTGTGAATTGTCAGCACCATGTTTTAGAGTGAAATCCATGCATTTTCATGGATCAGGAGCCGGTGGACCGAATGAAGTCACCAAATGTATAGCATATTTGTCAAAGATTTATAATAAAACATTATGAACTCCAAGGGTCCTTCCAGAATGGAACTCATGTCATTGATGATCAAACTGGTGGGAGAAATAATTATTAAGAAGTTTCTGTTCTTTGACGAAAACAAATCTTTCCCTTTCAGGTTTCAGAAGTTCCAAGTATCAGTAAAATTAATGCCAAATGGAATTCCAGAGACATCCCAGCTTTAATGGCCTTTTATCTGAGGTCATATTTGAGGGAAAGACTTTATCTCTAATAACTGGACAGACCACTGGATCAATGATCAAATGTATCAAGCTGGAGAGAATGTGTAATTAAGCTTTCACAAGCCTTGTATAGTAAACCTTCTAGCAAGACACTTTGAAGTGCTTGAAAATCACTGAAAGCAAGAGCCATCAAAACTAAACATCAGCAGGAATAAAATCAATGTAGTGAACAAACAATTAAGGTCATGAAAGAACTGCACACCAAATGCAAAAACTAAGGAAATTTGCGATTGCACTTCACTCTTACTTATGACTTGTTGTAGCTTAAAAAATCCATATTCTGCAACCTTCTTCTGTATGAATTGCTTTATAATTGCATTGAAATATGAAGTGTAGCTCTTCTAGTCACTAAAAGTTATATGGTTCCAAAATATAAGCCATTTCATCAATGATCCAACCACATTTACATTTCTCGGAAAATGCGCCAAATTGACACAAAATGCAAAAATTTCAATGAGAGTCATGGGTGAACTTTTTTGATCAAATACCAAAAAGACATTGATTTTCAGTGCTTTCTAGCAAAAGTTCATCACAATCTGATACAGGGTTGTGACGTTGCAAAAAAGTTGTACCCCTAGACTGTACATGCATGCCAGGCTAGGCCTGTTACAGTTGTCTATACTTGCATGTATTCACCTCCAACACGGTACTTATGTTTCACCTATTATACATGTATTCACTATGTGTTTGGAAAAAATAAATAATCTAATCTAATCATTGTTTCATATCTATGGCTCAAACAGAGTCCCCCCCCCCGTCCTGGCTATCTGTAGCCCTTGATAAACAGTTGGCCAGCAAGAAGAGTCTCAGTTGCAGTCTTGCTTCACCATGGCCAACAACACTCAGTACGGCTTGACAACCGGGAGCAATATTCCAGGTGAGTCTATTAATTCTTTTAGTAACACCTGTATGTAATATTGATCATTGAACACCTTTTATTTGCCAGGAAGGTGGGATGAAATTACAGAGAAGTACCTTATTTCTATGAGAATTTTAGATACAATTATTTCAATTTAATCAATTCAATTATGCTATAATGATATAGATCAATGTATAGATGAAGAAAAGATGGCGGTCTGTCAGATAGATAGATAGATAGATAGATAGATAGATAGATAGATAGACAGATAGATAGATAGATAAATAGATAGAAGATAGATAGATAGATACATAGATGGCTAGATATATAGAAAGATTAGATAGATATATAGATAGATGAATAGATAGATAGATAGATAGACAGATAGTGCCATCTTTACTTGTTTTCTCTGGTGCGCTTAACCACCAATTAACCAACGTTACTGTGCAGATGGACTAATTACCGGGGATCCTGCGGGAGACACCTCAACACTTGTCGTCATGAAACACCTACTCAAGAAATACCAGAGGCATGACCATTAAGATCCAAATACTTCTTTAATAGACATTCATTAGAACAGTTACATTCATGTCAATCAACAAACGAACATCCTGCTAATCTTAATAAACCTCTTCTGCCATAATCTTGCCTTAACTCTCATCTCACCTGCCTCCTACCTGATGCCCGTCCTAAACATCAGGGAGCCGGAGAGAACCGAGCCTCCGCGGGCAAAGGCATCTCCCCTTCTGCTTGGGCTACCAAGCTTACCCCCTGGGATTAACACCAGGGTGCTCTGCGACTGCGCAAAGGCACCAGGGTAACTGTTGCTATGGGGATAAGTTTACCCCTTAGCTGTCATTCTAAACTTCTTCATAATTTATACAATAATACAATGAATGATACTTATCAAACAATATTATACATATACATATTAAATCATATTACTACTTTAACTTAAACGAGACTATTTGAGGCAGGTGAATGGGCAAGGCAGGAATAATAACCATATGATCCTAACTAGATAATAGATACAGGCGGGTGCATAAGTAAGCAGGTGCGCTTTCCAAAGGAAAAGGACACCTCTGGGGATAAAATCCACAGCGGTGACATCCCGGCCAATCAAGGATTTTTTATAAGATTGGTTCTCTCCCGTTATGAAGAGAATATAACATCGGTAGGCATTGAAACAATTTGTGTTCTCATGTAATGAGTGAATAAATTATATTAAACTAATTGCAACTGAAACAGATTGTGATCCTATAGTATACTATAGAGAGAACAAGTAAACAACTTCTGATCTTCCAAACAGAACTATGGTTTGAAGAAATGCATCTCATTGCACCTGTTTTCTGTGAATGCTTTAATGAAAGTTGTGGTGACATCAATATGATGTGACCACTACCACCCGGCGGGCGGAAGGGGGGAAGAAGAAATAAGATAAAATCGGGCGTCTGTAATTACGTCCGTGGAGGAAAATTTAGAAAAAGGAAGAATTTTGAAAAAGAAGCAAGACAATGGCTTGCGTCATTGATATATAAATGAAGGAGCTGAATGACAGTCCTTCAGCGGTGTCAATGAGATGCCAGAAGGGGAGCTACTAGAAGAATGGATCTTAGGTTTTAAGGATTGAAGGTGCAGGACAAACTGTTCTTATGTCCCACCTATCAACATTTTTCGATGTTTTTGACTGCTGGATGATAAATACAAAACATCAGACAGCATTGTTTTTGTGAAAAGGTAGAGCCACTAATTACATGGCTCCTCAGCAAAAAGGACTCAAGCACCAGGTGAGTCAAATAGCCGTTTTTATCAAGGGCAGTTGCGGGTATCATCCCTAGCGTGCCAATACATGTGCACGAGCGTAACCATGAGACGTCGATTGACTATGTTACAATTACAATGCAACAGTGTGCGACGTAGAGGCACTACAGCCTTATAAATTAGGTGGCTGGTATGTCTGATACCGTAAACTACAAAAGTAAGTAATGACATGTAAGCATTAAGCAATTAAAAGGCAATAACATAACCGTAAGTAAACCATAATTAAACGCAAATAAGATTGACCAAAGCGACACTTTGTCATATGTCATATTACTTACCATTTTGTTTTTGTTGGAGTGACCCCCCCCCCCTTCAAACACCTGACTATTGCACCACTGACTGAGTATTACTCATGGTCATGACAGTCTACAAATGCTGCTGCATGTGCCAGTTTGTCATAAGAAAGTACACATGTGGCAAGCTTCTAATATTGAATTAGAAGTAGGCCTAGAATGATTACTTCTATATGTGTGATTATATGTGATAAATATATACGATCTAGGCCTACATATATGTATATGTTATCATTATGTTTTAACGTGCAATTTGTAGACCAATATTACTTGACCCTTTTTAAAAGTCAAAGAGACATAAATAAAGATGACACATAAATTGGCTGGTTTGTTGATTGTTCTTGTTGACACAATTTTAGAAGGGAGTATAACAAAACCCACTGAGGGTGGTGGATCAGTCTACTGAAACCCATAGGTGGTCTGCATAGGCGTATCGGAGGGGGGGGGGTAGGGGGGCGATTGCACCCCCCCCCAAAGTTTGGGAAGCAGTAAAATTCGGGCAAAAAGGCTAAACAATTTGGGCAGATTATTAAATAATCACTATTGAAAATTAATGATTTCCAGGCAATTTCATTTGAAATGGTATTTTAAAAATCTAGATCTTGAAATTCGGGCAAATATCGTTCGCCCCCCCCCCCAAAAATTGCGCGCACCGTATGCCTATGGTGGTCTGGCCGGTGGAGGAACTCATGAATCTGTTCTTCTTCCATCCCCTTGAATATGCTAGAAGTCAAATCAGAAATCAAGTGTTTTATTTCAAATACAGTTAACGCTTTTCTGCGAGGATGAAGGAGAAATATCGCAATTAATTATGCAAGTCTCTTTATTCTCTTTTAGTTCCCCTGAAGAAACTAGATGTCAAAACGGAAATCCAGGGTTTCATTTCTAATACAGTTTACACTCTGGTTTATGAGAATGAAGAAGAAAAACCACTGTAATTGAACATTAAAATTATTTTATTCTCTTTTAGTTCCCCTGAAGAAACTAGATGTCAAAACGGAAATCCAGGGTTTCATTTCTAATACAGTTTACACTCTGGTCTATGAGAATGAAGAAGAAAAACCAATTGAAGCCTCGTTTGTATTTCCCATGGATGACTCAAGCGCCCTCTACCATTTTGAAGCAGAAATAAATGGGCGCCGCATAGTGGCAGAGTGTCAGGACAAGGAACAGGTAAATTTTAAATGGACTAATTCTGTTTCTATGTTCAGCTTTTGCCAATAGGCCTAAAATTAATAAAAAGTTTTATTTTACAAATACTCGATCCATTTACACATACAAATATCAGCTCACTTGTGAATTACCTTGTCTTGGCAGGATATGAAATAGTATACAGTAATAATTGTTGTGTTTGTTAAGATTCGGATATAATTTCTTATGGATTTCTGTCCTTCAGTTTTTTTGCTGTCTTAACTAAACGGAAGACTTTTTTTTCCAGCATTCATATTTCAAATCAACATACTAAGGCAACAAACTCATTATCTAAATTCATTAATAAATGGCCATTATAAATTTCCTTAATTATTGTTATTGTAGGTAATAAGGCTCCCTTTTCTTACCTTAGACAGGGCAGTATTAATATCTTTATATTAATATATGAACAATGCAATAATTGTTTTTCTTCATCTAATTACTGATACGGCAACACCATAATTGACCATTAATCTATTCATATTAATCAGGCAAAACAGACATACAATGATGCCATGCAGGCAGGCAAGAGTGCATTTATGGTGGCAGAAAGCGACCAATCTCGGGACATATTCAAATGTGATGTCGGCAACCTCCCTCCAAAATCAACTGCAAATGTCCGGATGTCTTATGTCACAGAATTGGACATTCAACCCAATGGCGCTTTGCTCTACGTGTTTCCTGTGACCCTATTTCAAAGATACGAACTCAGTCAGTCTGAAGGTATGATATATGTAAATATATGTAAATTAAAAGAATCATATTTTGCAGACAAGGCAGGATATTAAATCCTGATACAGGTTTGCAAAAATTAATTAACTTTTTTGAGGAAATAGTATTTTCACAAAATCCTACAGATGGAAATATTTTTCAAAAGACATAAGACCCCTGATGGAACCTTAGTACCAGTAATTAGTAATTTACATTTTGGAAATATTTTTGAAGTTGTAAGGACCAAACCTTGTGATTTCTTTCTTCCAGATACAAGTGACACAAGCAAAAGAGTTAAACTTGCTTCTGCACAAGATGGAAAAATACCTTACAAACTCGACTTCACTCTGAAAGTAATTTCTCCAAGAGATATCTTGGGCCTCCATTTTGCTGATGACAGAGATGAAAGCGAGGCTGAGAAGAACAGTGGGAAAGAAGGGGAAAAGAACTTTGCACAGGTAAAGATCATTTGATTATATGATAAAATGGATGAACAGTATCTAAATCGCATAAGTCATGCAAATTTAGGACAAGGTATGTTTTATCTTTCAATCAAGGCAAGAATTTCAGGCAGCTTCCATTGGGATCATGATATTTCTGCTAAAGTTGTCTACAAAGATCCATTCCAACCTCACGTTGTCTCGGAAAAGGGTCGTCCTGATGGAGGTAAGCTACAATCACAAAAAAAAACACAGAATTTTGATTTTTACTATGCTGTTTGAAGAATGTTCAGTTAAGTCCAAGTAATTCAAAGCAGCTAGTGCCAAGTGTAGCAAAAGCTCATGTGGGAAAAGGGCTGCTTGGTATCACTGCAGGACTATAGAAATGACAAATTCGGAATTAACAAACTTACAAGATCATCTCAAGAGATGTCTGGTCAAGATAATCTCTCTGAAATCTCAATTGCAATCTAAGTCTTGTGATTATGACTTCACAATTTCCAGCTGGCTATGATGAATTTCATAATGAAATGAAGTTACAATTGGTTACTGACTAAAATGACATCATGTTGTACTTTATGCACTGTTCGGAATTACTTTGGCTGCCAGAGATCACTGGGGTCCATTCACACAGCATAGAAGCACCACTATTAAGTGTGGAGTTATTGTAAAAAAAACACAGCTGAAGGTAATTGGTCATTATTCATAGAATTATATTTTGCAGAGGGAATTTTGAAGGCAAACATGGTCATGCTGAATTTCTTTCCCAACTTGGATGGACAGAACACAAAGTTCTCCAAGGCAGAATTACTCTTCGTCATGGACCGATCGGGTAAAGTCGAGAAAAGATTCAGATTTTGTAATTTGAGACCATGAGAGAAATCTACAGTAATCTGGCGCTAAAAAATTATCACTAATCTAATTATTCAAATGCTTGATGTAGGTAGTATGGGAGGCCAGCAGATGGACGACGCAAAAGAAGCCTTGATGGAATGTTTGAAGATCATTCCAGAAGAGTGCATCTTCAATATTGTCAGTTTCGGATCCGACTTCAGGAAATTATTTCAGTCGTTAGTATCTTGCTGTTTTGTTATTTTCTTACTTATCGGCCGGTTGCTCGTAGGCTTGGCAAAAGATGTAATATCATTCAGCTCCTTAAATATTTGTGTGAAGTGTGCCATCCATCAGATACTTACATATTTGTGGGTTGTGCCATCTATCAAATGTATACTTAAATATTTTTGAGGTGTACTATCCACCAGATACTTAAATATTTCTTGAGTGTATCTATCTTATCAAATACTAAGACATTTGTGGGTTGCAATATCCTTCAGATACTTGAGTATTTGTAGGGTGCACCATCCAAAAAATATTTTAATATATGTGGGGTGTACCATCCATCAAATACTTAAGCATTGTGAGGTGTACTAGGGGAGACCGGGGCTGGTTGTCACAGGGGCAGGTTGTCACACTTTTTATTGCATTGAACTATGGAGTTACACAACTCAACCAATCATTGTATACTGCTTTTATAACCCACTGGAGTATTTTTGAAAAATATTGACCCCTGGAAGGGAGTTTGGTAGACACACTGTCTATTAAAAATTTCCGGACACAAAAAGTAAATTTTTACCCGCAACTTGCATGTCATCCTACTCATTAACAAATAGTTGTTGAAAAAGGTAAAGTTTATACACATACCATGTAAACAAATCTTTAAATAATGATAGGAAGAAATAGTGAAAAATATGATAAGAACAGCCTTGGTCGCCCGTTTTTTGCATTTTCATCAGTCGGGGCAGGTTGTCACAAAAAGACGGGGCAGGTTGTCACACTTTTTGGAGCTGGTTGTTACCCATTAGGACCAGTCTTTTAAACCAAAAAAACTATCACAAATATAAATTGGTAATTTATACATGCTATTTATGACTAAAGATGTATGCAGATATGGCATAGTGTCAAAGTAAATCGATTTCAAATTTATGAAGAAATTTTCATTAAAAAATTGGGATTTTCCTCCTCCTGATCAGAATGCATTCGGCTGCTTGGTAAGCTTTCATTTGTAGCACCCTTGTACAGAGTAGCGAGTTTGTTGAGGTCTGCACTGGACAAGCAGAGGATTCCTCATATGTCCAAAATAACTTATTTTAGTCAAAATCTGCCTTACGGAGTCCCACTTCCTGCATCTGAGCTCTTAACCAAAAGTGTGACAACCTGCCCCGAGAGTGTGACAACCTGCCCCGAAAGTGTGACAACCTGCCCCGAGTGCTGAATAAAAAAGAATGTCCCATAAGATGTCAAGATTTCAAATGATATAGATATATATTGATCAGATAGGTTTAAGTCACTCCCCTTTTAACATTCATATAGATTGGCAGTGCTCCTGCATGCCTTAAATAGAAATAGTAGCATATTTAAGTTCTACACAGTGTGACAACCTGCCCCTGTGACAACCAGCCCCGGTCTCCCCTATATCCATCAGATACTTTAATATTTGTGGGGTGTACTATCCATCAGACACTTAAATATTTGTCGGGTGTACTTTCCATCAGTTTCCTTGAATATTTGTGAGGTGTGCTATCCATCAGATACTGAACTATTGTGGGGTGTACTATCCATCAGATTCTTAAATATTGTTGGGTGTACTAGTGTACTACTCATCAGATACTTAAATATTATGGGGTGTACTATCAATCTCATACTTAAGTAATTGTGTGGTGTACCATTTGTCAGACACTGAAATATTTTGGGGTGTACCATCGATCTGATACTTAAATATTTGTGGGGAGCACTAACTGCACTATCCGTCAGATACTTAAATATTGTTGGGTGTACTATCCATCAGATTCCAAAAAATATTTGTGGGGTGAATCATCCATCAAATACTTAAATATTTGTGAGGTGTGCTATCCATCAGATACAAGTTTAACTATTGTGGGGTGTACTATCCATAAGATACTTAAATAGTGTTGGGTGTACTACTCATCAGATACTTAAATATTATGGGGTGTACTATCAATCTCATACTTAAGTAATTGTGTGGTGTACCATTTGTCAGACACTGAAATATTTTGGGGTGTACCATCCATCTGATACTTAAATATTTGTGGGGAGCACTAACTGCACTATCCGTCAGATACTTAAATATTGTTGGGTGTACTATCCATCAGATTCCAAAAAATATTTGTGGGGTGAATCATCCATCAGATACTTAAGTACTTGTGGGGTGTACCATCCATCAGATACTTAAGTACTTGTGGGGTGTACTATCCATAAGATACTTAAGTACTTGTGGGGTGTACTATCCATCAGATACTTAAATATTATGGTGTGCTATCAATCTCATACTTAAGTAATTGTGTGGTGTACCATTTGTCAGACACTGAAATATTTTGGGGTGTACCATCCATCTGATACTTAAATATTGTGGGGTGTACTGTCCATCAGACACTTAAATATCTGTTGGGTGTAATATACATCAGATACTTTAATATTTGTGGGGTGTACTATCCGTCAGATACTTAAATATTGTTGGGTGTACTATCCATCAGATTCCAAAAAATATTTGTGGGGTGAATCATCCATCAAATACTTAAATATTTGTGAGGTGTGCTATCCATCAGATACAAGTTTAACTATTGTGGGGTGTACTATCCATAAGATACTTAAATAGTGTTGGGTGTACTACTCATCAGATACTTAAATATTATGGGGTGTACTATCAATCACATACTTAAGTAATTGTGTGGTGTACCATTTGTCAGACACTGAAATATTTTGGGGTGTACCATCCATCTGATACTTAAATATTTGTGGGGAGCACTAACTGCACTATCCGTCAGATACTTAAATATTGTTGGGTGTACTATCCATCAGATTCCAAAAAATATTTGTGGGGTGAATCATCCATCAAATACTTAAATATTTTTGGGGTGTACCATCCATCAGATACTTAAGTACTTGTGGGGTGTACTATCCATGAGATACTTAAGTACTTGTGGGGTGTACTACTCATCAGATACTTAAATATTATGGGGTGTACTATCAATCTCATACTTAAGTAATTGTGTGGTGTACCATTTGTCAGACACTGAAATATTTGTGGGGAGTACTATCCGTCAGATACTTAAATATTTGCGGGGAGCACTAACTGCACTATCCGTCAGATACTTAAATTTTGTTGGGTGTACTATCCATCAGATACTTAAATATTTGTGGGGAGTACTATCCGTCAGATACTTAAATATTGTTGGGTGTACTATCCATCAGATACTTAAATATTTGTGGGTGTACTCTCCATCAGATTCCGAAAAATATTTGTGGGGTGAATCATCCATCAAATACTTAAGTACTTGTGGGGTGTACTATCCATCACATACTTTATAGGAGTCAGCCTGCCAGGGCTGGCAAAATACAGCAAGCCATTGAAGAGGTCAAAACCATGGACGCAGATATGGGAGGAACAGAAATACTATCTCCATTGAAAGATATCTTGGAATCCAAGGATACAGTCAAGGACTACCCCAGACAAGTATAAAAACATTATACAGATATTGGATAGTGAGGAGTCAATATAGCTTTACTCGGTCAATTTATATATATCCCACAATAGGTAGGGGGAACGGGGGCACATTGGGACGCTTTTCACGTCTACTAATTTTGCTCAATGCTGAAAGCACTGAAGAACTCAGAAGTTTGCATGAATATCACCAATACTATTGAGCTTAAATGCAAGGCATAAAAAACTAGACTGCACCTTCCCTTTTGCAGCCAGAGAGTCGTAAAAATGACTGTCCCAATGTGCCCCGGCGACATCAGCCGGGGCACATTGGGACATCAATTAAAAAATCATTTTAACACTTCATGTGCAATAGATATTACATATAAGTAGTGCGTAAGACAATATACAGTGCATTAACACCTTGTAGTGTCAAAGGTTCATAACTTTAAACAGTTTTAAACATTTAACATAGACTGTCCTGGGTGCGGACATCTATGTAAGTAACACACAGTGCTTTGCGACAAATTTGTTCACAGAGCGTGGTAATCCACCATACCTCTATTCACTGTGGCCTGAATACCGGTTGTGTGCTGTCCCAGGTCATTCAGTTGCCTTGGACACTTAAATTCTGCCATATTAAGTGCGTCCCAATGTGCCCCGAATTCACTGTCCCAATGAGCCCCGATATGACTTTTACACCAAAATGCTAATTTCTCGGACACCAGTGAGTGTGTTTATCACGATAGCAATTCATAACTGTTCGTTACGACGTATAAAATTCATACAAGCACTGAGAAAACCTCGTTATTCATGGTTTGTCCACAGAATGGTTCGAATTGAACCCATCCATATTTACTTTAGTAGTAGGAAAACAAACTTTTATTCGCCATACTTCTGCATGTGGCTGTAATTTGTCTATAAAAACATGGAAACATCAGGATGTGAAATTACAAGATATGATGGCATTACCATATCATATACCTTGCCAGGATCCAAGAAAACCCCACTGTCCCACTGTGCCCCGTGTCCCAATGTGCCCCCGTTCCCCCTAGTGAAGTTCTGGCAAAATACCATGTGATTCACACCATGTGGTTCATCGTTGTGAACCACATGCATCTCATTATCTGACGTTGTTATGTAAACAATGGGCAGTGAAGTGATGACGTCACAATGTTTTGACGCTCTGATTGGTCGGTGTAGTTGCTAGGGATCTTTTTGCGGCCTTTCAACAAAATAGTGCCTGTTGAAATTATTAATTCTTTTGACTGGAGGTCCATTTTTATTGTGGGATATAAATAAAACTTAATGGGAGTGTGGTTCACAGCAATGAACCTCACTCATGTCAGGTCTGCTGCAGAATAAACACTCGTCCTTCGGACTCGTGTTGCATTCTTCCGCGACCTGACATTCATGAGGTTCATTGCTGTGAACCACACTCCCATTAAGTTTTATTATAATACTCTATATATTGATGACTTACCATCCAATATCTCATGTCATATTTCTCAGTTTTGCCCTCATGGCAGTTTTGTGTACAAATCATGTTAGTGTTATAATGGATTCTTTTCAATTTTCTAAATTCAACATTATTGTACTTAGGTGTTCCTGTTTACTGATGGAGGAGTCAATGATAGTGATAGCGTGATCGCACTCATCAGGAATAACAATGACACTACAAGGTAAGAAAGTGTTTTTCTATGGTGAAAATTATAGTTTTTGTCACAATTACATCTTTGGTCTCATCGTATCATATCATTTGATCAATAATTTGACTGGTACTTGTTCGGTTATTCAGAAAGTTTATGTTGAAAAAATTGGTTTATGATCATATTCTTTGGACTGGACTGCTTCACCACTGGACTCGGGCTATTCCTCATACTTCTCATCAGTAGGTCCAATCAATGGATGTGTGTGAACTGTTGCTTCTACTCATAACAAAAATTATAATTTTTTATTGTTGTGTTGCGAAACAGAGTATTTTCCTTTGGTATTGGACATGGAGTGTCAACAAGCCTTGTCAAAGGCGCTGCTCACGCTGGAAAAGGGAAATGTGTTTTGGTGAAAGACACCAAGGATCTTGCAGACCAAGTAGGTTTCCAATGATATGTATACATTTCATTAACAATCATATTTGAAAGACTGACTAACATACTTGAAAGACTGACAAGAACTGCTCTTTTTTTATGTATAGGCTGCGGCAACGCTCAGATGTGCCATGCAACCCAATGTTGAAGACATTAGGATATCCTTTTCTCCAGACACTGAGGCAACATTCTTTCCTGGCAATTTCCCGCCAATTTTCAATGGAGAGAGAATGATCGCTTATGCTGTTTTGGATGGCGTTATGCAGGTTTGTGGTTCAAATTCCTTGGCAGCCAGTTTGACTCTTATTGATCAGCCAATGCCCATTGAATAGATTCAGATTTAGATTCCAATTTATTTCCATTTCACATAATAATATTACATATGTGTAAATTATATACAAGAACTTAAATGGAAGAGATCCCAAAAAAAAAAGCTCAACAAAGTTGGGGCCACCCGTAATATCTTTAGAAAAGAGACGAAAAGTGTGGGTCAGCAAAGGTAGAGGGTATTATTGATATAGAGATACTATATGTTCTGAATTTGACTTTTTGTCTTCCTAGGAGGACATGGTTGCAAAATTGGAAGGAAAAATTAATGGCAGTCTCATGTCTCACTCTTTACCATTCTCCCTAAAAGATGGCGACTCAGATTTCGCTCCTGTCCATCGACTTGCGGCTAAAGTAGCCATCAGGCAAATGGAGGAAGAAGGTGAGAGACACTAATTAGTACTAGGCTACTCATAAAATAAATAACCAAAAAAGTACTTACATGGTGAATATAAGATGAGAGTAATAACCTTCTTTCAGAAACCTGGAACAATTCGAAGAAGAACGAAATAATCCTGATGAGTACGGCAGCCAATGTTGTGAGCAAGTACACGTCGTTTATTGGAGTGGACCATGACGGACCGACTATGGAGAAAGAATCTGTGAAGAGGGACGTTCCTGTGCCAGTAAGGAGATAATGATTAGTAGGGATATGGATATGGAGAGTAGTGGGATGAGGAATGGGCAAGGAGGACGGGAGAAGAATTAGAGTAGACAAAAGAGGAAAGGAGAAAAGTAGTAGGGAGAGAGGAGAAGGGAAGGGCAGGAGTAGGGAAGGAGGAGAGGGGAAGAATATGAAAAGGGGATGCAGGGGAGTGGAAGAATATGACTAGAGAATGCAGGAGAAGGGAAGAATATAAGTAGGGGATGCAGGAGAGTTGAGAGGGGAAGAATATGACTAGGGGATGCAGGAGAGTTGAGAGGGAAAGAATATGACTAGGGGATGCAGGAGAAGGGGAGAGTTAAGACAAGACAATGATGAGAGTTGAAAAGCTGCTTGGGGGAGATGAAAGGGAAGAGTAAGAAAAGGGAAAGGAGCATAGAGGAAAAGCAGGAGTAGGGGATGCAGGAGAGGGGAAGGATATGAGTAAGGGATTTGGAGAGTGAAATGATATGAGTAGGGGAAGGAGGAGAGAGGAAGAATATGAGTAGGGGATGCAGGAGAGGGTAAGAATATGACTAGGGGATGCAGGAGAGTGGAAGAGTAAGAGAAGACAATGATTAGAGGAGAAGAGCAGCTGGGGACTAGGGGAAGAGCTGGGGAACACTGTTCGTGCGCAGGGGGGAGGAAAAAGAAAAGAGAGGGGGAGGAGAAAAGGGGGAGAGGAAAAGGGGGAAGAAAGGGGGAGAAGGGGAGAGAAAGTGGAAAAAAGAAGAAAAAACTTAGAGAAAACCTTATTTGGCAAGCCATGGGTTCTTGTTGAGTTAATTTTTTTTTATTTGAGCCATTTCTCAGGTTATAAATAACAAATATTCACATGGTTTTTGCACAATATAGAAGGCTTTTTTAAATTTTGCAAAAATATTTTATATTCGTTAGTAGTAAGATTTATAAAATGTAATTGGCATCAAAATTGCTCAGAAATGAAGCTGAGCCAGCATAACGGCATTCTAGCGCAAGCAAGAGTCTTCAATTGGGCAGTGCAAACTGCTTTTAAGCTCCTCACTTTTCTTTTTGGTAGAATATCACTTTGATTTTTTTTGCTTTATTAGTAAATCAGCTGTATTTTCTGAATCTTTAAAATGAGTCAAAATATGAAATAAAGGGATAAGTAACCATGTTGGACATGCGGTTTTCCACAGACTATTTTTTGACCTCCACCTACCCCTATTCCAGTGGCGGATCCAGACAGGGTAGTCTAGGGGACGTCATTTCGGCACTAGTGAGCCTGAACAGGCGTTGTTTCAGCCTTCACGGGCCCACATTGCTCCATAAGGAGAGGGGAATAGCACGAGTAGGGAAGAGAGGAGAAGAGTAAAAGTAGGGGACAAATAGGAGTAGGGGGGAGAAGAGGAGAAGGTAAATGTAATACATGTAACTTGAAAGTGATGAGTTTGGCAGTAATTCCTGACCGAGATATTAAGCCAGCCTTATGTAGGTTTATAAGGATACGATAATTTAACTTTCAATATAAATTGACAAACAATTTATGACAACTTTCAACAACAATTATTATTTTTCTCCTTTCAGCACCCTGCGCAAGCTCGTAAGTTTCTTAACTTCTATTTAATTAATTGAGAGCAAATGAAACAAATAACTTTTTTGATACCTACAGTCCTACACTCTTAATGCAAAAGGTTATTGAGGAAATATAAAGAGCCCACAGCCAAAAAAGGTTCTATATTTTTCTTAAGGGTTCAACTGAGTTGAAAAAGTTCAATACTTGTTGGAGGGCTTGTATAATGGGACCCTGTGCTCCCAACTTGAGAGAAAGGGGTTCCATTGTGGGAATTCAGTGCAGCTGGATTATCTAAGCGTTGTTTTTGTTTGCTATTGGAACCTATTTAAAAGTTGAATAATCATGAACCTTTACGGGTTCCTCATCAGTGTACCAGCTTATAGAACCCTTTATGGTTCCGTATAAAACCTTTTTGTTAAGAGTGTATAGTGTGTCTATTTCAAATTTTCATGCAAATTCTAAAAACACTAGTGCATGAAATTGGTAGGCCTAATAGGAAACGGGAAATCGAAATGTTCCTTGCTTTGTCAATTTTGATTGACTAGCATTACACCCGCGAAGACATGTGACGGGAGGGGGGGGGATACGTCGACAAAACACCTCTTCAATATATTCAGTGGCTGTAATTAGTATGTGAAACATAACTAAGGACATTGTAGGGTGTTGTTGTAGGAAGACTTTTACAAGTTTTCGTAACTGGGCAATCATTGATTTGGCAAGAGTAGCGTTATTGGTCCAAGAATTAATAGTATGATTATTTTCTCGTTTTCAATCATTGTTTCGATTTGATGTAGGGCGGACAATTTAGAAAGTTTATAATTAACTGTTTGGTAGTAACTTCATACATGTATTATGTTAACATGGGTTACGTATGACTTTGCTGTTCTCTATTGTACATTACTACCATTACATCTTCTCCTTTCTGAACATACAAAATTCAAAAATATATATTAATGCACTAATTATACAAATGAACTTCTCCTTTTTCACAGGCATATAATTTCGTCATCTTTGCTGCTTGTCTCATCTTTTCTTATTTAATAATTAATCAACTCAACATCTCATCTACCCATTGGAGAACTTGTCTTATAACTTGTTTTGTAAATTATTGTCCTCAGAGGATTCCAATTCTTTTTCCGACTCAAGTAATATCTCATTCAATGAAGTTGTGATAAATGAACACTTTCAAGTGAATAAATGGATGCTCAAATGTTCAAATCAATAATCTTAGACAATTAATCCCTTGCTCTGCCATAATTATTCAAGATTATTGTTTGACATTGTTTTAAAGGCCCTCTTTACAAATTATCAGGCAGAATTATCTGGTTTAGCATTTTTTGGCATTGACTGTTTGTTATAATCGTCTGTCTGGAACATCAGGTCAGTAAGAGTCCACACTGCGACACCAATTTAAATGTGATTGCCACAAGAATAGGTCATGTGATTATGTCAATTGCACATTGAGTTATAAAGGGGACCATGCATTAGCAAAAATGGTTAAAATGGGGGAAGAGGAAGGTAGGTGTTAGCCAGCAGCTGCTCCTCTGGTAATATGAATTCTATTTTAAATTTTTCCAGGAATTTTTGACGTGAACTACGGATCCGATTTACTGGGTGGAGCACAGGAGATAAGCGCAACCATAGACAGGTAATAGCATTTCATTCCATGTCATCCATCCATTAAAGTTACTCTGAATGATGAATAATTTGCTAAATATTGATGGTTTTACATGATAGACGCATATGGATCAATAGTCCCGAAATATAGTGCAAAAATTATGATTTTTTGTATCCAAACTTAACTATCATTCAGAGAACTTTAATGGAACTTATGGAAGCATAACCATAGGCGTATCGGAGGGGGGGCAGGGGGGGGGGGTCGGTAGGAAGAAAAAAAGGTATAATCTCGATTGTTTATAATGTCAATTTAATAAAAACTGCGGGTAAGCTCCTTTTTTCTTTTCGTAGAAGCTAAAAATTAAAAATGTCTGGCTATGGCTACCTTGGATGTGATTTGGAGATAAATTTTTACCAACTGGACACAGCCTTACAATACAACGACTGCATGCTGACGCTGTTTTGCCTGACATTTTAAAGTGTCACGGGTGCATAACCATTAACCAGGGCATTTAGTGGTCTTCCTGATCAGTCGCTTGCTTGCTTGACCCGGGTCAGTGAGTAAGATTTGAACTGCGGAGATATTGGTCAGTTTTTGTCCTAATTTGCCCTTTTAATCATATTGCCCTGATGCCAGGGGGCCTCCAACACCCCATGAAACAGATACGCCTATGTCTGGATACCAGTGAACTGGACACCATTGGACTGTCTTACAGTGCTCCAAAAAAGTTATGGGAAAAAAGCGTTGGCACCCGTTTTTGCCTCTGATTTCGAAGAACTGAATTTCCCGCGATAATTATTGATGTTCCATCTTTTCTATAGACTTCTCCTGAACAGGTCTGGCTAATACTTTCATGCTTTTATGATATGATATGGATATGCCAGTGAATCTTGTTGGGCGCACCAGTTTTTAGCTTCAAAAAAGTTATGGGAATTTTTCATGAAGCACCCAAATATTTAAATATAAGTATGAGTTATTGCTTTGTGGTTGTCGTGTTAGTTTCTAGAAGAGAGGGAATTGACTCTGGGACCCATTTTGATGGAGATCTTGGGTTAAATTTTCAAGAAATATGTATTTTTAATGATGTAAAGTATGTTATTTCAAATAATTCTCAAATTAATATGTTGCCGTCCAAATGCCAATTTAATCATAGAAATCTGTTGACACAACATGTATTTCAAAATCTATTAGTAGGAGCTTCTGTTTTCATTAAGAAAAATAATCTTTTTAAGTTGCTATCACACATTATATGTATATTGTATATATATATATGACTGTATTTCTACATATGTTTTCAAAATTACTTGCAAATTTTAAAATTGTGAAATCATTCTACTTGAAATGACAGCCAACAATCTTCAAATATTCTTTCTTTTTGGAATTTGCCCATTTAACTGGGATTGAGCCTTATGTGCTCGAATCAGCAAATTCCGCCTCATTTGCATAACATGTATGAAGGCCTGTTCAGCTGCTGATTAGCCGAGGGTATGCTGCCGCGCAGCCTATGTTTTTAACTGATGAGTTATGCCCCAGTCTCACGGCGAGAACCGGAGAACTTTTTATCCCTGAGGGATAGCTTGTGATGAATTCTAGGAAAAAAATGGCCAACCTGGCGACACACAATGTTTATATAACGATTATACAATTAATTAAAAGCATATCACGGCGGGATAAGATCGTAAATCGGCGGAGACAAGATCATATCCCTGTGGGAAAGATCTAAATGCCTGTGGGGCAAGATCTAAATGCCTGTGGGATGTCAAAAATCGTCGGTGGAATGTCAAAAAACCATCGGCGGGATGTCAAAACTGCCGGCGAGGCTGCAAATGTCCCACAGGGAAAGTAAAAATATCCCACAGGGGCAGGAGAGGTCCCAACTTTAAAATTCATCGCTCAATTTTACCAGTAATTTGTGTCCATTTAACACTATAGAAAAAAAGCAATGGAAAATTTGTTCTGACCTAAATGGTACTGAGCATACTCAGATAACCTCATTGCAACTGGGCATGCTCAGACCTCTTGAGCATGTAGGAGAGACCGGGGCTGGTTGTCACAGGGGCAGGTTGTCACATCTTCATTGCACTAAACTAAAGAATTACACAGCTCAACCAATCATTGTTTACTGCTTTTCAGTGTTGGAGTCCTCGAGGCCGGCCTCGTCCTCGAGGCAACTTTTGATGGCCTCGGCCTCGTCTCGGTCTCGGATGACCAATCCTTGGCCTTGGACTCTGTCTCGGACCCTCTGGCCTCGGATATTTGTCCGAGGCACGTCCGAGGCACGTCCGAGGCACGTCCGAGGCACGTCCGAGGCACGTCCGAGGCACGTCCGAGGCACGTCCGAGGCACGTCCGAGGCACGTCCGAGGCACGTCCGAGGCACGTCCGAGGCACGTCCGAGGCACGTCCGAGGCACGTCCGAGGCCAACGAAATAATAAAGTACAATTTTTCTGGAACAGTCGAACAAAATTTTCCTGTCAGTTAGGAACCTATTATCCCATATATATTTGAATCTGATAGAATCATTTTTAGGCCATTTGGTTTCCCAGTTACTATGTTAAAAAATAACGTGCAAGCACTTTAAGCAGCGCAGGCCTAAATAATCTGTCACTGATGAGTTTGGAGTGGCAACCCACTGACCAATGAACAGTACAACTGGGGCTTTAAATTCTAGTAGAAAAATGTACTAAAATGTACTGAAACTGCCTAATCTCAAAGTAAACTGAACTGATTGACTTGTAATTTTTGATGTGTATTATTTGTACTATAAGATAGCATACTGGCTACATGGCAAAGTTTGTTGTTGGCTCTGTATATGAGAACCAGCTAAATGTAAACAAGAGGACTCCTTAATTAGGTCATTTGGTGTGTAGACAGTGTCTGGCTGTCAGTGCAGCAGCAGAGCAGCAGCAGCTCACCATTTACAATCATTTAAATTTCCCGGGAAAAACTAGCTTTTTAGTTGAGTAAATAAAAAAATTATTGTCACAGAAGTTTACCAAAAGTTTATGTAAGCAAGATAAACTCATGATGAGACCATATGGCAAGTTTCAGAGTGATAGGTGCAACAGTGCGATCACCTATATGATAATCATAACAATTATTACTCAGCCTGCGGCGGAGTATTGTGAGGGTGGCCACTTTCTGGAATCTATGCTTGTGGGTTTGTGTGTTTGTTAATCGACTCCTGCCAACAATTCTCAATGGATTTAGATTTCCTTTGGCACGATGTGGTCATTTGTACTTCACAATACCTGATTAAATTTTGGTGAATATTGGAGCTTTTTTGGCACTGCAGTTAAAGAAAGTCAAAATTAGGCCTCTACAGTGCTGCAAGCACTGCTCAACAGACTGTAGAGATGTACATTGTACACTCACTTGGGCTGCTAGTTCATTTTACTTTATCATACTTTAACAGATATATATTCTAAATTACAAAACACATTTTAATGTTGTATAAATTACTTGATTATTGATCGATAACAGATATCAAGAATTAGAAAGTTCTGTTCAGTCTGAGTCTTTATTCGAAGGCAGGCTGAGGTATGCGATCTCCGAGCGCTCATCTAATTATACTATATGGTCAGAGTTAGTAGAAAAATGCTAGGGGTAAGAGCAGCTGTGCTGCTAAAAATGCACTGGCATGTGATTCATCTGTGTGAATCGTGTGAATATAATTATTTGACATTGTCATGTGAACGATGGGCAGTGCAGTCACTGCAGTGATTGTTATTAACCAGATTATAGACCGAGGTCACAGTCTTCACGTTGCTGTAGGCAACGTAGACTGAGGACATTGCATTTGCTGAGCACTCTTGAAATGATTTCAAGCAATATGTGATAATAACAAACAATCAAACAAGAATACAAACAGAAAACAACAAACTGCGAACAGAGAGCAACATACTGGTTTAATCTCAAGGTGTTTTAAACACAAAGGGCAGTAGTCAAGATTTTAAAAAGTGGGAGGGGAACCTTTATTTCTGGATGTCATTTCATAATGTACAAAAAAGTTGTGGTAATTATCATCATTGCGAAGAAATGTAAAACCCGTAAATGAAATCAAAGTGTATCTAAACTGTCTATCTATCTATCTATCTATCTATCTATCTATCTATCTATCTATCTATCTATCTATCTATCTATCTATCTATCTATCTATGCCCACCTGGACCCCAGTGTATTTATCAAGCTATAGGAATATCTATTCCCTGCATGTTTGTGATGTATTTTAGGAAATTGTAGTTCTTATACCTTCTAAAATATCAAATAACATAATGAAGGCATAATGTCATTATGCTATTATGAGGATAAAGTATGCATTTATGGAAAAGGTAGAAATATACTTTGATTACAATAACACTTTACAAAGAGGGCTTCTAATTTCATTTCATATAAATGCGATCTGAACTTGTTAAATGTGGTCTGAGCACGAGTGGAGTCACCTTTTGTTTGTGATGAGCTTGTGATGAGTAGACATACAGAGTATGAAACTAGCATTTCACCTACTTTCATGGGCTAGTTTATCATCAAATTGACACATTTTAAAGAATTGACAGAGTCTTACCTGATGTTTTTCTTGCTCCGTGCAACTGTCTTTTTGTATGGGACAGGCCAAAGGTTGTTGTCACCTCTGTATTTTAATGAAAACCACCTCTTTCCAAAGCTTACACAGCTATATAGGGTCTTTGGCCTCAGCCAACAATGGCTGCCAGTGATAATCAAAACAACAGCCAAGGACAAAATTTAATTCTGAGATTTAGCAACAGGGGGTCAATCACTTCTAGACATGACAGCACCTGGTGAGAAAAGTAATTACAATCCACAGCTGCATTGCAATGGACCAATTGCTTTAATGTGACTAGATATGTGATAAAGAGAAATTGCTATTACAATGTCTTGTAAATGTGAATTAATACAAATAAAGAAAATTATGACAGATGGAAAAGCTCCATTTAGAAATTTAAAAAACCTCCTCTTCCAAACTTTTAGAGACCTTGACATTTTTCTAAGACTCAGCTGACAGTAAGTAAAGACTGTAATGTGGTCCAGGAGAAACTTAAAAGCTTCCCATTCATTTACAAATGTCATGTGCATTCAAGTACAAGAAGTTTCAGGGGAAAACAGATCTAGACCTATCACTCTGAAAATGTTACTGTGTCACTCCATTTGTATGTCTAGCATATTGACTGCATGCCTTCCTGCAATAGAGTGACCACCAAAAACTACAATTCCGACACTCCAACCCTGGTAGGTTGCCATGTTGGTCAAATTTCTGTGACAGAAGAATGAATTATGTAATCTGACTTATCTGAGTGATCGTTTGTGATTTTACAAAACACACCAGATATACAATAACACATGCCTGCACATTATCAAGGGTTAATTATCTGATCATGCTGATGGGAAACTCTAAAAAAGTCAAAAGTATCTATTCTTTGCTAACTCAGGAGCAAAAATGAAAAAAAGGCCCATCGTCTCACAACCATGCAGAGTAATGAAATAATGATTAAGAGGAGACTTTCAGTATGCTGACCTAAAAGTAATGTCATACATGTTATCATTGACCAAAAGAAGCACTCATGAACCTGTTTTTTAGAAACATCTTCAAGCAACTACACAGGTCTTCAGGCTACCAGGACCATATTTCAGTGCAGTGCATGAAATGAAGCCATGGAATGTCAGCGGTCATTATGTTGTTGAAAATCAGTGTTGTGTGTTATCTAATCCTTTTTTCCAAGTGTAATATTATTCTAATTAATGATTTTGTTGATGACAGTGATCACTTGGTTTGGAAGTGATCATCAGGTTTGGCCTTTTTTGTCATTTGACAGGTGTGTTGCTTAAATTTTGCTTAAAATTAGGCAGACAATTATAACAAAAATATCACCAGGCATGAAATAATTTTACAACAATTCCCGAATGATTTGCAACCAAGTAATTGATTATTTTGGACAAATCATTTATCATCCAATCACAGCATTTGTTTATTTTGCTGCAAAATCATTGATGCATGGAGTGGTTCATTGAGTTTAATGGCCCTAAATGAAATGGTAAATGAGTTGACTGTCTCCTTCAACAGCAGGATATCTGTTTATAACAGTGAAGCTGGCACCCATAAGAGGATGAAATCATTGCAGAAATACACAAGGATGGTGTTCAATTCGTTTTTCAGGTGGGTCATGCCTAATATAGATAATAATCAGCACACTAAATTTTATAAACAAATCTTTCAATATGGCCTATCATTCATACCCTTGTTAATAATATAGACACACATCACAAGCTCACAACTTTTTTTGAAAACACTCGTGGGTCTGAGTCAATCACTGTTCACCATGTATTGTAATTGGAACCAACCAATCAGATCATAAATGAAATACTTGACTGAGTATGACTGACTGCAAAATGTGTCAGTCCAAAGCTGTAAATTTAAGCAATTGAAGTGCAAACAGAAAAAGTGAATAGTGAAAAACATACTGATCAACAGTTATCAGTTTATACAAAGCCTCCCAATCTTCAACCTGAAATTCTTGTCATTTTTGGTGGTAAATTCTTGAAAATCGGCCGATTTTGGCATTTTAAAGTACAGGAAAGCTCTGAAAATCGCACATAATACAATTTTTAAAAATCATTTTCTATCTATCCATACCTTTAATTTTGATGAGAATAGGCCCAAATAGCCGCGACATGATCCTGTGTCGCAAGTGTATAATTCTCAACCCATGTTTTGTCTCCCATCCTTCTCAGCTACACTGAGAAGGTGGGTCTTCCTATCTAACCAGATTATAATCACGATGTGTGTTTTGTTCAAGCTAGCTTGCTAACTGAGGCGTGTGCATATAGGTATGTCAATTACATTTCATTACAAATAAGGCTGGATATAGTTAATTTTTAGCTTCTTGAATCGTCTGACCAAACAGAGCTAAACAGATGTTCTGCCTGCAGAGACAAAATTTCGCTTAACCAAAATTGTTATTGAATTGACGTCATAAAATATTGAGTTTACAGCTTTCTTTTCGTCGTACCAACCGACCAAGAAAAATTGTACCAAAAAGATACAAGAAGCTAAAGATTGATTATGTCAGTCCTATTATATTTGCCCACTTTTTAAAAGCACCACTCCTCACTTGTATTTCTGAAGAAGAATCTATCTATCTATCTATCTATCTATCTATCTATCTATCTATATTTTTTTATTTATAGGCCTATCTATCTATCCATCTATCTATCTATCTATCTATCTATCTATCTATCTATCTATCTATCTATCTATCTATCTATCTATCTATCTATCAGTCTATCTGTCTATCTATCTATCAGTCTATCTGTCTATCTGTCTATCTATCTATCTATCTATCTATCTTCCTATCTATCTGTCTATCTTCCTATCTATCTGTCTATCTATCTATCTATCTATCTATCTATCTATCTATCTATCTATCAGTCTATCTGTCTATCTATCTATCAGTCTATCTGTCTATCTGTCTATCTATCTATCTATCTTCCTATCTATCTATCTATCTATCTATCTATCTATCTATCTATCTATCTATATATCTATCTATCTATCTATCTATCACAGTCAATGGTGATAAAGTCTGTCTCATATCTGTATTGAATCTGATCTTGTAAATGTTTAGGTGTATTATCTTCTTGAGATTGAACACACTTTTTTCGTACATTTTGTTTCTGAAGCGAAGATGACGACGCATGTCTTGAAGAAGAACTGGATGAATTATTGAAAAATGAACAGAGTTCGGAGGAGGGGTCAGCTGGAGAGTCTGAAAAATCACAAATGTCTCCAGAGGAAAAGTATGTTCACAAGATAATATTCACTCTAAAAAATGGCGGGACAAAATTGGTTTTTTAGATTCAAAATGGTTTTTTGAAAAACCAAATTTCAATGCAAAACCAACATGGATTTTTTAAAAAATCCATGTTGGTTTTTTGCATTGAAATTTGGTTTTTCAAAAAACCATTTTGAATCTAAAAAACCAATTTTGTCTGAATTTTTTTAGAGTGTTCTCTAGCTGCGAAAGAGTAATATCTGCTTTGCAATGAGAGTCAGAATGTGTAATTGAGTAATTATGCAAATTGTTTTTCTTCTATTTTGGATATTTCTAACCTCTCAAAGTGGCATATCGTTTTTTGTGTTGCAATTTGTTAATCATTACCTGTACAGGCAATAAGTGCTAAGTTTTGCTGGGTGGTTATAAGAGGACATCAGAGATGCATTAATGTGTGACGAAGTTGAATTCTTCAAATTGTCACTAATTTGCTTTTAGCGGGGATCTTAGATGTGTGGCTAGTTTACCTTTATCAGTATTATATGTCACTAATTTGCTTTATCCTGTTTTGCAGTTCAAGTCATGCAGAAGGTAAGAAATTCCTATGTATTTATTTTCCCTTTTTCTTGCAATGGCAATTTGATGGGAAAAGTCTTTTAAGCAGATGCAATAATCTGATGTATGTTTATAACTTGTTCTCTGCCAAGGAATTTCATTTATTATTTTTCAATATTTATATAGCATAAAATTCATTAAGTAGATATTGATTTGTAATTTAGTCAAATTGTGTGTAAGCCCAAATTACTTTGAATATTGGTGTTGAGATAAAAAATTTAAAGAAGATCTGAAAAAAAGTTAAAATACACAATCTACAAATGAGAATGAAAATACATCAAAAATGTATCTTTTGGTAGGCTGAAAAACATATCGAAAGCCATATCAAGCATTAAATTAAATTATTTCTTATTATCTTGAAGCGATGGTATTCTCTCTCATCTGACCACAGAGAGCTGCAATATCTGTATATTATCCATATATCATGTACTGCCAGCTCATCGCAGTAATTATCATCCTCTGCTTTGACTATTTCAGGCAAATCGCAATCTGTAGAGTTTGAATATTGTCGTTCTCACGGCTCAAAGGGATTTCCGAGCTCTGTGAGAGTCCGAGGCAAAAAGGAAGATATTGCAGCTCTGCCATTCTTACCCGAAGGAACAGGAGAAAAAGTACTTAATGCAGCTGATGGTGTAAGTAAATAAAAATTAAAGAATGTGTGTATGTGTGTATGAGATTAATCTCTGGGAAAAAAAGAAGAAGATTTTGTCGCCAGGGGCGGACTGGCCTATGTGGCAAAGTGGCAACTGCCACGGGCCCATCCACTCAGGGGGGCCCACAAGATGTCAAAAAACAAGCATTTTAAGAAAAGAGCAAAATCTTGCTCTCAAATTCATTATTATGAGTTGAAATTACACAAACTGGAAAGGACAGCTTCCTCTCATATGGAGGCCCCCAACCAAATATAAACAATTTATAATGTATAATTTTTCTTTTTTAATTGGAAATACCGCCACCGGTAGAGACGTAGGGGCCCATTAATTTATTTTGCCACGGGGCCCGAAATGCCGCCAGTCTGCCCCTGTTTGTCGCTGTAAAGAATAAATATTTTTGATATGAGAAGCAGAAGCTGTGGTTTCTAATGAGCCCAAGAACTACAGATTAAGACAACCAAATGAGAAATAGATTAGAGTCTCTGGAAAAAAAGGTATATCACACACTATTAAATAGTATCGAAAGACGTTTTTTACACATCCTTGCTTATGTAATATTCTCATGAAACAATTGTGGGGAAGGGCTTTGGAATTTTTCTATGGGTACTTATTTCATAAAATTAAATGCCTATTTTATAATATTAGAACTTTTTATTACATGCCACATACCCTCAGGTTCATGATAAGATCGATACAGTACCCTTTTTAAGGGTACTTGTCTTGTTTAAAAGACAATTATTTGATTGTCATCAACTCAGAATTCCATATTTGTCATTACAGACATCTTGGACTATTGAAGAAATTAAGTTCAAAATATCATTCGAAAAAGATGAATATATTGAAATGAAGATGGAACATTTGACGGACCAACCTGACTTGGAAGTTTTGCAAAAGGAACATTCTGATGTTATGGTGAAGAACAATTGGAAACAAGTTGGACACAGCCAAGTGAACGAAGCCGACATGTACAGCATCACAGTTAAATGGACTAAATAAAATGTTATAATGTATTATTATATAAAGCGATATACATTGTTTGTTAAAAATGTTATTACACTATATATATAGATATGTATACTTTTTGACAGAGAAGTGTATTGAATAAACTGTTATGATATACGTTTTTACAGTGACGTGGATTGAATAAAATGTAATAATGTAGAGAGATACATTTTTATTTTTTAGCTGTTTTAAGAATGTTTTTCATTCACTGGAACACTGTGGCATAAGAATTGCTTGATGTATATCCCATATCTCTCCATTATTATAGTTGAATTGTACACTTATAAATATTAGTATGCATCCAAGAGGACACGACCATCATCTGCTTGGTGGCAATATCTTTTCAGCTGATTTTTCTTATTTTGTAATGCGCAGTGGTCGAAATAGGCCATGTTATTTGGGGGGTCTCTCAGTTGGAAGACCCAAAGGGTTGAAGTCCTCGTAGCTGTCAGTCCGCGGGCCGCCAGCACGCCAGAGGTGCCCTGAAGCCAAATTTTTCCAGATGCTCAATTCCACAGAAGCGTACCACTTTTAGTATTTTTTTAAATCTTGGTGATTGTCAAATCATTCACAGTAGCAAACCAGTATGGTCTCTACTGCCCAAAACAAGTTAAATTTTTCTCATATTGTGTTCCGTTTTGAAATAATCAACATTTTCCTCCAATCTGTTCAGAATTTTAGGCAAAAATCAAAATTGAAAGAAGGAGTTGCTTATTATCTTCATACTGATCACACATACATCGCAGAAAAGCAAAGTCATGTTTTTCATGCTTGCAAAGGTACTCGGAAGTTGTTTTTAAAACGTGTTTAATAACACTAATGTTGAAGAGGATTCACACTTCATCTACGTTAGACATTGCTGGTACATTGTCCCATCAGTCACGCCAAAACATAATAAATTGAACTCACTCAGTGAATTATTTGTTTTTGGCAGACTTTTTTTCATTGTTATCTAGTACATAAGGACAGATAACTGGGCATGAATTGTTTTGAAGAATATTCTCACTCATTTGTATGAAGAATGGTGTGTAAACATTGTCCCTTCAGTCACATTCGAACATGATAAATTGACCACATGCAGCGAATTACTTGGTTTTTTTAAAATTTTAATCATTATTATTTTGTATGAAGTGACACATGGATTGTCCTTTCTAATTTCCAATCATTTTTATGGCGAAAATTTGAAATCCTGACCCGGAGTCAAAAAATCTTACTTGGAGCATGGTGAAAAGTTTGGTGATGGATAACTTGTTGCTGAACTGCATGGCAGGGTCTATTAATGCTAATAGGAAATATAAGGACAAACTGTTTGGTAAGTTCATATGGAATACAAGTTAAATATTCAACCAACCTGACCAGAAACATGGCCTCTTATCAATATGATATCCATGAAATAATTCAAAAATAAGATGCATGGAGTGTCTATGCACCATACTGCATTCACAGGAACCAAAAGAACAGGATTATTTTCAAGGATGGCTTGGATTAAAGAGGATTGCAATTACTCAGTAAATCTGGTGCCAGAAGCATGGAAGCTGTCTCCCCACAGACGTGACAAACAAATTGGTTTCCCATTTAGGCCTTTAATAGATATGTTACTGAAAATGTTTCTGACAAGTTTTTTCTAGCCTAGAAAATACACTCTAGATGATTTGAAGCCCATAGCATAGACCATAATATGCATATTGCACATTTTTAAACTGTGTCGAGCATAAAAAAAACAACCATTTCAACAATTTTTTTTTTTTTCGTATGAAGGGATTGAGACACATCCACAAATTTTGGAACATAGTTAGATATTTACCATAACTAATCGCAAAAAAAAAATGTTATTGTGAACATTTGCCCACTTGGTCACATGCCAATATAAAACTCCAATTTTCCGCTGTTTTTTATTCTGGACTCACATTTGGACTACTGCTACACCTTGAACAATGGAGATATATCTGTGAATATTTTTTTTGTACACTCTTGGCATACACTAAAATAATTTTGTGTTAAATGTATTATATTGACAATGTATCCTTTTCTGATGGATCATTGTGTTACTTTAACCTTATATTTCGCCAATAATTTGAATCTAAAGACCTTTATTAAATACTTTTGAGATACTGTCCCATCAGTCACAAAGAGGTGTCCCATCAGTCACAGAATGAATGAGGCACTGCTGGAGAACCATTGACCCACCAGTCTAAATGCAGGCCTGATTTGAAAGCTTATCTCAATACAATTACAATGCACTATGACAATAAGTTGTGACATGTGAACTGAGATAGTAATTACATATTCAGCAAACTCACAAAAAACGGTGGTCAAAAAAGTCCCTTCAGTCACAAGAGCATATTTGACCTCATATCAAAACGAAAAATCAAATTCTGGGGATGTTTTAAAAATATTTTGCAACTTCATGGGCACAACAACAAAATGTCATAACATCAAAACCTTCCTCTCATTCCTTCTATTACATTTTGACTCCTATTAAGGTGGAAAATACATTGATTGTCCCAAAGTCACGCTGGAATTGACCCTCTGTCTTTGCAATTGTGTCTCTATTTGATTTGTAAATTAGTGATAGTCTTCTTGTTTGAGATCTGCCGGATTTCTTAATTAGCAGTCAGCTGAACAGTTCAAAACTCATTTTTTCAAACATATCAGGAGCCGTCGTTGATAAATCTAATGGATCTTCATCTCATCTGCAGATGCCACACTCTCAACGCAAAAGGTTCTTGATGGTATATGTAAAAAGCCCATGTATATCCAAAAAAAGGTGGTAATTTATCAATGCTTTGTGGGAAGGCCCTATGATAGGACCCAATGCTCCAACTCGAAAGAAAGGGGTTCCATTGTGGGAGTTCAGTGCAGCAGGATTATCTAAATGTTGTTTTTGCTTACCGCAATCTCCAGTAACATATCACTGTTAAACAGGCTGTCTGTTAAATATAAGAGCCGTGGGGAAGTGGCCCACCAACCCCTGCAAAATCGTGATTTGCCCCACCGTAGACTGCCATTTTGACACATTTATAAAAATTTACAAAATATAGCGATTCAAAGTACCACTGGCAGTAAATGTGTGTAACTCAAATCTATAATTTATGGGTACTATAAGATGGTGTAGATGAGTAACCCTACAGTATACGGTTTATTTTCAACTTTAAAAAGGTTTCAACAGCAAACAAAAACAACACTTTGATAATGAGGAGATGTTTACAAATTCAGAAAGATACTCATCAGACAGAGCTAATGAAACTAATTGGTTCAGTAAAGTAATGAACATTTTAAGAACCTGCAACATTGAGTATGAAACAAGTAACAATACTAACATTAGCACTGACAGCATTTGTAGAATGGTAAAATTGAAACTTTATGAAATAGAACAGGAACAATTATTCATATCCATAAATGATAGTACACAGCAACCAAAACTTAGAACATAAGCTTTTTAAGACTGATTGTAGATTAGAGCCATATCTCAGGCTGCAACAAAACCGCAAGGTGTTAACTAAAATTGCCAGATTCAGGACAAGTTCCCACAGTTACTCTAGTAGCTCATGGTAGTGGTGTATGCAATCATATGTCCAGAGCTAAACTCTTCAGAATTCCATTATTTATAGGTCTAGGTATGAAATTAGGTTGGTGTCACATTTCTCACAGGGGCCGAACTTTCCAAAATGGCCGCCACCAATTTTACGTTATTTTAAATAATTTTCTCAAGATAAACGGCCCATATCTCGAGAACCGTTGAAGATAGGAGGTTGTGTGACCACTCAAAATTTGCAGCATGGTAATATTATGGGGAGTAGTTAATACATCTTTATATCAAAATATCTATAGTTTTTAAGAAAATTGCAAAAAACTGATTTTATTAATTTTTCATTTATATATGTCAGTAAAAGCTGATAAATTAACTGCTTTCATCACAAACACTGACTCAGCCCCATTACAATACAAAGATAAGTCATTATAAGTTCTATAAACATACATTGGACTTCACTGTTTATCATTAGGCCTCAAAATTACCTTTAATGTATACATAGTAAAATTAGAATCAGTAATCTTTTCTGTGAATATATCTAACATTCGAAGCTCGCAAACAAATCTAGTTGTATGGAGTTTTACACTTATCTTTGATGCAGTATAAAATCCAAAAATTGAATGTTATTTTGTGTGCATGTGCAGGATTTGACTCTGCACCTATACAACAAATTTAATGTTCTTTTGTGTGCATGTGCAGGATTTGGCTCTGCACCATGGTGTGGGGCATCTTCTTGGTGGGGGCAGGGTCTGCATGATATCAGCAGTATCACTGGTCTTAGACCAAACA
Organism: Platynereis dumerilii; assembly: GCA_026936325.1. NCBI lineage: Eukaryota > Metazoa > Annelida > Polychaeta > Phyllodocida > Nereididae > Platynereis > Platynereis dumerilii. Next base: position 3,810,372 of record JAPTHN010000004.1, read on the forward strand.
GTGTTTCTTCATAACTATATTGCAGGGGATCTGGGTTAGTGGCTGGAGGACTGGCAGCTACTGCCATATCTTGCACTGCATATATGCCCTGTTTATAGCCGCTGTTGTCACTGAGATCCTGGGATGTCTTGTGCGCAAAATATCTGCTGCCTCCCTTTTTCATTCCCAATGCCACTTTAGAAGAGTAATTTAATCTGCATGCATATTATTCTATCACATTTTGGTAAAGCTAAAGATGAAGGTAAAGGTAGACATTATTTTTAACCAGACTAAGTCAGAGACTTATTTACAGCTGGGCCCACGGCACCTCCAATTAATGTCTGATGCGAACAACAATGCCGTGGAATGACATGATGGCCAGCCTGGGGATTGAACCCGGGTCCCTTGCTTGTGAGGCGAGTGCATAGGCGTATCGGAGGGGGGCAGGGGGGGCGACCGCCCCCCCAAAAGTTTGGGAAACAGCAAAATTCAGGCAAAAAGGCTATAAAATTCGGGCAGATGATTAAATAAAAACTACTGAAAATTAATTATTTCCAGGCAATTTAATTTGAAATGTTTATAAATTTAGATTGTGAAATTCGGGCAAATGTCGCTCGCCCCCCCCAAAAATCGCGCGCGCCGTACGCCTATGGGCAAGTGCCCTACTGACTGAGCTAACTGGGCTGACATTTCCATCCAGGAATTATGCTTCTAATTGGAGAAATCCTTTCCTATCCCTCAATCAGTTCCCCAAGCAATGTAAATTACTAAATATAGACACACAAGTGGATACATTGGCTTCGATTACATTGGATCACATTGCTTAGATTAAACTGGACTGGATTGCATAGGTTAAACTGTATAAGTTTGGGTTGCATTGGACCAGCTTGCATCGGATTCAATTGGGCTGGAGGGAATTTAATCAGATTGGAATGTGCAGGTTAAATTTGACTAGATTTAACAGGACTGGATAGGAATGGATTTGATTGAATTGGCTTAGATTAGGTTGGTTAAGATTAGCTTAGATTGTTCTAAACGGAATGAGATTCAATTGAAGTGGATTGGAGTGGATTAGCTTATATTGGATTAAATTGAATTAGATTAGATTGGCTTAGATTAGATTATATTTAATTGGATTGATTGGATTACTTTGGATTGGATCGGACTTCATTAGGCTGGATTCACTTGGATTGGATTGGGCTAGATTGGAATGGATGAGACAGGATGTGATTGATTTTAAAATTTAATTGGAAGGGATTAGATAACATTGAAAGGATTTTTATTCAATGGGATTGGCTGGGATTAGATCAGATGGGATTGAATTGGTAGGAATTGGCTTGAATGGATTGAATTTGGCCAGGTTGGACTATGTTAGGTTGGCCAACAAAAGAAACAATTCTTTTTTGAAGACCATTAGTTGCAGGTCCCCAAAGCCCTGGGTAAGGAAAGTTCCAAAGTTGCTGTCAAGCCTGATAGCTTTGGACTCGCTTTGCTGGTCATGTCACAACTGCTCAGCGCATAAATTGCTGGGAGGTAAGACACCAAGCTGCTGTCGCTTTGATGAACAAGCATGTGAACAGAACAGTTTTCTTTGTTTTTTTTGTAACCTCCATGTCCTCCAAGCTTCAAATAAAACTTCTGCAGCTTACAGGATTTGTTCAAGTGGTAAATGAGATTGATCAAGACATCAGTATCAGGTGAAACCACTAAAACTGATTGAAGCCCATGTTTCACAACACCAATGTCTATCAGCATTGAACTGGAGGAGTACCAGTGGGAGCATCGAAGTTTGAGCTTGATTTAAACTGTTTGTATGCTGTTCAACATCAACAGAATATAAAAATATTATATAGTATGATTTTATATAGCCCCCATTCCCGATAAATCTGCACGCCAGCACTCATCATACTAAATTGCAATCATACCAATCATAATAGTATTAACCTCAGGACATGGCCGGAGACGGGTTTGAACCCACATCCTCACGTATACAACAGAAGAGCATATAAATATGCAAGATATGGCACCAACTTGCCAGTCCTCCAGCCATTAACACAGATCCACTGCAAAATAAATTGTTAATTCTGTTAATTAAGAAACACTGTTTGGTCTAAGACCGTTGATACTGCCGGTATCATGCAGGCCCGGTGACCTGCCCCCCTCCCCATGCAGACAAAAGAACAACTACTTTAATGTATTCTGTAGATGCAACAAAGATGAGTGTAAAAATCCATATACATAACCAGAATGCTGCCTATTTTGAGTCGTCACAAAACCACTTATCTCCATACATATAACCAGAACGATCGCGAGATCTCAATATTAGTTATATTCATAGAAAAGATATCTTATTCCAATTTTACCTTACCTTTTAGGTTATGTTGAGGCTTAACAAAAAATCAGAGATGGTCAATGCATGTTTATAATTTACAATGACTTATCTTTGTATTGTAATGATGCTCAATCAATGTTTGTCATTAAAGCAGTTAATTTATCAGCTTTTACTGACATTTTTAATTACGGAAAATTAATAAAATCAGTTTTTTGCAATTTTCATAAAAAAATATTGATATTTTGATATGAAGATGTATTAACTACTCCCCATAATATAACCATGCTACAAATTTTGAGTGGTCACACAACATCCTATCTTCAACGGTTCTCGAGATATGGGCCGTTTATCTTGAGAAAATTATTTAAAATAACGTAAAATTGGTGGCGGCCATTTTGGAAAGTTCGGGCCCTGTGAGAAATGTGACACCAACCTAATTTCATACCTAGACCTATAAATAATGGAATTCTGAAGAGTTTAGCTCTGGACATATGATTGCGTACACCACTACCATGAGCTACTCTAGTAAGTTTACGAATTGAAACAGGCCGACATCAAAAACCAGTGATTCCTGCAGCAAACAGAATATGTGAAAAGTGTTCATTAAATGTGGTGGAGGATGAAATCCATTGCATTGTAGTATGCCCTGCTAATGAATTGTTCCGTGAAAACCTGTTCGCAACAGCTGCTAAACTTATCAACAATTTCCGATCTTTGAATGACACTGACAAGTTTACATCAATAATGAAAAGTAAGGAATCTGACCTACTAAATGCTCTAGGGAAATTTTTACTTCAGGCTGATGTTTAAATTTAAAGCAACATATCTCCTACATCCACATGGTCATAATTCACAATCATGATAATTATGAAAATAATGATTACCTTCATTAGTACTATCAATATTAAAGCAACAATGTATGTAATTGAATGAATGTTTAGTATATAATGTTGAAATATGAAATATCAAGCATTGTTAATTAATGTATAATTTGTTGACTTGCATGTCTGTCGCTTAGGTCTTAATCAATCATAATTTTCTTAGATAAGCTAAAATGGCTATATGTAAGCTAGTATCATTGGTGTTTGTATTTTATTGTCTATGGTCGATATTAATTGTTGTTTAATACCTCCAGTATTTTTTTAAAACTATTTTGGTGGCTGGAACCTAGTTTGTATTTCTTTTAATCTTGCATACTATTACTCGTATTTATGTTTGTATCAATATGCTCACTTTATTTTAACTTTCTTATAACATGTATATACAAATGACATTATGTATCAATTGTGATATTTATTAATGTCAATAAAAGAATATATATATATGGTAATCCAGCTGCACTGAGCTCCCACAATGGAACCCATTTCTCTCAAGTTGGCAGCATAGAGTTCAATCATAGGGCCTTCCTGCCAGTATTGAACCCTTTCAATTCAGTTGAACCCTTAACAAAATTTTTCGGGCGTGGATTTTCTGTATATATCATCAAGAATATTTTGCTAACGTTAGGAGTGCAAGTGTTGATTTGTGTTTCTCAAAAAATAACTAAAAAGCCAATAGTTTGAAAATAGAAGTTAGTATTAAGAACTTCACAAATCATCAACAATGTAAATTTATTACACAAATCCCTAAAATACAGAAATTTGATAGGTTTAGCATAATTCATGTCAAAATTCACAAATGCGATGTCAAAAATAACGTGCACAAGGCACTTTAAAGGGCATTCTGCACATCATCTAACTACTGATCCAAAGTCCTGGTTATCTTCTAACTGTTGCTACTGGGTCAAAATTTGAAAACCTTGAAATTTCAGCTGAAAAAATTTTGAAAATTTTTCGTTCCAGAAATGCCTTTTAAAGTTTGCGTTGGGTGGGTCAAACAGTCAGATATCACTGCACTTTCATGTCAAAGGGTCCCAATGCCCCGCTGATCTGTACTGAGGTGATAAACATAGCTGTAATGTTTTTTGACTGTCATTAAAAATCACACTTCTAGCTAAAAAATCTGACCACTTAGGGCTAAAAAATCTATTGCCAATGATTAGGCAAGTTGCTTGCACATTTTGGGCCAAGTTTCAGGTCTCTAGCGCCAATTACTTTTGAGAAACTGCATTTAATCAATTAAAATACCAAATATGTGTGTCATTAGCATCATGCCTATAACTTGAAATCCGTACCACTTAGAGCTGAATAATGCATTACCAACAAATAGGAAAGTGGCTTTTCTGCACACATTGAGCTATATTTCAGGTCTCTATGACCAATAGTCATTGAGATAGAACATGTCCTTGAACCAAAATTTTTACAAAAACAAACAAAAACACTCTTGTCATCAATATTTTGGATTCTGAATAATAAAGATGATCTCCACTACTTCCTCCAGTGCCCAGTGTCTTTACTAAACCATATTTCAGATGCTAGACAATGGTTAAATGTTACTGGAACCCCATATTTGGTTAGTAGTTTAAAAAAACATCAAACTTCATACTAAGCATGTCAGATGCAAAGAAAATGCAAAAATGTTATGCAATAGTCTGTTGAAACATTTATTGATAATATATATTCATCTGATTTCAACTGCAGTGACCTGCAACAAAATTTTAGTGACGTAAAGGCAATAAGCCATTTTTGACATGATGCTAATGACAGCGTGATGCTAATGATAATTACAGTAAAAATCTTTGCAGCGACCAGTGCAAAACTGGCAGTCTGGCAGTAGGTGCATGCAATGACCTTATGAACACCAGACATATGTTCACAGTGATTTTGGTCCTGAAATATGCAGTCAAAATAGAGTAGCAAGGCGTTTGCTAATGACAAATTGAGATAGGACAACTGACATGCCAACAGAAATACTCTAATATGTTGGTTTACATAAATGACACAGAGCTACAGATAGTTCAGTTATTTTCTTGGGTTCTCAGTCAACATCAGACAAAAGGTTTTCTCACAGAATGTGTATCTCTTTAATTTTTATTAAGAAACAAATCCGGCGTGATGCTAATGATGCTATGTTGGAGACATCGACACAACAACCTCCTGCTCTTATACAGAATATTATTTCAGCTATTGGTGACCAGTTTTTAGAAGACTGACAGTCAAGTCTCCATGTATGGAAGAGTTTAATTGAATTAGGATCCTGTAGTAGTTTTTGTGATACGATCTTTCAAAGAAAATGTTGTTGGAGACAGGCCATTTTCAGGGGGGTAGGCCACTTCAATGCTATTTTTGGATGGGATAAAAATATTCTGCCGCATATTTTTTTGTGTTAAAAGTTTTGCTAATATCCTTGTCTATGACAAATGACAACAAGAGGTCCTCTATTGGTCTTCCTGCCATTATGAATTTTTGTTAAACACCGGAGACAAGAATTTCAGACTTATCAAATTTTGACCCTACTACATAATAGGGCATACAAGGTAGCAACACATTGATGAAGCATGCAGTGGTGTTTTGTCCTAATTGCTGACCTCTTGTTGTTTTGACAAATTCTGAGTGAGCTGGGTGGGGAACCCCCTCAATGACATCACAGGACTCCCTCTTTCCAGTTTTTCTTGGATGGTTTTCCTTGGTCTCTAAAATGGTATTAAGCAATGTGCATGTTCTTGTAAAGTTGATCAACACAAGCTTGGGCAAATAAAACGCCGTGTGCAAAGTTTGAATGAAATTGGTTTGACAGTATTTTGTCTCAAAATTGGTCCACAAGATTCCAGAGAAGACCAATAACAATAGGATTCTGCCCTAATAAAAACAGGTGAATTTTTTTTTGGTGCAAGAGCAATTCAGAAGTAACTGGTAGCAGGCTGCAAAATAGCTCACCATAACTGCTTGTGGTGGCTTATGGATGTGGCTTTGGGTCTACCAATGTCCAATAATAGCTCGCAACAAGGCAATTTCTCCTTACAAACAAACACGGTATTTCATCAATCATTAGTAATGGTCCATTACTATATATTATTTCATCAACATTTATTTTAAACTATACACAAATATAACACAAAAAGGAGATTTTTAAATTTGATTTTTATACATAACATATATATGTGTACATATTGTATGTGCAAAGTTCAAGCAATAGTACAAAACAATTATACACAGTTATATCATATCAAACTATAATAGTAGTTCTGTTTTAGAGTTTCATCCATCTCACAATATACGGAACTTGCTCTTTTTTGGAGTCACATCCGATTTGTTTCCATTGACTCTTTGCCATGATATCTGAATGTTTTTTCAGCAAAAGTTCCATGTCGGGGGCGTTCTTCAGATATCCCATCCTTAATTCGATGCCGTTGTCCTTTTCATGCAATATTTCGAACTCTATTCCATCCATAGTCCAAGGCTCCTGCAATGTGTAATGACAAAGATAAACATTTTTGAAAATGGCATAATATCTCATTGTCAAAATTTAATAAAACAAATTATAGTCACAGTGTAAGTGAAATAACAAATATAAATTGTGGATTTTATTAGTCTTCTCACTCTATAAAATTACCAAAAACAAATTTATACTGGGACGCCTAGGGCAATTTATTTTCCTATGGGTAGTTTCATTGCTGCAGATGACTTATGTATTTTATCGTGTTGATAACCAGTGTAAATATTGTGCAACTGAGTAAAAAGTTAAAATTTTTCTGAGTCTGTCTGAGTTGTATAGGCCTAGATATAAAGAAAAAAGGCTTTGGCGGCTTTGGCACACTTCAGACACATTTCTGATCGGAATGGAGACTCTGATGCATACTTACACCAACAACTGCATTACGCGCTCTCTCTCTGGCTTCCTTGGGAAGAAACGGCAGAGCTGCGATAGTTTCTCTTTTGCCTCGGAGTTCAATATAATATGTAAAAGCATTTGAACCATCTGATGGATAATATCTACACTCTATGGATGTGCAGTCTGAAAAGAATACGGAGAGACAAAAAGAATAATTATGTAGGTAAAATGTATTTACAATGCCTTCAAAACTGCAGACACTGCTTGCTTCTGTAGTTTCAATGTAATAGATACAGTATTAGATATTTTTAAAAGAGCGTCAGTCTACAAAAACGTATGGGTCAGGGATGGTTCCTAAAATTACCCGATAGATAGATAGATAGATAGATAGTCACATTTTGCTTGATAGAGCAATCTTGAGGCATAAGAAAATACTTAATTGATTTTTAGCTTTTTGAATTTCGAGGAACTTTTCCTGAGGTCAGAAAAAAGAAGAAGCTGCCAATTGGGCGTTCTGATCTCACATGACGTCAGCATAACATCTGTGACGTCACGCTGACGTCCACCTGATGTCAAAATAGGTCTAATTGCCCACAGGGTGTAATCGCATTTTTTCTTAGAATCTCAATTAAATAAACTAGTGGGTAACCTTTATAATCGGCAGAAAATGTGATGATTCGGTCAGCCTGCTGGGCCTGATCTAAATTTGTATGCTCCTAATGAGACATTTTTTCAACTATTTTGGGAAAATATAATTTATCCGGGTCGGATTCTGAGCCTGAGTGCGATCCGTTTCTCACTCCATTGGGAGATTTATTTTAAACAATTTAAAATATTTTTCATTCATTACGCAGTTCAATCATAGGTTATGTATGAATTCACTTGCCTTGTCTCTCTGCACTTTCTCTTGTTAGATTCGTTGCTAGAATTTGTACCGGAGGTGGATGAGGAGCTTGCCTTTGAGCTTTCACTGGATGATAACTAGGTGAGGTCAGTGAATAACTTGGTGAGGTGGGCAAATCAGGTGGTGAGAGTGTCGGTGAATAAGTTGGTGAAGTCCATGTACAACTCGGCGAGGTTGGTGAATAGCTTGGTGAATGGATTGGTGCACTTGGAACATTATCTGGTGCATAACTTAGACCAGTGGGTGAATAACTTGGTGAGGTTGGTGAATAACTGGGCGAGGTTGGTGAATAACTGGGCGAGGTTGGTGAATAACTGGGCGAGGTTGGTGAATATCCTGGTGAGTGTTCTGGAAAGAAACCAAAAAGAAATAAATTATAAATCAAAGTAGGGCATAATAGGTCTTATAAGGAGATGTTATTGAAATAAAAATTTTTAAACGTATTGATAGGCCTACAATATACTGTTATTCAAATATTTTAAAATTACTTATAGCTGATAAATACTAAAATGACTTACGTCGTGATGCCAAGGGTCGACCCTGAAAAGGTAAAAGATAACAGTAACAGCTGCTGGAGATTAAAAATATAATTATAGTACCTACGATTTTATATATAGGGTCTGTGGCATCATGCTTATTCCAGTGACTGCTTTAGTTTGTTTGCACTCACAGGCCAAAAATCATACGTACATTCTTAGTGCGTCTTTATGAAATAGTCAAAGAAAGAATATCGCATTTTGGAATTTTGGTTTTTTTTTCGCGAAGAAAAAAGTTTGCCACTGCCTCAGATTATCGGGAAGTTTGCATGTTGCAGTCATGTTGCAAAATACGTACTCTGTATTTAGCAGTTAAGGTGTGTAAAATGGCACCAGAATCATCTTTGTGAAACTAAATTTGGGCTCATGGCCCGAGCAACAGTATAATATTATACATGAACGATTAGTAGGGACGTTTACAAGGAACGACTGGACGCTGTGAATTCTGGAGCCAATATGATTTATTGGTACAGGTTGACACCAGGAGGACAATGACTAGTTTACAGATAAAACTATAGGTGGCCAAATATGTGGTAAAATGCAGAATGCAGGTAACAGTAAAACTGCCACAATACATATATATATTTATTTGTACGATATTGTGTACAAAAAATTTAATCAGGGGCATGTCACATTTCAGAGACTTCACTTTTACAAAAAGGCTGTATCTGTCGGGTATAACTAGTATATTATGTCCTCGGTCATTCCCCACTAGCAGCAGAATGCAGTCCATCCATTATATTTTATTCTCCAACACATAATAATTTATTTTGGCACTTATTGTTAAAAGGAGAAATATTCTGCAAATGAATTTTCATACCATTGGAGTAGCCACAGGCACTTCTCTCTGTTCAGATTTGTCTTGCATGGTCGGTCCGTCGTGGTCCACTCCAATGAAAGACGTGTACTTGCTCACGACATTGGCTGCAGTGCTCATCAGGATTATTTCATTCTTCATTGAATTGTCCCTGGATTCTAAAACAAATATTTAATATTTATTGGTTGGGTAAAGCCTAAAGGTAAATGGTGGGGTGATTGGACTTTACATTCTGAAATTATGCATTGGCTCAGGGAGCTACCATTGGATATCTGGGGAGGTGGATTTTTCTTTAATAACTAATATCTTACCAAATTTTCTTGTAAAACAATACATCGTTCCGGTTAGTTGAACTATTTTTGGCGGGAGGTTTCTTAATATGGCATCAATTTGTAAACAAATACGTTGGGACGTCACAAAATACATAAATAATCATAAAAATCAATTCCAGATGGAGGGGAATGGGCGTTTATTACAGAATAGATGTCTAATATGAAAATATAGTGGATCTTGATAAATCCTTACCACTATCTTCCATTTCTCGAATGGCAGCTTTGGCGGCAAGTCGGTGAACAGGAGCAAATTCTGACTCAGCGTCCTTCAGGGAGAATTTCAGCGGATGAGAGAAGAGTCTGCCATTGATTGTCCCTTCCAGGGTAGCAACCATGTCATCCTGTGAAGGGGGGAACAACAAAGAGATTATGAGAAAGAATGTCTCTATATTGTTATTGAGAATATAGACTTGTTGTCTTATGTGACATATCTATTTGGATTATTACTATACTGTATCTATGAATATAGGTTGAGTCAAACACATAATTGAATGTAAGGCCGCTTTCACATTGTGTAAGTATTCAAGCAATATCTGACTTGAACCAAACTGTCCCTTTAGAGATTTTTTGAAATTTTATCTTTCTCTAATTGCATTTATGGATAACAATATATATTATATAACTTTGGACGGAAGTAAATCGAACCTGTTTTACGCCTTCCAGGACAGCATAAGTGATCATTCCCTCTCCATTGAAAATTGGCGGGAAATCGTAAGGAAAGAATGCCGCCTCAGTGTTTGGTGTGAATGTAATATTAACATCATCAACATTTGGTTGCATGGCACATCTGAGGGTTTGTGCAGCCTGAAATGGATAATACAACAAATTGTACACTCTAAAAAAATAGAAGCTCATATGAGAAGCCCATCATGAAATTTGTGGAAATTCCAGTGACTTCAAAGGTGAATCGCCATGTTTGTTTTAAAAACCTTTTGATAATTTGAAAAACATTTTGGTATTTTAAAAACCAATTTTGTTCAAAATTGTTAGAATGTATACATTTTTAAATTCCTCTGCCTAAAGACTTGCGTCAAATCAGATATTCTATTCTTAAGTAGGCCTACACTAAAATTCTTGAAGTTGAATTTTAATGTACTACACTGGTCAGATCTTTTCTGGAAAAATTCGTATTAGTACTTGATCTGGAAGAATGTTTGTATCTTTGACTAAAATGCATTTTCCCTTTCCTGCCCTCGCTGCTCCTTTGACCAAACTTGTCGATGCTCCGTGGCCAATGCCGAAGGTAAAGACCCTTGAAGAAAAAAAATCAAACATTTAACAATTCCTCAGCGCAATGAACAAACCATGCATAATGTACATCAATCATATATTCAGCAGCTCAATGTTTCCCACACTTTTTCTCTGTATATGTCAAAAACTCTAAGAAAATACAACTTCATACATAAATTGAGGAAAACGCTGAGTTAGGCATACCTGTTGTTGTCATTATTTTCCCTGATAAATTTGATGACCTCATCAGAGTCACTGACACCTCCATCAGTGAATAGAAATACCTATAAGGGAAAAAGATTTTAAAGGGAATGTGTTGCTGTTCTAGGACAATTTGAACATTCTTCACAGGTGGGCAGCTGCTTGGAAGCTTCTTAGTATAACCACTCTAACATTTAAAAAAACCATTTAATAACCTTACTGTGGTTTTTAAACGTTTTATAACATTCATTCAAGGTTTTATTCATGTTTGTGCTTGGGTAGTCTCTTGGCTTGGTAACTGCTTGGCAGCTTCCTGCCACTCATCTACATTTATAATGTATATATTTGAGACTGGTGAGGTTTCAAGAGTCGCACTGACAAACACTAAATTATCGACCAACATATTATATTTCGTCTCAAAGAAGTACATACCACAGTTATGAAATTCAATGAAATATCAAAAGATTTTGAAAATGTGCCTGGTAAGTTTTACAGGTGGCAAAAATCAGGAATTCTGAAATTAGCAGACAAATAATCTTATATAAAAATTGTAAGTACCTGTCTGGGGTATTCCTTGACTGTATTCTTGGATTGCATGATATCCTTCAGTGGAGATAATATTTCGGTTCCTCCCATGTTTGACGTCATGTTTTTCACCTCTATCATCGCTTCCTTTATTGTGTCCCTTATTGCGGGCCGACTCCTTAAAACAGCAAGTAGGAGTAGTATATAGTCTTTACCAATAAATTGTAAACCATGTTAAACTCCTTACAGAGTTTTAGAACCAAATATTTTAAAACATGCACGTACGATTCAAACAGCTTGCTGAAAGTGCTTCCGAAGCTGACGATGTTGAAGATGCACTCTTCAGGGATGATCTCCAAACATTCCAATAGAGCGTTCTTTGCGTCCTCCATTTGTTTTCCCCACATACTGGCTGTTATTAGAAAGTGCCATGTATTTTAGCAAAAACTGCTGATCAAATAATATTTTATTTCATCCAATCTCTCTTAGAAGAAATTTATGAATCTTATATTTACCCGATCGGTCCATGACGAAGAGTAATTCTGCCTTGGAGAATTTTGTGTTCTGTCCTTCCAAGTTGGGAAAGAAATTCAACATAACCATGGTCTCCTTCAATATTCCCTCTGTTGAAATAACAACTATATGATTTACGAGTTACTTTGCATTGCGACATGAGATACTATCAAAATGCAGTCAATATTAACTGCACAAAAATAATGAATAGACGAATAACTAGATAGATAGATAGATAGATTAACAGATAGATAGACAGACGGTTAGAACGATTAGAGGACTTTTCAAAATGGCATGCTTAATGTGTTTTGGGATATAGAGTCAGTTTTATTTTTTTTAAACTCTGGTCAAATGTATTTTTTAATCTATTCTTAGTTCTTACCATTATCAAAAAACATTTAGATTTGCGAAATCAAAGGTGATACCTCGTACAAAGACTCTACAATTTTTGTAAGAAACAACAAATTGTAAGAAGTAGCAAACCTCCATCCAGTTGCCCTTTTTCAGAAACAACATGAGGTTCGTACTGATCATCGTAAAGAACTTTCACGGCAATATCATGATCCCAAGTGAAGGCCCCTGCAATTCTGGCCTGAAATTTATGTATATATGGTTTTAGTTTGGTTTATTTATTTATTCAAGTATCACTCTGTGGGCATAAAAACACAACAGAATTATGAGAGACTAAAAATACTGATCAAAACACTGAAGTACAAAACATTGATAACATTATGCAAGCACCATGAAAGATCCAAAATCCAATATATACTAGCACAAGTTTTGGCAACAATTTTTACATGACAAGGTTCTGACATCAGGAATATTAATATATCACAACAGGAAATATCAGCAAATTACACTTTTGGCAAAATTTAGACATCATACACTCTAAGAAATGTTGGGACAAAATTAGTTTTTTAGATTCAAAATGGTTTTTTACATTGAAATTTTGTTTTTCAAAAAACCATTTTGAATCTAAAAAACCAATTTTGTCTGAAATTTTTTAGAGTGTAATAAATAAAGAGAAGCTTTCAATTCAATTTCTAACCTGTAAAAAACACTTTTCTCCTTCTTTTCCATTCTTCTTTTCAGCCTCCATTTCATCTCGTACGTCAACGAAATCGAGGCTCAATACATCTTGGGAAGAGATGACTTTCAGAGTGAAATCAAGATCATAAGGGATATGTCCATCTTTTGCTGTTTCAAGCTTTATTCTTTTTGCTGGTATTGTGTCGCTGGTGTCTGGAGAATGAACTGTTTACGTAAAGCCACTTTATTCAATGCTTATTTTGCTCTTAAAGTGCCAGTAATCATTCATTTAGGAAAGTGTACTATGACAGTTATGAACATGACCTGTTTAACATAAAAATAATTAACTAAACATTTGTATCCCATCTCAGTTTTGTTTCAATTAAGTAATGTAAATGCAATACGTAATTTCAAGTAATTAGTAACTTGACATAAAAATACAAAAATAATTTTTTTGAGCAAACTTTCAGGTGGATTCAGGTCATGTCAAGATTAGTTTTTAAATTCTGCCCAAAAATGTCTTATCTAGCCTAAAGTTAGGCCCAAGTAGCAGAGTGGCAGGAGGCCCAAATATTGGTCGTTACTGCCCCCGCTCTGCAACCTAACAAATTGCATATCAAATCGATCCTCATCAACCATAGTTTCAAAAAACTCGTCTGACGTTGAAAAATTAACGTGGCAATTTGCTGTCCCAGGGGTCAAAGGTCACGACCTCAATAAAAAAATGCCAGTTTTTAGGCACGGACATGAAAGTCAATTTTCATGCTCTCCTGTGCAATCCTTTTCAGATACAGAGGCATATGATACACCGAATGAAAGGTCTCATTGAGTTCTATAATCTGAATAAAACCACTTGACCTTTGACCCCATTTGCAAATGAGGTATGCAAATGGAATTTAGTGATAAAATCTATGAAAATAATATAGTAAGGAAACTTTCTTTCCTTCAAATAGAAAAATATTGGTGATTTTTTAGTGATTTTTGACCTATTTATGACTCCTATAATATGCAAATAAGGTCAAAGGTCAAGTGAGTATCAATAAATTAGAGTATTAATTGAGATCTTTCATTTGATGTACAGCAAACTCATGAAGAAAATGCATGTAACACAATTAGCCTAGAGCAATGCATTTCCATTGAAATTTTGAGAAATATGGCTGTCATGTTTGGGTTATGTGACCTTTGACCTTGTTGTTACCTGTATTGCATAAATTTGCATAATATTAAATGACAGCATCCTGTAATGTATGCACATGAAATTTGGGAGTTAGATCTATAAAAATCATATAGCAGGGAAACTTTCTTTCTTTCAAATTGAAAAATATTAGTGATTTTTCAGTGATTTTTGACATATTTATGACTCCTGTAATATGCAAATGAGGTCAAAGGTCAAGTGAGTATCAACAAATTATAGTATTAATTGAGATCTTTCATTTGATGTACAGCAAGCTCATGAAGAAAATCCATATGACACAATTAGCTTGGAGCAATGCATTTCCGTTGAAATTTTGAGAAATATGGTTGCATGTTTGAGTTATGTGACTTTTGCCCCTGTTGTGACCTGTATTGCATTAATTTGCATAATATTAAATAAAAACATCCTGTAATGTATGCACATGAAATTTAGGAGTTAGATCTATAAAAATCACATAGCAGGGAAACTTTGTTTCCTTCAAATTGAAAAATATTGGTGATTTTTTTGTGATTTTTGACCTATTTATGACTCCTGTAATATACAAATGAGGTCAAAGGTCAAGTGAGTATCAATAAATTATAGTATTAATAGAGATCTTTCATTTGATGTACAGCAAGCTCATGTAGAAAATGCATATGACACATTTAGCCTAGAATAATGCATTTCCATTGAAATTTTGAGAAATATGGCTGTCATATTTGGATTATGTTACCTTTGACCTTGTTGTGACCTGTATTGCATAAATTTGCATAATATTAAATAACAACATCCTGTAATGTATGCACATGAAATTTGGGAGTTAGATCTGTAAAAATCATATAGCAGGGAAACTTTCTTTCCTTCAAATTGAAAAATATCGGTGCTTTTTTTAGTGATTTTTGACCTATTTATGACTCCTGTAATATGCAAATGGGGTCAAAGGTCAAATGGGTGTATTCAGATTATAGAACTCAATGAGACCTTTCATTTGGTGTATCATATGCCTCTGTATCTGAAAAGGATTGCACAGGAGAGCATGAAAATTGACTTTCATGTCCGTGCCTGAAAACTGGCATTTTTTTATTGACATCGTGACCTTTGACCCCTGGGACGGCAAAGTGCCACGTTAATTTTTCAAAAATTTTTCAACGTCAGACGGGTTTTTTTAAAACTACAGGTGATAAGGATCGATTTGATATGCAATTTGTTAGGTTGCAGAGCGGGGGCAGTAACAACAAAAACTAAGCCACTTTTTGGCCTCCTGCCACTCTGCTAAAGTATTTTAAAATCTTGACATACCTCCAGGCTGACTGAGTTCATATCTTCCAAATAAGGTGATAGGAAAAACATAAAGAAGAGCGCCATTTGCTTGGATGTCCAATTCTGTGACATAGGACATTCTGACATTTGCTGTTGTTTTCGAAGGGAGGTTGCCAACATCACATTTGAATATGTCCCGTGATTGGTCGCTTTGTCCCACCAGAAATGCACTCTTGCCTGCCTCCATGGCATCATCGTATGTCTGTTTTGCCTGGACAGAGAAATGAAGTAGACCAAATTAATAAAGGACGGTTTTGGTGGTCTGGATATAGGTCGATGAAAGAAATTTAAGACCTACGGGTTTCAGAATTATCACTGATTATAGCTCTCCAAAAAAAGTTCTTCCTCACAGACCAGAAGACTGTAGCCATCTAAACTTATCCAGAAGTAAATTTCCAAACTTGCTATGTAATTTTCTGATTTCTTCACTAAAACATCAGCACATCAACAGAGTGTAATAATTACTTATTAGTTTGCAAAATAACTATTTCATGTAATGGAGCATTTCCTGCAGAGATCAAGAGCTCTTCTGCTTACTGTACATAATAATACATAGATATTCAGAAATGCAACATGCCTGTTCCTTGTCCTGACACTCTGCCACTATGCGGCGCCCATCTATTTCTGCTTCAAAATGGTAGAGGGCGCTTGAGTCATCCATGGGAAATACAAACGAGGCTTCAATTGGTTTTTCTTCTTCATTTTCATAAACCAGAGTGTAAACTGTGTTGGAAATGAAGCCCTGGATTTCTGTTTTGACCTCTAGTTTCTTCAGGGGAACTAAAAAGGGAATAAAATAATTGCAATATTCAATTGTGGTTTTTCTTCTTCATTCTCATAGACCAGAGTGTAAACCTTGTTAGAAATAAAACCCTGGATTTCTGTTTTGACCTCCAGTTTCTTCAGGGAGACTAAAAAAACAATAAAAGCAACATAAGGTCATAAACTTAATGCAGGCCCTATTGGAACCTTTTTGTTCGGATCCAAAATTACTATTTTAGAGATTTTAACTTGAAATGGCTCTCTAATTGAAATGACTTTCTAATTGAAAAAGAGAGATGGATTGCAATGCTAATTGACTTTTAATGGGAAAGAGTTAGAATGCTAATTGACTTTTAATGGGAAGGAGTTAGAATGCCAATTGACTTTTAATGGGAAAGAGTTAGAATGCTAATTGACTTTTAATGGGAAAGACTAAGAATGCTACACTTGATCAGCTGACTAGACAATGAAACTAAGGAACTGAAAACTAATCTGGTGATTGTTAGTATCCAGTTGTAACTTATTTTTTCCAAGTTTTTTTCTTGATGTACAATAGCGCTGCAATCCCCATCTTGATCTCTTGTGCTGAGAAAGGGTTAGGATGCTAATTAACTTTTAATGAGAAAGAGTTGTAATAGACTTTTAATGAGAAATAGTTGGCATGATGATTAACTTTTAATGGGAAAGAGTTGGAATGCTAATTAACAACTAATGACTTTGAATGAGAAAAAGTGGGAATGCTAATTGACTTTTAATGAGAAATAGTTGGAATGCTAATTAACATTTAATGAGAAAAAGTTGTATTGCTAGTTTAAAACTTTTAATGTGATAAGTAGATAATGGAATTGATTGCTAATTGGCTTTTAATGAGAAATAGTTGGCATGGTAATTAACTTTTAATGAGAAAAAGTTGTATTGCTAGTTTAAAACTTTTAATGTGATCAGTAGATATCATCAGCACATCATTTATTAGTGTAAAACATTTTCTGTAATTTGGGTGCTTTTGAAGCCTATCAATATCTTCACAAAATATTTTTCAGGTCGTATAGCAACTTCTAATCTTATGCTTCAGTTCTAAAAATAAAGCATAATTTTTGATATGTCATAGATAAATATTTTTCCCCTTCGCCAGTCACTAACCAGCAGGAATTGAGAAGTTATACAGTAGGCCTACAACTCAAAATAAAGTAAGACAATTTTCTGTCAGAATCCTCTGTTTACCTATTTGCCCTCCTTTCTCCTCTCCACCCCAACTCTCCTTGCAACTACTTTGACTCCTCACCACAACTTTACCCCATATTAAGAAGTCTATTTAAGACAATATTATGGTAATTAGCAAAGGGGCACAGTATCAGAGAAATCACAATGGGAATGATGGAGTTTGAATTGGTACTAACTTAAAGAAGGTGTAATGCAATTTTAAAGGGTAGTTAAGAGGCAAAGGTAGGAAGTGATTTGGAGGGAGCCAAAAGGTGTGAAAGGGTAAAGTAGTGGCTGATTCTGCCTTTCTGCTGGGGTAGTCATAAATTATTTAAGGTTGTACTGTATGGTGTTTTCAATATTTATTTGCATCTATTTTTCCTTCTATACGTATGAAGCCAATTTTTTATGTACAGGAAATAACCTGCAGTGTAATCATGGAAATATAACACCAGGATATGGATGATAATATTGTTATTGGGTATTATTGGCTCCTGATATTACATTATTTATGTAAAACTATTTTTGTCAGGTTAAAAAATAAATAAATATGACATTGTTATTAGACTCTAGACATTTAATAATAGAGAGTAATTTTCAAATAGAGCCTTATTAGAATTTTTCAGCTGGCCTGGCTTGGAGGCTTTGTTGGGTAAAATGTAGCAAATTGTAGCATATCTAGAGAGGTCATGTACATGCTCTCTGGCCAAGCATAATTTTTTAAAGGCATTTATATTAAGAATGGTTTCATAAAATTATATTGTGATATACTGTTAACTTTTATAGCCTTTTGACATAGGTCTATCAACAACTGAGAATGTCTGAGATCTAAAGTTCTCTGCTGTGTGATAACAGCATTTCACTTGGTGGTGCAATACCAGTGAGTCAGCTGGTGGAGGGGGGCACTCCCAGCCAAAGCAGGTTGGAGATTAACCATATCAAATATCGGGAGTGGAATAATTGTTTGAAAGCCTACTTATTTCAAGATATATCATTCATGTAACTTAATGTTATTATTTTTTGTATAATTGTACCTGGGATATTGGCTCCAGTTTTCAGGCCATACTGAGTAGTGTTAGCCATAGTGAAGCCAGACTTCAACTGAGTCTCTGCCTGTGGGTTGGCTTATTTATACTATCTGAGCAGCTATCTTGGCCAAAGATATAAGGGGGAGGAGCCAATTGATTTATCAGCACTGATCTTATGCTGCTTACAATCATAGGAGTGAGCCTGCATACAGTTAGGTCACCAATATTGATTAAGTTGTTTTCTTTTTAACAAGTAATGTATCTTGTTATTTCTGCACAGAAAAAGTTTATGGGGCATGACTTTAAACAACACTGAATAATTGAAGCTATCTGATGATCAATTATTTAAAGCAAGCCTACTATACTCATGTTCATGTACAACATTGTACATTTCAAGATGGGAAGCAATTTTTATTCATTAAACATACAGCAAGATGACTTCAATAGACATAGGGTGAAATACTGTCATCAGATTCATTGTCTATCACTCTTACATTTTATAATTTTGTGTCTATCATTTTATTGTGAACATAAGGGGAAGACCATTTAATATAATGGAAGGGGGGCTTGGAGATTTTTTGAACAAATAATTTCCTGATCAGTTTTGTTGACATTATAAATGAATTCTTTTTGGCCAGTCTTGAAATAAATAATTTCAGGGAGGGGTATTTCTTAGCAAGGTGTTGCTTGATTTAGAAATAAATATTTCGTAGACTTTGCGCGCTCGAAATAAATAATTACTGCTGGCGTTACCATGAAATAATTTCCCGTCAAGGAAAACTCCCACCCCCCCCTTGAAAATTAAATGGCCGCCCCCTAGTTCTGGTCTTAAGGAGTTTGAGATTTGATGCTGAAGGGGCTGAAGCAGGTGAATACAGAGCATTGCAACCACATTTCAGTTGATGGTGCAATCATCAAGTTCATACCCATTTTGTAAATTTTTTGTATCTATGTGTGTGTGTGATATAAGGGCCAGAATCTAAAAATGATAATTGGCAAGCCCGATTGGGTTGAGATATATCACTCTACATTATTATTTGTGTTATACCGATACCTGGAATGTTATTCCCAGTAGTCAAGCCATACTGAGCAGGAGAGGTGTTAGCCATAGTGAAGCCAGACTTCAAGTGAGTCTCCCCCAGTCGGTTTGCTTATTTATACTGCCTGAGCAGTTATCTTGGCCAGAGATATAAGGGGGAGGAACCAATTTGTTTATCAGATCCTTTGCTTTTTATCACAGATGTGAGTCAGTCAGTTTACAGTGGGTCACCAATGTTGATTTTGATGTTATACTTTTTAAAATAATTTATGTATCTTGTTGTTTTATTCATAGAAAATATAATAAAATGTTAAAACAACACTGAATGATTGAAGTCATTTCTGATGATCAATTATTTAAAGCAAACCTGCTTATTATGTATGTACAATTGAAGTGGGTGATTTTTTTATTCAACATGACTTACATATGTATTGGGCAGACACATTTGCAATACTGTCATCAAATTGATTTATTATGATCACTCTTACATGCAATTCAATTGCAGATGCATTGCAATTGTATGTCCAATATTTTATAATTTTACTATAAGCACTTGTAGCATAGTAATGTATGCCATAAAGTGAAGCCAGGCTTCAAATGAGACTTTCCCTGTGGGTCAACTACTTATACTTGTACAATCTGACAGACTATTTTGGCCAGAGATAGTGGAGGGGTGGAGAAGGATTTTGGAGCAGGCAATCATGATTTTAAGCATTGATCCTGTGCATTTTGTCCCAGAAGAGGATCCCCAAAGTATTGTTTTTTCATTGTTTTGTACTCTGGATCTTTGGAAAGGCAAAATAGTTATATTAATGATTGACCTATCGATAGATATATTTGATTCACTCAGCAACATTATAATTATGATGTACATGTATGTATCTTGTATGTTATGTTATACCTGGGATATTGTCTCCAGTTGTCAGGCCATACTGAGCAGTGTCAGGCATGGTGAAGCAAGACTTCAATTGAGTCTCTCCCAGTGGGTTGGCTTATTTATACTACTTAGGCCACACATAATTGATCTTTAGCTTCTCGGATCCTCTCAAGGCACTTTTTCTACACTGTTAAAAATTTTGCGTACAGGTACAGAAAATTCTGTTAGTCTACAGAAAAACCTGTTGGATATCTGCAAGTTCAGTAATGCTTACAGACTCCCCTCTGTTGGCACATTGCCAACAGAACATTTCTGTACTGAGCTTAACTACATGTAAATCTGTACAAGTACTGGCTTGACAAGTATATGTACAGATATGTGAAATGCCTCATCCATTGATAATGAGGTGTTGTTGTTTCACAATTTAGTAATCTCGGTGATAGTTTTTCCAATCACACCCCTGAATTGTAACACAAAAAAGGATCATAAAATCAATATTGGAGGAATTCATTTGTACTTTAAAACAATCTAAACAGCTGAGAACAGTGAAAGGTAAGAGATGATTTCTTTATTTTAGATAAAGATGTATGTAATGCAAATGTAGTATTTTAGATTTACCTAATTACCATGCAAGTGCTAATTTGTGGGTGCAGGTGCTTAAATGAAACTTTGAAAAATGGTATGAACGATTTAGAAGTAGCCAATCAACATAGGGAAGATTGGGGTAAGTTGTGCCACCCAATGTTACAGTGAAAAACAAGAGTAAAGAATGTTGTGACATCTGTGCCCATTATTATGCAACATAATAAAAGCTGGTAAATATTATAATGCAAAAAGCTTAATTTAAAAATTTACTTTTTTGTCTAAAACTTGATGTGCTGAGAAGTGAGGATCGACAATAATATTTTTCATTTGCACAATGATTGATATTATCAAGTTATGTCGTTCTGGCTCATTGTTGATAGCATATGCCTATCTGAAATTTTGTGTTGTCAAATTTAATTTAGGAGTTTTGGCATAATATTAGTGGCAGCTTATTTAGTATGATATATTTCTCACAATATTTTTGCTAACTGCTATGACTTGCCTTTGGCATGATGTGAAATGGGTGAGACCAAAAAGAACTTTTGTCGAATGTGTTATTCAAACTGCCACAGAAACTCATAATTCTAGTGTCTGCCACATTTGATTTTATTGTTTGTACATGGCATCATTGATTGATAAGTTTTAAGTAATATATCAGCTTATCAAAGAAACATTATACAAGTGATGGGTATAAATTAAAAGGTACAATGCAAGATTTTTGTCTTAATAAAGTGGGTGGAACTTGGGTGGAACTTGCCAATGATGTGGGACATTTTAACCCACCTCATGACAAGTTGTGAAACAATCACCTTTAGTAATGCATGATTAGGCCTACGGCCATATCCCTTGCTCTTGATTACTTCTAATTTACTTTACATATTTAGACAATGCTGTAATTGAGGAAGTATGGTGAAAATGTTAAAAATGGAACAAGACCTCAATCTCCGCAATCCATAGGTGAAGGAGGTCATTTAATTTTGGGGTGTTGCCCAGAAAATATTGCCTAAATTGCCCAAAAAATAGATCTCCCAAAATTTTCTGCTTAAAACTGCATGAAAATTCGACTCCCCTCCTATGGCTATGACCCAATCCAAGAAGCAAAAATGATGACCTGAGAAACAGTGAAGGTTTGAGTTATATATCTGAAAACACAGTTTATTGTAACTTCCCTACACACTGTTGCCCAACAAAAAAAACTTCGCATTGAAATAACAATTGTTATTACTGGTTTTTCTCTTCTCTGATTGACTAATAGCAAATTTTGGTATATAATTAAGTTTGTTCACGTGCAAATAGACTTTGCGATTGATATCTTGGAAAAGCAGTTCAGTAAGCAATTATTGAGCAAGGAAAAAATTCTCTTGTTAATTTGTTAACTAATTTGTAGCAATATAGTTATTTATTGTCCTGGTGGACTACCAAATTATGTTAATATCAAAATTGTTAAGTATGATTTCTATCACAGTCGAAGAAGGCCTATTTGAAGTGATTGGGTTGGTTGATGAGAAAACAAAAACAGTTACCATAAAAATAATTTATAAGATTAGTTGTGTAGTTATTATTTATGGTTTTTCCTTTTCAGAGATACACCAGAAGTACCACGACAATGGATGATTGAGGCTTTACGTCCTGTATTTATGGGAAGACTTTGGAATAAGGATAGGAACGTTGTAACTGCTGGCTAAGATAGATCCAGGTTACCCAGCCACTGGGCCAGCAAGTATGTGAATCAAACCCGGGACCCAGCGTATGGCAACTGAGCACCCAACTGACTGAGCTAACTCGTCCTCTTCCCAGACTCAGAAATGGCAACACAGCAAAAGAAAGTGACAGTTGATATATATGATAATGCTGTCCCAATTTTCTTGCAGGTTCTATTAATGTCATGCAATTGATGATTTGTACATTGTGTTATTATTGAGAGTGACTATGTGCACTGTGCAGTGTTTTTTTACAATATAGATTTTGAATAGAAGCTGCATAAATAACCTGATTTCATATTTACTCACCTGAATTATTTTTCAATAAAGTCTTGCAAAATATTTTTAAACGACAAGATATTGTATGCTTCCGCTTTTGGAGGTGTATGTCATAAAGAGATAAACATGTTTATCTTGCTAAAAGATGATTTTATAAGAAATGGAAAATGCTATGGTGCATGTGAGTCTCATCAAAGGTTGTATATGTCAGTACAGCTGTACTGTCAGAAATGTGCTTTCTAGAGTCATACACATTTGAAGTTCCAATGATCATCAAACTTGCTTCATAAGAATGGCAAGGTTGATGTCACTACTGATGCCTGAAGAATAGAGAGGTAGATTGATAATTAGCATATATCTCAGAATTTATTGAAGCCATGAGTTTATCAAATTTATGATTGATGACTCTTCTTATTATTTTCCTTATCATTCGGATTCGGGCTCTTCCTCAGCAACATCTGTTAAATAGAGTTTGAAAAAATACTTTTGGCAACAAATATATGCTATTTATTCCCAGTAGACATCACGTTTTTATTTGCTCCACCATTAATTTTTGCTTGATAATGAACAAACTAATCTACAGTACGTTTTGCAAAGTTGGTTGACTGAGTGGTTACAGTCCCGTGCTCCACTAAAAGTCCTGAAAGTCTGTTTAGGTTTATGAATATTGTTAAAATCAAAAATCTATTCACCACCATAAGCACAAGTTTACAAATGGCTATTGAGGCCTACAGCACATTATGAAACTGCAGTCTAAGGGAGATCCAGCAATATTTGAGATGCAGTTCATGCAAAATATGCTGTCATGACGCAAAAGTCCCAGGGGTCCAGGCCAACAAATATAAATTTCCCCCTTGTTATCCCATTACATATTTATGGTTTCAAGCCCAAAACTAACATGGATAAGTTGCTAATCATCCTGGATGTGAAAAAATCCCAACAAATATAAAAATTGTTTCCATTTCTTAAACCATTGAACTGATGGCAGACCATCCTTTTGCAAAACAAATTACAGCATCCTTCCGTCCTCCTTGAATGGTTGAGCTTTAGGTTGTGTATTTATGCTTGGTAGGCTAATAAGGATTATGATTTAATACAGGGACACAGCCATGAGGTGAATGGTGGTTGAAACTGCTGTCCACAATATGTACGGTGATTCAACAGAAAAGGAATCAAACCTGGGACCAGCAGGCGCTGGGGGGGGGGGGGATGTCAAGAAAATTCTGGTTGGAATAATAATGTCCAGTAACCCATGCCAAATTAATGGTATTTTAGTGTGACTGAACTTTTCTGTCCATTCCACAACTTCTTACAGTAGTATTTTTAGTGGCATAAAAAAGTCCAATTTGTTCCATCACTTTCCATTCCGTTTAGTGGGCCTACTTGATAATTAGTTTGAAGGGAAATGTGTCTCGACATTTAAGAATAACGCATAAAAACATTTTAAAAAAATTCTTCTGGTAGGGGGAGGGATGTAGGGAGATGCAATTGCAAAATATTTTCTTTTCATTTGTTTGGAAGCTTTATTTGCTTATTTAGTAAATGGCAAATTTCATCAGTATTAGTTCAAGTATTGGACCTGTGGATTAAAAGTAAATTTTAAAATATTAATAATTCAGTGAAGAATGCCAGAAAGATGAATTGAAAGCAGGGTCTTCTTGCTATTTTTTCGTGCCTCAGTGGACATTGTTTAAAGTCCTAGAGTGTTTTGTAATGAAAAGTATAATATAGAGCCTTTAAACTTCTACGAGTAGATTAAGGTTTGATTTCATGGTGAACTGAAGCACAAATTAAACTGTCAATCTCAGTTTTGGTATTTGTGACACCTATCACAAGTCATTGATGTATGACTGATTTTTCTGTAATCCTACATAAAATTCACTACAGACACTGCCTGTGTGATTACAGAAATATCCAGTATACACACAAATGGTTTTCTGTAACATTACTGAGACCTCTGGAAAAAAAATTTCCCGAAATATCTGTAATCTGACAATTATTTTTTAACAGTGTAGGGTCGGTCGGTAGGACAAAAAAAAAGGTTAAAAAAAAATTTTTTGTAATGTCAAAAAAAAATTATTTTTTTTTTCTTTTTTTTTTTTCCATCGGCAGTGTATCTATTGTGTCGGCGGGTCCGCGAAGCTAAGAATCAATTATGTATGGCCTTATTGGGGCGCACTGAGGCCCCAGATAAGGGGTGGAGTCAATGGGAGTGATTATGTGACATGAAATGTTTTCTGACCGTTAACTGTATACTGCATTTTTTACTTTTGGTCATATTTTTCATCTTAAATAATTTTAGTTCTCAAAATGTTGACTACAATGTAGATTTCTTGCCTTACATGCTTAAATTGTTCAGCAACCCAGTGGGCCAGTGTAAATACGACATCATTCTGAAGTCGGATATGATGTTCAAATTACGGTAAAAGGTGGGTTTGCAAAACAAATTGCGATGAATTATAATCTTGGGTAGACGTCAAAATGCAACGTCATATTGGAGATACACTCAGATGGGCATCAGACTTTAGTATGACATTAGTAGAAGGTGAGTGAAAAACACAACATGTTTTTGCTTTAACTCCAAGAAATATTATTTATGAACAGGAGTGTACAATCCTATTAAACAAGACATCATTTTTTTATCATAAATCACTTTATTCCATATCATGGACATTATATATTTACAAAAAGTGAAAGAAACAATCACTTAGATGTACAAGATGAAATTAATCAAGCTTCATTGTTGTGAAACTCAGAAATACAAAGTTCCATTGACAAAACTAACTTATATGCACAAGCAGCTTTCAGAGCTACAATGACATAATATTATATAACAGGTTCAATTCAATAGGAGAAATACAGGACAAAATGAACTTGAGTAAGTCATTTACTGGTTTTGAAATGTACAGAAATTACACATCATCATACGTATTATGTAAATAATTAGCAAGTATTGATCACTACTGTGTAAAATATCCATTTTGTTACAACCTATATTACAAAATATACAGATTTTAAAATTAAAATTAATACAACATGGTGACTTACAGTATTGTATATATACAGTAAATCATTTTAAGATACAGTAAATTACTTTTTCACCACAAATGAAAGCCATTGTACATAAATATATAATCCAACATATCACTTTTCAAAGGTTTTTTTGCAAAATATGGAATTCAAATTATTAAATTTATGTATTTATGCACATTTGACAAGGTTACATATAAATTGACATTCTGACAATTTTGATACACTTTTACTGACACTGGCCATATAACAAGTATAGAGTACACACTATGGATATATATATGTATTTAATAGATGACCAATTTGTCTCTATTTTGTATGTACCAGGATTTACTAAACCTGTCAAACACAACAGTTGAAAATTATAATTTGGTTTAGAGTTTTAATGAACATATAAACCTTCTTTTCAAAAAGTTCACGAAATTCTACAATATGTTAGAGAAAAACGTATTTTTTCTGGATGATATAGATTTGTGAATTTTTAAATTGGAACAATCTAAATTTTTTCTTTGCCAATATTATTTTCAAAAGGTCGACAGTGGAATGACACCAATAGACTTGTGACCAGCCCCTAAAACTCATATCTATAGTAGATAGATATTTCATAATATTATGCATATTATGGACTTATTAATTGACAAAAAATATCCTAATTTACCCTGGTTTCAACATAAAATTACTAGACAAAAAAAAAAAGTACCCATATATAGTATGGAATGTATAAGAGTTACCAGTATCAATATCACTAACAAAATTAACTTGCGTTTATCAAATAGGACTATAGTTTTATAAATGGTATCAAACTGGATCACAAGTTTGACTGAGGGGGCTAAAAATTGGATAACCAGATTTTTATATTTTCCAATGACGGTATTTAAATGATTTTTGATTCTGCGACACAAGACATTTCAAACTCAAATAACAAAATTCCATCAAGTTTATCACTGGAACGCAAGTAAGAATATTATAATTACATTTAATTAGGATAATTTTCATTTATAACAAAACAAGTGTATGTCATTCATATTTTTCCAAATTTATCATAATTCATCATAGTTTATTATAATTTGTAATCATTTATCATCATTTATCAATTACAATGATATCAATTGATTTTATTTTTATCAATTTGTCATTATATTACTTCATTATCCTTTACAGTTTGTGATACAACCATAATCATGAGGTGATTTATCAATTACGATATCAATAAAATTACAATGCACACACCTTGTTGGAGATAATAATTGCATTATCAATGACAATATTATTATCACTTACATCAATGATAATGACAACATAATGTACATAATATTTATATGTACATGACGTTAATGATAAATTTGTTTCACTAACTGACAGTATTTGATATTCATAATTACAATACAATCAAGGACAATGTTTTTGTTTTCAATTATGTTCAACGAAGATGCTGTGTTAAAGAAATTTGTTATCAATGACATAATTATCAGTTCCAATATCAATGATAATCATTTTTGAATTACGTTATATTATCAATGACAGGGGCACTATCATAGAAGACAAAATTAGTCAATTAAGTAATTACTATTATGAATGCAATTATTATCAATTATTATCAATGACACTATTATAAGTTACATAATATTATCAATTACAATATATTATTTACATGCAGTAACACCTATATGACTAGACATAGACAGGTAGCATTGTTGGCCTATAAATAGTGATAAACAAAACAAAAAAAACTTTAAAAATAAGGAGATATCCTGGTTCTAAGATGTGGTCAATAAATTTTATTTTTGTTACAGATGGCAAAACAGACTAAATTTATGATGTTTCATAACTATCACAATTATAATCACAAACTACCAAAGCCCAGAGCCATCAATACACAGAAGTAATTCCATCCTAATAATGTAGGATGGATTACAATGTATTTTGCCATGCAATGTTACAGTGAATGTTAGATTTGGAATTCTACTGGCTCTTCAAAATTGTATTGCCAATTATGCACATACCATAATTGTAGAAAAATGCTCATATATAACAAATATTATATGACTATTAAATAGTATGAAAACACTATTGTATAAATAGTAATTAAATACTGCTATTGTCCTACAACTCCTCCAATATAAGGAAATATTACAACTCTTTGTTTAGTACATTATAGAGTTTTACTCATCTACATTATCTGGATTGCATGCTGTAATATAAATTTTGGAAACTAATTCAAATTTATCTAAAGCCGTACATTTGCTGTAGTCTTCAAAGTTCTCTATCGTAATACTATGATCTCAAAAATGGCAGGAAACTGTGCAGGAAACTGAGCTCTATTTTCTCATCATATCTTCCTGTTGGGTTGTGCAAGTACCAAATATAAAGGTAGGCATAAATCCTGGAAATCTCTTGCAAAAAATTAAATGTATTGAAAAAAAATAACTACAGACTGAATTTGGCCCAAGGAATGTAGCTCCACTGTTATACAGTCTTGTGCTCAATCCATGTTTTTCTAATAATAATCCAGTAGGCAGTCTACAATAATTAAATTTAATTATTGTTCCACTAAGAGCACCGATGAAAAAAATACTTATTGAATAAGATGACAATATATCTTATGAAACACTATGTCTATCAATATCTATTGTGTCTGTATGAACCACATAATATTTAATAGCAACATTTATTTACTATGTGTGTTATATTAACTAGGTGGGCTACTTTCAATATGAAGCACACTAACTATTGGTATTTACAAAAATAATATTGAAAGGATTTCAATTACACATACGAAGACACACACAATGTCGATTATGGCATGAAAACATTTCGGTATTATCTATGTACATTCGCACGATAGAATTATCTGGTTTTAAATATTGATCTTAATACTATAATTGACACTAATGCCAATGGCTTACTACTTTGTGTTACATGTACTTAAATTGAAAATTTAAGATGTTGAAGTTTTGTTTTCATAATTCTTGAAAGTTCCTATTATTATTTTAATGCCAGAAATGTGTCAGTCATGTGACAACCCCGGTTGAATATATTTTGACACTCATAATGATTGCATCAACTACAAAATAGTGTTTTATAATTGAATACACAGTACTCTAAATGGGACTTACCCCCTTACTTCGATAAGCATGATTTAAGTAAGTAGTAAGCCACGGGTGTTGGCGTCAAAGCTGACCTAATTATACAAGAGTTTGATCTACATATATATGAAGTTGACCTCCTTAAGGAACTGACCTATTTAGATGAACTGACCTATTTTCAAACATGAACAGGCCCCTTACGACAACACCACTGTTTACCAAGACGCCATACTGACCACGTTCGACCATAACTTTCACAATATCTCATAATATGATACATTATACACAGAATGTACACAAAGCTTTTGAAATATATGTTTATATGTATATATTTATATAGATGCATACCGCTCACTACAGAGAGAAAATGGTAACTCCTCAAACTGACGGAGAAAATCCAGCTCTCCTCACTTCAAGAACAACTCATAAGGAATGGTTTACATTTACAAAGTGCTCAAGAAATTGTTTGACGTTTGATTGATTATCAACTTGCAATATGGTGCTCAGAAGACTACTGTAACAATAGTTACCATGGATACAATACTTAGTAGTACACTTAATAATATAGTTATATTAGGCCTACAATATATTTAGTTATGTTTCTTGATCTTCCATGATAGTTTTAACAATGCTGGGTCCCAGACACATTTTAATATTTTGGCTTTTCATTTAGTTGCATTTTCAAAACCTACAACATTTCTCAAACTGACAATCTAGTCATTCCATCCTCGATAATACTGACTAGATGGCCATCAGTGACTTGCCCTTTCATAGCTTGTCATCGTTCTCTGTGTATTACCTAAATCTTTTAAAATATACTGTTAGGCACCATGTTAATATTACAAAGACGTCTTTGAGGAAGTTGTCGGGATACTTTTAGCCCTGTGCATGATAATTATAATTCAGAATTTATTTATATAGTGATTGGCAATTATAGCACCATTTTTTCCATGAACCAGTTGTCCTCTATCAAATTAACATATTAACTTCATAAAATCAATTTCATATTCGTTGATTTGTTCTCCGTCTTCTTCTCTGCTCATTTCATTACTTTCAATAAATTTTAGTTAGACTGACCATGCTTCATAAATCCATGATCTACCTGTAATTAATTACAACAATATGTTGTAAATTACAGTTTATAATGTTTGTATTCATGTCATATGAATTCACTGATGTATAGTGTCTTTTGCCTATCAATGTAGCACTGTCATAATACATGCACCTAATTATTGTAAATTGTAATACTTATGTCTGTTTTATAAATGTATTGTAGCAGGATGGTTTTATAATGTTTAATTCAGTTAGTTTGATATTCTGATTATGAGGAAATGTGTAATATTGTTATTTTTGGTATAGTTTTTAGTCTATAAATTCACTGAAAGTGCATACGTCTTTTCATTGAATCAGTCCAACTATTCATGTCATTAGGACTGTGGTTGTCACGGTAACTATCTAAGACGTCGTTGTAAACGTGAGTTGACGTCAACAGGAAGTCTGGGGGTGGCGGGGGTAAATCATCATCAGGGGAATCCCCATTACAGGGGTAGTCGACGTTGTACCCTGGTTGATATCCGCCATCTTGGCTGAAATTTGTGACAACTTCATCTTCTTCTTCTTCCGCGGCTGCACTGATTATCGAAGTATCCATCGTGTTGCGGTCCTGCAGCATCTGTGTCCACGCTTGATTCTGTATGCTGTACGGGTCCAGGACACAGTTGAGAGTTGCTACGTCTGACAGCGGGCGGCCATTTTCCCCTACAGCTTCCGTAACCGGGGCAACGCTACTTGAAATATGGCCGTTGACGTTTGCATCTACAACCAACTGCTTTTTATCAAGCTGAGGCGTGCGTGTTAAAGTCCCGTTAGGAGTAGGGGGTAAAGGACCATCTTTACGAGGGATAATATTGTTCAACTGCATCATGTCTATCTCTGTCGAGATTCGAACCTCTTCTTTCTTGTCTCTTTTGCGCAAAACTGTCTTTACGCCATAATGACTATCTCTCTTATTCTTGCGCCGTAATGCCAAGAATATGATTATAGTAATAATTGTTATGAACACCACACCGGCGACGATCCCTATGATTATAATCAAAGGAGGCGAAGGATCGTTTTTGGAATTTTTGACGGCAGTTATTTCGTCAACATTGGAAGTCTTTCCGTGTTTGGCTGGTTTTTGTGTTTCGTTCGCTGGTTGCATGGAGTATGGAGGCTCTGAAAGAATATTAAAAAAAATTGTTGAAATGCAAAGTCATTGTTAGCAATACATCACATATCTTCAGTTTTGTTATTTATAACGAGGTGATGAAGCACGAAATTCAATCGATGGGTTATGGTCGACCTAAGCTAAATGTACTGGGCTGCAGGAGTCTCAGACAGTTGATGTGCAGCTCGTCCATATGTAGGGTGTTGCCACCTTGTGGATTTCAGTGGCGCCACCTAGTGTATCGGGGACTGGTGATGGGGCATTACCATGTGCAAAGGATGAGGACAGGTCTAGAAATTAATAGCTTTTAGTCATTTTGCAATTGACTCATTTTTTAAACAACACATACATATACCAATGAGAAAGTTATCTTCACATTACCTGTAGATTTCTCAACCTTTGGGGCGACAGGGGGAGTCTCGACTTCAAATTTAAGGTGCTTTCCGAACCCTACAGAATTTCCCGCGGCCAAATAGAAGACGTATCTCGTCGCAGGCAATAACCCTTCTATCCTCATATCTCCTGAAAAAGATTATATTTTGGTTAAACAATAAACTATCATTAATACTATTTCTGGAGAAAAAAATGGTTTCTATAGTCAAACGAAGCTCAAAATTACACAGAGCTTTATCTACCATCTTTTCTTGACAGAATACTACCTATTAATGCAGGATGTATCACTTGATGGAAACAATTTGTGCAATTCCTCCTTTTGAAGTCAGGTACAATCACTGGTGTACTAGTAGTCAAGAGCAAGGGGATGGGGCACTCGATCCAGGGGCATGCATTTTTTTGTTGTCACCCACTTTACTAATCATAATATTATATTATGTTCCAACACTGTCCACAATCTTCATAAAATTTCATATGGGGAGCACTGGGCCAAGATAACTTGGCCCTGTGAGCTCCTCATAGTTACACCCTCTGGATAAAATTTGTTAATCAAACATCTCCAAAAGTTTTACCAGTGCCGAAAAAGAACTTCTCCTCCTGCTGTTTCTCCCCTCGCATGTTGTATCTCAACTGCCAAGAAGTGATCGACATCCCTCCATTTCTTCGAGGTTCCTCTGCCAATATGACAACCCACGTGGGACCCTCGGAGAGGACTGTGATGTTCTGGGGCATTCCAGGAGAGGCTGCAAAATGAGATGGTCATTGGTCGTGAATGTTAAATGTATTTAATGTCAGATGTAAACACCCAGTCAAAACTGCTTCTGACATTCAAAGTAAACTTAATCAAAAAGTGAGGCACATGGGCACAGATGAATACAAACAGACAAAATTCATAAGTAACTGTAAAACCATGAAATTTTGCCTGAATGATCAGTAAACCAAAATGTATGTGGCTCACAGTCAGTGCTAAGAATATAATGGATGATGATAAATCGCATAAAAGATCATGATTTTGTTTCGACCAGAATATTTCTTTTTTTATAGCAAATTTTGTAATATTGAAAATCATGACCTTTCCCACAAATATACAGAAAAGACACATTTCCTGTCTATGGACCAATCAGAGAACAGGATTTGAGCTATTTTACCCTCAAGTAAACCTCAATGACGAATTCCACTTTCTCTGTAAATGTATGCGTTACAATGATATAAGAGTAAAACTGTATAATGATGTGTCTGATTCCTATTCCTCTTTTGTAGATCTAGATGATATTGAAAAATTTGTTTATTTGAATAGAGACTGTCAAATTCTGACAGCAAATTTTGTTTGTAATGCTTGGAAAAGACAGTCACTATTGTATAATGACAGTGCTGTGCTTCAGTGATTAAATTTATGTTTACTTTTGTGACATATAAGCCCACATGAAGGGCTGGGTGTAAAAAATATATATAACGACTGTAAATAAATGTTTCCTAATTGTATTTATACACATGTCACATTAATAAAGATTTTCATTCATTCATTCATATCCATTGCATCACATGATATGGAACCATTGCATTAATAAAGTGGTCACTTACTTCTTTTTATTAAATCTATTTGGACTGCATTTAAATTCACCAACCTGCTTGTTTCAATTCAAACATCTCCTCCGTATGGCCTCTCAAGTTCTTGGCATTACAACTGTAGATCCCAAAGACAAACTCGTTGAAGTCCGTCACAGTTATCTGAAAGAATAAAATGTGTCAGCTGGTGAAATATCAAATCAAATATTGTGTCTTTTTTTAAATTCTCCTGTCTGGACATAGATAAAACAAAAATTTTTGATGGAAATGGAAATGAAGAGCAAGAAACAAAGACTAAAAAAATTGAAATATCCCTCGATAAACAATGGAATCAAAACTAAAGACCTGTATTATTGACATTTTACTAGTCGATTCATTTGTACTAAAGCAACCTAAACTTCCCTTGGGTTTAGGAACATCACTTTAGAGGCTACAGGAATGAAGAACCAAAACAAAATGGCCAAGGAACTAAAATCCCCGTCACAGCCCCTTTCATGAAAATTCATACGCACTGCCAGTATGCTGGTTCCTTGTTTCCCTTTAATCTGGTAGGTGGCGTTATCGCTCAGTATGTCTCCATTTCTCTGCCACGTGATATCCGGAACAGGCTCACCATGTGAGGTGCAATTGAACGTTCGAGTTTGGCCAGGCCATCCCATCTCAGTCACACCGGTCGTGACCATTTTTGGAGCATCTGAAATTGGATATCAGTTGTGAATTACTAATTTATTACAAAAAGTAAGATAAGCTAGAAGCAAATGAGATTAAACAGACAAATGAGATTAGTTCCATTTACATTGTAATCATTATAACAACAGTTTCCTTCAGTGGCTTTCACAAAGCAAAAAGCCATTCATCACATCACCATCCCTTTCGAAGGATGAACAGTATGAGGTATTATTTGAGTGAAATAAAATGCATTGATGCAACATTGTTTTGATTTATCATTTTAAGTTTTATCATAACTATCAGTCTACCTTTACCTGAATGTTATACCTCAAGGCAATCCTGTTGGACCATACATTTTTTTGATTTAATTTTTAAATGGAAAGGAAGTCATGTTTTGGCAGATTCATCAAAGAATTTCTATGATCAATAATGATATCATATTTGTAAATATTTCAATAAATACTACAGTAAAGAGGTAGTGCATTACATTGAATAGTGAGCTCCATCTTTTCTTCATATCTTCCAGCTGGGTTGTTCCCCTCACAGATATAAGTTCCACTATCCTCCGCTAGGGTTGCTCTGATCACCAGTCTGCTGGCTCCCTCTTGTGTGTTGTCCACAGTGATTCTTGGATCATCCTGAATGGAACACAGTGGAAAAGAATGAAATGTTGGAATGTTTACAAGCAGCATGGATCCTAAATTTGTATTTTTTTGCATCAAAGCTAATTATCCAATTTGAAGGACAATCGTGTTCTTCAAAGAAGATTTATTTCATGGTTTTCTTGGACAACTATACTTCTCTCTTGTTTAAAATTACATTTATGTTAAAAACTTTGACCTACCCTCTGCTCTCCTTCTCGGAACGGGGAGGTCTGACCTTTCCTTCGCCAGGTCAACTCAGGAAGGGGGTATCCCGATGAGGAGCAAGTTATTGTCATATCATCACCCTCGATGACAACTCTGTTGCCGAGTGTTTCTATTCTTGGCGGAACTGGAAGAAAGCATCGTTGAAATTAATCGTTGGAGATATATTCTATCATACTATAGTGAACAGCATTTGACATAAAAACAAATTCTTAGTTGCTCTGGGGTCACTTCCTGCAGTACTTGTCAATATCTAAAAAACTCTAATTTGATTTCTTCATAGTCTAATGTACATACGTATATAACAGATTCAATTGATTCATGGCTGCCAATTAACCCAGCCATTTAAGTATTCGCATATCTTAGTGTAACCTTCTTTAAATGTTTGAAATGGCAAAACATTACTTGGTGAATAGACTTGCATGTCAAGCAATATGTCCTTTTAAAAGTATTGTAAAGTAGGGGAGACCGGGGCTGGTTGTCACAGGGGCAGGTTGTCACACTTTTTATTGCAGTAAACTATGGAGTCACACAGCTTAACCAATCATCGTTTATTGCTTTTATAACCTACTGGAGTCTTTTTGAAAAATCTTGACCCCTGGAACGGAGTCTGGTAGGCACAAGATCTGTTAAAAATTTCCTGCCACAAAAAGTAATTTTTTACCTTCAACTTGCATGCAATGCTAGCCTTTATCAAATAGTTTTTGAAAAAGGTACAGTTAATACACCTACCATATAAACATTTCTTTAAATTATCATTAGAACAAATAGTGAAAATTGTGATAACAACGGCCTTGGTCACCCGTTTTTGGAAATTTCATACATCGGGGCAGGTTGTCACAAAAAGGCGGGGCAGGTTGTCACACTTTTTTTGAGCTGGTTGTTACCTACTAGGACCAGGCTTTTAAACCAAAAAACTAACCAAAATATAAATTTGTGCTTTATACATGCTATTGATGACTGAAGATGTATGCAGATATAGCGTTGTGTTTAAATAAATCGATTTCAAATTTATATGTAAAATCATCCAAAAAAATCGTAAAAATTCTACTCCTGATCAGAATGCTTTTTTGCTGATTGGTAAGCCTTCATTTGTAGCACCCTTGTACATAGTAGCATGTCTGCTAAGGTCTTCACTGGGCAAGTAAAGGATTCCTCATATGTCCAAAAAAACTTTTCTTGGTCAAGATCTGCCCTACAGAGTTCCACTTCCTGCATCGGGCTCATAACCAAAAGTGTGACAACCTGCCCCGAGAGTGTGACAACCTGCCCCGAAAATGTGACAACCTGCCCCGAATTCTGAATTTTAAAAAATGTCCAATAGGACATCAAGATTTCGAATGATATAGGTATATATTCACCAGATAGGTTTAAGTCACTCTCCTTTTGCCATTCATACAGAATGGCAGTGCTCCTGCATGCTTTATATAGAAATAGTAGCATGTTTAAGTTTTGCACACTGTGACAACCTGCCCCTGTGACAACCAGCCCCGGTCTCCCCTATTCGAAGAGACTATAAAAAGTACTAATAACAAGATTCAACGCATGAAAAGTCAAAACATTTCAAAGCAACTTACTCATCAATCTGATGTCAGCATGAGTTTCTTTGCTCCCAAGGGTATTGAAAGCTCGGCAGAAATATCGCCCTTCGTCTGTTGGATCGACCTCGTGAATAACGTGAGTAGTCTTCTCGGGCCCTCGACCCAGTTTCACTTTGAGTTTGACGCCATCTTGAACTTCATGCTCCTGCGAATGACAAAAACTAGGTCAATCTCATGTATCTATGTCATCCAAGGTCAAAGGTCAAGGTCACCTGAGCTAACCTAAAAATAGAATCTGATGTAGATGTAGGTAAAAATAGCTATAACGGGTCATTTGCATACAATGACATGAGTGCAAGTATTAAGAAAAGATAAGTTAGAAAAAAGCCTGCTGATGAAAATTTTGGGAGAAAGTACCATAAAAAATTGTCTATAATTCCTATACATAATCTCTAAATATCATTCAAGCAATATTGAAGTATTCAAAAACTACATTTCTTACAAAACCAGCACTGTTTGTCTTGATATAATCAAAATTTCAAAATTTGTTTGAGCGTTTATTGCATTGATATTTCACATGATATCCAACCATTTACCATATACAACCCCCTTGATTGGGCAGGAGGATTGTGCATTTGAAAGTAAACTATATGTATTATGCATTGCAAACTATTTGATAGCTTAAATAATACATTTCATTTACTTTCTGGTGACCATGTTTGTAAAAATTTGATCAGAATTTTTACTCATGGTTGATGAGGTTGGTATACATATGCCCCAATTCATATGCACAGCAAAGGTTGGTATTGGACGGATACATGTGCACTTTTCAATGCAGGTACTCTTGATATATTCAAAATATTTAAAATAACATCGTTTTTGTGTTGACAAACAGTGCTGAAAATTATGTTAAAAATTGATAATTGTAATGGAAAATTGATAATTCATAGATATCTAATGTTGTTTATGGTAGGTATAGCAATCACCTCTATATTGAGCTATGCATAACCTTAAAAGTAGTGCTGATCAACATTGGAACGAAAGCGTTTTA
Source organism: Platynereis dumerilii (assembly GCA_026936325.1). Classification (NCBI taxonomy): domain Eukaryota; kingdom Metazoa; phylum Annelida; class Polychaeta; order Phyllodocida; family Nereididae; genus Platynereis; species Platynereis dumerilii. The sequence continues at coordinate 3,847,852 of JAPTHN010000004.1, forward strand.
TGCATTATACAAGAATCAACATTATCTACTTGCATATCCCGGTAATTGAAATTCAATAACCAATTTGTAGTTGATATACAGGTAGATCTAATAGTGCTATTGATATTGTATGCGCATGAGACTTTCGAAGCAATGTCGATTGGATGATTATGGACATTCTATTCATTCGAACGAGTAAATTTGTTTTAAAATTTGAGCTATACACTTCATGTGGACACTTCGATTCGACACTTCGAATTGACACTTCACTTCAAATTGTGTTTTCGATTCGTAAACTAAGACTCTTGCGGGACAGACATTTTTAAACATCTTAGAAATCTAAACAGTTGAAAAATCGGACACAAGATCTTAAAAGTGTGGGCTGTTAATAACAATTCAAACGATTCGATAGAAGATTGTTAGTGTAAAAGTATACGAACAATTGAAATCTATGATTCCATGAAAATTCGAATCATTTTCTACGACCGTGTCAACCATGCACAGCACATGGACAAAATATACATAACTTCATAACACCTGCACATATATATATATATATACAAAACATTAGATTAGAAAAAGCATGCATGGTTAACTAATAAAAAGGGGTAAAGAAAGTAGAAGTAAATTATAATATATTTTACTCCAATTGCATATGCTGGCGGCCCGAACGTTACTTCCTGTCCGAGCGTTTAAAAAGGGTAAAATAAAGTCACATGAAAATCATCAAAGAGTTCCGTTGAAGTGCAGATGAAGAAAAATTCGAAATCAAACAGAAAAACAGTGTTTAAATTCTAAATCAATTTTCAAATTAAAACACACCTCCACGCAATGTCCTCGCCTTGCAGAAAGGCAAAATTTTAAATAACCCATGCAATATATTTTTCAAGTTCGTTAAAATAAATTAATCAAAAATTCAAATCTAAAATGCAAATTCTGAATGCAAATTAATTCAAAAGCATTACCAAGTAACATAATATATTACATGATGCATCAAATACACCTAATCTCAAGCCATAATATATTACATTTATTCTCCATTAGCTGAAACAATCCATGTAAAAAAATTAATGAAAATATATTCAAAGACTTTTCATAAATTCCTAACAGCCAAAAATTGTAGATCTATAAAAACATCCACCCTAAAAAAAACTAACATTTCAAAATCTACCTACACTCTTATAAGCATACAACTGAAAATGCAATGTTAAAAGTTCATACAAGCTTTTTAAAAATGAAGAAAACGAAACATATCTAATTATTATCTTTATTTTACTGATTTAAAAAATAAAGTATTCAGTAAACTGTATCCTTCATATTGATACCTAGCATCATAACTGTTTCATGCACCTAAAATAAAATCAAGGCCAAAATACTTTAACAAAATTTCTTATATGGGGAATTTGAAGCAGTGGCAAAATGCACTATCTTTAGGCACTTTGTAGAAGGCTTTTTCAGACAATTTTCAAGGTGAAATAACAAATTTCCAAGCATCTTTGGGAACGAAATAAATCATCAAAATAGACCGAAAAGAAAGTTCATGCCAAGAAAAGATTAATATGTTCGGATATAAGACAGATATGATTATATGTTGCAAGTAGCAGACCTGAAACAAGCAATCCATGAGTAATATTGAGTATATATAGCATTCATATATTAATAAATAATTATATTCTCTTACCTTAAACCATTCATACTCTGGTCGAGGGTTCGCCGTCGCTTCACATCGCAATATGACGAGACTCCCTCGAATGGCCTCCACGTTCGATGGCGATAAAGTAAACTCTGGTTCAACTGAAAATTATATATACAACCAATAAGCCCCGGTCACACTGCAAATTACTTTGAAGCATAGTACAACAAATCAGAGAGAAGGACCCCAGTTTTCTAGGTTCATTTTTATCGCAAAACTATACGTAAGACTTTTAATCAGTTCATCTGACATTCAACTCAATCAATTATCACTCATAGGAAATATGTCTCACTTTTAATTTCCTGAAGTGAGATTCTTTAAGACTTTCAGCTCTTAAGATTATACAGAACTTCAGTTTCAATGCAAGACTGCCTCTTAATACTTGAGGCTCGGGACATTTTCTTCCACTTCCTAAAGTCATTTTTCAAAAGTCAAATTTGAAAGTCAGACAGGAAATTACTGGCATTAAGTAGCTCTGAGTGTGAAAATTACACACACATATATGTATGTGGTAATTCGAACTGTTCCATACATGTATAAAGAAAAGATCCCTTGAATCTGTGTAAGTTCTAACAGCTATGGAGATTGTTTTGCTACCATGACATTGACAGTATCATATAATAACAGAATAGGTATTGTTAAAGTTCATTTATCTATCTATGCATCCACCCGTGTATCTATCTATCTAGCTATCTATCGTTCCATCCATCTATCTATCTATCTGTCTATCTATCCATCTATCCATCTATCCATCTACCTATCATCTACCTATCATCTGTCTATCTATCTATCTATCTATCTATCTATCTATCTATCTATCTATCTATCTATCTATCTATCTATCTATCTATCTATCTGTCTCTCTATCTATATATTTTATCATATCTATCTTTCCATCCATCTATCTATCTATCTGTCTATCTATCCATCTATCTATCCATCTATCCATCTACCTATCATCTACAGTTGCTCTCGAAAGTAAGTACACCCCTGCAGGATTATTGCATTTGGCTTATTTATTTATATTGGGTCATGATTATTATCTCGTTTTTTGCAATAAAGTGTATCTCTTTGAAGTCTTACATAATATGTAATTTGGATTTCTTGAAATATCAAGGTCATTTTGACCTTTGACCTCAAATTAAAAAATAACCCATTGCAAAAGTAAGTACACCCTCGCAATAGTTGGCCTTTTAATCGCTTTATTCCCTCTGTTTTGGTCAATCTGCTCTTGCCTTGCATCCCTAAACTGTTTGTTGTTCCGCCTGGTTGATTTTGGCACCCTCATTTTAATTTCTATCCTCCTTAGCAGTACTTAACATTGATTATCCGTAAATATGCTTAATCAAGTCATTATGGTGTGAGTGACGGGTCAGTCGCCATGCCAAGAACTTAGGAACTGTCTAAAAGGCTATGAAATACTATTATTAACACCTACAATGACGAATTTGGATATATAAGAATATTTCTGTACAGCTTGGGGTTTACATATCTACTGTCAGGAAGTTTTATTCAAATGGTAGGAGCAAAAATACACAAACTCATCAAGCAGGATGGGAATACCAACAAAGATGTCTTGCAGAACATCCAAGAAATTAATGCAGGAAGCACCAAAATGCCCTATGGTTACATCCACAGAATTACAAGAGCAACTGACATCGTCTGGATTACATGTCTACACATTAACTATGTGGAGGCATTTGAATGAAGAAGGCCTCACTGCCAGAACGCCCAGAAACAAGCCCATGCTGATGACAAAACACAAGGAAGCGGGCCTAAACTTCGCCCAGAAGCATTTTGATAAACCAGAAGACTTTTTTGGCTGATATTCTTTGGACCGATGATTCTAAAATAGAATTCTAAGGTCACACGAACAACCGATACATTTGCTGCAATTTGAACTTCACTTTCCAAGAGGAGAACCTGGTGCCAATAGTGAAGCAGGCAGGTGGGAATATCATGCAGAGTGGTTTTTTTGCCTTATCAGAAACTAGAAAACTGGTTCATGTAGAAGGAATCATGAATTAAAAGCTCTATTATGAAATCCTATGAGATAATGTTGCCCCATTGCTGAAGTATAGCTTGGTTTAAACAGGTCTTGGGTGTTACAGCAGGACAACGATCATAAATACACAAGTGTGGCAGTTAGATACTAAATAAATTAAAATAAATACAAGCTTTTGGAATGATTTTGCCAAATCCCAGATGTGAATCCCATCGAGATGTTGTGGTTTGACCATAAAAAAGGGGCAAATGCAGGGAATCTCCCAGACATTCAGTGGTGACACAGTTTTACATGGAGGTATGGCCGTAAGTTACAGTGCAAATATGTTAGAACCTTATTCAAGGGTAAAGGAAGCATCTACAAGCTATTTTGGCCACCCAATTAGGAAGCAAAAGGTATTGACTGCTAGAAATTAGAAGGGAGTACTTACTTTTGCAATGACCATTTTTTCGATACTTAACTGTATTAATTTAATGGGAGACTGAATTTGTGAATTTGTAATATAATTGTATGCACATGTATTAAGTTGACACTATTTTATTGTTAGTGTGTCAATATATAATAATTTGTACCTCTGAGAGACATAAGTTTGAAAAATAGCATTGGGTGTACTTACTTTCGAGAGCAACTGTACCTATCATCTGTCTATCTGTCTATCTATCTGTCTATCTATATGTCTATCTATCTATCTATCTATCTATGTATCTATCTATCTATCTATCTATCTATCTATCTCTCTATCTATATATTTTATCATATCTAATATTATACTCACATAACACGTTCAAAGTGATGAGCCGGATCTTGAGGTTTCCTTGGGCCTCCACTTCGGCTCGACATTCGTACGTCCCGTTATCTTTCTGTTGGATGTTGTTGATACGCAGTCCTTCGGGCTGTTGAAGGTACTTTTCACTCACTGAAAACAAAATGAAGATACACAATCAAAACTTGGATCAATTATTAATTTCTTCAGTCTTGTGGAGATGTATGCTGTTATGGTCATTGGCTTTGGGTTGCTGAAGTCCGAGAAGCGGTAGTGGAGATAATTATATAGTTTTTGAATCAAAAAAATTCAGTTGATTTCTATTTCTAGGAACTGAATACAATTAAACACAAGTGATTTTAATGATTAACAATGTGAGGTGGACTATAATTGCATTTACTAATTTGTCACTATTGTTTGCTATTAAATTTTCTTAGATCTAATATTTCTAGGTTGATTGCAATTGCAGGTTTAATAGGCAAACTTATCAATTAGTCTATCAATATGACTTAACCATAATGAGTTAGGGTACAGAATATATGTGGATTCAGTGGATATTCTTGGAAAACACCAAAAGACAATATTTGAAACATCGAAACAATATCCATGGAATATTGAGTATATTATACAGGTAACATCGATACAATATTGGTACAATACTGAATGCTTTTAACGCTTGGTTAGGGTAGGGCTTACATTTGGGAAAATATGAGTAATGTTTTGAATCTTGTTAAGTAGTGTTGATTTAAACCTCTTGATAGAGTGGGTGATTTTTGGTAGACCGTAAACTTTAGAACTGGAGTCACAGTGGCTTGGATGCTTCGATACATGTAATGAAGCCAAAAATGTGTAAAATATAGTTGTGCAGTTTTTCGAAAATATTTCATCAGAACCAAATAACCAAAAGTAAATATTGCATGACTTGACTTGAGCCGAACCGATTGGTAAATCACTATATTAAATTGAAGAACAAAGGTAGGAATGCATAGATTGACATTTGTATCAGGAAAAAATATCTGTTGATAATTTTGCAATATATTTTTGAAAGGAATGCCAATATCATTTCCAAGGTCTTCTTGCAGCTTTATTATTTTAAGGTAAGGTATATCCATATATATTTGTAAATATTTGTAAATTGTGCACACAGACAATATAATTGCAGCCAGATACAATGATCCACATGGCAGCAAACCCCAGTAACCCCCCCCCATATTTTGCAGTATACTACCTAAACAATGACTTGACCATATATGGCACTTAGTGTCACAATCAGGAAACAATCATGGCCAGCCTCGTTTTCACACCAGCCCATTGTCTAGTGCTATTGTTATTATTGAGGCTCGTCTGTCATTTAGCGGGTAATGGGAAACAACATTGGGGACTGTTTGTGTGTGTATTGCTGTGTGACCTTGTGAAAAAAAGGCACATCCAGACTATGGTGGTACATGGGTTTAGCACTATAAAGTGAGAATATATATGTCTATTATGTATTTTGTATTTGTATGGTACAGTTGGAATGCCACAATTTGCCTACTCCTCTAATGTTCATAGGTTCGATAATTGATTGGGAAACAAAACTTGTAAAAGATTTAATTTTTTTAGGTGAACTTAATTTAAAAAACATAAGTATATATGCTAATATATGCTTTGCCCTTCCAACTGATTAGTGATAATTTCAAGTTAACGCATAATTTTTATTCAACTCATAAAATTGAGGTTCATGGTGAGCATAGGCCTATATGAGTATGCACGATATGTCGCATGAGTATTGGAGCCTCATTGCGAGTGAATAATATTTTCATTGATTGCACCCAAAAGCTGAAATCACTGTATATCTATCTGCAGACAGTCATTGTAGATCTACATGTATAAACCAGTGCTATGTAAACCAGTGCTCAGTAAAGCAGTGAGGTCAAAAATGTTATATACTGGACCAGATAGAGGCCATAACAACTGCATAGGGCTGTTTTATTGGACTAATGTAAAGCTATATAACTCTGTTCAGCCCTGAAGCCAACCGAGCAACAGTACACTTTTGATGCCACATAAAATATAGACCCAGCCAGCATCATAGGGGGAACACAGAACTCCAAAGGCAATATAGACCCCCCTCCCCCCTCCCCTCTCTTTTCCAAAAAAGGCTACATACTCTCATAAATAGGCTTTGCTGGTTTATGACTTTTGGCAGCTTCCATAACCTCCTATAACACTAGTATTATGATCTGGCATTATACAGTAACAACAACATGAATAGATATTGATATTGGGAATGTAAAAGAGCAAATATGACCTTAGTTAGTATAAGAAGTCCTGAAGGAAATTTGGCTAAGCAAAAATTGTAACAAAACTATTATGTGCGGGGGTGATACAGTAACTTCTCATCAATTAAAACCTTGGCATAATGTTTTGGTTCTCCTCATCAAGATAATTACTTTCTACAGCTGCTCTTTAAAGTATGTAAACAAGGAAATTGGTCTAAAGCTTTTCATAAGTTTGTACACTATTTCCTCATCCATTGATATAGCATTGGTTTTAGGGTTTATAAACTTTTACAAAATTTGGAAAAAAAACTTTAGAATGAAAAAAGTGTATGCTTCCTTTCCTGTACACATTTTAGGGTGTTATAATTGGTTCTTCAAAGTTGCCATAAACTACTCTCAATCAACTTTTCCCATCAGTTCAACTTAAAATTGACTCCATTCATCTTGTGTGAATTCATATCACTTTTTGGAGGCTTTTCCTTACTTCTGAACCCTTAAAATTGACCCTATACATCTTATCACATTTCCTTTTTCCATCCCTTTTTCCCATAGACTGAGGGGCTAGTTACTGACTGCTGCATGGCCTGGCCATGGTCCCAAAGGGGTGATAACCAGCCACTTATCCTTGCATCCCATACACTGTATACTGCAGCAGCTAGTAGCCCTTTTTTGCCTGCTACCATATGTGCTAAAAGGCACAAGACCTGAGCACATCCAATGCTGGATAATGATAAGTTATGGCCACATCCCATGCCCTTGCTCTATAAGTCTTGTAGCAGGGTGTCAGACCTATATGTTGCCTATAATAACCACATGGGCCAGAACAAACCTCCTAACTTGTGCCCTCTAACAATAGTTTAGTGTAGTTTATAGGGCTGCCATGTTGCTACTTTGTAAAGAACACTGGACAAATAGCCTATCATTACTTTCATATAATAGTGTTTTTTTTTCCCTTGGAATCGAACAGTTCATCACAGAAAAAGTCTTAAAAGCCTGTTATTTATTAATTTCATAAATATTTTAAACCTTTTCCTTCTCGATTGAAGTGACAACACAAATGGTATTAATATTTCTGACATTGGGGACTCCTAATTGAAAATGAAAGAAAAATGTCTTTGGTATCATTTGCTTGAAATATTTATAAACGAAAACCAATAGATCCCTCTTCCTGTCTTCCCGCCCTTTGCTCGAAGTATCATTCGGTTCTTAATTTCTGTTATTTGCATGTTGCTCTGAGTTTTGTCAATTTGAAACAGCACCTAAGCTTACAACACTTCTGGATAAATGTATACAATGTATGTACTCTGCAGGGTAAATAGAAATATATATATCCTAAATAACAGATAATGGTGGGAAGTTTAGGCTGCATATGATATCATATAATATATCATGGAAATAATATCCATTTATAGAACCAGACACATTTGAATAACAGTTTGGAATTACAGCAGAATTTCAAACAGGGGAGCTGGAGGGGAGAGGACATTATGATTTGGAGGCTCATTCAGAAATGATTTGAAACAGTATGTTGCTACTTTGAAATGCTGTTGATATCACACTTATACTCACTGTTCTGGGATACAAATCATATGATATGTACACCAAAAATTGCACACCGTTGCAAATACAGTGTTAGTTAAGCGAGGTTGTTACATTCAATGTACTGTGCATCAATGATTTGTATACCTAGTGTAATATCCTCTGGTGTCCTTGTGCTAAATAGTGCATATGATTCATATGTTTCGGACCCAATATTTTCCAATTTGATGTTTATTATATGATACGTTGAAACTCAATGTCATTTTACGTTATGGTTTATATGTAGATTTTCATACACTGCTTTGGACCCAATAACTTCCTACTTGTTGTTTATTATTTGATTTTTTTAAACTGTGTAATGTTTTATTTTCAGATTTCAAGTTTTATTTGCAAATTAATGGTTTATTTGTAGTTCTTTAAAGGAGTTTGAATTTAGATATAATGTTGCCCGGCTCTGCACAGGGATTTTATATATTTTAAACTTGGTGCATACATTGTACATAAAATATAGATGGTCAACACAATATGTAGATAACAGGTACATGGTACTTACCTTCGGTATTAATATTATCACAATATTTAGGATACATATGCAGATACATTTTTACAATATATAGATGTTGACGAATGACAATAGCATTACAATGTATAGTTTCACGAGTTCATCCATGGCCACGATATGTATACAATGGATATAGATATATATGGACAACAGTATGAGGTATACAACATCCGGTAGGAGGGTAGTATATATATTTCCAATATGGCCACCATTAAGCATTATACTGTTGCACATTAGCGTTACTCGCACGTTACATCCTCACAACATTTTCTTACCATTGTGAATATTACTTTGTATTTTCATTGTTGTATTTTCTTTTTTCGGCAAATGCAGATACAAATGCAGATACGAAGATACTTCACCCCAAAAATAACAGAAAACGACACTTACTCTCACCTATCGGAATACGGTTTCTCTTAAATCGCCATGACAACGAAGGTTCCGGGGCGCCATGGGCGACACACGGTAAGAGAGTCGACTCGCCGAGGTGGACAGCGACCGTCATCGGAGTGTTGACGAAGTTGATGTCTTCTGCAAAGTAAAACAACACATTTGCACATTAGTGGAATATTTGTAGTTTAAATTATATATCATTCTCCTGAAAATATTGAAGGAGACAAGTATTCTGAAGCTGGTACAACTTACTTTTATTTAACCAGACATGGAGAAGTCACACAAGAGAGTATGTATGTGGAAGCTCACAGGGACAGTTTGACTGCTAAAGTGCTTAGCACAACCATGCCTTAATCTTTCCATTGATCTACAGACAGACAGTCATTTACAAATGAGTATAGTTTGGCATTTACTCCATACAGTTGATTCTGAAGGACAGTAAAGGTGACTAAGCATTCTAACCCGTCCCTAACAATCCAAATTGATCCTTCGAGGCTGACTTAAAACACCAAAGGTAAAACCGCTGCCCCTTGTAGTAAACCTTTTCAACAGCAATCCATCATTTATGAGCCAATCTCTAAACTGCTTTGGCATAACACCACCTCTTCAGGCTACATATGCAAAATTCATAGGGGTAAAAATTGCACTAAATTTAATGCATGGAGCAGAAAATTGGATTTGACAGCTGTTTAGAGGAGGGAAGTTAGTGTCTCATTTTTGCTTTTTCTTCACTTGATATTCTATATAGCATAGCATTTGGCGCAGCATTCTGTATTAGAATTCTGCTGCAACTTGTATTCAGAAAAAGAGTCTTTGCAATATTTCTGACCTTAAACTTCATGTTTATCTTGGCAGCAAGTCTGCGGCTGGAGTTGTTTGGGGAGTTTTGTGTTTTCTCAGCAAAAATTACCACATGGACGGGCCACAAGCCAGACAAAAGCATGACTCCAATACACCCCCTTGAATTCATGGCATGTACATATAAAATATACTTGCATCTGAAGCATATAGTTTAATACATGTGTACAAATAGGTTGATTCAGATATGTTTTTGGAAGGGATCTTATACTTTCCCACCAGCAAACATACTGATGCAAGTGGCTTCCAATTAGACATCTAATCTGATTGACAGCCAGCTAGAAATTTTCTTGAAGGTTGAGTCGGGTGTTGCCTTGGTGAGATTCTAAATTGGTTTGCATGCCTCTGGCCCTCTCATGAGACATTTCAAAATACCACCATACCCGTTCGGTCTTATTTTAGTGGGTTTTGCATGCCAAATACTGCTGCTATTCATGGACTTGATATTCATATGTCTAAGATGTTCACTTCAACCAACCTGCTCCAATGTTCCACATTGAAAAATCGTTCCTATTCTCTGATCTACCATGACAGTCATTGACCAACTAGAAGTCTCGCATCTACTCAGTAGAGTCAATTCTGATGGACAGTGAAGGTGACTGTTCTAAACCATCTCTAACAATCCAACTTGATCCATTGAGGTTGACTCGGAATACCGAAGGCCAAACCTCTACCCCTTGTAGTAAACCTTTTCAATGGCAATCCATCATTTATGAGACAATCTCTAAACTGCTTTGGCATAACACCACCTCTTCAGGCTACATATGCAAAATTCATAGGGGTAAAAATTGCACTAAATTTAATGCATGGAGCAGAAAATTGGATTTGACAGCTGTTTAGAGGAGCGAAGTTAGTGTCTCATTTTTGCTTTTTCTTCACTTCTATAATATTCCAAAGCATAGTAAACTGCATGGAATTCTGCATCAGTATTTAGCTTTAACATTCTGCTCTAAATTCTATTCAGAAAAGTTGTTTTGCGATTTCTTATACCTAAAACTTCATGTTTATCTTAACTGCGGCTGGAATTGGCTGCTAGGAAAATTTCTGTTTTCTCAGCAAAAATTACCACACAGACCACAAGCCAGACATAAGCATGACTCCAATACACCCACTTGAGTTCATGGCATGTATAATTTGAATATACATGCATATAAAGCATAAATTTTAACATACTGGCTGCAATGGTTGCAACCTTTCACAAACAAACTCTCTGCGGTACATGGTGCACAATATCACTGCAACTTCACCAAAAAATGCATTTCACATGACCAAATACAACCACTATGGGCAATAGCAGGCATTCAACCTCCATGTCAGCAACTTCGTAAGCACCAAAGGGTTTGCCTGTCACAAGGACTTCTGTTTATGGAAAGGGAGTCAGTAAAGAGCTTCACGTCCAGTTTTGCTGCACTGATAATGGCTCAGGACAGGACTGGCACTTTGAAGAATGAAGGACAAAATTTGTTTTTGATACACCTAATGGTTTTTGAAACAACCTTAGTAGATTTTGCCTTGAAGTTTGGTTTTCCTACAGCATGATAAATTGACAATACGGCTGTTTGGTATTTCCACAAACCCTAATTGGAATGATATAGAAGATCCAAGAACCAATCTTGTATGAGATTTATATTTCAGATAATTATGAAGGGCCACAATAAAGAGGTCATGTGACTTACAGCTCAGTCTCTCGGACCGGAAATCGACTGCATGTGATGTCAATGTTTTTTTTTTGAGGATGCCATTACTGAGCAATGCCTCCCGGCCCTTATATTCTTATAGAAAGCAAAAGATGTAAGCATGTATGTTTGTATATATACATACTGCTATATATGCAGACTGCACAAGTCTCATGCATACCATTGATAACAAAACAAACCCTGGAGTATTCCATATTTATTGTATTCTATAGATAAGATCTTTACACAGAATTTACTATTCTCTTTTGGGTTGATATTGATTACAGGGAAACCCCATGTATCATCTGTGTTGCATGATACCTTGTATTGTAATTTAATCACCCACATGACATGCAGATAATCTACATGTCGTTGTATGGTATTTAATTATGGATTATGCATGTCCAATTACCAATGCCTTCCATTGACTACATATATCCTGTTACAAGTTGCATTACCATCCAAAGAAGAAAGTCCAAGATGTTCTGGAGCAGTTTGAATTGGTCTGAGAAATCCCTGCAGGATTAATACTGGAACCTTTTTCCAAAGACATAATATGTTTTCTTTTCTTTTCTGCCATTTATGGGTATGTCTAGTTGTATTAGAAGTAAGTTGGCCTATACTGCAACTGGATGTATCTCAGCTCTGCACCGTCAACATAAACAAACCCATAGCTGAAGTCAGCAAAGTGTACTTCTCCTCAATTAGATTAGCATTATAAATGTTCCCCTTTTTCTCTCCCTATAAAAGTAAACCATTACTGTTCTTTGCCTTCCTGACACATGACATACAGCAGCACCTCAAAATTGAACTAACACTCTCATAGGACACCTGAGTCCAATAGAAATATCCCATAAAATGGCAATAAAACAACCAAAGCAAATCATACCCTTTGAGAAAGGTTGCACACACATTTACTGTACCCATGGGTAGTCTTGCATAGCTACATCTGCAGCTGTGGTGTCAGAAGTTAAAATTTGGATGTACTGTTGGAGATAAGTGTGATAAGTATTGGTTCCTGTAGGAAAGTCCTACTTTTCAGTTTGTGTTGATGACTTGGTTACATGCAGAAGATCACAACTATACTAACTTCAAAAACCGATTAATAATATTGTTCAGATCTGAGTGCTTAATTTTGCATTACTTTCCCACTGGAAACAGTTGGAATTGCAATCATCAAGTGAGCAGCCAACCAATCAACCAACCAGGAAGGGAATCACTTGGAAAATAACACCTGTCTGACTTGTATCCCAATCTAACCTCTCTGTACCACTCTTTCTTCTTACCTCCAACCTCCCACTTAACGCGCTTCATATTTGTAGACCTCCACAAAGGAAGCAGTGTCGTACAGGACTTGGAAATGCCTGCAGTAGCCATTAGTTAGCCTACCAAGTGCATAAACACAGATGTAAAGCTCCAATCATCCACTCCAAACCGTCTTTCTTCCCATCCTCAAACCCTACACTTCATGCACTACAACCAACTCCCTGTGGATGTAAGGAAGCTATGTCCTGCAGGACTTGCAAATGCTTGCAGTAGCCAGTAGTGGCCTGCAGTAGCCCTGCAGTAGCCCTGCGGTTCATCCTGCATCTCCTCATACAGCAAAGGGCAACCCCCTGCGGGCCTTCTGACACTGTTGTTCTTGGGGGTTATGGCACTAGGGACTCTCTTTCTATCCTCTATGGGTCCCTAGGTGATAGTATAGACCTGGAACAACTTACATACACTGTCTACTACACATCCTTTGCATTTGGTATCCGGACCCACTACAGTGCATTATACTATAAGGCTAAACAGGCGAGGCATGGTACAACATCTTGGGCAGTATGTATACACAATGGCTGAGCTACATTACCTCTGCATCCTGTCTCCGGACCCACCACATTGTATTTTATTATAAGACTAACCAGGAGAAGCATGGTACAACATCTTGGGCAGGCTGAGGCAGTATAATATAATTTTATGCACATTTGGTGTAATGCATATCCTCTGCATTCTGTCTCTGGACCCAGTACATTTTATTATATTTTCAGCCTCAACAGGAGAAGATCCATACTGTAGGATATTAGGAAGTACAGACACAACAGCTACCTTCATAGTGTGCATTTTGTTGGCAAAATTCAGCAGAACTGCAAAATTGAACAGAACTAAATCACCCAAAGACTGAACATTTGACAGAGCTCTTTAGTTTGACTGAGTATGATAGTTATTAATGAAAATAAACTTTTCTACTTGTGTCTGTTCAGTGCTGGTAAAATATGACCCTTTCACAAATGTGTAACTTGTTACAGACTTCTTTCACAAAATTTTATCTTAGAGGGCTGCACTCTCTACAAAATACGGTGTAAATTTGAATAGACACCAGGCTCTGATTTTAGACTCCTTTGAAGCAAGGAGATATGCAGTGTGTAGCTACTTTAAGCTACTTTAATTGAAAGTCTAAATCCCCCTTATCTTACAGTATTCTGAACAGTATACCAGTAAAGCTTCGATGTACAAACGCTGCATACCACTGGAAGTATCTGTCGCAATTGCAACGGCCCCACACGGCTAGAGTATCATTTCAGCTGGATGTCATTCGAATGAGACTTTTTGGTATCTTGTACTCAGTACTTTTTCTGAGGCCAGTAAAGGAACCAACACTTGAGAATAAAGATTGCCTATGCTTCTGGTAGTGGTCAGTTGAATACATATAGAGGAAGTCTGTATACTAAAACTTCAGTACAAAACAAAAAGCCTTGATGCCAACCATTAACACTCTGAAGCCAATGGGCAATGGCATGATAACAACGTTGTTGTAAGATGGTACACTCTACAAAATAAAGCTCAAACAAAAAACCCTTATTGGTTTTATAAAGACTTGTCCTCCATGTTATTCCAATTAGGGTTTTTGAGAAATGCCATGCAGTCGTATTGTCGCGAATGCTGTAAATTTCTATGCAAAAACCTCTTGGTATTAAAACAAAAACAAATTTTGCTTATATTTTTTCAGAGTGGAGCAACTCTATCAATTATGTGTGTGTCCCAACTCAAGATTAGAACCCAGGACTTTCCAGGAAATTGCAACTAAATTTACAATTTATTTGGCTAAAACACACAATATTCTACTACTTTATACTCTTCACTTTCTTTTTGTTAATTTGAAATATTGGACGCGCTCAAATAACATACGCTATATTTGTCTAAAGACACAATTTGTAGTCATATGGTAGACCTCCATAAGCCACATCCGAGCAGGATATAAAAAAAAACAAGCCTTTTTTCTGGATTGATCAACATCATGGGGTCTACCAATAAAGCTCAAGATTAGAACTCAGGAAATTTGCAATCAATTTTTTGACAAACTAACTCACAAGACTTAGTCTACTTCTTTACATTCTTCACTTTCTTTTTGTTTTTGTTACATAATTTGAAACATTGGACACCCTAAAATACCCCTTTATAACAAATAACATTGGCTAAAGACACAATTTGTAGTCATGTGATTGACCTCCATGAGCTGCATCCCAGTGGGACAGCCTCCAGATGAAGTTTCAAATTGGTTTTCCTTTCATATCTGAACCATGCATGGTGGGCAACTACAGGTTTAGTGTGTAAGCTATAAACTCCATGTCAGTCATGAATTTGTTGTTAGAGTGACCTTTTTGCCTTACTGCCTTTACCTGTATGGTTGTGTTTTACGTCTCTGCAGCACCTTAGTGGGCTATATCGAGGCAGGCGATCGCTGTATGCTGATGAGATGAGAAGACTGTGAGTCTGGCACATACCCTATTAATTCAGGGATGCCCAGGTTCATTCAGTTGGCCCAGCATATAATACTGGATACAACCAGCCTCCATTTAATGTCCCATGGGCTCGGACTAAAGTGAGTTCCCGGGGTGAGATTTGAACCCATGCCCTCAAAGCCAGTTGACAAGCGCACTTACCAATTAGGCCACAGGGGAACACTTGTATGGTGGTAAGAAACCACACAGATATTTCTCTTTTTGATATCTTTGGTAAGATTTTGATATTTTTTGGCCCACAACCAAGATGCTTGGTATTTGTTTCAAGTATTATATCCAAACGAGAGCCATACTTAACATTTTTGAGGACAAGAATACAGATAATGAATCTATCTTTATTACACCATATTACTGTTGCTTAAATTATTATTGCACATCAGAATATCGATTGAAAGTTTTGGATAATATGCTGTGATACCAATCTTCAATACATTGAATATAATCTTGAGGATCTTTTAAATTGTAAAGAAGGAAGGCGATATGCACATCAGCATTAATTTTCTTACCAGACAAGTGAGACCACCCACGCAAACATATCTTTAGTATCTTTTATTATCCCAAATTGAATAATTCAATATGTATCTTACATTGTTTACTGATGTTTGTATTCCCCATACATTCGCTTACATCCATAGATAGTACATTGTACTTAGAAATGTACAGACACCATTTGTACCAGCACTCTTCCGGTGCTCCCAGAATGCAATTCGATATTCTCCGAGCTATCCCACAATTCCCTCGCTACCCTTATCGCAGAACCAGACTATTCGACGGGTAATCAATCGCCCAGAGGCCTCACAGGAAGTTCTAGAGCAGCCATCTTGGATAGGTGTCACAGAAAAGTTCTCCCCCCGTAAATCTTCACGTAATTATCTGTTGTGAGTTGTAGGCAATGAGTTAGTAGGGGCTCTACTGCGAAAGGCACTTTAGACATTTATTGGAGTACAACAGCTCCAAAGGGTTAAATGGGTTGACAGTGATTGGAAAATTGGAGCTTTTGTGGGATAATTTCCCTTTTTTGGCTATTCAATCAACACTTTGTCATTCTCTTAGTTTTGTGATTTGGTTTTCGTATTTTTCAGAGATCAACCTTTTCTAATAATAAAGTAGTTCTCTGGGATAATAATAGTTTTTTAATGAATTTTAATGTTTACACCAAAGCAGACATCGTCTTGCACAAGTTTGATACAAATGTACAGCCATGCAATTTCTAGACAAATGTGTGTTTTAATCATCTTATTCTTTCAGCAATAATTTAAACACATAACGTTAAGTTCAGAAACTGTGCTTTACTTCATAAAAGTACCAATGAAGCATGTACTGCTTTGGAATACATAACTTAAGAATAAGTTTGAATGAAACAAATCACTGCTTTACACCCAAACAGCCATCTTTCAGAACAAATTTCATAAGAGTGGAGTGCCGTACAATTTATAGGCACTCTGTGAACCCAATAAAGGGATCTCTCCCCTGCCATATTCAATGGGGACTTCATTTTATTGCTTTTTGCAGCTAAAGCTCACTTCATGAAGAGCCCAGTGAATTTCATTTCAGATAAATCACTCAATTCCGCCCAATGCACAAAAATAAAAGTACATTTCATGGTGTATGTTATATTGTATGTATTCAAGCATTGATATACTGCAGCGCAGACTGCTTGGCAGTTCTAAAGAACATGTATAAGATTATAAATTGACAAAAAGATGGAGGTTCAGAAAAATCGTTGAGAAACTTAATTCTTTAAAGTTTAGTTGTGCTTGGTGGACATGAGCAGTTAATATTATTATTCATATTTGAAGACCAGAAAAGGGGAAAGGATATATGGATTGGGGCTTTACATCCTGTTTTTAAGCACACGGTAGGCTAATTAGGACAGGAGGGGGACATGGCAATGAGGCAAAGAATGATTATAACTGCTGTCCAACATAGGTCCAGATGACCCTACTAAAGTGCTGGAAACGGAATAGAATTTGGAACCAAGCGACTGAAAGCGAGGAGAGCTACCAGCTAGCCAACCTCCTTTCCAAAAAATAAAGATGAATTACAATAGAAAGACTATAACATCCGACAGCCTCCATTTTAATAACTTCAGATGTAACTCCGATATCATCCTTAGATGCTGCTACCAACAGCATCTAATACTTGAAACTACCCAGACATGTTAGTTACAACCAGACCAAGCTCATCCATTCTTATTCTCCACCAGATAATTTAAACATCATTTCCATAAAATAGAGAAATTACAGACCACGATTTTCCCCCAATTGCATGTTGTTAGGCAATTCATGCAGCTACTGCAACACATGTGCATGATCATAACAATCTATGTTTTTTCTTTCCCCATCATATTTCATTTTGACACTTCCCCTCCAATGTTTTCCCCTTTTCCCATTTCTCCACATTCCAGTCATTATGCACTATACATGTATAAGATTAATATAATTGCAGCCAAACGTGTTTACTCTCTTCATAGTATTATTGTATGTATTCATTATTGTATGGTGACTTTGCTGCAGCTTCCTCCATACTAAGTATGGATTTGAATACACATCAGGCTCCGATTTGAGGCTCCCTTAAAGCAAGGAGATATGCAGTGTGTAGCTACTTTAAGCTACGTAATTGAAAGTCTAAATCTCCCTCATCCTGCAGTATTCTTGACACTATACCAGTAAAGCTTCAAAGTACAAACGTTGAATACTACTGGAAGTATCGGTTGGAATGCACCTACTCGGAAAGTATCATCTCCGCTAGATGTCATTTGGATGAGACTTTTTGGGATCTTGTTCGCAGTATTTTTTCTGAGGTAATAAAAGATCCCACGGGAAATAGAAAGCCATTGCCTCAGGTGCTGGTCAGCTGAATTACATAATATTATAGAGGATGCCTGTACACTTAAACCAGTAGCTTCAGTACAAAAGTTAAAAACCTTGATCCAACCCAACATACAAGAAGTTTGTTGTAAATGGTTCATTCTGAAAAAATAAAGCTCAGTCAAACACATAGATCGGTTTTATAAGGACTTGGCTTTATTCACATTTTTGAGGACAAGAAGAGAGATGATGAATCTAACTTCATAATGTTTGCTAAAATTGTTATCGCACTTGAGAATATCTATTGATTAAAAGTTATGGATAATATTCCAAGAGATATTAATCTTCAATACCGTCTTGTAGATCATTTATATTAAGAAGAAGATATGCACAACAGCGTTGTTTTCCTACTAGGCAAGTGAAACCACTAATGTAAATGTATTGTATCTTTAGCATGTTTTATTATCCTTGATTGAATAATTTAATATGTATCTCAGATTGTTTATTATTGTTTGTATTCCCTATACATTCGCTTACATATATACATAGACAGTACATTCCATATACAAATGTACAGACACCATTCGTACTAGCACTTTCCGGTGCTCCCAGAATGCAATTCGATATCCTCCAAACTATCCCACAATTCCCTTGCTACCCTTATCACAGAACCAGACTATTCGACGGGTAATCAATCGCCCAGAGGCCTCACAGGAAGTTCTAGAGCTGCCATCTTGGATCGGTGTCACAGAATAGTTCTCCCCCAGTAAATCTTCACGTAATTATCTGTTGTGAGTAGTAGGCAATGAGTTAGTAGCGGCTCTACTGCGAAAGGCACTTTAGACATTTATTGGAGTACAAGAGCTCCAAAGGGTTAAATGGGTTGACGGCTATTGGAAAATTGGAGCTTTTCGGGGATAATTTCCTCATTTTGGCTTTATACTTGACTTTTTTCCATCTTATTTTTGACAAAATAATGTAAGTTAAAAGAGAATCCATCAGGTTTAACTTATCATGTTCTGGTTGGTGCATAAACTATTGGTGTCATTGTTGGAATATAGTCAAGGAAATACGAATGATGCTATTTGGCAGTTTCATTGAAGCAGCTGCAAGAATTATTCCTTGCATTGAAAGCAGTTCTGTACTCTGATCTGATTCAATTGATAATGTACATGAATACCACTTCAAAATATCTGTGGAATACATTTTTTAAACTGAAGCAGACATCTTTTTAACAAATTTCATATAAATGTTGAGCCATACAATTTATGGACAAATAAGTGTGTTTTAATCTTCTTTTTCGTTCAGCAATAATTTAAATTAAAAAAGTAAAGTTCGGAAACTTTACTTTAAATGATAAAAATACCAATAAACCATGCATGTACAACCTTAGAATATCTTAAGAATAGGCTTAAATGAAATAAAATCACTGCTTTACACCCGGACAGCCATCTTTCAGAACAAATTTCATAAGAGTAGAGTGCCATACAATTTATAGACACTCTGTGAACTCAATAAAGGGATCTGTCCCTGCCATATTCAATGGGGACTTCATTTTATTGCTTTTTTCAGCTAAAAGCAGCTCATTTCATGAACAGCCCTGTGAAACTTCATTTCAGATAAATCACTCAATTCCGCCCAATGCACAAAAATAAAAGTGTATTTCATGGTGTATGTTATGTTGTATGTATTCAGGCATCGATATACTGTAGTGCAGACTGCTTGGCAGTTCCAGAGAACATGTACGAGGATTATAAATGGAGAAAGAGATGGAAGTTTTCTCAAAAAAACATTCAGAAACTTAATTCCAAACAGTTTAGTTGAAGACATGAGCATTATATTTTGTAATTCATATTTGAAGCCCAAAATAAACAAAGGATTGATACAGGATTAGGGCTTTGCGTCATGTTTTTATGCACTGGGTAGGCTGATTAGGACAGGACGGGGACATGGCAATGAGGCAAAGAATGATTATAACTGCTGTACAACATAGGTCCAGATGACCCTACTAAAGTGCTAGAAACGGAATAAAATTTGGAACCAAGTGACTGAAAGCAAGGAGAGCTACCAGCAAGCTAACCTCCTCCTAGCAATCAAGCTGAATTACAATAGAAATACTATTACATCTGACAGCCTCCATTTTACCAACTTCAGATGTAACTGTAATAACATCCTTAGATACATCTCTTGTGTCTGGTCGATTTCAATTTCAATTTCAATTTTTGGTTTTTGTGATATCAATAGTTTAACTTTCCTTTTGTATTCTGTTTAGATTGACATAATTTATATAATCATTATTATATTTTGTATTTTGATATTTTGGGTGGCCTCTCTGCAGCGACTTGTGTCTTTGAGAGGTCTCCTATACCCCTTTACTTTAGAAATGTGTAATATTAATGAGATGTAACTTAATTATTTTGGGAAAATAAATTAATCTGAGTCTGAGTCTGAGTCTGATACTGCTACAAACAGCATTCAATCCTTGAAACAACCCAGACCTGCTAATATAATCAAAACTATAACCAGACTCCCCTCATCCATTCTTATTCACCACCAGATAATTTAAACCTCATTTCCATAAAATAGAGAAATTACAGACCACAATATTTCCCCAATTGCATGTTGCCAGGCAATCCATGCAGCTACTGCAACACTTGTGCATGATCATAACAATCTATTTTTTCTTTTTCCCCGTCATATTTCATTTTGACACTTCCCCTCCAATGTTTTCCCAATTTCCAATTTCCCATTTCCCTGCGTTCCAGTCATTATGTATAATGTATGAGTCTTGTGACATACCAGATTAATTTGATCTGTGTTTACTTGATTAATAGTATTATTGTATGTATTCATTGTATTGTGACTATGACTAATAATAAACATACACTGCAGTCCATGCATGCAATGAGTACCTCCCATACAAATAATCTCCCAACGCAATCCTCTTCCTTCTGTTCCAAAATGGAGTTTATACTTACTCGACAAAAATTATTGATTTGCTAACTGTTGAGACCCTACTTCGATTCAATGTTTTATCTCTCGCCTCATTATCCTGATCTCTGTCTGTTATATACGAAACCTAATCAGGGTATAAATACAGGATGTACAACCCAATCACCAACAACATAATATCATCTGGAAAAATTATAAAGTATGGTCCAAGTAGTAAAATGTTACAAAAGTGACTGCAGAACTTAAAAAACCAATCAGCGCCCCTTATTTGGTTGTGTCCAAACCTTAACAGTCAATAATGAGGCTCAATCATTCAAATCGGTGATATCTGATACTTGGGCCTAACAGTCACCATGCACTCCATGCAGTGATGGAAATGGGGAGGGGAGCTCGGGGAAGCTGAGCTCCCTTGATAAAAAACCGGGGGAGGTATGTCCTGCTACAGCTCCTCCAATCGTCAGTGGTAGATATATAATCATCATTTTCCCCCTTTCATTCCTCCAGGTATTATTAGTCAAAATATACTCTGATTACACATTTTTCTCCTTTTAAAAATGTGTCCAGCCAAGAGCTTCCCTGATAACAATTTTCCATTTCCATCACTGATATTCAGAATAAAATGACTTACCATATAAAACTATAGTGGTCTCCTTAATGAGCAAGTTTGGCAGGTTAACTTGGCACACATAGGATCCCTCATCAGCTCCCGTGATGGACGTGATGTACAACTTCTTGCTGGCGGCACCATCTTGCTCCACGTAAACTCTGAAAATAAAGGGAAAAGATATTTAGATTGGATGTAAAAATCATACCATTGGGACAATTTGAACACAAGATCCTATTTGCATATTTGGCGAATTAATGAATTTATGAAATGGCAGTCTTGATTGGTTCGAGCTGATGTGGGATTTAAGAGTGACACAATTTTCAATTTTGAACCTATGTTACGATAAAATTAAATTTGGTGAAATCCAACTGTTCCTTTCATAGTGCAAGATATTGTTTATGTCTAATCTTGCATAATTATATAATTCTATGCTCAGTGTGACTAACAAAAAGTAAATTTAGCAACACAAAAGGCTGCTGGCATTCCATGCCTGCCCAATGTTTCTTTCCATCTGTCAAACCAAGCCTTTTTGGTGCAACAGTGTGAGGCAATGTCATAATGCTCTTTCACACTAAGTCTTCTCAATAACATTAATCTCTGCATTGGCTACACTAGCAATTGTGCAGCGTACGAATTACGTACGTAAATTCTACGTACGAAACTCACAAAAAAGAGCCGATCCGTAGAACATACGTACGTTTTCGTACGAATTTCGTACGAATTCATAAAAATTTCACACAGGCACTTTTCAGTTACTTTGGCCATTTAGTGCAATATGGTTATCATAAACGGTTTAAGATTAGACCTTGTATTGGCGTATGTGAAAAAAAATCAGCAAAAAAATCAAGTTAATGCCCCAAAAACCAACTTTATACGTATGAAATCCATACAAAAATTTACGTATATTTTACGTACGTTAATTTTCGTACGTAATTCATATGTGAAAACAACTGATTTACGTACGAAATACGCAAGAAAGAGCAACGTACGTTTTACGTACGCTGCACAATTGGCCATGTACCTATCCACATGTAAATATCATCAATGTTTCAGTCTGTCTATCTATCCATATTTATTTGTCTATCTCATGTGTCAGCCTGTCGCTTCCACCAACATGTATGTAAGTCTCTATCCCCTATTTCTCTTTCAGAAAACTTCCAAACCCTGTCTTACTTCATCAAAAAACCAAATCTGTATACAGGAAACCCAATACAGTGATGACAGCATTGTCATTGTTATCAGTATAAGGGTAACACCATGAGAGTAATTAAGACAGTGCTTAAGGGATGTCACCCTACTTAATGGGATTGCGCCTTAATTAAGTCAGATGTTGGGCAAAACTGTAATCAAAGCAACGCCATGTTTACCATCTTGATGGAATATATATGCATATAGACTAAGTTTGGGTGGGTAAGGGGGGAGAATGTGGGTTGGAGAAGTTTGATGTCCTAGAAGAAAATCTATAATGAAAATAATAGCAGCAGTCTAGCAGTCAGATGATAGTGGTGGCAGCACTATAGGACATCTGAAGTCATACAGCGTTGTCTTGGCATGCACCTTTTCTGAAAATTACATTGAATCTCATATCTAGGTTGGGTGAAACTAATTCTATTTTCTGTATTTATGCACTAATAAAGCTATCCAGGACAGGCAAGGACCATTATAACAAGACAATGTGGGCTTATACATTTTTGCACTTAACATGACAGGCAGGTACCACAAATGAGAAGGGCGCGCATTTGACTGTGGCACGGGATAGAACTCTAGACATATTTAACTCGGGTCCCAACAGCAGCAGCCCAGTATAGTACCGCCAAGCCAAGCAACTGGCTTGATAATTCTCTATGAGACACTGTAGTATGCAGGGGCGGACTGGCCTATGTGGCAGAGTGGCAGCTGCCACGGGCCCATCCACTCAAGGGGGCCCATGCAAGATGTCCAAAAAATAAAATTTCAAGAAAAAAAGCCAAAAAGCAAAACTTAGCCATCTGAGGATGCAACATCCAACTGATAAGGATCTGATCCTCTCACATTTGGGGCCTCTACCCTTAAGATTTTTATTAAACAATATTACCTAATTATATTGGCGGCAGTAATTCAAAATTTGCATTTGAAAATAACGCTGTTGGTATGGACGCGGGGGCCCATTGACTTATTTTGCCACGAGCCCAAAATGCCGCCAGTCCGCCCCTGGTAGTATGGTAGTAGCTTGAGTAAATTTAGCAACAACAATAGGCTGAATAGCATCATAGACAGTATACAAGTTATACAAGTACACAGTGTCTCTGGAAATATATAGCGGTACTACAGTGGTATGGTACACTATTTTCCTACACATACAGCCAATCGGCCCCATCCCGTATAAGTCAGTGTGACATCAATATGCAAATGTGATTACGCAATCACCGCAGGACGATAATCCCGTTGCCCAGGAGACCAGTCACATGATTAGGGCTTCCGGTAGAAGTGCATTCTGGGAAATCTATCCATGATTGGGTCTAAAGTGCAAAATTTCAGGAGAAAATAAGCAATCAGGGAATTGTGATTTATGCCAATTTCAAACAAGGCCATGCATTTTTCTATGCATGAAATCTATAATGAAGGACAGAACAGAGTAACATATTACAAGAACAGAGAAGACACAGAAGATGGGAGATAGTGCTTTTAAAACATCCTATATCTTTGCACTGAGAAAGGTATTGGTGTAGGCGGGAGATAGGGCTTAGCATCCTGAAGATTTTCACTGAGAAAGCTTATTAAGAATGACTAAACATTTTTGAGAAAGCTTATCAGGACGGACGTTAGATAGGGCTTAGCATCCTTTTATCTTTGCACCAAGAAAGCAATTAAGGACAAGCAGGAGATATGGCCTAACATCCTGTATCTCTGCACTAAGAAAGCTAGCGAGGACAGGCGGGGACCACAACAGAGAGAAGAGAAGCAAAAAGAAGAAGAAGAAGAAGAGGAAAAGAAGGAGGAAGAAGAGGAAGAAAGAAGAGGGAGACTGAAGACAAAGAAAGAAAAGGAAGAAAGAAGCAGAACGACGAAGAAGAAGAAGATGATGAAGAAGAATAACGAAAGAAGAAGAAAAAAGAAACAAGAGAAAAAAAGAAGAAGAACGAAGATGAAATAAGAAGAAGAAAGGAAGAAGTGTTGTAGAACTACATCAAGGAGCTAAGATTTGTAAGAAGGATATATATTTAGCAAAAGGTACAGACTTTTTTTTATAAAGCATGCTTTCTGAAAAGATATACCAGACCTTGGGAACCAGCCTTAATCATTTCTCCTCTAAAATATCATAAATATACTGCTCTTTCTTCTTTTTTTCAGAAAGTATCTTTGTAGTTTCTCTCTTACAAATATAATCCATTCAAAAATCCCCATTCATACTTTCTGTGTGGTCGGCTTCCATTTGCAACAAAAACTTGGGAAACAAGAAGGAAGCAAGCCAGACAAGAGGCAAAAATATATTGGCAATGTGCAGTTATGGTTGCTGTATGCACAATATACATTGTGTTATGTAAAAAAATTAACTATTGTCCCAAAAATTCTACTTGTCTGGATATTGTGTGAAAGTACCAGTTTTCATGTATTGTGTTGTTAGATATTTTATTGCTCCTGTTTCCGTATTTTCTTTTATTATGAAGATTTGCTAAATTGTTCATGTTCATGTAGAAATTCTGTGTTATCACAATGGATGGATGAAAGGGGCTTTGTGTTTTGTATTGTTCACTTGGTGGGCTAAGTTGGAAAGGAGGACTCCTGGAGGACATAGTAATGAGGTGAAGGATGATAGAAACTGCTGTCCAATGTAAGTCTGTGACATGGCCAGAGGGGTAATAGAACCCAGGACCCAGTGCTTTTTCCAACATTGAAGCTCTTGTATCCTGGACACAAACTAGATTTCAGATTGTAGATTTAAACAACGAAAAAGGAAGTCAAAATTTAAGTAAACTAAGATTTTCTAAAGGATATTTTTAAGTTAAACTCAAAATATTTACTGTTTTAAAATTAAAAAATCAAATACGTGGCAATGGAAGTATGGCACCTCTCTCCAAATATGATAACAGCATTCAAAACCAGAAGGCTTAAAACCTTCCCTTTTTCAAAATAACTCAACAGTAAATGTTCTTTAAATCATAACAAGCTCAGTTTTAGCACTTTGGAAATTTTCTTCCCTTTTTACTCAATTTTAGTTGAGGCTGTTAGCACCTTTTAACTCAGGCAATTTTTGAAACACCTCCCCAAAACACACAGATAAACTTTTCAGTGTCAGCACGCACTATTGCATGAGAGAGTTAAAAAGATTTAGAGGAAAAAAACAACCGCTTAACAAGGTTTGCAAAAGGGAAAAATCTATACAGAAAAGGCAAAAAAAAAAAAGCAAAGAAAAGAAATATAGACTGTGGAAAAGGTCTCATTATGTCTGGGTATTTTCTGTTATATAGTTGTTATGTTTTTCAACTCAGAAGATACAGTGTACAGTACAAATCAAAATAAAGTACGACTACCCCGGCAGGAAGGAAGAATCAGCCACTATTTTATCCTTTCTCACCTTTTGACTACCCCTGAATCACTTCTAACCTTTCCCTACTTGAAACTACTTTTTAAAAATACACCAAAATTACATTTAAACAACACCAATTTTAACTCCATCACCCTCATTATGTTTGATTTATTTGATATTGTGCCCCTTTGCTATTGCAATTACATAGGTAGCTGTCTTTATAGAGTTCTTAAAATGGGCTAATGTTGTAGTGGGGAGTCAACTTTTAGGTAGTTGTAAGGAGATTTGGGGTGAAGAGGAGAAAGGAGAGCAAAATAGGTAAGCAGAGGACTTCTGACAGAAACTTATCTTACTTTATGTTGAGTTGTACTGTATATTGAGTTAGGCGACTGTATGGTAACTATATCCATCGCTGCTTGGTTGAATGTCTGTACCTGCATGGGTCCGAACTTGGGTATAGTAAGACTTTCATCAGCAACATCCCTGGATGTCGGTATCTATACATGTACGATAGAGAAATTAAATTGGCGGCCCCTTGTATCGGGTTCGGTGCTGGGAAAGTAAAAGATCCCTCATATGGAGTAAATGTTTAACACGTCGAGAACTCCCAATCTCCCATCTCATCAACCAACCTTCATCCCTCATGAGTATGTAAAACTGGGCTTTTGAGGTCTGCGCTTAAGATATCCATCAATCTATGCGGAAAATATTACAGAACATCGATAAAACAACTGCTACAACATATTGCTTTATAATTTAGTAGGCCCAATAGTATCTGGATCCTTTGATACACCCCCCCTTCCTGTCTGATTTGCCCCCCCCCCCTCAATATCCCCATGACTCAACGCATAGGAGACCCTCGCACACTGCCTGCATGTAAAAACCTCCCAAATGCATATCTGTCCAATATCAAACATGAGTAAAGACAATAGGGGTAGACTCACTGTACAGACCAAGCTGGGGCTAAGAGCAGTATTCGTTTGAAAAACTAGGGGAGCCATATTGCATTTTTTGACAATTATTGGAACAGCTTCCAAGTTTATGTCAAGCTCTTGGAAATTGTTAATATATCAGCTAATTCAAAAGCTATTTTTTTATGTACACTGTATAATTTGAATTTTGAGCCAGCTTAAATGATTGAGTGAGATGGTTGCACAATTCCCTTGAGCCTACATGGCTTGTTGTTCTAAGTTACGACAACAGAAAGATTATCATAACTCAAAACATCAAGCTATGTCAGCTCAAACAAATTGTGCAACCATATCACTCAATCATTTAGGCTGACTCAAAATTTCAAATTTTACAGTGTAATTTCGGCTGGGAGATTTGTTATAAGGTAGAATTAATAAGAATCGTCCCTCTGTATAGGTCCGAAGACCGATGTTCAATTCAAAGTTGAGGAAGACTCATTCTGCTGTGCATACCTATACTTACCTTTCAGTCCAGTTTTTTTCTCACTATCAATCATCCTGAACCACCCCTACTAGTACAATTACAGTGGCCCCAAGTCATATCAAAGACCACACCAGACACACCTTCTGTAGTTGTGATGCGGTCCCTTGTGGGGGTTTGACAAAATGCACTAAAAGTACAACTTAGTTGGTCACATAAGATAAATCAGTCTTATGCAGGGACAACAGTAGTAACTACACCCAAATGTAGCTACCACCAATCTACCCCTATACCATAACCATCTCTTCTCAAAAACCACACTTCAAGGCTCAACTGTATGATCAGAACTGTTAGGCTGAGGCAACTGTATCCTGTCTGATGCAGATGTTTTTCCTTTTTGCTTCTGTCACATCTGCATTTGCAAATATGCAGAATGCAGCAGAAAGGAAAAGATGCATAAAGAGCCATGATGTGATTTCATCAAGTGATTTCATATATTCATCCCTTGCTCCCTCTTTCTAGTAGACTTGCTCCATGATGCTATTTATACAAATGAAGAGCACTACATATTATGTAAGTGATGCTGTAGATCATGTTACTCTAATATACGTATTTACACAACTGAATTACTAGGTCATACGAAATTTTATATTTTACAAAAAAATCATGTCTCCGAAAATCCTTGTCTCTTTGACGGACAACTATTCCCACCTTATGAAAAAAGACCTTATCACATTTGTTAAGTATGGCCATGTCCTAGACCAATCAGATGCAAGTAAGTTGCTGAGTATGGTAATTAGAAAACAGAAGAGGCTGGTCTTTGAGATTCTATGATTGCCCAGTTGTTTCCCCTAAGCCAGTAGATTCTTTTGTTCAGAGATAACTCCTCCTGTGGGAAAGTCTCAAGAGTGACTGATTGCAGGCCATCCAATCAAAATGTGTTGATTTCAAATTTTCCCATGGATTATGAAAATATGTTATTCTTTACAGTCTTGCCTGAGTCTATTTCCAAGAGTGACTTTTCCTAGATATCAGTCCTTTTCATGGGTTCGTGGCATTCCATCAGGTTTGGGCTGCGTACCCCGTGTCCCTGCCGCTTTCCATAAAATAAGTTAGATGTGTATTTCATAATTCCAACAGCAAAAGAATAGAAATTGCGCTCTCTGGGAGTTCTCAGCTTTTGTGATATAAAGGGAACAACAGGTACAGTAGTAACAAAGTGCATAGTCTCGCCGCAAGGAAAAGGGGGTCTTCACCAAATTCAAATAAGCTCTTTGTTGATGAATGGAAAAGTCCTGTCGAAATTCAAGAGAAACGGTGCAGTGACTTTTCCTTAAGTAGGTTGACAGACAAATGGACAGACACTCGTGAATGAAAAAATTAGTCCTGCGGCATTAATGTTAAAAGGCAGTGGCAGCAAAAGTACAGCATCAAATATCCAGCTAGTATTGGAGACTTGTAGTAGAAACTGCATTGAAATATCTGACATAATATCATCCTCCAGCTGAACCACAAAAAAAAACAAACAAAAAAACACATAAAATGACATCAATGCATTTTGTTCCAACTTCATAACAAGTTATTCGAACAACTTCGACTGCAGTTTTCAAACATTTCCAGTTTGAAGCGGCAATAACTTCAAAGCTTTAATTCTCATTTTATTTGGTGAAGTAATTTTAGAAGCACTTCAGCAGTATTCTGTGTGACAAACTTTCTAACTTCAGGCACATTAGAGATATTTCTACCAGAGCGAATTCATTGGAGAGACCATCCAAAGTTTGATTTCAAATGTATTTGTACTGCAAGCTGTATGACATTTGGAATGTATAGACATCAGTTTTAGTTCTGTTCAATCAGTTTTCAAGAATGAATAAACACACACGTATTAAAATTTCCAGTTTAGATCTTCAAAGTATGTATATTCAGCAAGTACTTGGTAACTGTAGATAACCAGTACGCTGCTGTACTCATAGTGGTGGTCGTGTGCTTGTAAAAGAACATTAAATTGTTTTCAAGAATGTCTTGGTATTACATCTTTTCTGCATTGAAATCTATATATATAGGCCTAATGTTTTAAAAATTTAAATTACCATTTCTGTATAAAATTCGATATTGAATCAAAATTGTAAGATTTTTAATAATGGGGACAAAGAGCTGCTTTCTAAACCTAAAGAAGCAACGTCAACTGCCGAGAAGTCAGTAAGAACAAACAAAAGCTGCGAATGGCAAATGGAAGCCAGGAAAACCCAATAGAAGCTCAGAGGGCCTTATAGAAGCCGGGGAAAAGCTAATATAACCTAACAGACAAGTAAAAGTGGTTGGTTTAGACGGGTCGGTTGTGTTTGCCCTGCCCCCAATTGTCGGTGTGCCAGTCAAATACGAGAAAAGGGTAAAAAGAGCAGACGGAGAGTGTTGGGCAAACCATTGCAATGCCAAAAAGCAAATCTCACGCAGCTCTCTCCCCAGATCTCACTGCAAACGAGAGTTGGGATAAATGCATTGTGAGTCACAGCCATGACACTGACATCCCCGGAATATGAAATATCAAAGGAAAAAAGGGAAAAGGAGAGTAATAAAAATAGAAAAAAGGGTGTTGCAACCGAGCAACAGGCCGGTATGTTGTCAAAATGGCTGTATTGATGTCAAGGCGCTATCAGAGCAACAAGAAGGTAAGTGTAAAGTCGAAGTGAAGGTATATGTGCATTTTGGAAGTTCTCAGTGTAATATTTGTCAAAAACTATGGTATTTGACCTTGTGAAACACCAGAAAATGATGTTCCGAGTTACAAGTGTGGTAATTAGGGCTTCAGAGCATAGTTCCAACAATGTCTGTTGCATGACACCGTAGCTGATATGAAACAATTGCGTTATCAGTCTATTATAGAGAAACTATAATGTGCGCAACTATGTCGGCATTTCAAGATTGGACATATAATAATAAGCGCGCCAAAAAAATAGACATTCTTCCTTAACCTCTTGCGCGTTGATTATGTCCCATTAGCATTGGGAATGTTACAGGGAAAGTAAGATGCCACATTGCCAGAAGAGTTCAAAAAGACCCTGAAATTTATCATCAAGATCTTTGAATGCCGCATGGAATCATCTAAAACTTAGATAAGAAAACCAAAATTCACAAAAATATGGTAATGCTTCCGGATAGACATTGAGTCGACATTTAGAAACCCATAATACATGACCTCCATTGCTGGTGCATAGCTCAGTGCTGCAGCAATAAATATGACACATGCCCAGCAACATGGACTGGGTTGGCCTCTTTGAGTGTGAGCAAATAACAAGGTGACAGCTATGACAGTTGGAGAGTTTGCTTAGAGACCAAAAGGATGGAGGAGGCAGAAAAATGAGCATGGCGGACTCTGTTACTAGTGTTAGGAGCATACACTCTTAACGCAAAAGGTTCTTTATAGTATATATAAAGAACCAACCACCGAAAAAAGGTTCTACATTTCTTAAGGGTTCAATTGAATTGAAAAGGTTAAATACTTGGTGGGAAAGCCCTAGGATAGGACCCTATGCTCCAAACTTGAGAGAAAGGGGTTCAATTGTGGGAGTCCAGTGCACCTGAATTATCTAAATGCTGTTTCTGTTTGCTGTTGGTAAAGTTAAATAATGAACCATTTGGGGTTCCGTATCTATACCAGCTTGTAGAACCCTTAAAGGTTCCATATAAAAACCTTTTTGTTAAGAGTGTAGGAGCATATAGTTGGTGGCTTTGTGTGGGTGGCTCGCATTTGTTGATATTGATGGCTGTGCAGTTGTGGATACTATTAATTGGAGAGTTCTGAACCCGGATAGCTGCTCGAGTGGTTACAGTCCTGGCCAGCTCCAATGGCGATGTCTCATAGGATGACAATCTCTAGTCTAGTAGAGTAGTAAATCTAAAAAAAAAATTGACGAGCCTTCAGGAACAAATTCCAGCTGGATGTCTTGTGCATGAGACCTATGAATGAATATCAGAATCTGGATGGTTTGTTTGTGTGGTTATTTGTTGTACAAGCAAACTTTATTTGAAAAAAATATATATCCAATTGATTTACAGTCTATTCTGTAAACTTGTCGGACGAGCAACTTTTCCTTTAATGCAGTCACACATGTTGCTTATCGGAATGGCAGGTCGCTTTCATATTATATTCAAAACTTGAGTTTGTATTCAAGACAGCTATATGCTTGGTGATGAAATATTGATGTCAGTTCCTTCTGGCATACACTTTCTTTTCTTTATCGAACAAAACACAAAACAGGAACAGATACGGACAATGCCGTAAGACAA
Organism: Platynereis dumerilii; assembly: GCA_026936325.1. Lineage (NCBI taxonomy): Eukaryota > Metazoa > Annelida > Polychaeta > Phyllodocida > Nereididae > Platynereis > Platynereis dumerilii. The sequence goes on from JAPTHN010000004.1 coordinate 3,879,921, forward strand.
AATTGCCGGAGAGCACACCGATAAACTTGATATACATCCTTCACTCCCTCCCCCTTCCAACCTAACACATATATCTGGCTCTCTGTCTGTTTAGTGCTCTTTAAGACTTGGAAGAACCAATGAATTCAGTCAAACAGTTTTAGAGGTTGATTTGTCAGTAAACTTAGACTCCGGATTGTGTGGAAACCGCCCGGAGTGAAAAACTGGCAATTGATTTTCCATTAATGTGCTAACCACAGTTCTAAAAGGGATAGAAGAAGGCATTGAGAAATAGGGAGCTCAAGTTGAAATGCATTAGGAAAGAGAGGGCCACTGGAAGAAAAGGAGGAAAGGAGACAAGAAGAGAAAGGAGAAAGAATGAAAGGTCTTGAAGAAAGAATAGAGAAAGAAGCAGAGAAGGGGTATTGAAGGAAAGGAGGGATACTGGAAGAGAAGGAGGAATAACTGAAACAAGAAGAAAAGGAAGGAAGGACAGAAGGAGAGAAGAAAATAATGGAAGGGAATAAGACGAAGAAGCAGATAGGGAGAAGGAAGGAGGAAGAAAGGAAGGAGATGATGAAAAGAAAGAGCGGGAAAAATAGAAAAAAGAAGAATGGAATAAAGGAAAGAAGAAGAAAAAAAGAAAGAAAGCAGTGAAGAAACGAAGGAAATTTAGGAAAAGGAAGGAAGGAGAAGGAAGAAAATAGGACTGACAAGAAAAGAAAAGAAGGCAGGGTTCTAACTCCCCCTCTTCTTTCCTCTCAATTGCCCCACAAGTGATGTGCTTAGTGGTATGTTCTGTATAATATAAGACAGGCCAGGAAGACACACCAATCTTCTCAAGGGTTTTTTGTATGAGAAACTGACATTATATAATGGACTATGCAAATCAAGGGCATATCTGGAATACCCTATTATGGGCCACGAACCCAGGGTAATGATACAGGGTTATATAGGCACCCAAGAAAAACACAAATATATATACACTGTATATGTGGCAAACTGTGTTGAATGATGAAGTGTTATCATCTAATGCAGGTTTGTGGGTCAGAAATAGTTTGAGGCTTCAGTTCAGGGAGAAAAGATGGGAAGAGGAGAGAGAACAGAATAGGGAGACAAAGAGAATAAGGGAAAGGAAACAGAAGAAGAAGGAGAGGCAGCAGAAGAAGAAAAAGAAGATGAAAATTAGATGTAGAGACAAGACAGAGGAAAAAGACGATTTTAGAAAATGAGGAAGAAGACAATTTTAAGAATATATACAAGAGGTAAAGACATAAAAAAGGAAATAATTACAGGGGAAAAATAAACAGAAGAAGAAGCAAGAAATGGTGAAGAAGAAAGAAAAGGGAGAAGAAAATGAGCCAAATTTGAAGAAGAAACGGGAACAGGGGGGGGAGAAGGAGAGAAGGAGGGAAGTAGGAAAGGGCAAGAGGGAAGGAGGAAAAAATAAAGCAGAAAAAAGGTAATAGGAAAAGTGAAGGAGGAAGTGAAGAAATTAGGAAAGGAGGAAGGGAAGAAATTAGGAAAGGAGAGAAAGGGAAGAAGGAAACGGGAAGGAGGAAAGGGGCAAGGAGGAAAGGGGCAAGGAGGAAAGGGGCAAAGGAAGAAAGGGGCAAAGGAAGAAAGGGGCAAAGGAGGAAAGGAGGGAAGACACATGACTGCATTTGGGTTTGGATGGAGGTTTTGGGGTGAATCTCATCTATAACCAAGCCATGCCTGTTCATCCCAGTGGTCCAGAGGCTGAGCCTTGCCTGGAATATCAATTAAGCATTAACACTAGACAGAGGCTAATTACTCAAGTTTGACATGCTGAGGGAATAGTGATTTAACATGTTTAAGTAATCAAATCAACGCACTTTTCACATGTAATGGAACAATAGTTCAGAGCAGTAATTACCTTTTCGGGCAATTACAAGCTATAAAATGCCTCTTTAAACTACTTGTTTGAACTTTTATATAGTCCCTGGATTGAAATAGATTGACAAATTCACTTTCAAGAGAAAAAAAGTAGAATCCAAAGTCAAGCTTTACAACATTTTCTTGGTTGAACGGAGGTGTCTCACGACTGATGATTCCTCATCTCCAAAATACCGCCCAATGAGGACGTTGGGAAACAATAGTTTTAATCTCTCAGACTCTAAAAGGTAAATTGAATTACTTGTGTGAAATAAAAATGAATGTTTAGTTGGAAGATTACTTCTTTTATAATTTGACTCTTTTGTTCTTAATTTGTTTCTCTTATGAAATGGCTAATCTATTGCTGAGACTCACATTGAGGCGCCTGAAAGCCTATTGTGGTAAACCGTTAATCCAAATTAATGGTACATACATTGTCTTCAGTAATTGAAGCTGATTACTGACTATATGTCTTTTGTTATAGCATGAAATCTACATATTCTTTATTCATGAACTATAGTTATCACATAAACCATAAGCCGACAAGTTATGAGGTTATGATATCTATGGTATTATATGAGATTAAAGGATAATTTATGGCCAAATATTAATACTGTCACTGTGTTGACATGATTAATACTGTCTAAACAATGTGTGTGGCAAATTATCACCAATCAAACATTAAGCTGTCAGGTGAATAGCCCTCTGATACAACAGAAACATGTTATATGCAAGGACATATATACAGAGCTCTTAAAGGCACTTGCCATATTAAGGTTTGTTTGTTGTCCTGCCCCACGGGCGCTGCTATATCGCTTGCGAAAGTCTCGCCCGAAACGTGAACACAATGTGAATGACGTGAGATGACCTGCTATGGCATGTATATTAGGCATAGATCTGTCGTATATTGCTAAAAGTTGTAATATCATACGTTGTAGTAAATTTGATACTACACGATATTATATGCAGCACTCTTTAAGAAGTATTTCCCATATTAAAGTTTGATAGTTGTGCATGTGGTGTGGCTATACCTCTTGCAAAAGTTTCGCTCAAAATGTGAACGCAATGTGAATGACACGAGACGACCTTCCATGGCACACATGTTATGCATTGACCTGCCATATATAGCGCTAAAAGATATGATGTCATACACTGAAATAAAGTGATACATATGTTGGTGTAAATGTGATGCTGGGACATATATGCAGCATTCCTAAAGGGCATTACCCATATGAAGGTTTGACTGTTAGGGCACTGTTGCAACTTGCGAAAGTCTCACATAAAATGAACAAAATGTGAATGATACGCATTTACCTTACATATGTTGCATGCGTTGAACCATATGTGATTTAAAAAAGGTAATCTATGGTGAAATATATTTTGGTATGTTTGCAATGGAAAATGAGTATAGAGAGTGCAGCCCTCTTAGGTAGAGTATTTCCGCTCACAAGGTTTGAGATTAAAATGGGATGATTTGAGAACATGTTACCCATTTGTTCCATTGATGGAACTTTAAATACTTCCAAGCCTAAGCACCTGATTCAAATAGCAACAAAACAGTTATGCTTCACCTTGGAATTATCTTGAAGTCAAGATTTGATTCCAGCATCCCAGTTGCATGTAAAACTTGTCTCCCACAACTCTAATGCATTTATACATTAAAGTATACAATCCATGGATCTCAAAGTAACAATCTTGTTTCACAAATCTCCTTTCATCTTTGAGGAGTGCTTTACCATAGGGCCATGTAGCCATTTGATGCAGTTGTAGTGCATATGGCTAATATTACCAGAGCACTGTGATTCCTATGTGATGCTGAGAAGGCCCACTGATCTATACTTTGATGCATTTGATTGCGATTGAGTTCAAAGATTACTTTTTTTACTTGCCCATGACTGCTTCAACATGCATGCTATATCATTTTACAATATAATATCTTGAAAGGTAACATAGCAATCCGAGTTTTAGATTTCCCATAGTAAGGAAAAACTATACAGAAATATTGCAAGTGACTCATCGGTATTGGGGGTAAAAAAGTTCTGAATTATTATACTTATGCTGCAGTTCTGATGAAGTTCTGATGAAGTTCTGATGCAGTTACTATCCTGTATTATGCAGTCATCTTATACAAATATTGATAGATAGATGGGTGATGTTGGGTACTGGACCCCAGATGATCAACCCAAAATGATCTTTCCACATTCGACATCTATTGACATAGTTCCACATTGATTTTCAATGCCAAGTTCTTATCTGGGATTGGTTGTGTTCCATTAGTACACCTCAGTCATTTTAGATCTCAGCATGTAACTGAAACTAACTATCTCTGAGGGTTTTGAACCCGTCTAAATCGTTTTTGCATCCATTAGACATGGAAGGGGTGCTAGTAATTCCAGAACCCTGTGGGTGGGAAAACTGCACAGCATGCTTCTGATATGAGCCCAGATGTAAGTCAGAATAGTCTCATATGGATACAGGGTGGTCAAGAAAAAACTTTACAGTCTTTGGCCCATGAGGCACAACTCAGTGAGTTCTTAACCAATCAGTCTCATTCTTGCATGGAGTTCAGGTACGAATCTCAGCAACATGTCTCTACTATTGATTCTAATTTTAATAAGGCATTACGACAGGAGACACATTTTGACAAACTATGGTAGATTGAAATTTCTATCAACCTTCTTCTTTTTCAAGCTCCCCACAGGATTGAGTTTCAGTCGAAGAGAGCTGAAATCCTGGGACCACACTCCTCTGAAGAACTCTAAGTAACTGTAAGACTTGGAAAGCAACAGTAAAATATTTGAATTCATGGCAATGTCTTGCATTCGGGACTGCAAGATTTGTGCAAATGGATTTTTTTTATTTCTGCAAAATCATAGCTCAAGATTACACATTTTTTCCCAGAAGAACAAACCACAGATAGTATGTCGCCATGAATATCCTCTTTATATTGGAACAGACTGGGTAGTAATAACAGACAGACTTATAGAATAATGCCAAAGAAAGTGAGTAAAGTTTTTTCTTGACCACCCTGTAGATATGGATAGAAGCTTAGGAAACCAAAAAGGAGATCAAGGCTTCAAAAAGGAAAATTTGTGCCACCAGCAAAAATGTTGAGGACATCAAAGGTCGCTGAAATGACTAGCGGCTGTACCAGTCCATTCGTATTTGCTCGGCCAAAGAAATATGGATGCCAGAGAAATATGGACACAAAAAATGCACTGCAGATGTCAGATATAATTGTGTCCATAAAAATGTCACCAAAAAATGTCAGAGAGGTAATTTCAGATAAATTTTCCCCATAAGAACATCAGCAGGAATCCATCAGCACAGTTATGTCAGAAAGGAAATGCTCGCACAATGATGTCAGGGCAAAAATGTCAGGGCAAAAATATCTGCACAAAAAAGTCAATGGCATGGAAGTGACATCTGCAGACACAACAGTGACCAAACAACATAATCAATTATGTGTCTGAAGGAATGATGGAAAGGGTTGGCTTGGGCTTCTTTCTGGTATGATAATTATTTCTGCTGAGAAGCAACATGATGGCGCCATGACACCAATAGTGTGGAGAATCTTTGGTGTATGGTGCTGTATGCCGACGCATTGGTTACTATATTCTTATTGGTGTATTCAGTGTGTCAGTTAAAGATGTTATATTGAGAAGAAAAAAAATGTGCGAAGGATTCTTTCAGATTTTTATGATAATAATAATGTATATGAACAAGAGTAGAGAAAATATCATACAAATGTCCAACAGGCAAATTGTTTAAAAGCACCATTAGTGAAGTGTTTTGCTTTAGCAAATGTGTGATCCTGACCAACGTTACATCAACCATCCTAGAATGACCAGAGGGCTTTTTGGTGTTTGGTAATTAATGAACATTCTCCTCCCATAGTTTCCACTTGTGTAACCCTGAACCCATTTGATATAAAGATCTTGACACAATCGCCTCTGGACACCAATGTTTCTCTACAATGGTTCTCCAGCACAGAACACGAGGGTTTCTGTCAGATTACTTTAACCCTATCTGTAGGGCAATGTGCAGTGAGACCGCTACACAGAGCTACACAGCAAGAGTGTTACAACAACAGACACAGGACATGATAGCCACAACAAGAGAGCAATACAGGGATAGATTACAATAAAATAGTCATTCCAAGACACATTTGCAACAAGTTTTTAGATTGATGCAGCAAGCAAGTAATAATACACTCTGACACTGAGGAACAGAATAACAGAGAATGGGAGTTACAGCCTCAACTCGAATCTGATACTACAGGAAAGCTTTATGTAGCGAGGGTAACCAGCAAGACAGTAAACGACACAGGGAGATTTTAAGATTTACAATGTCTTCATTTGCTAATATTTTCAGAGGAAGATTCATTAAAAGTAGTTTGTGAGGAATGCTGTCCTTGTCAAGATAGCTACTTAAAAGTAGCAATATCCACAGCAACAATACCATGCATATACAGCAAACGAGTATAAAAGAACACAGCCACATCAACCGAGTTACAACAAGAGAAAAATCACTGGCAGGCATACAAATGGCGAAAGAACGTCACCCTGCACTATCCCATTGTATGTCCCAGGGCTAAGGCTTTGTTACTTTCTGATGCATCTCTGCTCTGCTATTGTTTTCAGTTGATGAGCCAATGCTGCTTCAGAATGTTATGGATACATGTATGTATACATTGGATCTATATATATATATTATGTTCCTTTCGAGACTATCCTGTTTATATCGTCAGTTTCATCTCCGTGTCACACAGCACCAAATCCAATAAATGGACAACCAGGGACAGCATGTATTCTACCTATCTGTCTATCTATCTATCTATCCATCTATCTATCTATCTACCTATCTATCTATCTATCTATCTATCTATCTATCTATCTATCCAACATGGTATCCACCTCATATGGGTATATATCTCATATTGTAAAGTGGCTCTGCATATGGGGTTAAGGCCCATATGAACAATGATTTAGGCTATATTTCCATATGCGGATAAAGCTGAGTTCTACATATATAAGTCATAGCGGTAGTAGCTGTATGGCTGACTGTTTGGCCGTAAAGTTCCACTAGCAGCACAATAATGGCTTGAAATATGCTCAACTCATTAAATCTCATTACAGTTTGGGCCAATTCATCTGAGGAACACCTGCAATATCATGCCTTCCTCTTAAAGAATTACCGCTAGGTGGCATCTTCGCATGATTATCCACTCTGGTGTGACACAGGGGAACTATGCAATAAGAGCGCGGTAATCAGTGATAATCCAAGCAGACATTTTGGATGAGGAAAGTTTTGATTTGTTTACTCATGGTTTTGTCTTCAGCAGAATCCAATTAGTCCTGGTAGGCCTACTAGTATTAGCTGAGCTTCATGGCTCGTTGGTTCTGTGAAGATGGTACAAGGCAAGCCATGTGGATTGCTTGTCTGAGATTTGATCTCAAGACATTACATCTCAGTCATGTCAGTGATTCTCACTGAAAACATGACATCGTCTGAGACCGTGACAGCTGCCTGAAGGCTGAAGACAAAACCATGACGAAGAGAGAAATTCAAGATTGTATGCCAGACTCATGGAAGGAGATCCTTGCCAGCTGTACATCAAGGTAAGCATACACCACCAAGTTTGTACTACTCGAAATTAGTATCATTACAAACCAATTTGAAAACCATGGCATGCCATGAATTTTGCCATGGCTTGCTTGCCAGGGCCGTAGCCTGCAGGGGGGGGGGGGGCAGCAGCCCCCCTAGAATTTGACTGAACATTTTTTTTTACATACAAAAATCTCAAATTGTATGCGGTTTTCCGCGGTTCGCATGCCTCCGGACCAGTCACTGCCAGTCTGCCACCCCCTAGGATTCAGCCCAGGCTACGGCCCTGCTTGCTGCTGGCAACCTACTGTTTGTCACGTCAAGCATTGAGACAGAAATTTAGCATTGTTTGTACAGTCCATCAAAATCAACAGAATGAGATAGGAAGTTCTGGGAATGGTAATTTGACTAGAACTATGTCTGAGGTGGCACTGAAGTGCTCTTTTGTGATGTCACAGCCCATTGTGTGTCAGATTGGCAGCATTACAAATGACAACATTTTGCCTAATTGGATGCAATATTCACAAAATGGCAAATATCGGACAAAAACAGGACAAAAACGTCGTGAAAATGGGATATTCGTATTACAACACAGCTAAGCTACACAAAGGTAGGTGTATTTCTGCTGTACGACTTCTGGTTGCTGAGATATCTGGGCAAACGTCTGTCCTCTGCTTGACGTGACAAACTTCTTTTTTTTTTATATATTGTACACATTTCTGGTCTTCATTTTAATTTTAGCCTTAGTTCTCTGGGAATAGACTGAAAACTACGCTGACTGGTCTTAATCCTGCACAAGTAATTAGTGGTCGGGAATGCAACCCAATTGTACACATTCTAGTCCCACTGACAATGTTGCCAGGGCAGTTGCCTGCAGGGGTATGGGGGCCCCGGGGGCGGACCAGATAATGGACTTCATCATTCTGGAATTATCCCTACAACATGATAAATGAACAATGTACTCCCCCCCCCCCCGACCTCATGCCTTACAATTGCTTACATATATTATTTCCTGTAAATTCCTTAATCTCTTGTCTAGCTACATTTCTTCCCTGATACAGCACTTTTTCCCCGGGAAATACGAGCACCAGTGGGAAATACAATTGAAAATACAGAATTAATGAGTTTTACAGGGTGATATAACAATAACATGACCTGTGGACGGCATGGGTGGTTGACAGGCAATGACAGCCTAAGAATTCTTGTCAGCCCGAGGTTTTGTTGATTCCATATGGATTTCAAGCGAGTTTCGACAATAAATACTATATATAATTGTAAGCCTTGAACATTAATTCATAAGATATCATACGATATACAATATACCGGTGCACATATTGACGTTTAAAAAAGATGGTTCATTTTGATACAGTCACTGAGTGTAGGCCTATCACGGTAGTTAGCACTACTACATATTAGGGTGGCCCTTAAATGCTTGGTAATAAATACTGATAGGCCACCCTCTAGATTGATGCCTATTATGGAAAATAATAATGCTTGCAAATTTTCAGGCAAATCGGTTAATATTCAGAGGTGGCCCACCGCCCTTGAATTTTTAATGTTTCTAGCGCAATTCTCTACTTTCGTCAACTCGCGGTTCTGGTCATTATTGCAGCCTGCTCTTACCTCCATTCTATATTTCAGAGTTGCTGTCTAGGTCAGCCTTGCCAAAAATCACTTTTTTAATGCAAGTTATTTAGTGCTCTGGTACTGTTTTAGGATTATTTGTTGACAAAAATTGAGTACTATTGAGAAATTTGAGATATATGCAGTGAAAGTTAGAGATATTCTGAAGAATTCTAGGTTCCCATTGACAAGTTATAAAAACATCGGTAGAATGAAAATGGTGAGAGATTTTGTATTTCCGACTTCAGATTCAGATTCCTGAAAATTTTTTACATAAGATAGACTATGTTTCAGACCGATTTTCAAAACTTTTTTTTTGGACCAAAATGTCTCTTTTGTCCGACCTTGAAGTAACTAGCACAGGAGAAGAAACATCATTAACTGAGATATGACACCACTAATTTTTATGACTTAATAGCTGAAAATGGTATCATATTTAGCCCAGGACCCCTGGAGAGCAGCTTCTCTTTGATGTACCATGTATGTCGCTCTAGCCCTCATTAAGCTGCACCCCTCTAATTGCTGATCTCTAGAAACCCCCAACCCACAGGAGGATCTAACTTTTTGAGGCACAAATTTTGATCAAAATTTTTACCATTACTTTGTGTATTTTAAAATATAAACCAGTACTGTCTTTTTCCCAGTAAAATATGACCATTTTTCAAAAAGTTACATCAAAACTTATATTTTAAAAATGAAAAAACATGACATCTTAATCATCAAATTTGACCAATTTCCCCACATTTGGCACTGATGACACTTGGCATACTATCTGGTCTCAATGTCATCTTAAACATACCCTAAATTTTATTTTGTTCCAAAATGTTCCAAAGACCTAAAAATCCAGTTAAAAACTTGCTATTTTGGCGCAAATTTCGTCCTGATTAAGTCCTATAAAAACTTCATTTAGAATCATATCAGTACCACGAAAATTTGTGAATTGGATCATTTTTAGCTAGCCACCGGCAGCTTATACAGTGGGTCTGGAAGGGACTGAAGCTGAAACCATAAACCACAAAACATAAACATGTAAACATGTAAACAGTACCAGTGCTTGCTTGCAGGTGCTGCCCTCTTGTGTATAGTTTGTGAATCAGGTAGTGTCCAACAGAATTGCCTGATGCATGTAAGTGCTGTCCCACAGGCACTGAATGGTCACAACATCTCACTTTATATATATCACTTTGTTTATAATGAATGAATTGATGGTAAAGTGTTTATTTAAACCAAAGAACAGCTGTACATTTATGACTAGTGACTCTTTAATTTTAGAGTTATGAGGAATCTGCACCAACAAAAACCAATTTCACAGTGACACAACTTTTTACCGATAGTCATCATGAAAATAATACATTTTACAAATTAGCCACACAAAAAATGTTTATGTTGTGATATAAGAAACTTTTTCTGCTTTGATATCATCACTAATAGTTATATTCTTTTCTACATTTTTCATGATCGATTATACCAGAAAACAGTTATCATTATCTGGTTATTGGCAAGCAAATTTATAAGTCATTTCCTTTTACTAACTCTGGTAAAGAGTCAGCATCAACTACTAGAGAAAACTACATACACAGGTTCATTGCTATTCATTTGTGAACTATATGTAATCAACTCAATTGTGTGTCATTCTGTCAACCTATTTGACCTCTTGTAAGCTAATTGCAATCATGTGAGGTATCTTTTACTTGTCCAGCATAGACACTGATACAAGGGGCCACCAATTTAACATCTCATCCGAATGACATCTAGTTGGGATTTTGCTCATGAAGGACTGAAGGTGCATTGAAAATTTTGGGTTCCCCACCCGGGGTTCAAACCCATCCAGGCAACGACCTTCAGCGGACCAGGTCGGGCAGCTATGCCACTTGGCCACCCAGAACAAATATTAAGCTTCAAAATTACTCTACATTCAACAGACCAACTTCATGGAAATTCAGTTGGTTAACACCAGGGGAAAAGTGGTAGTTGCATGGTGTATGAATCCTTAAATACCATTGGCTGATCTATTTCCCGCCCTGATTGGTCCAGACAAGAGACACCAATCTGGAATAAGTTTAGTGCATTTTAATGTAATTTAAGGCTTCATAACTTGGCCATTGCTTCAGCTTAAATTTTGAAAGTAGTGTTTTCGGAATTAAAGTGTATATTAGGGTGCATCAGTTGCCCCTAACCTTCTCAGATTTTGATGTCTATGTGATATGTTTGGAGGCTGGACAATAAAAACATGGACAAAAAATTTCAGCTCAATATTCTGATGGGAACAGCCACCTCCTGGCTCACCTTTGTTCAAAATCGGAGAAACCTAAAAAATATCCATATCTCAGGAACCACTAGGCCTAGAGACTTGGTATTGGGCTCAAAATGTGCAGTATGTCCATATTTATATTCACTTCAATTGAAACTTTCCCCCTATCTCTAACCGTTTTTCTGTTATTTGACAAAAACATAATTTTAAATGGAAATTCAATAAAAATGGATATTTATCAAAATTTGGGCCCCACACAGTCTATAATGATCCTGCCTGCATCATTTCTACCTAAGATCCTTCACAGAGGATACATATATCCATAGTGCCCATTGTGATGATGTATCTTGTTCAGTCCGACTTCTGCATCATCCCAAATGTGGATATATTCAATAAAAAGGCAGTTTTTCCGACCTGGCTCTGAAACTATTAGTCCCAGAGCAAAAGTTGCGATTGTAATGAATATAAACTCATTTATTCCGCACATTTTGAGCCTAATATCAAGTCTGTCGGACCATCGGTTCTTGAGTTATGACATTTTTGCGAAATATTGCAGTTTAGTTTCATTGAAATATCATTGAAATAAGTAATGCCATGGAGGTGGCTGTTCCCATAGGAATATCAACCTGAAATTTGATGTACATGCTCAGGACACCTAACCTCCTAACATATCACATAGACATCAAAATTGGAAAAGGTTGGGGGCAAATGATGCACCCTAGTGTATATGTATGTCAACTTCATGTGAAAGCTAATTAAGAATCACTGAATTAACAAAACGTTGTTTGGGGCCAATGTTCAGCATATGTTCAGGCCACTCAGAGAAATGGGTCTATTCTTTAAATGCACTTCACTTGCATTAAAATGACAAAAGTGCATCTCAACTTTTACTTAATGCCTGATCTTCCAATTTGTCATGTTATGTACGTTCCTTCCTACTATGGCAGAGTCGCCTTCTTCGAGTCCATTTGCCTGTCTATCTTATTGTTTATCAATCTATATGTTTATTCCCTTGTATTCTATCCTGTTACTTCCAATAAATGCGCAGATTACCACTTGTCTTTTATTCTGAGGATTTCATGATATTATTCTCCTTTTTCAAATTATTTACACGTCTTCAGTATGACTCTATTATATATTAGGTTAACATTGCCGGGCCTATCAATCCATTCCGTGGTAATCAGTGCCCCTTAAATGAAATAGCAAATGGCTAGCTTTGAATCCACGGATTCTTGTAAGGTGTTATAAGTATACATTGTACAATATTGTCTTCAAAAGTAAAACTTATGCCTTAAATTAGCATAAAAGTTGAAATTAAAACTCCTCTCAGATATGAATTTCATGGACACTTTTCTTAATAGGGGTAAAATTCTTGAGAAGAACAAAGGGAAAGATGAGAGAGAATGGGTGGGTCATGTGGTCATTAAGACCTCATAGTGACGAACATGGAACATCATAAAACTATTGCTTGCGCCTCCTGTGCTAGTTACTTCAAGGTCCGACTCAATTCTTGAACCATGTCAACTGCAAATTTGCCGAAAACCTCATGTTTGCCTGACAGAACACAGTCTGCTGAATAAGCAGGCGAGCGAGGCTGCAGACTGACGAAATTCAAGTCGAATTGGGTACCGAATGGGCATGTGGGTCACTGGGACTGCTCCCCCTAAAGTCCGTGCTGCTGCCAATCAGGTCCGCGCTCAGCAGAACACAGCAGAACTTCACTGGGCTGCTTCAAAAATGCATGTGTGCGAGGACGTGAAATAGAACACCAATTCTGAAATGTTGTAGCCTGCTCGCTAAATCTCGCAATTGCGCAACTAAAGCAGCCTGCTGTAGCCTGCATGTTTGCTTGATTTACCTTTAACATCAGATGATTTTTTCATTGGGGAGACGATGATTAACAGAGTGTTATTGGGTGGAAAGGAGCAAATGCAGTGAACTTTATCTTTAGATGAAAATACTTTAATAATATAATGATTAGGGCTTTATATCCCACATTTATGTAGCTGATGGGCTAATTATTAGGACAGAATAAGTATGAACGGAATGTTTGAAACTGCTGCAAAAATTGAATATGGGTTTAATTGACTGCCAATGTTAGATCAATCCCAGTGTTTGGAAGCCCAGAGCTCTCCCAACAGAGCCTACAATACTCCCCCAAAGCATTCTAAGGGAATTTTGCAAAATCTTGCAAATATTTTGTAGACCTGAACAAAACCTGCATGCCACGCACTGGTCTAGCAGTTTTGAAGGGACTTGCCAGTCAGGAGTAATGAACAACCAGATTCAAATCAGTACCAAATTTGTGAAAGAATAAAAAATAACAAGAAATGCTTCAGATCTGACACAAAATTAACCTTCTGACTCTCCTGTTGGAAAATCTTAAAATTTTGATAAAAGAATATGGGAAAATTAGATCTTGCTGTGATTTTTTGTCAAAACCAACACATTGGTAATTGACACATTGGCTCCTCCCGTACATTTTTCAAAATCATCACGGCTTTCATGAAATTATTCCTACCCTCACCATGCAAGTTTTTTTTCATTATTTCCTTTAAACAGTGATCAGAAAAAGCGGCTGTCCTCATAGGTAATCCGTTTTACAAGATTGAATTGGAGAAATCATATATCAAAACAAACAATTTTGAAAATAACGTATGACTCTTGGGGTTCATAAAGAATTGTCATAGACCATCCAAGTTGGTATTCAAAATGAACCTCTCATTCAGCCCTGTTAATAAAATCTAATTATATTGTTGTGTGATTTGAAATGGCTTAGTTATACAATACCACGAATCGGCGAACGTAAGGAATCATAACTGAAATGCTAGAATTTCAAGGCTCGTGGGCCTCCTCTAAACGTTAACCAATTTGTCTGAAATTTTGCACAGCGTGTTTTACCATAAAGGCATCATTTGAGGGGGTGACCCATATAAATTTCAAACTTTTTTTAAGGGCCACCCTACTGCATATGTCATGTTGCGGACTGTTCTTGTATTATTCTCTTATTTATATAAACATTTTTTGAGGTTTGATTCAGGAATTCTGCGGCATAACAGCCTACAATTTCCATATTGGGCTGGACACGTGATATCTGTACATTGCTCATTCCTTCTTATATCCCTGTGCTGTGTATTGGTTATTTGGAAGTCAATGTTTCATGGATGTTGGTTAATCTGGCCATTAGCGGTCAGATTTTACAAGGCCTGTATTTCATATTTGACTGTGACCGAGTTTTGGGGAATGGAATCTATTTTCTCGAGAACTCCCATATCCCATGATGGCGTGGCGTATGTGGCATATATATATGTGACTAATCAGCCAATCACAGCGTAGGATTTTTGTTAGTCATAAGATATATATCTATTTTCATTTTAACCTGGGCTTTGTGCCAAGGCTTTTCTTATCATCCATGACTATATATATGCCTTAATCATATTAAAGTTACCCTGAATGATAAATTCTTTGCTAAATATTGGTGATTTCCTGTGTAGTATAATATTAACTTGTGATAAATAATATGTTTGACTAATTTATGAAGTAACACCTTCATTACATAAATTATTTAGATATTCTATGTACTTTTTCTTGATAGTTGCTCCAACCTCTAGCACAGCCATTGTAGATGACGTCACAATACCTATTTATAAAAATATATAGCTACAAGTTAACAAACTCTGCCAATACTGATGACGTCACAAAGTTAATTGCTCTCGAGACCAGTTATTTTTTCCGTGCGTACCCGTCTACCCGAAATAAATCTAGGGGCCATTTAGAGCATTGTGAGGGTCAGTAGAGGTATACATTCTAATCCTACGTCAAAGAAAATTTACACATCAGGCAGTATGACCAGGATACATAAGAAAATGTGAAAATTAGACCAACTTTCTTCGAAAACCTGACCTATCATTCGGGGTAACTTTAATGGCAAAATGAGAATTTGGCCTCTTTGCCATTATTATCGCAAAGATATTTAAATTATCATAATTGACATTGTTCATATCACATAATTAATTACTTGTTGTGTTAGCCTTTAAGCTATTCATTTGATTTAATTCTGTTTTTCAGAGAGCGCAAAAGTGCCGAGTCTATAGGTCCGCATAGACCTGGGCTACAATTGCCGGTGCTAAATTTTGAAGAGATCAGCAGTCAATTAAAAAAGAGGAAACCAGCAAAGAAAAAAGTTACCGAAAAGAAAAGGGTGACATATTGTCACACCAGAAGCATATATGGGACTAGAGACAAACCGTATCGTCCAAGAAAACAGAAGTCTGCAACGGCAGCATCGCGAAGTAGACCTTCCGCTTCCACTTCAGTTGAAACGCCTGCCAATCCAGACACTCAAGCTGTTACTGACGAGATAGAAGTTCTTGACATCCATCAACAGGCTGCTCGTAAGTTATATGACAAGCATCAAATAAACATGATTTTGATTTAGTTGAAGTTCCATTTCATCCCTGCAGCAAGGCTAATTTTATTGTCATAGTCATACATATATATATGCAGACCTTGAAGTTAAGTTTTGCAATTGCTTGCCCCAGGGGCAAGTGATAAATTCACTTGCATTGGTACAGTCACACTTGCCCGCACCGATTCGTATGAAACCGTTTCATTTTGGCAATTATTTAATAAGATCAAGGATTTCTAAGATAAACCAGGTAGGCTTCATCATTGGCTTGTCTGTTTTCTTTGAAAAGAAAGAGCTATTGTTGTCACTCGATCGTCATTGTTGTTGTCGTGTCGGTTAAGGTTTGTGTAGTGTCAATTTGTGACCTTAATATTTCACAGAGAGAAAATGAAGCATGGCACTATGAGGGATAATTTATTGTGAGATGTATTAAATGTATATGTATCAAGCCTATTTGTATAATCATTACTGTCAGCAGGGGGTACAAGAAGGTAAAAAGTTACCCAACTGTCCCAACCTTCCTGTATGTAGGTACTCGTCTTTTCTTTAAAATTGTAATTTGTTTCTCTTTGATGAACATATAATTAACATATTTTAGGAGATGACCTTTTTGCACTTCTGCAAGAAAATTATGACCAGCAAGAAGGAAGAACCTGGACAGATCGGCAGCAGAAATCCGATGTTCAGTGGGACAGCGTCAGGAGCAGGCTGCGCAATGCCACGTTATTCAAGGAATTGCCATTGAATTCTGAGACATGCTCCAGGTGCGATAATTCTGCCACTACGAGGTAAGTATTTACTGTGATTGGTTCATGCCAGTATGTACACCAGTGTTAAAATATTTTTATTCAGTCCATGGGTCTAACTATATTCTCCTAAATGGTAAAAACCAAGCCTATTTGAAAGTGTTTGAATGTTTACTCTGTGTTATGCACCATAATTATTTTAAATGTAAATTTTAATGTATAATTTCGTAACAACAAATTTCAATGGTAAATACCTGTTTTGCTTGACAATTGACATATAAGACCAGATCGCATTAAAATAACCTATTTTCGAAATTTACAAATTCGATTCTTTTAAGAACTTTGTCATCAATTGAATGCATAAAAAAGAAAACTGGCTTTCGTCGATTTACTATTATAGTGTTAGCTCTGTATTTTGGACTTGTGAGGAAGCCTCGAGAGTAAAATTTTTGTCAGTGTTTGTATTTCAAAATCAAAAGGGAGGCTCTGGAATCCCTGTTACACCTCACAGTCTAAGTCATTACTCAAGTCACTGGTTGATACTTTTATTCTGAATTTCAGATGTACAGACTGCGGTATGCACATGTTGTTGTGTGACTCGTGCGATACAGATATCCACAAATTTAATGGTGTCCATGACCGCCGACACATGGTTGACAGGTACGCTCAAGGAAAATCTTGTGAAGGTATGTCCATTTGCTTATTCTGCATTGTTTTTTGGTATTTTAATAATTTAATTCTTCTTTTTTTTGCCACAAGTGCCTCAGAAAAGTTTTCTGAATGTTGATTTAGAGTCCACTGGTGTTTTTTTTTTCTAGGCCTCTTTGTAAGTGTCAGAGGATATGGTTCCTGCCCCAACTGCCGCACTGGTGAAGAAGCAGAATGGATCATGCTCGGTTATGACATTGGCAATGTTGTCGTCATCACTACTAAAGGTAAGGAACCTGGGAAATAACCATCACATGGGGACTATTGTAATTCCGGCTGAGTCCTGGCCCTGACAGGATGATTCAGTGTGTGGGGTTAATCAACCAGGTGTCAAAAGAAAATCTTACCTCTGTGCAGCCATCCTCACCCCAAGCATGTCAGGTGCCCGACAGATTCTACCTCATTTTGCGAAATTATACCGTGTAGTCATCACCATGACTGTACTTTACTCTTATCAAAAACCATTTGGTTATTTTCTTTGTTATGTAATAGAGCTTGTCAAAATTTACAAAGGCAGTTGAGACCTAGATACATCTCCATGCCAAGTTAAACAGTCATAACAGCATCGGTTTTTTTTAAATTGCCTGTCAAAATGATTTTTAGCACAGTCATGGGTGGCAGTCATGGGGGGGGAGGCTCTGACGACTTCAACAGTCCTGGCAAGATTATAAGATAAAGACCATTATGTACACATGACAAACAATTAGCCACAATAGATTTTTTTGGTCCTGAAAAAAGTCTTTTGGTTGTGATGTTTTTGGTTACTGCTTTCGTTAGTGCTGCAACGGTTCACTACCTCACGGTTCGGTACGGTTTTCGGTTTAAGAGCCACAGTTCGGTTTTTTTACGGTTCACTGTCAATCGGCAAATCCAGCCATATCCATAGATTAATGAAAGGACATATCATGATACCTCGGGGACATGACATTTTACATTAGGGCTATTTGAAGTGAATCTCAACTTTCAACAATAAATGTGATATTTGGCCCATGTTAGATTATCAATAAATTTAATATTGTAGGCCCAATTGTGAAAAAAGAATTGAGGCCTACCATGAAATTGCACCAATTGTCTTAAATGTATTTTAAAGAAACTAAGTTAATAACAATCCGTTTCATTCTCAATGGTCTCCCCATTCATTATCTTTTACTCACTCATTACAAGTTAAATTGCACTTCACCTTTCACACCTCTGCCCCTGTAATTGGTCTTGGTAGGTGTGAAAGGGGGTGAAAAATCAATTGCCATTAGGGCTGCCATTACCAATCTATTGTTTAGACCAATAAGTACTTGTAGCCCAGTACCAATTGTCAATTGCCTGATTGCTCTGCTCTCTTCAGCATCTGTCACTGCTGTGTCAGTAGATTAAGCTTGTGCGATGGTAGCGCCACTATAGTGCACTAGTGGCCAAAATCGGAACTACGGTTTACCGAATTACTCGTCGGCCTCACGGTGCGGTGAACCGTGACGCCTGGAACCGCAGTTTATTCGTACCGCAATAAACAGTTGCAGCCCTAGCTTTCGTCACTAACTTTTTAAAGATATATCCCACAATAGGCAGTGAAGTTCTGGCAAATTTGCCCTGTGATTTCAAAACACAGTAACTGCCACTTCAGAGATTTTGAGAAAAACGCATTTCTTTGTTTGCAACATTGTGACTGTTATATCTTAATCTCCAGATGAAGCACCCTCAAGTCAATGCTTCAAATATGAAGAAATATAATCAAAGTATATGTGTGTATACACTTTGTCACCCAAAACGACTTCTTACAATTATATTAGACAACATTGTGCTTTTTAATGACTTCCTGTGTTTTGAACGAGAAACTTTTGATTTTCTCTTTGTGTCATTGCAGAAGACACCTGCTCAGTTGAAGTGAAAAAACAGTATCTCCCGGTTTGTGTCATGTCAAAACACAGTAACTCAAAAATTTGATTTTGAGATACTGTGTTTCAAAACAAAATGAGTAAACTACTGTGTTTTGGCCTGACATGACATGTCCATTTGGATGTAAACAGTTGATACTGTGTTTGTTTATCATGGATTTGTGGGGTAACTAGAGGTGATACAGGTATGAAATTTGGCATGGAGGTAGATATTATTAATAGGATTGAGAAGTTATGCTCAACTCAGTTACTGTTTTTGGTCACTTACTGTGCTTCAATTTCACAGGGCAGAAATTTATTAAACACCATGTGATTCACACTATGTGGTTCATCGTTGTGAACCACATGCATCTCATTATCTGACGTTGTTATGCAAACAATTGGCAGTGAAGTGATGATTTCACAATGTTTTGAGGCTCTGATTGGTCGGTGTGGTTGCTAGGGATCTTTTTGCGGCCATTCAAACAAAATAGTGCCTCTTGAAATTATTAATTCTTTTTACTGGAGGTCTATTTTTATTGTGGGATATAAATAAAACTTAATGGGAGTGTGGTTCACAGCAATGAACCTCACTCATGTCAGGTCTGCTGCAGAATAAACGCTCGTCCTTCGGACTCGTGTTGTATTCCTCCGCGACCTGACATTCATGAGGTTCATTGCTGTGAACTACACTCCCATTAAGTTTTATTATGGAATAAATTTCATGACTGTTAGTATATAATTGACAGTCATGTTGTTATACTTGTCATTTTGAGACACAAAAGCACAATTTGTAGGCTTACAAAAGTACCATTAAAAACTAGCATGGCCATTTTGGCTGGCCCTTCTACGTAGCTTTGTGGCTAGACCCCGAAGCCGCCACCACCAGCCGCCAGTTGCGCCATTAAAGATGAGGGTCCACCTGTAAAAGAAGCCAGTTGAGGCAACCATCATTCTGACTCAAACAGTCAGCATCTCCCACTTTTCTCAACGAAAATCATTAATATCTGCCGTAATACTGAATGAAATTAAGACACATGCATAATGTATGCATCTTGCATATGTGGGTAGTTCGATGCAGTGGGCTCCCCAATGCCAATGTGCCTCAGGCAGACAACCTACTCGAATTATAGCCCTAGATAAACCTATTTGTGTGTGTTTTATTTAATTGCAGGCCGATTTGATCTGAAGATGCCAAAATTACACTGCAAGGATTGTGAAGCTGGACGCCCTCCAACGTTGGAGGAACTTGTCATGTCCAACCTGTGGCCAGGACATCCTGAAGTTGTTAAAGGTATTTTAATGTTCAGATACTGCCTTTGTGAAGGAAAAGGTCATTGTTACCCAAACATTCAAGTGTATGTTTTGAGCACCAATTCTACCAACATCAACTGTCTTGGATTTTGGTTGTTCATAGCATCTTAAAATTTTGTTTTTGATTGAATATGGAGTCAAATGTAAGTGCCCCTTGCACTTAATGAAGAAATTTATATAGTACATCTAGTATAAAGGATTCGGTCCGATTATCACTTGGGCTTCATTATAAGTGTTGTCATCGCACAAATATGATTTCAGTTTTCGATCTGATTCTTCATCCACATTCTTTAGAAACCATCCCTCAAAAAATCTGCACACAGAATTAACCTAGACAGGTTACAACAACAAAACTGATCTGGGTAGCAAGAAGAGTTGAAAACTAACAATCGGTTTTACTGTTTGATCATGGCAAGTAAAAAGACACAAGACATGTCATCAACAAAAACTTTTAAGAAACTAAAATTTGTGAACATATGCCATTGATTCTGGAACAAACTGCTGGCATATCTTCGGAGAAACATTTTTTTAGTTGAAGGAAGGAATCCAGACACTGTTCTTATTTACGTTATAGAAGTGCCCTACAGAGCAATTGGCCTTTTGCAAATGTATCTTGTCCTGTTGTCCACTCTCCATTGTCACAAATTAAATTTAACGTTACGCACTAGTATCAGTTTCCAAATTTATACTTTCAGGGATGTATGTCATTCACACAGATGTCCTTTGGTTATACCACAATTTGAAGATGCACAAACCTGGACTGTCCACGAGGTCATTCATTTCAACACTTGAGGATGCTTCAACCCTTAGCGGAAGGGTAAGAAGTCATTACTTGCATGATATGATAAAAGACTTTAAGTCAGTATTTCAGACTATAAGTCATTGTCTCATAATAGCTGGTTTACTGTTTATGCCTCCCCCACATTTAGGAGGCGTTTTTCCCATATCGCCTCTTGATCTGTCTGTCCCGTGTGTTGCTGAATACTGAAAAACTTGTGTACAGGCCCAGAAGCGATGTGAAGTAAGTGTCATATTGTGACGTTGATGAGTAATGCAATACTTTCAGAGACAAGATTAAATTTGAAATTGGCTGCATTGTCATCAAACATAGCATTTGCATGAGCATATATGGGGGTTTTTGTCAAATATACTGATAATCATTAATATTTATTTTTTGGAATTCATGTGAAAAATTTATTGCACTGCTTGTTATCTCAAGTAAAAGAAATTTGCTAGTAATCCTGCAGCTCTAGTATAGGCTAGCTCATGCATGCTGAATATAGGCAAGATCCTATTAACAGCAATTACTAACTAATTACATCAATATTTGACGCATGTGGATTTTGGCTGACCTCCTTTTGAAGGTCATGGGGCTCTAAAACAAAGGATAGTTCATGAAGTTGATGCGAATGCCTCAAGTTTGGCTAATTGGCTTCCCATATTTCCAAAGATCTATACCTTTTCTCTCTCGACCTCAGACACAACTGAACTTGGATGACCTTGGCCAACTAATGTGCCTCATGTGGAGGTTCCTGCTTATGGAAGGGGAGGCATCAAATCAACCCGCAGGGTCATACAATTCTAGTTCTAATGAATCCTCTGTGGTCCAGAGTGTTCCCATGAGATGGCAACACTGACTTAAAAATTAAAAAATCACATAAATTATATGTAACACTGTAGCAAATGCTAGAATGTTATTAATGTGCTTGTCATTTTTCTGCATTCAGGTCGCCTCAATTAATCGCTCTGTATTCACTGTGTGCCTTCGAGAGTGGAGGGACTCTCAGCTCTTGCTACATGGAGAAAATGATGTTTTCAGTATTTGTCCAGCTTGTGATACTAAGCCACATGCCATTCATGTAGATGGCAACAGAAAACTGTACAGATTCAACAAGTCCAAGTAAGTTCCATTTGTTGAGAAATACTATGAAACAATTTGAGAAATGCAACCATGTTTGTAAGATGTAGTTACTTTCTTAAAAATACTTCATTGCAAATTGGCGAAATGATTTATTGGCTTTACACAGATGTGTAGAACTGAAGCAACTATTCAAGCTGATGAAATTATCCTGTTTGTCTCTTATTTTGCTATTTCCAATCTGTTTGTTATATGAACTCACTTTAAGTATATGAGGGGTTTTCCAAAAGTTCTGTCCAAATAGTCATAATTTTATCTAGATTTGATGCATTTGATGCAGACACATGATTTTTGTGTTAGTTAAAACTGACTTAATTTACAATTAATATTCAAATATTAGATCACAAAAATAAACATGATGGTTCATTGTGTTGCCATGGAAACCAGAAGTCTTGAAATGCTTATATGACCCAAAATACAAGCAGTTTTGCTGAGGATGTTTAGCATTGATGCAATGGCACCATTTCATGCGTATCACTTACCTACAGGCGGCACTGTATGTTTCGTGGAGCAAAAAACCCAGTTTTTGGTGTCCCAAATTATTATGCAATTGCTAGAGAATTGCCCCTAAACCACCAAAACTATATAATAATTCTATTAACACTTATTGATTGCCCATATTTATATGGGGCAATCTCTGTTTTCATCCTGTCAGCAGTGCACGCCATGGCGTTCACATTATTTTGTGGTCCGCATTCGCCAAAACCTTGAAAGATGACTGCAGCATGTCAGTGGCAGTCAAGGATAGCCTGTCCAAGCCAAATAAAAAATGTAATTAAAATAAAAAAATCAAACTCATTCTCCTCATTATATAAGATTTTCTTTCAATATATCCAAGTGATTTTTTACCTGTAGAGACTTTCACCAATCCACTCTGGATGGCTTCCTCAGTACAAATGGTGTTGTTGTTCCTGAGTATTGGTCATTCATGAAAAAATTAATATAGAATGAAATTGTCGGTGCAAAGACACAACAGATTACACAGATTTATCAAAAGGGTAAGCATGAGCAATACATTGCAATTTGGTACATTTGTTGTAATTTGTGACATGGTCCAACACGTTCGGGAGGAGGTAGAGTTAGCTCAATTAGTAATGGAATGGGTTGCCAATCACTTGGTCCTGGATTTGAATCCCACATTGGCGAGGTCACCTTTTCTTGTGTTGGACAGTAGTTTCAATAATCTTTTGCTTCATTACCATGTCCTCCTCCTGTCCTAATTGGCATGCGTAAATAAAGGGCTTAAAGCCCCAATCATCCATCCATCTGTCCAAAATATCCATGCAAATCTGACATAGGATTTCACATCATTTCAGCTCTTAACAAAGTCTAGATTGATAGATTGAGTTCGTAATGTTGGCAGTCTACAAGTTGTCAAGTATTCTAAATTTACCCCATTTAAGGAATCCTTTACTTGCCCAGCACAAACACTGAAACACAGGGGCTGCCAATTAACATCTCATCCAAACAACATCGGTGGCCACATGTTTTCAGTCGGAACTCCTGAGGGTCTTTCTTTGTAGCTTTGCCTGGGTTTGAACCTGTGTCCGTCAATTTGGAAAATTCAGTTTACTCTCAATATTGTTATGTCTCGCAGAGTTGTTCAACCTATGATCACCCATATCTATCTATCTATCTATCTATCTATCTATCTTAAAATACCTGTCTGAATAGTAAGGCAGTGTGGTACAAATGATCTGCCGGATTCAGGGGATGCGAACTTAGACACCACACCACCTCCATTTTGAACCCCTGGGTTCTTGTCAAATAATTGTGTTCAAAACATTAGTGTTACATCATTTGGCAACTATTCATATCATATTTTGCTTACTTGCTGTCACTGCTAAGCTATATGCATAAATTGCCTCCATTGGAATAACATTGATTTTGCATATTTTTTTCAAGTTTATGCTCTAGAAAATCTCAAAAAAGTTCTGATCCTTTTAAAAATGCCTTCAAAAGTTATCATCTGATATCAATTAAGTTCAGTTAAACTCAGAGATAAGTTGCGCATTGAAAATTGACAAACTTTTGAATAAGGAACTGCACATCATAAACACAATGCTATTCCAATGGCAGGTCAAGCCTCAAGGAAATATTCTTTGATTACTAGCCATTTCAAAGTAAGAGGTTTTACTTCAGTTTCCTTTTCACGCAGCTAAATAGACAGAATTAGGTGACTGCTAGAAGCAAGTTTCAAATGATTAGAACCATTTTGAGGTTTTGGAGAGCATAAATTTGAAAAAAATATGCAAAATCAATGTTATTCCAATGGAGGCAATTTATGCATATTGCTTGGCAGTGACAGCAAGCAAGCAACATTTTTTGACGTGAATAATAGCCAAGTGATGTAACGCTAATGTTTTGAGAAAAATTATTTTAAATTAAACTTTTGTACTTTCTTTCCACTTACTATAGGTTGTTTTTGTATAATTTCGTAAGACACCAAAATATTCAAATATATGGCATAAGTCAAATTTGCCTGAACGAAACTTGATGAAAGTCGCATGGAAAATTTCTCAACCCAATCCAATGATGATGTGAAAAGGATACACTGTTTGGTCCAAAAGTTTTTGTACCCCTGCGAAATAATCTACTGGCCTAATTTCATCAGATGCGGTGTATGGAAACAAACTCGAGTTACTCTAAGAGTCGTCCGAGTCACTCGTGTTACTAGTGCAAGTCTTTCCAAAAACGCCCCAAATGTGACAAAGTTGAGGTTCCTTCTATGGTTTTGTGGACATTTGCTTGGGTCTTTTCAATAAAATATTTATATCCGAACATGCCCTACAATACCGCATGTGTATCTGAAGGCAAAATATCGTGATATATTGAAATTTCGTGGCACCTCTACTTATGGTGTATTGGCTCTACGAAATGTACATCATCATGTGTCACGGATGTCAAAGTACGATAATTGGTTTTTGAGATATCGCAAAAAAAATTACTTTCTTAGTAATGTGCAACTTACTGTAAAAAATGAAAAAAATTATGATTACATACTTGTTTAAACTTTGAATCATTTTGGTGAAAACTATCTTAAATGTCACTAATTACTTTTTATTTCAGACACGTCTCTAAGAATATTCTGGGTACCAGATACATTCACCATGATGAAGAGGTTGACAGCTTTGTTAAAACCATTCAGTCAACAGACAAAAAGGTATACATACTTGATATAAATAATGTGTTTTACAAATTATGTCAAATAACAGCATTTGTGATTTTAGCAGCACAGCTGCTCTTACCCCAAGAATTTTATGCAAATCTTGTTAGCACTCTGGAGGTCGATCTCTTTCACCAATCTCATTCAAATTTATTGTACATTCTCCATAGGTTTTTATCTTTCGACCAGTCACTTTTGGTGCCCTTCTGTGATGAAAAAAAAATTAATATAGAAACTAAATGGACTGGCTTCCACGGGTCAAAGGTCAACTATGCCTTCTTCTTCTTCTCCTCTCTTAGAACCACTCTCTGTGCTGCTTAAAGTGCTTGCACGTTATTTTTTAAATATCTGGTTTGGTCCTTATCTATACTTTTTACTTGGGAGAGTTGACTGATCTGCTAGCTCACAGATACCTGATCATTGCCCTAGTGCCAAAATCAAGTTGCGTTTACAGAATAATTAGAGTTAGATAGGAATTGTTTTCTTTAACCCTCCTACGGTCTACAGGGGCCTTGGAGGCCCCCCTCTAACTTTGATGCTCTGTCTTTGGAACACAAATTGACTGACAAGTTTTACAGGCAAATGTCATCTTTCCTTAGTTGGATAGGAATCAGATGCAGTTTTAATTTTAAGTATAACAATAATAACAAATATCCCATGCGTACGGCCAGCGTAAATTACAGCTGACCTAAAAATCGGCACGAACAGTCCACAGGGGCCTCGGAGGCCCCCTCCTCTGCCCATTTCCTCCATGTTAGCCTTTTAAAATTTCTAATCACTGATGATACCAATGTTGCCTCTAAATAGCCGACACCGGTGCTGATGGGGCGTAAAACACAAACTCACTCACTCACTAATCACTGATGATGGCTCAAAATATTCCTTAGGACTTTTACAACTAAGATTCATAATGGATTTGTGCACATATTCATATAATAAGACACAGAAAAAAATTAGTATCAATCTACAAATATTCATTTTGACAGTACCATGCAAAATCAGAGCTAAAACGGGTTATTTTACAATAATGTTAAAGCACATAAATCTTTACACTACTGTTCCCCAATGATCTTAATGAGGCTGAGTTGTCATGAATCCAAAGAACAGTATTTCACCTTCTGGAATCTAAATTAATAGTGCTTCTGGGCATAAATAGAGGGGGACCTCAAAGGCCCCTGTGGACCGTTCGTGTCACAGAATGACGCTCGGTCCCCTGCTTGTACGGCACACTGAACATTGTCAGTCCGCAATTTAGCTCATGGCATGTCCCTGCTCATGGTGAGGCTGTGTTGTCACAGTGGTGTCACCAGTGTTTGCGCTAGGCCTTTTCAAAGTTGGGTCCATGGACCCGACACATAAAAAGCTGGCCCACTGAAAACAATCTGAGTCCAACTATTATGGTAGATCACGTAAAGTAGCAGACATCAGACATCAGACTTCCAACTTCTAAATATAATTAAAAACCTCTACATAATAGGCCTACTCATCCTATTTCCAACAATAAAAGTCATATTCTTATTTAATTATACATGAAGAGACTATACATAAAGAGTTTAAATATGGTGTTTGCATAGCAGGCCCACCTATAACTCACTGTTGATGGGTGACAAATGAAATAAAAGTTGTCAATTTATGAACTCTTGCCCAGTTGACAGTTTTTCGTGCCTTTCCCATCAGAACAGGAACAGAGCTGTTGAGCTCTCTGAAATCCTGAGCTCTTTGTGATGAATCCAGCAGATAAAATTTTTAAAATCAGACCAAAATAGAGGAAGTTACGCCATTTTATTGCCAGAGAAAGTTTTGAAATTGACATTTACGCACTTTTACCACAACCGCTAGGCCACATTTTACTACGTGACATGCTGGTAATGGCCCGCGTTTTACGCACGACGTTGCAAGTGCAATATGGGTACACACGACGCAAGGACAAGCAGAATTTTGCGTCCTGGTAGCTTGTTTTGCGTAAAATACGCAGTTTTTTGTGTTAACGTAAACACTGGGTGTCACCATGGCAGCCTGTACATTGAGCCTCATACTGAATCACACAAGTTAGTTTTGATTCAGCCTCATTTTCAGTGGTTGCCATGGTAACTAGGTAATTGGTGGAATGATTGAAGTAAATCAGCTAATTCATATATAGGCCTAATGTCTGAAAAGACCTGTTCCTCATTTGTAACAATTTCAGAAACATAAATTAAGATACAGCACAATCCCTTTTGAAAATTATTCCTGATGAAGAATTAAAAGCACCCCCTGTTCACCACCCCACAGATATTTACGTGTCTAGGGCCCTGCTGGTGATGATCTGATTATGTCACTAAACGTGAGAACTTGTGTACCTGGATAACTACATAAATTCAAGGATGCTTTACTCTCCTCAACCTAGACTAATCATTACTCAGGCATGAAAATTTGCGAGCAGCTTTCTTTCACTTCCAACAAGAACTTCATCTGGCTTTTGTCTTATAACACATTTTCCTTATAGGTCCGCTATCAAACCAGTTGAGATAAAGGGCCGGCCCCTAAGCCAATTGCTTAGGAGCAACCTATTATACCATAACCCACTAAACTATAGTCTGTTAAACTTATACTTTTTTTTATTTTAGTCATTTCTGGCCCTGCGTCATTATTATGTCTATTCTCCAATCATGCTTCAAAAACAGTCTGTAGGCCTATTTAATTTGATATCTTTTTTACCCCACTTCATGAGTACAATATTAGTTACCAGAAATCATTCTTATTCTGGCTTGCAATGTAGGTGCAGTTTCTGTTCACAAATAATGTTAAGTGGTACCTCTGTTCAGAAAATAAGTGGTATCTCTGCAAACCTGACAAGGCGTTCCTATTTCAATCAGTACAGTATGAGCAAAATGGGAAGTTCATCACTTTGCAAATATTTGCTTATCATACATACTGACTGCATTGAAAAGGTAAAATAAACGAAAAAGGTTCCTTGAAAAATGAGTTTCATAAGCAGGTCATAGAGCAATAAACATATCCCATATATTCCTATAAATTCATATTATATATTTGCATATTTCATATTTTCAAGCATTTTTGCCGAAAATCTATAAAACCCTATATGTGGAATTAAATTTGCAATTTGGCTTTTTGCATGAAATGAAAATTATGGTTACTGTTTAGCATTTCTTATCCAAACATTCTTTAAGAAAACGTATGCCAGCTTTCCTTGAAAAAGAACATTGCTCAAGTTGTGTTTATAATCTTTTGATATGCCGATCGAACACTTTATTAATTTGCCATGCGTTTGAAGTCATAAGGCTTTATATATTTTAGACGCAAAAGCACATATAAATTTCATGGAAAACTTCCTATAAAATCCCTATATTTTTTGAAAGGGCCGCTGGGAGGCCTGATATCCCACTTTTATAAATCATACTTAGCACAATAATAATTATTATGCTAAGATTGCTAAACCCAGTGTTTGAATCCTCGGATTCTTGTTGGAACTTATGTGAAAACGTAAAAATATATGTACCGAAATTGCAAGTGCTGTAACAATGCAAATTTTCAGACTCATGTTTTGAATAGAATTCAGAAGTGTAAGGCCAAAAGGCAATTAAGCTTCCAGCTATAGAAAAAGCCGTCTTATCAAAATGTCAATTGCTTATCCTGTATATATTTTAGGTATATATAGATGATTACCTCTGAAATGAGTTTGATATTCAGCATCATTCAATAATGCAAATTTCTAAGTGATTTGGGTGACTTATGTCCTTTCTGCTTGCTTCTTACTTCTAGAAATATTATCCTTGGCAATCCATTAGTCTCAGAGGCATCTATTCAGCTCTTGCGTTGCAGAATTATAGTTTTGTAGAAATTTTCAAAATTATTCAGCTTAAGGTGGCTCGATACTCGTGAACTTTCCAAGATAGGATTTCTTAAAAACGGTTTAGAATGATCCAAAATATAGTTTATAGCAAGGATATGTAAACCAAAGTGGTTGCTACCAGCCTTTTAAAAAAATATTTGGGGTTATGTACAGGAAAGTCAGTCCACACAAACCTGAAAAACTAAATTTTTTTCTTATTTTTCTTAATGGGAAGTTTGTTCTGCCATTCAGTGGTCATGCATCCCATATTATGCAATGAAGCATGAAATTAAAGAAAACACTTTCATGGAAAAGCTGATAACAATTTCAAAGAGATATATTTAGTTTAAAGGACTTTCCAAGGGTCTCGGAATATAAGTTTCGATTTTGACAATTTTAACTTTTTTTATAAACCATGGCGCTAAAAAAAATTGACGGGATAGGATTTTTCAATTCTTTGTCATTTAATTCCAAAAATAGTTGGGAACAATATGATGATATAGACAAGCCTTCTTACCATGCTTGAAATTGATAAAAACATTTATTTATATCACAAAGTCATTTTAGAGAAATAAGACCTGGTTGCCGAAAATCGCCTGTAAAAATGTTGTGTTTTGAGTATCAAGTTGAATCTCCGGCTGTATATAGTACTCTTCATGGCGCATCGAATGCTCCAAACGAGAAGTCTCTAACCCCAATAGAAGTGGCGCAAATTGCAAACGAAGCGGCCGACGCTGGAAATTCTTAAAATTAAAAAAAAGATCTTGAACAGTGCTAGCGGAGTGGTGACGTTACGATCTATAGGGCCTGCCTGGCTGCGCGGAAATGTGTGCAGGTGACGTAATTTCGTGGGTAGCGAGCCACCTTAAGACTTAAGAAGTATTTTGCAACTATTTGAACAATTGGCATCAGTTTTTCAAAGACTATTCTGCCATACATGCATTCAGTTAAAGGTGCTACTTTTACTTAATAGCGATGAACCGATGAATAATAGTGATAAGTTGAATTTCCATATTAATCAGTTTACTTAAAGCCATTTTGTTCGACCTTGGACTCCGTGCCATTTTCATTATGGCTTAATTGTTGTACGGCAATCTAAATTCTAAACAACTCGCAAGATTGTTCTGACTAGATTTGTTAATAAGTGCAGAAAAAGCACTGGCTAGTGGTCATAATCGATAATTAGAAATAAGGCCATAGTCGATCAATAAACTGATTATTTTTATTTATCCACAGAGCCCAACTTTTTAAGTATCACAGGAACAGTGGGAACAATTCATTAAATAAAAATTGTAAATTTACAGAATTCTAAATACCCTGATCTATTTCAACTATTTTTTGATTATTAACAAAATCCAATCAGCAGGATTTTCCCCAAAATGACTGGTGAGTGATTTGAAACAATGAACGATGCAAAAATTTTCAGCTAAACAGCCATGGAGTTTACAAACTTGTTTTGCAATCCATGGATTCTTGGCTTGTTCATTTACTGTGTGAATACATCGCCAGATAGATGGATAGATAGATAAATAGACGAGTAGTGATAGCAATGCTATGGGCAATAATGGCAATTGTTGAGAGCTTAGCATTGTGTGGGCTGGAACCGGCTGCCTGGCTGAGTACTCTCCCAGGAGTTGAGAAAGGCTCATGCTTGAACAGGCCTGTTGAGGGTTTAAAGCAAAAATTAATGTAACTTATCCAGCCCACTCTACAATTCTCTTACACATGATGTACTTTCATGATATGGTATTTTTGATTGTCTAAGAGCATGTTTAGTATTAAATGGTATGTATTTTGCCTTTCAGAATGTGAATGCCATGTGCGGTCCTTCTCATTTCACAGCGGCCAAAGCTAAAAGCAAAACTATGAGAAATTTGGATGAAACCGGTCTTTGTGTCGCATCCTGCAGGCACTGTGTAATTTTACATGCAATTAACATGCACCAAGGAGAGATCTTTCCTTATCCACTCTTTGTACTGCAACACTTGAAGAAGACCAATGACATCAAATTCTTTTGTCAGGACGTGATCTGCAAGTTCTGGCCTTGGCTAAGATGTCTCAGTCAAAGGCTTCCAAGTCTCCAGAATCTCATCAGTGAATGCAAGCCCTTCTTGAGTGTTATGCATGGCATGACACATGGCTGGACTTGTCAGGTAATTTGTTGAACAGTATTTCATAATTTTCTGACATGGTGTAGCTCAATAATGAGCCAATTTCAAAATTCAGTTTCTTCAGAAATTATAACAGATTTTTAATGGAGGTGTGTGTGTACACATCTCCATTTATGCAGTCACAGTGAGACAAATGGACCGTTTTGGCGGGAAATTTGAAATTTGAGCATTTTCAGAATGTCTTTTGGGCCCTGTCTTGGCTATTTTGTTTGGAGATGTTTGGGTCAAGAGATCTGTATAACTTGATTATAAAGCATGCATCTGGCATAGGAATGAATACCAGACATATTGTAATTAAGATGTGTTTTCCTTTTATATCTTGCTTGGATCCACTGGGGGCGGCTGCACACAATGTGTATTGGCCGCTGTGCCTAAACTATTGCACTTATGTATATGATATACAACATATATGTGCATTTTGGTTTTCATATTTAAGCAATTGGTAGAGTTTTTATAAAATATTGAGAAAAAAAAAAAATTGTTTTCGTTTCAAGAACAGAACTGAAACGGTTATACTATGGGCATGAAATTCTACCATCATAATATGCATTGAATAACCTTAATGTTCCTTTTTGGGGTCTAAATGCTCTTACAAAAATTGATAACAGTAAATTCAGCAAAAATGTTATTTTTCAGTGGTCCATGATTCCGTCAATTTTGGAGTTACACTGCGGAAATTTTGCATTTAGTTGTTTAAATTATATCTCTTTAAATTACTAAACTCATTTGGAGCGCCAATTTTAGGAAATTTTCATAAAAACCAAAAAACTGAGAAAAAGGAGGATTTCTGATATTTTTCTCAAATTTTAGGTTTCTCAAAAATTAATGGTAAGCAATAAATCGGTGAACTTCAACAAACATTTACTTTATCATATTAGGAAGTTACTTTTGTATCCATATACCTATATAGTTAAGTGTACAATTTTGCTTGAAATGGATTATTTTTAAAATTCTGAAATTTAGCACACAAGATGAACAACACCTGGTTCTGGCCGCTCGGGGAAAGTCTTTTTCAGGAGATATGAAGTAAGACACTACACCACCTCCATTTTGAACCCCTGGGTTCTTGTTTGATGTACATAGGATGTTATAAAAATTCCGAATGATTTTTTGGCCGATCGTTCCATTCAAAGTAGCTAAATTAAATTTCACAGATGATATATCAAGGATACTGAATAATAGGGTTGGGTATTGCCTTGGGTTGAGGGATCCAATACTTATCATGATACTACTTCTAGAATTCAACACCTCCACCATACTTATCATGCATGCATCATGCAATCCAATAAAGTGTCACGTTACTGACATGAGATACAATACTAAATCCCGATACTTCAAGGGCAGGGCTTGCTGCTGTGCACACTGTATTTGGTGGGAAACCACTGCTTTACCCCCCATAATGACAGTTGAGAAGACAGCTAAGGGGGTATCCCTCTACTAGTGGGTTACCCATGTACCTGTGGGATACCAATACATTCACATTTCAAGCGCCAATGAGCAGTTTACTGGAATTGGCGCTATATAAGTAATTATTATTATTATTACCAATACAAAAATGAGATGCTGGAGGACACACAGTGGGATTCTCCCATCAAGACAATGGAGAAGACAGCTAGTGGGTTCCTCATTACCACTGAGATACCCATCTTCGAGAGGGCTACACATACAGGAATGAGAAACTGGAGGACACCCAGTGTGATACTTCTACCTGTGTGATACCCAAATTATGAAAGTGGGATACCCTTCTACCAGTGGGATACCCCAACCCCAAAAAGAATTATATGTGTGACCGCATCCTGTGTTCATACTTGTTTCAAAATCAAACAACAGTAAAATTAAAAAACATTATTTTTAAGACTCTCAACAAACAAAAAACCTTCGCCGCTGATTATTATTGCTTGCAATTTTGTCACATTTCACCTTGGTAATTTTCTGCAGGTGCTGTGGGGAGGTCGTTGGCAGACTGGCGCTGGTCTCACTACGGGTGAGGAAATGGAGCTAGTTAATGCCTATTTATCTACTGCTGGTCATACGACCAAGTACATGGCAAAAGCTGGTAAGCTGGTTAATGATTTTCTTAATGACTTATTTTAAACATTTGAACATACATACTTGATATTTTTACATCGCCTGTAAATAACTCCATGAAAGAGACATGCCAAGAAACCGACATTTTTGTGTGTGCTTATGCAACACACTTTTTTTTGTGCCCATGTTCATATAACTGCTACTCAAAGAAATAAATTAAACTGTCAGCTGACTTGAAATTGGCACCGCCTTATGTGAATCATTCATCTGTGTGATTGTAGAGATCAGAAAGATGAAAATTTCTAGGTCTGTGTCAGTTTTCAGTCAATAACAAAGACTCCCAAATTTTCAGAAAAGTTCAGTTTTGTTAAATTGTCAATATTTGATTTTCTGTGCTAAAACTATTCCAATGGAAGCATTTATGAACGTATAATAAACTCTGTTCAATGTTATTACATCTGACAAAATCCTTCATCCACCAGAGCAAAGTCTGGCCCCTGTGAGTTTCATTGTATTAATCCATTCTTTAATTTTGTTGACTCCCGGGCTATTTGAACATAATTAGTTGGTCACAGGAATGCATCTGGCATAGAAATGAATAACAGGCATGCTGTAATTAGGACTTGACTTCCTATATCTTGCTTGGACCCACTGCGGGCAGCATCACACAGTGTGTGTTGGCCACTGTGCCTTAACTGTTTCACTTGATGATAATTTGGTACATGAATGGGTCTTATAGCATATATGTGCCTTTTGGTGTTCATATTTAAGCAATTGTTACTGTTTTTGTAAGATTTTGAAATTAAAAAAAAAAAATTGTTTTCATTTGTGGTGCACAACTCCGAAACCGTTATACTTATGGGCCTGAAATTCTTACCATAATATGCATTACATGCCCTAAATGTGCTTTGGCAATGACAATAGTAATTAAGTGTCTTTCATTTATGTAAACAAGAATCAGTCATCTTTTGAACTTAAATCTGTGATCATAAGTAATGTCACTGCATCGTCAGTCTGTATGTGCAATCTTTTACATGAGTATGTTTAATTCACATAATTGTCATATATATAGGCCTATATAGATATACACATGACGTCTGAGGAGAGTGATGTGACTCACTAATTAATCAAAATTAGTTGTATTAAACACTTCAGAAGAATATGTAATTTAAGCTGTTAACCAGGAGTCAGGCAACTCGACAAAATTTTAATATCTCAGTAGGTATACCAATGATATTATGATTCTGTGGTGCGATTAACTTGTGTTCATACATTTTTTGTAATATTGCAGCAAGGGAAGAAGAGCTCACCAGTCATATGATTTGGTGGAATGCCAGGAAAGTCCGTGGTATGCCCCAGCTACTGGCAAGGAAATTTGCCAAAGTTTCAAAGGAGCTACAAAGGCTACTTGAAGAAGTGCAAGAAACGTGCATAAATCAGAATATAACTGAGGAAACCATGGAAGCCTGGAAAACAGATGTCATCAATTCAGCTAGAGGTAACAAATCTGTACTGAAAACTGCTTTTCCCATAGTTGTGTTATTAGGATAACAATCCTGTTGGGGTTCATGCCTAATTTATAGAATAAGTGTAAAATACCAAGTTACATATAAGAAAACGTAAAGATAACAGGTAATTCTGTGTCATTTCTGCGCATTTGAGATCATTTTCCCATTGGACTGATTCAGAAGGCCTTGAATACTTTATACTTGTTAAAAAATATAACCAGCCCTCCTAGTACTTTTCCTACTTTTTTAGAAGTTTTCCTACTATTTTTGGCTAGTCCTACCTTTTTTAAAATCCAGAAATTGTAAATTTCAGTCAACTGGCAAATCCTGTCTCATCATAGGACAAGGTTCAAGCTTTGAATCAGAAATTTCGAACATTTTACTGAAAAAATCCTGAAGGCTCATTATACATTCTTTGAACAAGATTTGGGACTTATCTTTAGGCTGACTGATTTTTGTTTACATGTTTTTGGGCAAAATGTGACCGAAAACAGGCTCCTACTTGCCCGCAGTTTTCAGGAGGGCTGTGTGTATGTGCTTTTTGTATAAATCGGCTATGCACGAGCAAACTTGCATGATTTTCATGACAAAAAAGTATTATTATTACTATTATTATACCAGAATGGATGTTTCACGTCAGAAAGCAGGAATCCCAAGTAATGCATTATTTCTTTGATAATTTCCCTGGCGAAATTCCATTACTAAAAAAAAAAAGAGATTTTCATCCAATTTTTTAAGTTGTGAAATTTGAACTGTTAGTACTTCTGTCTACAATTATATCACTTGAAGATCCTTGAATTCTGAAACCTGCTTTTTACATTGTCTAGGTTTTAAAATGCACTATTCAGCCACCTCAGTTCATTTGCCTCAATTTCACAGCTTCTTAAAGATCCCAGACAATTGTATTCTCTTCTCAGCTTTGTGCCCGAAATTACTAAGTAAGGTTATGAAGTGGCCAGTTTTACTTCTTTTTTCCTTCAGTGAATGAAGTTCGAAGAAGGTATTGAAATCACTTGGGTAAAAATGCTGTCCGTCCGCCGGGCGGGCGGGTGTTCGGGCGGCGGGCGGATAGATCGTTTCCGGGCCAGTACTCGGCCTCTATTGCGTGTACACATGGATGAAACTTGGTACACATATAGCTTGTATGGTCTAGTTGTGCCTTTTGATGGTCTGATTGATAGGTATTCCATACATTTTGAAATAATTTTAAAACTATAAAAAATATTTTTGTTAGTTTCCGGGCCAACACTCGGTCACTATGGCATGTACAAGGACGAAATTTGGTACAGATGTGGCCTATATGGTCTAGTTGTGCCTTTTGATGGTCTAATTGATAGATATTCTATACTTTTTGTATAAATGAGGAAAAATATAAAACAAATTTTTTTTGTTTTGGGGCTAAGACTCTGCTCTATTGCATGTAAATGGATAAAGTTTGGTACACATATGGGCCCATATGGTCTGGTTGTGCCTTTTGAAAGGTCTGATGGAAAATATTAAATGCTTTTTGAAATACTGAAAAAAAAAAAAAAAAAATTATTTTTTGTTTCTGGCCAAAGACTCGGTCACTATTGCATGTACCGTAATATGGGGTGAATTGGGACACTGGGGTGAATCGGGACAGAACAGGGAAACATTTTATTTGCTCACAGGCACCAATTTCTACTTGCCCTAGGAATTTCATTTTTGGCACACTTTTAGTAAACATAAAAGCGCATAATGTGATAGAATTTTGTATTTCTAACTGCATGCAGTGAGGAGCTGCAGTACCTTAAACTTGGCCCTGCAGAAATGACATTTTTACAGGTGGTCAAAACTTTGTGTGTACCATATAAAGTATAAATATTACAGCCAACAAACTTGCAGCAAACTTTAAAATCAGTTTAAAATAGTCATAGAGGACCATGATAATAGACTGTATATGAGATTGTGATTGTTTGGTTCTGGGTTCAGATCCAGGTCTATGGCAAAGTTTCGGGATTGAACGAAATAACCCTATACTTATTTTCATATGAGTTTGCTGTCGTGGCTTTTTGATGAATATTATTGAACTTGGCATCATTTATGGTGGATTTAGTCCAAATTTATCAATTACTTGCAAAATTCGAAGAAAAATACAGTTTTCAAACGTTTTCTGTCATTTACTAAGTTTTTATAAATCTGCATATTATCAATGAAATTGATTTCAAGTCTCCTTCAAAAATTTTTTTTTGCATATTGAATGTGTTTTCTACTGTTTATTCACAAGTAGAAATCACTCAAAGAAGGTGGGGAATTTTGATTGTGGAAATAATTGAGTGTCCCGATTCACCCCAAAGTGAGGGGTGAATTGGGACAGTGGTTTTCTGGGCCCTGATCATTGGAAGTTTAAGATACCACTTGTAGCTCCAGGGGATAGTTAGACCGTCTGCTTGGACACAATTTGACACCATAGTTTAATTTCTGGGTTGATTTTTGGCCATTCCATGACAGAAAAACGGCCAAAACTGTCCCGATTCACCCCATATTACGGTACATGGATAAAGTTTGTTGCACATACAGCCATGGCCGTTAGTTTTCACTCAGCTGCTATGCTTCACCATGGTGCTATAATTTTGACCGATCATAACATAGCAAATACTTGCTCAATCTTCACCAAATTGTCAGGAATTATAGTCTGTACACAGTAGCAGGTGCTCTGATAAAATTTAGTTGAAATAAAGAATGTTATATAATAACTGTAAAGCAAAATGCTAAATTAGTTGCAAAATTTGAGCATATAATCAATTCTGATGTAAAATATCATTTGTATGATGGCAATAGTCACGAAAGTGTCTGGATGTGTTTAGCACAGACCAACTTAAGCATTCATGACAAAATCACAATTAATTCTGCAGATTTAACATTTTCTCATCGGATTTGCTGGAATTGTTTATAATTACAAAAATTATTAATTTTTCAAGTAAGAATAAAGTAGGAAAAATATTTTCTTCCGATAAAAATTTTATTTGTTTTATTAAATTCCACATCTATGGTAAGCGTTTAACACAATTTTCTGTTCAGATAAGGCGAAGTTCTATCTTTTTACACCTACTGAGAATTTGGCAATATTTAAGGCCAAAATGGTTTCTGTAAAATCCGACGAATCAACAGTCAAGCTATGTATTTATTTGTAATTTTGTCATGAATGATTAATTTGATATGTACCTAACACATTCAGACACTTTGGTGACTATTATTGAGACATAAAGCATCAGAACTGATTATATGCTTAAATTTCCTCTAATTTAGTATTTTGCCATACAATCATTATGTAACATTATTCCATTCAAATTTTCTTTATCAGAACACCTGCTACTGTGTACAGACTATAATTCCTGACAATTTGGTGAAGATATAGCAAGTATTTGCTTTGTTATGATAGATCACAACGACAGCACCTTGGTGAAGCATGGCAGCTGAGTGAAAACTAACGGCCATGGCTGTATGGCTTATATGGTCTAGTTGTACATTTTCATGCATGGACTGACTGATAGATAGTCTGTACTTTTTGCGATATTTATAAAAATATAAAAAAAAATTTTTTTCCTATTGGAGCCAAAACGTGCCCACTATTGCATATAGAACAATGACATTTCCATCACCTATCGCCTTTACAATGTAGCAGCGCTACTTGATGTGTATTTAACACTTTTTGAATTATTGCAAAAACTTGAAAAAATATAGCTGCTTTATATTTTGAATTTTCAACCAACAGCTCAAAACCTATACTTCGTACAAGCATAAAACCGTGCCATAATATGCGGAAATTAATCTAATAAGGCCTTTCCCTAGTTTTACAAACCCTGGCAAACAGACGGCCAGACGGCAGGGTAGCAGGCAAATAGCGATAATAGATGACTCGACCACTATTGCATACCTATAATTATTATATATGCAATTTGGTAAACAAACAATTTTATGGTGTAGTTGTAATCTTCTAAAGGTGTTATTCGCTGAAGGTTTGCTGCTGCGCAGCCTATGTTTAGTTCTGAATCCATATATCTTCAAGAATATCTTCCATGTAAGCTTGATATTGTCAATGTCGATAGAAGTCATATCAAAGATCCTTCAACTTTGATATCGTCGGCCTACATGTAATATAGGACCCACTCTGTAGCCAGGCTGTCACGTTGTAGAAAGGATTTTTGTCACAGCATTTCTGGCAAAACCACATTTGTTACACCCTATAATGCCATTCCAGTTTCTTTTATGTACTGTAACTAAGGTCCCAGTGCCCTGAATTTACATGTATCAAGAATCAGCAGTAAGGGGGTGACCATTTCATATCCAGGGAGGGTGAGGGCTTGGATTTTTTTTTTCATGCACCAGACAATCCCTTATCATATGCTGCATCTAGTTTCTACTTGTAATATTAACTGAGAAATTAGGGGAAAAAAATTTTGATGATGATACTGCAATTTTATCGCCATTTTCTGAATTGTTAGAGTGGAGCCATTGTTGAATTTAAACAACGGACTCAATTACCCTATTTCATTCAGGTAATTTTTAGCACAGCAATAACCATGATCATGGGAGCCAGGAATATCGCACAGATTACGATATTGCAATATCTCCCTCCTACTGATATTGCCTATCACAATTTTTTCCAAAATATTTCCAAGCCCTACTAAAAATAGCCAAACTCCGACACTGGCCAAAATCCTTCATTGAATGAGGATATTTATATCAAATAATGTTATGTAGCAACAAACAAGCCATGAGCTGTTGTTTGCAGTAAGTACCTACATTCCTACAATATGATTCATGTAGGGCTTTAAACAGGAGCCTGTCATCTTAGAAGGTTATTGAAAGTAGCAGTTGCATTTAGAATATCATAAAAAATTACATAGTTTTGATTTGCTAACTTTTCTTCCTCTTGATAGTCATTGTATACTCTTTAGGCCAATACTATATATACACATTTTTACTAACTCATTTTCTATTTCCTATAAATATGATACTTTGCTTGTTTCAGTATTTGATTCCCAAGGCCAAATACGCTCTGGAAATGCTGATCTTGCCGCATTAAAACTTGGCATTCAGAAGGCTTTCTTGACCATTCAACAGGACCGGTATTCCATCAAGAAGGTTGCTGGTAAAGTATTACAAATACATTTTTAAACAATGTCAGTTACCTATGTTGAAGCACGGGATTCTGGGGACTCTCATAAACTGATTGGTTTCCGACATGTGAGCTGTTCCTGTTGTGCACAGCATGAATATTGTTTCCACAAACCCTGCTTTTATACCAGGTTCCCGACCTTTAATCCTCTTTTCTAGTAATTAACAAGCGAGTGGCATATTTGCTTGGTCCATTTAGCTAGACATTTTGTGCCACAGTAAATACAATCAAGAATAATGGAAAACAAAAGGCTTCACTTTGTTTTGATGTTTGGAAACATACCATAATGATATTGTAGACATTTTTGAATGATTACTAACAACATAATGGTATATCGATCTATCTATCTATCTATCTATGCATGTCTGTACAGATCTGTCAATCTTTATCTGCAGAAGATTAGACTCTCAGGATGTCAATGTAAAAAGTAATGCTACTAAACCCCAACCATAAGTACAGACAATTGGTGTTTCAGATGGCAGCCAACCACGCTTGAAGCTTCGGCGAAAAATTGACAAAGCCAGAAAAGACCTTAAGACACTGATTGAAGCATACAATCAAAATGAAGCAACAGATTCTGAAAGCAAGATCTCCGAAGAGATGGCAGATGAGGGGATTTGGCCTTGGTTGCTAGGTATTCATCTTGAATTAATTAATTACCAGCTCATGACCATGCTGTGCTTGAAACACCTTCATATATATAGTATACCGTAATATGGGGTGAATAGGGACACTGGGGTGAATCGGGACAGAACAGGAAAGAGTTTTATTTCCCCCAATAACCACACCTTCTACTTGTCTCAGGGTTTTGATTTTGGTACATATATAACACACAAACTAGCGCGTATTGTGGTGGGATTTCATCCCTCTGACTGCATGCAGTGAGGAGCTGCAGCACTTTTAACTTGGCCATGCCGAAATTGATTCTCGCAAGTTGGTCAAAACTTTCCTTCTATCATAAAGTAAAAATACCAGAGCCATGAAATTCACAGTAAACTTTTTATTAATTTAAAGTAGTTTAACGGGATCAGGAGAGTAAGCTAGATATGGGATTGTGTATGTTTGGTCAAGGGTTCAGATCCAGGTCAATGGCAAATGTTCGGGAGTGATAAAAACTTTACTCTACCAATTTTCATTTGAGTGTACTGGCGTGACTTTTTGATAGATATTATTGATATTAGCATCATTTATTTTTGATTTAGTCCAGAATTATTAATCACCAGCAAAATTAACAGATAACATCACTTAGTTTTTTGTCATTGATCACATTTTTTAAAATATGCATATTATCAATGGAATGGATTTCAGATTTTCCTCAAAATAAATATTTTGTATATTGAAGATGTTTTCTAATATTTAGTTCTAAGAAACTATCACTTAAAGAAGCGGGGAAGTATTGATTGTGGAAATAGTGGATTGTCCCGATTCACCCCAAACTGTGGGGTGAATTGGGACAGTGGTTTTTTGGGCCCTGAGCATTGGCAATTTAAGATATCATTTCAAGCTCCCATGCAAACTTAGATCTTCAGCTCAGACACAATTTGACATCGTATTTCGATTCCTGGGTTGATTTTTGTCCATGCTATCACAGAAAAACGGCCAATTCTCTCCCGATTCACTCCATATTACGGTACTATAGAGGCTACCTACACGTTTTATTTCATGGCATCCTGGTAAAAAAATTGTGAAAAATTTCGGTGTGGTTGCTAGGGATCTTTCTGTGGCCATTCAAACGAATAGGACTCTTGAAATTATTAATTTTTTTCAACTGGAGGTCTATTTTTATTGTTGGATATAAGTTAATGGGAGTGTGGTTCACAGCAATGAACCTCACTCATGTCAGA
Organism: Platynereis dumerilii; assembly: GCA_026936325.1. Classification (NCBI taxonomy): domain Eukaryota; kingdom Metazoa; phylum Annelida; class Polychaeta; order Phyllodocida; family Nereididae; genus Platynereis; species Platynereis dumerilii. The sequence goes on from JAPTHN010000004.1 coordinate 3,921,928, forward strand.
TCTGCTGCAGAATAAACACTCGTCCTTCGGACTCGTGCTGTGTTCTTCCGCGACCTGACATTCAAAAAATAAAGTTATATAATGACCAAATTATTTTCCCAGTAAACCTGTTAAAACATAAGTTATCAGAGTTGACCACTTTAGGATAACCCATGTTAAGCATTCATACAATATGGCACAGGAGAAGCCCATTGGAAGTGGGCGAAAGCTCCTGGTGGAGGAAACTGGCACAGAAACATTGCAAAATAAGACTAACAAATTACAAAATAGCTTATCTAGTGTCCATTTATGACCTTGGTATTGCACTTAAAGAGTTATGAAATTTGGTATATACCTGTGGGTATGGATCTGGAACATGTCCATAAATCCAAGATGGCTGGCAAAATGGCCACCGCAAAATGGCTGCCATTCTTGAACTAGCTGCAGTGACCTTTGATATTTCGCTTTGAGTTACAAAATTTGGTACAGGTATTGGCCTGTGGGTAGGGGAGAGTGGGGCCAGTTGAACCAAATTTTAGAAATTGCTCCCCTGTGTGCATACCTTTACAGCTTTCTGGGAGAACAGAGATGGAAAACATAGTTTGAAAAGTTGTCTAAACATCCCAACTTTAGGTTTTAGTATATATCCTACCATGACCTACATATGAGCCTCCAAAAAAAAAAATTGGTTCAACTGGCCCCACCATCGCGGCCAGATGAACCATCCATTGGGGCCAGTTGAACCATTGGAAGGATGATAGGTGAAGTGCGGGGCTGCAGTCCATTATTTTTGCTAACAAGTTTAGCTAGGAGCATAGCATGTTTTTGCTAAATTTGGCATGTCTCGCACATTTCTTTCAATTCAAAGAATAGCCTGGGGCCAGTTGAACCAGTTGACGGTTAAACTTTAATAATAAATTTTTATTTTTATTTTAATCTATTGTAGTTAGCCACTTAGAAAAACAGTTTTTGAAGTAATCACTGTTTTTCTGAGGTGAATAATAAGAATAGTAATAATAATAAAAGGTAATCGAAGAATATCAATATAATCCCCCGCCCGCAAGCGGCGGGAGATTATAATAAACTGCCGTAAACTCCTCTGGTTCAACTGGCCCCACTGAGACCTCCATGTATCTCTATATATAGCCTGGTTGTACCCTTGTTGTGGGACACCATTTTAAGGAAATGGGTTTGCATCTACACATAACCTTATCCTATGATGACATGACATTCCTGCAGACCAAGTAATTTAAATGCTATGAAAGCTCCAATCTCAATATGAAAAACTACTATTTTCATGCAAAAAAACGAAAAAAGTGTGATAGTTTCGTTACCATGTGTCTCAGAGCCAAAACATCCAGATGGAAAAGACTAGCTTAATAAGGCCTAACACAAGGCTGTATGTATGTTCCCATGCCTGCTCCACCCGGTTAAAAATCAAGGGTGGTTCAACTGGCCTGCCGGTTCAACTGGCCTGCCGGTTCAACTGGCCTGCCGGTTCAACTGGCCTGCCGGTTCAACTGGCCTGCCAGTTCAACTGGCCTGCCAGTTCAACTGGCCTGCCAGTTCAACTGGCCTGCCAGTTCAACTGGCCTGGGATACATGTACCACAGACATCGAATAAAAGGGGGATCCATGTTCCTTTAAAGTTATATTTGAAACAAGCAATAGTAGCTCACCTTTTTTCCACCAACCCGTCTGCGAATTGGCTGAAAAAATTATAGACTGTTTGCAGTCTCAAAGGATGAACTTCCTGAAAATTTCAGCCCATTCGGTCAATTTTCCAGGATTTGGCAGAGGTTTGAAAATTGCTGATTTGATCAGTTTTTCAGACATCGGTTTGACCACAATTACACTTTTTGCTCAATAAATCTGTTAATCCTCCACCTAGAACATTGAAATTTTCAATCCTCTGTCAAATCATGAAAAATAGACTGATTAAGCTGAACTTTTCAGGAAGTTCATCCTTTGAGACATAAAACAACATATAATTTTTTCGGCTAATTTGCAGACGGGTTGGTGGAAACCACTTGTTGATCTGACGCGGAGTGACCCTTTAACAAATTGACTTCTTGATACAATATACTTTTTCTAATATTCCAGGCTTCATCTATATATTGGCTCAGTTTTTGATATTCATATTTTCCTTCCAAAAACACTCAAAATGTAGCTCATCTTCTGTTAAATTAATATCACAAACTTCGCATATTCTATCCTCTATGGGTATATTCCTAAACCTGCCTGTCTCAATAGGCAGTGGTAAAACCCCTAATCTAAACTGAAAATTCACAAACATCTTTCTCAACACACACTGTCATACAGTCTTTCTAAAGTAACCATGGTCATGATATCTTTAACTTGTTTAGACCAACCAATTTACGCTATGTCTTAATTTACAATTTGTCCAACATGAGCTTTTGATATTTCCAGGGGAGCAAACAGAGTCGCTGAAAAGAAAGCAGCGTGTGGCTGATCTTCATGAATCATTGCTTAGGCACAGAGAGGAGATTTCACTGCTTCTGAGAGAAATGAAGACATTTGTTGTCACTCTTCAGGGCCGGAGAGCTCTGTACCGAGAGAAAATTGACTCTCTCAAAAAAGGTTTGTTTAATGGTTTTTAGATTTTCAAAATATGGCATCAAACTCCCGAGACAGCTCGAAACTTTAAAGAATTAAAAGTGATAAATTGGTATTTTTCATATATGTTCACAAGGTTCTGAAACTTGCAGTACTACATTAATTTGGACACCAATTCAACTGCAAAGTGCTTTTTCGCCCATTTAAAGATTTGTAGTTTAAATGTCCAGTTTTGATCTTAGTATTTCACTTACAGTTATGAAATTTGGTAAGGTAATGGCCTGTAGCCTGAGGGTGTTGATCAAGAACATGTTAAGAAATCAAGATGGCTGTCAAAATAGCCACCGAAAAAGGCCACCATTCTTGAATTTTGTGCTGTGACGTTAGAATTTCACTTAGTGTTGTGAAATTTGGAATGGATATTTGCTTGTTGGTGTTATGACATTTAAACATTTGGTCAATACCTGACAGTGTAGTCTGTGTAGATCTAGAACATTTAAAAATATCAAAGGCTGTCCAGACGACTGCCACCCATTTATTTGTCATGTCTTCCAGTCCAGATCAAACCTATGCAGCTGTTATAACAAAGTTTAGAAAGATATTTAATGCACCGTTTTCTTTTTCTTTTTGCAGTTTTGGAAGGTGATGACAGTCCAATATGTCGTGGGGACTTGGCGTTAAGCTACAAGCTTGTGGACTCCCTGACTGCCCTACTTGTAGAGGCTTCTTGTGCTTTCCGAAAAGCTACCTCTGACACAAGAAATACATTTGATGATGATGGGTACAATTCTAGCGATTTGGAGAGTGATTTGGACTGTGATTTAGATGACTAGACTAGGTTTGATAATGAGGACCAACAAGAGTTCGCATGAGCAGTACACATTCTGTATCGTAATTTTGCTATTTATTCTCAGGACTTTCTGTGAAAAACAGTGTCTTATGATGTCATTTTTACCCTCAGCAAATGGCAATGTATACATGTTGTCAGGTATTGTGATTTTGTCTGGCGGGCGGTCGTGCATCACTCGACTCAATGCCATGCTTTCGTTATATTTGGGTCAAGATTTGGCTTTCAAAGACCTAGAAACTGACGTTAAATTGGTAAAATTACTAAGTATCGCCACCAAGTTTTTCAGCTGCATCACAACTGTTACCCGAATCACAAATATTGCTGTCATTGGCTACTGAGTTAAGATACTCATAGAAAAATTTTAAAAATCCTGCTGGTAACAATTATGAGGTGGATGTTGCCATTGGTGGGTAACGGGTGTGATGCTTCTTGATAACAGTTGTGATGCTAGACAATGATTATTGCATTGATACAACTGGGATGTTGATTGAATTTTTATAAATAGCCACTTAATTTATTTTTCCACAAGTTACAATTCGATATGACACGATGCATATTACCGTAAATGGAATTTGTTTCAGAAACACTGAAAAAACTGACAACTATAAGGGCTATTCCATTGAAAAACCTGGGGGTGGGGTGGTCGGGCTAAGTTTTTGACCAACCTCCCCCATACATCTGAACCGAAATTGCGGGTACCCCTGCATACATCTTACAAAAAAAAACACCTAGGGTTTTAAATGGAATAGCCCCCTAAATAAAATTATATTCATCATGACATGTTATAACAATGTAACAATATGTAATAATATATAGGCCTATTCAAAACATGTCTAAAAATTTAAGGAAATATTACAGATTGTGCAATAAGGAAAACACAATATATACAGTTGTATTATTTATAAAACGGATAGCTGTTGGGAAAAATGTATTAAGAAATCTTGATGTTCTGCTAAACAGTTTGTCAAATCTAACTCCTCTTGAGTCTTGGTAATTAAAATACTGATTTAACGGATGTGATTCATCATTAATTATTTTACAAGCAATTGAGCAATATATATATATATATATATATACATTTACTCCTATGAATAATGTCAGGATCATCAATGACACTTCTGTTCTGTTAACGACGCCACAACTTTCATGACAAGATGAAAGAGCATACACAAGGACACTTGATATAATTGCTCTGTAGAATAAGCACATAATGGTGGAGTCTAGATTTAAGCTTTTCAGACAACGAAGATGTAAAGTCGTTTAGATGCTCAAGTTATGAGATGCTTAAGTTATAAGCTATATTACATTGTATTCTGCATTCATTCCTTGTGATTTTCAACAATTTACAGGCAATTTCATTAGTATGCGATTCTAAGCCTTTTTACACACTAAATACATAGCATTTTTGCTTAATCTGATTGGTTTAGAAACAACAGAACGTCACACAGCTAATTTATCAAACGTAGCAAGTGTATACATTGCATTGATCCTTACAGGCAACTGTGAATGACCAGAATCGCATGGTAATGAAATCACCTGTAATGGTGCTCATAACCTTTCTTGTGAGATTTAACTTTGCTACCATGAGGATGTTTGTGCTGTACTGCATTTTCATTTTGATGTGTGTGCTGTTATCTGTATTAAATGAAGGAGGACATTTTAGATCAGAGTGTATAAGGAATGCTTACTTTGGAAATGCTATGATCTCAAGTTGTTGCAGATTGTTTCATTAATGATTTCTGCAGAGAAGGAGAATGCTATGAACTGTAGATATGTATCTAACATAAAACATCCACTTCGTTTTTTCACTTTGGTTGCTGCAAGACTGAACATGTTTCATGTTTATGATCCGGAGTCAGTCTGCTTGTTTTTACACTGGGTTCCCCCAGTGTAATAGAGAGAGAATGGGTCAAAGTGCTTTTCTGTACGGTTTTGTGGAGGCAAACTGGGAGGTTTTAGAGGCTTAAAAACCAACTGGGGACCTTAGTATACTTGGTTTCTGAAATGCATTTTGTAATTTGGTGCTGTATCTGCTGGGGTTATTCAGAATTTAACAAAATTCCAAAACATGTTTTTTTTTCCTCTTTTGGCAGGAAATTGCCGCATTTTAAAGTGTCTATTGTAAGCATAGTATTTCAATTAGAGTTATGAAATTTAGTATAGGGATTGGTTTGAGGGTTTAAATCAGGAACATTTTGAGAAATTCAAGATGGCTGCCAAAATGGCCGCCTCACAATGGTTGCTATTCTTGTTTTGCCCACTGTGATGTTAAATTTTTCACTTAAGAGTATTGAAATTTGGTATAGAAATTTGTTTGATGGTGTGAATCAATATTTGGGGAAATTCAAGATGGCTGCCGAAATGGCTGCCACAAAATTGCCGTCATTTTTGAGTTGCCCACTGTGAGCTTAGTATATCAACTAGAGGTTTGAAATTTGGTACATGTGTAGAGATTTGTTCCAGGGTTTGGATCAAGAAAATTTGGAGAAATCAAAGATAGTGTCCAAAATGACCGCCACAAATTGTCCACTGTGACCTTAATATTCTAATAAAAGTTGTGAGAACATCTAAATCAGCATAACTACATATATGCTATAATCATTCAAATTCTGGCCTGCAATATAGTTGCAATTTCTGTTCACAAATAATGTAAGGCAGTGGCATCACTAGAAAGGCAAGGTTGGGACGGGTGAAGCCCCAGAGTTTAAAAGCGTTGTCAGAGGAAGGTCTGAAGGTTCGAAGCATGAGTTGCCCAAGAATCAGAAAATTTTATGTGTCTGCGGATATATGCACACATTACAAATAGATAAAATGCAAAAATAATGACATATAGTGCACAAAATACTTTGTACAGTGTCTTTTCATGGGCTCTGGTTATTGAATCGCCACCAGTATTACACTAAGAAAATGAATAATCCATTTGGGGGGACAGAGCCCCCCCCCCCCTGCCAAAGTGACGCCACTGAATTTTAAGTGGTATCTCTGTTCAAAAAATTTAGTGGTATATCTGCAACCCTGACCATGCATTCCTATTTCAATCAGTGCAGTACGAGCAAAATGGGAAGTTCATGGAGTACTTCACAAGATATTAGCTTATGATTTGTGTGTACAAAATTAAATTTAAAAAAAGGTTCATGCAAGAGAAATATTGCTAAACCCAGTGTTTGAATCCTCAGCTTCTTGTATGATTTTTCATGGGAAGAAAACTTTGAGCATTTGGACTTTGTGACAGACCTAATTATGGAAGCAATTGGAAGACCCAACTAAAAACATAATACAAAATTGTTATGAATTTCTTCCCTCCGTATGTCCAGTCTTTGCTTTAATAAACTTGTTCACTGAGAGGCCAATGTTGTCATAAGCACTGTTATATTGTTTGTGCTAGGTATTTTCGTTGTATTTGTTTTCCTTTGACATAATACATGTATTTTGATTGAATGTGTTTACACATAGTGCATTGCTATATTTTAACATACTTGTATGTATATATTATGAATTTATTCCAGGAATTTATTATGTCATGGATGAAACATCAACTGAAATAAACAAACTTTGCATTAGTCATTTTCACTGTAGTTGTCGATTAACTGCTCACTCATTCAGCTTTTTCAATCTCTCAGTTTTGCAAACATAGAAGTACTTTGTGTTTATATATAGATAGATTATTTTTGGCATCTATGGTATATTTTCTCTGCACATTTTGCCATTCTAGTTTATCTAATATGTGACCTGATGGTAAAGGTACTTATGTTGTGGACCTACAGAGCAGGGTTCCCACGGTCTTGAGAAGTAGGGAATTTCCAAAAGCCATTTTCCAGACCTGGAAAAAGTAGGGAATTTTCATCTGTAGTAGGGAATTTTCATTTACTGAAGCATTTTGCCGATTATTTCAAATGTCGATGAGCCACGATATGATAACGTAAATAGTAGGCCTAGTAACACGAAAACCTGTCCTGGGTATAAACTTTTAGTCTCAGATTTTTCTTCACTTGAGGTTTGCTTATTCAGCCTTGTGTGTGAAGAGGTCAAAAGAACTAATTTAATTCATAAACTGATGGTAATGCGCTTGAACAATCTGTGTTAAAAGTTGTGAAGGCAGGAGATATGAGCTAATTGATGGTCTGGAAAAATGACGCATCAGTCTTGAAAAAGTAGGGAATTTCCAAAAGGGAAAATTGTGGGAACCCTGTCAGAGGTATACGATTTGTCTTGATTGCTTAGGAGTCAAAACTTGAGGGGCCGATTTCACCAACATTTAGAGCTGGTCTTAACTCCTTCAAACCTGGTTTAACGGGAGTCCCTTCCACCAAGAGTGCTAAGTGAGTGTGTAAACCTGTCAAGGTTCAGTGAATCATACCATTGTTACTAAACTCAAGGATCAGCAGTCTCAAACAGATTTGGTGTCTAGAAGAGATTAGGCCAATGAAAACAGAACATAAGTTTCTTGGCATGACAGATTAGTATTTTTGGCCTTTTGTCAGTACATGTATATTTGTAAGTTTCGCTGTGATTCAACAGTTACCACTCAAATCAAAGATTTTTTCAAGGTAGATAAGTCATGTCATTAGACGCAAACCAAGAACCCATGTCTACATTGACCACATTTTTGTTGAAGTAACTTGGGAATAAACTTGCCATACACAAGAATTTTAAAAATATATTTTATTTTAGGAAACTATATTTTTGTTGCATTTGCCTATGATACCATACGTCAATTTTGTGTCAGCTGCTGCAAAATGGCAAAAAGCAAGGTGGTGTCATTTCAGTGAATCTGAACGGCATTATTTTTTGTATTATTAAGATAAAGTTAAAGTGACATTGAGAGCAGAAAGCTCGATTCCGATACAGGACGGCCCTGTCACGGAGGGGGGGGGGGGAGGCTATTGCTACTTTGCCCTGAAATTTTAACATGGAAGGGATGTGACCAGGGCGGTGGATCTACCCTGATAAAGGTCAGGATTTTCCCTGATATCCCATTTGCCCTGATGCTAGGGGAGGGGGCTGCAGCTCCCAAACACCCCGAAAAGTACGTCTTTGCTACCAAGAAAAAAAGGCAATGATGTAGATGTTCCCACCGTAACCCAAGAAATGGTTGCTCAATGCCTATGGGAATGCCTGAAAGTGAATTCCAAGAAGGAGATGCTTAATGTTAAAAGGTCCCACAAAGCAACCGGTTGAGACCATTGTTGTCAGCACAGAAACATTGTTGCGGATGTTTTGGGAGATGATGTTTTTGCTACCTAGAGAACGTTTTTGATGATGATGCCTCACTCTAGGATGCTTCAGAGCCCCCTCCCCAAATGAATACAAAGTCAGACAAAAACGTCTGCACAAAAATCAGGACGGGGGCCCTTTGACTCTATTTTATACTGTTTAATTGAGGGGGCAGATATTGGCGGATTCAGGAGGGATGCAGGGAGATCAGGGGCCCATGCCCTTTTAGGTCCCCAAAACAAAAAGTGACATTTTGAAGCAAAATATAAGTAGTTTGAGGATTGAGGAGGGCCCACAAATTTCAAAACACATCTGGGCCCCTCCCAGTCTACCTTGCCTGGAGGTTAAACTGGGCTGGTGGCTCTTACTTTTTTTATTAGCTTGTCAAGCTCTAATTGATGGTATTTTTCATAAGGTCAGAAATTCAATGTTGACTTCTAAGTCTTTCACATCATTTTTCATAATTCTATTTTCTGTTGGGCCCCCTCAGGCGGTGGGCCCCAGCTTGGCATTCAGTTCCCCGACACACTTTTATGACTGTCACAACTCTTTCCAACTTCATCATTAGTCCCCCTGAGGTCATGGGCCCGGGGCAGATGCCCCTTTTGCCCTATGGTTAATACAGCCCTGTGCGCATGCTGTAAGGGAGACCAGAAATAGGCTATCAGAGACAATGCTGATGTCAAGAGCTATGTATTTTGCTTTGACATCTCGAAGAATTTTTTTTGAACCGTCAGACTCAAAACATACACTATAGAGAGGTAGTTTTTATCCCCCTCCACATTTACTGTGGTTTATGTCACTTTAAGTTTAAAACTGACGAACTACTGATAGTCAGCCATTGACAGATTTTTACATCACCTTGACGTCAGATTATCATGAGAAATGCCTGTGAATTAAAAAAGCTCCAATTAAAATGCTTGCACTTCTTTTTTGGCTACTGTTGAGAAGAGACCTCAACACAAGAAGGGCCAGACAAGACCCATTCACTGGAATTCAGATGCTGCAAAATAAAGATAAACAGTGTCCATTAGAGTTCAATGTTTAATTTTACTAATAATGAAAATGGTTCCTTAGACTGCATCTGTTTCTTGCGTCACAGCTCTGAACTGTACATTAGAATTGGATTCTTGAATTTTTGAAATAAACAGTCGCACAGGTGGTCTGAATGTCATGCCCCTCTTGGTAAAAGCACTGTAGATTATCTCTTGGGCACACAAATGTGTTCCCAAACAATATCACACTTTAATATATATGTTCTAAACTGATGGAATCTGATCATGCTCCTATAACTTTTCTTTGAAATGCATGATAAACCAAGATATGACCAGCAAAAATAAACTTAACAGATGGCTACATAGTATTATGTGATAATGAGAACGTTTTCAGTACGTATTTGATAAAGATAAAGTTTCAAAATATAAAGATTTATGCTAAAGGATGACCTGGCACAAGACAAACTTAGAAACTTACAGATAACCTAAACTTAAATAGATACTGAAGTTGATACCCTAATTGAATCCACATATGATTACCTTGAGAGTTGTATACGAACAACATTTAAAAAGAAACAATTTAAAACTGCTACTAATACTTTTCCTACAAATAAATTGTATGACCAGGAATGTAAGGCTGCTAGGAAAAACGATGTTGTGTATAAAGGAAACTGTAGGCCTATGTAGCATTTTCATACACATGGAGTTAAGAGGAATTAATGCACTAGTCAGTGACAGTGTGCTATGGGCCTGCATGGTACAGCTGTAAGCAGAATCTGCAGATCGCCTAAGGCTGCCTCCATGCGGCCCCGTTACCGCACACTGGCACTGGCCCCGTCACCGCACACTGCATTGCGCCAGACAAGGTCCTGTCAGACCCTGTAAATAAGACATCCAGTGAGCGCCGGTGGATTTGATAGGTGTAACACATAAAAAAAAAAGAACACAGGAGCAATCTCTCCTGTCAAATTGAAATGCAATTAGGATCGAGATCCTGGTTCAATTGCTGCTTCGTTCAATTGGAAGTTCTATGCAATATTAAAAAGGTTTTGTTTTTGTGCATGACACTTAACTTAAAATTGCAATTAAGTCAGTGAACCGCTGCACATGCTTGCCATTCCATTTATAATGACAGAACTTTTCATGAACTCAAGCTACAATCAAAGACATTAGTTTAATCCTGCTGTTTATCGGAATTTTAATATCAGGTACTAATAGGCTTATAATCCAAACTTTCTATGACAATAATCATTTTTAAACAGTTTTTTTTTGCTGTGTGTGTTTTAAATTAACTATCATTAACTGCTTTGATTGCTGGAATGCATTTTTTCCCCCTTCATTCTACATGTAGGCCTATACACGTATGTATATTTTTGAACCATTTTAAATTAGATCAAGGGAGCTGTAGGGCATATACTCAAACTCAGAAGCTGTCATGCCCTCCTTCTATAATGTTGTCGGTAATGTATTTAAACGATCTAATGCAGGAAAATAATCTGTTATATTAATTACTGTATTAGATTAGCTGCCTAATAAAGATAAGCAAATAGAAAGGTTTTCAAGTGAATGCCTATTTTTCAATTTTGTTATTCCAAAATTTTATTTCTCTCAATTTTGCTTTAATTATTATTGCTACTATAATATAGATAGGCCAAATTGTACTCATTTTATGATGACTATCAGGCATAATGTTTAGGGGGGGGGGGGTGGTTTATGGTCTGGTTGTAGCATGCTGGGCTGCCAATCACTGGGTCCAGGGTTCGAATTTGGCTCCTGCCAGGTGATCGAGACGCCTATGTTGGATGGCTGTTTCATCCTTTGCCTCATTTCCGTGTCCTCCTTCTGTAATTTGCCTACAAGTGGCAACAAAAATGATTATCTCATATATATATATAGATGGATGATTGAGACTTGACAGGACGTCAAGTCTCAATCATCCATCTATATATATGAGGTAATCATTTTTGTTGCCACTTAGATTACCCAGCCAGATCTAAATTTGCAACACTTTGACGTAACTGCTTTAGGCCTACTAGGTAATATTATGTGTCTGTTTTCTTGATAATTAAATCTAAAGTATAACGTTTCAAAAATTTACTTTTATTCAGTGATACGTTTTATAAACTTTTAATTGTAGCACAGTTGTGCACACAAACCTGCACATTTGTGTCATTATTTATGCCGCCCAGATGATTAGTCATGATCATGCCCAATACTTTCAATGTCAATTCGATTTCAGGAGATAAATCCCACTTGTTGGTGACCTGCAAATGAAAGGGTTATTGATCTGATTTGTACTCAGTATAATCAGTTCCCTATCAGCGTGCCTCGGCGGCCCAACGTCGGCTCTAAGCTGGTCCGATGCTGCTGACATCGGACCGACGCCGGGCCGACGCCGGACCGCCGAGGCACGCTGACAGGGTTATGACTAATCAAATGGCCTTCCCTCGGTCATGACTAATCAAACAGCCTATCATGAGTCAAGAAGTGCCATTTTCACAGTGCAACAGTTCACTTTTTTAATATAAAAACATAGGCTGCACGGCAGCAAACCTTCCAGACCATCAAAAGGCACAACTAGACCAAAGAGGTATAATATGTGTACAAAATTTAATCCGTGTACATGCATTAGGAGCTGAGTTCTGGCCCGGAAACTATCTATCCGCCCAGACAACATTTTACCAAAGTGATTACAATACCTTCTTCAAACTTTGTTCGCTGAAGGTTAAAATCCAAATTCGATGACACTTCCAGGCTAAAAATGACCAATTTCAAGGACATTAATTTTTAGCATCAATACTTTTGAGATTTTTTATAAATTTAACTTTAAAAAGTCAAGAAAAACAACACTCCGAACCCTGATGAATGTTCCCTTATTCAGGACCCTAAAGGTTATTGTAGTTGATTTTTGATCCACTAGCTCAAAAGGATGCAGGTTCAAACACTGCTCCTGGAACGCAGTTGCAACAAGACAAAACAGGAATCAAGAAACCAGTACCTATGGACACACCAGCAACCAAAATAGAGATAAAAACTCGACCCGTGCATTGGACCTTACCAAAAAAGGAGGGTTGCAACTGAAAAGACCCTAGATATCCCTGAATCAATGAGCTTGTGCCAGTATATCAGCCTTACAATTAAATTTACTAACCCGGGGAACCAGGAAATGCATGGCATAATAAATCAAATCTTAAATCATCAGTGCTTACCATGCACTTCCATGACATTTCATTGAGACATGGTAATACATTTTCGCAGTATATTAACACAATATATCAACACAAGACAAACACTCAATTTCAGGTTTCAAAGTGAAGTCCAATTCTACTGGATTTATTTTTTAACAAAAAACATTATTCAATTCATCAACAAGTCTCAAAAGTACTGCACCCATAACAATAGATTCATGCAAATGGTTATCCAAACCATGCAATAGCAGGGATTGACTGCTGGAGACCATTGCTGAAGCACTTAAAGTAAACATTACAAAGACACTTGAAAGACAAATAAAACATCGTCTTACTATTAATTCAAACTTAATTTCTCTCTTTCAGCAAATTACAAAAATAGAAGTAAAGACATTCTTGAGATGGCACTACTCTTCTTCAGGTTATTCGTAGCAAAATATTCTGCAATAACAATGGGTTTTACATTTGTGTATTTTAATTATCCTTTTTCTGGCTTACTTAGGTAACTAAATGAAATATGAAAATTAGATCAGACTCAATTACAACTAACCTAATAATACATACGGTTACTCGACAGTTTGGTCAGTCATAATTCTAGACAGTATCATAGGCCCGATTTCACCAACAAAGTTAAGCCAGTTCTAAGCCTTAGACCTGGACTTAGAAGTTCCAAATTTTAACTGAAGGGTAAATTTCAGTGATAGAATGGCAGCACCTCCTAGTAAGCAAAATACTTAATACCAGGTTTAACTTTAAGCCTGGTCTTAGCAATTTTGGTGAAATGGGCCCGAAGACTCCTACAAAATCACTAATACAAATCACAATTCTACTTGAATAAAATTCAACAAAGTTTTATAACTAAATCATGACAAGTAAATTGCATAATCACAAAACATAGTTGACAATCAACTGACATTGTATGACTGATTGATTACTCACCAGATCAAATGACTATCTGATATGAATTAAGTTAGAGGGCCAAACTTCACACAATATCACTAAGGGATAATTTTCACAGTCAATGAATGACGAGAACAAAGTGCATCCAGCTGCTAGTGGAAGTTCATTACCTCACAACAGGCCCTATCCATTGTATTGAAATTCAATACAATGGATAGGGCCTGTTGTGAGGTAATTAACTTCATTGAAATAAACTTTCAATTTGTCATTAGAAACTTGTGATCTCATTGACGTGTGACACATCAAATGACTTTTCCTCATAGCATTGAAGGTATAGGCCTATGCTGTGACCTCACAATTTACTTCCATAGAAACTGACATGGCGTGGATACTAGATAGGGATATGATCTCAAAAGGAGCATTCCAGTGCTCTTCTACAAGCACTTGTCATTTGTCTAATGTAAGTGAAATTATGCAGCAGGAATTCATTGCAGGATTCATTATCATAGGAGTAAGTATATTCTTATGAATTGCCAAACCAGTCCATGCACTGTAACCTAATGATTCATCGGAGATCACTTTGGTATCACATGTGTATAACATTTACAAATTAACAATTCAACCCAAAACAGAATCTTCAATCAAATATTTTTTCATTAAAACCTTTCACAAATACAATTAAATAAAACAATAACACCTCACAGTTGCACTGCACAGATGTATAAAAAAGTATTTGTTTGACATGGCACTATATTTCTTCGCGTTACGATTTGACTGATTGTTTTCAGAGATCTTCCTAGCGGTTGCTTGGACACCAATTCCTTCTGCAAGGGCCATCCTCTCTTTTTACAATCATATCAATATGAAGGGATTAACTTATTTAAAATTCCAAGATACATGTACAACTGGCAATAGAGATGATTTTTTGATAGTTGTGAACAGCGTTCAACCGGATGACATCGTCCTTGTAAACATTTACTTGTTAAAGCACAAGCAACATAACAGTATCAATTAACAACACAATGAAATAACAAATACAGAGTCCTTTATGACAGAGCCATGAATTTAAGTGCCTCAGGCCATTTGCTTTTACAAGTACTATTTTTCAAAGTTACACTACATGGCATGAGCAATGCATGTCATAGCACCAACAATAAAGATACATTTTCACAGCAGTGACAGCACCATAAAAGTAAAGTATTACTGGTTTGTAGAACATAAAAATGACTAGGAACTAATATTTGAATACCAAAAGCCAGCAGAAGAAATTCACAATACAGTAGGACCCCTCAGATATTAGCAACATACTTCACCGCGCAATTTCAAATCACCGGGAACCATTCAACTTTCGTGATGAGGAATTAATGTAGTGTAAAATTGCACATATAATTACACACAAATCCTTCACATGGTAACTTGTACACAACAAAAATAACCATTTCATACGGTGCATTAAAAAAACAATGTTTCTAAAAATTTCTTCATTATATAAGGTATAAATGGTATGTTTGGAGGCTGAATACATAACTCATGCACAAAAAAAGTTCAGTTGCACAAATCAGTTAGAACTGACATGCAGATTAGGAGCAAAATTAGACTTTCTGCTGTTTGTGCAGATGCCGAATTTTGCTCCGAATCTGCCCCTCAGTTCTATTTTTAAAAGCAGGATGTTCCTGCTTCAAGTTCATCACATCAGCATGGGATACCCTTGCTGATGGGAAGAACTTGAGCAGGATCTCCTCTTCTTCTTTCCGGAACTTCACTCTTTTGTTCCCTGCAAATAAAGATACAAACAGAAAATAATCAAAAATGCAGAACACAAATAATGGAGAAATAATTGTTTTTAGAAACAAATGTGAGTATATAAAAATACACGAAGCAGTGAAAGTTGTGGAAAGCTTTCCACCAGATAAATTTCAGGACAACTGCCGGGCAGTGTGTGTTGAAAGAGAATAAATTGTACATTGAGGAATATGGCACAATGTTTAAACATTATATAGACGGTGGATTTTGATAAAAATGCTGTTCCAATGACGCTGAGGGTGTATTTACTTTTGCAAATTATGACCCAAACCAAAACTACAAAATAACTATTACCTCGTTCAGAAAAAAAAAGCAAAGTTATTTGAAGAAACATAACTCGGACACCGCAAGCGTTGTCAATGCTTGTCTGTTCATGTGAAATCTAATAATCGGAGCACTTGATATTGACCGCTGCATTGGTTGGCACAACGCTACTGAAGAAACTTAAGGGTTTAGTACACAAGTGTAAAACGGGTCCTACACCATCTGAACCTCCCACCTGCCATAGGAAACTGATAAACTTTCAAGCTTCAAAACTAAATTTAAAAAAATTTGGTTGAGACAAGCATTTGATAATTTTTACTTTTAACTCTTAATTTTATCTCTCTCCTTGTATAAATTTTTAACATTATCTACATTTATTCCTATTTCTCTTCTTTTAAACATTTATATTTCACTGTAAAGCACATTGATATTCAATATTTGTATTTTATAGCACTCTATAAGAAATAAATTATTACTATTATTACTATTATTACAATCATACAGACATTTAAAGACATTATAAGAATTGTTAAGAAAATCTAGTTTTGAAAATCACGTTTATCTCACCACTAAATGCCAAAAGCACAATGGCACTCGTTTTACATTAAGTAAGATCCTACCAGAAGATGTTAATAATATAACAAAGGTATTTTGCAGCCCAAGAGCCTCATTGTTAGCCAAAAGAGTTCTTCGTCAGCCGGAGGTAAGGGTAGCTTAAAGGAGGGGGACCTGCTATAAAAGCAGGGTGGATTGAACCCATGGTCATTCTGTGTCCAACCTCCAAACAGTCAACATCTCTCATTCCTGTACATAAACAATGGAATACAATGAGATATATTCCATATATTTAAACAATTTTCATATATTTCGTTTCATTGTACAATTTCACATAATTGGTGCTATTTCTGGTGTTTCAAAGTTCATATTTCATAAGAAATTAAGGATAATATGGAATTAATACGGATTTTGTTTGGTAACTTTGACTGGCAGGTCATCTTTCAAAGTGATTGGTCAGAAATAAGATAGCTTTATGACCCCCAAAATATCAAAGGTTCTATAGAGCTCTGAAGTTGAAGTATAGCATTGGAATAATTATGCAAATTCTACCCTTCTTTTAATTGGCTAATATCGTTTTCAGGAAGCCAATCAGCTCTCTTGAGCAATTAGGATTTTATGACCCCTATGTCCTTATATGGAACAGCTTACAAATTGACAACCGGTCGGTTTTTGGAGCCTCTAGACCCTCGTCCTTTAATGCATGTCTGAAATATACTGTACGTCAGGCTTAGTGTATTAAGCAAAGCGAAGCGAACTGGCGAACTGGCGAAGCGAACTGGCGAACTGGCGAAGCGAACTGGCAAACTGGCAAACTGGCTTAGCCAAATATGAGACTAGCGTAAGAAAAACAACTGTAGCTCGCTCAATTCTTAACGGATTTTCATAAATGATGGTTTGTTGGAAAGCCCTCTTCCAGGCGCACAACATATCAGAACGGCATAAATACGAAAAAATTATAAAGCAATTATAATTAAAGCACCTGTCAAATCCAAGCTATGACAGATGATCTTTACAAATTCCTCAATCTGGGCTTGTCAAATGTCCCAGCAGGGCCAGCACACAGTAAATTATGCCTCCATTCCCAGTTCGGTAAAATGATGGCATTTCCATCTCAAAATGTTGACAATATTTAACCAACCTTCTTATTCAATTCACAGTGATCTCTAGATTCACTTGTTTAGACCTGTTAACTCTGCCCTACAAAGGTAAAGTACATTAACTGACATTCTGTACTTTACCTTCATAGCCCCTGCAACTGAGAAGGGAATCATAAAATTCCTAACTTTATTGTGAAAATGTTAGGGACTAACTGAGTTTAAAGGGTTACTTTTGAATTTTTACAATTTTTTGTTCCCACCTTTATGGTAGGGAAGTATTAAGATAAAGTGCAGCAAATGCAGTTGGCTTGGGTGGCCGTGTCTGGCTTGAATTATTAGTGGCCGGCTAGTCGGTTTGTTGCAGCTTTATAAACTTTTTAGAGTCACAAGAAGTCGAAAATATCATTTTTACAGAATAACATGCTGCCAGGTGAACACATGTACTTTTTCCTATCAACTACTACAATCATGTAAATTGAAGAAAAAAAATCTTAACACTTTAGAAAGTAGGCCTATATTCAGACAAGTCAGAGAACAGCCAAAGAAAGTCTCCTGAATGGTGCCTTTTTGGTCTGCATAAGCACAACACAAGTCAAGTGAATCTTTTATAACCAGCTGGTGTGTTTTACAGATGATTTCATATTTGTAGACATAAATCAAATAACAAAAAATTTTGCAAAATTTTTGATCTGACATCAGAAAATCCTGCCCAGGTGATTGGTCAAGCTGCATATAGCGTGTCACTTTCTTTCAGTTTGCTTCAAACAAGTGATGTTGGCTGGAAAAATTATGTCATAATTTCAACCAATAAACTGCTGCTTAAGCCAACTTGGTATGTGGCAGTTGTTCACACAACCGCAATCCACATGAACGCCTACATTTTCTCATGAACTGTTGTATTTCACACTCCTGTGTTGCAGTAGATGGCTTCAGTTGATATTAAATCAGTCTCAAGCATTCTGAATGGCTTGAAATCCTTGAGCGCTAAATTATCATGCCTTGACCAAAAGCATTTTCTGTGATAAAAGAAAGGGACTATTCAGAATTAAATTTTACGACTGAATCGAGGGGGGTGGTAGTTTCTATGGTTTTACTTGAGTGGGAACCACCTTTTTTCACATGCTTCTTATGCCAATGGGAAGTTTTCCTGACAGGGTACGAATTTTTCACGCATGTTTCTAAGGGGTACTTATTTTTCACAACATGCTCAATTGTCTAATGAAATTTTAATCAAGGTACTACAAATATTCGTGAAACTAAAGGGGGGTATCACTTTTCACAGAAAATTCCTTCAAAACTCCCAACCCCCCCCCCCCCCCCCCGAAGATAAAATTCTGAATCATCCCTTAGGATAGGAGGATGATCCAGTGATGTGGCCAACATTCATGAGAAAATCATAATGGAGATAAAACCAGGGTCCCAGCGATTGGTAGCCTGTTGTCATGTCGTCTGGGCTGAGTCCCCCTCTGAGAAAATGTCACATGCATGTGTTCGTTTGTTTTCTGTAAAAATAATCATTATGTGGAACATCTGATCCCAATCCTCTCAATGCATAGTATTACACTTTGAGAATGTGCGTACTAAAAATGTGTGAAACACTAACAGAAACTCTCTCTTGAAACAGCTGCGGTCAGTCCCATTGAGGAGATCAATGGATTAGAATGCCATGTTTACCCATGTAAAACGCTATGTCACTTTTCAGGAGAGAGTGGTGTCATACCTTCTCTCAACCAATGAAAATTCCAGGAAAAATGATGTATTTTCTACCACAAATGTCTACAAATATGAAATCATCTGTAAAAGCCATTTCTATAAAAGCATTATGAAGCTATCTGGATAGCAATTATGTTAAAGAAAAGGACAAAGAACAATATCAGGAGCTTGTTAGAACTCTTCTGTTATCCAATTGCTGATTGTCATCAGGGACCAATTAGTTTAATTGCACTTCAAGTGTCACCCACCAAAAGTGTTAAACTGATGTTTCAACAAATCAATCCAATTGCACAAAGCAGCAATTGAAGCAAAATGGCCTGATTGCAATACAATAGCTTGCTGCTGTATGGTTGCTCTTTATCAGAGCCTGCTTCTGTATAGGCAACTGATGCCAGTCAAATACACCACTGACTGCCGAGATTGGCCAGTTCGCGTCGCCAGCTCGCCAGTTCGCGTCGCCATTTCGCCAGTTCGCGTCGCTTCACTTTGCTTAATACACTAAGCCGTACGTCAGTGTACAAGTATCGGAAAGTAGATACGGCAACGTCAAAACGGCCATGATTAGATGTGGAAAACGGCTACAGGTCTATACAAAAACGGCCATACCACTATACAAAAACGACTAAAGTTTAATACCAGAAGCTTCAACAACAGACAGCCTTTGAAAACATAAAACGATCTGCAAATACTGTGATAAAAAATGACAAGGCGTTTTATGACATGAGACTTGATTGAAACTTGAAAGTGCAATTTTATTTTCACATAGATCTGACAATCTTTTATTGGCAGTGTCTTGCAATCAATGGACTAAATCCATAGACTACCAGTAAATCAATAATAAATACAAGTTCAATTGGATGGTATCCTTAATTGCAATGATTGTTGACTTAGCTACCATTCATGAATGACTTTTCAAAGTAATTCAATAAGCCTAATTGTGTTATTGTAGGGCAATGTAGGCCTATATTGGATTTTGTACTGTAGCCTATTGGAAATAGCCGTTTTTGTAATCGCCAATAGCCATTTTACACTGTCATGTAAAGGGAAAATTAGCTGTAGCCGTTTTTGATAATGGAAAAAAAATCGTAGGCGTTATTGTCTGTTGCAGTTTTTGCTTGTTGGCGTTTTGACTTATTACCGACACGCTACATAAAGAAAATAAACTCAAAGATCCATGTCAAATCAACTACATTCTAGCATAAGTAGTAAATTAAGTATCAAGCTTATATATTTCTGTCATGAACTAACCATTACCTGTTTTTTTTGGGCTTCTCTCACTGTTTTTGGTAGGTTCTGAAAAGTAATGATACACAATTGAGTAACCCCCATATTCAATGAAAAACAAATTAATTTCTATTACATGTCACCATTTTTAATAAATAATAGGTATAATAATATAGCACTAATTCCAGTAAACTACTCTAGTGGAGAAGATTAACTATGGAGCTTCTAAAGAGGCACCTTTTCGTCACTTTTTTAAGTTATCCAGTGTTGTTAAGATTCTCACAAATTCGGGAAGTAATTTGAAAAGTATTGGTACTGAGTAAGAGTAGGCACTATCCTCTACTTGTTTTCACAGTGTGACTGATATAATAACAATAACAGTATAATAAATCGATTGTGTTCTAATTAATTTATATTGATAAACAAGAATCTGAAGATTCAAGGCCTGAGTTCTGTTGGGAATGAGCAATTTGGTTCGACAAGTAAGAGACTAGACATGGGAGTACAAGGTGGATTGCTGTTAGCCTTTTTTATAATGTATACTCAAGCAATAAGACTTGGGCAACACTCGGGGTAAATCCTGAGTAATAAATAGATTTTCTGAGGCAAAAAAATTACAATCCAGCTATCATTGCACCTAAAAAAAGTTATAGGCTCTAATTGTATAGGCCTAAGTATAAGATCCATGGATATAACATCAAAGTAGCACTGCACTGCGAAGTGCAATCAGCTTTGACACCTGTCAGATTGACTGTTCCTCAATGTGCAATTTGGTAAACTGAGGGTGAAAAAAGGCTTTAGAACTTGCAGAATTGCAATTAGCATTGTTAGCTTGCATCTGAGAATAGATGCACTGCAAAAGGCAATTGCATTATTGGCCATCCTTGAAACGCATGGACGATTGTCATGTGGGCGATGTTATAATGGAAAGTCAGCTTGAAAACAGCCTCTCGAGACTCAAACGATCTATGACATATATTACCACAACAAAGCATTTAAAAAAAGAAGAAAAAGAAAAAATTTTTAAAAAAAACCACAACAAACTATTCCCATTCCACAACGCATTTTAGTACACCACTATATGGAGACAAAGTGGCCCACTTGACCACACCTGTATTAAGGCTGGGAAAACCTTTTTCCGAAAACCTCTCAGACTGGTTTTTCAGATAAAATTACCCTGGGGGAACCCAGGGTAAAAACATGACTAAACTATCTGACTTTACTGTTGCCCAGCATGTAAAATTCAGAAAATCAATAAATATGTAATTATTAGAAAACCATTACGAACAATGTAAATATCAATGAAGTGATATATTTTGTAAATAAAGGAGAGAGAAA
Source organism: Platynereis dumerilii (assembly GCA_026936325.1). NCBI lineage: Eukaryota > Metazoa > Annelida > Polychaeta > Phyllodocida > Nereididae > Platynereis > Platynereis dumerilii. The sequence goes on from JAPTHN010000004.1 coordinate 3,943,628, forward strand.
TTTTCAGATTCACCAGAATGGTCACCATGTGTAATTTTCAGATCCATTACATGGCAGTCCTTTGGCAGCTCGGGCAAAATCAGAGTAGTGCCCACCTCTGCAAAAACAAGGTTTCATTAAATTTAAATGAAAAGCACATGTTTCATTACAATTCTCTTATTGATTAACTCATTCTTAATTGCTACATTTACTAATTTGGAGTCCCTATGTGGATGTGATTATAAAGCAACAGTCAGAATAAATTTACAATGCTACAATATGTGATGTATATAATGACTGTTTGCCCAGAAATTGAAACAATAATTTTTCATATTTTTGGAAATTTGAACCTAAATAAAAGCTTGTCAACCTACACAGAACTTTGAAATTGATAATTGATGTGTTTTAACCATGAAAATCTGTAAAGCATCTGTAAAGACCTGACCTGCTTGTCTGATGATTAACTGGTTGACATTTAACAAAATTCATCCACAGAACAGGAAAAGAGTGCAACTAACATACCTTGCAAAGATGTAAGGCTCCCTTCTGAACTTGCAACTTGTGGCCTCCCAGTGTTGATATCTGTAGTTTCTGTAGTAAAAAACAGAAAAATATTTTATACAATATGTTTCACATCTTTTGTAGATTAGAATTATCCAATAAGAAGCTAGCACTTGTCACAGTCGAAGTTCCCCACGCCAGTAATTTATAAGAGAAGGATATCCTCTAGGCCGCAGAATACTTTATGTTCAACATTGCTTTTACGAACCATGGTAGGCTGCCATTATGATCCACATACGGAAGCAGCCAAGTTTCCTGATACCTCTGAGTGGCCATAACCGATGGTTTATTGCAGGATGACTGATTTGGGCTGCACGTCATGTATTTATGCATTTGGTTGAATTATAAGATTCATCGGCACTCACGATTCTCATTTAAATAAGTCATGAAATTGGCTTGCCAGTTAAAAGAAATAAAAACCTAAAGATGTAGAGTAGTACAGCTTCTCAGTGAGGAAGTACAAAATCAGTACAAAAGCAGTACGTAGACCCACGCTGCAAATGGTACTCCATTATACTGATTTTGTGTTTCTACGCAAATTGTATACTGATTTTATTTTTCTAGTGAACCAATTTGACATAATGATTATGTGCTCCTCTAACTTCTGAATTTCATTTGAACATTCCATGCACCGTAATATGGGGTGAATCGGGACAGAACAGGGAAACATTTTATTTGCTCAAAAGCACCAATTTCTACTTGCCTTAGGAATTTGATTTTTGGAACACTTTTAGTGAACATACAAGCGCATAATGCGATAGAATTTTGTATTTCTAGCTGCATGCAGGCGCTGCAGGAATGTATTTTTACGAGCTGGTCAAAACTTTGCTTGCACCAATTCAAGTATAAATACTAGAGCTACTAAACTTGCAGTAAGTTTTAAAGTCTGTCCAATGTGTTTTTAGGAGACCATAAATAAAGACTGAATATGGGATTGTGTATGTTGGGTCCTGGGTTCAGATCCAGGTCTATGGCAAATTTTCGGGATTGAACAAAGAACCCAACTTATTTTCATTTGAGTGTACTGGCGTGGCTTTTTGATGAATAATATTGAACTTGGCATCATTTATTGTGGATTTAGTCCAGAATAATCAATCACAAGCAACATTTGAAGAAAATTACAGTTTTCAAACGTTTTCTGTCATTTATCATATTTTTATAAATCTGCATATAATCAATGAAATTGATTTCAGGTTTTCTTCCAAAAATTATTTTTTGCATATTGAATGTGTTTTCTAATGATTATTCATAAGTTTCACTCACTCAAAGAAGGTAGGGACCTTTGATTGTGGAAATAATGGAGTGTCCCGATTCACCCCAAAGTGAGGGGTGAATTGGGACAGTGTTTTTTTGGGCCCTGATCATTGGAAATTTAAGATATCACTTAAAGCTCCAAGGGATAGTTAGACATTTTGCTTGGACACAATTTCACACCATATTTTGATTTCTGGGTTGATTTGTGGCCATTCTATAACAGAAAATCGGCCAAAACTGTCCCGATTCACCCCACATTACGGTACTGAATCTATACTTCCATGACTTAGGCTGCTTAGATTCAGTCACTTGTGGGTCATGTTCACTTCCAGAACTCGGGGGAAAAAGTGCAAGTGTGTCCAGGTTTTTAATTACAATACAGTGAATTGCAGGCATAATTTCCATAGTAGTAGATACAAATGTTTTACTATTAATAGCAATGAAAAGTTCAAAATTGTTCCAGCTTTCTTTTTTACTATAGGCTTAAGTAACTGAAAGTGTAGTTATTCTAATTACATTAACCAGCTGAGGACTGATATTATATGTGGCCTATAAAATTAACGAAGCATTGATTTTTAGATGTATACTCTAAATGTACTCCGATTGCACTGCAAAAATGCTTCGTGCTCGCATTGACAGCAGCCAGTATGCTCTTTTCATACTCCCTGAAAGGAAGCATTTTTGGAGCGTATGGATTTGCATATCGGGAGTGTAAATGAAGCATAATTTAAATAATTTGAGGGCTTCAAATGTGCTCATTTTGTACTTTAAATATGCTGTGAAAATACAGCATTTCCCAGCGCAAAAAGAAGTATAAAAGCTGTACAGCTTCTCAGTGAGAAAGTGCAAAATCAGTACAAAAGCAGTATGTGGACCCACGCAGCAAGTGTACTCCGTTTTACTGATTTTGTGCTTCTATGCAAATTTTGTACTGATTTTATACTTCTGGGGACACAATTTAATAATAATGTACTGCATATGTGCTCCTCTATACTTCTTTGACTTAGGTTGCTTAGATTCAGTCACATGTGGGTCATGTTCACTTCCAGAACTCTAAAAATGTGCAGGTGTGTCTAGAGTCTTAATTACAATGTAGCCTACATTGAATTAATGGCATATATTTAAAATTTCCGTAGTGTTAAAAACAAACGTTTTACTTAATAGCGGCAAAAAGTAAAAATACCATGCAAAGCATGTAAAGCATCAGCTGAAGAATTAAACATTGCTTAAAATGTAAATGATCTGATATGTTAATTTGTTAAATAAAATGATAGGAGTATCACTGTCCATTGTGGCAGGATACTCAGGAATTTCAATTTTATGCACTGTCACCAAATCTGCTAAGCACAGTGACATAGCGATGGTGAAAGTGCAAAACCTCGTATGTCAAAATTTTGCTATTTTTAGATTTTTGGTGGAATGACTATTTTAATATCCAATACACGTTGTCAGTTGATTACCTTGCCAGTTTGCTATTTTTGGAAGCTGTAACACACTGGTAGCAGAATGATTTCACCAAACCTTGTATGTCGATATGTTTCGAAAAGTGAAAGTGCAAAACCTTGTAACTCAAATCAGAACTTTGAAGCACATATTGTGGGATATTTCAACTTTTTTTGAAAAACAATTACTGTGTTACTTTTTTATGACTCCCAGCAAGTTTCCTGATTAAAAAAAATTTACCTCCCTATATTTGTTTTGGTAATGTAGGCTATTGAAAAAGAGAGTGCACGAAAATTTAAAAAAATTGTCATTTTCCTCATTCTTGCCATTGTAGCCACTCAATAAAATTTGTTATTGCAATCTGTCATAGGCAAATTATAATTTTCACTGTATATACATAGATTGAAAGTATATTCAATGCTGCAAGTTGCTTTAAAGTGTGATAAATGGTCGAGTTACAAGGTTTTGCACGGGTAGAAAGTGAAAGTGCAAAACCTCGTAAGTCGACATTTTCAATCACATCTGATGGTAACATCAATGCAAGGGGTAAACGACCTCTAATAAAAAATTTACTACAACAGGGTGTCACTTTCTATGTATCTAGTTGGCCATAACTCACTTATTAATAAACATTACCTTAAAAAAAGACACTTGACAGTTTTTTTCAATTTCTGAAAAACAGCTTTTTTTGACTTACGAGGTTTTGCACTTTCACCATCGATAGGCTGGAGAAGTGAAAGACCTAGAAATGAGATGGCTTGTGAACAAGTGGGTCTTCTCTGGTGTTGCAAACAAGAAGAAGAAGAAGGAAAACAACAACTAAATAGTCCCCAGAAAACAGATGTTCACCTGAGCTTTCAAAAATGGGGTCTGTCATTTCTGTACACCTAACAGCTGTATCACTGTGGTCATTTAACAGCATTGATTGATTTTCCAGGTGATTTACGCACTTATAACCGCGACCGCTACAGTGCATTTTCGCGATCTACGCTTGAGCAATATTATAGAACAATGTTAAATCAAGGCTGAATAGACCCAAAGTTGCTTTGAAAAAATATTTTTCTATGGCACAATGTCAATTACGCCTAACTTCAGAAGTTTAAATACCTGACAGTCACCTGTACGGCCATATATTATCAATCCAGCTGAAACCTGTCAGCAAACATGAATTGTTGTTCCTCTCGTCCTCCATATTGGAATTCCATGCAATGCCGTGACCTGATTGGCCGACCAATTTTTTTTTTTTTTCAATAAATTACTGCAAATTATGAAAATAGGATGTAAATGGCTTGTAGTAGGTGTATAGTGACTGTGTCAATGATGAAATATTTAAAATCAGCAAATCTTATGAGAACCGCAAAAGAAAGTTTGATACTTCGGGTGTTTTCGTCATGCCGAAGTTGGCCGAAATCCAGTTGACAAAAAATGGCGGACGGAGAAGGTTGTGCGCCAAGGGGAGTGCAATAAAATGGCTTGAATCGGAAGATATAGGCACTCGTATGTCCGGAATATAACACTGTCTCGTGGTTAGGGGCTAATAAAGGTCCAGGAGGAATTTGGTTGGTTAACTCGTCAGATTAATAGAGAAATCGTGGACGTTGTGATGTAACAGCCTGCCTGCGACGAAAACGACAATCGTAATAAGCGATCAGCTGTAGTAGCTGATGCTTAAAAATCTGATATGAAATAATTCCAGCTATCTTTTTTTCTCTAGCCTTAGGTAATTATGTGTAGTTATTTTAATTACATTGATTTGGCCGAGGAACTGATATTATACATGGCCTATAAAATTAATGAAACATTGATGTTTTGAAACTTCAAATGTATTCCGATTGTACTGCAAAAACGCTTCCTGCTAGCATGCATAGCTAGTATGCTCTTTTTAATACTCCCTGCGAGGGAGAATTTTTGCAGCGTATGGATTTGCATATCGGGAGTATAAATGGAGCATAATTTAAATCATTTGATTGCTTCAAATGTGCTCCTTTTGTACTGTAAATGTGATGCAAAAGTACTGCATTTGTACCGTAATATGGGGTGAATAGGAACTCTGGGGTGAATCAGGACAAGCCAGGAAATAATTTTTATCTTAAAAAAACAACAACTTCTACTTGTTGCAAAGACTTGATTTTTTGCACGGTTTTAGTATACACTCCAATCATGATTCAGATTATTTTTCATGATTCTACCTGCAGATGGCAAGAAGCTGCAGCACCTTAAACATTGCCCTGCAGAATTTAAATTTTCGCAAGCTAGTCAAAACTTTGCTTGTACCACAAAAACTATAAAAGATACAGACACAAAGGTTTCACAAAACGTCAAGTATATAGTTATGGCCAATTACGGAAAAAATCATAAACTTAGGTACATTTGCACTAACTATATTCAACAAGCACTGATGCACTTTCAGTTTCAGAGTTATTTCAGTGTCATTTTCGGTCCCAGTTATAACCCCAGTTATAACCAAAAAACGAAATCAGTGATAGAATGTCATAAAAATATTGTTTAACCGGGTACTACCATGCTGTAAAATTACTTTTATCTTGTAGAAATGCTATGGGAGTGTTGAACTTGGTTAAAATTGTGATAAATATGCACTTTTGGAACCATACAAAAAATGATGTGATATAACATCACATAAAGGCAGCAAAATAAAGATTTTACAAACCAAATTGATTCAAACAGTTTTAAGAAACCAAAAGAGTTGCTGAGATGTGATATTTTGTGTGTTTAGTCCTGGGTCCGGATCCAAGCGAATGGCAGAGTTACAGAGCCAGCCCAAAAAGCCTTACTTATTTTCAATCTAGCTCATTTTCATGGATTTTGGGTTGGAATTGTTGAAATTGTCATCATTTGCTGTGGATTTAGTCCAAGTTTATTCATCACTTGCAAAATTAGCAGATAAGTGCATTTTTGTCTATTTACATTGATTTATTTCATTTTGTTAAAAACTCAATATTTTACACAAAATAAAACTCAAATTTTATTAAGAGCGACTTTTTGGGGTGCTAAACATGTTTCCTAAAGTTTATTCATATGTATAAATCAATAAAACAGGGTAGGAAGCACTAGTTATTTAGATTAGTCTCTGTCCCGATTCACCCCAAAGTGAGGGGTGAATTGGGACAGCGGTTTTCTGGGCCTTGAGCATTGGGAATTTAAGATAACATTTCAAGCTTCTAGGGGTACTTAGACCGTGTCCCAGACACAATTTGACACCAAATTTTGATTTCTAGATTGGTTTTTGTCCATGCTATGATAGAAAAACTGCTAATTCTGTCCCGATTCACCCTGTATTACGGTACTTCAAATGTACTGAATTTGTACTTCAAATGCCAATTTTGTGTGACAAAGTCTCTCGACCATTCAAATTGTCAGTCAATACTACTCCGATTCTCCATGTAAATTCTGGTTGGTAGCCTGGAACCTCTGCTATCCACAGCACCTCTTTGTTTGCCTTCGCCGTCCCGTATTTTTGCTGTACGGCGCTTTTATCGGCGATCGCTCAGCTCGCAAAAATGTCATGTTTACAACTTGCTGCTTCAAAATAATCTGCTCATTCGGGACAAAAGATGGCTAGATATGGGATAAAAGGTTATACCATGGGTGGAGGCAGTATATATCCCTGTTATAGTCACCCGAGATCCAGTATTGTCCCGAGACCATAGTATATATATAGTGCACAATTTTGAACTGATTTTGGAAAAATATAGTGAGACTTGGCATTGGTTGATAGGGAAAGATGATAAACGGAAACAGTTAACTTAAAGCATCTGTAAAGACCTGACCTGCTTGTCTGATGATTAACTGGTTGACATTTAACAAAAGTCATCCACAGAACAGGAAAAGAGTGCAACTAACATACCTTGCAAAGATGTAAGGCTCCCTTCTGAACTTGGAACTTGTGGCCTCCCAGTGTTGATTTCTGTAGTTTCTGTAGTAAAAAACAGAAAAATATTTTATACAATATGTTTCACATCTTTTTGTAGATTAGAATTATCCAATAAGAAGCTAGCACTTGTCACAGTCGAAGTTCCCCACGCCAGTAATTTATAAGAGAAGGATATCCTCTAGGCCGCAGAATACTTTATGTTCAACATTGCTTTTACGAACCATGGTAGGCTGCCATTATGATCCACATACGGAAGCAGCCAAGTTTCCTGATACCTCTGAGTGGCCATAACCGATGGTTTATTGCAGGATGACTGATTTGGGCTGCACGTCATGTATTTATGCATTTGGTTGAATTATAAGATTCATCGGCACTCACGATTCTCATTTAAATGAGTCATGAAATTGGCTTGCCAGTTCAAAAAATACAAGAACCCAGGGTTTCAAAATGGAGGTGGTTGGTTATTCATAGACTGAATGTTAAACAAGAATCTGAAGATTCAAGGCCTGAGTTCTGTTGGGAATGAGCAATTTGATTCGACAAGAGACTAGACATGGGAGTACAAGGTGGATTGCTGTTAGCCTTTTTTATACATGTATACTCAAGCAATAAGACTGGTGTGTGCAAAGTATTGGTACTGAGTAAGAGTAGGCACTATCCTCTACTTGTTTTCACAGTGTGACTGATATAATAACAATAACAGTATAATAAATCGATTGTGTTCTAATTAATTTATATTGATAAACAAGAATCTGAAGATTCAAGGCCTGAGTTCTGTTGGGAATGAGCAATTTGGTTCGACAAGTAAGAGACTAGACATGGGAGTACAAGGTGGATTGCAGTTAGCCTTTTTTATACATGTATACTCAAGCAATAAGACTTGGGCAACACTCGGGGTAAATCCTGAGTAATAAATAGATTTTCTGAGGCAAAAAAATTACAATCCAGCTATCATTGCACCTAAAAAAAGTTATAGGCTCTAATTGTATAGGCCTAAGTATAAGATCCATGGATATAACATCAAAGTAGCACTGCACTGCGAAGTGCAATCAGCTTTGACACCTGTCAGATTGACTGTTCCTCAATGTGCAATTTGGTAAACTGGGGGTGAAAAAAGGCTTTAGAACTTGCAAAATTGCAATTAGCATTGTTAGCTTGCATCTGAGAATAGATGCACTGCAAAAGGCAATTGCATTATTGGCCATCCTTGAAACGCATGGACGATTGTCATGTGGGCGATGTTATAATGGAAAGTCAGCTTGAAAACAGCCTCTCGAGACTCAAACGATCTATGACATATATTACCACAACAAAGCATTTAAAAAAAAAGAAAGAAAAAGAAACATTTTTTTAAAAAAACCACAACAAACTATTCCCATTCCACAACACATTTTAGTACACCACTATATGGAGACAAAGTGGCCCACTTGACCACACCTGTATTAAGGCTGGGAAAACCTTTTTCCGAAAACCTCTCAGACTGGTTTTTCAGATAAAATTACCCTGGGGGAACCCAGGGTAAAAACATGACTAAACTATCTGATTTTACTGTTGCCCAGCATGTATAATTCAGAAAATCAATAAATATGTAATTATTAGAAAACCATTACGAACAATGTAAATATCAATGAAGTGATATATTTTGTAAATCAAGGAGAGAGAAATTTTCAGATTCACCAGAATGGTCACCATGTGTAATTTTCAGATCCATTACATGGCAGTCCTTTGGCAGCTCGGGCAAAATCAGAGTAGTGCCCACCTCTGCAAAAACAAGGTTTCACTAAATTTAAATGAAAAGCACATGTTTCATTAAAATTCTCTTATTGATTAACTCATTTTTAATTGCTACATTTACTAATTTGGAGTCCCTCTGTGGATGTGATTATAAAGCAACAGTCAGAATAAATTTACAATGCTACAATATGTGATGTATATAATGACTGTTTGCCCAGAAATTGAAACAATAATTTTTCATATTTTTGGAAATTTGAACCTAAATAAAAGTTTGTCAACCTACACAGAACTTTGAAATTGATAATTGATGTGTTTTAACCATGAAAATCTGTAAAGCATCTGTAAAGACCTGACCTGCTTGTCTGATGATTAACTGGTTGACATTTAACAAAATTCATCCACAGAACAGGAAAAGAGTGCAACTAACATACCTTGCAAAGATGTAAGGCTCCCTTCTGAACTTGGAACTTGTGGCCTCCCAGTGTTGATATCTGTAGTTTCTGTAGTAAAAAACAGAAAAATATTTTATACAATATGTTTCACATCTTTCTTTAGATTAGAATTATCCAATAAGAAGCTAGCACTTGTCACAGTCGAAGTTCCCCACGCCAGTAATTTATAAGAGAAGGATATCCTCTAGGCCGCAGAATACTTTATGTTCAACATTGCTTTTACGAACCATGGTAGGCTGCCATTATGATCCACATACGGAAGCAGCCAAGTTTCCTGATACCTCTGAGTGGCCATAACCGATGGTTTATTGCAGGATGACTGATTTGGGCTGCACGTCATGTATTTATGCATTTGGTTGAATTATAAGATTCATCGGCACTCATGATTCTCATTTAAATGAGTCATGAAATTGGCTTGCCAGTTAAAAAAATACAAGAACCCAGGGTTTCAAAATGGAGGTGGTTAGTTATTCATAGTGTTCATTTCTGTAATCAAAAACAGGAAAACAATATGTCTTCTAGTGTCGCCTGTAAATAAGCGAAACGCATGATATTAACCAAACTGCTTCTGCAAGCATGAATTCTCATCCAATGAGAGGAAAACATATTGGGTCATAAAGGCCAATATATGACGCATGTGGGATAACAACGGCAGCCAATATTCTTTTCTGTAGTTAGAGTTAGGTAAGGGTCAAAGTCTCTCAACCATGCAGATCTTCATTGCGCAATATACAGTTGAGGTCAAAAATTTGGATACAGTTGAACAGAAAATAGTTAAAGATGTATTACATAAATACAAACTGGTCAGGATATCTGGCATTTCTGTCCCTTATTTCCTACATATTGAACTAATGAATTTGGCTGTAATTGGTCAATTTCACCAAATCCCTTTAAAAATTTGCAGCATTAATCTGCATGCTGTCCAAACTTTATGGGTCGAAAGTTTGCATACAGTCCAGGACCATGGTAGCATCATGCCATACCTATGCCTATAATTTATAAATCATTGAGTGTTATGTCATAGTTTGTTAAAACGAAGGTTCAGACAAGTTGTTCTCAAAGTTTTTTGCCACATTTTGTAACTTAAGTCGATGCATACTAAAAGCTCTCGGAACCAATTTTTCATTTTCTACGTAATTCATGATGGGATCATCCAAATAGTATAGAGGAGGCAAAAGAGTGCAAATTATATGATTATGCAAGAATGGTATGCCATTGGGGGCCATTTGGAAGTATTCTGAAATGCCCAAGTCATCCGCAAAGTGCATAGTTGGTCGTTGCATGACTCACAGGGTCAGTGGTGCACTGCGGAAAACTGGACGAAGGTCCAAAGTGACAGTAGTTGACATAACAAGAACCCGCAGGTTGCATAATGCAGGTGCAATATACCAATATCTGGTTGCGTCTGACCAAATATTTCGAGACTTAGAGATTTTCATATAAATCTTGATGATATTGTGTACTAGCAAATGACCTTGAAAAAAGCCAAGGTTAAATCTGACAGTTGATGTGAAAGTATAGGGTTATGTATGCTGTCCTCTGGATTTGCGCCAAAAACCCTAGTTAAAAAAATCAATGTTGGTGAGATCAAGACTGTCTCTGATTATACTAGGGTATGACAAATACTAGAAGTTTGAAAGCAAATGCCTTCTTTTTTCCAATCTCAAAGGGAGAATCGGAATGCTATACATCTAATTTTTTTTCGGCTGTCAGAGAAGCATAATTTTGCTAATAAATGAGAATAGCCGTCTCTTAATACCCTGTACACTGCTATACATAACCCATAATGCACCTTCACACCATTGTTGATGTTCTCCATAAGCGAAAATCTGAAAATTATATTTAAATGACAAGATCAAAGAGCTCCATCAAATCACAAATCCAATCTACGGAACAATCTGTAATCGGACATGGAGCGCTAAAAACATTTTTAAGCAAAATATAGTTATGTCGAATGCCTGAAGTACATTTAAGATAATTTTTTTGTTATTTATTACATAGAAAACAGGAAAAGGCAAAAGGAAATATTATTATAAAAACTTAATTTTGTTATTTTGGTTACAGGCGAGAATATTTTATCTGTCTCTTAATACCCTGTCCATAATCTGAAATGCTCTTATACATCATTGTAGATATTCTCCATAAGTGAAAATCTGACTTAGAAATAAGAAAATGCAATTCAGATGGTAAGATCATGGAGTTCGACCCAATCCACAAAACCCATTTTTCTACAGAAACGATTGCTCAACAGGCCTGGAGCAATAACCAATCGACTTTTCAAAGCGAAAATTGGTATATAGATTGCCTGATATATATTCTCCATATTTTTTCATCATTCTTAAATGTGGAGAATAGATAAAATTTAATCTTATTTTTGTAGTCATCAGAAGTGCATCATTTCACCTCATATCATGACAAATACAATTTTCTTTCCAAAAATAACCTATACATTATCCAAAATGCTTCTGCGCACAACACTTGGGGTTCTCTACTGACTGAAAATCTGATTTTCAAAAATGAAAATGCATTATTTAATAGCAATATGCCCGTGCATGTTCCAATCCACAAAACCCATTATATTGACTGGTATAATCAGGGCTTTGGAGTTGGGTAGTAAGTGAACCGACTCCGACTCCCGACTCCTTTGGCTTTCTGAAAAGCGACTCCGACTCCTTAGGTCTCCTAAATTCCGACTCCGACTCCCGACTCCGCTTATCGACATTATTTCGCACAAATATTACATGATTAACAGGGGGCAAAAAGTACTTCCACAAATTTTCCATTGGCTTTTGTTCTTGAATACTTGTTTAGGAAGTTTTACTTAAAATTCAATATACATTTCACCTTGTTGTAACTGGGTTTTTGTAAATTATATTAATAATTTTTAAGGAGTCAGGAGTCACCAAATTAATTTTCGACTCCGACTCCGACTCCACCTGAAAATCAAAGTTCGACTCCGACTCCGACTCCACCCAAAAACCTCCGATTCCACGGCTCCCGACTCCCGACTCCGACGCCCTGGGTATAATGCAGTTGTGCATGCGCATCTGCATTAAAAATGATAGCCAGAATGGTAAAACAGCTTCCAAGAGTGACTATAAAGGAATCTGCAATGACCTTGTACAGTGTGGGGCGAAGGTGTTTACTAGCATATTGATGCGGGTATAACGTGGAGCAGGACTCTAGATGATACAAATGCATTGTTTTTAATCCTTTTTAACCTTTTTTAACCTTTCTTTTAGCTACAAGCGCACAAGCCACGACAATATTCAGTATTGAATCCTGTGGCTCCACCCATACAGAAACAGATATAGATGAAAGGTAGAAAGAAGCCACTGCTGTGAGAATAAAATTTTATCTTGAGTCAAATTTTCTCTTTAGTATGCGGACACCTATACAAACAGTTTTTGTAGGAATTGGCTTGCTCTAGAGCTGATTTCACATGGCATTCTCACAGCTCTGGTGTCTTTCCGTCGTTGCATCCTCGGAGTTGTCTTCAACGTTATGCCCACCTCAGTATACCAAGCCACCACTTCATCCAAGACTACCCCAGATCATTGCAGATTTTGTTCTTAATCATCCTTGGATCCTTTTTTGCCATTCTGACTTTTTCTTTGTCAGCTGCTCTCAGTTTTGGCTCTTTGTCCAGTTCTCTGCAGTGCAACGATGACCTTGCAGGTCTTCAAACTACCAACTTAGGCAAATTTCCCAATAGCTCCAAATGACATACCATTCACATGTATTCTTATAATTTACATCCTTTCGTCATCAATATACTGTTTGGATGATCCAATTATGACTTATGAAGAAAATGAAAATTGTGTCTGGGAGCTTAAATTGTATGTACTTAATTTACAAATGTGGCAAAAAAACTTTGAGAATAATTTGTCTGAAGCCTTGTTTTAATTAACTACGATATAAAAGTCAAGGATTTATGAATTGGAGACGTAGGTATGGAATAATACTACCATGGCCCAGGACTGTATACAAACTTTCGAACCATCAAGTTTGGACAACGTGCAGATTAATGCTGCATATTTTTTAAGGGATTTGGTGAAACTGAACAATTGTAGACAAATTCATTAGTTCAATATGTAAGAAATAAGTGACAGAAATGTCAGATATGCTGATCAGTTTGTACTTACGTAATACATGTTTAGCTATTTCCTGTTCAACTGTATGCACATTTTTGACCTCAACTGTACTTCTCTTGTGCTTTTAATTGTACTCAGACACCAAATATGTGATATACTGATTTTGTACTTTTCAACGCTGCAAATGTACTCTTTTTTTTTCCTCTGGGAAGATCTGAATGAAATTGATTTTCCATCAGATTTGGTTTCTCTGTATGTACGCAATATTTGCGTGCATGGGTTCGAACCGCGGGTGGGGAACCAAAATTTTCAGTGGACCTTCATGAGCAAAATCCCAGCTGGATGTCGTTCAGACGAGACGTTAAATTGGCGGCCCCTTGTATCAGTGTCTGTGCTGGGCAAGTAAAAGATCCCTCACATGGGGTAAATGTGTAACATGTTGAGGACTCCCGCTCTCTCTCCCATCTCATCAATCAACCCTCGTGAGCGCCCAGAACTGGGCTTAGAGGGCTGCACTTACCATATCTATCTATCTATGTATCTATCTATGTACTATAATATACATGTAGTATATAATTATAGTGCACAATTTTGAACTGAATTGGGAAAAAGATAGTGAGACTGGGTATTGGTTGATAGGGAAAGATGACTTAAAGCATCTGTAAAGACCTGACCTGCTTGTCTGATGATTAACTGGTTGACATTTAACAAAATTCATCCACAGAACAGGAAAAGAGTGCAACTAACATACCTTGCAAAGATGTATGGCTCCCTTCTGAACTTGGAACTTGTGGCCTCCCAGTGTTGATTTCTGTAGTTTCTGTAGTAAAAAACAGAAAAATATTTTATACAATATGTTTCACATCTTTCTGTAGATTAGAATTATCCAATAAGAAGCTAGCACTTGTCACAGTCGAAGTTCCCCATGCCAGTAATTCATACGGGAATGGTATCCTCTAGGCCTCAAAATACATTTTTGTTCTACGTTACTTAAGGTTATACGGAGTAATGTAATGATACTGAGCAGAGCAGAGATGAACTATTTCAACAAACCTTAGAAAGCAAATTACTATAAACCTTGGATTCTAGACTTCCCCCAATGGTAAACCACTGAGACCAACAGAAATATGGGACAAAAAAAGTCTGAAAAAGGAGAAACTTAATTCCAATTTGGTCCATATCTTGGATGTTCCTGATCCATACCAACATGCCAATGTCTCTACCAAATTTCATAACTTTAAGCACAGACGACTGCCGCTGGGTTGGGGTTGGGGAAAATTATGGGGCTGGGGCAATTTCTGGTATGATTCTGACATTTAACCTCTAATAATATTGACAAGGTTGCTCACTAGCCCATCTAGTGATCCTGCCAGAAGCCCTGGGTGACCTCAGTGTCTCATCTAATTGGTAGATCAGATCTAGGTCGAAATATTATGTATCACAGTAAGACCTTGAATGGCGCTATGATGAGTGGACTTGACCTATATCTGTGACCTTGGCGGCCATATTTGTGGAAAGCCTATGCACTTGATAGTTAAACTATTATCGTCCCATCTAACTCACAGGAGTTGTGTTTCGCAGCAAGACCTTGAATGAGTTCTGACACTTATGACTTTCAACAATTTATTTTACCATTTAGCCTTATTTCTAAAAACTTCATGTTGCCCATACATGGTAACTCAATTTGTTTTGAATAATAACAGTACCTATGGCCGAGGGTGGCACTTGCGTCAGCAGGTATTTTTTGATAGTAGAATGCCCAGGTCCTAAAATACAAAGAAAAAAAAGCCTTGTAGAAAGAAATCTATTGTCTTTGCAAAATACTGCACAACTGAGCACTTGAAATGATTCAAATATCCTCACATAGGCGGCACCACCTTCTGGAGAGCATACTTGTTACAACTTCTTTGACACCATATGTTGCAGGGTGCTTTGATGGAAAGTTCAAAATCTGCATGTGCATAATTAAAATGGAAAATTTCCTAACTTCATACATGTATTTCCTTTTCTCTTCAAGACAGCAAAACCATACACATTGCAGTGTTGGAGGTGAAATATATTCGCTTTTTAAAAGGTTATGTTGCTAAGATAACTTAGCTCAGAACTTGAAATGCTGCATGAAGGATATATTTTAAAAAGTGGCTTTGCGTTACGGTACTGCCCTGCGCCTATTCCCCGAAATAGGGAAAAATGCAGGACCTAGGCATTTATTTTCATGAAAAGAAAACCCCATTTATAAATAATTTATAGCCCTTTTTCCTAGTTAATTTTTTCTTAATTTACCCAACAAATATTAGTCGTTGCTATTAAAACAACAACATTTGTTGTGATATGATATACATATGTTTTCTTTTTATGATAGGATGATGTTGGGTAAACAAAAAATCATTCAATTTTAATGAATTTGTGACAGTTTGATTCTACTTAGTCAATTAATTATAATGTTTAGAAAACAATGGTATGTGGATTGTCAAACTGTTTTAGCATTTTATTCACTGCTTCACAAATTCCTCAGGTAGAAGTATTTGATCCTCTTGACCTTGGATTATTTTTTCTGATTGAATTGACCCAAGTGCTAACAACTGGCCAATCACAATGCCTCTAACAATGAGCAAAGTTCATTTGGGTGTGTCAGAAAAAATTGACAGCCAATTCTAATAAAGACGAGGAAATGCTTTAAGGGCCCCCTTGGTCAACAGACTCAACTGGATCATATATGTAGGTCATTCTGGGCTGCTGAATTTCTCATTGAGGTTCTGGCCTTCTGCAGCACTTTCAACAGGAATAACAAGATGCTGAGGACGCTATTTGAGCAGGTAATGATTCAAAACCTTGTCAAATATTGGTAGAAACTTGTGCTAGCCAGATTAATTATGTTCTCTACATAATAGTGTCGTGGGAAGCCCACAAGTTATCCTTGTTGATTTGAGTGATGGGCTAGTGAGCAACCTTGTCAATATTATTAGAGGTTAAATGTCAGAATCATACCAGAAATTGCCCCAGCCCAAGAATTTGCCCCAACCCCAACCCAACAGCTGTCACCTGTGATTTGAACCATCTTGCTTTCCCGACTTTTTGGTCCGGCTAGGTTCGACACCAAAAGCACCCTAAAGGATTGCAATGTGCAGTTAGTTTTAGTTACCTGCTTTCGCCATGGCCTTAGACAAAATGGCTTTAAGATTTAATTTGGCAGTCACATCTTGTATGGTCGAAGTGTTGGTACGCACATGTAAAACACTTTTTTTGGGGAATCGCTTGTACGTCACCAATACAGCATGTACACCATCACTCTTGAGACGTGCCATCTGAAATAAACAATTACACAAGTAGAGGTATACGCAAAGGCAGATATGTCCTTACAAATGAATTTAACAAATATTTAAAAAAATAGGACCTAATTTGACTGAGAATATTGTAATACAAGAAAATAAATCTTTAAAATCAAGCTTAATTTCTTTCAGTCGATTTTAGAACAGTACTGTTGTCAAGACTATTTATTTTTTGAAGCCAAAAAAAAGTTCAGGTGAGGATAAGATATCGAATAAATGACTGAAATATGTCAAAAATGAGATATTGTGGGATTTCATGATGCCATAAATCAGTCGCTTGTTTCAAACTTTTTCCCAATGAACTTGAAGTAGCATAAGTTCCCAACTGCATTAACAAGAAAATTTTTTCAAAAAAAAAATAGAGGCGATTTTTAAAGCAAATTCAGCTTGTTCAACCCATCTACATTTAATTACGGCCCGATCCCGCTAAATGCGTCCCGTTCCGCAACTGCGCATCCGCGTTTTATTACGAAATCCCGCGGCCCGCCGTTCCGGAAATTAGGCCCTGTCCGCATTTTACTACGACGCTGGCCACCCGTTCCGATGCCGAAGTTTCACAGGCTGATTCTTGAATCTTGGAAAAGCCTCCTGTCGGGAGGCCTGTAGCCATCTATACAGAGGCGGATGGCGCCATATAGAATCACTAAGAATATATCTGCGAGAGGCTGATGCATCGCCTCAAAAAAATTAAAACTACTTATTGGCAATTACCGTCCAGTGTCTGTACTCTCCAGTGCGTCAAAGACTCAAAGGTCTACAAACGTATTATGTACAATCAGATCTACAATAGGGCCTGGCAATATATCGAAAATATATCAAAATCAGAATATCACAACATGCAATATCCATATCGCATGATCGTTCAGTGAACGACGTTCACTGATGCAATATTTAAAATTTGTAAAATATACATTTAAGTAAATCATTTGAACTTAGGTCAGCGAACTCATGCGCAGAGTTGGCAAGTTTAGGGCAAGGTGGTTTTTACCGGTAAAAACCGCCTTGCCGAAAACTAGTTCTAGGCACTTTTCCGCTGTAAACTGCCTTAAACCCTAAATTTAGCTCAAAATCCCAATTTTTGCTTGATAGTTGGAAGATTTTCCCATTTCTGAATAGTTGCAAAACTTACATGCAGTATTGATTGATCATATCTCTACAATTAATCTGCATTTCAATCATTACAAGGCATATTTTCCTACTTTTGGGCTTTTGGACTAACCAAATTAAGGCCGATTTGGAGTAAAAGGCATTTAAGGCAGTAAAAGGCGGTTTTTAACCCCTTTAAGGCAGTTTATGGCAGTTTAAGGCAGATGCCATGCCTATAACAGTTTACGGTTGCATTTTTGCCATCCCTGCCTGAGTCATGCGATGTACTTTTGTCATGCACCGCTTGAAGGTTTCTTATGAATTAACACATCGAAATTTTTCTAATATTGCCGAGCTTCAATTTGTTCAAGCCCTTGATGGCTTGAACAAACTTTATGTAGAAATGGGCTGTCAGTCAATATTGACATTGCAATAAATATTGATATCGCACTTAATATCGATACCGCAATAGATATCGTTATTGCAACTTTTTTTGCAGTAAATATTCCAAGCAATATTTTTTATGGATTTGTCAAAGGCCTTTGACACACTGGATTATCAGGTGTGAATTGCACTTGACAACTTTTCAAAGTGTGAAGCTACACAGAGGCTGCAAGGACAATCAATCAAATCTCGATTGCAATGCTGGATTGCCTGCCATCAAGATTTGAACCCTGTGCTTCTTTTTGTAACCTCTGCGTCCTTGGGACCCACACGGTGTTGTAAATGTGCGTCCTTTGCTAAATTAATGCGTTTTTTAGTGATAGGGATGGCATCAACAGAAACCCTGGTCTGCAGCCTTGCCAACTCGCCTGCCTCAACAGCAGACTGTTGCCAGGCAGAACAGTAGCGTGTTTGTTGAGGTCTGCGCTGGGCAAGTGGAGGATTCCTCATAAGTCCAAAATAACTTGTTTTACTCAAGATCTGCCTTACAGAGTCCCACTTCCTGCGTCGGAGCTCTTAAAGTGTGACAACCTGCCCCAAGTGTGTGACAACCTGCCCCGAAAATGTGACAAACTGCCCAGAGTGCTAAATTCTAAAAAATGCCCCATAGGATGAGTACATTTTGAATGATATAGATATATATTCATCAGAGAGGTTTAGGTCTCTCCCCTTTTAACATTCATATAGAATGGCAGTGCTACTGCATGCTTTATATAGAAATAGTGGCATTTTAAGTTCTACATAGTGTGACAACATGCCCTGGTGACAACCAGCCCCGGTCTCCCCTACCACAATATGTATTCAAATTGCAAAAAATAGGTACAGAATAACTTTAATAGCAAGTTCAATGCCAACTTTAGCATTCTTTTTAAAATTTAATATTTCAAAACCAGAAGACTGCAACCTTTGTTACGGATTTATTAAAGGTCCAGTACCTCAGTAAGTTCAGAAAGATACTAATCCGGAAACTCATTTGATGCGTTATCAGCTGATTATAGTTATATGACTAGATAGATTTCTGCTGCGAGATATCAATTTGCAACACAAAGACATGAAATACAAAATGGGAAATTTACTAAATTATTTAATAGCCCATGCAGGATAATTTTAAAAATAATATTTTCACACACACCTAATCTGGAAATTAAAACTATATGAAAACTGAATTGACAGAAAATTAAAATACAAACTGCTTGATTCCTAATTGTTACATTTGCAGTAGTTAAAAGTCTATGTAGTGTGTGATTTCCATCCACTGTGTCTGACACAGCATACTTTATAACACTGAGACTTCTCAACAGCAACAATTATTTAGCCTTCGAGGAGATCCATTGCTCCCACAAATATATTTTTATGATATTTATAATTTATATAAGTATTATATATATACAACTAAGCACAATAGTTTTTTTTCTGAATCTGATATTTTTCAAGTCATGCTTTTACTGAACCACTAAGCTCAAATTTCTCATTATTACATGCAAAAATGTATACACTTTACAGTGCGTACACAGACTCCTTTTCATTGCATTTGTAGCACGATACACAAAAATTATTAATTGTCACTGAGAAATATACAGTGAGGGTTAGGGTAAGGGAGCTGATGAGGTTGTGCTTATTGCCCCATCAGCACACACAAGGGCTATTTAGAGGTATAAGTATGTGTTATGCAATGCCATTATTCCGACAAAGAAATGAAAATACAGCTGTCGGTGCTGTCAAGAAAAAATACAACTGTAATACAATGACTATGCATATTAACAGAAATGGTTATTTTAATTATAGACTTCATCTGACTTAATTTATTAATTTAGGAGGACACTGAAAAATTTTAAGGGTTTGTCATACACTTCACTGATGTACTTTTTTCAAGTAGGCTACCTAGTTCTGGTTATTGTTTTGTGGTCTTTCTACAGGGTACCCACTGAAATTTGGCGAGCAAATTCCCTGCATTTTCCCTGAATTTTCCCTGTTTCACTGGACGTTTTCCCTGACCTTATTCGGGTTTAGCGTTGTGTTATCACGGCAATATCGTCGCTAATCGGAAACCAAAAACAATAACTTTTGTGGTTTTTCATTCAAATAGAGGGCTTTTTTCACGCATTACCAAATGTAAAACCAAATTCCCTGAGTTTTCCCTGAATTTCAGGTCAAATTTCAAATTCCCTGAGTTTTCCCTGCAAGGATTTTTTTTCACCATTTTCCCTGTTTTCCCTGTGCGGTGGGGACCCTGTTTCTAAGTCTTTTTTTCTTTAAATTATGATGAGAACCAGTTATTTTAAATATTCATAAGCTTTTTGAAAGTCCTTCTGCACTGTTATTTATTCATTGACCATGACTTGGAACACTTTAATAATAGTAACAGTTGGGCAGTAAGGCTATTTGAACTTACATGTCCGTGAATGGCGTCTAAAGTTTCTACAAGGACAACCTTCCCTTTCAGCTCTTCCCGTTTCTTCAGCCTTGCTTCCTTCCGTGCAATTGTGGCGGCCCGGAAACAGTGCCCACATGTACATCTGCCTTGAAAAGCCAAGGAAAATTCCTTGGCACATGTGGGACACAGTTTCACTGGCATCTGCAATGATAACATAGTACTACATTGTATAGTTTTTCATGGAAAAGCAGCTTATCTGTTAGTAAACATTAAAATTTATACCTGGTACCGTAAAAAAATTGTTAAACACTTAAAAGTTGAGCAAGGTGGCAAAAAATTTTAACAGATGATCAAGTATCGATCGAAAAAAATTTTTTTAATTTCAAATGGAATATAAATCTGGATAGGGATGTTTCGATGCCGATACTGTGTATCAGAACCCAAAAAACAACATCGGTATGCTCCATATTTAACCAATGGTATCGGTTACAGAATGGTATAGGTATCGATAACTTGAAGAGCTGCACAAAGTGCGGGAACACGGGAACATTGTTCCCAGGCACATTTTCTGACTTGGCAGGCCTGCACATCATGAAACAAGAAAATAAAAAATGTGTTTCACTAAATTTATTAACTTTCCATAGTAAGCGCAGCACATTAAAGACAACATGATTCATAATCAGATATCAGGCACATTAATGTTGTCTGGTCAATTGGACATCAGACACATTTGTCGTGTCAGCAAACATCAGGCACATTTCAAAGAAGCATTTGTCAGGCACATTATAACAAAACAGTCTGACTAGACAAAGAAATTACATGAATTTACTGATTCTTGGCTAACACAAACAGTTCTATGCCAACACTCTTGTCTTGCTGCTTCAGTGTAACTCATGCCAATGACTGCTTACTTTACAATCTATAATACATTTTCATCTTGTTCAAATGCCTTATACCTGATCACACTGCCAAATTTTGTGCGAATTTGCAAATTTGCCTATGAATTGAAACGAATCAAGAATTATAGTTTTATGTCACTTTTGGGGATAAATATTACGTAACTGGTTAGAGGAAGTTGAAAAATCGAGATTGATCAAAACGAATTGTCCTCCACTCGTAAATTTGGAGGACACTTCGTTTGATCAATCTCGATTTTTAATGGAGATGTGTACACATCTCCATTTATGCAGTCACAGTGACAAATGGACCGTTTTGGCGGGAAATTTGAAATTTGAGCATTTTCAGAATGTCTTTTGGGCCCTGTCTTGGGTAATTTGTTTGGAGATGTTTGGGTCAAGAGATATGTATAACTTGATTATAGAGCATGCATCTTGCATAGGAATGAATACCAGGCATGTTATAATTAAGACGTGTTTTCCTTTTATATCTTGCTTGGATCCACTGGAGGCGGCTGCACACATTGTGTTTTGGCCACTTTGCCTAAACCATTGCACTTGTATATATGATATTTGGCACATGAATGGGTCTTACAGCATATATGTGCATTTTGTTGTTCATATTTAAGCAATTGGTAGAGTTTTTATAAAATATTGAAAATTAAAAAAAACAAAACATTTTCGTTTCCAAAGCAAAACTCTGAAACAGTTTTACCTATAGGCATGAAATTCTACCATCATATGCATTAGATACCCTTAATGTTCCTTTTGGGGGGCTAAATGTATGCTCTTACAAAAATTAATAACAGTAAATTCAGCGAAAATGTGAAAAAATGTTATTTTTTCAATGCTCCATGATTCCGTAATTTTGGAGTTGCACTGCGGAAATTATGCATTTAGATGTCTAAATTATACCTCTTTAAATGACTTTAACTCATTTAGAGGGCCATTCTTATGAAATTTTCATAAAAACGATAAAAATGGGAAAAAATTAGGATTTCTGATATTTTCCCAAATTTTGGTTTCTCAAAGATTAATGGTAATCAATAAATTGGTAAACTTCAACAAATATTTACTTAATCATATTAGGAAGTTTTTTTGTAGCCGTATATCTATTTAGTTTAGTGTAAAATTTTGTGTTGGAACTCCCGTTTTGTCAGTGCCAATTGCATTTTGATGGTTGTCAGTAACTGTTGTATCCAGTGTTTCATATTGAGATACCTCCAAGAAACTGGCCTGCCTTGGGTAGGCCTCCTGGACCAAAGCAGTCTGTTCTGGCTAATACTGAGACAACTAATTCTATTAGTGGATTAGACTATGCCTAATATTCCCAGTCTTCTCATCTAATTTTTATATGATAATCACCAAAATGAATGTGCAGCTACTTCCACTAAAAGGATGTTGAGCTACCTGGCAGATCACACCCGTTTCCATGCATCATTTTAAAGCTCTTTCAAAGTTCATTAATGAAAATGTATTCTTTTTTCCATATCACCTATGCCACATTTTGCGGCTTGAAATGGATTATTTTTAAAATCCTGAAATTTAGCACACAATATAAACAACACCTGGTTCTGGCCACTCAGGGAAAGTCTTTTTCAGGGGATATGAAGTAAGACACTACAACATCTCCATTTTGAACCCCTGGGTTCTTGTTGCAATTTATCAACAAATTCTTTGCATATTTAGAGACTATTAAAGATTTAGGAAAGGAGGGGGGGGGAGGGGTTGGTTGTTTTTGGCCAAGGGGAGGCGGGATCAAATTTCCACGTCGACCCCAATGGGGGGTACTAAAATAGCACAAATCCTATTGGGGGTATCAATGTTTTTGGACAACTGCTGACAAAACTGTCGTGGTCATAAATTCTGTATGGTCCCTTATGCAAATTACGTTTTTGCTAGATTTGCCAAACATATTTAAGGGGCTGAAGAATTTTTAAAAGCCCCGAGAATAGATGAGGAATTTTTAAAAGAGAACTTTTCTTGAAAGTTTTTAGCATCTCTGTATGGGGTCAGTGTAAAATGCGGACCATGCAGACCATGCGGACCATACATTCTGGCAGCCAGTCTGTTGGTTCAAGTCTTGGACAAACACTGTCCAGTCTGAATGGGGTGAAATCATGCGGACCAAGTGCAGACCATGCGGACCAAATGGATATTAACAGGTCCATAGTGATTTGAAATAAATTATTAGATAAATTTATTTAAGGAAAAAAAAAACTTTGTAAATAGTTTTACTTAAAAAGACAAAAGTGCTAAATTATCTAAACGTGGTCAATAAGTGTCCTTTAATTTCTTGATCATAATATTATCTAATGACCTTTAAGATCCATTTTCATAAGATATTATAGTTACAGGTACATGTTTTTATAAAAGTAAGTTTTTTTTAACTTGTGTTAGTTTCAAAAGTTCTTTTAGAAAATTGCAGACCAAAATTCTCATCATGCAGACCAAATGCAGACCAGAATTCTCACATTCTGGTCTGCATTCTGGTCTACATTCTGGTCTGCATTCTGGTCTGCATTCTGGTCTGCATTCTGGTCTGCATTCTGGTCTGCATTCTGGTCTGCTCATTTTGGTCTGCTCATTTTGGTCTGCAGGATTTGGTCTGCACTCCGGTCTGTACAGATTTGCCTGTATATAGCTCTGTATTTTGTTGTTGTTGTTTGTTTTTTTTTTTCAATAAAAAAATAATTACATAATTTTATATAAAATTTTCATTTAATTATCAGCTAGGCTGATATATGGTCTATATCATGCTATTGACTTGGTCCGCATCTGGTCTGCATTTTCCGATTGATTGGCCTTGTATTATTAGCTTGATTAAACAAGCACTACTCCTCTGCACCCTCCTGCGTTTGTTTTGTGTCTGGTCCGCATGGCCCGCATGGTCCGTTTGGTCCGCATTATACACTGACCCCTTTGTATGTTTTAATGTAAACTCCACTTCTAGAGGTCATGCGTGCAGATTTTCCTCAGTGTGATAAGAGTATGACAGGCTCTGAGCAAAATTTCTACATGTTGTTCTCATTTTCTATCAATCTATTTATCTACCATAATATATGTATAATGTTGCCGCGTGCCAGGCACATTTTGAAGTATGTCTGGTGTTCCCAGGCACAAAAACACAGAAAACATTTTGTGCACCTCTGTCGATAAGTATCGGCAACAAAAAGCAGTGTCGGTTTCGTATCGGAAACACTCATTTTCACTGATTCCATGACAACTAGGCTACCTAGAAGAAAACATTCTAGTGATGCTCGGATAGTAGTGCGGTTCCTTATGTCATCAAAAAAACTTTTGTTGGATTTGCTTGTTGATTTTATAAACTATACATTTCCTTTAATAAAACAGGGTCAAAGGTCAAACATTTGCATATTTTTAGACAATTTGAAATTTCACCAGCCCCTGTAGCCCGTGTGATGTTTTAAAAATTCCAATTGTGCCTCTTTTTGAGACAGATGAGCCTCATTCTGGTACTTAACTCTCCTACGGTCCACAGGGGCCTCGGAGGCCCCCTCTAACTTTGATGCTCTGTCTTTAAACATTGTAAAAACACAAATTGACTGACAAGTTTTACCGGCACATGTAATCCTTCCTCAGTTGGAACGGAATCTGATGCAGTTCTAATCTTAAGTATCCCATGTGCATGATGTGATCGGCCAATGTAAATTGTAGCTGACCAAAAAAACAGCACGAACCATTTTCAATGTTCTTCCATGTTTACCTTTTAAATTTTTTAATTACTGATAATGGCCATGAAGATTCCTTAGGGCTTTTAAAACAAAGATTCATAACAGATTTGTGCATATATATTCAGTTTAATAAGGCCACACATAATTAATTTTAGCTTCTCGGATCCTCTCAAAGCACTTTTTCTAGGGTCGGTCGGTAGGACAAAAAAAAAAAGGTAAAAAAAAAATTTTTTATAATGTCAAAAAAAATTTTTATTTTATTTTTTCAATTTTTTTTTCCCATCGGCAGTGTATCTATTGTGTCGGCGGGTCCGCGAAGCTAAGAATCAATTATGTGTGGCCTAAGACATAAACACAATTACTATCAGTCTAGAAATATCCATTTGGACGACACCATGCAAAATCAGAGCTTAAACAGGTCATTTTACTCTTATGTTAAAGCACATAAATCTTTATACTACTGTTCCCCAATGATCTTAAATAATGAGGCTGAGTTTCATGAATCAAAAGAATAGTATTTCATCTTCTGGAATCCAAATTTGTGGTGCTTCTGTGTAGGGCTATCACAATAACCGAATTTCAAAATCGATTTAATCTATTGCCCAAAATCGAATCGTAATCGATTAATCACCGTTTTCCCTCCAATCTAGACATAGGGAAAAGTTCTGGTCCTTTCTGCATCATTGTCTTGAAGAAGGGCTTGCACGCTTAGATATTTAATTGAAAATGCTAATTGCAATTAGGACTTCACACTTCCTTATCTGTTATCTACTTCAATCCTGTATAACTAATGCAATTAGCCAATCCAATAGACCAATCCAGTTGCAATTCACTCTGAATATCTGGAATTTGGCAGCCATACAAGTCTTCCAGGTACAAATACATAAATAAAAGATTAATCGATTCACTGATTCGATTGTGTAAACTGAAATAAATTTTTAATAGCTTTTTGGCGGGACGTTATGTTGAATATGTTGTAAAAATCGGGATGACAGTCCGAATTTCGCCGAAAAAAGTTGCGAAAATTGTTGAATTCCTAATAAATGCCGGTAAATCTATATCACGATAATATTGTGTATCGTAAAGGACGTATTACAATATGTATCGTACTGATATTCAGGTCAAGGTTCTCAGCACTATTCCATAACAGGACTATAATTCTGAAGATGGTTATGTACCTATTTAGTAGTTCCATTCATAGGCCTATGTCACGTCTTTTGTAAAATTTGTATGTATATATAATATATGTGACCTGCTCCACCAAAATGAGTTCTAAGAAGGCAATTTATATTTCCCAGAAATTAGCAAAATGTGTCAAAAGGTCACATTTCAATGTTTTTTAGCTATTGGTACCACGTTTTGGCAAAATTAATTTCCTTTGAATAATTAAGACCATTTTACAAGAAATTGATTTTAAATTATCTAAATTGGGTGTTCTTCTTGATATTTTTAGTTGGTTCATTGCAATGGCGGGTTCATTCAAATGCCGTTTTCTCAAAGTGTGATGTATCGTCAGTGTTTGAGGTGCCATATCTTTGGATTGAACGGATATATCAAAACATATGAACCACCATTTTAAAGCCAATTTCCAGCAGAATAAAGTCATTTTCACCACTAAATATGACAAGGGGCCGACTTTGAATCCATTTTGGTGGAGCAGGTCATATATGGATATGTCAAAACAAGGTCCCGCAAGTGATTAATAAAGTATATTGTATCGTATCGTATATGTGTTTGATTCTGTAGTTGTAACATCCTTTTATTTATCATCAACATTTTCGAGCTTTTATTTTTGAGCATCTCGCATATTCCGTTCTGACACCCTAATTCTGCTGGATACCGGATATCATGCAAATTTCAAAATCCGGCCGGATACCTGATATCTTGCCGGATATCCGTGCATTCCTAAAACTTTCTTCACTCCCGTGCTTCTGGTCGTTGTTTATGACTGCTTATCTCATTTCCATGATGTTTTGGGTGATTTATTTTGCCCGATTTTCGGTAATTTTGGACGTTTTCGTGTGAATTTCATGAGACATCAATTGCCAACTTGTTGGAGAATTCAAGTAATTTTACTTGTGACGTCATGACAAAATTAAGTGCCGTGACGTCCAGACTCGTTTCCATCCACATATCAGTGGACTGGCTGGTAGTATGTGACGTCACAAAACGATTGTGAATGAGCCGATGTTGATTACATAGTTGTTTCGACCAATCAAATCACAGAAAGCAGTACTAGCTACCTAAGGTCATTCATCGACCGAGGATTCCAGATTGGTGACGTCACCACAGTTGACTGTGGCGCCACCACCAATTAAAAAGTGTTCATGTTTTATAAGAAGAGCAAGTCAACATCCCTGAATTAACAGGAGCATGTGCCAGACTCGCAGCCTTACAATATCATCACAGTGCTGCTCCCTAACAAAAGTTAGGTTGAGCTACCCTGGCGATCTTGGACGTGTACACCATAATCAAGAAGCAATCTATTCCCGCTCGCATCCAGGGAGATTGCGTGCATGCACTTGAAAGTACTATAATAATGAATGATAACCGCGCCTTTCGAAAATTTAGGGCAGGGGGGTAGATCCTGGGGGATGCACTCCCCCGTTGGATGACCCTAATAACCCGGGGGGGGGTAATTACCCAAAATTTGCATATTGATGCGCCACGGCAATTTTAGAAACCGGAACCATTCTAATTGGGAAACCACCAACCATTTTAATCCTTTATAAAAAATTTTGGAAACAGACTTTTAAAATCTATGTGCTTTTTAAACCATTTTAAATCCTCCTTTTCAAGCAAATTCTAATGATACCAAACATGTTGGGATTGGAAAACAGGAACCAAATTAATGTGAATTGCCAAAAAACGAAGACCGTTTTAATCCAAAAAGTCCAAAAAAGCAGAACCATCTATATATATTATAAACATCTTTTCATAAGTAGC
The DNA here is from genome assembly GCA_026936325.1 of Platynereis dumerilii. Taxonomy (NCBI): domain Eukaryota; kingdom Metazoa; phylum Annelida; class Polychaeta; order Phyllodocida; family Nereididae; genus Platynereis; species Platynereis dumerilii. The sequence goes on from JAPTHN010000004.1 coordinate 3,971,807, forward strand.
CCCCCCCCCCCAGCTAATTATCCCCCTCTACAATTTCAAATTATAACTACCTGGTGAATGGAGTTGAGAATGATCAGTTATATTTAGCTGTTTTTGTCATAATACTAAAGTTGGATGTTATTAGTATGAAGAAAGTATGTATACATGCCCCAGGTTGCTCAGAATTTACCTCTGATAATCTAAAATACTTTGGCTTCTGGGCCCTCAGGTGGCCCCCCAAAATACGCCAACAACTGACGACTAGCCATTTTCGGCCCATTGGGTCTCACGCAGTAGCAGGGTTGGCAAAACGGCAACCGTTAACTGCCTTAAAATGCCGTAAACTGCCTTAAAGCGGTAAAAACCGGCCTTTTACTGCCTTAAATGCCTTTTACTCCAAATTGGCCATAATTTGGTCAGTCCAAAAACCGAAAAGTAGGAAAATATGCCTTGTAATGATGGAAATATAGATCATTGGTCAATAGAAATTCTATCAATCAATACTGCATGCAAGTTTTAAATAGAATAGAAATAGGAATATCTTAAATTTTTCGTTAAATCCACGCACTATCAAGCAAAATTTGGGATTTTGAGCTAAATTTGGGGTTTAAGGCAGTTTACGGCAGAAAAGTGCCTAAAACTAGTTTTCCGCAAGGCGGTTTTTACGGTGTAGCACCGCCCGGAAAAAACTACCTTGCCGTAAACTTGCCAACCCTGCGCAGTAGTACACTAACGCTGAAATCATCCACCCCCCCCCTAAAAATGCCACTGAGGCCTACAACACTAATTCTAAGTGATAAAGTCAAAGGCCGATTGCACTGTAACTGTAAGCAGGTCAGGGTCTGAGGTTGGGATGAATCCTGGGGGGGGGCCGGGGGGGGGGTGAATCCTTTTCAGATCCGAAAATACGCCAGAAGGTGGTCTGGATCTCTAATACCCCTTTCACACCAACTTCGTACAGGCTCCTATGATCCAGTTATGCAATCAGCCATCCTCCTAGAAGCCTTGTAGGGATGGACATCGTTTCACGATAAATCGGTTAAACCGCATCGATCATTCGATACGATAATCGAAATTGAATGATTAGCGATATCACATCGAACCGATATTGCCTCAACCGCGTTATTTTGATTGAAAAATGTATTATTTTGCACAGTTTAGGTTTAAAATGTCACCAAATGTTGAGATACACGTGAGCTTGTTGCCACTTCAGATTCCTGTCTCACGCAAGATCTCATTTTGAGAGGCAAAATGTGAGTTTCGCTGCATAAACTTTCAGTAAAATTAGTTTATGCCACAATTTGTGTATCGCGATACGTATCGAAAACCGAAAATGAGCATCGACGATATGTATTGTATCGAACTTTGCAAACGATGTCCACCCCTACGAAGGCATAGGAAATAATAGGTAATGAATCAGCAATCATCAGCAGTCATCAGCAACTATACACCAGATCCGCAGGGAACAATTAAACATGTTTACTTTTTTCCTGCAGATGCTGGCGGTTCATTCATGCGAGGTTATAGGATATCCCTTGTACGGTAAATAAACACGAAATGTACACAAAGACACAAGATTACAGGAAGTATGGACGAAACAAAACGAGGTCTGTACAGTGGCGTAACTGGGGGGTCTCGAGCGCGATTCTCTGGGGGGCACTCACTATACTAATTGTATATTTTAGCCAGAGTTAGAAAGTTCATATAGGGGGGGCCCTGGGGGGGCACAGGTCCAATATGGGGGGGCCTGTACCTCCCCCCCTATGCCCCCCCATAGGGACGCCACTGGGTCTGTACGAATTTGTACGAGCCTGTACGAGCATATACGTGATTCAGAACCTGGCCAGTATAGCAGTAATCTTCAACCAGTCACTGGAAGTTCAATTCCAGTCCATTTTTCGTACTGATCTGCGGATTAAAAATCGCACAAGTCTGCTGTTGCTTGCGTGCTATTATGTCAATGTGAAAGGGCTATAAGAAGAAGAAGAAGAAGAGACTGGTCTGGACTGGAGGCATGCAAGTACACTCCGGGCGGAAAATTTGATTGCATGTACCCGTATTCATAGGCGGGGGTCGGGGGGGGGGGGGCTGGAGCCCACCTGGCTCATCAGGGCAAATCCTGACCCAATATCAGGGCAGATCAACTGCCCTGGTCACATTCGCGCTATGCTAAAATTTCAGGGCAAAATAGTCACAGCCCCGGATTTTGCCTAGAATAGGCGTATGGGATGGCTGTCTCGAGGCCTGCAGGCTATTATATATGTGGTGAGTTGCCAGGTTGCTCTGCAGAAGACAGTGAGTGGCACTGACTGCAGTGCATGCAGCAGTTTTAACCAGTTCAGCGTGCTTAGTCTCATCAATAAAAACATCAACAATGATACAATTTGCCTACAAAGTACATACCTTGTCAAGTTGTAGGACGTCAGACTTCAAATGTGTGGTAATGATATGGTGTGAGAAATAACAAAAGTGCAGAAAACAAGACCAAAGCCAAGGCGAAGCTGTAACACGTTGACAGAACTTCAGAAGCTTCCAAAAGGTTTCCCGGGTGATGGTAGTCGTAATTTATTGTTCTCCCTGGGCTCCGAGGAGGGAGGGATGGGCTCTTGTCTTCTGACTGGCACTTGTCTGTAGAAAGTCTGTATATTTTCAAATTGTGAGCTGTTGAGAAGATATGAAGTTGCAAATGTCTTGAGTTATGAATGTAAAAGTACTCAGCTAAGTCAGTGTTAGAAGCTCATGATAAAAATATAATAAAATCAAGTGGTTCTTCCTGTATTTCCTCAAGAGGGGGCTACCACAGCTACAACTTCGAGAGTCTCCCTCTTGTGTAGAAAAAAAAGGCCCTACTTAAAACGAGGGTTCAGGAGTTAAGAATAGCGGAGCCCTGTACTGCACTGATACTAGAGAACAGTTTATACTGAGAAAAAAAAACAACCAGCTAATGGGATGCTGTATCATTAATTAGTGAGTGAAAAGGTTAGCAAAAAAAAAACCCCAGAATTTCAGACCTTGTCAAGCCCATTGTGGACAACGGTACCCGGTCAATCCGCCCTGGGACTAGGGGATGGCCCCTACATCCTTACCGTTGACGATATTTTAAATAGAAGAGCAAATTACTATGATAAAATTAGGGTGGCTTGCCTTGGTCCAGTGGCGTATTTAGGGGGGGGGGCCATTGGGCCATCTCCCCCCCAGGCCAAAATTTAACATGGAAGAGATAGGAAAAGCCGCCGAGCGCCACGTATTGAACCCATGTAATGGCCCCCCTCAGGCCGTTTCTAGATACGCATCTGCCTTGGTCACATGACTCACATCCGTAACATGTTAAAATTTCAGGATAAAATAGTGAAATCTCCCCCCGCCCCGGAACATCCCATACGCTTATGACCCCGGCCGTGCACAGACTCTATATTGGGCCTTTGCGACCATGAGCATAATTCGGCGTATTTCGTGAGGGGGTTCGAGGGGGAGTGCGGCAAATGGCAAAGCAGGGCAAATCCTGACCTATAGAGCAGATCCATTGCTTTGGTCCATAACATTTCAGGGCGAAATGGCCTGCCCACCCCCTCTTAGGACTGCCCCCCTCCCCCGACCCAAAAGCCTATATGTCACAGAGTGCTGTTTTGAGACTACCTGCTCACCCCGCTACTCTCAACCCGCTTTTTACTTTTCTGCCTGAAATAGGTCAGACTAAATCACCTACTCACAAGCCATTGAAAGGGGCCAGCCAACTATTGTCTGGCTGGCCCCTAACAATGCATCATTAGAGGTTTTGCTACACGTTTCCGTGTGACGTGAGGGTTGCCGTGACAACAATGTAATTAGATAGCACTTGTATACGTATTATATAGATAGTGGATGGTGAGGAGACCAATATTGAGTTTTATTGGCCGAAGCAGTAATATTGGTCGAGGCCGCAGGCCGAGACCAATATTACCTGCTAAGGCCAATAAAACTCAATATTGGTCGACACAACATCCACTATTTGTTATATTCTGCACCACAATTTTCAGACTTATACATATTTGTAAAATACTGGTTTTTCTAAAGATACTTAATTTATTTATATGGAATAAGCTTAATTTTTCCCAATTTTTACAATGAGCATATTTATAAAATGATAGATTGACATTTCAAGAAGTTAGATTTCCTCCTACCCAGGCCCTCCCTTAAGTAACTGGCAGTTAAGTGCATAATTGCTCCTAAGAGCATAGGGGCACACCAATATCACTCTCCACACACCAATAACACTTTTAAGACACCAATATCGTCATTTATTGGCTTGTCATGTGATTGATCTCCTGTTAAATGATTGGCTTTAAAATTTTGATGCAGAATATATACGTCACACGTGAACGCGTACGTAGCAAAACCTCTCTATTGTTGTGACCTTTCTCAATTTCAAAAATAATTGCAATGTGTAATGTTCAGGGACAGACGCATGCCCCACTCCTCACCAGAAGAAATTTTTTATATTATGATATATATTAATGATATCAGCTCGGAGTTGCTTGACTCCCTGTATGTCGGCCTATTCAAGCAAAGGCCTTTCTCAACTCCCCTGCACATATGGGAGTAAAAATCTTGCATCTCCTTGGGGCCCGACAGTGGTTTTCAGTGCACCTTTTAGAGGGTGGTCCGGTCTTTACAAAAGTGGTCTGGTCCAGGTCTGGTCCTAGTCTGGTCCAAGTCTGGTCCAGGGTGAGGTCTGGTCCTGGTCTGGTCCAGGTCTGGTCCAAGGTGAGTTGGTCCAGAAGTGGTCCATCATTTTTGAAAATTATGTTAAACATTAGGGTTTTAACAAGCTATGTTTTGACTAAAACTCAAGATTAATACGGATTACAAGTACGAAAAAAGAAGAACTTGACATGTATTGGAGGTTTGATTTAATGTAAACTTGTCTTACCCCTTGTGGTGCCCATCATGATGACTGCAGGAACTAAAGGTAATTATACAGTGTTAGTGTAGCATTTTTTCTTTTGTTTTATGATGATCCCTTGGCAGCGACATTGAATTGTCATAAAGGGGCACCAGGTTTGAGCATATATTTGAAATATATATTTTTTGTAACTATTATATATTGTAATTGTAAAAAACTCAAAGAAAATAAATTGATCTAAATCTGAATCTATCACAAGAATTTAAATTTCAAATATATGAAAAAAATTCAGACAATACCCTTCATGACATGAAAAATCACTGTACAGTGCCAAAGGCAATCCACTGGCACTGGACCGGTTTTTTATAGGTGATCCTGTATTTTGGAGGTCCAGGGCTGGACCACGGACAGGACCAGTCCAAGGCGGTCTGGTTTGCACCATTCGCTACCTATAGCTAATTAAGTACCCATTTACACAGGCCTGGGTGAAGAGACACAAAGAGTTATTGAGGATCTGCTCAGTTCCTCAATGCTATGGTTTGGAATTGAACCTACAACATCTCAATTACCAGGCCCGGTTGCCTTTTTCAAATAGGCCACGGCAACCCCAGCATTACAATCATTCGCGTTTCCTGGTAAAGATTATGATGTTCCCTCGACGTGGTTGTTCATGCTCCCTTGCAAAGATTATTGCATACCAAAGTGAAGATCATCAGGTCCAGGCACAAAGACTAGGCCTTTAAATGGGTGCCAATGTGAAGATTATTGCTGTTCTGCGCAAATATTGGCTGCTGTGTTCACTTGCAATAATTGTCGCATTCCTATTGTGTTCCCTCACAATTTTTCCCTCCTTTTTTAAAACAAGATCATTAATTGCAATAACATGACGGAGAACTGTGTGGCAGTGCTATTCCTAGCAGAACTAACCCAAAAGGACATAATAACCATTATGGAATATCTACATAATATATATAATAGAATCTGACAGAATATCACAAGGGAATGCGATAATTATCGCGATTGAACATTATGAGTGATTGTAATAATTATTGTGAGGGAAATGCAAGGTAATAAGATGATGTGATGATCGCAAGGGCAAGAGAAATTAAATAAAAGTTAGCAAACACTAAAATAAAACAAAATATTGCAATAATCATGGGGGGGGGGGAAGTTATTATTTATATATTTATTCCATGTTATTTTAGTGGCTCCGTAAGAACGAGAAAATGAATTTGATCAAGCTTTCAATTAAATTTTAAGAAAATCTTGTGATCATATGAATTTTTACAAGCTGAGCCAGCCATTAAACCCCGACCATTTGATAATTTATTTGGTTGCAGGACAAACAGATATGCAAAATGCCTGGTAGTTGCGGAGAATCTCATTGGATCTATCTGTATTAACCATGGAGGGTTTAAAATTTTTAATCTATTCCGGAAGTGCCCAAATATTTGTTTTACAGCTGGGCCTAGACCTGTCAACCAGTTGGTCAATCAAATAGGCAGCCAAGCTGCATTTGCAATAGCTTGCAGGACCATGAACAGCCATGAACAAGGAGTGGGAAAAAAGGAAACAAAAAAATCTGGCAGGTTGAGTAGCATAAGGTATGCTATTTAGTAAAGTTTAGTTACCTGCTCAGATGCCACCTATATGAAGCTAAAGAAACATCAAACTTGCCCTCTGGTGAGTTTTGCAGGCAATTCTTTCCCTGATTTAATCATTGCTGGCTGGATTTCGGATATATCCCCATATCTTTGCTGATACGGGAGTATGACCAGTATGCAGGGCTTAATTTTGAACTTGGGGTATTTCCACGTTTCTGCGTGGATGACAGGCTGATCTATCTATCTATCTATCTATCTATCTATCAATCTATCAATCTATCACTCTTTGTATCTATCTATCAATACATTTGTTGCTCCATGAATATCATGTCTTTCTATCTATCTATCTATCTATCTATCTATCTATCTATCTATCTATCTATCTATCTATCTATCTATCTATCTATCTATCTATCTATTTATCTATTGTTCTATCTATCTATTTATAACAGAAGCTACAGAAACACTTTACTGATTAGATGTCATATTTATGTATCTGTCAGTATCTCCAAGGAGAGACCAATTCTTCATCTTTAGTTTTTCCATCCTTATTTCATCCCTTGTCACTTAGCGCCAAATCCAATAAATGGACAACAGATATCCTCCCATCCCCACCCAGAAACCATCAGGGGGATGAGATAAGTCTGAAATATTGGGCTGCGCATTGTAGATGCGAGAGGGTTGGCAGAGTTTTTGAGAGAGCCCTAAAATATTGCGGCACCTTCCGGTCGCTGTCTGGTTTCCAAGGGTTGGTGGATGATTAATGGCCAATATAAAATTGCTCTGAGAACCTTCTAGATAAAAACTGTCTGGAGATATCTGTGTGAAAACCCTTCATCATGTCCACTTGGTCATTTCATCATCTCCTTTTGACAAGGCCATTACAAAACCCTTCACCGAGTATAGCGTATTCTGTTTTAGCCATTACATTACTGTCAGATGTAACTACAGCATGTCTATGATATGTCATATTTACATTCAGCACCACTTGACCTCACAACCCCAACATGACCTATTTCCTGACCCAGTTGTTGTGAATGACCTACTTTTATGACCTAATTTTCACCCATTTGCTTTCAGCCCTTTGGGTAATAAGAATGCTCGCCCTTCTTAAGACGAACTGTCTCTGAGCTGGCTGAGTAAGTTAAGTCTGTTGAGCAACACCATACCACATGCTCTATCACATTATACGCTCCTCAATCAATCATTATTACTCAACTAGAATACCCGCTGGAAACAGATTTGTGACATATGAAGAGTTTGATGTATGCATTTAATATGTAAATGGCAAGGCCATGAAATGCGCGCAGCACTTAAAACGTTGTTGTAGGGTTTATTGTGTTACCATAGCTGTGATTTGTTTTTCATATTCAATGTATGAAAGGCAGTCATTTAACAGTTGAAAAGGAGAATGAACTATTTCAGAAACATGATAAGTACAGAGAATATTACCGAAGGAAATTGAATTTGTAAGGTACTTTGGATTTTGTTATGTTTTGTTAAAGACGAAAGTAAATCATTGATAAGAAGCTGAAGCGACTTGACGTAATTCCCTGCTGTGGACTGTTTATGTTAAACCATTACTGGACAGATTTGTGAGTCTCTCTTGTCTCAATTCGCTGCGCGAATATGAGACGGTGGCTTCAGGCGTATGTTGTAAAGGGGGGGGGGATTTTCAATGTTAATTGGTGGTACAGACTAATGAGCTGTATACATGTCTATCCATCTATCTATCTATTGGTACATCTATCACTATCTATCTATGTAGTTATGTATCTATCTATAGGCCTATATGTATCGATCAATTATCTATCAATCTATCTATCAAGATATCTGTAGATGTATCCATTTGCACTTGCATTTTAAATTTCCATAGATCCATTATTGCACAGATTTTTGAGTCGTCGCTTGGGCTTAATTCGCTGCGCAAATATGAGACGGTGGCTTAAGTTGTATGTTGAAAGGGGGGGGGGAATTTTCAATGTTAATTGGGTCAGACTAATTAGCTGCCTATATGTGTGTCTATGTATGTATTTATCTATCTATCTATGTGTTTCTATGTATCTTTCTATCTATCTATGTATCTATCTGTAGGCTATAGGCCTATATGTATCCATCAATTATCTATCAATGTATCTATCCATCAACATATATCTATAAGTAGATCTATCTGTTGCTATCTGTTCGCCCTTGCATTGCATGTAAATGTAAAAAAAACTCACTATGGGGAAGGCCTAAGATGCACCATGTGGCGCCATCTATAGCAAGCATGAATATGACATTTTTTCTTCCATGATTTGTATGTTTCAGGAAATTTGCATGCTTACCAAACAAATATGAAGACATTTTGAATCAATCGTTTTATCCAGTCACCTAAAAATGTGCATAAGTATACAAACACTTGTTGAGATTATGTCACCTGAACTTTACACTATTGTAAACACAAATAAGCAATTGGCAAAAAATATAGGACCTGAAATTTTAATTTCTCGTGGCAGGTCATTTATTTGACTGGTCGCAGGTGCTCTTGTAATTATGCAAATGGCTTAGGTTGCAGGCTGTTCTTTTTATTGAGTAGCCCTCCGAATCATATAGGCTTATTGAGTGGAGCAGGGGGAATATGAGCAGCGCTGATGGAAGAGCCCTATGATTAGGTAGCTTGTTTTTTCGTGAAGAAGGTGTAAAATAAAGCAGATTGCGAAGGAATTAGAGCGTTTTGAAGGATAACAGAGCTTATTTCAAGGGAAAATGTCAATTCCTCTCTATATGCCAAGTGGCGTGATGATTGAGAAAGGAATGGAAGAGAAATAAGATAAACAACAGAATTAGAGAGATGTTCAGTTATGTGGTGGATGTCAGGACCGCCAACTTGATCACTGTATTCGTGGAAGCAGACTATTTTCTAAATGCTTTATAAGCAATCAATCACTATGCCATCATCAAGATACGACTATTCTCAAAGGATGATAATTTAAAAATGTGAAATTTATAGAGAGTGTAGGAAGTAAGTTGCTCTGAAGTATAATGGATTGTTGGTTTGCTACAATACACTCTAAAGAATTTCAGACAAAATTGGTTTTTTAGACTCAAAATGGTTTTTTGAAAATTTCAATGCAAAAAACCAACATGGTTGTTTTTAAAAATTTTTTAAAAAATCCATGTTGGTTTTTTGCATTGAAATTTGGTTTTTCAAAAAACCTTTTTGAATCTAAAAAACCAATTTTGTCCCGACATTTTTTAGAGTGTAAAAACCATATACGGTTAAAATGTACTTCCATTTCTCCGGCACAGTCTCTAAAAACAGGCTCCCTAAAAGTCAATCAAAACTAGACATGTCGAATCGCATTGCGATGAGTGACGCACTGCGCTTCAGAGTGAATCACAAGAGTACCTTTCTGACTCATGATATTTAGACATGCATTCATCTGATTAAAGGAAGTATATTGGAGCAATTATAAAACTTTGGTTGAGATAAAAGGGTTCTTTAATTTTATATGAAGTGAAATCAGTGCCCCATTATTCCAAACTTGAATCAAAATTGTTTGTAAGAGTTAATAAATGCAAAACTAGAAAAAATAACAAGATATGAAAACTGAAAGTATTTATTTGTTATTATCTGGATTAGAAAAACGGATCCCTCTCTTTTTCATGAGTTGTTTTATCTGGGGTGCAGTGCACATAATCAAAGCACAATCATTCAATCCATTCCATGTTAAATTCCAGGTATTGGCCTACAATCATTGTGTAGGGTGGTGCATTTTATTTAACCGAAAAACCTGGTTAATCTGGTGCATTCACTGCACCCATGCAACCGAATAACCAAGCTGCAGTGGTGCATCAGACACGTGCTTACAGCAGCCTACAGGGCTGTGCAGGCCCATTGCAAAGAAGCATGCAGAGCAAATGTTAGTTGACGAATTTGGAAGCCTACGAAAACAAGGGCACTGCTAGCCACCTGGCGGTGGCGCAGTGCAATAACTATCTACTATTATGTATTATGTATTGTACATGAAGCTCAGGCCTGTCATTATCTTACCCTTGTGGAAGCATCCTTGGGGCGTTAAAAACTTCTGTGAGAAAAAAGACTTTAAGAAGTTTTTGGACTGATATGGAGACTAACATAGTCTATAAATTCACCCACATGTGAGAATGATCAAATTAGCCTCTTAAGATTTGAGGCTGCGCTTAACAGATCTGCGATGCTGGGGAATTCTCTGTTGTCGCTCAAGTTGATTGTGTAATTTAGCTTCATTACGATTGCTCAGAAGTCTTGTAGCCATGATGTTTGTGTCTGGTCTTTCACACCATTACAGGAACATGGCAAGACCAGCATTACAAGTGGGAAATGTTACAAATTATGACATTGTTATGTAGCGATGTAGACAGTTCTCTTGATTCATAAAGTTTCCTTGTTTAACAAAAGCGTTTAGCAAGATTGCAAGAAGCATTGCAAATCACAGATGTCACCAACATAATTTTCAATGGTATTTGTGTAGAATTGTAGCAGAGTTTTCTCGATTCACTTTTTTACAAGGCATTGCAAGACTGTGACAAAAATTTTAAATGGCAAACGTTGAATAGCAACAATGTGGCCATTTTCAGGCGTTGACAAGGGCATGAGGAGACTGAGCATGGAAATGTATGGTAGCCATGAAGGAGTATTGAACTCAGCCATAAGAGTGTTGTGAGATAGAAAAGGAAGAAAACATGGTGAAAGCATGGTAAATGGCTTGACACATTTTCTTCAATAATTCTGATCATGCATTAGAAGCGAAATGCATGAAACGGACTCCAATCAAGCATTAGATCATGCATTATGCATTACCCTCTTAAACAGAATTCACATGGATCCGCAAGAGTCATTAATGCTTCCAGGCCAAGAGTCCCCGGTGTTTCATTCAACTGAGCTACGTTGGTGTCTCATATTAGACTTCCAATTGGCCGCTGAGATGAATCTTATTGTCATTTAGTGACACTTATAGTCATATACAATATGATCAATTCCCTATCTTCTTATCTTCCTTCTTCTTATCTTATCTTACTCATATTAAAATAACAATGTGCTTTCTTTTTTATGAACACATTTAGTTCCGTCTATCTTGCTCTATTTACATACTATTAACTTGATGGGCATTTTTCTTCTTCAGATTGTGCGAACAAATATAGCTATCTTTCCATAATATCGTAAAATGTTACCTGTCTTTCAATTTGCAATGTTAATGACCAAATATATTTGTCTCAATTAAACATGTTCAGCCTCTTTCCAACTGCATGTGTTATAGGACATCGCTCAAGCAGTTAATCAGGCGTCTTTCGTGTCTGCACAAGCATTACGAAACAGTCAATCTACAAGCCGAAGGTGCTCGTCTCTGTAAAAAAAAGTTCAGCCTCTCTAGCTGCATGTAGCCCATCTTGTGACATTACTCAAGCAGTAAATTAGGAACCAGAGCATCAAACAAGAAAACTACGAGAAAAGACAAGAGTGGCAAAGTACACTCGAGCACCATTACGCACTACGGCCCCTAATTGAACTTTGATACGACTGGCACAGTGTGCTGGAGCATCCGAAAACCACATCAAAGTCAATTGCATGTGAGGAAGACTGAAGTAAGAGAGATAGACAACTGTCAGAGATAGACAGAATAGGGAAAGTGAGAGACAGACAAATGTAGATGAAAAGTATGGCAATGAGTCAACTGCATTATGGAATCTGAGGAGAGACGGAAGTAAGAGAGATAGACAACTTTGGGAGATAGACAGGTAATGGAAAGTGAAAAGGTAAAAGATATACATAAGAAGAGAGATGGTAAGAATGGAAAAGTAATAGGACTGATTAATTAGACACACTAAAGTCAGCCAAATTGGACGACATCATAAAAGACAGAAATATAGAAAGACAGTCAGAGAGACTAGCTGACAATGCAGACAATGTCAACTTGAAGGACAGACCTGTGCCTAATGAAAGGTTGGTTCGTATTTGTCTCAATCGAGCGACAAAGTGAGAGATTGGAGACAAGAGACTTTGGAATCGAGATACTAATTAGGCAGGGAGATGACAAAGCAGAGAGAGGATAGAAGGAGACGATTAAGGAGAAAATCAAGTGAAAAAAGATGAAAAATCGCCTCAAGGAGACAAGTGGAAAGGACTGAAGCCAGTTGGAGAATCAGAAAGAAGGATAGACCAGAGTCACCAGACTCACAAATGACATTGTATGCACACTGCAGCAGACACTTGCATCAAAAGAATCCATCTCTGAACTACAACATTTCTGTTTTGACAACAATGTTTTTAATGCACAACAACATTTTTGTCACACAACATCATATCTTTCACACAAACACATTTCTATTTGGCCTATACACAAAAACATTTCTGTCGCGAAACCTAACTTTGGTCACAACAAGATTTCTGTTTCGACAAAAAGATTTCTGCAAAACCACAACTCTTCTGTCATGACATAACAATTATTTTCACAACATTTCTGTGGTACAGCAATATTTATTTCTCATTGAATCATTTCTAGCACACAATATCTATATTGCACAACAACATTTCTGTCACTAAACAATATTTCTGTATCATCGCTACCACACAACGGCACTATCGCACAACAACGTTTCTATAGCAGAGCAATATCCCAGCAAACTGTCGGTTGCAGAGCATTGCAGCGCCCTACGTGACCTCTTCACGAAAAAACCTTGATGGTTCGACGCATGAAAAGACGGCATGAAACGATGCCTGGGACCAACCTTTCAAGAAAAAATGTCTTCCAGCGGCTGATCGTGCCATTTTCTGCTCCTAAGCTTCTGCTTTTCTCTTGCCTAACAGCTTCTTTCCAGGCTGTTTTACTGCTGTTTTATAGACCCACAAAGGGCTTAATGGTGTGTCAGGGGATTGGATTAGTGGCACAGCGTTTAAGATCTTCAGTTGTCTGAAAATGTTGGCTATGGGTTTGATACAATTATAACTTTATTGGATACAGATGGCTCTTTTAGTATTTCCAATTCTAATGGTTTACACATTTTAATTGAATGTCAGTGAATTCTGTCCAGGGTATATAATCCAAATTGACATGTAAACGTTGAACATCTGGAAGATTCCAAATTTCCTGTTACATGTAGGTGTAGAAACATAATGAAAAGACATATCACATACATATTTTTAAAAAGTATTTTACAGTTTATACATGTGTGTGCCACTGTGTGGTATGATTAAAGGTTTTAACCCAGTGCCCTTTAGGCTAAACGATGCACCTTGAAAGATCTGAAGGTGTCTTTGGAATTAGATAGCCTTTATATAGAGCCTCTTTTTTGTCGAACATGGATATTCTAAGCATATTTTTGGTTTTTCTATTGGCTGTATATCTTAAAATTGATGAATTCATAATTATACAGAGCCATTTAGCGTTTTAATCTTAGACTAATTGTCCACAGGAAATTTGGATATCAAGTATGCAGAAGTTTATCTCACAATAAAGCTAAGATTACTGAAAATACTGCTTAACTCCAATGGGTAATCTTAAAAACATTCCCACCCTTTTACAATAGCTAGATTGATTACTCCCAAGGGATCTATTGAAGAATAAAGCAACCTTAACACAGCATGAAATATTGATCCTTTAAAATGGATTCTGAAAATTTTCAAATTATTGTGAAGAATTAACTTTCTTTAATGGCATATTAACTTTGATTACTTTGGCGATGTCCTATTAAGAAAGCAATAAATAAGATAAAGATGGAATTCTCCACTTATGGATTTGAAGTTGTCTATTTCAGAAGACTATTCATCTTAATTCAAAGGCTTTTAAGTTCTTTATTAAGTGAGAGGTTGTTTATATCCTTAATTGAACAGCTTAATTGCAAGCAAGCACCCTTAAGTTGTGAATCCTTAAAGGGGTATGCAGAATTCATGAGGGTTGAGGGCATACTAATTAAGTGAAGTGCTCATTAAGGGTGAGTTAAGTGCTAATCTTGGAGACCGGTTGTGTCAACAACCCATATTTTTGTTTTTTTTTCTTATCTTTCATAAGGGGAAGCTACTAGGGCCCTGCACGGGACTAGATTTTTGTCTCACTCCCGCCCGTTCTTTCCAAATCTGCTCCCGCTCCCGTCCCGTTCTAGGCATTACAATGATAAATTTTCCGAATTTTGACCCACTCCCGCCAAATTTTGTCAAGTTCAGTCCCGTTAGCGTCCCGTGCAGGGCCCTAGAAGCTACAACAATCCAGTAACCTTAATTTTGTATTTAACACTAAAATATCTCACTAAATAATACATTTATCAAGATTAAGAAATAGATGAATTCAGCATCAAAATTTAAATAAACTGCAAGCAGCATACATTTGGTTTACTGTTAGACCAGTGCATCTCTTTTTGTTTTGAAAATTATAATTTGCTATAGAATAGTTTTACAAAAAAGGGTGGAATTTCTGTCAATATACTGTATCTACAATAATCTACAATAATGACAATAATGCCAGAACTGTTTTTAAATAATAGTGTATGATCATTTCTAAAAATAAAATCAACCATGGTGAACTATAAGAACAACACAAAGCATCCGTAGTGCTGTATATATAACTTTAACATTATATTTTCTTCAGCTTCATACATGATCGATCGACAAAATGAAGGAGTTCACTTTACATTTGTTGGTCCAGAATTCATTTTCAACAAAGCAATTGTGTCTTTTGATCATGTTTCTGAAAAGCTCACAAATTTGTAAGACAAAGAACCTCAAAGAACCCCAAAGTCTGTTGTTGCAAGAGTTGAAAACCTTTAGGAACCTCCTGGGAGAGGCAGGATGCACTTCCTGGGTCAAAGGTCAAGTTTCAGCAAAGGAACCGGAAGTGACAGAGACAACAAAAACAGAGGACGCTTTTAAGTTCTCAGGAAAACAGAAATGTAAGAGGGATTCATCAGTGAAACTGAGTTCAAAGAAAGGGAGAAAATAGGGTATATTGCCAACATATTGAACATCTTTGCGAATTCATTGTGAATGGGGCAGATAGATAGATAGATAGATAGACTGATGCACGGACAGATATATAGGTTATTGGATGGATGGATGACTGGGGCTTTGCATGCTGTATTTATGCACTTGGCAGGCTAATTCAGAGGTGAAAAATACAATGTGGCAAAGGTGACCCGACAAGAGCTGGATTCAAACTCTTTACCTAGCGATTGGCAGCCCAGCTTGCCACCACCAAGCTAATAATCCTCCCCCTATAGATAGATAGATAGATAGATAGATAGATAGATAGATAGATAGAGATGTGGTAAGTGCAGCCCTCCCAGCTCAGTTCTTGGCACTCACGAGGGTTGATTCGTGGGATGGGAGATAGAACAGGAGTTCTCAACATATTAAACATTGCACATAGATAGATAGATAGATAGATTGTTGCTCCCAACAACAAGTGCTTGTAACATATGAACTGCTTATCATAGTCACACCCAATCCACTTGGCTCATTTGCTCAACGATACTGCAAAATGAAAGCGAAGTGAGAGCCTTGGCCTTCGGAACAGTGATGGGATAATATGGGGAGATGTATGCCTGCCAGCATTTCTTTGTCTCTTGATGTAGAGTAGGTCGGGGCATGCGGCCCCCCTTAACTTCGAGGTGCGATTTGACCTACTTTTTATGGGCGATTATTTGAATGCTTATGCTGTCAGGAAGGGATCACTTGACTCTACTAATAACTAGTGAAACAAATGTCTACCAATTTTAAATTGCCTTCTAACCCCACCCATCGTTCAAGAAGCCCCCCTATTAAAATCCTATGGCAATTTTTTTTGCGAGTGCATTCAGCCTAAAAGTTTCTAAGGGTTCTTCTATCCTTTTTAAGGCATTCTATTCACTTTTTCTGAATTTCAGAATTTTTCTGTTCATACCTTTATTTTTTAATATTTTTTGCCCTGTTTCAATTTCGGGCCCAATTTTTTTCTATTTTAATTAGCTATTCTATCAAGTTTTAAGGTAAAGTACACATTAATAATGGTTCCTGAAGCAGCCTCGACCCCCCAGTGAAGGGGGCTTCATGCCCCATATCATGTGGGGCCTCTCGCCCCAAACCCACATATTTTAATTTGACCTCTATATTTTGAACTAAAATGCAAAAAACATGATCCAAATCATATCGATGTGACAGTCATAAAGTGAAGCAATGCAGATATCTATTATACTTTGAAAAGTTTCCTAAGTTATTTCTGCCAATTCCTTTCAAAGAATTAGTCAAAGTTACAAAAACCATGCACATTTTTTTCTTTCTTTAATTTCTACTATGGTTTGGTGCTGTTTGCCCTGAAAATTTGTGACGTCACCTAAAACGCCTCTAGCTTCAATCCTATCAATAGATAAATGCACCAAAAATGTAAGTTTGGATATAAGCCTGGGGGGGGCCTCTCACCTAACCCGGGCTTCTTGCCCCGACCTACTCTACTACAACTTAAAATTCCTTCTATCAATCTATTGCTGTGACTCTTTCGCTGAACATACAATCTTGCTTTCTTGCTGTGATTTTGATGTCAGATTCTATTCCTGTCGGTTGCTCGATATTTTGCTTTCTCTAATTTTGTTGCTGCAGAATATGCTAACGGTAAAGATACCTTGCTTTTTGCCCTACTGTAATACACTCTAGTTGTCATTTCATTGATGTAAGTTAATTTTTGTTCACCTTAAACCAGAGACTGTATGTTATTTTTTTTATTTTTTTTTTTATTTAGAACATATTTTATATGGGTAACACTGTCAGTCAAAAGACTGTTTTTCAAGTGGCCCATTTACAAAGTGAACAGTAAAATCAACAAGCATAAATTAAAAGTGGTAAAATCAAGTAAAATAAAGTTTGACTTTACATTTAAAATCAATTACATTATTACACTCTTTAATACTCTCTGGCAGTGTGTTCCAAATTATTGATGCCCTATAAATAAAAGATCTCTTATATATTTGTGATTGACACTCTGGAATAACAACATTTAAAGTATTAGCAAGACGAGTATTAATATTATGGGCATCACATGCCATTATCACAGAATTGACTAGATGTTGAGGTGCATTACCATGGATACAATTATACATGTGTATACTTAGAAAATAATTTATACGTTGTTGCATGCTTTGCCATTTAAGTTGTTTTACAATTTCAATTCCTCTGACGTTGACTATATCAAAACAACCTGTAATAATTCTTGCTGCTCTATTCTGCAGTCTTTGTATACTATTAACATTTGAATTATTATAACCCCAAATTGTACAGGCATAATCAAAAATAGGTACAACATATGTTTTATATACTAATTCAAGAATATTTCTTGGTACAATGTGTCTTAGACGACCTAGCCAAGAGAGCTTTTTGGAAATACTTTTGACAACTTCATCAATGTGTTTATCAAATTTAAGATTTATATCGACATGTACTCCAAGATATTTTGAAACAGAGACATTATGAACAGATTCACCTGAGAGTTCCAGACGCAATTCATCCTGATCTACACTACTTACATTAGAACCTAATAACATACCAACAGTTTTTTTAACATTAAGCACCAGACAATTTCTAGAATACCATTCAGCAGCATCCTCTAGACACTTATTTAAATTTCTAGCAATTTCATTTACATTATCACCATCACAATATAAGATTGTGTCATCAGCATACATAGATACTCTACCATTTTTAATAGAAGTTGAAAAGTCATTAACAAATAGTGTAAACAATTTGCTGTATATCTTCATGGCTGTATCATTCTATGTTAATGAAACAGGGTGTTTTGTTTGTATAATTCTCTTAAGTATCTCTATATTGTTGTGTCTCACTATTGCTGTATGTCTCTATCGCTGTATCTGTATTACTGATTCTGTATTGTTGTATCCTTCTGTTGCTATATCTTGCTATTGCTGTATATCTTCATGGCTGTATCATTCTATTGCTGAATCTATTGCTATATCTCTCTTGCTGTATCTATTTTGATGTATCTCTCTATCACCATCTTTTGTACCCTTCTATTGTTGTGTCTCTCCATTGTGGTATCTCTCTTGTTGCAAGTGAATCAGCTGTATCCCTCTTGTAATATAGCTATCCTGATTTTTCCTGGTATTACCCTGCAGATAGGGTTAAAGTAATCGGACAGAAACCCTCATGTTCTATGCTGGAGAGCCATTGTGGAGAAACATTGGTGTCCAGAGGCGATTGTGTCAAGATCTTTATATCAAATGGGTTCAAGGTTAAACGAGTGGAAACTATAGGAGGAGAGCAGCCATTAACTACCAAACACCAAAAAGCCCTTGGGTCAGTGTAGGATGGTTGGTGTAATGTTGGTCAGGAATACAAACAGAAAGCTACTATGTTTCATACTGATTTCACATGGATGTCATGTGCACTGACTAAGGATATTATCTGATTTGTTGTATTGTTCATGGTGGCACCTCGATTGATCGGTGGTAAGTTGCGTTTAGATGGGTTCGGGATTACATCGAATCAATTCCAAATTATGTCATACAACAAAATAAGTAAGAGTCATGACACATTCTATTTCCTATACCATAGGCATAAGTGGGTGCATAATTCCACCCCTCATTAGTTCTTAACAAAATGATTGTCAAACAAAAAAGCACATTAAGGCAAAGCATTCCATCATCCCTCCAGACACACCATTGATTATGTTGCTTGGTCACTGATATGCCTGCAGATGCCCCTTGCATGCCAATGGCTTTTTTGTCTTGACATTTTCACCCCCACCTTCGTACATGTACAGGCATTTATGTACTGTCATAACTGCGCTGATAGATTTTTGCTGACATTTTTACTGAAAAAATTTATCTGACATAACTGCTCTGACATTATTTTGGTGACATTCTTGGGTGGACAATTATTCCTGACATTTGCTATCTCTTTTTTTTGTGCTCAATGTTTCTCTGGCATCCATATTTCTTTGGCCAAGCAAATACGAATGGACTGGTACAGCTGCTAGTCATTTCTCCGACCTTTGATGTCCGCAACTTTTTTGCCAGTGGCACAAATTTTCCTTTTGAAGCTCTGATCACCATTTGGTTTCCTAAGCTCCAATCCACATCTTATCCAGATTCATCATAACTTACATCTAGGCTTATGTTGAGAGTCTATACTGCACTGGGATTTCTGCCTCTAGTATTTGTGGCTTTCTTTCTAGGTTAAAAGAATAAAAAAAGAGGGTGATACACACAAAATGGACAGAGACAGACACCAATGAATAGCAGATAGACATAGTAATGTGAAATGACTCAGATGCCTCGATCGAAAACCAATTGCAGATAAGGACTCAATACTGGAACTCAATGTCAAATGCTATCAAAAGCTGTTGAAGGGGATTATGTATAGCCTAGATTGCACCAAGATTAGATCTGCAACATAGACACATCGGAACTTTATCAGTTTTTTAGAACAGTCACTGGGCCAAGTTACAACAAAATTGTATTTTGTATTTGTATTTGTTTGTATTTGTATACATTATTGTTCCCATGGTGTGGGGAAATTTGTGGTGAGCCTTCAACTGAATGCAGCTCAGGGCGGCCACTGAAAACATTTTGGGGTTGAGCTGTAGCATTGACAAATCAGAGATGCTTCAATGACTGACTCCACTTCCTCTACAGAGATTTACTATGAATTCATTTTACTGCTTTTTAAAATGCAAAATTCTATTATATGACTTGGTATGTTATCAGACTCAGAAACCTATTGTAAAATATCAAGGAGCTTACGCTTAATATGTTATAACATTGCTACAATTTTGGACTGTCAGTCTAACTTGTGTCATAGGTGAGGAAAAAAAATTAATATGCCAAAAATCTTTCCCCTCAAAAAACTTTGAACTCATTCACAATAAATCAAACATCAAAGTTTAGATCCTCAGCCTTCTCAGCATCACACAAGAATAGCAGAGCTGCGGTAGTATTAGCCATATGTGCTACAGCTGCTACAATATGGCTGCATGGCCTGATAGTAAAGCACTCCAACAAGATGAAAGGAGATTTGTGAAACAACACTGTTACTTTGAGATCCATGGATTGTATACTTTAATGTATAAATGCATTAGAGATTAATGTGGACAAGCATGCCATTATCAGAGCACTTCTATACATCTAAATATAACGTGCAAGCGCTTTAAGCATGCAGCACAGAGAGTTGATCCAACACAGGCACTCCGGTCACGGATATACATTGTACAAAGAGAAGAAGAAGAAGAAGGTATGATTGACCTTTGACCCATTGGAGCTTGTCCATTTAGTTTCTTTTTTCATTTTTTCCATTACACAAGGGCACCAAAAGTGACTGGTCGAAATTTAAAACCTAAAGCCAAAGTATAGTAAATTTGAATGAGATTGGTGAAAGAGAGAGACCTCCACAGAGCTCACAAGACTTGCATAAAATTCTTGGGGGTAAGAGCAGCTGTGCCGCCAAAAACTGCGACAATTATTTTGCTGCCTGAGATAGAGATAATGACTGGATGTCGGCCTTGAGCTATAAATAGCTCATAAGGACTTGTTTCAGGAACTATGTACATCAATGTTATTATCTTTCTGTACATATATCTACCTTTTCATCAATATTAAAATATTTATCTATATATATCATTTATCTATATCATTTATCTGTCTATAGATCTATGTTTCCACCAATAATTCAATCTATTTATCTATTTACTATAAGCCAACCTGTCTATCTAGCTATGCAGAATAACGTGCAGGTAAAACTAATTAAGTCCTATATTGTAAGAAAGCCACAGACATATACTTCTTCAAAGACTAAAAGATAATTTTAAGACACTTTGAGTTATGAAATCTGTCATAAAAAGCTTCATCCTACCTCCAGGGACATTTGGTGACCTTTTGATTTGATCACATCAAATAATATTGAAATATGAAAACATGAGCACTTTCTTTTTGCAAATAACATTGAAGTTTCATATCACTACAGGTAATAAAATCGAATATCATCCATACTGTATCAGTTTCTATGACAAAGTGCATCTTTGCATGACTCAGGGATGAAATGACTGCTGTGGATGGTTTATTTAGACCTTGAAAGCATCGAAGGTTGTAGAAGTATCAACTCTTTTCTGCTGCTTGTCGTGTTAGAGCTGACATAATATTACAATGTATCACAGCACAAGAAGAACTTAGAGTATTGAAATAATTTTTAAAAAGCATGGCAGGGTAATTGTTTTTCTTATGCATAAATTATAACTGCTGGTAAACGGGTATTCAAAGTATCTTATATACTCATATTAACCTATAGATCCACAAAAATACAAAGGCCACAGATCCAGGAATGAAACATTTGGGCCCTGCAAAGAAGCAGGACTTGACTTGGTGTAGTGCTGGTATACCACTGATCAGCCGGGGCAGCTCAACCACCATCTTTTGTGCACTTTAAATTTTTGGTGGCCGCCTAAGATGACAAGATGAAAAGTCTGAAGAGTCTGGAACATAATTATACTATTAATTCAGGGATGTCCAGGGTCCTTCAGTTGCCCCAGGGTAGAATACTGGATAAAACCCGCCTCCATTTAATGTCCCATGGGCTCGGATAAAAGTGAGTTCCCTGGGTGAGATTTGAACCCACACCCTCAAAGCCACAGGACAAGCGTTCTTGACCATAAGCCACGAGGAGCATGAGGAAAAAAAGACATGGATGTGTGGAAGAATATAAAATAAAGGAGGAGGGCAAGGACGAGTAGGCAGTGGCGTCCCTATGGGGGGCACGGGGGGCACGTGCCCCCCCATATTGGACCTGTGCCCCCTCAGGTGCCCCCCCCATATGAACTTTCCAACCTTGCCTAAAACATACAATTAATATAGTGGGTGCCCCCCCAGAGAATCGCGTGACCCCCCAGAGGTGCCCCCCCCCGCTCGAGACCCCCTAGTTACGTCACTGCGAGTATAGGATGTAGTAGCTGGAGGAGGTGAAGGAGGAGCTGGAGGATGACGGGAAGAGGAGAAGGAGGAGCATGTGGAGAAACAGAACATGGATGACAGGAAAACGAAGAAGAAATCAAACCAGTGACCTCGAATAGGAATCATAAATGCCAGCACTGACCAATCCTAACCACACCAGGTGAACCATTAAGCCTTTTGTTAATTCATAAAACTAGCTAAAAAGAACTTGTTAAGCTAAGCGAGTCGGAAGAACATCTCTCACGGCCACAAAATGACACGATCAGCCGATGGACTTTTTCTTAAAAGACCCATTCCCACAACGTTTCATGCCGCATTTTCCTGCATCGAACCATCAAGGCTTATTTCGTGAAGAGGTCATGCGGGCGCTGCGCTGCTCTGCATGCAACGCTCTGCTGTGATGCTGCCCTGCCATTACAACACTGCTCTGCCACACAAGTTGAACTCTGATCATGCGTTTGTGGTACTGCGTGCATCGCTGCATTTGGATACTTTTCGTCTGGTCTGTCTTTCTGTTCTGATGCTCAATTTCTGACTGTTCTCTTGGTAGTCATTTATCAGACACTTCTTAACCTTTAATCTGTAGCTCCTCTCTCATCTCTGTCATCACCTCTACTCTACCCCAGTCTACTCTACTTCTGTCCTTTGTTATCCTGTCCTCATGACTTCTCCTCTTATGTCCACTCCTCTCTTCTCGTCTACTCTACGCTCTTCTCCCCTCTCCTGTACTACTTATACTTTCATCAGTATCTCTCCTCCTATTTAAATTCCTCCTCTTCCTCCTCCTCCTTCTCCTCCTCCTCCTCCTCACATCACTCTTCCGACTCTTCCCAAGCTTCGCCTCAATCTCTCTCTTCCCATCTCTCCCCTCCTGAGAAAGCACCTCATTACTAGTAGACACGAGTCAACCTTTCATTAGCCCTGAGTGTGTCCTTTTCGCCTTTCATTCTGTTCATCGCTTGCTCATCTTTCACCATCTCTCTTCCTTTTTATCTCAGAGTCTTACTTCTGTCAGTCGCCATGTTCAATCAACTTTGATGTGGTCGTCAGATGCTCCGTCACACTGTGCCAGTCATATCAAAGTTCAATTAGGGGCTGCAGTGCGGAATGGTGCTCAAGTGTACCTCGCCACTCTTGTCTTTTCTCGTAGTTTTCTTGTTTGATGCTCTTTTTCCTAATTTACTGCTTGAGTTTTGTCACTAGATGGGCTTCAAGCCCTAGTAGAAGTGTACTTCTTGTTGAATTTATGCATAAAAACCATATTGCAGTTCGAACAGCAACATCAATTAACTAAATAGCTAAACAAATAGAAGACAGACATATTGACTGAGGTTTGCAGTTGTCACAAAACTGTGTCAAAATAAAATGTAATATCTGTCTTGACAGTCAGACACTTAAAACTGACTGAGCGTGGAGCAACCAATAAAATTGTTAGTCTATTGTTGCAACTCTTGCTGCACGACAATGTACATAGAATGTAGGTTTCTTATTCTAATATATTAATTGTAAAAATATATTGCTGGTTTACATGCTCATGTTGTCATTTTATTGCTTAATACCTAATGTAGATAACCCCCTTGCTGTATGTCCCTATTACTATATCTCTAATGCTGCATCTCTCTTCACATATCTTTGCATTACTGTTTCTCTCCATTGATATATCCCTCTTGCTTTAGTATCTTTCTTGCTCTCTTCTCTTAATTTAAAGTGTTCCGATGGTGTAGATATGTTTTTGATATTGTCCATTTATTTATGTATCCCTTCTGTATTTCTCTTGTTGTAAGTCTACAGCAGTATCCCTCTTCCAGTGGCGCCTCATGAGTCCTGCAGGTTTGCCCTGCAGATAAGGTTAAAGTAATCAGACAGAAACCCTCATTTTGGAGTTCTGTGCTGGAGAACCATTGTGGAGAAACATTGGTGTCCAGAGGCGATTATGTCAAGATCTTTATATCAAATGGGTTCAGGGTTACAAAGTGGAAACTATGGGAGGAGAATGGCCATTAATTACAAACGCCAAAAAGCCCCCAGGTCAGTGTAGGATGGTTTGTCAGGATTACAAACAGAAAGTTGTTATGTTTCATACTGATCTCTAATGGATTTCATGTATACACACTTAGGATATCTATTGCTTATGGTGGCACCTCGACCCAATTGTCTCGTGTAGAGCTGCTTTTATAAATGTTCCTGGGTTCCATTGAATTAATCCCACCTAACACCAAAAACATTTGACATTCAGTTTCTCATACTAGTATTGCCGTGCTTCTCAGCAAAAATATAATAATAGTCACACCAGAAAGCAGGCTGAGGCAAATCGTTCCATCATCCCTCCAGACACACCATTGATTATGTTATTTGGTCACTGATGTGCCTGCAGATGCCCTTGTATGCCAATGGCCTTTTTGTCTTGACATTTTTACCCTTACCTTAGTACAAGCATTTTTGTACTGATATAACTGGGCTCATCCATTTTTGCAGACATTTTTTTTTCTGAGCGAACTTGTCTGACATAACTGATCTGACATATTTTGGTGACATTCTTGTGTGGACAATTATTCCCGACATTCTGCTGTCTCTTTTTTGTGCACAATATTTCTCTGGCATCCATATTTCTTTGGCCGAGCAAATACGAATTGACTGGTACAGCTGCTAGTCATTTCGTCGACCTTTGATGTCCACAACTTTTTGCCAGCGGCACAAATTTTCCTTTTGAAGCTCTGATCACCATTTTGGTTTCCTACGCCCCAATCCACATCTTATCCAGATTCATCCTAACTTACATCTAGGCTTATATTCAGAGTCTATACTGCACTGGGAGTTCAGCTTCTAGTATTGGTGGCTTTCTTTCTATGTTAAAAGAATCTAAAAAAGATGGAGAGACATACAAAAATGGACAGAGATAGATGCCAATGAATTGCAGATAGACATCGTTATGTGAAATGACTCAGATGCCTCCATTGAAAAACAAATCCCAGATAAGGACCCCATACTGGAACTCAATATGAAACGCTATCAAAAGCTGTTGAAGGGAATTATGTATAGCCCAGATCACATCAAGATAGGATCTGCAACAAAGATACATCAGACTATATCAGTGTCAAAACAGTCACTACACCTAGTTACAACAAAGTCATATTGAAAATGTTTTGGGGTTCAGTTGTGGCATTGACAGTCATAAATAGATAAATAGATAGACATTAAGATAGATAGACTAGTCAGCTGTGCTTTAATGCCTGATTCACTTCCTCTGTAGAGATTAACTATGAATCCTTCGTACTGTTTGTAAATATAGAATTCTATTACATAACATACTATATTATCAGACTCCGAAACCTTTCATAAAAGTTCAAGGAGCTAAAGCTTGATGCATTGTAACATGGCTACAAATCTGAACCATCAGCCTAACTTATGTCATTGGTAACGGTAAAAAATTTTTAAAAAACCAAGAATCTTTCACCTCAAAAAACTTTGAACTCAATCACAATACATCAAAGTTTTGATGCACAGCCTTCTCAGCATCACATAGGAATCACAGAACTGTGGTAATAATCTCTCAATCTATTCATCTATTATTATAAACTATTAACCATATATGTCCACCTGTTAATCTATCATACACTAGTCACTATGGTCTGCAGGTAAAACTTATAATCAAGACCTATATTCTGAGATTGCCTCTGAAATGCTTTTTAATCTTTGACGAATAAATATAACTAATGTTTTACATGTTTCATGTCTGAACTTTGAAAGACACTGAGTTATGAAATCTGTCATCAAAGTTTCATCCCACCTCCAGGGACATTTGGTGACCTTTCCATTTGATCATATCAGGTAATACTGAAATATGAAAACATAAGCACTTTCTTTGGCAAACAACATTGAAGTTTCACATAACTACAGGTAATAAAATCGAATGTTATCCATACTGTATTAGTTTCCATGATAAAGTGCATCTTTGCATGATTCAGGGATGAAATGACTGTTGTGAATGGTTTATTCAGACCTTGAAAGACATCGAAGGTCATAAAAGTATCAACTCTTTTCAGCGGCCTGTCATGTTAGAGCTGAAATATTACAACACAAGAAAAGAAGGACATTGACTGTTTAAATCTTTTGTTCCATGAAACAGTTATTGTGCTTCTTATGTGCAATCAATAATTGGTGGTGCGTAAGTTTTCAAGAGCATTGCATATTGCAACAATGAGAAAACCACAGATCAAGAATGAAACATTGCGGTCCTTCAGAGAGGGAGGGGAAAGGGGACAGGGAGTAGTAGGAGGGAGGAGAAGGGAGGAGGAGGAAGGAGGAGGAAGGAGGAAGAGGAGAGGGTGGTGGTAAAGGAGAAGGAGGAAGAAGGAGGAAGAGGAGGAGAACATGAATGATGAGGAAAAGGAGATGAAATCAAACCAGTGATCTCAAACAGAAATCCTAAATTCCAGCACTGACAAATCTCAACCACACCAATCTATAAAACAGCACTAAAACAAGCTGGAAAGGAGCAGTTAAGCTATGCGAGTTGAAAAAAGTCTCTCTCACGGCCAGAAAATGACACGATCAGCCAATGGATGTTTTTCTTAAAAGGCCAATTCCCACAACGTTTCATGCCGCATTTTCCTGCATCGAACCATCAAGGCTTATTTCGTGAAGAGGTCATATGGGGTGCCGTGGTGCTCTGCATGCGACGCTCTGCTGTGATGCTGCCCTGCCATTACAACGCTGCTCTGCCACAGAAGTTGAACTCTGATCATGCGTTTGTGGTCCTGCGTGCATCTCAGCATTTGGATACTTTTCGTCTGGTCTGTCTTTCTATTCTGACGCTCAATTTGTGACTGTTCTCTTGGAAACCAGTTATCAGACACTTCTTAGGCTTTAATCTCTAGCTCCACTCTCATTTCTGTCATCACCTCTGCTCTACTCTTCTATGCTCCACTCTTCTCCTGTCTTTTGCTATCCTGTCCACATGTCCTCTCCTCTCATGTTCTTTATTCTCTTCTCTTCTACTCTACTTCCTTCTCCTCTCTCCAATCCTGTTTATCAGTGTTCTCTTCCAATCAAAATTCCTCCTCTTCCCCTCTTCCTCCTCTTCCCCTCTTCCTCCTCCGTCTCCTCCTCCTCCACTGTCTCCCCCTCAACATCCTTGCATCAATCTTCTGCCTCTTTCAAAGTTTCTCTCCAATTATTCTCTCCTGTCCTATAACAACCTATCCTCAGCTCTACTGTCATCCCCAGTCATCTCCTCTCCTCTATTTTAATGTCCCATCCTCTCCACATCCTATCCTGTCTTGTTCTGTCCTTTCTTCTCCTCTTGACATCTCTCTTCCAAAAGTCTCTGTCATCCAATCTATCTCTCTCCTCCCATCTCTCTCCTCCTGATTTAGCTCATCATTACAAATACAATGTAGACACGAGTCGACCTTTCATTAGCCCCAGGTGCAGCCTTTTCGCCTGTTTTTCGGTTCATCATTTGTTCATCTTTCACCTACTCTCTTCCTTTTTATCTCACAGTCTTACTTCTGCCAGTCGCCATGTTCAATCAACTTTGATGTGGTTGTCAGATGCTCCATCAAACTGTGCCAGTCATATCAAAGTTCAATTAGGGGCTGGAGCGCGTAATGGTGCCCAAGTGTACTTCGCCACTCTTGTCTTTTCTCATACTTTTCTTGTTTGGTCGAACAGAAAACATCAATTAACAAAATAGTTACACAGAAGGAAGGCAGACAGATTAGCTGAGGTTTGTGACTGTCACCAAACAGTGGCAAAAATAAATAAAAAGTTGTATCTGTCTCAATAGTCTGAAACTTAAAATTTCTTGTGAGGCGTGAGCACACTGCAGCATTGTTGTCTTTCTAACTTCCTATGTCTGTGGAATCAGAAAACATTACATTCTAGAGAGGAACAACAAGCTATGCGCAGAATTTTTACATCATTTATTCATTTCAAAGAATACAGTCACTCTTGCAACAAACACGTTGCAAAGATGCAAAAACTGTGATAAAGGATGTTCATTCCAGCATTGAAACACAATGCGCAATGTGAGATACCAAACGCTCCACCAACGCAAAACTCTGAAACTGCATTAATGATTCTTGTGGATATGAATTCTCTAAAGGGATAATGCATAATGCATGATCTAATGCTTGATTGGAGAAGTCCATTTCAAGCATTTTGCATCTAATGCATGATCAGAATTAATTTATAGAGACAGAAAAGTATCATGTAACCCCCAATGCCATTCATGATATAATTCATGATGTAATTTGTGATGTAATTCGTGATGTAATTGATGATGTTACTTGCAGCATTCACATACATCATATTGTAAGTCACAGTTGCTGTCTACCAATGACCTTGTAATGGCGTGAATCAAGAAAACTTGCCACAATTCATAATGCTCTTAGTGAAATATTTTGTTCATAATGCCACTTACATGCTATCATAATGCTGCTTACAGCCTCCCAGTGCCTTTTTAAGATGGATGGATTGGTGATTGGGGCTTTATGCACCTGATAATCTAATTAGGACAAGAGCAGGATATGGCAATGCGGCGAAGGATGATTGAAATTGCCGTCCAACATTGGCCCATATTATCCGGCAGCTGGATTTGAACCCTGGAGCCGGCAGTTGGCAGCCCAGCACGCTACCACTGTAGACCAACCCTCCCCATGAATTTACAAGAAGCAGGAATAAAGAAAACTCAACTACGCCAACTCAACTCACATTTTGCATCATTAGGTATTTTGTAATGCTTAAGTACTAAGTCTCGCGAGAGATGTCAGTTGCAGTGTCATATGCATCAAGACGTCTGAGTTATCCTAATGAAGCTGAATTTGACAATCAACTTGGAGCGGGAATATAAGAATTCCCTTGCATTGTTGCAGCTCTACAACACCCAGCTTGAAATATCAAGATGCTGATTTGATCATTCTCATATGTGAGTATGAATTATAGACACTAATATAGTCTTATAACACAAGAAACTTTTCAAAGTTAGTTTTTTCCTGCAGAGCAGAATGTTCAGGCCTTCAAGGAGCATATCATTCTACTTGATGGATGGATGACTGGGGCTTTACATCCTGTATTTGTGAGCTTAGTAGGCTAGTAAGGACAGGAGGAGGACACAGCAATGATGTGAAGGATAATTGAAACTGCTGTTAAATTCAACATCACTCTACAGGAAAATGTTGGATATATTGTGACTACATGATGCCTAGGAGGATATACTAAAATATAACAAAACGCCAATGCCATATTTTTCAACATTTTTAGTAAGTGCACAACTGCTTGCAACATATCATTCACGTAAGCTTATTGTTACAAGTCAGAACCAATACTAAGTTTTCTTAGTGTAAATGCCACATGACAAGTTGGAAAAAGGAAGACCTTCAGAGTTGCACATTATAACTTCTGTAATCACTTTATGGCATAATTAGTTGTTAACATTTTTTACGGAATATGTACAGTATGAGTAAAACTTGTAAATCTGTTATTTGGATTTTAATGAATTGAGCCAGTAACACAATTGGCCTGTGAATCACCTCCACAGATAAAGTAACTCTATGCATAAAAGCTACCAAGGTTTCTTCATCATATGTATCTATGATGCTCTTAGCCACAAAGACTATTAAGTTACAGTAGAAGGGTGCTGACGTTGAGTAATAATGATTGATTAAGGAGCGTATAATGTGATAGAGCATGTGGTATGGTGTTGCTCAACAGACTTAACTTACTCAGCCAGCTCAGAAACTGTTCGACTTAAGAAGGAGCATGGCATTCTTATTACCCAAAGGGCTGAAAGCAAATGGGTGAAAAATTAGGTCATGAAAGTAGGTCATTCACAACAATTGGGTCAGGAAATAGGTCATGTTGGGGTCATGAGGTCAAGTGGTGCTGAATGGAAATATGACATATTGTAGACACGTTGTAGTTACATCTGACAGTAATGTAATGGCTAAAACAGAATAGGCTACACTCTATGAAGGGTTTTGTAATGGCCTTGTCAAAAGGAGATGATGAAATGACCAAGTGGACATGGTGAAGGGTTTTCACACAGATATCTCCAGACAGTTTTTATCCAAAAGGTTTTCAGAGCATATTTATATTGGACATTAATCATCCACCAACCCTTGGAACCAGACAGCGGCCGGAAGGTGCCGCAATATTTTAGGGCTCCCTCAAAAACTCTGCCAACCCTCTCGCATCTACAATGCGCAGCCCAATATTTCAGACTTATCTCATCCCCCTGATGGATTCTGGTCGAGAGGAGTATGTTTCTTTTCCTTCTATTGGATTTGGCGCTAAGTGACACGGGATGAAATGAAGATGGAAAAACTAAAGATGAAGAATTGGTCTCTCCCTGGAGAGATATGAACAAATATATAAATATTATATCAAATCAGTTAAAGTGTTCTTCTGTTGGTATGATAGGCTAGATGGTTCAAAAGACATACAGATAAATGATTTGGTTATACATCCTGCATTTTTACACTTTGGTAGGCTATGAAGAATAATTTACTTTGTTGTGCAACATAAAGGTCAAGGTGGTCCATCCGATGCTTAAATTGAACACGGCACCCAGCTCTTGGAGGTCCCATATGAGACAGAAATACCTCAACCCACTCCTACACACAGACAGACTTATCTATCTATCTATCTATCTATCTATCTATCTATCTATCTATCTATCTATCTATCTATCTATCTATCTATCTATCTATCTATCTATCTATCCATCTATCTATCTATCTATGTATCTATATATCCATCTATCTATCTATATATCTATCTATGTATCTATCCATCTATATATCTATCTATCTGTCTATCTAGATATTCCATCACAATCTGTCTTGTGCCTATATGCCAGTCGGTGCCCTACAATTCTTGACCTTTCCCCCCTTGGCTGTGAGTTTGTGAGTGGAATATATTTGCAGCTTTGTCCAGCCTTATAATGGTTGTTTGCTCAGCTATCCAGGATTATTTTGGATCCTAATGGATCATTCTGGTCCTTCTGGTTCACCTTATGGATTACCCTCATGGATCACCCTCATGGATTACTCTATAGATTATGTGGATGACTGGAATCCCTTAGTAAAACAGCCAATACTATTAGCTGTGCTCCTATTTTAGCTATAGGCTATTATAGTAATAGTTTTGTATATGATAAAGATTATTGCCTTTCATTATAGCTAGAAGGCAAAGAAGGAACCTTATTGGTAAGTTGGTGTAAAACCCTACTGAACAGTTTTATTTACATTGATTGATGCTGTGAAAAGAGAGAGGAAGAGAGAGAGAGAGACTGAGCAAAAAGGCAGTCTGAAACATGTTACCCATCTGGATCAGGGTACAAGGTGAGGGATCTTCAGATATACCAATTTTGATTTGTCCAAGTTTGAGTTTTAGACCCTTAATAAGAAAGTAGAACGATGGCCAATTTATGTCTTGTCCGGAATGCCGCTCAAGAAACCGACCACAAAATTTTCTGACAGCAAATCAAATCTGCAACCTTCGAGAGAGCTAACCCTTAGTATTGCTTCCATACATATTCTTGTTTCACATCTAACTGGCTGCTAGCTTGCTAGAAGGCTGGCAGAAACCACCACAGAAACTACTCGAATCAGCAATGACTCATGACTCTCGTTCTGGGTCTTACGACTCTTGCGCTGACTCGCTGAGAGTTTCTCGTATAGTCCAAGAACAAAAGAGACGCAATTTATAGCCTTTCGACAACCCGAGGCTCTACCTTAGAATCTGCGGGGTTTACAACGTAATGATACCTCTTACTGAAGAAATGCAGAAAATAACAGTTGTTAGTAGTAGCAGATAGGTAGGTAGGTTGGCGGACAAGGACTAATTTAGGTGCAGCCCTCCTAAGCAAGAGCTTGTTACTGTGGATACGAAGAGATATAAAGAGGTTAGATGGAACAGACATAAAAGAAGTAGACCATCAATTTACTTGCCTTTCATCTTCAAACCTGGATCAGAGTTTAATTCCTAACCCAGGCAGCCATGTTAGACTGAAATTCCATTCCATGCTGAGAGTGTATTTCACCCTGTCTACCCTCTGAAGGCCTTCTGGTGAAAAGAAAAAGGATGAAAAGCCCTATCAGCCTCCACTTCAATTCACTTGATCAACACACTATGGTAAGTATATCAGATATAAGCACAGCCCCCTCCAAGGGATGGCCTTGCACTTCAGACATACAAAGGCTTGAAGGGAAAAAAACAAAGCACTGACTTCTACCAAATGTCATATGTACATATGTAGACTATATCAATTTTCATCGAGTGGGACTTATCACTTGCTCAGCATAGACAGTGAAGCAAGGGTAAGGCGACATCAGCGGATACATCGTAAGTACCCTCTCTCTGTGGCTAAGTCTCAAGGGACACGCAACACAACAAGAATGTCCTCTTTGACCACCGGACAAGGACGGTCAATTAACAGCTAATGCGAACATCATTGGGGTGGAATGCAGCAACAAGAATGTCGTCTAAGCAATTAGGCCTACTAGCAAATTAACATCTTTCAAAACTTCATGAATCAGATTCTCAGAAATATACAACCTCACTCAATCTGAAATAATTTTTCCATAAATCCCAGAACTTAACAGATATAAAGTAAACAAGCCATATCACTTCCAAGGTCCATCACAAGAGTATGCCCTTGACCACTGAGCTTAGGAGGGTGAGGGGCAGGTTAGCTCAGTTGACAGCACTCTTGACTTGGAATCATTGGGTATCTGGTTCGATTCCAGCTCTGCTTGGATCACTTGGACATACATAAGCATGGACCTACAATGGATGGCAAATCAACTATACGGTGCCCTCTCCCTGTCCTTATTAACCTGCCATAGTGCATATATACAGGACATCAAGTCCCATTCATCCATGCTTTCATCTGTAGTACTTGGCCAATCAGTGCTCCTTGTAATACACCCACTTGCAACTTGCTTTCAGCCTGTTAGCTTCACTCACTGCAAATTTAACGAGTAACCGCAATCTTCCGACAAGGGACAGTGCGCAATGCCAGTGTGCAATGCCAGTGTGCAACACCAGTGTGCAACGGCAGTGCGCAAAGCCGGAGGCCTGTTCGAGCATTAATGAGGCGGTCTTGTTTGGGAGCAGGTTGAGTGCAAGGCTTTGCTCACTGTATGAGAATGTGTCCTCGCTGGAATTTGTCCTCGCTGGAGCTTGTCCTCTGTACCGTGTGTCCTCACAGGAATCCGTCCACAGTGTTTACCCTGGGGGACACAGTAACCTTCAAGAAAGAGTGTGTGTGCATTTGCTTTGAGGCGAACTCGCTTTGAGGCGCATTTGTTTGCAGCACCGCAACTCTGCAAGCTGTGCACAGCGGACGACTAAAAAAATCAGTGTTTGTCCTTGTCTCTGTGCTACTGAATGCATGGTCTCGAAAGCTCCGTCTCCTAGTATGACTGTGTGACAGTGTCATGATGAATTGATCAGGCTGCGAGTCCTTCATGGTCATTGGTCGCTCACTGGACTGCTAACTTCAGGAATCTGGGTTTAATTCCCCACCAGCGTAACCATATGATGGTTATTACCCTGAGCCACATGGGCATTTCACTTCATCACTTTAGTCCCTGGCTGTCCCATTAAGCACTATCAATGCTGAAATACAAGATGCAAAGCCCTACCATCCATATTTCCCCGAAAGTCTACTACCATTCTCAAAAGTGGAGCACTTACTTGACTTTACATATACAATAAGAACTATGATTTGAAACTGACAATTTTTAAAATAGCTAAACTGACCAACACCCAGCCAAGACGATGCCATAAAGTGATACTGTAAAGACTGTCTTGGCCAGTATTCGAACCCTGTTTATAAGAACTTTTAATGAAGCTTGCAGACCAGCATTGTTACCAACTTGGCCAATCGCAGCGAGCATAGTTATTTGCTGCGGAGTAGTTTTCTGCGGGCCTGTCGTGTGTACATAGATGCTGCGGGACATGTTTGATGGACTCTCGAAACAACACAAGTAGGCGATGATATTATACTCACCGCAAAGCTTCTAAAATAATGAAGGAGGCTCTATTCTCTACCAGCGTTCAGTGTTTACATTTTGCATACCTTAATTATGGATCCTCGTGGTACAAGTTCTGCCACACTGTAAGAAATGGCCGTGTTTTTCTGGCTAAAAGAACCGTAAATTTATTGTTATTTTATCAGTAATTTTTTAAAACAGACTTTGTCTGTGAATTTACAGTTCTTTGTCAGTTACAAAATGGCTCCAAGATAAATTTACTGCAACATGTCATTTAACATTCAGTTCACGTTAATGAACAATTACTTAAACCGTTAATTTACTGGTAACTTGTAATATGCAGACAAAACATTTGAATTGTCCAAACAATCAATACACCTTGTCAGATTAGGAACTATAAACAAGAGATTGCATGGACTTCAACCACGGAACATGTGGTGCCATCTATAACATATGCTTTTCACAGGTGTTAATCAAACTTAATTTATAACTTATCTGAAGGTAAGGGAACATCCTCATTCATATGATCTTAAAGATGCTGTCATTATGCAAAAGTTGTTATATTTATATATGACATTGACATTTGTGTGAGTCTTATGATGTGATCTAAAGAATGACACTATTAAACCCAAAATAACCCAGGCGCAGTCTGCATCAATACAACATACTTCGATAAACTTGACACCTGGTTCTCTTGGAAAATATCCATCAATTTTATGGTTTGTGAGCAGACGTGTGCAATTAATTGCTGGGTATAATTGATGGACTTACTTCCCTGCTGTCAAGCAAGAGATGAGCAAGGCCGAGCCTGGAGTCAGTGGCTCTCTCACTCTCTCAGCTGATTCCAGCTTCGGTACATCCCTACAGCTATTCGACAGTTAAATCACATGCTTAGTCTGTTGTTTCACACTTGTGCAATAAGTAAGAATAACACATACTATCCGTATTTTTACAGTAGATTATACTGCTCCTTGCATTCTTTACATTCTATGATTGACAGTTGATATAACTGTAAATATACTTTAAATAAACTGTTTTATATATGTACATTATACCGTAATATCACTTTGTTGAATCTGCAAAATTACAGTTCAATGTACAATCTGCATTTTACGGTTCATTGTCCTGTTCAGGTTTATTAGTACTTTTACAGTTCTTAGACCTGGAACAAAGTTGCCAGTTAATTTAACTGTAAAATTTAACGGGAATTGTTTGCAGTGCAGTGGCATCCATGTAATGGGCTTTGGGTATGAAATGTTGCTTTGTTTCCTTACATGTTAGCCCAGAGGTAAGGGTCCTATCTCCCTTAGGAAGAGACTGAACATTGCGAATTTGTTTGCCTGGACCTTTAGAATACCCTCTCTCGATGTCTCATTGCCGCCAGGTTCTTAGTGGTTCTTAGTGGTGTTTTGTGGTTCTTCACAGTTTACCAAGGTTACCTGCCATTGAATAATCACAAAGAACCACGAAGCGAACCATTTTCAGCTTTTTGACGAATATCTAAAGATAACTCCTGTCCTTCAATTTACTTTGTTTCAACATTTAAAAAAGCTTGAATCTTTCCTAACATTTCGGATTTTGTTAGACACTGCTAAAAATTCATCCCGGATTAAGTCAGCTTATCCAGCTCTACATAAAATAATTTTAGTATTTCTTTCACACTACATGTATACATCTCTCTTTTAGACAGAGACTAATTTGTTAGTACGAAATATAATAAAACCTTGTATAACAAGCTTGCATGGGTGTTCATTATCTTATGAAGATATAAAGGAAGGCAAAACTCTACAAATACACACATGCATGTAATCTATGTCTTAGTTATCTCAGTAAAAACCATAGCTACACCACTAAATATCTTAGTTATATCAGTAAATTGGGTCATAAACAAGTGGAGATACTTGATCACTGATTATGGATGACAACATATTATGGATTCAACATATGCAATACCCACCCAACTAACATAAGCACATTTGATACATGATTCCTATGGCAATAGTTATTCTAATGAATGTAATGTCATGCTATATCTTGTGCTTAATAAGTCAGTTTGGCAAAAAAAAGACAACTGACTCCCAAAGGATGCTTTTTTGCATGTCATTATGGAAAAGCATGTTTTTGTCATGAACATGAACATTTTAATGACTGCTGAATCATAAAAGATATGTATCTCCATTGTTTAGAGGAAAGAATAGGAACTAGTTTTCTTGCTTACATGAAATACCATCATATAGCTCTATATGGAATAGCAATATTAGAAATTGTAGTGAAAATATACATATTTGACCTTTACAGAGCGAATATCATTACAACTTTGATATCATATGAAGGAGACATTATATTGTCTGTTATGAAACGGCATGAACCCATAGGATGCAATGTAATTAGTCAGGTGTGAACTTTTAGTGAGTTTCTGATATTTCTTGGATAACCTTCAAATTCAAGATTATGGCAATATTAATTCATTACAATATGTCCCTATGCGTTAAATATTGGCTCCACTTCCAAAAGTCCAAAAGTCAGACCAATCGATACACCTTCAGACACCAAAACTACATCGCAGTCACATATATAGTAAAATCACAGTACGCTGAAAAGGTCGTTATATCGAGAGCGTACATCGACAACATGAGCCATGACGGTGGAACTGGTTACATTGGGCGTATAGATTTCCGGTCTGACTTGAGCGCTGGAGGACGGCTTTAATGATGAATGTTATTTGGGTCCGCGGGTATTGTTTGCAATGAAAATGTTGCTCTATTTGGCTCCAGTGTTGGGCAGAGTGGCCCCAAGCCAAAAACAATTAGGCAAAGTGGGGCTCCCTGGGGAATGCCTGTCCTGGTTGATATGTCCTAGGGTGCTGTGGAATGATGCATGAGACATCACAGTTGTTGGGGTGAGACCAATGAGGAGTGAGGGGAGGGGGGGTGGTCAGGGAAGGGGGTATAAGGGGTAAAGGGGGGGTGAGAAAAGAGTTATGAAAAATGACCATTATTCAAAATGGTGATACCTTCAAATAAGTGATTCCATGTCACATTATATTGTAAAGGGGGAGGGGGTAAAGGGGGGTCAGGGTAACAATATTCAAAACTGGCGATACCTTTCAAGCCAGGGTTAACATGTCACTTACACGGTTAAGGAAAATATGACTTTGTACCACTTTCAGTAGTTATATTTATCCACATTTGCGAATTCTATGATTTCTGAAGAATCTATCCGACAGATCATTTTCTGCTTCGGAATAACTTTCTTAACTTCCAGAATCTAGCCAATCTTTGTGAAAACGACACTGCAATAACGTGATAAATTGACAACCATCTGCAATATTATTTACGCAAAGTTAACCATCACCACAACATCCTCAGTTTTTGATTGTAACATTACAGCAGAAACTCTAACAGCATCTAACTCCTAGACTCTAGACATTGTTTGAAGAAAGCGTCCATAGCAGTTACTTTAAAAGTCGCCAGCAATCCACAATAAACAAAGTTATAAAAATATCTCATGTGGTTCTGGAAGCTAACATCTCTGTAGGATCTATCATTTTCTATCTTCTGCAACTAATTATTGTTTGAGAAAACAGCGACTGCGACAATCTCTAAAATAGCCAACAATCCTTTTTAAACAAACTTTGTCAGCTGAATACCACCAGTCTAACATGCTATATTTGGATGAGAGCTAACATAATCGTAACACCTAACATTTTCTATCTTCCGCAACTTAAGTATTGCATGTTTAGACAGCCACTGCAACAACTTCTGAAAATTGCCAACAATCCCTTGCAAACAAACTTCTTTAGCTGACTGCCTCCAGTCTAACATGCTCATTATGTTCTATTTAGTTTGTGAGCTAACATACCAACATAATCTACACAATATTCTAGAGAGCCATTCATCAAGCCAACTTACTAACTTGCATAACCTAAATATTATTCGAAACAGCAGCCAACAATCTTAATCCACACAATAAACTTTGTTGGTTAAATACCACCACAACAAGCTCTATTAGCTTCTGGAAGCCAACAGCATCACTGCAGAACCTATCCAGATATCTGATGGATCAGCTTGCTATTGCATTTGCTCAGTTGGGCAAACAAGTTAGCAACTGAAGCTGCTCATTATCAGCCATAAATTGATGTAGCCTCAGATTGCACATGTAGTTGTGTCCATAATGAAACTGATACAATCAGACCAGACATTTTGGTACTAAATCGAGGAATTACATTGAAACAACAAACTGGCTAACTATAAGGCAAATAATGCTGGGATGTTTGCAGATAACGACAAGCCAAAAAGAATTTAGCCTTTCTGCTTTTAAATATTTTATATATCATTTTCACAATATACGTAGTGATCAGAATTACATCTGCTTCTGCTGAATATATATTTAAAGAATATATATCTTCAGATTCATATATATATTTCTTCAAAAAGGTATACGGAGAATAACCATAAATTTTGAATCTCTTTTTTTTTTCAAGTATTTCTTTATGTTTATGTCAATTTCCTTTGAACGTGTGGCAAGCTTTGAAGGTTTTATCTCTGAAAGCATCTCAAACCCTGAAACTTTCCGAACGTTCAAAATGAACAAAAAGTGTAATGTCTCGACCTCTGAATTTAATATGATCCTATCTTGGAAAAGTCATACATCAAAATTGTGTCAAAACATCTTAGCATCAACATTTTTGAAGTTTGGAAATTTTTAAGAATAACAGAACTATCTAAAAAGTACAAAAACTCTTGCTTACCTGCCCTTTGTAGCAGTTATCTCGCTCCCATCCGGGGCTTGCCATATGATTCTCGGAAGATCGTGTAATGACGAGGCTTCGACGATACTACACGTCAAGATGACCCCTGACCCCGTCGTCTTAATCTGGCGCCCTTTTGGGGTAATTAGCAACTGCTGGCCATCTGGAAAATACAAGTCAGTACACAGGTAAGTAAATAATATTTTTTTCGATGGAACATTCTTTCGGCAAAAGGTTCTTGATAGTATATATGAAGAACCCACGGCTGAAAGGAGGTTCTACATTTTGGTAAGGGTTCAACTGAATTGAAGTGGCACTTCGGTAAGAAAATTCTAATTCTGATTATTCCACATCATTCTTCCGAGCAATTACATACCATCTCAAGGAAGGTGTGAGTCTGAATTTTTCTGCCATTTTCTATGCCATTCTTTTAATTTTTCCTACTCTTCTTTCTTTTCTTTCTTTCATATTTTCCCCTATTCTTTTTTTGTAGATTTTCCTGGTGTCACTTTCACTCTTGTACACAAAACAGCATCCATTTTTGGCTCAGTCTGTGTTCCTGCATTCTTCACTCTAGATTTGCTCAGACTCATTTTTCTTCAGGGTATCTGAAAGTTTTTAATTAGTTTCCACACAGCTGTCTTTTTTCATTTCACACTTCTTTCCTGTTTATTCCATTATTTTGCAATTGCAAATATTGAAGTTTTCTCCCCTGGTATGAAACCTTTTAAATGTATTTTCATGGTATGCCTAAATGACTTGTGACATGAACCCTTGTTTTGTTACAAAATAAAGTAGATAGAAAGATATGGTAAGTGCAGCCGTCTAAGCCCAGTTCTGGCCACTCATGAGGGTTGATTTCAGGGTGAGATGGGAGAGAGAGTGGGAGTCCTAAACATGTTACACATTTACTGGGACTTTAATCCATGTGAGGGATTTTTCACTTGCCCAGCACAGAGTGAGACACTGGTACAAGGGGCCAACAATTGAATTATTCATCCAGATTCAGCTGGGATTTTTGCTCTTGAAGGTCCATTGAAAATTTTGAGTTCCCTACCGAAGGTTCGAACCCGTGCAGGTGAAGACCCTCACCGGCCCAGGCTTGGCCCGCTACCACTCAGCTACCAGCTGCTGAAGTAGGCCATCCTTTCTTGTTTTGATATCATATATCAGGGATTATATACCCCTTTCAAAGATATGAGATAATTCTTCAACTATAACAAAAATAACTTCCAACTATGTTTGAATAGTTGTTTGTTGTATATAAAATGAAACGTCTTACTTCAGAATGTGATAGAAATGTCTTGTTAAAGGGCTTATCTTAAAAACATCCTTGGAAGCCTTTTAACAACACAAAAGCTTTACAGAGCTTGTTAGACCTAAGGAAAAGCCTTCCTGACCAAGATATATACAGTGACAAATTAGGAGGGCAAACTCATAAAAATTTAACGGGGGATACCGTCCCAGAATAACTAACGAAAATCTGGAGGAGAGAGGTGAATCGGTAAAGCAGTGGCGTTAATTAATTTCAGGGGACAGTGCCCCCCTGGGAGGAAGAAAAGAGGAGGGGGGCACTGCATGAATATTTATGAACACTGGACAGCAAAGGATGGTGGACAGTGTTTCAGGGTAGGAAGGACAACCCAATGCGACACTGAAGTAGTGAAGTTGTTTTGTTTTAGGAAAAGTGAGAAAAAAACGAATAACATAACATTATTATACTTTCTGATTTGAACAGAAGAATAGGCAAACTACTTTTGGAAGCTCGATGGATTTATTATTGTGGCTTTTTAAGCCCTGTATCAATTTGCTCTGGTGACATGACAGATGACTGTCGTACAACTGTCTACAAGTGGAGCGCTGTTTCATAACCACTGCTTTTTCCAGCCTTGGCACATCAGAATGTATGTTATCATGTGTTGCCACCTAGTGGCAAGTATGCAATTCTGCGAGCTCCAGCGAGCGCTCCACACACTGTAAATTTTGAATTTTGAGTTAGCTTAATTGATTGAGTGAGATGGTTGCACAATTCCTTTGAGCCAAGATAGCTTGTTGTTTGCAAGTTATACCAACATAAAGATTATCATAACTCAAACCGGCAAGTTTTCATGGCTCAAACAAATTGTGCAACCATCTCACTCAATCATTTGAGCTAACTCAAAATTTCAAATTTTACAGTGCATAATCCGAGTGTTAGGAACTCACAAAATTTTGTCTGGAAGAAACCAGGTTGGTTTCTGAGTATGCTGATGGCCTTGTCTACTTCTTTAGGGAATGTGATTGCTGAGTCTTACTCTGGTTTATCTCAATGTTGAATAGAAACTTTGTGAATGTGCCATGAAATTGGAACTATTTCTTTGGAGCTGCAATGCTACAGCACACAAAACTTACTTTGTGCCAGATTGCAGCAGCATGCAGTTTTCATTTTCACC
Source organism: Platynereis dumerilii (assembly GCA_026936325.1). Taxonomy (NCBI): domain Eukaryota; kingdom Metazoa; phylum Annelida; class Polychaeta; order Phyllodocida; family Nereididae; genus Platynereis; species Platynereis dumerilii. The sequence continues at coordinate 4,013,392 of JAPTHN010000004.1, forward strand.
AGACTGGTCGTACAATACAGGTGACCTGGCAGAGTGGGAAGCGATACTAGGATTAAGGCCTTCTTGGCAAGAGAGCTTTAAGTCCTTCGGTTCTTTTTGTGTCCGATATAACTTTTAGAAACACAAAGATCACATGACCTTGTAACTTTAACTTCTTATGTCTTTATAAGCAGTCACTTGACTCTCTAGAATCTAAACAATACAATTTTATCATAACATGCTAGTTTTAGATATAATTGACACACCAAGAAATTTAGTTCTATATAAGCGTAATATTACTAGAAGTTACAGAAATTGGCATTTGTACGTATGTAAACATATATATCAGAACTTAGAGGTAGCATGTCATGACATTTGAAATCACTACTTTGTTCCTGTTTTGTCCTTTAAGAGCTGTAAATCTTGTAACTAGCCTGTAACCTTTGGAAAATCACAGCTTCCTCTTTTCTAGACTCCTCCCCCCTCTCCAATTGGAGATTCTAGGACTACCCCCCCCCCTACTTGCTACAAAGTACGTCAGTTCCCAGCTCTCCTTTTTTCTTTTCTCTAGTTTTCTCTAGTCTTCCTTGTAATCTCGCCCAATCCAACACCAACGAGAAGTCCCACGGGATTTTGAGGCTCAAGTGTTTTGTAGCCAGCGGCAACACCAGAACGAGGCTTGAAAAGAGCTAGATTTGGTAGACTGGTCAATGCTCAAGGCATCGCAAAGAAGTGGAATTAGTTTGGACATCCAGAAATTAGAAGACAGCAAACACAATTTTATTGGATAGATAGATAGATAGATAGATAGATAGATAGATAGATAGATAGATAGATAGATAGATAGATAGATAGATAGATAGATGAGTTGTTGATAGAATCAATTGTGCAAGTATAGGTAATTCACCACGAGAGAGGGAATATATGATTTAAGCTACTCTTTCCAAAAATCTGTGGAAGAATGTTACTTTATTTCAAATAAAGGAACAGTAAACTGTACATCATCATCATGATTATGATATCAACTAAGTACCATAGTACCATAGAAACACCACTATGCATTCAATGTGTCCACATAGATCTGGACTGTAAGACATCAATAGTCTGACCTACAAGAGGATCAGTTCAGCTGAAAAAAGCAGCCAGCAACAACAGAAGTTGCATTCTCAAAGAAAAACACACAAAGGAGTGATAAAAGTTGGAAAAGCCAGGAAATTAACCGCATTGGGCTGTGACTGTGGGGGAAAGAAGGTCTAAGGATTGTCTTTTTGGAGAACCATATCTTCAAGGCTGGGAGTGAAATGGTTGTATTGTGCAAGGTATTCATAGGAAATTGTATGTGGTGACATCATGGTTTCCGTGGACTAGTGTCCCTTGTGGAAGTGTGTGTGTGAAGGGTTCAGTCAGATATTTCTATTTTATTTAGCCTCCAATTTTAATTAAAGTAAAATAGCACATTATTAAGGCAATACATCTCCAGAAGCCTGCCAGCTGTTCAGATGAAATGCAATGCTTTTGCTTCAGACTCTACTTTAGAATAGAATAGAATAGAATAAAATTTTATTTAAAGTCGAGCAAATAACAATAACAATTAGCTCAATGAGCTATTATTCGACCAATAAAACAACAACAATAAAACAAACAACTAATTAATGATAAATAAGTAGATAATAAAATCAGAAAACATGCTCATAAAATTTAAAATGACTAAAATCATACAATTCATTTATGTATTACATTTAAATTCTTTCCTACTATTATTTGTTTCATTCTATTGCATCTTTTGGTAGCAGATACAATATTACCAATACAATTATCCGACTATCTCTTTCTACAGGAACCAATCTCTCCCCATTTCCCTCTATGTCTTTCTTACTCCCATCTCTTTCTTTCTACAATCTCTTTCTTACTAATGTATCTTTCTTTCTACTATCTCTTTCATTCTACTATCCCTTTCTTTCTACCATCTCTTTCTTTCTACTATGTCTTTCTTTGTAGAGTAGGTCGGGGCATGCAGCCCCCCTTAACTTCGAGGTGCGATTTGACCTACTTTTTATTGGCGATTATTTGAATGCTTACGCTGTCAGAAAGGGATCACTTGACTCTACTTATAACTAGTGAAACGAATGTCTACCAATTTTAAAAAAGGAGTTACGGCCCTTTTTGTAAAAAAATTAAAATGGCCTTCTTACCCCACCCATCGGGCAAGAAGCCCCCCTATCATAATCCTATGGCAATTTTTTTTGTGAGCGCATTCAGCCTAAAAGTTATTTCTTAGGGTTCTTCGATCCTTTTTAAGGCATTCTATTCACTTTTTCTGAATTTTAAAATTTTTCTGTTCATACTTTTATTTTTTAATATTCTTTGCCCTGTTTCAATTTCGGACCCAATTTTTTTCTATTTTAATTAGCTATTCTATCAAGTTTAAATTTAAAGTACACATTATTAATGGTTCCTGAAGCAGCTTTGACCCCCCAGTGAAGGGGGCTTCATGCCCTATTTCATGTGGGGCCTCTCGCCCCAAACCCACATATTTTAATTTGACCTCTATATTTTGAACTAAAATGCAAAAAACATGATCCAAATCATACCGATGTGATAGTCATAAAGTGAAGCAATGCAGATATCCATTATACTTTTAAAAATTTCCAAAGTTATTTCTGACAACCCCTTTCAAAGAATTAGTCAAAGTTACAAAAACCATGCACATTTTTTTCTTTCTTTAATTTCTACTATAGTTTGGTGCTGTTTGCCCTGAAAATTTGTGACGTCACCTAAAACGCCTCTAGCTTCAATCCTATATCAATAGATAAACGCACCAAAAATGTAAGTTTGGATATAAGCCTGGGGGGGCCTCTCACCTAACCCGGGCTTCTTGCCCCGACCTACTCTACTGTCTCTTTCTTACTACTATCTCTTTCTATACTCTCTTTTTCTGTTCTTTTCTTGATCCCATTAACCCAGGGCATCTTGGCAAAGACCTCAGAGACCACTTCTTGTCATCAACCCAGTGCAGGGCACCACAGATGGCAATTTCTGCAAATAAAATGGGAGGGGGGGGCTATCATTAAATGGGGATGAGTATGTTAGTGATACTCAGCATGGGAACACTGGCATGCAAGGATATCTCAACAGAGAATTTAAAGTGGGTCATTTATTATAGATTCTTCAAAAAATGAAACAGACAGAGAGAGAATGTTTCATATGAGTCATTTCATCGAGATATATATATATTGCCAATTGACCAGCAGACTAGCCTAAACTGATTATTATATAAAGTTCTACAGCTCATCGACTAGCCACAAAGCATTGGATGATTTTAGATTACACGTCTTCATTCGACATGATCACCTTGATGACAACATCATCATCATGATCTTCTTCATCATCATCACCATTATTTATCATCATTATCCTCATCATCATCATAATCTTCATCACATTCATCATCATCACCATCATCACCAATTATATATATGCTAGATATATATAGTAGTTATACCATGGGCATATGTGGTATACGGAGATATATACAGCCGAGGTGGTAAATATAACCCAAGGGCGTAGCCCGAGGGTTATATTTACCACCGAGGCTGTATATATCCCGTATACCACAAATATGCCTTTGGTATAACTGATTTATACCATTATTCGCTGTTTCAGAGGATTATTTTGTTATCATGTGTTTGGAGATAAAGACCGATTTACTAAAAATGTCTTTATTTTATTACCTGAGATACCAAAATGGTCGTAAAATTTTTCTTTATTTAACAAAATCAACAACTTATTTTTTAAATCAATATTCCCAGTGTCAATAACTTAAATTATGTTCAAGCTACAAAAGCTCTTGTAAACTCCAGAGTGAGGCTCAATGGCATCTGTCATGACGTCATGATTCAAATGCTGGCTTCTGATTGGCTGATTCAGTGTTTGTGCATTGTGACATCACATCTTGTCACGTGACCACTCAATATACCTGATATACGGCGATATATATCATGGTAAATATTGAAGGATCTATCAGCGAGTATGGTATAAATCAATATATCCTTTGACAAGCCCACACGAATATATGGGTAGCAACCTCCCTGCTCATTTCTTGCACTTAATGTCCCAGGTCAGGCCCTCCTGGACTTGTTGGACAATGGCTACTCACAGAGGGCATATTAAGTGACCTTTAGGACCAGACAGGGTAGAGTGCCATCTATTGGATGCCCTTGAAGACTCCTGGTGAGGACTCCTGGTGAAGACTCCTCGAGAACATATTGAGGCACTCAAAGACTCGTAAAGACCAGGGGAAGATTGGAGGCTGGGAGCTACATGAAAGTAGAGTGGTCGAATGGTGTAGGCCACAGATATGGTGGTAGAATGTTAAAGAGATAGAAAGAGAAATTGATATTAAAGATAGATATAAGATATATATTAAGGTAGACATTACGATAGATGTTAGTATATTAAGATAGATATCAAGATATCAAGATAGAAAAGGTAGATAGGTAGATAGGTAGAGATATAGAGAGATAGGTAGAGATATAGATAGATAGATAGATAGATAGATAGATAGATAGATAGATAGATAGATAGATAGATAGATAGATAGACAGATAGATAGATAGATAGATAGATAGATAGATAGATAGATAGATAGATAGATAGATAGATAGATCGATATATCGATAGATAGATATATCTTGTCACTCATATATTTAGAAGTAAAGAAATATGACATAACCTTACTATATGTAAAGAAAGAGTCCAATCCCCAGAAATGAATTTCTTTCTATATACTACATAATGTAATATCCCTCATCCTAATCCTGACTTTGAAAGAGCCTTCCTCAAACATTTCTGAGGCTGAATGTATCCTCAAGTACATCATTGTATCCTCAAGTACATAATTGTATCCCAAAGTACACACTGAAGTACTCTTCAAGAAAGAAAGTACCAGCTCCAAATGCACTACAGTACAGCCATAATGACATAGCAAAGAAAACAGCCTTCATTCTTCATTGTTAAGGGGCAGTTAAGGGGTTCCAGACATTAATTGAGGGCCCTTAAGACTAATTAGTCTAGTTAGAGACAATTGATGATGCAAGCGCAAAGATTGAGGAGCCTTAATATGGACTTGGTTTATAATTCATGAAACGGAACTCCTCATAATTAGTTGATTAGATGATTGGGATTTTTGTTGCTGTTTTATTTCTTGTATTGTGGCGTTTTATGCTTTTGGTTGTGGAATACTAGTGTTTGTTTTGCAATGAATCTTTCTGACCTCTCGAAGAACCGTAAAGTGTGTTTTTCTTCTGCTTCAGAGTATTGCATTGTCGCAACATCAAAGACAAGATTCTCATAAAAAATATATTCAATGGTGAACAGTTAAATCACCATCTTATTACTTCAGAAAAATATTAAATTTGTTATCTTGTTATAAAAACCTTTGAATTTGTCATTATCGAAAATATAGGGCATGTGTGACTCTTCAAAGTTTTCAGTTTTCCAAGCTGCCCATATAAATCAGCAAACAAAAGTATTTTACACACAGGAAAACGTATATATATATATAAATATAATTCTAAAAAAGAGACATATCATCTAATGCACAATACAATAACAACATACGGTGGTTCCTCTTGCAGCTAAACCCACCCAAATACTATCGCTATTCTCCCTTTTATCCTTAGGGAAAATCCCTATTCAAGAAATTGATTGTTGCTCCATTCTTGAATATCTCCAATTCCATGGAGAATACTGTTTTTGTCTTCTAACCCTTACGTTTTCCTTGCATTCTATTGTTTTTGCCTTGCATTTTATGCTGGCCTTGTGTTTTACTTATCAATATCTTATAGTTTTCTTAGTATTCTTACCATCTTTTGTTTTTACCCCTTTTATGATGTTCTTTTTGTTTTTTGCGGTCCTATTGTTTACTTAGGCCCCTTTTGTTGTCTTAGTATGATGCTTTTGTGCTTGCTCAGTGTTATGTTGCATAATAATGGCATTGTCTTAGATTGATTGGCAATGGTGAAGATATGGAGAGTAGGGAGAAGGGAGCTGTCCTGTGCTTGTGATTAACCAGAATTTCTAGAAAACAACACTACGACATCTGGAAATGGAACAATAAGGTTTCATGAAAGAATTGATTAAGACTTTAATACCACATTCCATTTGTAACTGAGATTTTTCTGAAACAATCACATTCTTGCTGACAACAATCATATTTTCCTGACAACGACATATTTGCTGACAACAATCAAATTCTTGCTGACAACAATAACCACTAAGACAAAAACAACCTTCTCATCTCACCTGCAGAAGAGATCTATTGGTAAACCCAAAATGCAGATTTGGCTATTCTCACACATTCACAAAACTGCAATTAGCTAGAACAAAACAAGGATATAACTCCCCAAAATTAACCCAATCAAGTTTGAGGCAATCGCAAAGCCATCAATCAAAGCATCCATCATGGAAGGGATTAGGCAACCATTAGAGGTGAATGCCATCATTTCAACACAATGTTTTAAACAGCTGCACACTAGATAAAAGTCATTTTAAAAAAGAACTACGGTAAAGCTTCTTTCAAATGTTAAACGTGCAGAGATGCTACATAGGGTTCTATAGTAAACTGATTGATGGGCTCTCAGAAAAGAACCTTAGAGGTTTACTTCAGGGGTTCCTTGTTGAAATTCCTCAAAGAGGTTTTACACCAGTACTGAAAGAGTTAATAAAACCATGGGTTTCAAATGCCCTGGTTATTTCATTTCAATGATCAATGCATAGATCCAAAGGTTGTTGTGTGTATGGATGACCACAAATGCACCATTTGCAATTACTAATGACAACAGTTACTCATGTGTTGGAATGAACATTTTGAAACAGTTAGAATCCCATTATGCAGTAGATCTGGCTAGGGATTCATGTATTGAGACCATGCAGTGCCTTTCACACATCTCAATGCTTCTAGTTGCCATTCTGATGCCATGTGAATGTCCCAATGTCATCTGGATATCATCTGAATGTTTCTGAATGTCATTTGGATGTCTCCTGAATGTTTTTGAATGTTTCTGAATGTTTCAATCCCATCTGAATCATTTCCATGATGTCTGCATGTTCCAGGCATTCTTTCTACAGTTCAATCCTATTAGAATGATATTGATCTCCAGTTAACATTGACAGCTTCATCCTTTCTGCTTTTGTCTTTTCTCAACAGAGATCACACATTCAAATTCAACAGTATTAATGTCCTCCAACCTTTGCAAAGCTTTGAGCGTGGATAGCAGACGTGATAAATTATTCATCAAAATGCCTTTTCAACTTTAACCGCTTCTTGTTCTCTCAGTTAAAGCTTCCCTGTGATTTCAACAAGAGCCAGACTGATACTGGCTTCCTATGTGGTTGAATGAAGAATTGGTTGGTATTATATAGCTACTGGTTGGCATCATACAGAATATACAGATACTGGTTGGTTTTAAGCAAACACCGGTTTGTATGATACACACATATACCGGTTGCTTAAACACAGATAATGGTTGGTATTATAGATACTATGAGGTTATACCATGGGTGGAGGCAGTATATCCCTGGTATAGTCACCCAAGATCCAGTATATCCCGAGACCCGAAGGGTCGAGGGATATACGGGGTCGAGGGTGACTATACCAGGGATATACTAACGCAACCCATGGTATAACCTGTTTATCCCATGTATTTTTTTTTTAATACTTTTATTTTATATCAATATAAAACAGTTTGAAGGACTCAATGTGAATGCAGCTGTGCTACCAAAAAAATCAATACTCTTAATTGGCAGCACTTAATTGCCTTAAATCACAACAATCAGCAAATATGCTGGTATCTACATGCTAATAAGCATGATATATAGGGGCACTGTTGTCTTTTGATTGGTCAGATCCAGTATATCCCTGTTGATCTCATTATCTTTCAGTATAGCCCTGCTGGCTAATTAGCCAAAGGAATTTGATTGGTTGAACTAAATATATCCCTGTTTCTTTCTGTTGTATTTCCCTCTCTCAATCTGTATTGACCAGGGAAAAGCTCAGTATGAGGGACTAAAGTTGGCTAGACATGGGATAATGGTTGGTATTATACAGATAGTCATATACTGGTTGTAATATAAATTATACAGCTACTAGTAATACAAGTACTGGTAAGCACTAAAACATTGACAGACTCTGGGATGACTGAGCTGGTCAAGGTGCTGGCCAAAAGTGTCTTGGAGTGGTGTGTTCGAGGCTTCAGAATCGCATCCAGGACATGTAAATGGAGCAGTCCACACCTACACACAACCAAAGCAAGAATAGCACAACTTGCCTGAACAGACACAAGTAGAATTGCAGATACATGATAACCTTGATGACAGACACAGACAACTAGAATGACAGCAAGACAGAAAGCTGGGCAGACAGATAGAGACATCTGAGACAGACAGAAACCTCCATAGATGACAAGTAACAAAAGCCAAGCCACCATTCTTTCAAATCCAGTGAAATTGTGTTTGTCTCCCAAATTCAAACACAGAGGAAAAGCAGACATTTCACAGCATTGAAGCCGCACGATGAGTAATATTTGGTTTTGTGCCGAATTGAAATATTTTTTGCATCCTTTATTTGTACAAATTCCTTGCTCACATGAGATAGGGCCCTGGGAAATGGACGTGTAAAAATTTTTATTTGGCTTTCGGTTGTTTTTTGGTCACTCCATCGGTTGGATGAGCGTTCAATTTGATAACTGGTCGATTTAATTTCACGCCCGGATAAATACCATTGTTCATTTCCGTTACGATGTTTAATTAAATCATTTGCCACTAAAATTTCAATAATATGGATGGCAATATCAACTCATGACTTCAGTATCACACATAATGGTCAAATAAACAATGAATCATACACGCCTAATTATAAAGTGATACCATACACATAAGTCTAAACTGAATGTTCAAAATTAATCTTTTGGAAGTTCTGTATTTTTCCTCAATTATCCCATGTTCTTTTTTCTGTCTATGTTGATCTATCAACCACGCTGACAATCTATCTATCTATCTATCTATCTATCTATCTATTTATCTATCTATCTATCTATCTATCTATCTATCTATCTATCTATCTATCTATCCATCTATCTATCTATCTATCTATCTCTCTATCTATTTTGCTACCTATCTATCTATCTGTCTATCTATCCATCTAGCAATGTCTTAATCGATCTGTCTTTCTCTATATATATAATGATCTATCTGTCTATCTATCTATCGATATATCTATCAATCGCTATCTCCGTCTATCTATCTATCTTTTTCTAATTTCTGACTTTAGCGAACAACAAGACAAGTCAACGAACTTACTGGTCCATAGGACATATAAACCTTAAGGCTGCGGAACTTAGTGAAACTACACAAATAGCAATGACTAGATAGCTTAATTTAAGACTACTTAAGATGACTATCAAGAGCTCTTAATAGTAGTCGGTAAAGGGCAAAACCCTGAGGTACAAAATACTTCTCAATTCAGCTTACAGAAAGGTCACATGACTTGATGGAAGAATGTCATGTGATTTAGATAGAGGAATTCTGTAATTTAGTTTTGTATGTATTTCTGTCTGTTGTTTCGTTGCTTGTTTGTTTGTGTTGTTTTGTTTGTTGGCTCACTCCTTTTGTTGTTGTTTGCCTTCTTGCTGATTGAAAAAGCAAAGGAAACAACAGGTATTACAGAATGCATAAAATTTGTGTATTTTAATGTCATCTCTCCACATGTATTCTATTCCAAGTCTCCAACACTCCAAAAAATGTCGGGACAAAATTGGTTTTTTAGATTCAAAATGGTTTTTTGAAAAACCAAATTTCAATGCAAAAAACCAACATGGATTTTTTTAAAAATCCATGTTGGTTTTGCATTGAAATTTGTCTGAAAATGTTTAGAGTGAATGTTGGAGGTTCCTTTAAGGTCAATCTGGCCTCCTCTGCAGACTTTTTCGTGATACAAAAGATTTTTTTGTGTCTCTCTTCTCTGACCTTTGCCCCTTCTTAAGATTGTTGAATGTATTTTACTTCCTTGTGTTCTGTCTGAAAGAAACTTGAAAACAACAAAAAATGTAAACTTGCTCCTATATTGAGTTACATTCTAGAATATTACTTTCTTTGTGTTCTAAGTTGCTTTACTTGTTCTTGTCAATATGTTGCTCTTACATTTTCTAAATCGTTAGGTATTTCATTTATTTTTTTTTTTTAGGTAATAACCAAAAAGTATAAGATAAAGAATAATCCCTTATACGTTCTAAGTTTTATGCATGTGTTTATCCTTGTGTGTGCCAAAAGCAATTAAGTATAGAACGTTTGTCCTTATACTAGCTTCTAGCTTTAAAAACAGAAGCACATACATATACTATAGAAATTGGGGAAAGTGAATTGATAAAGTTATCATGTCCAACATGCTCCAAAAGACCAGAAATCCTAGCAAAACACACATTTACAAAATCAAAATATGTGCACCTTTCACCTCAAAAGCCTTGACCAAAAGTACAGACACAGAACACATGCAGCTGAAAAGTATATGCGTTTTCACTTTACAAAGTTGCCTAAGCAAAGGCACACAACAGAGGGACTAAGTAAACACCCAATGAAACATGATATACTGTCAAACATGTTTCAAGGGAGCAAAAATCATTGCAAAATAAACATTTCCAAAATACACATTTGCAGAATCCATGTTCGGCAAAATACATATTTGCCCCTCTGTGTCAATAACATGATTTACATGTTTTTGAAGCTTGCAGACATGTTTCCCTTCAAGCAGTGTTCAGATACACATTGATAACAACATTGTGAAGTAGATAGTGTCAGCAGGGACACCATCATTTTGCAATATTGAACAAAGAGTATTTATCTATCTGCATATTTGGACACAAAACAACATTGTTTTCACATTGTAGCTGTTCAGATGATGAATTGTGATAAAATGATAGAGTACGTTAGAAGATAGACAGATAGGATAAAACATAATAGGCAGAGAGAAGATAGATAGATGGATAGCATGAATAATAGACTGGCAAGAAACAGCCCTGTAGATAAATTGCCCACATGCATGCATTGCATTGCATTCTGTAACAAGGTATAAAGAAGACGCAAGGAAAGAGTTTCAAATTACAGCAAAAACAAAAGGAAGCTTAAGCTTCTCATCAAAATCAAACAATACATGTTGGCATTTATATAGAGAAATGCTTTTAAATTGTGATGAAACATACCACTTATGTGACATTTTGTCTTTGCGTTATTTCATGAAACTGAAATGCTTATTTTGGCTTTTATCAAACATGCCGGTGAAGTTTGCTGGCTCCAACGACTTGAACAAGTCTTGTTGTCCTATTCAGAAAGTTTATTAAAACAAATCAGCATTTAAAATATATTTAACAGATTAGTTAATCAATCAGCTCTGATTATTATCTAGTGACAAAAAAATATTTTTTTATTAAAATTTCAACCTTCAGCTCATCAACATTGCACAGTTGCGGTCTTGATCTTAGGTCGTGCCCACCTATGCTGTGGCAATTCGTGTTAGAGTTGCAGAGATATGTGTCATGCGTGGATAGTTTGAATAGGTAGAGACGACTTCAGATTTATTCATTTAAAGATTCCTAAATCCAAAATATCGAAATTGTGATAAGATTTCAAGAAACCATAAAATAATATTATTCTGGACTAATGCAAAGGAATAAACAGCCATCACAAGTCACATTGAACTTCTTATAGTTGTAGAGATATTGGGCTATATACATGGATTGTTCGAACAATCGACAAAAATGTCAGTCTTTAAAAGGAGTTGAACATGAACAAGAAAGGATGCATAAAAAGGCAATTAAAAATCACATCAAACGTCTCAGAAAGGAGGTTTTTTGTGTGACATTGTAATTCCCAAACTTTTTGATGAAAGCTGGAAAAATTAAATCTGCATCATGATCAAATCCTCCCTATTTTTGCAAGATTTGAAAGGAGGACTATCCATTTCAATGTACTTCACCATTCACCATGTCTTATGTTGTTTTCTGATACATCCTAGACATGAGCCAGAGTCTGAGAGACAGACCTAATTCGAAAGCAAATCTTCAATACAGACCAAGTCAGATGAGAAATTGCACTGTGGGTAGAGGTTCACATCATTCATACTTTTACAAAGCTATGTCACGTGACACAGTGTTCATGGGATCTATCATGGGAAAATGGAAAGAGTATGCAATAGTTTGCAATACAGGTTTACACAGCCGTATGAAGATGTAGTCCCATACCTTTGATGTGGAAACCTCACAAACGGATATACAGGCAGTACTGAAGTAATGGAGGCAGTCACGTGTGTGATTGTTTACAGTGACGTCACTAATTGTTTACACAAGAACGCACTCAGTACAATTACACAAAGTGGCCTCGTTCTGGTGACTGAGTCAGTTGCAACGCTCGTGTGTAATTTGTTTGATGACCTCAGTTCTGATATCTCTTTCAATGATGCTTATTTCAGGAAATGACACTTGTTGGGCTGCTTCCTGTTACACAATGACCCTGACCTTGGGCGTCACGTGACGTCACATGACCTTCTTTGCCCTTCCATGACCCTTAGTGACCCAGATCACATGAGAGAAAGTTCAGAAGGTCTGCCCCTGTCAATCCAATGCATTGTGCCCCTCTGGCCACCCTCAGGACATGCCTAACAATATCAAAAGGACCTACAGGTTATTTCAAGAAAGAAAAGGTTACCATGGCAACCTACAGCCATAAGATGATTGAACAGACAGATTCACAAACAAACAAGAAAGAGAATTAGGTCACTCAAGCAAGTTGTAATTAGGTCAGTCAAGCAAACGACAGAGGGCGTTGCTGTCCACTTGCTTGGAAAATAGGTGACCTATGCCACTTCCCATCCTATTTATCTTGGGACATAGGCATTCAGGGATGACCCACCAGCTAATCTCAACTCCGATCTTCTCTCATGTAGTTCACGATCTTGCCAGACAGGGATATTATTCTTCTGAAAGTTCTGAGGTGTTATTTCTGCTTTTTATCTCTTATGTCTTTTATGTATTTTCTGAATCTGGTAACCACAAGTAGACCTCTGCATGTAGTCTATAGAGCTCTACTTGTGGTTACCAGATTCAGAAAATACATAGATGTATCTGGAGTTCTCCATTTTATGTTTTTTTTATCATATAGTATCATATATTCCCTTGCATTATTATCAAACTTCTTCAAATTTTTGTCTATTGCAGAGGATCCAGTGCCTGAGAAACTTTATCAGCTTTGACAAAGTTGCTATCCCATTATTGTTTTGTTTATTTCTTCCGTTCCTATCCTACCTTCACTCATTCTTCCCTTGTTATTCTTCATTTCTTCCCTTCTCATCGTCAGTCTTTTCTTCATCTTTCTTTCTTTCTTTCCTTTCTTTCTTCTTTCCCCGCCTATCTTTTAAGCAACAATTGTAAGTGTCTGATTCTGGTTTCTAAATTTAAAAGGGCTACTCAGTTCACTATGTTCAAACAACAGTCTCCCTCTTCTCAATTTACTTAATAACAACATAGCAGTGACATCATTGTCTAAACATGACCTAGAATGGCAAGAAAGTGATATCACTTCGCTGAAACATAAAGACCTCGAGATTGCACAAGCAGTAGGCCTTATAGTTCTTGTGCATAATCAACCCCCCCCCCCAACTCTCCAATACACTTGTCCGCCAAATAGTTGTTTGTACTACACCCCCCCCCCCCCATCTCCACATCAACTCTTCAAAACTACAGAAATCCTTAATTTCCTTCTTGGCCTACATGGGCACGTAGTCCAGTGAACATAATGACGTCATCCATTGTTCATAGTGCGTCATCAAAGTGATTGTTGACGTTCAGGACGTAATGTTTGCACGCAGTAAACGTCTTCAAACAGCATAAGACGTCTGTCTTAAAGAGACTGCTGAGAAGAACCAGGGTAGCTCAGTTCACTCTGAGGACAGATATTGACCTCACAGCAGGGCCATCCTAGGAAGAAAGCAAACAAGTAAGAAACAGAGGATTCTCCTACATCCTTTTTTTCTTCCTTGTTTTATCTATTCTTCAAAAATATTAATGTAGTTTCTCTTCTTTTGCAGAGGGAGGGAAGTAAGGAATGAAGTTGAAAAGCTAAGTGATGAACAATGAAATGAAGGAAGGTAGGAAGGACAATTCTTGGAATTAGGCAAAGGAGGGGGGAAGTAAAGGAGGAAGGAAGAAGTTGGCAGAGAAGAAAGAAGGAAGCAAAGACAAAAACAAGGAAGGACGAATTAAGCCAGGAAGCATGCACTTAGTGCAAAGGAAAGTAAGAGCTAAGACAGGAACAGACGGTTTTAAAACAGCCTTATATTTGAAAAAAAAAACGACTTGAGAAAAGAATTAATTTGCTATGTCATTCCAACTCCATTCCATCACACGGTGGTTAGCTTACATATCTGCATCCTCATATGGTTGTAACAAACCCTCACAAAACCAAGCATCAATCCCATCTAAAAACCTCTTCGAAATGTAAACTATATAATTTGTACCACATTATCTATGCAAGCATTTTTCAATACCTCAAGCTGGATATAACCATGCTGCATGCACCATAGACCTAACGATCCCCCCCAGTAGGCCCCTGTGACATAACCCACTGTTGCCTTGAGCTACACCTCCTTGTCCATTCCATCTTACCCCATTGTTCCACCCAAGACCAGGATGTTCCAGAGGAGGGCATTGTGGGAGGCATTGTTGTTGCTCAACAATCGATTCTTGGTCTACAGGAAGGAAGGCAGATCATGTACCAATCCTGCTTCCATTCCATCCGTTCCAGGCTTCCATTCCAAGCTTCCGTTCCATGAATCCATTCTCCTTCCATCCCCCCATTCCAAAAGGATTCGTTGATTACTTCTTTTCACCCACACAATGTACCAACACAGGGTTCTTCATACTGTGTATATATACACAATGTTCAGTGTACTGTTCAAAGAAGAGGTTTACAAACAAGGTATATTGGCCTAATCAAATATGCAACTAGCATGCCGATAATGTAATCTCAGTCGCAGCATAGATCTGTCGAATAGAAAGAAAATGGTTGTACTATATGTGCAGGTTTGAATTATTTTTTTGTATCATTATTGCATTTTCAGGTTCGTTGTCATATAATCAAAACATGATATGTCTTTTATTTTTCTAAACTAGATGCAATCACTAAAACTCTCGTCTCCGGAGGGCCTTTCATCTCGTTTCGTCTCGTCTCATCTCCTCTCCTCCCCCTCCTCTCCAAAACAAGACCCCATGTCGAAACTTTCATTGAGAATTACATCTAAATTCCAACAGACTGTTCTCCCATTTTCTGCTTGAGCAGTTGTTTCTACACCCTGAAACCCAATTCGAAACTGTTGCCAAATCCAGCTGGTTCTTAAGGGGGTAATTTCGTTTTTATGCCTGGTTCCCTGTAACATAAAGAACATGGCAATTGTTGCTCCACAGGGGGTTTCTGAATTGGGGTTTCAAAATGGGGTGCCCACTGTCTATAGCCTGTTTTGGGGTTGCTGAATTAAGGATGTTCTATATTGGGTATTTTAGGTTTCTTATTTGGGGTTTCTTTCATTGCTGAGCTAGCCATAGAATGCCCTAACATCAATAAGGGTTCAGGGTTGCAGTTGTGGGGTTGTGTGCTAGGGCAATTGCCACTTTAAGACACTGCAGGTCACGTGACACCCTTGTAATGGGGTAAAAACTGTCATTACTCAAATTCGTCTTCAGAACACGTTCACCAGTTCCCTACTAAATAACCAGTTGTACAGAGCAATTTTCTGAAAATGAAGGCTAGTTTCTAGGCCCTGTTATGTCATTTTACATAATAGAACTTGGCACAGTATTGATTCTCGCTGAGACGAATATTAGATCTCTAAAGCTGAATCTCTCTATCTACACTGTTTCTATCTATCTATCTATCTATCTATCTATCTATCTATCTATCTATCTATCTATCTATCTATCTATCTATCTATCTATCTATCTATCTATCTATCTATCTATCTATCTATCTATCCATATATATGAAGCTATCTTTCTTAGTAAGTTACATAAAATTGTACATCTTACAATCTTTGTATTAATTTGAAATGACTCATCAATTTACAATTTCATATATATCATACATTTCATATCTATCATATCACATCACGTAATATCATATCATATCAATTTTGTTACAACTCATTACGAAATTGGTGGGTAGGACAACAGAAAAGCCTTCCAGTTAGACTGGCATAATTAATCAGGGAATGGACACAAAGAAAAAATAAGAAACATAGAAAAAGGGAAAGAGAAATATTTGCTTCATCTAGCCATTGTTATTACCCTTGGGGGATGAAAAATGAAGCTCGGATAACTACAAAAGAAAGAAAAGACAAAAAGAAAGAAATATACCAGAGAGATTAATGGCGAGCAACAAGGTTGAAGGAATATGGTGATAGGGTTTACCGTCTGCTTGCAATAGAAGATTTTTCCTTCAGTCTTCTCCAAGGCCATACATAGTATATATATAAATAGAGTGTTTAGCTTATAAGAGGAAGTAAGTACTTATAAGAGCACTCTATGACATTACATATACACAAGGGCAGATCCGGGGGGGCAGAGGGTCCAGACCCCCCCCCCACCCCTTTCAAGCTAAGATATTTAATCCTGACAAAGAGATCCCCGACTGAATTTGCTCCAGCCCTTCTGGTCTCGCCGCCGGGCCTCCCCCTTTCAAAATTCCTGGATCCGCCCCTGATCTATGGACGATCTGAGCTTCACATCCTGTTTCGTGGACTACTTGGTAGATTGATTAGGGCAAGAGGATGACACAGAAACGAGGCGAAGAAAGACTTTTTAAAAAGACTTAAACTGCAGTTAGAAAAAGGTCCTGATGCAGGTAACCCGGACAGAGCTGAAATCGAACCTGAGATCTAGCATTCGGAAGCTTAGAATACTACCAACTGAGCCAGAACCCTATTCTTCTTCTAGAGGAACATTACTGTGTAACATTTTCATTCTGTCACTAAATAACCAAAAACTCCATACTGCATGTCAGTATACCAAATTAGATCATCTGCTCAAAATGCTACCAAATCTTATTTCACATTGATCACTGACTTGACAATCACTGACAAGTCGGTGACAGGAATATTGACTTGGTCCCAAAAGGGGTTTGCAAAGTAGCTAAGGAATCCAGGAGGGTTAAAGGAAAACCCGCTTCCATCACAAGATTAGGGTAAATCCCCTTTACGTCTTGGGTCTGGGGTTACAAGGAAAAGGGTGATGGAATTATAGGGCTGATTCACCCTAATGCCCTGGTGGTGGAATGTTGGTGGAGGGAAAGTAGGGGTGAAGAGAATATATGTGTCTTCCTTTCTTTGTGTTTGCTATTTCTTTCTCTCTCTGCTCATCTGTATCTTTCTATCTATCATTCTATCTGTCTATCTATCTATCCATCTATCCATCTATCTATCTATCTATCTATCTATCTATCTATCTATCCAAATATCTATGTATTTATATATCTATCTATCTATATCTATCTATCTGTCTGTTTATCACTCTCTATTTATCTGTACATCTATTCATGTTTCTCCCCATAACGCAAAACCAATTTCTTTGGGAGTATCCTGATCTGCCAACCTCTGGGATCAGGGTTCCATGCACGGTTTACGAAAACCATACAAAATGGCTGTTTTATCTTACGATAGGATTTCACTTTAACTCATTAGTAATTGAATAAACACAGGACATAACGCCCTTTCCAAAAAGCCCATCTAACTTTCGATCATTCTATCTTCTGTACACTCTATATATTACTTCCTATCTGTCTATCTATCTATCTATCTATCTATCTATCTATCTATCTATCCATCTTTCTTTCCATTTTTCTATCCATCCATCTGTCTAACTATCTATCTATTTTTCTATTTACTTATCTATGTGGCTCCCTCTAACATCAATCTGCTGAGAGGCATCACATTCTGCTGAACAATTTATTTGATTTATTACGCAATCTTGGGTCACGTGACAAATCAGCAGACCTCTGATGGAATTCTAGAACAGCTCAGTGAATTATAGAAGACAATTTAGTAATCTAGAATTTCACACACAGGATACCAACTCAATTTTGCCTAAATCTCCTCCTTTATCTCAGGGAGTATATATATGTCTGAAGTTTTAAACCCCCAAATGAGTTTTTCATCCTACTGGTATATTGGAGATACCAGCTATAAATTAATCAATTTTGAGCAGCTTTCCTTTTTCATATAACATATAATACATCAAAGAGTCAAGGCATAATTTAATACTGACATCTAGTTTGATTTTAATATGTGATTTAATAAGATTAGAGATCATAGAAGTGGTGGTAAATATGATTTAAATTGTATTAATATAATTAACAAGATTTCAAATTAGTTTTGTAAAGTTAATAATAAGCGTGTTCCTAACAAGATACATTTTTTTAAAACTTTCTTTGAAAATACCCCATAAAAACATTTTCTGCAATATCCAGCTATATTTTACTGAATCCAAATAAAATAATCATCACAAGTTTGATTAAAGATGATTTCCTAAAGGTTTTTCTTAATATGATTAAAATGAAATTTATACAAATTCTGATACATACATAATCTTTATTCTGTATACATGAGATGTATTCTATAAAAATATTTCTCAAACTAATCTCTATATAGTTACCATCTGACCTATTCAACTGTGTAATCCAGTGTTAACTAATATTCCTTCTACATATTTGAGCAATTAAGGTTTAAAAAAAATTGCAAAACGAATTAGATAATCACATCAAAGCTGTTCTTGAGTTCTTGGTCCCCTAATTAGATTATTCTAATCGAATGAGCAAAGAAATTGCAAGGCCACAGAAATGTCTGGACCATCTGCTAAATATATTATTAGATTAAATGACAAAAACAGGCTGGCTGGCTTCAACTGGTATTCATAGATAACAGATATTATTCAATATTTTATAATATCTATAGACCGAAAATGTGAAGATTCTACAAAATGTATATCAAAAAGTCATTTTGTCATTCTTGATTTATTTCTGTGTATATATTATTGGTCTGCACTCTTAACGCATAAGGTTCTTTATGGTATATATAAAGAACCCACATCCGAAAAAAGGTTCTACATTTTTTAAAGGGTTCAACTGAAAAGGTTCAATACTGGTGGGAAGGCCCAATAATAGGACCCTATGCTCCCAACTTGAGAGAAAGGGGTTCCATTGTGGGAGCTCACTGCAACTGGATTATCTAAGTGTTGCTTTTGTTTACTGTTGGACCCTTTTTAAGATTGAATAATGAACCTTTTAGGTTTCCTTATCTATACCAGCTCAGAGACCCCTTAAACGTTCCATATAAAACCTTTTTGTTAAGAGTGTATGTATCTTTCTGGTGTTCACTCAGGAAAGGAGGTTAGCTCAGTTGGTAGGGTGTTTGAAATCACTTGGCCCTGGATTTGATTCCAGCTCTGCATAGCCATGTCAACTGGACTCATGTTGGACCGCGGTTTCAATCATCTTTTGCCTCATTGATGTATCCACTTCCCAACTGAATTATACTACATACAGAGTACATAAATCCAGTATGTAAAGCTCCAGCATCCCTCCATCTATTCACCACTGCAAGCTCTGCCATTTTCAAAATGTGGCAACCGCCAATCGCGCCAAATCACGTCAAAAACTTACCTGAGACGACAGTCCAGGAAGACATTTTGACCAGGATTAGAACCCAGAATCACCAAAATAACAGGCTATGTTCACAAACTTGCCACAAAACCCCTAGATGCCATTGCTTTTGTTATGAAAATCTATTGAATGTATGAAAATACGGTAATACCCAACTATTCACGACATATCATATCTCAAACCTTATTAAATCTTGAATGGAGTTTGAGACATCATATAACATGACTTCCCTGCCATGCAAATATACCAATAACTATAATGTCATATCTAATTCTATTTTAATGACTCAATTTCCAGGCTTTTCTGGGAATAATTATTCATGGCATAGATGGTAATTGCAGCTCAGGCATGTTTTCACTTCAATAGTTTGGGGATGGTGGAGTTTCTTTTGAAATGTGAAAATCCTAAATCTACTCTTTTCACAACACTAATCCGCCAATCAGAGGAACACAAATCCAATCAAATCCTAATCCACAGCAATCCACCTTAATCCATTACACCAAAGAAATGTCGACCTAATTCCTTATAAATCCTTCAAGATCTCTGCAGAGTAACGGTGTATCACCAGTTGAGTATACAGCAATTGACAGTTATTTAGCTAAGTCTAAAAAACTTCCAATTAACAAACCCAATTACTGTCACATAGAAGGATATACTACTTCCCAGATCCACTTTTACTACATGGCACGTTTGTGCAACCAGGTTTCACACTCAGTAAATCTGGTTTGGTTGTAGATTAGGGTTAGCCGCGCTTGTGGGCTAATGTTTAAAGGGTTGAGTTGCTTAGTTATTGGAAAGTCTTGGATTCTGAATTTCAAATCTAAATCACATAAAAGAAATTCTATTTGTATTTGGTTGGTTTAGTCTTTCTGGGAGATTTTGAGAAAACTGCTGAATTTTGAAAAAAAAGTTCTGTGAGTAACTCAAGATAAATTTTTAGTGTGCATGCAATAAGTCTAAATAGCTAAAAACAAAATCGCCGCATGATTTATGTTAAATTTATAGGCCTACTGAGAAATACCTTTAAAGACGATATACAACAAGTTAGCTCTGAAAGTATTTTGCAATCGGCGAGTAATGGCATTCGAATAAACTTCAACGACAATTTCGCTAAGTCAATTTGATGCAAAGCTGCAGGCAATCTGGACAATAGGCTTTTTTACGTATGCAATGTATACATGCCCAGATTGAAAATTGTGGTCTGTGTAAACAAATAACACTCGAGTCGATTATATATTGTTCCAAACCAGATATTTCTTAAGGCATCTCATTCTCTGACCCCCCCCCCTTTCTGTCTTCCTTCCCAATTACCAGATGCAACAGCTGATCCTACCCTTATCAATCCTACACCCCAATCCACCACCCCCCCCCCAACCAAATCTCCTGATGCTTTTGACAGCTCAAGATGGATCACCCTGCCCACATTGTCCATAAGAAAATAGCCAGTGTCCATTCTATTATTCCTGTCTGTTCAATTCCATTCAGTCCCATTGCTTTCTATTTGATCTTGTGCACATCTTTGGAACGGGGTGTCCCCTACAGAGATTAGGCTAAGAAGAGAGGGTTATTCAGTCACCCTGAAAGGGGTAAAGTGTGGGGTAAAATGTGCTCTCATGTGATATAGTGCCAATGTTCAACAGGGTTCACTGCAAATCGCAAATATGTGTGGATTTAGTGCACCTCCCTATGGAATATCTTTCACTTGCATGACTTTTTACTGAGACTGTGCTACATTTTCAAGGTGTTGTTCTTCATAGCTATCTATATATAGACAGGATAACAAGGACAAACAATTATATATCAAATTATATTTGCGAAGTGAAATTTAGCACAAGAAAGGTTTCAAAATTCTGTGCAGTGATGGTCTCAACATCAAGGGTCGACAGCAGGAAATTAGGTCAAGTGGGACCAGCTTCTTATCAGTGATTTAGTTTCGAACTTAACAAAACATGACATATTCATATTCAAAAGTGTCTTAAAAATTCAATATTCTACAGTAATATTCCCTGCATCTATAATTTTTATGGAATAATTAATTATAAGCCTTGAAAAGCTTAATTATGTGATTCATTTGATTTCAAAACAGCCAACAAGAAAACATAACAAAATTAAAGTTACATAATTTTTTTCAACGGGTGATTATGTAACAGTGAGCAATTAATCTACATGTAGATCATGTTATTGTTTTTGTTATCACTATTATGTAATATCAACAATCTAGAGCATAGACTTAAATTTGGCAGCTTTCAGTGTTTTCTTCCTTTTTACTATTTAGCTGATTATCTATCAATTTTATTTATCCTTAATCCTATTTATTTGCTATCCTATGTATGTATGTATGTATGTATGTATGTATGTATCTATCCATCTATCTATATATTCTTTTTTTAATCTATTTTATCTTTCTAATAGTTTCTAGTATAGTTAAATTTCTGTCTATTTTTTAATATATCCGTCTTTCAATTTCTTTGAAACAGTAACATAACAGCCCTTCATACATTGAATATTAAATAAATTTAATGAAAGTTATGGTAAAACCATAAGTCCTAAAAAAGCTTTGTAAGTGCTGCGCGAANAAAAAATTGTTTTTAATCTTTTTGTTCAATATTTCAAAAAGTATGGATTATCCATCAATTAGACCATCAAAAGGCACAACTAGACCATATGGGCTATATGTGTACCAAATTTCATCTATGTACATGCAATAGGGCCCGAGTTCAGGGCCGGAAACTATCTAACCGCCCGGCGCCCGACCGCCCGGACGCCGGGACGCCCGACCGCCTGCCCGGCGGATGGACAACATTTTACCAAAGTGATAACAATACCTTCTTCGAACTTTGTTCGCTGAAGGTAAAAAAAGTTTCAACTGCACATCTTGTGGTTTGAGCCAGCTACATTTGTAACCTACAGGTTATATTTGGTACTTTCCAGACTCCAATGCTTTACAGGTCTGCAGAGCTAAGTCATATACTCCTGGCCCCTGGTGAGGTAAGGTTGCGTTTTACACCCCAATGACTGTTGGCCTACTATAGGCCTTCATCAACTTAACTACAGAAAATTGCTTGATGCCATTGGTCTGAAGCTCCTTTAGAAAACATGGACCAAACCCATCATCCATCAAAAAACCTGACAGATTCTGTCTAACAGTGTGTTGTTACTGAATAGATAAATAGATACAGTAAGTGCAGCCCTCTAAGCCCCAGTTTTGGGTGCTCACAAGGGTTGATCGATGAGATGGAAGAGGGAGTATGAGCTGTCGAGTCCTCAAAATGTTAGACATTTACCCTGTTTTTGTTGTATCCTTCCAAAATTTTAGGAGTTGTGGTTTCTGGAGTTCGCAGAAGATTACACTGTGGTGAAGCACTGACCTTGGTGCAAATTCACATCCTGTGCAGCTATAGAAACTAAGTTGGCATATCAGCTATAGAGCACCTTGAGACTGTGCAAATTAAATTTACAGCTACGGCACTTTGAATGCATCCGTTTAATCTGTGAGCTCCAACAACTTTACGGAAATCATGTTTAGCCTTGCAGATCAGTTATATGTGAAATGATGGGAATGATAGCTTTCGTTTATTGACTCGGCGAGTGTGATCATGCATATCAGTCCACCATAACATTCTGTGTAGGCTTTATTTATCATGATGGAGGAGTTGTTTTCTTCATAAACTCATAAGTCTGACACTTTTGCAAGTTTTTTAAGCCACTGCTTTTCCTCTTTTCGAGTGAAATTTCATCTACATCTTACTGGCAGCTTTTGAAAACAAATTGTGCTCATTCACATATTGTTTCTCAAATAATTATGTCACCTAACTTCAGACCTTTAACTTCATGTTTTCCCCCATCTTCTTGCAATATTCTTTTTGCTATCTGTCAAGGCTTGGTGGAACCTCTCTGCAGGTTCTTTGCTTTATAGGTCTTTATAACTTTCCCCTGCTCTAATGGGGTTTTTCTAGTAGGACTATATGAAGCATTAGCCCTCTTCTTCGTCCATTATAACCACCAAATGCATTGTCACATCTCTGTGCATCTGTTATTCTGTAATTTCTCTATTTTTCTATCATGCACTTAGGGCAAAGTAGCAAACTATTCTTGACTCACAATACTTGGTAGTTACTTCTCTACAAACTAAGTTACTGCAAATTTGCTTTGATGAACATGTCAAGAAAGAGGAGATGTTGAATATTGTATTCTCCCATATACCTTTATGGTATGGTCCCCTTTGATATTAAGTAAAAGGATGGTCAAATTTATTCAAGGCTATTTGATCTGCGATTGAAAGGATTTATCATAAAAGTCAAGGGTTGACAGAAAACATCACAGATTCTTAGATATTTTCATGAGTCAATCTATTCAAAGGGTATTTTGCAGAACTTCTCATCAATGACACCAAAGAGGAAGACTTATTTGAATAATACATCTGTGAGAATTAGTATGCCCCTCTAAATCCAAAAATATTTCTTGGCATTGAGTTCTACAAAAGATTTTGTTTGAAGATTTTTTGATACATTAATGTTCCAAATCAAATTATTATCAGGTTTCTTCTGGATCAGATGGGCAGTTTTACAGTATCTGCACTCAAAGTGTCTCACAGGGGGTCAAAATAAAGATTTGTAAATGAGAATTTCTTTCATGCTATCATGAAATGAACATATTAAAGATTCATAAATCAACAAGAACACATGTGATTTGTTGGTTTATCACCAAATTTCCACTCCGTAAAGTAGGCAAGGTTTGAATTTTAGAAAAAAATGTTTATTAGAAAAAATGTCCAATTGTCCATGTGAATACTAATTTAACCATTTTTGCTATGGAAATCCAGCTATCTTGTTGCATATAACCCCCAAAAGCAATACGAAACTTAAATTTCAATGAAATATGGCAGAACTTTTTTTAACGATTTTTATGACGAAATTAAAGAAATTACATATTCCTTACTCTCAAAGTTTATGTTTTAGAGAGTTTAGTAAGGTTTTAGTCTCAATAGACACACGATTGCCAAGATATATAATGCTTAGGCATCCTACTAACTCAAAGTCAAGTTTTGTTGCTGTATGATTTGAACTCATAGTGTTTCCTTTGTGTGAAGGACCGTGTTCTAGAGAAAAAATTCACCGAAAATGACCCCAAATTAAGGCTCAGATAAAAAATCAGTTTGAATTGCTCCATAAACAAGATATTTACACATTATCTTGTTTAGACACTCTGTTATTTGCGAAAAATTGCAGTTAAAATGATATATTACATAAAATAAGTGCCTTTTACTCTCAAGTTTGATTTTCTCACAATAGTGCAATTTAATAATCTAAAAACATAAATCTTTATTTTCTATATTTATAAATACCCTTTTTAGGCATCCTGGTTAAATTATTTATTTTAGCCATGTTCTTTTCTTTAATGAATCCAGTGTTAAAAGACTTGAATCAGAGCGAAACTTATGATGTATTGGAGAGGACATTTTGTGACGTAATGAATTTTAATTTCTGAGAAAATGTACGTGCATTGCCTGGATATCCTTTCAACTTGCATTTGTCACATTGATGTAGAGGCACACAATCGAGAAAAGAAAACACAAATAGCTTGTTTTTTCCTTCCGAATCCTGAGTGTTTTTTCCTCGTACTGTCGAGGACACATTTTTTTGACATCATATTCAAGCCTCAAATTCCGAAAACAAGGTATAGATTCTGGAATGAATCTTTTTGATTTACCCTGAGACATGTCTCCAGCTACAAAATTGACACAAACGGTCGATACACTCTTTGATACTGATTCATAACAGCATATGGAGTAATAAATGGTCCATCGAAGACAAACTGTTTGACACATGCCATTTTCTACATTGTGGGAGCCAGCTCCTTTGGTATATAACTTATTCACATGAAACCTGTTGTATTTTATGCCCAAGACATAGGTCCAGACAGGCATCGTTAACATGAATCACAACTGCCTCCATTTGTTTTTCTGTGTTGCCATAAAAATATGCGAAACTGCTCGTGAGACACAAAATAGTGCAAAAATTGGTCATAAATCACCTGCTGTATCAAAACAAAAGTATTGTAGCAAGGTAAAATTTGGTACACATATACTTCAATGTAGTAAAAGACTGCCACCAAGACAAATTTCTGTGTACCTATCATACCTTTCTCAGAGTAATTGCTTAAAGACGAAAAATCGGGCGAGTGCAAATACCGTAAAACTGCCCAGATATGAAATTGTTTTTCATTAAGTATCTATGGTGGGTTGGGAAAAGAAACTTTACACATACAGTTCATAATTATGTAAAATGTCACAGATTTTAACATCCGTTTTCTCCCATCTTATCAATCGCCTTATGTGATAATGTAAATTGCTGTACTTGCCTCCTGAAAACTTCAAATCAGTATTCGATACAAAGAACATATCCTTTGGACTTTTGCAAGTGTTCAATAGAATTACACACTGCACTTGTGGTGCAAATTGACTTCAGACATTGTACTGGAACTCTAGAGTGTATACAGTAAATGCAATGTGCTTATTGAAGCCATGAGTTAGGGCATCTTATCTTATTGAATCACAAACTTCAAAAGATAACTGTCGGACGACTGACATAAATTTGCTTCTAACATCCAGTCTTTTGTATTATTTTGCATTTTTAAAACTAAATTTGTTTGTCACACAGTCAAATTATAAAAAAGGACAGTATTTTTGTCCCCTTCCTGGTATTTGACAGAGCACAGCCTGAAGCATTTTTACCAACATTTCGACTCATTGTTTCTGTGAGGCCTACAGTCCATGCCTTTTAGTCATTTCAGAGTGATAATGAGGAGTCCAACCATCAATAATCCATTCCCCCTTTTTCTACATTATTTTCTTGTTTATTTTTTTTTTTTGTGTGTTTGACATCACTGATACAGTTGTGTGATCTCTGTACTAGGTTTTGCTGGTTGATTTGGCCATTCTTAAATACCGGTAACAAATGTGGTTCTTAACTTCTTGGCTTCGGTGCACTTGAGGTCCAACATGAAATGTCAATCTTCTACAGGCACACTGGCCAGTAGTTGAGCTCTTTCGCCAGTCCCCAAAATATCTAATAAAATATCATATCTAAATTTTTTTTATTGATTATGTAATTTAGTTATCGCTGGTGTATGCTTATTCATCCCAGTTGTCATTCTCCAATACCGAGTCAAATCATTACAAAAAACAGAAGTACAAGCCATCAATATTTATCTTGCTCCTTATATTTTTCAACTGCTTGTCAGTTCAGATATAAACTTGAGATTAAGTTGACAGAGATGCAGATTTCAGAAGAGCTCTATCTTCTATCATCTGTGAGCGCTCATGAACTAATGGTTATAGTGCTTCATCAGGGACTCACTGACACGAGAGGAGACAGGAGCTCTGTTAGGCCTAATGAAAGGATACACCCCTGCTCCCTTGCTTATTCCTGCAATATCAATTATCCCTCATTTTGTATAGTGGGAAAAGTCATCACTTGTGTGCAGACCCATTCTAAGTCACTCTTGTCTGGGGCAAAGCTAGTGATCCAGCCCTAGACCACCAAAATACCAGACCACCTACAAAAACCGGTCCAGTGCCAGACTGGACTGGTCCAATGCCGTTCCGGACTGGTCCAGTGATTTTTCATGTCATGAAGGGTAAAGCATGAATTTTGTGATATCCTTAAATGAAATTCATGTCATGGCTTATTTAAACGCTCATTTTTATCACAATTTTTTCGAAATGTCGATGGACTGCTTCTGGACTGCTCCAGTAACAAAATCGGACCACCTCATTCTGGAACAGACCAGGACTGGACCACTTTTGTATATACCGGACCTGCATCACTAGACAAAGCAGCAGGGTTCTCGCTTCGAAATGAAAACTCTATCATCTACCGACTGTACAAACACATATTCCAGTTAGTGATAAAAAACAGTTTTTTCTATTTCTGAAGGTAATCAAAGTTAGTTGGTCTATGATGGACACATTGGACAGACTTTGTGATGGAAACGAAGCAAAACAAAATAAGCAACTACAAAGGTAACTGACATAAAGAAGTAACTATAATCGGAGAAAAAATTGTTTGCAAATAATCGAATGGATTGGCTAGTTATCCCTTCAAGTAATCTGATTTATTAGGGTGATTACTATGTATTCTGACACTGAATGCACTGCAGGTCTTCCTTGTTTCTGTTAATTTTTTGATGTCATCTCCTCCAATTAGCTCAAGGACGAACTATGAGCTGTCAACGCCGGCAATGGCTTTCAAGGGTGAGTTAATCCGAAAAAGAAAAAGAAACCACAATTACTTCGGCATCAAAAATGTGGAGTGCTGAGCAGAAGTCAAGAAAAAGGCATTTCATCCATCAAAAATTGAAAGACATAGCTGCAACTGACAGGACGTGGACCCATACTACCAAACATCAATGTCTGAGGGAATATTATTCTGCTAGTCTACTCTGCCTCCAAGATATAGAGTAGCGCGGGGCATGCAGCCCCCCTTAACTTCGAGATGCAATTTGACCTACTTTTTGTGGTCGATTATTTAAATGCTTATGTTGTCAGGAAGGGACCACCTGACTCTACTTATACCTAGTGAAACAAATGTCTACCAATTTTAATAAAGGAGTTACGGTCCTTTTTGTAAAAAAATTAAAATTGCCTTCTTACCCCACCCATCGGGCAAGAAGCCCCCCTATTATAATCCTATGGCAATATTTTTTGCGAGCCCATTCAGCTTGAAAGTTATTTCTTGGGGTTCTTCTATCATTTTGAAGGCATTCTATTCACTTTTTCTGAATTTCAGAATTTTTCTGTTCATACATTTATTTTTTAATATTTTTTGCCCTGTTTTAATTTCGACCAAATTTTTTCGATTTCAATTAGCCATTCTATCAAGATTTAAGGCAAAGTACACATTATGAAATGGTTCCTGAAGCAGCTTCGAGGCCTCAGTGAAGGGGGGCCTCATGCCCCATACCATGAGGGGCCTCTCGCCCCAAACTCACATATTTTGATATGACCTCTATATTTTAAGCTAAAATGCAAAAAATATGATCCAAATCATATTTATGTAATGGTCATAAAGGGAAGCAATGCAGATATCCATTATACTTCTAAAAATTTCCAAAGTTTAATTTTTCTGACAACCACTTTCAAAGAATTAATCAAAGTTACAAAAACCATGCACCTTTTTTTGTTTCTTTAATTACTTCTATGGTTTGGTGCCGTTTGCCCTTAAAATTAGAGACGTCACCTAAAAAGCCTCTAGCTTCAATCCTATCAATAAGAAAAAGCACCAAAAATGTAAGTTTAGATATAACCCTGGGGGGGGCTTCTCACCTAACCCGGGCTTCTTGCCCCGACCCACTCTATACAGAAAATGAAATGAGGCTCAGCTTGTGAAACTGCATGCACAGCCAGGGTCACTTGTATCATCTAAATTTCAAGTGCAGGCTTAGATTGCATAATGCATGCTTTCCTTCCTTTGGAATTCTTAGCCTTACATACAGGAATCTCAGAATATACACAACATCATACAACACAGAATGAGGCTAAAATTCTTATTCCTATACAGTTTTCATTTGACTTATAAAAGATGGTTACATTTCCTTAGAAAAAGGTCACATTGAAAAAAAGGCAAAGGGACTACGTAAACGTTTTTTGAGTTATCAAAAGAAAATAGCAAAACTTCGTCTACATCAATATTAGTTGACAAAAGCTGACTCAAATGAAGTTACTGACAGTCTTTAAAATGCCAGAAAATTTCGGTCTACATCAAGGAGTAAGATAAGAATGTGAATGCATAATATTGCTTACACATCAAAAAGTCAGAAGTTCTCTGTTTACCTATTTCGCCCTCCTTTCTCCTCTCCACTCAAAATCTCTGCACAACTGCCTTTGACTCCTGACAACAACCTTAGCCAGTATTAAGAACTCTATTAAGATAGTTACAACCTAATTGCAATTAACAAAGGGGCACAATATCAAATAAATTAAACACAATGGAGGTGACAGGGTTTAAATTGGTGTTGTTTAAATGTAATTTAAATGTACATTTATTAGGTTGTTTTAAGTAGGTAACAGGTAGGATGTGATTCAGGGGTGGCCGAAAGGTGTGAAAGGGTAAAGTAGTGGCTGATTCTTCTGCAATGTGAGTAGCCTTATATGTGGTATATGTGCATATTAATATTCAAATTATTGGCAGTGGAGTGGAAGATACTTTTCACTCCACACAATTGTTACAGTTACAGTAGCACGATAGAGTCGATGAACAACCATATATGGTCACCATATGATAAAGATAGAATTAAGACCCTAAGTAATTGAAAAGCATGTCATCCATAATGGGAAATATATAGCAGTCTATTTTGGTTTCACTTTCCATTTTCTGGCACTGACACGCATTTTTCAATGTGGCATATCTGCAATAATGGCATTTTGTCCTATGAGGCTTTGGGGCATGCAACGCATAGTTTTTTAGGAGCTAAGTGGATTGGTAAAGGTTTGTTATTTGACCATGTAATATACATTGTACAAATATGAGAAAATGGTTGTGAGTATGCATCTTGCATTCAGCTTTTTGTTGATCTGTCTGATCACCAAATCGTCTATTGTGAGAGCAATATCTTGTCACATGGCAA
Source organism: Platynereis dumerilii (assembly GCA_026936325.1). Classification (NCBI taxonomy): domain Eukaryota; kingdom Metazoa; phylum Annelida; class Polychaeta; order Phyllodocida; family Nereididae; genus Platynereis; species Platynereis dumerilii. The sequence continues at coordinate 4,043,746 of JAPTHN010000004.1, forward strand.
GTAAATCTTTTCTTAATGATCAATGTCATATTGTCATAATTGTCAGTTTTTGTTTCATATATGCCACAATTTGTGAAGAGATCCTTGAAATTTTAGCAAGAGCAATATGATCTGATCATGTGGGCTGAGAATTTCAAATTGTCACAACTCTCCACAGCCTTGGTTAATGACAAATGTTCAATTTCTATTAGGCAATTATGATCAGATTTTGTGAAGACAACATGTTTCATTTATATTTATGCTTCAGAAATTTGTGATTGATAAATAAATACATCCTTGCTGTGTAAGAAGTCCTTATTATCTTTTGTTTGCACAGTCAGTAGAGGATTGAGATGAAAGTTTTCATTTTCAAGCGAGAACCCTGCTGCTTTGCCTCAGAGTGACTTAGAATGAGGCTTCACACGATTGATGACTTTTCTAGCTAAATTGAATGGAAGGCCTCATGACAGGATACACCCCCACCCTATGGGGTAATGCCAATATAAGAAATGTTATTTGGGGTAGTGAGGGGGAAAGACAGGGAAATGGGCGAAAGTGGAGGGATGCAGTGGCAAGTCAAGGTAAGTGGGGGGTAATTGGGGATAAGGGAGCAAGTGAGGGTAAGTTTGGGAAGAAGGGGGAAATCGGTAAAAGATTGACATTTCATGTTGGACCTCAAGTGCACCGAAGCCAAGAAGTTAAGAACCATATTTGTCACCAGTATTTAAAAATGGCCGAATCAACCAGCAAAACCTAGTATAGAGATCACACGACTGTATCAGTGACGTCATACACACAAAAACAGAAAGAAACAAGAAAAGAATGCAGAAAAAGGGGGCAATGGATTATTGATGGTTGGACTCTTCATCATCACTCTGCAATGACTAAAAGGCAAGGAGAGCAGGTCTCACAGAAGCAAGGAGTATGACTGTTGGTAAAAATGCTTCAGGCTTTGTTTCATCAATTACCAGGGACGGGAGAAAAATACAAGCCTCATTTTTTAAATATGTAGGTGCAGTGATGTCTGTGTAAAACAAATTTAGTTAAAAAAGTGTGAAAGAAAATATTTAGGACTGGACGTTAGAAGCAAATTGATGTAATACAGTCAGTTTAAAGTGTATGCTATTTACACTTAACTTGAGTTTCTTGTGAATGCAATCCACTAGCAAAAAAAGAATCACACAGCTTGCTATTGTGATTTCTTTTACAGAGTCTAATGTATGTTAACTAAAGGGGGTTTTTGTGAATCAGTAACTTTTCACAAAGAAATGCAAAGCATTGACAAGCAGCCTGCATACTTTGGTTTACCATCCCAAATCAATGGCTCATTCAGGATCAACTCTATAAAACATATGCTTTAGTAACTGACACAACACTCATTATAAAGCTGTTGTCATGGTCAGCTTCTGATAGGAATTTGATGTTTCGAATTTGCCTCATTTTATAACCTAATATAAAAGTAAAATATTGAAAATGTCATGTTTCATACTTACGTGTCATATCACCTCAGCAGTTTTGTAAGTATTATGAATGGTAGGGTGCCAATGAAATGCCAACTTTGGAAATGTCAAGTCTTACCCCCTGAACTTTTCCCTTTTGGTCTTGGGATAAACTGTGCCAAATTTCTGGAAAATTAAGAGGTTGCTCAATGGCACTGAAGTGTATAATGCAAATCCAATGGGGTTCGGTGTCAAAAATTAACTTACAAGTCCTGGCAGACACACAGAAAAATGGCTGCCAAGACCAATTTTCGCCCAGAATTTTGACTTAAATTGTCAAAAGACCATCTTTTTTTTAAATACAAATATGTTTTTATGTATATTAGCCACCATTAATGTGTCTTTGTCACTTTTAATAAAATTAAAAATAATTAATAGTCCAAGGTCAGTTAGAGCCTAAAATATCTGCAAAAATTGGTTTCAGTAGCCATATTTCAAAATGGCTGCCACTTGAAGCCTATGGAAAAACTCCGGTCAATGAAAAATGGCATTTTGATAAAAGGACTCTATTAGGATCCCAAAACCAATAATTCCAATAGATTTTCATTTTAGTGTATCCACTGGAACCTGTAAGTGAATTTTTGACTCCGAACCCCATTCGATTTACATTATAAACTTCAATGCCATTGAGCAACCTCTAAAAATCAATTGATTTTCATGAGATTTGGCAAAGATGATCCTAAGATCAAAAGGAAAAAGTTCATTTTTCAATTTTTATTTTTCCAATGCATTTCATTGGCAACCTAATGAATGGTATGTTAAAATGAGGCAATGTTAGAATTTTAATCACCATAGAATGATTTGTTTAGTTTAAGATCTTGTTTGCCTTATTGTTTAGTTACTATTAGGCCTTTATTTATTCTTGTCTCTGTCTGTCACAGATTTTAACTTTAGAAAGTACTCATTTCTGTTGATTATTTTCCGTTTTTCCTACAATGCACCGAAATGACATCAGAACACATCAGACATTTCACTTCTTTCGACAAATAAGCTGTCATTTGTTCCTTTCAACTTCAATAAGATTAAGTTGAAGTTTGCAGCAGACATGACGAAGGTAAAAATCCTAGATTTCAAAGAAATCAAATACAGAGACATGCAACTAAACGCCCAGAGAAAGAAGGTCCTTGTTAAGATTTCTCTGCTTTTCTGCATGCAGTTAGAGTAGGTCGGGACAAGAAGCCCGGGTTAGGTGAGAGGCCCCCCCCAGGGTTATATCTAAACTTACATTTTTTGTGCGTTTATCTACTGATAGGATTGAAGCTAGAGGCGTTTTAGGTGACGTCACAAATTTTCAGGGCAAACAGCACCAAACCATAGTAGAAATTAAAGAAACAAAAAAATGTGCATGGTTTTTGTAACTTTGACTAATTCTTTGAAAGGGGTTGTCAGAAATAGCTTTGGAATTTTTTAAAAGTATAATGGATATCTGCATTGCTTCACTTTATGACCATCACATAAATATGATTTGGATCATGTTTTTTGCATTTTAGTTCAAAATACAGAGGTCAAATTAAGATATGTGAGTTTGGGGCGAGAGGCCCCACATGATATGGGGCATGAGGCCCCCTTCACTTGAGGTTGAAGCTGCTTCAGGAACCACTTAATAATGTGCATTTCACCTTAAATCTTGATAGAATAGCTAATTAAAATAGAAAAAAAATTGGCCCGAAATTAAAATTGCGCAAAAAATATTAAAAAATAAAATTATGAACAGAAAAATTCTGAAATTCAGAAAAAGTGAATAGAATGCCTTAAAAATGATAGAAGAACCCTAAGAAAGAACTTTTAGGCTGAATGCGCTCGCAAAAGAAATTGCAATAGGATTATGGGGGGCTTCTTGTCTGATGGGTGGGGTAAGAAGGCCATTTTAATTTTTTTTATAAAAATGGTCGTAACTCCTTTAATAAAATTGGTAGACATTTGTTTGACTAGTTATTAGTAGAGTCAAGTGATCCCTTCCTGACAGCATAAGCATTCAAATAATCGCCCATAAAAAGTAGGTCAAATCACACCTCGAAGTTAAGGGGGGCGGCATGCCCCGACCTACTCTAGTGTTGTTAAAACTATCTGAAATTGCTGTTTTGTGCATATGAAATGGTAAAAATCCATACCATGATTGTTGCTCTTGATGTAACTTACAAGGCCACACAGTTCATCTTTGCAGATTGCGATTTTAACTTTTCTTTTGTGACCAGCTTCCACACAACTATTTTTAGGCAGAAAGCATGCACATTTTACAAGTACACAAAATCACGACCCGAATCCTACTAAATATCTATTATATATATGTTATTTGTCACACCAGGCTTATATATATAAACAATAATTCTTACACATGAATATATCACATGGTTGAAATCTAGGTCTGTTATTAATTAAAGCTTTAAGGAATAAGATCCCTTACCAGTCCGGCCATTTTATAAAACTATGCATTGTAAGCCACTGAGTCGCAAAGGAGAAAACGCTAGCATAGTAGATATATGCCATATTGAAAAGTGAGGAGTGAAATTCATGTCGGTACACAAAAATGGAAATTGGAACCAAAATAGGCTGTAATATATTCCTCCTTATATGTGACATGCCTTTGAATTCCTTTTGGTCTGAACTACATTTTTGTCATACAGTGACCAAGTGGCTGTATATCTACTGTAGTACTGTGTTATTGTCATTATAATGGATCTGTTGAGTGAAAGTATATTTCACTACCAAAACAATGTTTCTCATATCACGCAAGAACTTCTGTATCATGAAGTTGACCTGTTCTTAGTGTTGATCTATGTCCACATCAATTGAAAATGGAAAAAGGCCTACATATATCTACAAAAGTGTCATTTTGGAGTAGAACATCCCTTAACGATATAGGCCACTGTAAATCCTCACTTTTACACCACTTTAGGCCTACTAGTGCACAGACTAGCCTGAAAACATATAGGACAGGCAGGGAATAACGGTGTATTTTTTCTGTTTTGTATATTTGTTGGAATTTCATTGGAAAGGAAAGCATGCATAATACACTCTAAGCCTGCACTTGAAATTTAGATGACTCAAGTGATTCTTGCTGTGCATGCAATTGCTCGAGCTTAGCCTCATTTCAGTTTCTGTTTATAATGTATAATACATTTTGGAGATAGGGTAGACTATAGCTGAAAGATATTCTGCAGGAGCAGCAGGACTATGTCCTGTCAGAGACAGGGTCTTGGTTGTTGATTTATTATCTTTAGTGACTTCAGTTAAGGACTCAATATTTTGATGCCATGCAGTACCTTTCCTTTATTAATTTTGGATTACTCACTCATGTATGCCATTGTCTTTGTTTGCAGTGTGTCCTTGACTCCTTGGGTACGTTGGAGAATAAAACAGCAATTTTGGTCATCAGAACAAAAAATTGTTTTTATAATGTTTACCAAAAAATTGCCAAAAGTGACTTAGGCCAATGTTGCCTCAGGCTAATGATTTATGATAAAGAATTTGCCTTACACTGACTGCTTTTGTTATATGTCATATGTAGATGGATTCATGCTTTGGAATTACTGCCAGTTTTTCTCAAATTTGAGTACATACTTCAGTCAACGTGTATCAATTAGATTAAAAGGAAAATAAAAGAATTTCATTTTGTAGTTTCACTGGTTGGTCTGCAGATAACGAATTCCATGGTAACGGTATCACCGCGGCTTCATGAAAATTGACCTTTATTGATACATTACTGAAGATATGATGAATAAAATCATGAATTTGTGATTTATTCTGATTTATGTGAATGTAAACTTGATTTTTTGACATGCAAAATTACTGACATATGCCCGAGCAGTTTTTTACGGCAAATCAAACTTTGGGTAACGGAATCACGAGCAAAAACACCCATTTTTATGACTTTTTTATCTCATAGTCTCATTTAAGAAAAATATTCCAGCTATGGGAGATAGAAACTGACAGCGCTCATCCAAGGAATATATTCTCATTCAAATTCCATTTTGATGGACTTGGGTCTTCACAGATGGAAATTGTGCTGCTCCTCTTAGGATGGGATTTTAAGGGAATTGTGTGATTCCGTTAGCGAGTCAAATGTGATTCCGTTACCGTGATTGGATTTAGCGTATGGAGCCAGACAATAATAAAATGGGAAAAATTATTTTAAAATTTTTAATTTAAAAATATTAACATCAACTGATGTCAATATTAAACATCAAGAACTAAGGTATCCTCTTGCACTGAAGCCTCGAAAAATGGCATTTTTCATGATTTTTTAAGAGAAATAAACAGTAATAAAAAAAGATCACAATTTCTGATGAACATTGAAAGAAAACAATCTAACCAGCATAAATATTTCAAAATATATATAAATAACAAGTAACCCTACATATCTGGATCACAAATATTTTTGTTTTTGGAAAATATTTTGAAAATTGTCAGTTCCAGGTCACTTCATGCAAGAAAAGGTCATGTTTCAAAGAGATGCAACATTTGCGTGGAATTCATGAGATACTATATGTGTAATAAGAGCTTTCCACAGAATGCTTTGTTGTTTTCGATTAAAGTTTTGTGTTTAATGTCTGACAAAAGATGCTTCACCACTCTCTTTTGAAGTTAAGTGAATCAATAGGCAGAGTAACAAGTCACCAGATTGAGAAAGTTTGCAAATAGTTGTTGAAGCTCACAGCTTTAACAAGTGCATTGAAAATGCTGTAGCTGTCAATTTAATTTCCACAGTCTCAGACCGCTTTAAGCTGCACTGGATATCAATTTGCACCGCAGTCATTGTGGCTTCACTGGCGTGTAATCATCTTCGAACACCGGAGACCATGCACGACTGCTAAAGTTTAAAAAGTTTACAACTCACAATGACAGGCAGAATCACTATGTTTTATTGATGAGTCAGTACATGCTTCTCCAAAAGGCATTAAGTCTTCCTCTGGAATACTGAGTCAAATTGATAAGTACATCATGCAGAGTGTAACTAGAGTTACTTCTTTTACAAATCAACAATATGTTCAAAATTGTATAATTGTAATTTTGTGGAGAAATAAAATTCTTGAATCTTGAGAGTGCAGTGGGTGGGTGTAAAAGGCTCCTTCAGCACTGGCACTTAGCCAGGAAAATCCACTTCAGCTTAGCTGGAAGACAGGAAGAGCATTGGTGTTTAGTAATATATTATAGTGGGTTGGGCATATTAACATGTTGCTCCCAAGCACTTGGCTTGGAGCCGGCCCTTTAGCTCAATTGGTTAGATAGTGGACTATTATGGGGAATGTTTTATGCGGTGCATCTGCTGAGAGCCAATGTCTAAGTGATATTTGTCAAGAAATTCTTCCTCTAACTCATCAAGGGTGAGCCCCTGCTGTAACTGAGGACATACCAAGATCTTGCAGGACCTGTATGCGAAAGTATAAAAAGTTTGGCCCCTTCAACACCCCTATTATGGAAATCAAGAGAGTCCTTAAACGAATACTAATCACCGATTGAAGCCTCAGACCCATACTGGGCCATAGCTTCCAGGACCATCAAATGGCCTATAGGAAAAACTGAGTTATTGCGCTGCCTGCCCACTGGGTGGCAGGGCAGTGCCTTCGTTTCGTAAGCAAGATTTCTTGCACACACTGAAATGTTAACATTTAGGCCTAATTTTATGTAACAGCTACTGGGCACCTGCCACTACTTTCACAGCCCTTCTTCACTGTATGTTACGTTACTGTCATAAAGTTTGTCCCCGGATCTTTAAACTAACATTTAGTGGCTTTATTGTGACATTTTGAAGGTATTTCTTCCACAGTTCTACACACACTGCTCTATCAGCATGGCTATGGCTGCATTAGCCTGGTCTTCTGGCCTGTATGCATTCACATAGCAGGGCACCAGACTATGGCTAATCATATCAAAAATCTAATGGACAATATTTCATGTGACATGTTATTTACTATTAGCTGACAATGATAAGAAAGCCTAAAGGAAAACATACCTTAATTCCTGTTCACATATCAAGTATTCCCTTAGAAGTGAAAAAAGCAGGTCAGCATATACTTCAAGAATGTCCATTTATCACATGGAACTAGGTCACATCAACATCTGTTAGAAACATGACACACCTTGTAGCAGTCCTGTTTGATGTTAACTGTAAAAGTTAGCTGTTATCAACAACTTGTTTATACTAATTTGTCCTAAAAGCATCCTTGTGCCAGCTAGATCCAGTGTTTACAAATTCGGTAGAAAGAATGCAGGAAGGAATGAAGAAAAGAATGAATGAAGGAAGGAATGAACAAAGGAATGAACAAAGGCATGAAAGGAGGAATGAAGTGGGGGAAGGAAGGGAAGGCCTCGAGATAGATAGCTAAACACACAGATAGATAGATAGATAGATAGATAGATAGATAGATAGATAGATAGATAGATAGATAGATAGATAGATGCAAGCAACTCTTAAAAGTGCTTGCACATTTTTTTAAAAGGAATAGCAGTGCCAATCGTAAATGAGAGAGCAATAACAAGCTGGTAAATTACTCCTGGGCAGAAAGACAGGAGAGTAAAATCAAAGACCGGTGGATAGTTTGGGTCAGTGGGATGGCCAGGAAATATGTATTTAGCCAAGACAGCATTGATCCTGTGAGCCAAGATTTGACTGAAATAATACACGGAGGGATATACACTAACTACGGATACATGCGTGATTCACCCTTAGGACTCAGTCTGGGCAGCGCACCATTCACCGGTTTCCGGTTATGACATTTCTAGTTTTTGTACAAAATACAGCCTGATTCTGAGCAGACCACATTCTCAGCAGTCATGAAGTGGTCTTGGATTGGTACAGGCAAGCTCCTGAGAACCTGGGGTTGCAAATTAAATATCACTACAATAAGTTTAAAGGAAGGCAGTCACGTAAGGCAAGTTTTCCTTCTGACAATGGTCTGGTAACGCAGGGACCACTGCATTACGTTGTATAATACTCTATAGAAACCAAGAGAACGATATATGTATATATGTGCCTTTATATTGTGAGTAAAATATATTGCCTTCCCACTAATGATGATTTAATGTCAATTTGTTTCATGGACCAGGAATCATGCTTAGCCTTGAAGATCAGTTTTATGCGAAATGATGGGAATGATATCTGTCATTTATTGACACAGCAAGTATGATAATGCATATCAGTTCACTTTTAGCTACCATTCCGTTCTGTGTAGGCTGTATTTATTATGATAGAGGAGTTGTTTTCCTCATAAACTTGTTGTCTGATACAGATGCATGTTTAATAATTGTTTATTCAAAATCACTGCTTTTTGCTCCTTTCAGGGAAATTCCATTCACACCTTTTTTGTATTAACTTGAAACGCATCTTGCAAACTCACAAATAGGTCCCTAACTACATACCTTTCTTTTAGCATTTTTTGCAACTTGTAACCTCATTCTCTCTGCCATGGCTTTGGGGACCTTTCATGGCTTAATATTTTTCTACTTTCCTCTGTCCTGGCGGGCTTTTCTTGTATTATATGTAGAAGTATATAAAGCATTTGCCCAAACTTTTCGTCAATTATATCAGTTGCAATGAGCAGAGCATGCCATCTCTGATTCTAAATTATTTCCTGTTGTCCATCACTGAGGGAAAAAGGAGCAAACTTGGTTAACACAGCTCCTGATTAACAATATTATAGTTATCATCTAACTGTTATGTATATACATTTATTTCACACACAACTCTGGTGTACATTTTCAATTTAAACAGGATAATTAAACAATAAATATATTAAATTAATATATAGATACATATATAAGATACTGAAGGAAGACATCAAAAAAGAGGAGATTCATAATGTTTCTTTTGTGTACACAGAATTCTAACTCCTTACTGTGGGAGGAGGTTACATATCAGACTGATCTGTGTATTGAATTTGAAGGTGAAAGAAGAAGTACCAATTAACACAATTCATATGTCTTGAGTTACTATATCATGACATTGCACGGGTATTAGTTTTGCAATAAACAACAGATACATAAATATATGTATTTTTCTTCTTGAAAGGCTCAATAATTAACTTTACTCCTAGCACAGTTCTACATTGTATTCTAAAGGAGCAGAGGATATATTTACTTTTGCAGAATTCAGAGCCACATCTCACTCAGAAACTACTGAAACAAATTCAATGACCATGCTACATTCGATGTAGTAGGAAATCTCAATGGTCTAATTGATATCAAACTACACTTAGATTCAATATTCATTTCACATCTGTGTGCTGACTTCTGGGTTTTGTTACTACGTTTAGAAAAATAATTGCTGTGGCAGTGTGGCCTGGTCTCCTATACCGACTATAGAGTTAACCAAATATGCTTCTGTTGTGGTTCTAAATATCTGGATACACTGTGTATACCATGGTAAATTACATCTAAAATTACAAGAGAAAAGATAACAAATTGTCTGGTGCATTACCAAGATCCCAGAACCTGACCTGGCAGAGGGCAGAGGAAGTAAGCCAAAACAAACTGGTGTCAGGTATAAAGAGGTGTGAGACATAGGACTCACATGAGATGTTAAGGCCTTTAAGGACGTCCAACCTTCCTTCTCCCACACAAATGTGCTTAAATCAACATAATTCCACGTAAGAGTGAATCCCGGTAGGATATTATGTTTTTGAATGACACTTGATGAATTTAATTTCATTCTCTTTTCAGGTGACAATCATGCTGTTGATGGTGGCTGTTACATTCATCATCCTAAAAGTCCCTTACACAGTCTCATGGTATTGGAGGTATTACATACGAAGCACAAGGCCTGACAAAGATACACCATATTCCTTGGACGTCGCAGCAAGTTTGACGAACATACTGAGCGTCATGACATACTGCATCAACTTTTTTTTATACAGCGTTTGTGGGAGTAGTTTCCGAGAAGCTTTGAGATGTGTGATATTGTGTCAATCGATGTCTGCTACACCACGGAATCACAACAGTAGTGAAAATGGCGGTTGCCTTTCTCGTCATGGAAGTAAGACCTACCACTCATGGGTATCGGCCACGCACAGTATGAATGTTATGGGCAATTCGCTAACCATTCCACAAAACGCTGTCACGGCTGTCTGATTGATGAAAATGTGAAATTCTTTGGGCGATATCAGCATGACTTAGATCTACTGCCATCTTGTTGAATGCTATATTTAATAGGCCTACTCCAGTTTGCTGCTGTGGACTACAATATTGCGACACCATGAATTATAATTTTGTGGTGACCATTGACGCTAAGCTAGCCTATTTGACTGAACATTAACACCTGGATGACCTAGTGGGTGCTTGGGGTTCAGTACAGAAGGTATACCTGGTGATGAAGATGATTTGCTATTATGCTGTGTTCATATTAGAGAATGTTGAAAAATATTTAATTCAAAGATGATTCCGTATAAATTGCTTATTGGTGATTGGTATAACTTATTACAGCCTGTCACTTTGATACCGAAAAAGAGTGTACTGTTGCACTGTGAAAATGGCACTTCGTGTGTTGTCATACTGATGATTTGTCATGATAATGCCCAATACTTTAAATGTTAATTTGATTTAAGGAGACTTATTCCTCTTGTTGGTGACATGCAGCCAAACGAAAGGATTATGCATCTGATTCTCAATCCAAAATCAGATATGACAAGTCAAATGGCCTTCTCTTGATCATGGCTAATCAAACTGCCTCTATGTTTCCCATGTTGAAAGTAGAGAAGATGACGTTTCATCAGCCTATGAGTCACGAAGTGGATTTTTCACAGTGAAGTGGTCCTCATTTTTTCAAAGTGAGTCCTATGTCTCACACCTCTTTCAAAGTGAAAGACTGTAAAGTTGTTTTTCTGCTTCATGGTGTCTTCAACTTTTCCCATGTTCCTTTACTATTTTATGAACAAATTGTGTCCACTCGGAATGTAGAAAATGAACATTAAATTTGCTTTTCAAATGGTGGTTTATCTGACCCTTAACAAAGGTAAAGGTACTTTTTTAACGGTGGCAGCCGAGCTAAGTCAGTGACTTGTTTCCAGTTGGGCCCACGGCACGTCCAAGTTATGTCTGATGCAAACGACGATATCGTGGAATCACATGATGGCCAGCCTGTTGATTGAAACCGGGTCTCTCGCTTGTGAGGCGAGCACTCTACTGACTGAGCTACAGGGGCTGACTTCATTCCATTCCAGTTATAATTATAACAGTATAACTTGATAAAAGATTTTATTTATATATTTTTTATAATGGTAACTTAATTGTCAAAGTGCTATTGTAAATTTTATGTTATAACTGCGAAATATTAGATTATATATTTATAATTATTTATGTGTCTTCAAAGATGATGAATAATGGTTTATGTTGGTACAGGGTGGTCACAAAAAAACTTTACAGTTGATATTTCATTTTCCAGGCTGCTATGATTGAGTCAGTGCCGGGGTACTTATTGTGTATACAGGCCAAGTATGTTAGATCTTTGGAAAATTGGCTAATAATTAAAATGGTTCATTACTTTTTTTATAGCAGACAAAATGGAAGCCGGGAGTGCTCCTGCGTTTTTACTACTCTGGGTTGTTCATCTCCCATCAGCAATTTTGAAGCAACTGAGCTTCACAAGACAAATAAATACAACATAAAATGAAATTGAGAAGACAGAGGCACAATTCAGGGTAAGCCAGAAGATGCTAGAGCAAGTTCAGACTTCACTATGGCCATTATAAGATTTTAAAACAAAGCCGTCTGAAGGTGGATGATCAGGGTGCTGAAATCACATGAAAAGTACATATCAACATCTTGAAAGAGCGTCTGAAGCACTGGATAGATAAGACATACAGAGCTACAGATAATTTGATCTTCAAACAAGACGGGGCATCAGCCACACTCCCTTGGAAAGCCCAGAACTGGATCAAGGTTCGCTCTGTCAAGTTTCTCTGCTTGACAACATGGCCCCTGTTATCACAAGATCTCAATCAATGTGATTTTTCTGGGTGGGCAAACTCAGAGGCAGATTCCTGCAAGACACCACAGACCTTAGTTGCCCAATAAAGGTATCCATTACGTCTGTATGGGAAAAACGGACACAAAGTTACATTTTTGACACCTCTGCATCATTTAGGCCCACTGCAGAAAAGTCATCAGTCCAAAAGGACCTCCGAATGAATAAATTATCTCTATAAGAGTTATTCTTTGCTATACAAGTTGTTTTTGCATTGAAAAATAAGCAATTGTGACAATGAGCATCATCCAAAAACTATTCATAGTGTAAAGTTTTTTTTGACCACCCTGTAGTAATTTATGATGATATTTGACAGATTGTTTACAATCATTTATCATTGATCAGTGAATTATTTACTATTAACATTTGCATTTGTCCCGATACACTGCCAGATAGTTATTTCCTACCTTAAGTCGATGTAAGTTGCATTGAAGTCTTAAATCACCGGTGAATGGTCATGAATATTATTATGGTTTTCATATTCAAGTATATCTTTATGAGTAGTTAAGTACGGTGTTTACCACGATAATGTTACAACGAATATTCGCCAAGATTGGGTAGCTGAATTCATATTCCCTATACTCATGAATGCATTATCAATGCCAGTCGCCAAACTGTAGGACAGACTTTGTAAGTGTCAAGAACTGAAAAGTAAAATACTCATGATCAAAATGCTGGAATGATTAGGATTTTCAAGGTGTCAGGACTTCAATATTCTAAAATTGGTTATTAAATTTGTGGAATTGCGAGATTGTTCCTGTGGTATTAGATTAAGTATTGGACACATTATAAACCATTTTTTGGTTGCAGGGGGTAATTTTTTTTATGTATTTTGATCACGAGTGTTACTAAAATCAAGTGAAAAATTTTTTTGCAATTTTATTTGCAAAGAGGCTTAATATTTTTTGGACAGCTGTACTTCAAGTTTAGACACATTCCAGCTTCTGCATGTATGTCTCAGATATGACATCTTCATCAGCAATTATCATTCAGCAAATAATTATTTAGTATTGCACTTTCTGTATAACTTCCTATGATCTCGAATTGACAAATGGGTATTATAAAAATTTCTTATGTTAGAATTGCATTTCAAAGCACTTAGAGTCTGGTTACAGATCACTGTAGTGGGCATCTGACTACATTTGTCGTCAGACATACATCGTGTACTTATATACATCAATATGACATCTGTGATGTCAGCCATTGTTATGTGACATCAGAAGTAATCCAAATGCCCACATGGTAACTGTTTGTTGGAATACAAAGTATATTTTTATCATTACCTTGTCTATATATATCTTGTCCCTTCACAAATTGGCCAATTTAAATGTACCTTTGTAAATATATTCTCTCTATCACTTGACAGTTGTATAAAATCTGCAGATTTATCTTTCTCAATGTAGAACTGTAGCTAGGATAATTACAATAGCTTTGACGATTGATATTGTTCATAATTGGTATTATGTGCCACAATATTTTATCATTGTCCAGTTTTTATACTGTTCATGGCTGGTCCAGTTGTAGGTAGGCTAGTAGAGCACTTTCTAGTCTTAACTTAGTAAATGTAAATATTGGGTTTTATTCCATGCGTTCACACTATGTACCAAACTACCAAGGTACCGAGAATATGTCGATATTATAGTATTTTATGTTGGTGATTATAATTATTGTCAGTTGCAATAGGTATAATCAGATTTTCAGAAATTATGGCTCATCATGTGTGACACAAGTTATGTGAGGAAAATGTTGCTATTGAAAATGATGACAGTTCTGCAGTTAACAATCAGGGTTTGGTGCACATCTGAAAATTGCCAATCTCAGGCGTAAATTCAAATCCACATGAAAGATAATGAAACAATACTCAACAGTCACACCCAATTTGACATTTTCTCCGGGCAAACATGACTGGTGAAAAGATTAGTCTACCAACAGACATTCAGTCAAGTCATAATTTGTGACTTTCATGATCTTTTTCGGCCACTTGGGGAGGTCAAAGTCAGTCATCTGTCATGTTCCTCTACACTCCTGTACTAGTACATAGTCAGCAGTGCCAAAGATATCTATGGACATCCCAAGCTTGGTAGGTTCCTTTTTGAACTAACTGATGCAATGTTGTACTAATGGGGAGGATGTTGTGCAAACTTGGACTTGCCAACCTTGTACAGTTAAGAAGGAGGTCAGCAGGAGTCCGATGAGTGATAGTAATGCCTGTGGCACAGAACGACCTGAAATGCTGCGGAAATCTAGGAATAACATCATCCAGTGCACTACCGTATATATATGACAAAGATGATGATTCTTGCATACTGATTTTCATTCGTTGTGCTGTAACTCCACATAATCTATTGTAATCTATTTCAATAATCACAAATCATATTTTTTTCATTAAATTGTGTTCAATAAAATTTTTCATATCTATTTTTGAATTGTATTGATGCATTGTGATCATCACCTGGTGAAATATTAAATCTTTTTATCGTTAATCTGTGATATTGTTATTATATAATTGTTTAAAGTTTCAAACTTGTAATCAGAGAGAATTTTAATAACCGGTGACATTATATCAGTTGTTGTCCAGTGCCTTTCTTTCTTTGAATGCTTCAAATGTTAGTTTTTTGGGCAATTCTTAAAGATACGATCTTACTTGCTGTTTTTGAAAAGCTGTAAGAACTACATTTCTGTAACAATGAAATGGTCTCTCAAAGATTGCAGTTTACCCTTGGACAAAGGACAAACTGTTTGCCCTCTGCCCATACAGGTAATGTCCAGTCTGGTGAAACTGAGAACTGCATGCTGCTGCCACCTGGCACAAAAGTTGATTTCCTATGCTACAGCATTGCTGTCCCAAGAAATAGTTCCAATTTCATTGCACATTCACAAAATTTCTATCCAACATTGATGTATACCAGAGTCAGATTTGGCAATCACATTCTCTAAGGAAGTAGACAAGGCCATCAGCACTCTCAGAAACAGCCCCGGTGTCTTCCAGACAAAATTGTGTGTGTTCCTCTGGTCCAAAGTTGGTGGACACTCGCAGGAGCTCGCTGAATAGCACACTAGTCACTAGGTGGCAACACATGACAGCATATGTTCTGATCATTCTGTGGCAATGCAAGAGCAGTCCACTTGTAGACAGGGTAATGTCAGTGTCATGTCAACTAGTAACCATTCCGCCTGATAACCAATCGACTAGTAATCAACAACCCCGTCAATTGGTAACCATCCTGTTTGTGTGGGTTACCAAGTTGTAACCAAGCATTATAAATCGATTTCTTGACTCTAGAATTAGGAGTTACTAAATTTTAAGGTTATTAATGTCGAAGCACTAATTAGGTCGGGAAAGAAAAAATTTACTAAATGCGACTGTGGATGAACATGTGAAATTAAGTTATTTTTACCCTGTCATCCTGTAGGTATTCCAAATGTCATTATTGTCTTGATTAATTGATTTACTGTTTTCCCTGCCAATACACTGTTACTATAGGCCTTTATACAATATTCTACTTGGGCAATATCCAATATCTTCGAAAAAATTACATTTTCTTATATATATTATATTTTCTTTTGTTAAATCTTGTATAGGATATGTACTGATGTTGCTGTTGATCTCATTTATGGAGTGAAATATTGAATGGAAAATAAAGTTTACCTTTTCCACCCTACAGTCTTCCTATGTTTTCCTTACAATCATAGGAGGTATGCCTTCTTCATGCCTGCTGCAAACATCTACTGACAGCCCTCGCAATTGATCTGAAGAAATACGTTTTTTTTCTCAGTTCCCTAGGCGCCCCTGAAGAGACATTTGTGTAAAAAAATGAGCCCGAAAAGGAACATATACCATCTGAAACTACACAATCATACAAACATTTAAAGACAAAAACCAAAAAAATCTGTTGGGAATTTTTTGAGAAATTCAAGTTTTAAAAACTCTGGTTTATCCACCACTAGCATACATGAGTAATGGCATAGAAGACAATTAACAAGCTTGAAAAGAAACAGTACATTCATTTAGTTCAAGCTTACATCACTCATTGAAGTATCCCCTGTACCCTTGTTGGTTCAGCTTCAAGATTCATACTCAGAAGGTGACTTCCTGGCTTACGGAAGAAGAAACTGCAGCATAACCAGCCCTCAGGAGGTATATTGAGTAATAATGAGTCAAGTAATGCTCCACAACTGTTTTGGTGCCATTGGTGTATAATTCCAATGTGGCCATAACCTAGGGTCATTTGCAAGGTAAAGTGAACCTACTGAAGTTTTTAATCTTTGTTGCTGATTACGTATGTTGCTTCTCAAATTGCAGTTTCTGTTATGGAAACCACATGTAATGAATAATGTTTGCTAAAGTAGCCTGGATTATACATACTCACATACTTTCCTGCTCTCTTTTTGTTCTTTTCTGCTCTCTTTTCGTTCTGCAATTTGTTTTTTTATTTCAACTATGTTATTGGGAAGGGAGGGGCAAAAAAGTAAAAAAAAATTTGAAAACAAATTAAGGGACGGAAAAAAAGGAAAAAAAATAGAAGCTGATCGGTGTTCGCACTTTCACTAAAGTGCATTCCCTGCCCAACTCGAATACTGATATGAACAAAAGAAAAGTCTGGTAGTGAATCCTAGTTTATTGAAAACTGACCATAATAGACAACACTGCCGGTGCCATTATTATTCCCTATTCATGATCATCGAGAGTGTATCTGTCTTGTCTTCATATCGGCCTTGTCCGGCCTGCCTATACAGGGTCTCAGAGATTTGATACTTCCTTTAATTACCGGGCTGTCTGAGAATAATCCAATAATACATAAAAGCAATTTCATGGCATATGACCCAGTAGGGTGTAATTTATCCTTGCTTTGTGTTTAGTGTTTACCAAAGAGCTCATCAGTTCCCTTTTGAAGTTCGTGATCAATAAAAGCAGAGTCACAAGTCTCTGTGCTTCTTCATGCTTGTAAATTGTGTGATAAGATGCCATACCGCACAGCTTTAACAAGTGCATTGCATACACAGTGTTACAGTGTTACAAAGTAACAGTGTTACATCAGAAGTCAATATGCCCCTTCATAATTAGGCCTACAGTGTGTAATCTTATTGACCAGTCAGACGACTGAAATGAGTAGGGGAGAGCGGGGCACAGTGAGACACTTTTTTTATTTTCAAGTGTCCGAAATGTTGGCAGTAACAAGTTAAATGAGATCAGGTCCACATTAAAGATAATGACATTGGGTACATAGTACAGTAGTTTCAGGTTCCTACCTTTTACAGGTTTGGAGAAATTTTGAGTTACGTCGACGCTCGTTAAGTGTCTCACTGTGCCCCTTGGGCGGGGCACAGTGAGACAGCAGGCGGGGCACAGTGAGACAGGGCATCTGCTGCCATAACCGCTGATCCTCAGGACCTGCGGAATAGTTCTATCAATTGTTGCTACACAAACTACTGTACTCTAATAAAAGTAGCTGACTAGGTGATTTTTTAGGTCCTTTTTTAGCATGTTTCGAAACTTCAGCGCACAGGACACATGCACGACTTATTTAACCTGCCGCGCCTGTTACATACTAATCAAAATTCTTCTCTGATTGTTCCCGTCAGATATGAATCACTAAAATCAGTACTATATAGCAGGGATTTTGTTTTTAATAGTGAATTGTGGGCCATGCATTACATTCAGATCTTTTGGAGTGTAATTTGTCATGTCTCAAGGTGCCCCGCCTCAAACTGTCTCACTGTGCCCCACGCAGCTCTCTTTATAAAATTTTTGAATCCTGCGGACCGGATGCCTGCATTGTGGTTCATCATCTCACTAAACTAAGACAAATAATCAAGGTTTGAATCCATGGCAATTGATTTTCATTATACCATTTTTCTTAGGAATTATGACAAAAAGTCGTTTAGCAAAATTATTTACTTTTACTGGTAAAAACCAAAATATTGAAATTCCACTCTTGATATGCTGTGTAGGCATTCAGGATATAGGACAGTATCTCACTTGATTACTTTTTGTACTTCACAAAAGACGGTTGTTCTGTAAACAGTACCAGTTAGATACTATGGGGTTTGTCTCACTGTACCCGCCGTCTCACTGTGCCCCGCTCTCTCCTATAGCAAAGTACTATATAATTATTTTGAAAAAGGTATTTTTAAAAGTATTTGGACAGAAATAGTAGCCCCTAAGGTAAGTCCTATATTGTCCACTGTCGAAAAATTGAGTCTCACATTTGCATTACTCAAATAAGCTCAGTTAAAAAAATCTTCTTCTGCGATGAGTAATTCTGAAATAAAAAATGGATTTGAATACTTTGACACATGAAAAAAGTTACAGAATCTCTGACGTTTTCTGTCAACTCTTGCCTTTATGATAAATCCTTTCAATTGCAGATCAAATAGCCAAAAATCAGTTTCACCATCCTTTCACCTTTAAAACATCAAAGGAACATACCACAAAGATATATGGGAGAATATCATATTCAACATCTCTTTCTTGACATGTTCTTGAAAGCAAACCTGCAGTGACTCAGTTTGTAGAGAAGTAACTTCCAAGTATGGTTAGTCAAGCATTGTGTAAAGCTGGTTTGCTGCTTTTCCCTCAGTGCATGATGCAAAACCATATTACTATTACGGAATAATAGAGATGTACAGAGATGGCAAGCATTTGAGAATGCGTGCGATGGTTATAATGGACAAAGAAGTGGGCTAATGGTTGATATATCTATACTAGAAAAACCCCATTAGGGCAGGGGACAGTTGTAAAGACCTATAAAGTAAAGAAACTTTAGAGAGGTTCCCCAAAGCCATGACAGAGAGCAAAAATGATATGTCAAAAGATGGAGTGAAACATGAAGTTAAAGGTCTGAAGTTAAAGGTCTGTAGTTATAGGTGAGAAAAAATATGTGAATGAGTACAATGTGTTTTCAGATGTTGCTGAAATGTGTCAATGGAATTTCACATGAAAAGAGGAAAAGTAGTGGATTAAAATAAATATGCAGTTTATGAGGAAAACAACTCCCCCATCATAATGAATACGGCCAACACAGAACGAAATTGTAGCTAACGGTGGACTGATATGCATGATCATACTTGCTGTGTCAATAAACGAAAGATATCATTTGGTATAAAACTGATCTACAAGGCTAAGCATGATTTCTGGCCCATGAAACAAATTGAAATTAAATCATCATTAGTGGAAAGGCAATATATTTTACTCACTATATAAAGGTTCCATATATATCAATTACTGAGTCAGTTTCGATACAGTGTTACAGTACACTGTTCCCTCCTTTATAAAACCGTTGTTATAAAAAGGTCTGGCCACAGGGGGTGACCACATATAGATATATGGGGGGGGGGGTTGGAGTTTTCCTGATGGAAAATTAATATTTCAGTTTATTCTGAGTATGGGACATTCTAAGATATTTGTTTCTAAATCAAACAGCACCATATTACAACCCCCCCCCCCCCCCCACCAGAAATTGTTTTTCAAAACTGCCTGTAAAGAATTTTTTCTCACCAAAACTGTGCAAGAAGTTAAAATTGTTATTTAAAAAAAGTTTCGCCTGCATACCTAGTGGTTTAAGGGGTGAACTTGAACTAGCTACATTTGTAACCTACAGATTATATTTGGTACATTCCAGACTCCAGTGCTTTACAGGTCTGCAAAGCTAAGTCATATACTCCCGGCCCCTGGTGAGGTATGATTGCATTTTACACCCCAATGACTGTTGGCCTACTATAGGCCTCATCAACTTATGGCTAGTTCTCACGGAGACGTAACAGAGGGTTTAAGCGACGGCGTTTCTTATATTTCCAGGAAAGGGCAAAGATTTGAGCATGTTCGCCGTCAATTTTGGCTTTACGGCTCAACAGGAACAGCATGCGCCGTTTTAAGAGGTCTTTCTACGCAATTCCTAGAAATTTGACGATGCAGGAAAAAAAGATTCAACCGGTTGAATCTTTGCGAGTAAAGAAGTGGTGAAGCAAGAAGAAGCGTAAAAAGAAATCAGTGCGCGCCGCAGATTTTTAAAGTTGCGACGCACAAAGAAGAGCTTCGACGCAGAAACAGCAGTGTAGCAGAAAGCTCTTGCTTCATGTCACATGTTTCAGACACGCGTCGCGGAAAGTCACATGTGCGACGCACGTGAGAGGGTGCGCGCCGCGTCTTATGGACCCCCAATGCAGCAGACAGAGTGGCGCCTGAGTGCATGCGTTGTTCTATTTTTAGCATCAACCCTTTGTCTGCGTGTCACCCTATTTTTGCGCAGCGGATGGGGCAGCAGCAGCGAAGCAGGGGGGGCGAAGGAGGGGAAAAGAGGCGGTCCACACCCTGCATATATATAGAGGGGGCCAGATTAGAGCACCATACCCACTCAGACCTTCGACCAGAACACACCTAGAATCCACGACACTATCAACTGCTACATTTGCTGCTACTTTTGTTGCTACAATTGTACTTTTGCTGCTACAACATGGGACCAAAGAGGAGAAAGGGCACCGTCGTCACCAGGGCACCAACCAAGCTCAGCACCAGGTCAACACTTCACACTCCTGGGAGCACTCCAGTGACAACTCCAGCTACAACTCCAGCTGCAACTCCTCTCCATGAACCTTCAGATGCTGCAGTGACTGCCTTCTTCACAACAGCCATGGCAGACATCTCTCTACCTGGGCTCTACACCTCCACTACAGCTGGCAGCCAGACGAAGACCACCTCTTCAACCAGCAAAGCCACTGTCGTCAGCGAGACCATCTTCGAGGGCCGGCCAGAAGACAACACAGACGAAGATTCATCTGTTGAATTGTTTGAAGAGGAAGGAGACAAGCCTGCTGACAAGCCTTCCAAGTCTGCTGACAAGCCTGCTGCCAAGTCTGCTGACAAGCCTGCTGCCAAGCCTGCTGCCAAGCCTGCTGCCAAGCCTGCTGACAAGCCTGCTGACAAGCCTGCTGCCAAGTCTTCCACGGGTCTTCCAGAGCCTACTGCCAAGTCTACTCCAAAGAAGACTCCAAAGAAGACTCCAAAGAAGACTCATCAGACTCCAAAGAAGACTCAGACTCCGAAGAAGACTCCGAAGAAAACACAAGAGAGCCAGCCTGTTCTTGCTCTAGATAGAGTGACCATACATGAGGACACCTTCGAGGAGGAAGAAGACTCTGCTGATGAGACCCCTGCAGCTGCTGAAGCCAAGTCCAAGGGCAAGAAGGGCAAAGGGAAGGCCCCCAAGAAAAACATCAGGAACAACCTGGGCATCACATCTGACCAAGAAGACGACCTCATCAACTGGTTCAGAGAGCATCCTGTCCTCTACATGAAGGGCTCCAGAGGATACAAGGGCAACGAGAAGCTGCTGCTGGACACAGAAAAAGCCAGGGAGCTGGGACCCAAGTACACCTCCCAGGACATCTTCAACTGGAGGAAGACAGTCCGCACCCACTACTCCAGACTCGTCAGGCCTGAAGCTTCAGGATCCGGCAGGAAGGAGACTCTGACAGACAGGGACCAGTACATCCTAACCAACTGTCGGTTCCTGAAGGACTCCATCGTCCACAAGCCAGGCAAGGAGCTGTCCGCCATCTCTCAACTGTCTGCAAACCGGCCAGCCTCAGACTCCGAGGACAGCTACAACCCTGAGGATTCCCTGCCAGCTTCCTATGACATGCCGGACCTGCCACCTGAACAGCCAGCACAGGACAGACCTGACAGCCAGCAGTCCCAAGTCTTCCCTGGAGCACCAAAGCCTGGAGCCGCTGCCAAGGGAACCAAGAGGAAGGCCCCAGCAGATGAAGCCATGCACTCCGCCATGAACGTCATCGCAGGCAGCATGCAAGCCATGTCCTCCGCCAAGAAGATCCTGAAAGGCTCTGGCTGCAATATGTGCCCCGACCACCAGGAGTTGACACCCGATCAGGAGTACTGGAGGATGAAGTGCCAGGACCTCTACCACGTGGGATGTCACGCCAGCCCTGAAATCAGAAGGAAAATGGTGAGGGCCATTGCAGAGGCCGCCTTCTACTGGGACAAGGAGAGTGAGATGGATGAGGCCAGCCGCCAGTCAAGACATCATCAGGAGCAGACCTTCCAGCCTCCTCATCCTCCTCAGCGCCTGCAGATGCCACCTCCTCCTCCTCCTCCTCCTTCTTCGACGTATGTGCCATCCCACCACCAGCAGCACCACCACGCTTCCAGCAGCAGCCATCACTACCACCACCACCAGCCCAGGGAAGGAGGATCCTCCAGGCAGACTCCCAGCTACACCGTGATGCAGCCCAGCCCATCCTCCATGACACTGATGATGGATGCTCAGGAGAGCCCCGAGAAGTACGGCTACCCCCCTGGACCCAGCTTTAGTCAACCGGCCGCCCATCACCAGCACCAGCCTTCCCCTTCGCCCAGTTGGACTGAGAGTCTCCTTTCTCCAAGAAAGTAGAAGACCAGATGCAGCAAAGACAACAAAAAACCTTGGCCCTTTTAAGGGCCACCAAATCCTCCCAAAAGGGCAGGCCACGTACACATCTTATGTTGACAAAAAAAAAGAGCTTGTGTTGACCGAAAAGAGCCAAAAAAGAGCAAAAAAAACGTTGACAATCCCCAAAAAAAAAGTCCCCCAAAAAAAAGTCCCCCAAAACAAAAGTCCGGTCCTGGCCTTCATTAAAAGTAATCACCTTCATAAAAGCAAGGTGCTAGTTCCCCCTTTCTTTGCCCCAAAACATACCAAGTGCAGCACTTGTACAAGTGCTGCATTCTTTGGTATAAACATATTTTTATTGCACTAGTACAAGTGCATGAATTTCTTAATTAAAATGTAATGCACTAGTACAAGTGCTTTGGTTTTAAAACTTGTGTTGGTTGGTTGCACTAGTACAAGTGCATCACTTTGTAATTTCACTTGTCTAGGGCAAGTGGCAGGTAGATAGCTAGATAGCTAGCTAGATAGATAGATAGATAGCTTGATAGATAGCTAGATAGATAGCTAGATAGATAGGTAGATAGATAGCTTGATAGATGGAACACAATGCTCGTTACATATATACACTGCAGCAAAAGAAAAGCAGTTGTCGTCACTTTGCAGGAATTGGACTTGGATAGATAGATAGATAGCTTGATAGATAGCTAGATAGATAGCTAGATAGATAGATAGATAGATAGCTTGATAGATGGAACACAATGCTCGTTACATATATACACTGCAGCAAAAGAAAAGCAGTTGTCGTCACTTTGCAGGAATTGGACTTGGATAGATAGATAGATAGCTCTATAGATTGCTAGATAGATAGCTAGATAGATAGATAGATAGATAGATAGCTTGATAGATGGAACACAATGCTCGTTACATATATACACTGCAGCAAAAGAAAAGCAGTTGTCGTCACTTTGCAGGGATTGGACTTGGATAGATAGATAGATAGATAGATAGATAGATAGATAGATAGATAGATGGATGGAGGGATTGATTGATTGATTGATTTTTGGGCTTGTTTTGTCAACATAGGATGTGTACATGGCCAGCTCAATTGGGAGGATTTGGTGGCCCTTAAAAGGACCTGGGGTTTGTTGTTTTGAATGCATCTTCTTCAGATTTTCTCCAACTGCCAAGGGACACTTCCTGCCGGACTGTTGACCCAGTCACATAGGTAGTCTCGAGCAGCCTTGGCATCTCTGGAGGCATTTCCGTGTCGAAGTGGTTCTCCTAGGTCATGCAATTGACGGTCTCCCCTCCAAACTCCTTCAGCGACGTCATGTGTCTGTGGATCTTCTCTGTCCATCACTTCATTGTCACGGGCATGGTGGACGCCTACTCTGTCTCGCAGAATGTTGTGTAGAACACAAGCAGCCATTGTGATGTATGTCACTCTTGTAGGTCGTTGGGGCATGGTGGTCAGGAAGCATCTGAACCTGTGTGACAGCAGACCGAAGGCATTCTCCACCACTCTCCTGGCTCTTGAAATCCTGTAATTGTAGACTCTGGAAGCAATGTCAAGGTTCTTTCTTGGCACTGGTTTGAGCAGCCATGTCTTCAGGGGAAATGCCTCGTCACCCACGATGTAATATGGGAAAGGATTGTCTTCTGTGCCAGGTAGAGGTTCTGGAGGTGGTAGGCCTAGATCTTCCTCGTCCTGGAGTTGTCGAAGTACTGTGTCCCTGAAGACGCCGCCATCAGATGCACTTCCTTGACAGCCAGCCTGCACATAGATGAACTTGTAGTCGGCATCAACGAGGGCCATCAGGACAATGGAGTGAAATCCCTTGTAGTTGTAGAACAAGGAGCCTGCAGCCTTGGGACATCGGATTGCGACGTGCTTGCCATCCAGAGCTCCAATGCAGTTGGGCAAGTTCCATTTCGTCTCAAAAGCCTTGGCTATCTCCTTCCATCTTTCAGGCTGTGTGGGTAGTGCCAGCTGTCTTTCGAAGGCATGAACGATGGCAAGGCAGACCTCAGGGATGAAGTTGCAGATGGTGTTGGGTGCCACACGGAAAGCATAAGCTAGGGACTTGTAGCTGTTTCCTGTTGCCATGTACCGCAGGGTGATAGCCAACTTCAGACCAGGTTCCAAAGCCCTCCTCATGTTGGTGTCTTGCTTAGCGATGAGTGGTCCAACAGCTTCCAGGATTTCAGCAAAGATGGCAGGGGGCATTCTAGTGTAGTTGTAGTAGCCGGACACGTCACGCACTTGCAGTTCAGGCAGCAGTTGATGGAAGTGACCATGTTGTTCCCTCTGCAGCAACCAGTTGCGAATCCACCACCTTTTCTGTCTCCTGGCCCTCCTCCTCCTGTGTCTCAAATAGACAGCTCCGATAGCAACAGCAGCAGCACCAGCCACAACAATAATTTCTTCTTCATTCATCATGCATATGTTCAGTAGGCAGTCGTTGTGTTCTCATTGAAGGGCAATCAGCAAATGAAGCAAGGAGGTCCTCTGTGTCCCTTTTTATAATGACCAAAAGTGACTCCTGCAGCAGCCAAACACACTTTGCCACAGCGCTGCAACAACAGACGTTCGTCGATGCTTAAGAGACCTTCGTCGCTGCTTAAGGCAAGGACGACGAAGAAGGTCAGCATCGACGCGCCTGTAATGTCCTCGGCGCTTTATGAATGCATGTGCGACGATGAACCATCAAGTTACGCAGTAACAAGTCCCTAAATGCGGCGTTGCATCGTTACAGTCGTCGGCGAGGCTGTCATTTTCAGCGGCGCACCTTACCTCGGGTGTACGCCGAAGGTTTCCTGATGCGTCGCAGGTCGCCAATTTCAGACGTAGCTGCCTCACAACCATCAGCGGCGTAAGAGGAAACAACATTGGGCGAAGTAAAAGCAGCCTCGCCGAATTCCAAAACAAAGTGCGACGAGTCTGTTTGGAACTGCGCTGAGGAAAGAGAGGCGGAACGCGGCGAAGAAAGCTTAAGCAGCGCCGCGGACACCTCAAGACTCACCGCGGCTACTAACTTTAAGCGTCGCACATGACACTAATTGATTACGTAACGTGCCAAAACCAACGTTCTACGCCACAACTTTCCAAGAAATGACTTCTCTTGATGCGTCGCTCTCAAATCGCCGTCGTGAGAACCAGGCATTAACTGCAGAAAATAGCTTGATGCCATTGGTCTGGATGTCCTTTCGAAAACATGGACCAAACCCATCATCCATCAAAAAATCTGACAGATTCTGTCTATTAAAGGGTGTTGTTACTAAATAGATACATAGATACAGTAAGTTCAGCCCTCTAAGCCCCAGTTTTTGGTGCTCACAAGGGTTGATCGATGAGATGGAAGAGGGAGTACGAGTTGTCGGGTCCTCAAAATGTTACTCATTTACCTTGTTTTTGTTGTATCCTTCCAAAATTTTGGGAGTTGTGGTTTCTGGAGTTTGGAGAAGATTACATAGTCGTGAAGCACTGATTGTGGTGCAAATTGACATCCAGTGCAGCTTTAGAGACTGTGCAAATTAAATTGGCAGCAACGGCACTTTGAATGCACTCGTTAAAGCTTTGAGCTGAAACAACTTTCCACAAACTTTCTAAATATGGTGACTTGCAACTCTGTATATTGATTCACTTAACTTCAAAAGACAGTGGTGAAAAATCCTTTGTCAAACATTAAACACAAAGGTTTAATCCAAAATAACAAAGCTTCTTGGTGGAAAGCTCTAACTACACATATAGTCCCTTTAGACTGACTAGTGAATATTTAAAGGAAATTCTTTTGTCAGAATTCACTGACCTACTTTGACCGAGTTACTTACTTTTGAGTATATCTAGTAGTGATTCCAGTGCGTCTATCATGTTGTTTCAAGGCTGTACTTTTTTGATAAGTGGTCCTTTGGACAAAACCACATACATTCATACTTACAAAACACAGGTAATGGCTTACAAGAGCCAGTAATAAAATAAAAGTCAGAAAGCACAATTACTTTGGCATAAAAAAGTTGAGTGCTAAGCTGAAGTCAAGAAGAGGAATTTAATCAATCAAAAATTGAAACACATAGCTGAAACTGACAGGACATTGACTTACACTACTATGCATCAAGGTCTGAGGGAATATTATTCTGCTAGTCTACTCTGTCTCTAGGATATATACCGAAAATGAAATGAGGCTTAGCTTGTGAAACTGCATGCGCAGCTAGGATCACTCGAGTCATCTAAATTTCAAATACAGGCTTAGCTTGTATAATGCATGCTTTCCCTTTTTTGGAATTCTTAGCCTTACACATACAGGAATCTTGGTAATACACCTTTTAATATAAGACAGAATGAGACTAAGATTCTTAATCATATACAGTTTTCAATTGACTAAAAAGTTTAAATTTCCTTAGAAAAAGACACAAGGAATATTTGAAGGTTTTTTGCTGAAAACTGAGTAAGAAATTATTTATTAAAAAAAAAACTCCAAACCCCCTTGAGAATAAATGGTTACCCCCTTATGCACCAGCATAAAGAGACACTTCTATTTGAATATTCCAACATTTTATACTGTATGGAATTTATATCTGGAAATATGATGCTTTAACATAGAGCATCTGATTCAATGTGGCATATCTGCAATGCTGGCATTTTGTCCTCGTATCAGGCTTATTAATGACATGCATTGCATTGTTTTTAGGAGCTGCATGTCTATAATTTGACCAGGCATGTAATACACATTGTATAAATATGAGAAAGTGCACCGCCAGTATCCTTTTGAATTCCGCTTTTCGTCTATTTGTCTAATCACCAAATCGTCTATTGTGAGAGCAATATCCTAATTGTCATTTGTTGTTTCATATGTGCCATAATTGGTGAAAAGATCCTTGAAATAGCAAGAGAAATCTGATCTGATCACGAGTGCTGCTGAGAATTTCCAATTGTCAAAACTCTCCACAACCTTGGTTAATGACAAACATGCAATTTTATTAGGTAATTATGATCTCATTTCAACAACATGTTTCATTTATATATACTTCAGAAATTTATGATTGATAAATACATCCGTGCTAAATAAGAAATCCTGATTATCTTTTGTTTGTTCAGTCAGTACAGTCAGTAGAGGATAGAGTATCATAGAGATGGAAGTTTTCATTTTCAAGCAAGAACCCTCTTGCTTTTCCTAGCAAGGCAGACCAGAACACCTTTAAGAGGGTGGTCCGGTATTTACAAAAGTTGTCCAGTCCTGGTCTGTTCCAGGGTGAGGTCACTGAGGTGGTCCGATTTTGTTATTGGTCCGGTCCAGAATAAGGAGCAAGTGGGGGTAAGTGGGGGTAGAAGGGGGAAATAGGGGTCAAAATGAGAGATAATTGATATTGCAGGAATAAGAAAAGGTAGCAGGGTGTATCCTGTCATGAGACCAAACATAGCTGCTGTCTCCTCTCTTGACTCTTGTCAATAAATCCCCAATGAAGCACTATTGCTATTGGGCCATATGGTCTCACTGACGATAGAAGATAGAGTTTTCTGAAGTCCACATCTCACTCAACTCAATCTCAAATTTACATCTGATTTGACAAGCAGTTCATTAAATTGAGGAGCAAGATGAATATTGAAGGTTTGTATTTCTTTTTTTTTTGTAGTGATTTGACTTTTAAAAATGACAACAGGGATAAATGAAAATACAGATATTGGCATCAGAACAACTAAATCACAAAATCACCAAAAGAAAAAAGAAAAAGTTTGACATAATATTCTTACAGATTTTTGGGGCTCAAAAAAGAAGCTCAATTGCCGGCCAAGTCAACCTGATAAAGATTGAGATGCACAGAGGACAAGAAATTAAGAACCATATTTGTTACCAGTATTTAAGAATGACCAAATCAACCAGCAAAACCTAGTACAGAGTTCACACGACTTTATCAGTGATGTCAAACACACAAAAGAAGAAAGAAACAAGAAAAGAATGTAGAAAAAGGGGGCAATGGATTATTGATGGTTGGACTCTTCATTATCACTCTGCAATGACTGAAAGGCATGGACTGCAGGTCTCACAGAAGCAATGAGTCGAAATGTTGGTAATGATGTTTAGGCTGTGTTCCGTCAATTACCAGGAAGGGGACAAAAACACTGTCCTTTTTTTATAATTCAAGTTGTAGGTGCACTTAAGATTGCGTGGCAAACAAATTTAATTTAAAAATGCAAAATAATATAAAAGACCGGATGTAAGAAGCAACTTGATGTGAGTCGTCCCTACTTAACTCTTGTGAATGCAATCCACAAGCAAAGAAAAATCAGACGTGCGGTAGTGATTTTGTTTTTTTAATAAGAGTAACATCTGTTATCTAAATGAGGTTACTGTGATTTGTTTTTACAAAGTAATGCCAGGCATTGGCAAGCAACCTGCAACCTGTAGTTTACCATCAAAAGAAGGCATTTAACCAAAATTCTACATTTGAAATCAATGGCTCATTCAGGATCTACTCTATAAAACATATGCTTTAGTTACTGACACAACACTGATCAGATAAAGCTATTGTCATGGTCAACTGCTGATAAGAATTTGTTGTTTTGAATTTGCCTCATTTTATCACATAATATGAAAGTGAAATATTGAAGGTTGAAAGTATCATGTTTCAAATTTGATGTTATATCACCTCAGCAGTTTTGTAGGTACATGTATGAATGGTATGATAAAATGAGGCAATGTCAGAATTTTAATCACCATAGAATGATTTGTTTAGTTTAATATCTTGTTTGACTCATTATTTAGTTACTATTAGGCCTTTATTTATTCTTGTCTCTGTCTGTCACAGATTTTAACTTCGGAAAGTACTCGTTTCTGTTGATTATTTTTGGTTTTTCCTACAATGCACCGAAATGACATCAGAACACATCAGACATTTCACTGATTTGACAAATAATCTGTCATTTGTTCCTTTCAACTTCCATAAGATTAAGTTGAAAAGCAGACATGACGAAGGTGAAAATCCAAGATTTTCAAAGGAATCAAACAAAGAGACATGCAACTAAACTCTCAGAGAAAAAAGGTCCTTTTTAGGATTTCTCTGCTATTCTTCAGTTAGTGCAGAGGCATCTTATGGGGGGGAGGCACGGGGAGGCCCTTGTTGGACCTGTGCCCCCCAGGTGCCCCCCATATGAACATTCCAGCTCTGGCTAAAATATACAATTAGTATAGTGTGTGCCCCCCCCCCATATAATTGTGTGCCCCCCAGGTGCCTCCCAGTTTGAGACCACCCAGTTACACCACTGAGTTAGTGTTGTTAAAACCATCTGAAGGTGCGGTCCGTGCCTATGAAATAGCAAGAGTCCATGCTATGATTGTTGCTCTTGGTGTAACTTACAAGGCCACACAGTTAGTTGTTGAAGATTTCGGTGTTAACTTTTCCTTGTGACCAGCTTCCACACAACATTTTTTAGGTAAAAAGCCCTTTTTACAAGTACACAAAAACTTGACCTGAATCCTACTCTTTATCTATTACATATGTTATTTGTCCACCCCAGGCTAATATATATACAATAATTCTTATACATGAATATGTCAAATGGTTGAAAGATAGGTCATTATTAAAACGCTTTAAAAAAATAAGGTCCTTTAAATATAGGTCCACCCATTTTATAAAACTATGCGTTGCATTCCACTATTTTGCTGAAGAGAAAAGTGCCAGCATAGTAGATATGCCATGTTGAAAAGTGAGGAGTGAAATTCATGTCTTAAAAAAGAAAATTAGTGTGGATGGATAGCTTGGGCTACAAGTTTGAATAGACCTCCTGCAGTTTTCAAAACTTACAGTTTACAATAAGGAGTTTCAATAATTTGTATGTTCTGTATATTTCATCTCCTATATGTAGAACTTGGAATTCCATTGGAAGGGAAAGCATGAAAAATACAATCTAAGCCTGCACTTGAAATTTAGATGACTCAAGTGATCCTGGCTGTGCATGCAGTTGCTGGAGCTCAGCCTCATTTCAGTTTCGGTCTGTAATGTATATTTTGGGGACAGAGTAGACTATAGCTTAAAAATATTCAGCAGGACTACTTCCTGTCAGTTGCAGGGTCCTGGTGGTTGATTGATTACATATTTTGTGACTTCAGTTCAGGACGCAATATTTTGATGCCATGTATAGTACCTACAGTACAACCATCTTAAAATGGCTGAACATAGTTATTAATATTTATTTTGATTAATAGATGTAGATCACATCAGATCACTCGAGATCAATCACTCCGTATCAACCAGGATCACCATGGATCACTACAGATCGATGGATAAGTGTCATCCAAACTGACAAGCCATTTTATGATGGTTGTCCTGTACGCTCCCAAGTGTCTTTCCATTGTTAATTTTGGATTTACTCATGTAAGCCATTGTCTGTGCTTGCAGTATGTCCTTGACTCCTTGGGCATGTTGGATAATAAAACATCACAAAAAAAACAAGGAAGACCCTGAGGTTGCCTATACCCACCTATGATCACATTCAAGAAAAGATTATTAGGCCTATCCTTTGTTATGTTAATTACTAGCAAGGGCTCGCTTTAGAGACCTTCATGCATACATTTTGGATTATGATATAAAACATTGACAAAAATTATACAAAATGCAGTGTATCTGGAGAAGATAAGATGCTTAAAATGTATCATATCAATGAAAGATGTTCCGTGACAATAGGCATCAATGAGTTGGGTCAAAAACAGTACACCGAACCGACCTACAAAATGACCAAATAAAACGGGAAAAAGTTTCTGTACTCTGGATAAGCTAACAAATGGCAGCTTTGAGAAAACACATGTGTGGCCACTGTCTTTCTTAGAGTTATACCAAGCATGTGTGCTTTATTTCACAGCCAGAAAACAAAACAATTTGGGAGTGACATCAAAGAAAGGCAATTTTGGTCATCAGAACAAAAAATTGTTTTATTAATGTTTACCAAAAAATTGCCAAAAGTGACTCAGGCCAATGTTGCCTAAGGCTAATGATTTATGATAAAGAATTTACCTTAAACTGACTGCTTTGTTCCATGTTTTATGCCAGTGTACACAAGCTTTGGAATTTACCAGGTTTTCTCAAATTTGAGTATATAATTCAGTCAACGAAATTTTAAAAAAATAAAAGAATTTCATTTTGAAATTTCACTGGTTGATACTATATGTAACTAGAGCTTTCAACAGAAATGCTTTGTTGTTTTCGATTAAAGTTTGGTGTTTAATGTCTGACAAAAGGTGCTTCACCACTCTCTTTTGAAGTTTAGTGAATCAATAGGCTGAGTTACAAGTCACCAGATTGACGAATAGTTGTTGAAGCTCACAGCTTTAACAAGTGCATCGAAAGTGCTGTAGCTGTCAATTTAATTACCACAGTCTCAGACTGCTTTAAAATGCACTGGATGTCAATTTGCACCACAATCAGTGAGGCTTCACTGGTGTGTATACCATCTTCGGACACCAGAGACCATGCACGACTGCTGAAGTTTCGAAAGTTTACAACTCACGATGACAGGCAGAGTCACTCACATTTACTGTTGAGTCGGTACTTGCTTTCCCAGAAGGCATTCCGACCAATGGCAATAAGTCATCCTCTGGAATACTGAAATTGATGAGTGTAACATGTATAGATTGTAGAGTGCAGTGGGTCGGTGTAAAAGGCTACTTCAGCACTGGCACTTAGCCGGGAAAATAAATTTCAGTTCTGCTGGTCAGACACATTGCTTCCTCAGTCATTAGATGTCCAAGGGAAAAACTGAGTTATCTTTGTACAAAATGCAGCCTGCATCTAGGTTACAGATGCATGTAGCTGTTTCAGATCCCCCACCTTGACCTATTAAATTGATGTGAAAGTGATGTCAACTGTTGTCACAGATATCACCTCTGATGTCACTCTGATGTCACTCTGATGTCACTCCGATGTCACTCTGATGTCACTCCGATGTCACTCTGATGTCACTCTGATGTCACTCTGATGTCACTCTGATGTCACTCTGATGTCACTCTGATGTCACTCCGATGTCACTCCGATGTCACTCCGATGTCACTCTGATGTCACTCTGATGTCACTCTGATGTGACTAAGTTGTTATATTTGAGATTCTAGGGGGGAATAATCATATGATCATCCCCCCAGGCTGACCCTAGGGGGGGATGCATCCCCCCACCCCCCAGGATCTACGCCCCTGCTTAGCATCCTACATAACAAATTGGTTATAACACAGTGGCATCGCATTTGACCATTTGGCAAACCAGTCAAGTGCCCCTTGCTTTTCATTTTGTATTTTTAATTTTTACATTTCACCAGAGTATTGGACATAGTAAAATAACTAACAGTGATTGAAATAAATCAGTCCAAAGAAAGTAAATAAAGAGTTAAAGAACTATGAATCACTGAACAGCATACATGAGCAGACATCATAGGGATCAGGGGCATGCCCAGAAAATGCTACTTTTTGACAGATAAGTGTACCACGATCATCCCATGTCTCATATCAATGACGTATGCAATATCAGTGATATTATTTTAGCCATTGCAGTGGGACACCTTTAACCTGGACATCACTATTTAGTGCAGACAAATTTGTGTTCAAATGTCCTGATGAAGAAATCCAGAATACAGTTGAATCGCATTTTGAACCATTTGGAAAATTGGTCAATTATCATATGATTATTGACTGTAAGCAAATCACATTTGGCAAAAAATACATACTACTAAAATTTGTGAAAAAGTGTGAGTTTGGCCATTTCAGACCATCAATGCCTGAACATGCTGGAAATACTGATCTTAAAATGATCTAAAGAGAATCTTAAGACAAAATCAATATTACTGTACAATCAAGACATAATATACCAATGTGATATAGCAAAATATTTTTGATTTATTAAAATCGCTAGAAACTGAGAATGATCAAGTCTCGTTTCCTTCACTGACAATAAACTAATTAGTTTCCAGCGAGGACAAAAATTTCACTATCTGATCAAGAACATTGAAAATGGCACTTATCTCACAATAATTTCTTTCTGTACGAAGGAAAGCCAATAAAACACCACCACAACTGCAACAACAAGAGTACTCATTTTTATGTTTAGACTATTTCTTCACCTATCCGATACATAAATCAGACCTGGATATTGAGAACTCACCCACAGTGATTGAAATAAATCACTTCAAAGAGAGTAAATGAAACTTCTATGTTTCTGACTGACCGAAAAGTTGGTTTAAGAATAAGCTGCAGACTGACAGTGTAGGTGCCAGACAGTTCTCACAGATTAAGTGCCTGTGTGTCCCATTTGAGTAAAAAATGAAAACCAGCATGCATTTTACCATTTTACGTTGTGGTCAATTGCAAATCTACTGTTTTATATGCTTAATTTGCAAAGCTCCCATCTTATGCACATTCATAAATTTTATACAGTCTGTTATTCAAAGTTTGATTAAAACCGAAACTTACAAACCAAAAAAACAAATGGAAGTGAGTGATTACTGGACTTTCAATTTTGTGAGTTCATCTCAAATGAAGCCCCCCCCCTCCAACCAGTACCAAATGCTTCCGTTATTTGTCATACAAATCATAGCTTCTTCTTCTTCTTTGTTGTGCTCACGTCCGTGAGGACTCTGCACTCTCCAATTTAGTCACTCCCCTCCAGGTGTCTCTGTTCCTTGCCAATTCTCTTGCTTCTTCTATATCTGTAATATTAAATTCTTTCAGTTCTTTCATGATGTTTCCCACCCATGTATTTGCTGGTCTTCCTTGAGGTCTTTTAACTGGTCGAAGAAACTCATCAAAGGCTTTTTGGGCAGGTGTTTCAGATGGTAGTCTTAAAAGATGGCCAAGCCAATTTAGTCTTCTCTTTTTGATGGTGATACTCCATTTTTCTTTGATTCCTGTTCTTTTGTATAAATCTTCATTTGATATTCTGTCTGGATAGTGATTTTCAATAGTTGTCGCAGTAATAATCTTTGGAAAACGTCTATTTTGTGTTCTAAATTTGATGTTAATGTCCAGATTTCACTGTTGTAGAGAAATATACTTCCTACGAATGCATTCAATGCTCTTATCTTCATCTTCATACTTGCTTTGCTGTTGAACAGATGATTTAATTTATTCTTTGCATTTATTGCCAGTCCTTTTCTTCTTTTGATGTCTTCTTCCGTATCCAGTCTGCTCCCTAGGTATTTACAGTTTTTCCATTTTTCATTTCCGTTTCTTTCTATAACATACTTTTCCGTCTTTCCCTTGTTAACATTTAAATTTCTTTCTTGCACTTTTGATGGTACTTGATCCTCTATATTTTCAATGATGTGTTTTCAAATCATAGCAGCACTATACAATTATCATACTAACATCCTGTCCTATTTGTCTACAGAGTATTAAAAAAAAACAATGCAGGACATAAATCATATAGCATCCCCCAACCATTGCCAAATGCTTCCATTATCTGTCATATGGTTGAACTGAATAGGATACTGTGCATTAAAATATATATATGACTCAAGGTGATATTGCAGGTTAATCAGCATTTGTTGATAATTTTGGTTTTGCTGGTTTTTTTCCTCTAGACAACTATTTTCATATCGTATAAATTACCAAATTGATTTGAATTTGCCTGAGTCAATTTTAAGAATGTTATATAAATTGAATTATAATATTACATACCTTATAATGAATGAAAATTCCATTGAAACAGTCCTTGGTATCATTTCCACTATAATTTGTGAACTCAAAAGAGCATTACAAGAATATTATGTTTGCTTATTCTATAGACAAAACAGCTGGCAACAAGCTGTTAATATGAGTCTAAGTTGG
Source organism: Platynereis dumerilii (assembly GCA_026936325.1). Classification (NCBI taxonomy): domain Eukaryota; kingdom Metazoa; phylum Annelida; class Polychaeta; order Phyllodocida; family Nereididae; genus Platynereis; species Platynereis dumerilii. Next base: position 4,079,370 of record JAPTHN010000004.1, read on the forward strand.
ACAATACCTATGTTTTTGACAATATGCATTCTAATCCTTTATTTGGCAAGTTTTGAATAAGCATTATATCATACTTGTGACCAACAACTAAAGAAAACTGAGAAAACATAATGCAATCCAGTAAAATTTTATTTGGACTAAGAAAGGAAGGTCCCATTATTGCATCTTCAGTGAATGGGTAAAAAATAATCATGATGGAACTAACTCAGCTGTAAAACCTTATAGATAACAATGGAATACCAGGTAAGAATTTCCCATTCTTTCTAAACCGTGTAAAAAAAAAACCAGTTATGACAGTCCAGTAAAATTTCAAAAGCAAACCATATTTAGCTCTAATTTGCATGGCAGTGGTCAACCATGATTAATTAGACAATGTTGCAGAAGAAATAATGTAACATCAAAATGAAAATTTATATGCTCAGCTTCTACTAGGGAATCTAGTAGGGATGCTACATGATTTATGTCCTGCATTGTTTGTTTTTTACACTTAGTCTGTCTGCCACAGGGGTGACCTCAAAGTTTCTGATAAACTTTTTTTCTCTGCTGATTATTGTTCTATAGGGTCTGGGCTAACTTTCCAGGTTGGGTGTGAAACTCTCACCCTTGAGCATTTTGAGAAATCCAAGATGGCTGCCAAAATGGCCGCCAGAATCAGAAAAACCTCTAATATGCTTGCAATAAGTGGTACTGAGACATATAAAACATGTCAAAAGGGGTTTTTGAGGTTTCTGAATTCAAATATGCACATCAGAAATTCCTAACTCATGCCTATGTGTGAACAAATCCAAGATGGCTGCCAAAATGGCTGCGAGAGTCAGAAAAATCTGTAATATGTGTGCGGTATGCTGTATAGAGACATATGAACCATCTATATAGGGGTTTTTCAGGGTGCTGATTTCAATTAAGCACACCACAGACCTCTAAATGTAGGCTATGTCTGAAAAAAATCCAAGATGGCTGCCAAAATGGATGCCGAAGTGAGTAAAATGTGAATTACGCTTCCAATGAACAGCACAGAAGCTTGCAAAACATTAAATTATGGGTTGTAGAGGTTGCTGAAGTCAAATTTTTGCACACTAGCAACCCCTGCCTTTATTTATGTGAGCCAAAAATCCAAGATGGCAGCCAAAATAGCCACCAAACCTAAAAAAATATCATTATGAATAGAACCGAGGCATAATCACTTAACATGAGAGGTTATCCAGCTTGCTGGTTTCAAATATATATGATAAAAACGTTTAATGTTGGTCATGTTGGTATAACTCTTTTAAAAGGACTAGGAACTTTGATGGCCGTAAAATAGCCAAATGATTTTGAGAATTTCTGATAAGACTGCAAGAAATGTTCCATACAATAATATCGCCTTTTTCACAAATTTATTTCTGTGAGGCCCTCACATACAGGCCATGTGCATATTAAGTATGCCTGTTCAATAAACTGTCATCAAATGCCTTTTTTACTTATTTTAGATAATTAAATATCTGATGGTTTATATTTGGAGAATCATGGCCCCAGCAGATTTGACATTAAGAGTTTATAAAGATTATAGTCTTCTCTTTCAGAAAAGTATTAGTCTTCTCTTTCAGAAAAATATGGTGATGGTGTTTGGATGTGTATGCAGAGGCTTACAGTTTTCTATTTGTAGAGCTTCAATAACTGTATGTAAAAAATGTTTTATTGCAAGCACCTTACCAAATCAAAGGAATATAACATGATATAGATCTTGGCTAAAATGCAAATTGCTCAACGTCCAACCATGTTTTCTCTCCGAAATTCTCAGATGCAGATGCAATGATAAACATGCACAATCTACCAAGTAGAATTGAATCCTTTTTAGGCCTAAATATGGTTTTAAATTGCTATTGACCCTGCAACCACAAGCACAAGGAAATAGAAACTTCACAATTTTCTTATAAAACTGATGTGTATCCATGAACAACTCAGGATAAAGATTGAAGGGGCCCTGAGACTCAGGGCCTGAGTGTCTGCATGCTTCAGAAATAATGTACCACCTAGAGTCCTAGACTGTACATGTACAAGCTCATTGAGTCATGGTATGAAGAAACATCATAACTGGTGTGACTGCATGATGCTGGATTAGAGGATGTTATTACCTAATGCAATTCAGTGAATCTGGTGTTTACTGCAGTTGTTGCACATCCAAGGTCATTGAAACATCATGGTGGGTGTCATTTAGAAGGCAATTCTGCCATCAAGGTTCTTTGAATCCTTCCAAAACTCACAAATCCCACTAACATTTGAGCTAAAACTCAGGTCACATGATCAACTCAGTTGCCAGCTATATACGCCTGCCACAGGCATGTCACTCAACCAAACTATCCACCTATCCTTCTTTTTTCCTCTCATACTTCAGATGGGAGCCCACAATCGTCTAACTCCCCTCTCATTTTCTGTTTCCTTACTCCACCACTGATCTCCCACCAGGAGTGCATGAAACTGCATATTCTCATATTTAACTCCTCCGCAGAGGGAGCCACTTCTTATAACCATTTTCCCAAGGGTGCCAGCACCTTACATTTATAACAGGCACATTGTTCCTATGTTATCATTGATCCCATAACCTACCAACCTGGCTATAACACATCTCTGATTGCCCTGCATGATCCGGGAAACATCTCCCTGCCATCTACAGCAGCAAGTCAACAATTACCCATTTACAATTTTAAAGGCTTTTCAACTTTAAACACATACACCTCACTCTAAATACCAGGTGTCCTTAATATATTTCCCTACTTTAACGACAGCGTCAGCAGCATCACTTCACGATAATGCATTGCCAAACTTATTTATTTCACTAATGGGCATTTTCTAGTATCCCAACAATAGCGACAGTCTTGTCAGAATTCAAATGGATCATTGAGCACCCGGAGATTTCTTTCGCATACAAGACAATGTTTAGGTTACCTAATCTATTTATGATGAAACCCCCACATCACAATCAGCTGGGGCCATCATTGTACCATGAATGAAAATACAAGAAGTTTTACACTCTACAGCATCTCTCAAAATATAGACTATTCAGCAGCAGCTCAAGAGTGGTTCAGGGTGTTTGAACTCACCTTGGACCTGTAGATTTTAATGTAAAAAAGTGAAAATGTGATAATTTAAAATACATTTCCATTGGTAAACCCCTCCCTCCCCCCCCCCCCCTCAGACATTTTCTGGATCCATGATATTTAATTACTTGAAATCAAAATAAAAAACATTTGAAGGAACTTCTCTTAATTTAACAGGCATACTTACCACACATAATTATGGTATATAAATGTGAATGCCTCAACATATCAGTTTGTGACAAGGTCTATGTCATTGCATTGAGCAACAGAGTCTTCTCAGCAATTCTTAAAAACTAGTGCCCATTTTAATGCCACAACAAGAGCCAGCTGCTTCTAAACAGTTATTTCATTATGACCAACATTAAGAGTTTCCAGACATTTGCAATTGGCAAATTGGAAAACCTCACATACTAGACTCCTGTGATGTAGTGATACTCATAATCATATTTTTCAAGGTTTGGTGGCCATTTTGGCTGCCATCTTGGATTTTTGGCTCACATAAATAAAGGCAGGGGTTGCTAGTGTGCAAATATTTGACTTCAGCAACCTCTACAACCCATAATTTGATGTTTTGCAAGCTTCTGTGCTGTTCATTGGAAGCGTAATTGACATTTTTACTCATTTCGGCATCCATTTTGGCAGCCATCTTGGATTTTTTTCAGACATAGCTAACATTTAGAGGTCTGTGGTATGCTTAGTTGAAACCAGCACCCTGAAAAACCCCTATTTAGATGGTTCATATGTGTCTATATTGCTCACCACACACATATTAGAGGTTTTTCTGACTATTTCAGCCATTTTGGCTGCCATCTTGGATTTATTCACCCATAGGCATGAGTTAGGAATTTCTGATGTGCATATTTGAATTCAGCAACCTCAAAAACCCCTTTTGACATGTTTTATATGTCATATAGCATATTAGAGGTTTTTCTGATTCTGGCGGCCATTTTTGCAGCCATCTTGGATTTCTCAAAATGCTCAAGGGTGAGAGTTTCACACCCACCCTGGAAAGATAGCCCAGACCCTATAGAACAATAATCAACAGAGAAAAAAAGTTTATCAGAAACTTTTAGGTTAGGTTGAATATCATGGTTTGGCAGACAGACTAACTCTTGAGACAAGTAGAACAGGATGATAGTATGATAATTGCATTGTGATGTTATGACTTTATGAATTATTTTTTCTTATGTAGGCCTAATAGGGTAACTTGGGGTAATTCAGGCCCCGGGGCAAATCCGCCCCCTTGAGGATAAAATGTTTTCTTTTGGCCCTAGTAACAGAGATTATGCTGCAAAATAATTATGATTCCACTTACAGGAGAATCATATAATTTTCTTTAATTTTATTATTATTAAATTTCACCTATTACAAAACTGAAGTTTCTTGTTTTTTCGTAAATATTTTCTATTAAACTTCACCTACACATAGGTGAAGTTTCCTGCTTTCGGTATTATTATTTATTATTTATTTATTATATTCTTTTCCGAAAATGTCATCGGAAAATTTTATACATAGTCAACAATGACCTTATTACAAATTCTGAATATTTGTTATCTTCTGCACCAAATATTTCAGACCTATACATGTAAGTAATAACTCTCTATAAATTACTGTTTCATATGTAATCTACTTAATTATCCCCCATTATGTAAAATTGGGATATTCTTAAAATGATAGAAATTTCGTCCTACCCCAAGCTTACCCCTTCCATTGACAATTTAGTGCATGGACATACTGGAGACAGCCATGCCAAAAACAATCTCCACAAGCCAATAACATATTCTACACACCAATGTCGTTATGATTGATTTCATGGCATTTGATTGGCTCAGCAGTTTTGATTCAGAATATATTGAAATAAAGGTAGTCTCATATTGCCACACTTTTTTTAAATTCTTAATAGCATGTTATGTTTCTTGCCTTTGAGATGTGTGTGATTCTTGATGTACTTTCTTTAATTTCTTTGAAGTGATTTGCTTAAATCGTGTTAGCAATTTCAGTTTCCAAAAATTGTCATTTGGTGCTGGCAGAGAATGTGTAACAACAAGTGCAATTTACGTCATGGTTGAAAACCCATAGGTTGGATAGTGATTTATTTCAATCAAATTGACCATGTCACCTTAGTATACATATAACTCCAAATGATACAGGAAAGGGGTAAGTGACTGTAGTTCTGATAAATTATTAGAATGTTAACTTTGTTTTACAATGCATCTTGAGATGATTTGAAGAAAATCATATTCCCATCTGTATTTAAATGTCGGTAGACTGATATTACCATGCTCTTCAAAATTGTTAAAAGCATGTTATGTTTCCTGCCTAGGAGTTATATGCTTCAAATCCTTAGTCTTGTGACACTCGGTAAGTTTTCCAATCTGTTGCCTTCAAATCCAATGTTTTGAGAGAGAAACTTCATTGTGTATTTTGCATGAAAAGGAGTGATTTAAATAAATCAAAATTATCAAGTGACATGAGATAATGGCATATCCAGTAGCAATGCGAAATAATTGATGACTGACTTGCTGAAGTTCTTCACCATACAGCAGCATTGCTTGTAAAATTGTAAATAGACTTAGAAAAATGAAAAAGACTAAGAAAAATGAAAAACAAGGAGCAACTGACCTTTTGCCGTTATGGTCAAATGCGATGCCACTGTGTTTTATATAACAGGGTTTGCATGACCAGCTGAGCAGACCACACCTTCAGCAGTCATGAAGTGGTCTCTGATTGGTACAGGCAGGCTCATGAGAACCTGGGGTTGCAAATTGAATATCACTACAACATAGGTTTAAAGGAAGGCAGTCACGTAAGGCAAGTTTTCCTTCTGATAAGAGTCTTCTAACGCAGGGACCACAGCACTATAATACTCTATTGAAACCAACAGAATGATATATATTACATATTGTGCCTTTATGTTGTGAGTAAAATATATAGCCTTCCCAGTAGTGATGATTTAATGTCAATTTGTTTCATGGACCAGGAATCATGTTTGGCCTTGACGATCAGTTTTATGTGAAATGATGGGTTAGATATCTTTCGTTATTGACACGCAAGTATGATCATGCATATCAGTCCAACATTAAATAGCTACCATTCCATTCTGAGTAGGCTGTATTTATTATGATGGAGGAGTTGTTTCCTCATAAACTTGCTGTCTGGCATAGATACATGTTTAATAATTGTTTATTTAAAATCACTGCTTTTTGTTCTTTTCAAGGAAATTCCATTCACACCTTTTTTGTAATAACTTCCAACGCATCTTGCACAATCGCAAATAGGTCCCTAACTACAATTCTTTTGCTTTTTTTGGATCTTCTAACCTCATTCTCTCTGCCGTGACTTTGGGGACCTTTGATGGCTTAATATTTTTCTACTTTCCTGTGCCCTGGTGGGCATTTTCTAGTATTGTATGTAGATGTAAAAAGCATTTTCCCACACTTTTTGTCCATTATAGCCATTGTAATGAGCAAGCCATCTCTGATTCTAAATTATTTCCTGTTGTCCATCACTGAGGGAATTGGAGCAAGCTTGGTTTACACAGCTCCTGACTAACAATATTAGACGGGACAGAGCCACCGGCTCACCGAGCGAAGCGAGGTGTCTCGTCCCTTATGGCTATCAGGCGAGTGGAGTGCTCCAGATGGTTCAATCAAAAAAAGTGATTCAGACATCCCATAATATGATCCTGGCACATGCTTCTCTTCACGCGTGACTACAACGTGACTACCTTCTTCTTCTTCTTCTGTTTGATATTCCCCCCAAAAAAGAAATGTCCGAAAAAGAAAAAATTTTCCGAAAACAATTTTTTTTTCGAAAATAAAAATTTTTTTCCGAAAACAAAAAATTTTTCCAAAATAAAAAATTGTCCGAAAAAAAAGAAATTTTCCGAAAAAAAAAAATTTCCAGAAAAAAAAAAATTTCCGAGAAAAAAAAAATTTATCCGAAAAAAAAAAAAGTTTCCGAAAAAGAAAAAAATTATCAAAAAAAAAAAACATTCCACAAAAAAAAAAAAATTCCCAAAAAAATAAAATTAGCAAAAAAATAATGCTTGGATATTGTCAACCAATCGAGTAGTTACAAGCCCCGTCTTCTATGCTGCGGCATTATCATATTATATCTTACTGTTATAAGATACTTAAAAGGAAGACATCAGAAAAGAACGGAATTCATAGTGTTTCTTTTGTGTACACAAATTCTCCTTGATATGGAAGAATGGTGTCAGACTGATCTGTGTATTGAAGGCGAAAGAAGAAGTACCAAACAATACTATTCATAGGTCTTAATTCAGATATTAGTTTTGAAATAAACAACAGATTTTTATTTCTTAAAAGGCTCCAAATCTTATAAAGTAACTATACTCCAAGCGCAGTATATTGTATTCTAATCGAGCTGAGGGTGTATTTACTTGTGCATAATTTAGAATCACATTTTGCTCAAACACTGTGTACTAACCAAGTGACCCAATTGAGGATTTTCTTTGTTTACATTTGCCAGTTTTCATATATAGAGCAAGCAACAAACTTTGCCATATAGTCAGTATGCTGTCTTATAGTCCACACAATACACATAAAAAATTTGGAATCAATCAGTTAAGTTTTCTGGGAGATTAGGCATTTTAGTTCATTTTTTACTAGAATCACCAAATCTTTTGATTGCTAAATATTTAAAGCTTGAAATTTCACATCAAGATGTCTGATAAATAAATACAACATACTGGCTATGTTATATTGTAATTACATTGATTTCAAGTCTAAAATTTAAGATTTTATGATTAACTAGGTCGCTTCGCATAGAGCAAACAGTACACAGTGCAAAGGCTACTGATACAAATTCAATGACCATGCTACGCTTAGACGCAATATTCATTTCACATCTGTGTGCTGACTTCTGAGTTTTGTTACTATGTTTAAAAAACTAATTGCTGTGGCACTGTGGCCTAGTCCTCTATACAGACAACAGAGTAAAATAGGCTTTTGTTGTGGTTCTTCATTATCTGAATACATGTGTATGCCATGGTAAATGTGCCTAAATCAACATACTTTCTCGAAAGGGTGCATCCCGGTACATATATTATGTTTTTGAATGACACTTGAGGAATATTTCATTCTCTTTTCAGGTGACAATCATGCTGTTGATGGTGGCTGTTACTTTCATCATCCAAAAAGTCCCTTACACAGTCTCATGGTATTGGAGGTATTACATACGAAGCACGAGGCCTGACAAAGATACACCATATTCCTTGGACGTTGCAGCAAGTTTGACGAACATACTGAGCGTCATGACTTATTGCATCAACTTCTTTTTGTACAGCGTTTGTGGGAGTAGTTTCCGAGAAGCTTTGAGATGTGTGATATTGTGTCAATCGATGTCTGCTACGCCACGGAATCACAATAGTAGTGAAAATGGCGGCCGCCTTTCCCGTCATGGAAGTAAAACCTAACACTCGTGGGTGTCTGCTACGCACAGTATGAATGTTATTGGTAATTTGTTAACCATTCCACAAAATGCTGTCACGGCCGTCTGATTGATCAAAATGTGAAATTCCTTGTGCTATATTAACATAACTTAGGTCTTCTACCATCTTGTTGAGTGCTATATTTAACAGGCCTACTGCAGGTGGCTGCTGTGGACTACAATATTGCGACACCGTGAATTACAATTTTGCGGTTCCGGTGGGCCAGCCTATTTGACTGAAGAATAATATCACACCTGAATGACTTATTGGATGATTTATTGTGTTTTTTTTTTTAATAGTTAATATTTTACTTCCCAATTTTTTTAGATTTACCCCAGTTCCCTTATTGTTTTGCGAACATGTGTTGTCCACATGGAATCTAGAAAATTTTAAAACATTTTGTTTGCTTTTCAAATGATTGTTAAAATTTTCTGACCCTTCATTGCATTACATTTATAATTTATGATATGACAGCAAAAGTTGATGAAGGATATTATTTATTTATTTAATAAGGTACACTAATGAATAGACTCAATTATCAATGCCAGGTAAGGATCAACAGACTTCATAAGGTTTAAAAATACCGTGCAAGCACGTAAACCCTCGGCTATATATGCAGACAAATGGTTGCTTTACAAAAGAAATCCACAAGACGGAATGGTTCAAGTGACCAATTATGTGTGAAGAAAAATAAGGTATGTCATTAAGTAGAAAGGACTTGAATTGCCATGAATTGTATTTATGTACCTTTGTAATCAGCTGAGAAAGTCTTGGAGGCATAGTTCAGTTTGTTCATATATAAAGAAAGTATAATAAGAGCTCGGAGATTGCATACCTGTGCCTGAGGTACTGATGATATCCATTATCAATAATGAAGTAATATAGGTATAAATAAAGGTATATGTGCAGTGTGCAGGGTAGACATGCCACACAGACTAAGTTGTGCTAGGACAAAGGAATCTGATCCAGCCATGGTAAACATGCCAATTACCCTCCACTGGCTGCAGCAGCCTACATACCACTTCCCTGATATTGCCCCCCTCCCTTTTCACTCTCCAGATAAGAAAGTACATAAAAGTAAAAAAGAACAGGATTTGATGATAAATTCCAGAGCTAGGTCTACATCAAGAAGGACCAATTCTCACAATTTATGCCTGGTGACACATGATGACAGCTTGGGTCACACTTAAAACACCCCTTTTAGTAGAAAACATATGGCCTACTTATAGCTCAGATCAAAACATGTCGGAGAGCAGGAGGTTAGCATTATTTTTCCAGGTGATGAAAAGCATTGTTTCGTGTGGATTTAAGAAATGCACATGACTGAACTTCTGTCATTCCCGAATTTAGGCAGAAATAAAGCAACATGTGTAATTTGACAGCAGCAGGTGCGACATGCGATAAGTTGTGCTAAGACAAAGATTGTATGCAGCCGTGTGGGCAAATGCAAGTTTTGGCCATGTAGGTCATGCACTTCGACAATACCCGGAGGCAGTACTGCCTCGGGTAAAAACTGAAAAGAAGAATAACTGAAACAAAGTGATATTTTTTGCAATTTTTGTTTATAACTATACAAGAAGTCCTTTTTCTTTTTGGACTACTGTGTTTCAAGTTTAGCCACATTCCAACATCTAAGATACTTCTTAGATATGTTGTCTTTTTCAAGAATAATTATTCTGCTGATAGTTATTTAGTATTGTAGTTCTGTAAAATTTCTTCTGATCTCGGATTGACAAATGGGTATTAAAAAAGTTGTAATATCGCACTTGTATGTATCAAAACACTAACAGATCACTGTATAGCATCCTGTGGTTATCTGACTGCATTTGACATCAGACAGACTTACATACATCAACATGACATTACGTGATGTCAGCAATTGTCATGTGACGAGTGTGATGTCAGAATGAGTTAAAATGCCCACATGGTAACTGTTTTCTGGACATCAAAGTATATCTTTATTGTTACCTTGTCTATATATGTATCTCTTCCCTTCACAAATTGGCCAATATTAATGTACCTTTGTAAATATGTTCTCTCTATCACTTGACAGTTGTATAAAATCTGCAGATTTATCTTTCTCAATGTAGAACTGTAGATATATAGGAAAATCTTAATAGCTTTGACAATTGATATTGTCTTCAATTGATATTATGCGCCAGAATATTTAATTATTATTGTGTGTTTATACTGTTGATGGTTGGTCCAGTTGAAGGTAGATCTTAACTTTGTACATATAAATATTGGGTTTTATTCCATGCGTTCACACTCTGTACCAAGGTACCAAAAAATGTGCCTATATCACATTATTTTGTGTTGGTGAAATTTTGATTTTGCTACAAAATGGCTGTATGCGAAATGGTTGAAGGAAATGTTATTGCAATACATCTTTTAAAAATGGCGATTGTTCCGCAGTTAATTATCAGGATTAGGGGCATGTCTCATTCACTGTTCAGGTCATCATCCCAAGTCATACCATGACAAAATGGCCCATAACCTAGCTTTGCTAATTCATGAATACTTTATTAACTGACCCGGTTTTGGTTCAGCTAATCAGGGACTGCTACATCACAGTTTGAAATTGTTGCTTCTGTTTCACACAGTTACAAATGGAGAAATTGTGTATTGTTGAAAGGTGCTATCACAGTTCCGAAAATTCCATTGAGTTATGTATTTTCACAGTTCTGAAATGAAACTGTTTGAAAGTTTGCTTGTTTTACACTGTTTTTCTTAGTTGCCAGTAATCTTCTAAGTGTCCATAATCAGACTAAATCTGCCTGCAAAATGATTATGACCTAAACTAGAATCGCAAGCGATGATAATATGACCGCGGGCAGTGCTGGATGCCTTTTGGTTGCAATCAAGTGTGATTGCCTCGGTCCCTAAAAGATAAATAACGATCTGTGTATTGAGTGCAGCTCATTTAGCCCTGGGGTAAAAAAGCTCAATTGCATAATAATAAAGATGTACATAGTCGAGTCTATGGCATATTGGCGCCTCTATTTGAGGGGGCTGTGTGTGTAGGCCCATCTGTGTGAGTCCGCCCATCTGTGCGTGCACGGCCTTCGTTTGCACGCCTATTCGTATGGCCATATGTGTGTGTGCACGCCCATATGTACGCCCGTCTGACTGTATGTATACGCCCATATGAGCATGCCCGTTGTGTGTGTAAGCCCATGTGTGCACGCACGCCCATCTGTGTGTGCATGCCCATCTGTATGACCACATGTGTGTGGACGCCCATGCGTGTGTGGACGCCCATGTGTGTGCGGATGCCCATGTATGTGTGCAGGGTCACTTGTGTGTACACAAACACCTGTCTATGCAAGCCCACCTTTATGCCTAGCTGTGTGGGCATGTGCAGCTGTACACTCATCCGTGTGTATGTCCACGTGTAATCCCATCTGTGTGTGTATGCCCATGGGTGTGTGTACACCCATGGGTGTATACAGCCATTGGTATATACACCCATTGATATATAAACAATCTTCAGTATACACTCGCCCATGTCAGTAAACTGTCATGATAAGTAGACCAACTGACCTGCCACCTGACCTGCCTGCCTACCTACCTACTTATCTATTGCTAGTCCCTTTGATAAGGCTGGCCTGCTATACCAATTGAATATCGGTTCCCCTGGCGGCAACTTTTTGCTGTAGTCGGTCTTACTTTAGCCTGTGGATTTTAAATGTACCCATTTAACCTGTTGTGTGGATGTTAATATGAACTATTTTATCAAATGCATGGGATTACTCTTACGCAGCTCAAACTACGCAGCTATGCGGTTCGCCAAGATCAGGCGGTTCATTACAGGAATTGATGATGATGATGATGATGAAACACTTCTGTAAAAGAGTTGACCAATGCTGAATGATAGGCCTAATTGCATTTAGAGATTTGACACTTTAATACCAATTAATCAGACAATGACACTTCAATGCCTATCATAAACTTTCAGTTCAATGCCAATCATGCATTGATACAATGCAGAAGCACTAACTTACAGGTACTTACAGGTCGTCTTCTGACTTGAATAGGCCTAACACCAAATGTAGGCCTAATAATAATAATAATATGAGGAGTTATACAGCTTAGATTTACTAACTCAAGTTAATTTCGGCGGCGGCGCTTGTCATATTTTTTGGTGGCTAAGCTGACAAGATTCAGCCAACTTCGACTTGACAGTTTGGCGGCAGTGGCTAATTTTGGCAGCGGCTAATTTTGGCAGCACTTCCGGGCTCAAGCCCCAGCAGTGAAAGGTCCAGTAATCTCCCCCCCCCACATTATCTGGATCCCCCCCTGACGAATTAGTTAAAGAGACTTACTGCAGCCTACCTTTCCACAATGGCCTAGACGCTATCTACCATAGACAGGAAACCCCCCAGAAGACTGTCTAATAGGCCTAGGCATCAGAAATTTTATAATGCCCATGAATCAGAACCAAAATACAAGAGCACAAATTTAAAGACTCTAGTCAAGATTTGTCAGCGCACTGGACGCTGATAAACTTACAATTTAAAAGTCATTGCCATAAACCGGATGTTTTTAATACCAGAGTGAACACTTCCATATGTGACATTCCTTTATTTTTCATGCCACACTGTTCAACTTGGTGAATTGCTACCTTGGAGAAATGCAATGATAACTACCTGTAATTGGGACTAATGGTCATTTAATGCTCCCTGATACAAGAAAGGATTGAGACCTTCTCATTCATCCCATGCCATTATTTATCCACTTATTGATTTATTTATTTATTCACTGACTTAGTTATTCTTACATTTATCTATTTATTCATTTATCTAGCTACGTGCCTATTTATATATTTATCACGCTCATCCGTCCATTGATCCATCCGATCATAAAATTACTTAAAATTTATCAGTATTCCTTTGCTCTATATCTTGAAAAACTCTTTATCATGTTGAATTGTTTGTAACAAGTTTGGACTGTTTTTTCTTGGTTGTCTGGCAATTGAAATTAACTACTAAAACTGTATTCTGCCTTTGCAGAATGGTCACAGGTGATGGTTTTTTAATTTCACAAAGCATAAACAGGCGTTTCTGTCATTTGACAACTATTAAAGCAACTATTACTAATATTAGCAACCGAGAGATGCTGATGGCTATTTAAGACGCAGGAACAGACGCCCAACACTAGACGCGCCAAGACAGACGTACAGTCAACACCTGAGTGGGGGCCAATAACTGCGAAAGTTACGGCCAACTAAGCTATGAAGCTACAAAGATGTCTGAACGGTGATCAGTCAAAACGGCAACAAACAAAAACGGCAACAGACAATAACGACTACGGTTTTTTGAGCATTGTCAAAAACGCCTACAGCTTATTTTTCTTTTGCATGACAGTACAAAAACGGCTATTGGCCATTACAAAAACGGCAACTGCACTCTACAAAAACGGCTATTCCCGATCTCTTACACTTGACCTGAATATTTTTTGACAAGCATAGAAATGTTGATTACCATTAAAACTTATTTTTTCTTTCTTCTACTATATTACAAAAGAATGCTTTTGTTCCACTCTACAAAAACGGCTATTTCCGATATTTGTGGTTTTTTAAAATGTCAATAGAATATTTTAAAGAAAAACCAATTGTTGTTCTGTCTTTTCACTTCTGAAAAGTTGCTTTACTACAGAATCACGATTGCAATATTTACTCAGTGGCATCACAAAGGGGGGCTAGGGGGGCCTCAGCCCCCCAAATGGAGTATTCAGCCCCCCCAAAAATCATGGGCAAAAAAAATTAAAAATTTTCCTTGTATGATACTGGTAGTGAATGAATCACCAGAGCCCACAAAAAGACACTGTATATAGTATGTTGTGCATCATTTGCTGTTAATTTTGCAGTTTATCAATTTATAAGGTTAGTAGAGATCCCCAGACATCTAAAATCTTTGGATTTTGAGCAATTTTGGGGCGGCTCGCGCTTCGACTGTTCGGGCCTCTGAAAACGCTTCTAAACTTCAGCCCCCACAAACTTTCGTTTCTAGTGACGCCACTGTATTTACTGCAGGGGTTCATAGTTTGAATCAATTTGATCCAACTGCTAATTGTCCTTAGGCATATTAATGATAATTGTTATTTACCCTTCAAACTCAAAGGTTGCCTTGTATTTTGGCTAATTGGTTCTTCATTCACACAATCACTGTCACCTACTTATGAACTGCTCAACTTTTGACACTGGATTACAGTTGACAGTTGTTCTTGTATAGGCATAAACAGTAGGCGTTTTTGTAAAGTGGTATAGCCGTTTTGTATAGACCTGTAGCCGTTTTTGACATCTAGGCCTATTAGTAGGCGTTTTTGCATTGCCGTTCTTGCATTGTCAGAAATCACAGTAAGCGTTTTTGTCTGTAGGCGTTTTGACTGCTAATCGTCTGAACAGTTGGAACCACCAGAGGGACCATTCATCAGATTCAGGCCACGAAATAGGGTCATCAAAAGAAAACAACAACAACATATCAGTAGCTACCTTTCACTCCAGCGTCGGCGTCCAACGACGAATTCTATCTGGCCATATCCACATCCATGTATGTCCCGGGTTTGGTAACCGGGTATATCCATCCAGAACGGGGTATATATCCACGATTTAAGTCCACAAACCATCCATGATCAGGCCCATCACTGCATCAGCCATTCCTGGGCTGTTATTGCTCTGTCCATGCGGTTCGACCTAGCATGTTGCCATCGCCTAATCTTTCATAATATTGAGTTCCCAGCATCCAAAACTGGCTCACTCCATAGCCAAGAAGTTATTCTATGGAGCTGACAATGTTATCAGGCTTGTCAATGTGTATATTCCATCGTAGAAAGCAAACCATCCAGAAGTTTCACCAACATTTTCTTTTCAACTGGATGCGCCATACATATCCCACAATGCACTACGCGACCTAGTTTCGCCTGCACACGCAATGCAGGGGGGCACTCGCAAGTAATTCTTGTTGTGACTTGTAGCTAGACTTGTAGACTTGGTTTGGCCTCTCAGGTTCTCCTTCTCCCCGTCCTCATGTGACTTGTCTACTTGTAACAGAATGGTTGTCAGCAGAAAATTATAAAATCCCCCCAGTGCATAAGATCAGCAGAGCACAGCTCAATATCCATCCAATATTTCCTTGTGTTAAATGACGCAGTACGCTGTCGCGTCCTTAATACTGGCTGCAACACCTTCTAACTGGTACCAGTGTTTAGGAAATTTAATTTCCCAAATTTTAAGCTAAGTTTGGGCTCTATACGACCATTCTTTCTATGTCAAAAGTGCGTCCAAAGCACTCGAGGTTGATGTTCAAAGTTTTGTTGACATGTTCTTTTTCCTGTCATTTCTCAAAAAATCGGCCTGATAAAAATATTTGAAGCATTCGACATGTTTTCTAATGTTAAAAACTAGATACTTGTATTTTTTTGGTTTTTTTTCAAAGCCATAATTCACCTCAAAACCATGCCCCAAAGATCTGTTATTTCAACCAAGAAAAGATGGCGATGGCCCAGACCTGTGTTCCAGACCAGTGCATAAGCAAACAGGAAAAATGTGACATGAGGGTGTGAGTCGAGCCGGAGTTGGGGGAGTGACAGTGCACATACACATAAAGCAAGCAAAAACACAAAACCAGCTCCTTCGATTTACTAAATTATGCCTCGAAGTGAAATTAATTTAACTCAAATACAGGGATACCAAGCTAATGAGAAATAAATAAATAAGAAATATATAGATAATTAAATAGGCAAGTAGTTATATCCATTACATAGATTCCTGATAGGTATATAGATACATGAGGGAGATGAGAAAATACATATTTATAGGCTATGCATCATGAGAGATAATGGACCATAGTCCATAGCCAAAATGCACCAAGATGACCATTCCCTTAGAATGCACCACAATGACAATGGGTAGCATGATATACAATGGGTTAATGAGATGGAAAAATAGCAAAAAAGAACAAAAGTCTGAACATATTTACAATGTAGCAGGAACTTCTCCTGCCTAGTTTAAAATAGCATGGAGCAGGAAAAGAGCTGGGAGTGCCCCCCCCCCCTTCACACAGCGCTAAGCAGCTCAGCACGCAGCCCAAAACAGGATCTGAACAACTTCACAAGCGGTCTGGAAATACCAAAAGAAGGACAAAAAACAATAAGGTAGAGGTTCTGACTATAAAATCGTGAGTGTGAGAACTATATTAAAGACTGCCTGGTGTCACTGGGTCTTGTGAAGCGCGAGTGTAGGGTGTAAAGTTACGTGTATAGAGCAAGTTCCATGGCTGTGGATTGACTGCAACTTGTTCTAATCTCCCGCAAAAATGTGCGTTGAATCGTACGATCTGTGCTGATAACAAAATGACCGGCCAGCGCGCTGGCGCGGTCATAATAAGCAGCCAATCACAGAAGAGGTTGGAAATAGCAGAAAGCCCTGTCCATTTTAGCAGGGCTTGCGTGGGGAGGATGTGTTCAGGTATAAATTCGCATCCATATGAAAGATAAAGACTCAAGCTGAGTTATGAAGTTTTGCTTCTGGACAAACATGACTAGTGGAAAGATAAATCAGCAGGCATTCAGTCATAATTGCACTTTTGGTGGTAAAGCTGCTTTTTCATCTGCCACAGAACACAAGTACTACAGTTATTTTTCACACCACTCCTGTAAATTAAGGCTGTAATAGTCTGCAGCCACATTGCTATAGACCTCTATAGACATTCAAAGTTTGGGAAGTACTAGATCGAATTAACCTGCCACAATGTTATGCTGATGGGGAGTGGGGCTGTCAAACTTGGACTTGCCAATCTTGTACTGTTTAAAAGTAGGCCCGCAAAAGACTGCCAGAAGTCTGGTGAGTGATCGTTATGGATCGGCCATCAAGGATTGTGTTGGAATAGCATCATCCAGTGCACTATGGAACAGATAAGATAAAAACTATAATTCAAGCATACTTATTTTCGTTGAAGTCATTTGCTGTGCTGAGACTCTCCATAATCCATTTTAATAGTTACAAAATAGGGTTTTTTGCTTTAAATTGTGTTCATTAATTGTTTGTTCAATATAATTTTGATTGATATTTTGATTGTAATTATTCTCAAATCGTATATGGTGTAGCTGGTGACATATTAATCTCTTAATCATTAATCTGTGGTATATTGTTAATTAGTTTTAAAGTTTCAAGCTTGTAATCAAGGTGAATATTAATAATCAGTGACATTGTATCAGTTAATTGTTGTTCAGTGCCTTTTCATATTCGTTTTTGGCAAATCTTAGATATACAAACTTGCTTGATGTTTCTGAAAAGTATGTGACGCTTTGAAGCTCATCAGTTTCTACATTATATAAGACAACACTTCTGTGGCAATAAAATGGTCTCTCGCAAGGCGTGCTTTCCTGTTGGGTATCTGGCAAAAAGGGCATTTGCCGAGGGCCCATGACCCCGGATTTATACACCCTGTTTGACAATAAAGCAAAACAAAATGACCCCCATTGCTGTACAAATTCCCAGATTGCTATTCATAATCTGATCAGCCCTTTTAAAGCATTTCAAATGACGTGAGGAATAACATAGCATGGTATTTCTAGATATTAAAAATGACAACATCGACCACTTGACGAGGTTCTCTTTGTTTTATTACAGTGTGACATTATTGCAGATCGTGGTGAAACATGTTTTTGAAATCAAGGTCTTTTTACCCTGTTCTTGCATGTGTAGGAGGTCCATAATTCATGCATGATGGTTCTCTTGATTCATTGATTTACTAATTATTAATATGTTTTCCCTTCCAATATACAGTATTGATTAAGGCCTATTTACGATATTTTAGACAATAACCAATATCTGCATACATAACTACATCTTATATATTTTGTTTTGTTAATCCCTGCATGGGATATGTACTGATGTTGCTGTTGATCTCATCATCTCTCATTATATATTTATGGAGTAAATATATTTGAATGGAAAATAAAGTTTATCTTTTTCACCCCGAAGTCTTCAATTTTTTCCTTTTTTGATTCGGGTAAGGAGTGAATTCCGGTAAAAGGATTTATGTGCTTTAATACATATTATCACTCTCTGGCTTGTAAACAATGACTGCCGTAAATGGTGATTAGCAGGTGTAAAGAGGCGAAAAGTCAATCATTACAGTCCTTTGTGGCGATTTGTTAATGGGTCAATTCCAAAGAAAAATGACATTTTCGTGAAAATTCAGACACCTCTGATTGTCAAGTTTTAACAGTAATTAAACAACGTAAAATGGCTTTGTATTTTAGCTAGTTAAGTAGATATGCAGTGGAAATATGTTTTGGTTGCAAAAAAGCTTAATTTCATAATTTAGTTGAGAAATCCTTCGAAAGACAACTTCCCGGTTTGGCACTTATTATTTGCATGTTCCATTTGAAACTTCTCAACAATTTTGCCTTCTTCATGTCTGCTCCAAAAATCATCTTAATCTTATTTTCAGTTGAAAGGAATAAATTTCAAAATAATTGCCATGAGAAAATAAATGTCTGGCGTGTTTTAACGCATGTTACTTCAGTGCTATGGATGAAACTAGAGAATAGTAAAAAGCAAACAAGCACTTTTCAAACTTTTAAAAAGGAAATCTTGGACTAACAGAGAAATTATTAGTAAAGGAAACTAGTAATAAAAGGACAAGGCAAACTCAATTTTAAGACAAACTAACCATTCTTCAGTGCTTTTAAATTATGTAACATTGCCTGATTTAATCATACCAATCATGCACGCAAATGTGCTGAAGTTACCACATGAAACATGATATTTTCAACCTTTTTTTCACTGCTTTGTGTTTTTTTTTGCTAGTGGATTGCATTCTCAAGACAGACATAAATTTGCTTCTAATGCAAAATATATATATTTTTCCACCAAATTCTATTTGGGAGGAGTGTAAGCTCAGTTGTAGCACACTTTGCTGCCAATCGCTGGGTCCATGGTTTGATTCCTCTCTGGCCGGATAACCTGAACTTGTGTTGGACAGCAATTTACACCATCCTTCGCCTTATTGCTGTGTGCTCTCCCTGTCCTGATTGGCCAACCAAACTTGTGCATAAATATAGGATGTGAAGCCCCAATCTTCCGTCAATCCAACCAAATGTTATAAGCAGTCATAATAGTGGTGTATTCTTCTGATCTCAGTTGCAAAGAAGCCTGCACCATTTTTCGAAACCAACATTTGTCCTCTTTGCTTCTGTGAGGCCTGCAGTCCTTGCCTCTTAATCATTGCAGAGTGATAATGAAGAGTCCAACCATCAATATTCCACTGACCAATTTTTCTTTTTATTTGTTTTCATGTTTTTTCTTATTTTCCTTTGTGATTGATGTCACTGATGCAGGCATGGGATCTCAAGATTCGTCCATGGATAAAATTTAGTATACTTTGCAATTCATTTTCTGTGTTTGCTAAGATAACAATATCATCTGCATTTGAAATTTTTGAACCATTCATATCTATTCCAAAATTTGTGTTAGAAACAGTAAAAGGAAGATCGTTGATGAAAAGACAGAATAAAGTAGGTGATAATACATCCCCTTGACGAAATACAGTCGTAAGATACACTAACAAATCTTAACTTCTAAGCTTTATGATTTTACAGTTGCTAGACATTGTGACTGAATGGCTGCAGGGGCATAATTTTGCCTGTATGTTTGTATCAATCAAAGTAAGTAATGAATCAAAGTGACTATGGCGGACTAAAGGTGAGGTGTCACTCATTGCACAGAATAAAATTTGATATGTTTCTATAAGAAGTATCTATGAAAGATAATGTCTAACATTTCATTTTATTATGCTTATTTTGAAATTTACTAATTCTTACATACTGACTTATGCTATCCGCCAACCTTGTACTGAGACTGCTCATAAAAATGAAATTCTTCTTAAATGGAGAAGGAAGTCATACAAAACATAAACATTGGAGTTTGAATGCCAGCAAGGTCCACAATAATAGTTCTGGAATCTTTAGAAAACCTTAACTGATACTTTAGCAAGAAGTTTTAAATTTTGGTTGGATGTGCTCCACCTTCATTAACCCCCTGAATTACATATTTCACCCTGATGTAGGTCTACCCAGTATTAATGCTGAAGCAAGAGTTTTCAACTGCATGTTCTTAGCTTTAGCAGTCATTGGAAGTAGTTACGATTATATTGGACCAAAGTTGTTGAAGTATTCCATATTTATGAGTAATGGTGTATTATTTGAACCAAAAAAAGTCTCCGAAGAGATCCAAAAGGATTATAATTACCCTTGTTGTCTTTTTCCAAGGTTCAAATACTTAAAAGCAAAGCAATCTTTATCTTGCTCCCTCAATTAACGAACTGCATGACAGCAATGATGTTGTCTTGAGATTTAGTTGACAGAGATGAAGATTTAAGAGATGCTCTTATCTGATGTCGCCAGTGGATCTCGGGAAGTCAATTCTAATTTTACACGGTGCCCTTAATTTGAGAGATGACATTATCTCATGCCATCAAGAGATTTCTATGTTCTAATTCTTTTAAAAATCCCTGACACTTCATTTTATTCAAAATCCACTGCCACATGAGGAGATTTGAACCCAAATTGAGTTGACTGATTATTTGTTGTTTTAGTGGCCACTTAAGAGGGCATGAGTCAGTATATAAGTCTCTTTTGACATCACCAAGATACGTATACCATCAGAATAGCTGGTATCAAACTGACAATATTGCATGTAAGCACCTTGCTAGGAATTAACTCTGTTTACAACTGTTACAGCAAACAATCAGATTATTGTTTATTTTGCAAAAATTATAAGTAAAAATGTATATAATAGAAGAAGCATATGATGTCTAAGTCAGTTAGACATCTCTTTGTCAGGTACTAACATGCTTTTTTGTCAGTTACTGACAAAAATGTGTGTTAGAACCCTCCAAATCGGTGTCTGACTAATACCTAATCTTGGATGTAGCCGCGACAAATCAAGAAATTGAAAGCTTTCTAAAAAAATAATGACAACAAAACAAGTATCAAAATAAACACAAGAAAACAAAAGAAACATTGTCGGCCGAGAATGACGACTTCCATCTCTGTTCACCACGCACTGATCAAAAAGTGATCAGACAAAAAAGACAATCAATATTTTTCACTCATTGTAGATGTAGAGTAGGTTGGGGCAAGAAGCCCATGGCCCAGGTTAGGTGAAAGGCCCCCCCCCCCAGGCTTATATCCAAACTTACATTTTTGGTGCATTCATCTATTCATAGGATTGATGCTAGATGCGTTTTAGGTGAAGTCACAAATTTTCAGGACAAACAGCACCAAACCATAGTAGAAATTAAAGAAACAAAAAAATTTGCATGGTTTTTGTAACTTTGACTAAATTCTTTGAAAGGGGTTGTCAGAAATAACTTTGGAAATTTTTTAAGTATAATGGATATCTGCATTGCATCACTTTATGACCATCACATAAATATGATTTGGATCATGTTTTTTGCATTTTAGTTCAAAATATAGAGGTCAAATTAAAATATGTGGGTTTGGGGCGAGAGGCCCCACATGATATGGGGCATGAGGCCCCTTCACTGGGGCCTCGAGGCTGCTTCAGGAATCATTTAATAATGTGTACTTTACCTTAAATCTTGATAGAATAGCTAATTAGAATAGAAAAATTTGGCCTGAAATTGAAACAGGGCAAAAAAATATTAAAAAACAAAAGCATGAACAAAAAAATTCAGAAATTCATAAAAAGTGAATCGAATGCCTTAAGAATGATAGAAGCACCCTAAGAAATAACTTTAAGGCTGAATGAGCTCGCATAAAAAAATTGCTATAAGATTATAATAGGGTGGCTTCTTGCCCGATGGGTGGGGTAAGAAGGCCATTTTAAATTGTTTACAAAATTGGCCGTAACTCCTTTATTAAAATTGATAGACATTTGTTTCACTAGTTATTAGTAGAGTCAAGTGATCCCTTCCTGAGAGCATAAGCATTCAGATAATCACCCATAAAAAGTAGGTCAAATCGCACCTCGAAGTTAAGGGGGGCCGCATGCCCCGACCTACTCTATTTATCACTCAATAAATGACATTTTGGTATGAACCATATTTTGTTGAAACATTCTTTTGTCTTTACAAAATCAGATCTTTATTGTCTTATAAAATGTTCATGTTTGTCATCAGCCAAGGTTATGGAGAGTTATGACAACTGAACATTTCTGTGCTCACATGATGGGATCATATTTCTCTTGCTGTTTCATATGAAAAAATAACTGGCAATTATGGCATCCATTACAATATCAACAAAAGATTTGCCTCTCATATGTAATTGAATACTGCTAGACAATTAAAGAACTAACTTTAAAAAAAAGATTGCTTGAGATTGGGAATTTCGAGATTGATTTATCGCCATAAAGAATCAAAGAAGACAGTCATGTTTGTGTACATGATGATATTTTGCATTTGCAGTTTACTTTATATTCACTCTGTGCAATTGAAACTGAATACCTAAGTTTTATTTGCAGATTAGGAGATATGATTATTCAGGCTGCATTGGATTCAGCTACTAGGCCTAGTGGCCGTCAATGACCTCACAACAGACCATATCCATTGCAATGACATGAACTGTCAATCTGTCATTGAGTAACTTGTGACCTCGTTGATGCTCAGTTGGTGCCTTGTTTGATAGCATTGACAGTATACGATATGACCTCACAAATTGCTCATGAGTCATAGAGACATGGCATGGATAGGCATATGACCTCACAAGGAACATTTCAGTCCAATAATTCTGTATGCACTTGACATTCGTCGCCTGTAATTCTATGCGTATTTGTTCTGTTTTAAATCCTACAGATTTTGCTTCTTTGAATAATATTGAATGTGGAAATGTGAAACTTATCTGTTCCATTCAAAGATTTCTGTGCGACATTTAATCACATTCATTTGTTGTTCAACCACATGTATTTGATTTGATGTGGGAAGTGCTAATGCATTAATGGAATGAGTAACGGAAATGGTATTGATCCCATATCTAAAGCTAATTTAAGGAAAATGTAGTATTGAAAAGTTACTGCAAAACGCAGTTTTAATGGAGAAACTTGAAAAGGTTACACATTTTCCAACATATAACCCCCAATTTTAAAGGATAATTCCAGTGGATTAGAGTCATATCCATGCCCAAATATTACATTAGGAGGATAGCTTTGATTTCATCTCAGTGGAGCAGTTCACATCCCTGTCAGCGTGCCTCGGTTGTCCAACGTCGGCCCGAAGCTGGTCCGATGCTACTGACATCAGACTGACGCTGGGCCGACGTTGGACCGCCGAGGCATGCTGACAGGGATATATATGTTGAAGAATATATGTTGCAAAACACAACAACAAACTGGCAAAATTCGGTATTCCTAGCAAGAAATTCAACAAATTCAATGTACAATCCATCTCATCTCCTTGCTCTAAGTGATGGCTTTCTTGACTCCAGGGCCAAATCCTTCTTCATGGCCTTTGTTGACAGAATAGCTGAGACTGATGTGAATTCTAATCTCTTAAGACAGGAAGGTGGCCTCTGCGGACAAAATCTGTTCTACGCTAGCTACTTCTTGCAAATATTCAGAATATGTAGGAATTGTTTGTCAGCTCTTTATGACATGCTATTAGCCAATAGCCATGGCACAGACTTTCATCATGATTTAAGATGGTATGTATACAGCGCTTCTCAAACCACAGGCCTAAACCTGATGGATTGGTATCTTGACTTGTCACTAGTGTTTTCAAAAGTGCCATGCTCTGACAGAGCCTGTTAAGTATATCCTGACAGAAAATAGGTCATTTGTGGAATCAGTCCAATAATTCTGTAAGCACTTGATATTCGTCGACTGTAAGTTAATGTGTATTTGTTCTGTTTTAATCCAACAGATTTTGCTTCTTTAAATACTATTAAATGTGGAAATGTGAAACTTATCTGTTCCATTAAGATTTCTGTGCGACATTTAATCACATTCATTCGTTGCTCAACCACATGTATTTGATTTTGTGTGGGAAGTGCTAATGCATTAATGGAATGGGTAACGGAAATGGTCTTGATAAAGACAATAGATCGCATATCTAAAGCTAATTTTAAGAAAATGTTGTTCTGAAAAGTTACTGCAAAACGCAGTTTTAATCGAGAAATTTACAGGCTTACAGCCTGTCATTTTTGTTGATTCTCAGAAATCCTCAGATCCGTGGTACTCAATTGCAAATTTCATGAGGTCATACGCAGTTTTAGTAATTATGTGATCTACTCCACTGAGAAGAATTTATTGAAGGCAATCTTTATTTGCTACAGATTAGCAAAATAACATTGGGTCAAACGTCACATTTAGCTGCTTTAAGCTGTGGGTACCAAGTTTTGCACAAAGCAATTCCGGTAGATATAAATAAAACAATTTTTAAATTAATAAGTAAATTGAGTAAATAAATACAAGTTTAGATAAATCAATTAATTGAAAATTTAAAGATAGTGTCTTTGATCTCAGCAAGTGTCCATTGGTAGATATGGTAGACACCCTGGGCAGCAAGTGAGAGTTCCCTGATGGCTTCTCCATTTGTCTCTGAACAGCTGTCTTCATTGGGGATGGGGCATTTCAGTTGATGGCCAGGTGTTAAAGGGACTTGGGCTGTGCCATAAATCTTATTCAGGTTCCTGGCAGTGATGCTTCTGACATTGGACCGGACTCTCTGTATAAGTTGTGAGATGGTGCGGTTTTCTTTCGATATGATTGGCACATTCCAACATGTAAGCCCAAATTTTAAAAGCTAATTCCAGCGGATTAGAGTCATATTCATGCTAATACTATATTGGGAGGATAGCTTTGATTTAATTTTGATGGATCAGGTCACATATATTTTGAAAAATATCTGTTGCAAAATACAACAACAAACACTCATTAATCCGAATATACTAGCAAAATTTTGTATTCCTTGCAAGAAATTCAACAAATTCAATGTACAATCCATCTCATCTCCTTGCTCTAAGTGATGGCTTTTTTGACTCCAGGGCCAAATCCTTCTCTTTTGGCCTTTGTTGACTGAGCAGCTGGGAGTCAGTGGCGTCCCTATGGGGGGGCACGAGGGGGCACAGGCCCCCCCATATTGGACCTGTGCCCCCCCAGGTGCCCCCCCATATGAACTTTCCAACTCTGGCTAAAATATACAATTAGTATAGCGGGTGCCCCCCAGAGAATCGCGTGCCCCCCCAGGTGCCCCCCCATTTGAGACCCCCCTGTTACGCCACTGCTGGGAATGATGTGAATTCTAATCTCTTGAGACAGGAAGGTGGCCTCTGCGGACAAAATCTGTTCTACACTACTTCTAATAAGTTCTAGCAAATCATCAGAAGACAATGGGAATTATTTGTCAGCTCTTTCTTGACATGCTGACAGCCAATAGCCATGGCACAGACCTTCATCATCTTTTAAGATGGTATGTATACAACGTTTCTCCAACCACAGGCCTAAACCTGATGGAATCGTATCTTGACTTGTCACTAGTGTTTTCAAAGGCACCATACCCTGACATAGCCTGTTAACTTTATTTGGACAGAAAATAGGCCATTTGTGGAATCAACCAATCAGAGAGGTTCTTAAAGAGATCACACATGTGACAAGTTCTGTGATTGGCCAAGTTCAAAAGGTCATTGTGGAAGCAGCCAATCAGCGAAGTTCTTACAAAGATCACACAATGTGACAACTTCTGTGATTGGCCAAGTTCAAAAGTGACAAATTTTCTGTCCAGTTGAAGTTCGAAGGTTCTGTCAGAACATGGCACCTTTGAATATCATAGTGACAATTAAGATTTGAATATCAGTCACTGGCCTGTGTTCCAACTTTAAACCAAATCTGCTTTTAAATTATCTATAGATAAGCTTTTCTCAAGTATGTTCTTTTCCACGAGAGAAAAATTGTTGTCTACATACACATAACCAAAATTGCCATCTCAAAACAATCAAAGTAAATGGCTATTTGGATATTACTAAGCACTTCAAAAAGTTGGTAAGAAAAGCTTTTCCATTTTGTGATAAATAATTCAACAATAACTTCAGTTAACGCGATGATATGTAGCAACTCTCTCAAGTATTTTTGATCATATCATTGACATTAGAAAGGGTAATAAAATCACCACAGACGAAATTTCCTATACAACTTAAGTATAGGGATAGTAGTACAAATTTTTCTTCAACTTGTGAACCATTGTTCTGATTGACTGTTTTCTTTTTTTCATTTTTTTTCAGGGATAGTTTTTAAGAAAGAATTTGTTCTCTTTGTCGGTAAAGAGGTCAGCTATACTTAGTCCTAAGTGTAGCAGAACAGATTTAAAAGATGGACTCTTCTCATCCCTCTGGATTAGGATAAAGGAAAGCCTAGAAATTTTTACCAACATTTGAAATTTGACTCCCCTGGCCGTTTAGTCATTGCAGACTGATAATGAAGAGTCCAACCATCAATAATCCATTGCCCATTTTCTATTCTTATTACTAGTAGTTTTCATTTTCTTCGTGTTTGATGTCAATATTTCAATTGTGTGATTGACAGGTCTGACTATTTGACCTGTTACTTTTGTTTTGGACTCAAAAATGTCTGTAAAAATATAATGTTTTACTTGTTCTTTTTTCTTTGATGTTGAAAGTGAGATATTATGTGATGTATTTTCCTTCCCAGCCCTGCAATAAACCTTGCTTATACTGATTTTAAATAGAAAACAATCTCAGAAGGATTCTTTTAACAAGTCCTGACTCCTGGTCATTCTTGTTGTATATATAGTTTTCAATGAACCAAATAATTAGAAAATAACTACATACCATCAATCTGTATCTTGCTTCTTAAATTCATGAATTCCATGACAGTTCAGTTGTAGTTTGAGATTTGCAATTGGCGAAAGATAACTTTTTTTAAAGCAGCCGGTCTATTAGAAACTGGTACCGTAGCAGTCTATCCACATTTAGGATCTATAGTTATGAAGGTAGACTTGGCTGAACCTATTCCCTTATCAAGCCAATCTATCAATAAAGATATTACTTAAAGAAGGGCTGAAGACATCTCATTGTATACCATTGGGAATGAAATGAACAGTGATAGCTATACACTTCAGACAGAGGGTAGACTATTGCCATAGCATTGCCTTTTTTTCTGTTATTTATACTTTCTCCTCAGCAACAGCATTATCTTAATTAGTTTTGTCTGTGGGGTCTACTGTCTTTATCAAGAGCTTTTCCATTGACTATCCTTTTAGCACTTCTTACAAGAAATCCAATATTCATGTGATTGAACATGATCAAATATCATGCAGAGTAATCTTGACAGAACAGATTGGCTTTGAATTGCTGCAAACATTCAATGTTATTTTCAGAAATGCATTTCTTCGAATATAACACAGAACAAATATTATTAAGCTGAAGCTGAATTACATTACATGGATTTAAGATGTTATCAAATGCAGCCTGAATGCTGATGCATAACAATTTCTGCTGCTCTTTATTTAGTCTGAATGCACAGTCAGATGGAATGTACTAGCCGATGATATGTTACCAACTCTGTTGCTGATAATATTCAAAACTCAACAGACTGCATATAAATGTGGATTCAGTGGATATTCTATTAATGAAATGACAATTATAGGAGAAACTAGAGCACATCGGGTCATGGGGAACAATGGGACGTTGGGGTATTTCTTTGTTCCTGACAAGATATATGATTATGGTAGTGCCATCAAATCTTGTCAATTTTCATCCTGATGTTTCTATCCTTTTATTGGCAAATTACAACCACATGCAGAAGTGCGGTGAGAAACAGTTTGTTTTCCTACTACTCGACTAAATTGAAAGGGGTTCATTTCGAACCATTTTCTGGACAAACCACGAACAACAAGATGCCCTGTTATAAGACAAACTTACCTTATATGACCACCTTCCTCCTGCACTAAGTAGTATTTTCAGTGAAATTTGCCCCGTACCCTCATGAGAGACCACATAATGACCGTAGAAGAGGTGTTCTTATAATGCAAGGACAACTGTAATAGGATATGTGAGACTCTCATACTTCTCATCATGATTATTCATCGTCACTTCGATAAAAAAAAAAACTGCAGAGCATGTACACTCTTGATCAAAATGCTGGAATAATTAGGATTTTCAAGGTTTCAGGATTTCAAACATATTATTCATTTATTGCGATACTCAAGCTTGTAGGGCACCACAAATCCTTCTAAACCTTGAAAATTGAGAAAATTGAGAATTTGCCGTTATTGCCAACTTCACCTGATACAAACATTATAGGGACATCTTTGACAATTCTGCACACAAGATGGAGGTCCAGCCAACTTCTCTAGATAGGTGCAAGCGACTTTCACTGAAGAATGGCCACATCGGTCAGAAAGAACCAAAAAACAGGTTGGCGAACTCCGTGTCAAGTTAAGTGATGGCTGAGGTCAAGGGTGTGAAAGTTGATATTGTTATGTTTATTGGTTGTACACATCAAGATTAAGTTGGCATTTTGTGTGTAGGTTGAAATTTTATGTCTGTGTTGTTGAGCCACTATGCAATTTTTGATGATTTTTTACAAAAAAATTATCAATTTTTCCGGGTCACCCAAAGAAAGTTTTTAAATAATTCTCAGTAACTAAAAATGGTTTATGATATCATTTATACATAAATCTAATGTCTGAGGAAAAAATCCTTGCAATTCCACACATTCAATCACCAATTTTAGAACTTTGAAATCCTGACACCTTGAAAATCCTAATTATTCCAGCATTTTGATTAAGAGTGTACTAAGGTTTTTGATCCTTGGGTAAAGTCTGTGCGGGGTTGTTGTTCTGTGCTTTGCTGCCATGAGTTGTATCAAGTGGGAGGTGATGACGTTACTTTGCTTTGGCTTATTGGCAACTTTGTTTATGAATATACTATGCTCATGGCAAAAGAATGTGATGATCTGCACAGTTTTATGTACTTCAGCTCATCCGTTATCAGCAAAAAG
Organism: Platynereis dumerilii; assembly: GCA_026936325.1. NCBI lineage: Eukaryota > Metazoa > Annelida > Polychaeta > Phyllodocida > Nereididae > Platynereis > Platynereis dumerilii. The sequence goes on from JAPTHN010000004.1 coordinate 4,108,882, forward strand.
TGCCTAAAATGACACATAATACATACTGCATGAATGTACATAGATGAACCACCACGCAGTCTCATACTGTTCAAATTTCTATATGTGACTCAACTTAGCTGATCTTAGCTATTGATAGCTTTATTGTCTTATCAATAGATATATCCACAGCTATCCATTTCCATTAATTTTTTCACACACAATCTCTTTAGTCCTTGTTTATATAATAGAAAATGTTAATGACTATTGATAGATAGGATAGGTTCAGTGAAGTTTAGCTTCATAAGGTCATGGATAGATAGCTAAGGCTAGATTTTATAAGACAAGCCATTTTTGGATGTGTGTAGGCCTACTATATATTACAGTTGTAATTCCCAGGGAGATCACTTTCATCACAGTAATTCGGATGCAACTTTACAATTTATTTAAAAAATATCAAACTTCCAAGCCTTGAAATATGCCCACAGATCTCTCCCTCCCCCACACCCTCATTCAGTAAACATTTGCCCAGTATCAAGCAGTGAGACAGGGCACCAGCCCAGCAGAGGATCAAGTGTTTGGCAAAGTGACACACAATTACATTTCTGCTGCACAAGTCTGGTCCAAGTAGATTTCTTCTTCTTTGTCAAGTTTGATTATTTGCATTGTACAAGAACTTTTTGGTTGAGCTTTTGAAGCACACATTTACCGACCTCTTGACATTTTGTGAATGCCACTTGGGTCTTGACTTATAACAATTTGTTTCATTTTGAGACTTTTCAGAAGTTTCATTATTTACCAGGAATGGTATAAAACATTAGCATTAGAATTTTGTGTGTGTGATGAATAACATTATCAAGAGCACAATTGCTTTGAGCCAAGATAGCTTGTTGTTTGCAAGTTATAACAACATAAAAAAAGATTATCATAACTCAAAACGGCAAGCTATCATGGCTCAAACAAATTGTGCAACCATCTCACTCAATCATTTGAGCTAACTCAGAATTTCAAATTTTACAGTGAAGAAGCTCTTCCTCATTCTTTAATATCCAACATGTCACACTCATTTTATGTCTCACAGTGTGTCTTTTCAAGATTATGTATGTTCTCAGCTGCCAAATCATAATTAATCAAGCAGTGTCCGTTCACCAGCTAAAATTATTATTATGACATACAATTATGATTAGTAATTGTGTCTTACAAAGTTAGACTATCAAAAGAAAAATAAATTTTGAAACAGCTGTAATACGTCTCTCTAAGTTATCCCACCTCCACAATGTGGAAACAGATTTTTCCTTCACAACCTTTTTTGAACTCTCACTTTCTGCAGACATTTATTCAGTGTCAAGTGCTGAGACGCTGTGAGACATGACACCAGCTCAATCCAGGAAGTATTGCAAGATAAAGTGTTTGGCAAAGTCACACAAGGATACTTTTCCATTGCACATTACAAGTAAACTGTAAAAACAGATTACTTTTATTGACAACTTTCTATTATTTGCTTGGCCCTACAATGTACTCCAACTGTTCGGCAAGATTTTGGAAGCACACGTAAGAAGTACACATTCACTGCTATCAATAACACTTCATCACACCCGAGTCACAGCCAAGAATGTAACTCTTTGGAGAATACAAAAATTGCACATGAATTTCCACAAAGAAAGTATGTGGATTTGCTGAGTCTGGCTTGTAAGACTGCAGGGCTGCTGGGCCTATAATGAAAGACTAGTCACACAGCCAAGCGATTCATGGACTACTGCTGGTTAATTGTATGTGCATACTTCAAGAAAGCTAGAATTTCTTATCTACCATGTGTCTTTTGGAAGATGGGCAGCGATGCACTTCTCGTGAATGCCACTGAATGGTTTGGTGTTCCAAGTTGTTAGCCTCTTGGACCTTAGTTCGATTTTGATTTAACACAATATAAACTGGGGTCAATTAGATATATCGGCTTTTAATCTATGCTTGGCAAACAGAAGATCCCAAACTTTGAATACATGCTATGTTGTACGCTGCTATCTCTTAGGTTTTGGATGTGGGTCATGGCGGACTGGAAATTCAAAGGTAAAATGACCCAAGGACTGGGAATTGAAAATAATATGGCCAAGGGAGGGACTCAAACGTACTCTTAATGAAACTCCAAAGACAGGGAATTCAAAAGTAAAATGGTTAGGGACAAAGAAACACAAATTTATACACATCTAATTTCCCGTTTCTGAACACTTACTGAACACCCTACCCAAGTCTGTCATAGAATAGAACAATTCTTATCATGACTTTGTTTCCTTTAGCATTCTACCCTTGTAATTTGAGCAATTTTTGTGGCATCCATCACTTTGTCACAGCCTTAGTGCTGAGCGATATCTTTCTTTTGACTCCAGGGCCAAAGTCTTCGTGCTGGCCCAAATTGCCTTTGACTGAGGTGAATGCTGATCACATGATAAGCATAACAATAAAAGCAGAGAATTTTTGAAATTCTCATGAAACTGACATTTTCTGAAGTGCAAAAGTGTTAAAATCACTTTAATTTGCATTTAAAAAATCAAAACGTAATAAAAAAAAAGTATCTTGCATGATAAATCTGAGCTTCTTTTTTGGCGTTCAACTTGAAAAGCAATATCCAAGCTGGATGTCGTTTGAATAAAGCAATAAATAGGAGGCCACTTGTAACAATGTCTCTGTTGGGCAAGTAAAAGATTGTTATCATTGGGTTAATGTGTAACATGTTGAGGATTCCAGGCTCTCTTGTCTCAACCATTGACCCTTGTGAGCTCCAATATTGAAATAACATGATTTTTGCCATTTTTTGCACCGTTTCTGTTCCCGAAATGATGTTTTTGCCATATAATTGGTTCTAAATGGGCTAGAGACATGATTTGAAGAGCTGTATTTATGTATAAGACCATGCCAAGCACAATGGACAATATTGTGGTTGAGAAAAAAATACTCTAGATGATGCAACAGTCCTGCATGCCTTAAGTTAATACAATTTTAATGAAGTTTTCTTCAGCCCAAATGCAAGTCCTAACTCTCTGTAATGTCTACATGCCAGCCTGATGCTTATAGCACTTTTGGAAGATAAATACAAATGACCCTGGTTAAGAAATGATGGTACATGACACTTAATTATCAATTGTCAGATAAAAAGTACAACAGAAAACCCGTTATCAGCAGATTCCATTAGATTTAAGTATTATTTCTTCCGTACACTGTTGTGTATCATGTTCAACATTGTCCTAAATATATACTGCTCTTTAAATCATGGCCCTAGCTCATTCGAAACCCAATTTATGACAAGTTCTACAATTTCATGAGCTGAAAAGTACTGGTCTCACAAAACTCATATAACATTTTAAGTAACATGTCTTATCATATTTAAGGTTATTTATCAAGTCCAGCATAGTATAACACTTATGAAAAGTTCTTTCAATCATGTCTGTGGCTCATTCAGAACCTTTTTGTGACGAAAACAAAATTAAAAGAATTTAAATTATGAAAAAAAATAAGAACAATTATAATATTTCAATATTACATGATGTAGAGCATTGTTTCTCAATCACAATATTGTCCATTGTGCTTGGCATGGTCTTATACATATATACAGCTCTTTAAATCATGTCTCTAGCCCATTTAGAACCAATTATATGGCAAAAACATCATTTCGGGAACAACAACAGTGCAAAAAATGGCCAAAATCATGTTATTTCAATAGTACATCACATAAAAGAAGTGTTTCTTAATTTTGGTGTTTTCTAATATGTTTGGTATGGTCATAAACTTATTTTCAGCTCTTTAAATCATGTCTCTATCTCATTTAGAACCCATTTTATGGCTAAAAACAGCATTTTTGAGGTCTCGCGAAATGTAGAAAAAGGTGATTTCAAAATACCCAGGGTAGGCGTTACAGAAATGAGTGAAACCACCCAAAATGGTTATAAATACTTATTTAACTATATTTGACAAGTTTCTGGAGGGGCTCTTTTTTGAATTTCTCAATTTGACTTTTTTCACTCCACCCTACTGTGTAGAGGGGCTGATGATATGTCAGTCCTTCTTTGCAGACAAGTGCTGCTTATATTTTTGGCACCTAGGCTTTGTTTTTTCTTTTCTTTGGCAAAAAATGTTTCAATACTCCTATTGTCATTTGCCTTTGTGTCTGATTCATTTCCTTTTTGATTGTGACGTCATTGTGACGAAGGTGGTTATATGGTTCTATATCTTGACCAGCGTAACTTTTACATTCAAGCTTGAGTGATTTCATTGGACCTACATATTAGTTTTGCTAATTCATTATTTCATATACCTATAGTAGTATAACAGATTGCAGTCCATATTATATGCAGTTTGTCAACTGCAGCATTCATATTTTGACAAATTGATTCATTGTAGGATAAGCTGTAATTTCCAATATCACATCCATATGGCAATATAATATTTCGACCTTGCACCTAGATTATTGCATGTACCACATGCACATCACTGTTACTTGCACTATCACTGTGTGTGGGCTGTCTGTGTAGTAAAATAAATGTCCAATACACAAAATTTATGAGAAGCCGTATGTTATTGTCAGTGCTGCTAAGGAAAAATACTGTCAGTACAGATATCGCTCGGTATATCAAATTACATTCAATGTGTGTTTGCTTTCTCACAAATATGGAATTTATCCTAACATCTTTGTATTTTATCTGTATCATTTCCTTGGCGATCGGCAGTAAAAATTATAAATGAACCACATTGAGAGTTTGTTTTATTGTAATATGCACTTTCTGGAAATATCAAAATACTATGTGGTTTTTCCTTTTCTTGGTTGAACATACAATTATTTCGCCAAATGATGATTGTATTGGGCCACACATGAGGTGAGGGTAAGTACACCCACACACACATATAAGTAAATTGTAAAAATGATACCTAAAGTATAGCAACCGACTTTGAATTAATATCTGCTGATCACCAATACCTTAAAAAAACATTTGTTGTCAACAACACGCAAGAGGACGATGAAGCTATCTATACGCGTGGTAACAAATGATATGAAATTGCTTGTAGAGATACACTTGACCCAGCTGGCAGTGAGTCATGGCTGAATGATAAGTGTTGAACATAGAAATCTGAATGCTTATTCCAGTTGGACTGAAGCGCATCTTTCTTAAAGAATATTAGAAGTGCTTTCGCATCTTTCTCAGACCAAGACACGTTTTCTAGAATGAAGCTTCATCAGTTTTCCAAAAGTAATGTGCCATTAGGCCACTCCCTTGCATGTTGCTATAAGCCAAAGAGACAGACAGAATTCTCAGGAACTGTTTACTTTTGGCCTGTTTGGTGTTGCCTAGTAAAGCTTTATTTGGCTTAGAAGAAGTGCCTGCTAGCTAATCAAGATGTAAGACATTTAGTGATTTGCAGACATGAAAATAGTCTGGTGGAAAGGTTACACTAAAACATTTAGGAGAAATTGATCAAGTTACAATGTCAGAGTTTTCCTTGCATATATATGCTATACATATAAGTACGCATTAATACATACCGAATCATCCATCCACAACAAAAAAGAATAAAAACATGATAAAACAATTATTTATCCTGTAAAGTAAACTTTTATTGTGACAGTAATACTTAATTTGCCCCTCCCCTGGTTTTTTATAGAGAGCGCAATATTATTTTTCGAATGTATTTGCGTGCATTTCATCAGGAAATGTTTTTACGTCATAATTTCAAATACACCCTGTAAAAATCACTGTTATGTAATAAACCAAAGGGCATTGTACTGCACATAAATGATACCATGTGAGCATTGGACCTTTATGTCGGGTGTGATCATCACGCATCTCAGTCAAAGTCAATTGAGGCCAACGAGAAGAATTTAGTCCTGTAGTCAAAATATTACAAGGGTAGAGTGCTAAAGGACACAAAATCATAACAAGAGTTGTTCTATTGATTGGCAGACTTGTCTTTGGTAGGCTGTTAATTGACTGAGAGACAGGAGGCTTTAGATGTTTCCCTCCATCAATGACAATGACAATGAAAATGAAGAACACTTTATTGCTTTATTTAGAGACCCTCCCATGACCGCTTGGTCACTGATGGAGGACCGCCCTGTACAAGAAAGTAAATAAAAAGAAAACTATTCATTGAAATGTAATTAAATGTTTTCTGTTTTTTAACATTGTATTTTTGCCAAGGATGACAGTAGCGACCACATTTTATTACTGTAATACGGATTTAACTTTACAGTTGATTTTAAAAATATAAAACACCCACGCCTCCAAAAACTTCCACAGATCTCTCCTCCCCCACACCCTTATTCTGCAAACATTTGCCCAGTATCAAGCAGTGAGACGTGACACCAGCCGAACAGAGGATCAAGTGTTTGGAAAAGTGACACACAACTACATTTCTACTGCACAAATCTGGTGCCAGTAGATTACTTTTTCTTTGTCAAGTTCGTTATTTGCATTGTACTTCAACTATTTGGCTGACCTTCCAAGTATGCATTTACTGACCTCCTTGACATTTGTGAATACCTCTTGGGTCTTCACTTATAACAATTTGTTTCATTTTGGGACTTTTCAGAAGTTTCATTATTCACTAGGAATGGTAGAAAACGTTAGCAACGGCATTTTGTGTGTGTGATGAATAACAATATCACGAGTTGTTACATCTGGCCCTTTGGTAGCATAAATTAGAGTCACTGTAATTAACATACATTTTTATATATATGCTGACATTTCTTGAAAGCTGGAATTTATTCGGACTGCCTTTGATCACAGGGCATAATTATGTAGACACAATAATATTTTTCAATCACTTTTTTTATCTATGTCAGCCTCTCACTGCTCTCATTTTATAAATTGTTGTTTTCTTTAACTGTATATGTTTTTACTGTTGAATGCTTTCATCTGAACGCAGTGAAACTCTTAATAAAATCTATAAATAGAACATACAAACATTCATATATTATATTGTACATTTTATTAATTATTCTTTCCACCACCAGCACTTACAACAATTCATTTAAAAGTTCAAAACCATCTTCAGAAATGTATGAAAAACATTTCATCACCATGAAATGTATAACCTTGAATTTTCGCAATCATGCAAACTTGAGTGTCATCTCAATTGAATAAACAAAGAGCTCAAGCCTTTTTTAGTATTCGTTGAATTCTTACGCATGAATCACATAATGGGAAAATGTAATCCCTTTGAAAGGGAGGAGATTACTTTAAAAACCATAATATCTTGCAACTACCATCCACCTCCTTTTTAAGCGCCTCGTCCAATATAACTTTTCTGAGTCCAATATATATCTCTATGATGGATTTCTCACCATCCATCATTAGAATAATATTTCCAAAATATATGGCTAGCTATAGGATTTTGTGACATACCTGATATGGTTTAAGTTAATCAATGCCAATTTACATGACACATGTTCAATGATAAAGCGGCAACATAGTTCATTCTTATGAATTGAAATAACATCATTTGAATGATATATGAAATGTGGCAATTTCGTTAATATTTTAATTGATGTAACTTTAGCATTTCCCCCATGATTTGTAAAAATTCACAGAGAAATTTACATTGATAAAACAGACAGATAACCAATTGATACTCGTCCAGTTCTTTTAATTTGCTGCCTCTTAATTTGGGTCATAGAACAATTTTGTCATAAGTACACTGTGTGGCCCTTTGGCTTACAAGGAGCACGGATTTGAGTGAAAAGGTTGGAATTTCTTTTAAATCAAGCCAAAGCCAAAGTAAGAAACAGTTTCAAAATTAACTTTCAACTTATTATTAAATAACTTATTAGGTACTTCATTAAATAAGATGATTAGGAGAGAAAAAGAAAACCGTCAATGAAGTGGCAAAGCCAGTTTGCAAATTGAAATAAGAAAATTAATTTTTCCATTGAACCACCAATCCGCAAAGAGCTGTATAAGAAAAGTAAATATTGAAACTGCTGCAATATATCTCTCTGAATTATCCCACCTCCACAATGTGGGAACAGATTTTCCCTTCACAACCTTTTTTCAACTCTCACTTTCTACAGACATTTATTCAGTGTCAAGTGCTGTGAGACATGACACCAGCTCAATCCCAGAAGTACTGCAAGATAGAGTGTTTGGCAAAAACACACAAGGATACTTTCCATTGCAAATTACAAGTAAACTATAAAAACAGATTACTTTTATTGACAACTTTCTATTATTTGCTTGGCCCAACAATGTACTCCAACTGTGTGGCAAGATTTTGGAAGTAGACATAAGAAGTACACATTCACAGCTATCAATAACACTTCATCACACTGGAGTCACAGCCAAGAATGTAACTCTCTGGAGAATACAAATATTACAAATGAATTTCCTCAATGAACGTATTTAAGTATTTACTGAGTCTGGAGCAAGAAGAGTAGAAGATAGACTGCAATAATAAAAGACTAGTCAAACAGCCAAGTGATTCATTAACTACTTCTGGTTAATCGCGTGTACATACTTCAAGGAAGCCATAACCACACAAATGTTTTGCACTATTTGTCTTTTTGGTAGATGAGCAGCCGAGTCAGCAATGCACTTTTTTCTTATTGGCAGCTGGGTGGCCAAGAGGCTTAGGTGTCCGCCTGCTCTGCTGGAGGTCTTTGCTTGCATGGGTTCGAACCCCGGGTGGGAACCCAAAATTTTCAGTGGACCTTCATGAGCAAAATCCCAGCTGGATGAGACGTTAAATTGGCGGCTCTTTGTACGAGTATCAGTGTCTATGCTGGGCAAGTAAAAGATCCCTCACATGGGGTAAATGTGTAACATGTTGAGGACTCCCGCTCTCTCTCCCATCTCATCAATCAACCCTCGTGAGCGCCCAGAACTGGGCTTAGAGGGCTGCACTTACCATATCTATCTATCTATCTATCTATCTATCTATCTATCTATCTATCTATCTATCTATCTATCTATCTGCCCCAGGTTCGATTCCTGCTCAGTTGCCCTGAAATATTTTGATAAGACATAAGACAAGTTTTATTTTACTTCGGTTTGTACAACAAATAAACATTAGCTTCAAGCTAGTATCACCGAAAGACAATAAACTGAGTAATTATTGTGTCAGTGTCTAATCTAAACTCAGCAACATTAAAAACGCACACTTTTAAAAAGGCTAAAAAAAGTACTTGCTCTATAGATATCAAGATGAAAATTTGCCCACTTCTAGACGTTGCCATCTGGTATATCCACAAAAAAATTCAAATCTCTAAGTGCGGTACTTTTGTGTCAAATTAAATCGTCGTGGTCACTGTCGAAAATGGAAGTCACAAAACTTTCCTCTGATCATTAATATCAACAACTTAGCTGTTCTTTCTACAAACTTTTTTGATAAGCCAGGAAAGTTTACATTTTTACTTGCTTGATCGGTTGGGAAAAAGGGATATTTGACCCAACAACAATTAACGAGGATGAATTTGATGAAAATTAAGTGTCAATGCTGACATGCCCCCTACTGGAGCCTTTTGTCAAAACCTTAAAAAATGATGTTTTATTCAGATTTTTGAGAAAATTGATATGGAATGATTGTCTCTGTGTGTGTTTCTACCCTGGGCATGCATAAAACCTCCATTATTTAACAGTTCTGGTTCACATGCCTCATTTGAAGATGCGAACTCGTAAAGTTTTAGTTTTTAATTCAAAATCTGCTTTATCATTAACTTTTTTTTTCAAAATCTTCCATGCATGGGACCTCTTTTGGAAGTCTTGTGCCTGTTATGTGAAAATTTCATAAGATTAATCCCATCCAGTATGCCGCAAAACCAATATTTCCAATTGTGCGTTTTGTGTTGAAGTGCAGTTTGTGAATTCATTTTTGACAGTCACCACGAAAACTTCATTTGACAGAAAAGTACTGCACTTAGAGATTTGAAAATTTTCGTGAATATACCTGATGGCAACTACTAGAAGTGTGCAAACTTTCATCTTGATGCTTTAAGTGGAAGTACTATTTTTAGCTTTTTTGAAAGTGTGCGTTTTTAATGTTGCTGAGTTTATGCTGGGTAAACATAAGATCCCAAACTTGCTAATATATGAAATGATGCACACTCCTCTCTCTCTCTGAGGTTTTGGATGGCAGTGATAGGGGCAGGAAATTCAAAAGTAAAATGACCAAAGGACTGGGAATTGAAAAATAATACGGCCAAGGGACACGGGGACTCAGAAGAACTAAGAGTAAAACTGCAAAAGGACAGGGAGTTCAAAAGTAAAATGGCTGGGGACAAACGGACACAAATCCACATCTAGAGTCTCCTGTGTCTGTACACTCAATAGCCTACCCAAGTCTGTCATAGAATAGAACAATTCTTATCATGACTTTGTTTCCTTTAGCGTTCTACCCTTGTAATTTGAGCAATTTCTCTTCCATCCATCACTTTGACACAGCCTTCGTGTTGAGCGATATCTTTCTTTTGACTCCAGGGCCACGTTTGTCTTGTTGGCCTCAATTGACTTTGACTAACATGGATGCTTATCACATGAGTCCTACAGTATGCTAACACAGCATCAGTTATGTGCCATATAATGCCAAATGGTTTATTACATAACAATGGTCATTCAAATTTTATAGCAAATCAATTAAATTGGCTTTGAAGAGGCTATGATGATATATTGATGGGTAAAAGCCATAAGAGTGTAAGTGCTTCATATTAAATACTTTACAAACACCTTTGAATATTTAACCCATCGATAGGCCTATATCAGTCTGACCTTGCAGACAAGTGTGGCTTACATTTTTGGCACTTGGGCTTTATCTTCTTTTCTTCAGCAGAAAAATGTGTCAATACTCCTTTGTCATTTGCCTTTGTGTCTGATTCATTTCCTTTGTGACTATGACGTCATGGTGACAGAGGTGATTGTACATGTATGGTCCCAGATCTTGACCAGGGTAACTTTGACACTGAATTAAGCTTCATTGTTGTTCATTTGATCTGAACCTTTGTTAGCTAATCCATTATAGGCCTATGTTTAAGTGCCTAGATGTGTATAACTATACAGTTTGCATATGAAAACAGGGAACTTTTTGACATCAGCAGCGTCAGTAAGACCCTACTTTTGGTCCCCATTTTTAGCCGCAGTTCGTCGAATGCCACCTTGATATTTTTTACAAACTGATTCATTGTGGAGCTGTGACTTACTACAATATGTCTATTGATCAATATATTATGCCATCCTCACAACTATGGTTATCATATGTACCATATGCGTATCACAGACTAAGACACTGCGTGCTAACCATATCTGTGTCAGCTGTGAGTGGGGGCTTTTCTGTGCATTAAAATAAATGTCCAACATGCAGAATCTATGTAAGTGCTGATATTGAAAATTAATGTTCCTACAAATATAACTCTACATTAATTTACATTCAATGCAGTTGCATTCTCACAAATATGGAAATTATTCGAATATCTTTGTGTTTTATCCATGCTAGTATTTCCTTGTTGATGGGCAGTAACATTTATGAATCATATTGAGAGTTGGCTTTGTTGCTGCATGTATGTGTGTACTTCCTATATATCACTATAATATGGGTTTATTTTCTTCTCTTGGTTGAACATGACATTTATTTTGCCAAATGATGATTGTTGGGCCAAACGTGAGATGAGAATGAGTACACATAAATCGTAGTAAATCGTAGTAATAATCGAGATAAAGTACCGGAATAGCAAGTTTTGGCAACCGACATTTAAGTGAACTGTACAAATCACCAATAATTTTTTTAACTTTGTTGTTAACAACAATTTTAAAGGGTAGCAAGACTTTTAGCTTTCCTTGTCATATGTTATTGATCATGTCTTGTTTCAAATTAGCATGCAATTTATTGCAGATATACCAGTAACCCAGCTCGCAGCGAGTCATGGCTGAATGATACAAGTTAGTGGAACATAGAAATCTTAATACTAATTTCAGTTGTAGTACTTAAAGAATAAAGATATCTTCGTATATTTCTCAGACTAAGACATGTTTTCAAGAATGAAGCTTTGTCAGTTTTCAATAATAAGTAATGTACCATTTAGGCCACTCCCTTGCACTTCCCAAAAGAGACAGACAGAATTCACAAGAACCGTTCAGTTGTGGACTGTTTGGTGTTTCCTGGTAAAGCTGTATTGGGCTTAGAAGAAATGCCTGCTGGCTAATCTAGGTGAAAGACATTTACTCAATTATATACATTACAATGGTCTGGCAGGAAGGTTACACTAAGACATTTAGAACAAATTGATCAAGTTACAATGTCGGTGTTTTCCTTCCATATATGCTATGTCAGTATTACTACATACCCAATCACCCATCAATAATAAAAAATTAATAAAAATATGATAAAACAATTATTTATCCTGTAAAGTAAACTTTTGTTGTCACAGTAATATTCAGTTGACCTTCAACCTCAATAGCAAAGTCTGAGCTTGGCTTCATTTGGATATTGCATCTTGGGACCGACAAGATGGGTTTTATATCCTGTATTTATGCACTTGGTAGGCTACTAAGGCCAGGAGCAGGACACGGCAATGAGGCTCTGGATAATTGAAACAGCCATCCAACATAGGGCCTGTTGACCCGGCAAGAGCTTGATTCAAACCCAGGACCCAGCAATTGGTATGCCAGCATGCTACCACTGAGCTAACTTTTTAATAGAGAGTGCAATATTATTTTTCGAATGTATTACATGTATACATTTGAATTATTTTCATCAGGAAATGTTTTTTAAGTCATAATTTCAAATGCACCCTGTAAAAATCACTGTTATGTAATAAACCAAATGGCATTGAACTGCACATAACTGATGCCATGTGGCATGTTAACATTGGACCTTCCTGTCAGCGTGTGATCATCACGCATCTCAGTCAAAGTCAATTGAGGCCAACGAGAAGAATTTAGTCCTGTAGTCAAAAGAAAGTTATCACTCAGCACGAAGGCTGCATCAGTAGGGTGGGCTGAAAAAAACTTTTTTTGGAATTTCAATATGCCAGTGGTATAGAAAGTTGGCTAAGGCCAAAAAATGAAAATTTGTGCAAAAAAAATTTTGTGGCATGCGACTTGTGCCGGGCCACTCCGGCTTTTATGAAAATGCATATTTTCAGCAATTTCGCATGCTTTTTTAGACCATTTTTTGGCCTGAGTCAGCTTCCATGGTTTCAGAAGGCTCAATGGCATACTTAAATCTTCTTTGAAGGCCATTTTGGATATGAAACACCATAAACAGGTTGCTCATATTTAAGATATAGCCATTTCTAGGAAAATGTTGGGAATCAGAATTTGGCGTTTTTCGCTAAAAATTGCCCAAAAAATTGAAAAAATCGGAATTGATCCCACTAAAAATGATTCAGAGTGAATTTTAATTACCCCAGGTCCTCCCTAGTGCCTTAAAAAGCACTTCCAGCGTATTACCTGCATCAATTTGTGGTTTCAGGTTCCGGTACAGGGGCAATTCCGCAAAGTCAGATTTACAGATTTGACACTTTAGCAGCTTGTGTAGTCCTACCATTACACCTCAGTTATTTCATTGCAAAATAGGGATGAGGCCAGGTAATAGGGGTATCAGACAAGCCATCAACCAAAGCTCCAAGTGCAATAGGAGCCGAGCTACAAGACGAAATGTCATCGTGTCACCGATGTGTCGGACGTATATCGTGTGAGTACGTCCGACACAATGACATTTCGCCTTGTAGCTCAGCTCCTATTGCTCTTGGAGCTTTGGTTGATGGCTTGTCTGACACCCCTATTAACTGGCCTTATCCCTATTTAACAATGAAGTTACTGAGATTTAATGGTAGGGCTACACAAGCTGCTAAAGTGTCAAATCTGTAAATCTGACATTACGGAACTGCCCCTATTCTGGAAACTAAAACCACGAATTGATGCAAATGATACGCTGGAAATGCTTTTTAGGGCATTGGGGCGGACTCGGGGTAATTACAATTACCTTGGAATCCTTTTTTGTTGGGTCAATTCCGATATTTTCAATTTTTTTGGGCAATTTTTAGCGAAAACGCCAAATTCTGATTCCCAACATTTACCCAGATATGGCTATATCTTAAATATATACAACCTGTTTATGGTGTTTCATATCCAAAATGGCCTTCAAAGAAGATTTAAGTATGCCATTGAGCCTTCTGAAACCATGGAAGCTGACTCAGGCCAAAAAATGGTCTAAAAAAGCATGCGAAATTGCTGAAAATATGCATTTTCATAAAAGCCGGAGTGGCCCGGCACAAGTCGCACGCCACATAATTTTTTTTGCACAAATTTTCATTTTTTGGCCATAGCCAACTTTCTATACCACTGGCATATTGAAATTCCAAAAAAGTTTTTTTCAGCCCACCCTACTGCATCAGAGAGATGGATGGCACAAAAATGGTTCAAATTACAAGGGTAGAGTGCTAAAGGACACAAAATCATAACAAGAGTTGTTCTTAGGTAGGCTGTTAATTGACTGAGAGACAGGAGGCTCTAGATGTTTCCCTCCGTCAATGACAATGACAATGAAAATGAAGAACACTTTATTGCTTTATTTAGAGACCCTCCCATGACCACTTGGTCACTGATGGAGGGCTGCCCGGTACGAGAAAGTAAATAAAAAAGAAACTATTCATTGAAATTTAATTAAATGTTTTCTGTTTTTTGACATTGCATTGTTGCCAAGGATGACACTAGCGACCACATTTCATTACTGTAATACGGATTCAACTTTACAGTTGATTTTAAAAATATAAAACACCCACGCCTTGAAAGACGCCCACAGATCTCTCCTCCCCAACACCCTTATTCAGTAAACATTTGCAAGTCTCAAGCAGTGAGACATGACACCGGCCCAACAGAGGATCAAGTGTTTGGCAAAGTGACACACAGTTACATTTCTACTGCACAAATCTGGTACCAGTAGATTACTTTTTCTTTGTCAAGTTCGTTATTTGCATTGTACTTCAACTATTTGGCTGAACTTTCCAAGTACGCATTTACTGACCTCCTTGACATTTTGTGAATACCTCTTGGGTCTTCACTTATAACAATTTGTTTCATTTTGGGACTTTTGAGAAGTTTCATTATTCACTAGGAATGGCAGAAAACATTAGCAACGGCATTTTGTGGGTGTGATGAATAACAATATCACGAGTTGTTACATCTGGCCCTTTGGTAGCATAAATTAGAGTCATTTGTAATAAACATACATTTTTATATTTATGCTGACATTTCTTGAAAGCTGGAATTATTCGGACTGCCTTTGATCACAGGCTATAATTATGTAGACACAATAATATTTTTCAATCTCTTTGTTTATCTTTGTCAGCCTCTCATAGCTCTCATTTTATAAATTGTTGTATTCTTAAACTGTATAAGTTTTTACTGTAGAATGCTTTCATCCGTACGCAGTGAAACTCTTAATAAAATCTATAAATAGAACATACAAACATTCATATATTATATTGTACATTTTATTAATTATTCTTTCCACCACCAGCACTTACAACAATTCATTTAAAAGTTCAAAACCATCTTCAGAAATGTATGAAAAACATTTCATCACCATGAAATGTATAACCTTGAATATTCACAATCATGCAAACTTGTGTGTCATCTCAATTGAATAAACAAAGAGCTCAAGCCTTTTTTAGCATTCGTTGAATTCTTACGCATGAATCACATAATGGGAAAATGTAATCCCTTGAAAGGGAGGAGATTACGTTAAAAACCATAATATCTTGCAACTACCATCCACCACCTTTTTAAGCGCCTCGTCCAATATAACTTTTCTGAGTCCAATATATATCTCTATGATGGATTTCTCACCATCCATCATTAGAATAATGTTTCCGAAATATATGGCTAGCTATAGGATTTTGTGACATACCTGATATGGTTTAAGTTAATCAATGCCAATTTACATGACACGTGCAGGCCCGTAGCCAGGATTTTTTATGGGGGGGGGTGTGTGGAAGGCAATGAAGGGGAAATGAGGCCCGTAGGGCCGAAACTTTGCGGCAGGGGGTTTGGGGGCCGCTCAAGGCCCCCAGAAGCCAACGGATTTTAGACACTCTGAGACACATTCTGAGCATTCCAGAGGGTTAAATTTGATGGAAAAATTCCAAAAAAATTCAATATGGCAACATCTTAAATGTCAAAGAACACAGTCTTTGTGAGTTTTGACCTTTTCTTATAGCCGTGTCATACAGTAATATATTAAAAACCCAGTGTTTTGAGCAAATAATTTTTCAGATCACAGGGTCTGTAATATTTTGGAAATATCTCTGCGATTTGAGAAAATCATCCATTTTGACCTTATTAAAAAAAGGCCAAAACTCACAAGACATTGTAATGTTCACAATCTAAATAAATGCTTCCAAAGATGTTGAAAAGTCGGTTTTCACTTATTAAAAGCAAGTTATGATTTTAACATCATGAACTGCTTTTTGAGACTTTACTTTTAGTACCATTAAGCTTTTGTGAAAACACATAAACATATAATTATTAGAGTTATTTGCAGGGAAATTAGAGAGGCGTTGACTCATGCTATGTTGGGGGTAGTGAGGGTCCTGTAAGAGTGGGTCATGGAAAGAAAAACACAGGAGAGGAAGGAGACAATTAGGAGATTCCATAGAGGGATGCTGAGGCCAGAGTCATGCTAAAAAGGCAGCGCAGAGTGTGTGTATCAGTGCGGGAGGTAGAGAGGGAGAATGCAGAAAGGGTAGAGGCAGAGAGTTTAGAGGCAAGGATGGAGAGGGCGAGACCTGGGGAGGAGGAAGAGATGAAGGGGACAAAAAACAATTGGGGTGAGAGTTGAAAGGGAGGGTCACCAAGGGAGGTGCAAGAGATGGAGGTGACAAGAGCGGGGGAAAGGGAGCAGCTGTTGCTAAGCAGGCGAAGAAAGGGAGACAGATCTATAGAGATGACTGAAGAGGGTATAGTAATGGAGAATGTAGAGAGGTGCAAGTCAGAGAGATATAGATGATTAGAGAAGGAGGAAGATGAATAAGCCGGCGAAGGCTTGAGCTAACAAGAGGAGGCAAAAACTAAGGAAGAGTTAGTCTTAGCATTTCTTCTAAATATAGAAATGCAGAAATTTAACAGAGGAGGTGGACAGCAGAGTGCTGTAGGTAGAGAGTTAGGAAACATAGGCTGCCTCAAGAACTACAGATGAAGCAGAAAGGCAGAATACAAAGAGAACAGGGTAATAGTTGGACAAGGCATATATATGTCAGGGAGACAGCAGACAGGAAGCAGAGATGAGTTGTTGGGGAGTAGAGAAAAGCTGTTGAGGAAGCAGGAAGGATAAGAAGGAGACAGATGGGAAGACCAGAGAATGTGGATGCCGCATTGGCTAAGGATAAAGGAGGCAAAGAGAGAGACAGAGTAAGAGATTGACGAGGGGTGCAGAGACACAGGAAGCAAGACCTAAGGAGGAAAGAGCTATTGGGGAGGCGACCACGACTGGGTTGAGGCAGAAAGGGATAATACAGAGAGGCGAGAGTCAGAGGCCGCTAGAATGAGAGTAGCTGGAGATGGAAAGGGAGAAACCCAGAGAGAGAGAGTAAAGAAGAGTGGAAGGAGGCATTAGCGAGGGAGGAGGCAGCGAGGGATATGTCTAGAGAGGAAAGTGACTGAAGAAGGAGGAGGCATATCGGGAGGAGAGAATCAGTGTGCCCCCCTAAAATATTCCTATTTACGGGCCTGATTTTAAAACTCTTTCTTTTGTTTTTGGAGTTTTGTTTCCTCTTTTCTTCACTTTCCCATTTTAGAAATTGGGGGAAGTTCTGGTAGATATGGGGCAGTGTAAACACACCCTTCACACCCCCTGGCCATAATTTTATTTTGGAATTTACATACTTAGGAGAAGAGCCTGAGCCACACGGACCTTATGTTAGAGAGCAATACAATTTTGTATGCTTGTACGTGAGACACATGCTCATATGGCCAATTCCTGCTCAGTCCCTCAAGACCATTCAGGGTTTCTTTGTGAGGGGAGGCCTCATGACAGGATACACCCCCTGCTCCCTTCTCTTATTCCCGCAATATCAGTTATCTCCCATTTTGCCCCCGATTTCCCCCTTCTACCCCCTCTTCCACCAACTTACCCCCTCTTCTCCCCACTTACCCCCTCTTCTCTCCTCTTCCCCCTCTTGCCCCCGCTTCCCTCCATTTACCCCTCTTCCCCATTCCCTACTCTTGCTCCCGTTTCCCCCACATAACCTCCTCCTTTCCCCAATTTCCCTGCCTTTCCCCTCACTACCCCTAATTAAATGTTCTTATCTTGGCATTACCCCGGGGCCATACGGTGGGTGGTGTATCTTCTCAATACCGCTGTCTACTCCAATATTGGGTGTAGTTTCTTTCGTATCATTGCCCAGTGCCCTTCAACATAAAAACACCTCTCATATATGGATGAGTCACATGGTGTAGGCCTAATACTTTTTCGGGACAAAAAATACATAAAACCTCTTGAAATCGAAGAAGAATACTATACCCCCTATTTCAAATACTACAAGCTAGGCCTACTTAAAGAAAATTCGGAATGGTTCCTCAAATGGTTGCTGTGTTTCTTGAGCAATGCTTACATTTTTGTTTGGAAATAAATCCAAGCAAAAGGCATTGCAGACGGCGTGAATCGACATTCTCGGATTCTCGAAAAAGCTGGTAAGATCATTGTGGATTTAAGGGGGAGGTTGGGCTGTGGGGGGGTGTGTACACAACCAACACACCCCCCCTGGCTACGGGCCTGACGTGTTCAATGATAAAGCGACAACATAGCTCATTCTTATGAATTGAAATAACATCATTTGAATGATATATAAAATATAGCAATTTCGTTAATATTTGAAATGATGTAACTTGAGCATTTCCCCCATGATTTGCAAAAATTCACTTAGAAATTTACATTGATAAAACAGACAGATAACCAATTGATACTCAACCATTTCTTCTAATTTGCTGCCTCTTAATTTGGGTCAGAGAACAATTTTGTCATAAGTACACTGTGTGGCCCTTTGGCTTACAAGGAGCACGGATTTGAGTGAAAAGGTTGGAATTTCTTTCAAATCAAGCCACAGCCAAAGTAAGAATGAAGTTTTTTGAAGCAGGCAGATTCAATCATGGTTTTGTGTACATTCAGAAATGTGATTAAATGTTTATGAATTGACAGTTTACTTCCCTCTAAGGAGTATAGTTCAAGCTTGTAAAGCTGTGAATATAATGAGATGTAATTCAAAGTAACATTGAAAGATCCTGTCAGGTCTACAAGCTTATTTTCTGTTGTGTTTTTTTTGTCATTTAATATCCATTCGGCCAATTTTTATTAACTTTGAGTCAATTATATCACATTACTGTATTGTGTTGTATTGATACAATACAGCATTGATAAAAACAGACTTGGTAGCTTTCACACCACTTGCAGTGCTATGGTTCTCTATTCTGCCACTTGATAGAGCCTTTACCATCAAGTTTAGTGATGTTTCCTGACTGCATGCCAAGTTCTTTTCTTTGTCAGAATTTGCTTATGAAGCAAATTAATGACTGCTTATTGGATGAGACAGGAAGGAGGCTCTCTGTTGACAATCTATTAGTAGACTGGTAATGAAGAAGCTGTCCGACGTTCTTCAATATCCAATATGTCACAGTCATTTTATGTCTCACAGTTTGTCTATTCAAGTTTACGTATACTATCAGCTGCCAAATCATAATTAATCAAGCAGTGTTCATTCGCCAGCTATAAGTATGATTATGACATACCAGTGTGATTAGTAATTGTGTCTTACTAAGTTAAACTATGTATATAGCTATTAGAGCTGTTTGCGGATTAGCGGTCCAAACAGTTTGAAAATTAACTTTCAACTTATTATAAAATAACTTATTAGGTACTTCATCAAATAAGATGATTAGGAGAGAAAAAGAAAACCATCAATGAGGTGCGATTTGACCTACTTTTTATGGGCGATTATTTGAATGCTTATTCTGTCAGGAAGGGATCACTTAAATCTACTACTAACTAGTGAAACAAATGTCTACCAATTTTAATAAAGGAGTTATGGCCATTTTTGTAAAAAAATTTAAATGGCCTTCTTACCCCACCCATTGGGCAAGAAGCCCCCCTATTATGATCCTATGGCAATTATTTTTGCAAGCCCATTCAGCCTAAAAGTTATTTCTTAGGGTTCTTCTATCACTTTTCAGGCATTCTATTAACTTTTTCTGAATTTCAGAATTTTTCTGTTCATACCCTGACAGCATGCTTCGGCGGTCCAACGTCGGCCAAGCATCAGTCCGATGTCAGTCGCATCGAAACAGCTTCGGGCCAACGTTGGACCACCGAGGCACACTGATAGGGTACTTTTTAAGAAATATATATTTTGCCCTTTTTCAGTTTAGGGCCAGTTTTTTTCTATTTTAATTAGCTATTCTATCAAGATTTAAGGTAAAGTACACATTATTAAATTGTTCCTGAAGCAGCTACAAGGCCCCTGTGAAGGGGGCTTCATGCCCCTTATCATGTGGGGCCTCTCGCCCCAAACCCACATATTTTGATTTGACCTCTATATTTTGAACTAAAATGCAAAAAACATGATCCAAATCATATTTATGTCATGGTCATAAAGTGAAGCAATGCAGATATCCATTATACTTTTAAATATTTCCAAAGTTATTTCTGACAACCCCTTTCAAAGAATTAGTCAGAGTTAGAAAAACCTTGCACATTTTTTTGTTTCTTTAATTTCTACTATGGTTTGATGCTGTTTGCCCTGAAAATTTGTGACGTCACCTAAAACGCCTCCAGTTTCTATCCTATCAATAGATTAATGCACCAAAAATGCAAGTTTTGATATAACCCTGGGGGGGCCTCTCACCTAACCCAGGGTTCTTGCCCCGACCTACTCTAGTACTGAAATGCATCTTTCTTAAAGAATAGAAATATCTTCGTTTTATTGCTTAGACAAAGACACATTTTCAAGAATGATGCTCCTTCAGTTGTCCATAAGTATTGTGCCATTAGGCCACTCCCTTGCACTTCCTAAAGAGACAGACAGAATTAGCCAGAACTGTTCATTTGTGGACTGTTGGGTGTTTCCTGGTAAAGCTTTATTTGGCTTAGAAGAAGTGCCTGCTGGCTAATCAAGTTGAAAGACATTTAGCGATTTGCAGACATGAAAATATTCTGGTTGAAAGGTTACACTACGACATTTTGAATTTGGGGTTTGAAAAGTCTTACCGGAATTACTAGTCCTTATACCGTACTTGAGGGTATTATCAGCACCTTAAGCAAAAGGAGATCATTGAAGTACCAAAACTAGGTCAAATGCCACCATACAAGCATTCTGCAAACTGGCATAACCATTTTGCAAAATCCCACCATACAACAGTCCCAGTCGGTCTAGTTCCAGTGCCGGTGGGGACCTAAATGTAGATGCAGTTATTGGAGGGTATTATCAGCATAGTGAGGGTATTATCAGCACATGGATGGTATTTTAAATAGTTTGGTGCTTAGTAGTATTGTTAAAAGTGTCAGATAGTGCAGCCAATGGACCCATTTTGGGTAGAATCATTTTCTCACCTAGTAGGGCCCTCTGTCACCCATTCCTCGTCATAGCACAACTCAGGCCATAGGTCTGATTGTACTGCTAATAAGATAGAAATGTGGAATCAATTCAAGTAAAACTGAATATATGGTGTAATGTACTTGTGGGAATCTAATGCAGTTGTAAGGTGTAAGATAACAAAATGCTAATACAATTCCAATGTATTTGCCATATATACTCAAATAAAGGACCCCCCTCGAATAGAGGCCCCCCTCGAATAGAGGCCTGGGTAGGTGCTGATAATACCCTCCATTCTACTTTTACGGGTTACCTCTTCAACACCCGTCCACAATTTGGACAGTGCAATGCATAATGTCTCAAAAATGGGCCTAATGCCTTGACAGGAATAGGACCTAATGTTTGGGACCCATTTCCAGAGCCCTACTTCCTGTTTCAGCTGATTGGGATGGTCAACACAACATAACGTCCTTTTACCTCGGGAGTTAAAAGTGACGATTTAAAAAGTGAGGTGTTATTTCTTGTGCAGAAACATGTGACCTGAGGCAAGTTAGGCCCTCAGTTAGGTTGTAATGACTACCAAAATCCTACAAGAATTGCCTCATGATCATTAAGGAGTTTTGGCACCAAGACACGTGCGCTTGACTAAGCTGCAAACAAGCAAAAACTTCCATGGGTGCTAAAATACCCCCCTGCTGATAATGCCCTCAATTACGGTATTAGACTTGAGCCGAGATTTTTATGTGTGGGGGATGAGGAGATGATGGCTCAGTCTATATAAATGTTGTGTCTTGACCGTACAGAGACGGTCTATTGGCAACTTCGAATGACTATAAGAACCAGTGTTTAATTACGAATCTATATTGTATACATGCTTGAAAATTCGAAACTATGGATATTCTGATCAACAACCAAAAATGGACTGGGTACAAGCAGTCCCGTGTTCTAATCAATGCTTGGCAAACTACAGATCCCAAATTTTGATGTAATTATGTGTATATTACACTGGTCTCTCTGAGGTTCTTGATGGGAGATTGTTACATAGGGGACAGGGAATTCAAAGTAAAATGATCAAGGGACAGGGAATTGAAAAGTAAAATGGCCAAAGAACAACTGGGCACAAAACCCCATCCAGATCCTCCTGTCTCTCAGTCAATGAACAGCCTAACTTAAGTCTTATAGAACAGAATAATTCTCGCAATGATTTTGTGCACTTCCGCAATGTTCCCTTGCAATTTGAGCAATTTTCCATTGCTTTGACGAACACTCTAAAAAATTTCAGACAAAATTGGTTTTTTAGATTCAAAATGGTTTTTTGAAAAACCTAATTTCAGTGCAAAAAACCAACATGGATTTTTTTTTAAATTTTGGTAGCTAGATCTCTGGAGGTTCCTAAATTTAAGTTCCCCACACCAACACAATGTCATGTAACAGGGGACAATAGGAAACTAAGCAGATGATCCGTGTTCCGCAATATGTTAAATAAAATGTACATGTGTCATTTGGTATTTCTGAAAATTTATTCAAAATTCAGCATTTATTACTTGGAAAAGATGTATGTTCTGATCACAGCATGTAGGCCTATTTGTTATGGACACACATAAACATGATGGGCAGGTTGGAAAACATGTTTGATTTATGTTAAAGTGTCCAGGATATTATGCTCGCATTTATCAATTTTCAGATACACCATGCAGGACAGATTCAGGGGGATGAGGGGGATACATCCTCCTCCACCACATGTGATTTATAATATTTTTACATACTACCAAATTGTGTCATTACTGTCTATTGCTGAGTTGTGTTACAATGAGGGTGTGCGTTCTGTGGCGAGATGACTTTATAGATCTCCCCTAACAAAATTTTCTGGATCCCTGAGTTACACAAAAGACTTGTCGAAATAACCTTCAATTGCTGATGTCATTCAGTAGATATTGGCACGTGGATCCTACATCAAATTATTCCAACTTTTGCAGACATTACAAGAATAATTAATTCTGGAAATATATAAGCTTGACAAAGATATTACCCACGAACAACTAGAACCACCATCATTGGACATATGAAGCAATACTCGACAAGAAGACCATTATGTAAAACACTTTAAGATAAGAATACTAAGAATGATGCATCTGCTTGTACTCGGACTAGCATTCTGGTGGGCAAAGGCGGATGAATGTCCAAAATCTTGTCAATGCGATAGCCTGACAGGGAAAGTTGTTTGTGATTTGGGCTTTTGGAAGAAACTTCCTGATTTGCCAATAGGAACTATCAATTTGGAGATGAGGTCATGGATGACTGGAGAACTGACAGGACCTGTATCTTGTACTGGCTATTCAAGTCTTACTGCTCTACGACTCTCTTCTAATGATATAACGTCAATCAGTAAGGATGCTTTCCATTGTATGCCAGCACTGCAAACACTCCAGATATTTGGAAATGGACTAAAATATTTGCATTGGGACACTTTCAACCCAACACATGATCTCAAACGAATTCACCTTCAGCTCCAAAAAAATGTCTCATGGTCCAATGTGTTGCCAAAACTGTGCCTGATAAAAACCTTGGAAATGATAGAACTGATTTGGGAACCTACATATATCAATACCATGCCTAACATGGCTTGCCTTGGATCATTGCCTTTTCTTTCTGATGTTAAGATTCTAGGTCTGAGAGACCCGTCACTAAATTTGACTCAGATCATAAAACCATTAAGAAATTTGACAAACTCAATTTCAATAGAAGAGTGTGGTTATGCTTATTTGTCTGAAAATGCATTTGATGGATTCAAAGTGCAATTTCTTTCTTTGAGGCGCACTATCATTATGCATTTAAGAATGAGAATGTTCAAAAATTTAAGCAGGTTGAAACGACTTGATCTTTCAGGAGGTATTGGATTAGAACTTGATTGGTCTGCAAGTCTGCATTTGTATTTATATAATATTTCTGACTTGAACTTGAGTTATAACAGATTTCATAATTTGAAATCAGACAGTTTTGTAAATCTCACATATTTGACAACACTAGACTTGAGCGTATGCAGCATAACACGAATCAAGGAAAATGCTTTTCATAATCTTCCGAATTTAGAATCACTAATAATGAGGTCAAACAACATTCACAATTTCTCCAATGTTATTTCTAACTTGATGCGCAGGACTGCATTTCCTAAGAAACATCTGGATATGTCAAGAAATACCTTGCACACCATTGAAAAGCCATCAATAAATTTGAGTTTCCATTCGCTCGAAGTTCTTCAACTGAGCAACTCCAAAGTAAAGAGGATTGAAGCAGGTGCATTTGACACATTCACAAATCTCAAACAACTAGATTTGTCAGGAAACTACATGCTGGAAATAAGTCCAAATTTGTTTGAGAATCTTATATATCTAGAAAAGCTTGATTTATCTGGAAACTTCCTGCTGGAATTCGATACAGAACTTCATGGACTGCAAAAGAGTTCGCTTGAGGAATTATATCTTCAAGGAAACAGGTTATACTCAGCTTCTATAAATAATATCAAAACATTAGAAGTGCTAGACCTTGGTAAAAATTATGGATTAAATTTTTATGCACACGGGCTGCCTTCATTACGTAAACTGTATTCAGACATAACTGCTCTTCCTGGTATTTGCAGACAATTTTCCACTATGGTATACATCGAAATAACTGATAGCCCTATGCCATCACTCTACATTTTTGAATTTTATACAAGATGTATTCAGAAGATGAAGGCTCTGGAAGAACTGAAACTGACCGGATCCCGAATCTCTGGCAGACGACGGAAACCAGAATTCCTCTGGAATAATTCTGTTCACTTGCTCCATCTACATATAAACAGATGTTATCTCACGGCTCTGGGGAGAAATATGTTCAGTTCTCTGCCAAGCCTACGTACACTTGATGCATCTTCAAATCACATTAAGTTCTTAGAGCCAAGTGCCTTCTGGAATGTGTCAAGGCTGGAGACTTTAAATTTAGATGACAATCTCATATCAAAGGTGAACTGGACCTCATTCATATACCTGAAGCACCTGAGGTTTCTCTCCCTCAGCCAGAATCCCCTAGTTTGCTCATGTGATGTGGTATTAATCTTACAAGCAATCAGATCACCAAGCATAACCATCACAATGCTCAACCAGGATCGACTCACTTGCACGAGTCCAGAAGATGTCAGGGGTTTTAAAGTGAGCGAACTGGCTCTGTCATTGGAGCAATGCGAAGGCAGATGGGAACGCTTTTCTGGCTATGTGTTGCTTTGCCCACTGTGCTTTATGATGATTTATGCATCGTTAAATCTCTGGCGCTTCCGGTGGCACATCAGGTATACAATGTTTCTATCAAGAGCAGGAGTCGGCCGTTACACTGAACATTGTGATGACAAGGAGTACTTGTTTGATGCTTTCTTGGCTTATAGTGAGAATGACTTGAAATGGGTCACAGACCAACTGTTGAAAAACATGGACACGGAGTTTATTGGAGAAGAAGGATTGAACATGTGCCTACACCACCGCGACTGGCTGGTTGGGGTGGATATAACTGAGAATATAGTGAGGAGCATTGCCGCAAGTCGCCGTACCATTGTAATCCTTTCCAAGGAATTTGCTTCAAGTTACTGGTGTCGATTTGAGCTGGCTATGGCTCATATGAAATTAGAAGCAGACAAAGACAAAAGAGGGCGGCTTTTGGTTATTCTGTTGGAGCAGATTCCTGATGAACTTCTTTGTCCCCACATTGTCCACATTCTAACCACCAAGACTTACCTGGCCTGGCCGGAAGATGATGATTCTCAAGGATTCTTTTGGAAAGCACTGAGGAAGTCCATGAAGAAGGAACTGATTTATCAGTGAAAGACTCTGAATATATTGGAACTAATTTGGTTATATTCGTATTTATTATGATGCAATTATTTTATCTGTGACACGTCTGTCTATTTCATTGTGACAGGCTGCCGTAAATATTTTTTAAATCACAATTTTCAGAGAGATGGACGCTCTGAGCGGCTGAGTTCCAATTCCTTTGGCTGTGCCTTTTTTGATTTCAAAAGTATTGGAATTGTTTTGGGTTTGGATGAGGGTTGGCGATTCTGTCATTAATTGTGTCCCATTCTGTTTTGTCAAGTTATGGCCTGTATTAGACTACCTAGAGTAGGAAATTATTAATCAGGTACATCAGCATGGTTCATCAAATGTTGATAAATCATTAAAATTAAAAATAATAATGGCCAATATTTTCGTAATAGTGCAGTATCTGCTGTATGGATCTTCACCAAGATTAAATAAATCAGTTCCTGGCAACAGTTGTGGTGATTGGAAAAATCCTGCTGAGCTTCATTAGAAAGCGTGTTTAGGTTTTTCCTGAATCATGCTAACAGACAGACAGACAGCTAGACAGCCCGATAGATGGATGGACATCTGCAAACAAAAACATTAGGCGCACTGAAGGACGGGCCTAAACATTAACTTAGGCCTACAATTATTTATGCAGTCACAGTACCATGAAGAAATAAGATATCTTACTCACAAAATTACATTTTTATTTAGAGTTGGTTCATACATCAAACAAACCAGAACCGCAAGCAGTTTCAACGCTCGTCTGTTAATGTGAAATCTGTCAATGTGCGCCTGATTACCACCCACAGGCCAATACCTGCAGCAAATTTCATAAATCTAACTCTGAGCGATATATTAAGGTTACAATGCGCAGTTCAGGGATGAAGAAATCTTTGAATTCTCAACATTTTCCTGATGCATGCTCACAGGCCAATAAGTGCAGCTAATTTCATAACTGTAAGCGAAATATTAAGGTCACAATGGCCAGTTCAAGTATGCGGCCATTTACAAGTGGCTATTTTGGTGGCCATCTTGGATGTCTCAACATGTTCCCTATTCATACCCACAGGCCAATACCTATACCAAAATTCATAACTGTAAGCAAAATATTGAGGTCACAATGGGCAGTTCAAGAAAGAAGAAAGATGGCTGCCAAAATGGCCGCCACAAAATGGCCACCATCTTGGATTTCTCAACATGTTTCTGATTGATACTATCATACTGACAGGCCAATACCTGTACCAAATTTCATAAATCTAAGCGAAACATTGAGGCCACAATGGGTAGTTCAAGAATGAGGAAAGATTGCTGCCAAGATGGCGGCCAAAATGGCTGCCTTGGATTTGTCGACATGTTCCCGATCCATACCCACAGGCTCATATCTGTACAAAAGTGCATAATTTTAAGTGAAATATGAAGGTCACAATGGGCAGTTCAAGAATGAAGAAAGATGTCCTCTAATATGGCCGCCATCTAGGATTTCTCAACATGTTCCTGATCCATACCCACAGGCCAATACCTGTACCAAATTTCACAACTGTAAGTGAAATATCAAGGTCACAATAGGCAGTTCAAGAATGAAGAAAGATGGCTGCCAAAAATGGCCGCCACAAAATGGCTGCCAAAAATGGCCGCCACAAAATGGCTGCCATCTTGGAATAGTCGACATGTTCCCGATCCATACCCACAGGCCCATATCTGTACCAAATTTCAAAATTTTAAGTGAAATATTAAGGTCAAAATGGGCAGTTCAAGAATGAAGAAAGATGGCCACCAAAATGGCCGCTATCTAGGAATTCTCAACATGTTCCTGATCCATACCCACAGGCCAATACATGCACCAAATTTCTTAACTGTAAGTGAAATATTAAGGTCACAATGGGCAGTTAAAGAATGGCAAAAGATGGATGCCAAAATGGCCACCACAAAAGGGCTGCCATCTTGGATTTCTCGACATGTTCCCGATCCATACCCACAGGCCCATACCTGTACCAAATTTCATAACTCTAAGCGAAATATTAAGGTCACAGTGGGCAGTTAAAAAATGTCGGCCATTTTGTGGTGGCCATTTTGGCAGCCATCTTTTATTTCTCAACATGTTCCCGATCCATACCCATAGTCCCATACCTGTACCAAATTTCATAACTCTAAGTGGGAAACTAAGGTCACAATGGACACTTACACAAACCTTAACCGGGACAACGCCGCCGACACCGACGCCGACGACGACGATCGAGTGACGACAATAGCTCTTTGTTGTCAAAGAAAACAGACGAGCTAACAAAGAGGGAACACAAGCCACAGGCTCTTACTAGGGGGGGTGTTAATTCAAAAATTTTTAGCTGGCAATCCGGGGACCATTCCAAAAGTTGTGGACAGTCATACCAAACGGAATGATACCAAAATTTTCGAAATTGATAGGGTCTAACCCGCCTGTACATACCCTCTGAAGTTTTCGTGTTTCGCGACTACTCGCGAATTGCATTTTTTCACTGTTTTTGGGCACTTTTTTGCCACTAGTTCATCAGAAATAATGCAAAACCTCTCAAAATTTGCAGAATAGCCATATCTAATATATCTAAAGATAAATTTAACATTTTCAAAAATCACTTTTTTAATATAATCTTTGTAAATCACGTTTTTAATGAATTTTGAGCAATTTTTGCAAATGCAAGCTTGTGATACACTCTCGATCATGAATACAGCACACTATTTGGCACAAGTGGTTGCATGTAATTGCAAATATGGCTGTTAGCATTCCAGCAAGGTTCATAAGGAAGGTCCAGTCATCTCTCTCAATCCTAACAGTCTCATCTGCTATCTTTATAGGCCTTTTAAATTCACATAGTTTGGCTGAGCGAACCCATATGTTTTAAAGATATTGTAATTTCCTTGTTTTACCCAGATTTGCGGCACCTGGGGTTTTTGTTGTAACATGATATTTTAGTGTGATATTAGTAGCAGCTACCATTGAGCCAGAGTATCATGTGGATTATGGCCCCTAAGCAGTGGTCAGAGTTGTCAATTTCTTACAGAATTAGGATCTTTCTAATTAAAAATTGGTGTATTTTTTAACAAAAATTTTAAGCTAAGAACTTCTAAAGTATAAGGTCATACTGAGTTAAATAAAGGAAATCATACTTTAAGGGCCAAACCTGATGAACAGAGATTTCTTTTTTAAAAGATCTCTTGTTGTAAGGCTAAGAAACATAATGTGACCACATTCTAGAAGCACTAAGAATACCATGAGGAGAGACTACTCCACAAAGAGACCACTGCTATGAGTAGTCTTATTATAAGACATGTAGAAGTTCTAGAGCTCTCTGGGTTTATGCTGAACACTAGTTGTGATCTTTTGTTGTGATGTCCACATCATGAGTCTTTTCTAAATGACATATAGTAATAAAATGTATTCAAACAGTTAGTGGAACTGAAATGATGTGCCATGAAGACGAGTCTTCTTCTGCACAAGGTAAATACACTAATGGAACTTGGGAGAGTCTAACAAGCTCTGACTATTGGTGATGAAACCAAAGAAACCTCCCACATGTGACACTGGTTGTCTTGGATGCTGGCTACTTGAAGTCACTGGCACTGAGGTGCATCACCCAAGAGTTATTTAAAATAAGCTTTTACTGTCCCGATGGCAATAACATTCAGACTGATCAATTGTCTCACAACAACTGGAAACTGACTGTATTCTAAGAATTCAAGACCATCTGTTTTGAATGCTCATTCTTGTCTTTTTTCCATTTGAGAGATGACCAACCAGTGTTAAAACAGAGTCAGGTTTGAATAATATATATTTTATATTTGTCAGATAAATGTTGAAAAAATGCTGGCAGTGTTGACGCAACTGAGCAAGCATTGGACATTTTTATTTGATTAAACATACTTATCATTCATAAGGCCACAAAATATATATTGTGAGACTCATATCCTCAAGGATGGAAAAAAGTCAGTTTGTGAGATCCATTTTTCAATTTTCTGACAGTTACATGACCGTCATACAAAGTGTTTTTCTATCATCTTGATGATGTCAACAACCTTTGTATATAATGTAAAACAAACCAACTGGCTGCAGTTGTCAGATGCTTTTAGGATTTGAATTTCTGAAGCCCTGATTAGTCTTCCAGTTAATGAATCATGCTTAATTGCCTTTGACAATAACTACGTACATCCACAAGATAGTCAAACCTTATGCCACTGACAAGCTTTACTGTAGTTGAGCTTTAAAAATTCCCAGATCTGTAGCATTCATCTCTAACATTTCTTATTTCAGAATTATTTCATAGATCCAGGTGTGATGATGCTATCTATGTTGCCATACCTGATTTTTGCTGCTTTTACAAATCATCAAGATGCTCTTGAAACTGATCTCACAAGTTGGAAAATGGCTTCATGAAAAAAACAAAAAACAAGCTGGATCTTTGAAATTCAGCAAACAGATCTGTAAATCCTTTCAAACATTGTCTTGCATGTCTGAAGGAAGTAAATTGTGCTCCTGTCTACATCCTTCAGTCAGAGAGAGAACTAGCGGCTTTTTAAAATATTATAATATTCAGGACTGGACTGAGACTCGGATTCCCTTTGCTTCGGTTTACTGAAAAAAAAACCCTTCTTTTTCTGTTGTTGTAGTAATACAACATAGTTTTGCATGTTTAGTAATTAGAAATTAGAGTCCATATATCATCAACTGATACTACTAGTCAAGCAAATCATCAAAATAGTTGTAAATATTGTTTTGAGAAAAGGCACACAATAGCTTTATGATGACAATTTTGTGAGTAATGAGTCATTATTGTATGTCAGTGATATCAATTATTCTTAATTTTTTTATTTTAATAATATTTCAATAATTAATAAATGAATATTAATAACTAGTAATGCCCATTGAGGCACATGTTTAGGGGAATGAAGACCCCCCCCCCCCGGACAAACGATAATGGCAGATGCAGATGTGGAATCTGTCTGGTACGCCTAATGTCAGCAATGGGCACATTGATAAAAGAGGCGGATTGATTTGTCCTAATTGTTGACCTCTTAGCTGTCGTAGTGAACCTTGCATGGCCGAGTGTTGAAGAGTGTTGAAGAGTAGTGAAATGTAAGTTATAGACATATCCATTGAGGGGAATTTTTAGGGTAAAGGAAGTATAGGTGATGAAAAAAAGTTAGTGATATTTTGGCACATTGCCAAAGCCCACACTGGAGTGTGCGGATGGTTTTGGCGGGAAGAGAGACTGTGGCGCCAGCGTCTGGCGTGAGCAGTCAGTGAACTACAATGGAGATGCATGCGCCCCTGGTTGGGAAAAACAGTAGAGGCAGGAAACGTAAATAAGGGAGCTGTTTCACTGTTATTTGCTGTTATCAGAAGGAGAGGATAGATCAATAAGGATAGGTGGATAATTTAGGTGAGTAGCATCGCTAGGGGAGGAGTTTTTAGCTGTGGAAGGTGTGAGCATGTCACGCATGATTTTAGTGTCTTATACCCGGCAGGGATTTTCAAGACAGTATATATCCAAGGGATTAAAGTAACTGTATTTTATGTACTTCTTATATGAATGCCTTGAGATTGTGACATTCTGCCTGTTCTGCCTGTTTGAGATTGTGAAATTCTGCCTGTTCTGCCTGTAATCTAGCATGTGGCCAAATTTCGTCGAAAATGAGTAAAATTGGGGTGATTTTAGTATGCAAACAAACCTTTAAAAGTCACAACTGGCACCAAAATCAGATAGTTTTCATGAATTTGAGTTATCTCCACCATGTTTACCTTCAATTCAGTTTGATACAATGACCTGACAAGCCCAGGAACAATGACTGAATTACGCGAATTTTGACGTTTTTTGCTGAAATCGCCTAAACTTCAACCCCTATGTACAGGGGGGTTAGCATAATTCAAACTTTCAAAAGTTGGGTTTTTCCCTCATTTCTTAACCACCCACAACTTTTAGAATGGTCCCCGTAAAAATTTTGGATTAACACCCCCCCCCCCTATAATAGTGATGTTTCCTGACTGCAGGGCAAGTTATCTCTTTTGTCAGAATTTGCTAATGAAGCAGATTAATGACTGCTGATTGGATGAGACAGGATAGAGGCTTCTGTTGATAATCTACTAATAGTAATTGTGTCTTACTAAGTTAAACTATGTATATAGCTACTAGAGCTGTTTAGTACTGCAAGATAGAGTGTTTGGCAAAGTCACACAATGATACATTGTACCTTTCCATTGCACATTACAAGTAAACTGTAAAACAGATTACTTTTATTGGCAACTTTCTATTATTTGCTTGGCCCTACAATGTACTCCAACTGCAAGATTTTGGAAGTAGACGTAAGAAGTACACATTCACATTTATTAATAACACTTCATCACACTGGAGTCACAGCCAAGAATGTAACACTTTGGAGAATACAAAATTGCACATGATGCATGAATTTCCTCAAAGAAAGTATTTATGTATTTGCTGAGTCTGGGGCAGGAAAACTAACTGCTGTTATACAAGTGTAGTCAAACAGCCAAGAGATTCATAGACTACCCTCTGGTTAATTGCGTCAAGAAAGCTGTAACAACAAAAACATTTGGTACAATCTGTCTTTTTTAAAGGGCCATCCCCTGCTCCTGTGGAACATTGAAGCCAAACCGGTGGTTTTTGTAGCCTCACCGGTGGTTTTTGCAGCCTCGCCAGTGGTTTTTGTCTGTCCCACCGTTGCATAATGTTCTTGCCCCAGCATTGTATATTCTGGCAAGACCAATGTATATTCTTGACCCGTTGTTGTATGCCTCTAATCCCTTTTAAATTAATGATATATATAAT
Organism: Platynereis dumerilii; assembly: GCA_026936325.1. NCBI lineage: Eukaryota > Metazoa > Annelida > Polychaeta > Phyllodocida > Nereididae > Platynereis > Platynereis dumerilii. Next base: position 4,142,037 of record JAPTHN010000004.1, read on the forward strand.
CACCGTTTTGTTTCGCCGTTTCATGCCAATTTGCCCTAGAAATCATCTTAAGCGGCTCCACCGGCGTAAAATCTTTGCTGTGAGACCGAGACATAAGGCATTAATTGATTCCAAGTTTGGGTCGTCTAGAAAGATATGGATGAGACAAAAAACGGTGGCCCATCATGCCAGGGTCTAACCAATGCAAATGAAAGATCTCAAACTTGGTATACGTGCTATATTGCACACTCCTCTCTTTCTGGAGTTCTGGAGCGGGGGTTATGGGTGGCAGGGAATTCAAATGTAGTACTGACCAAGCGACAGGGACTTCAGCACTCATGTACTGTATGATGCAAAGGGACAGGGAGTTCAAAAGTAAAATGGCTGGGGACAAACGGACACAAATGCACATCTAGAGTCTCCTGTGTCTGTACACTCAATGGCCCACCCAAGTCTGTCATAGAATAGAACAATCCTTGCCATGATTATGTCCTTTAGCATTCTACCCTTGTAATTTGAGCAATTTCTCTTCCATCCATCACTTTGACACAGCCTTCGTGCTGAGCGATAGCTTTATTTTGACTCCAGGGCCAAAGTCTTCTTGCTGGCCTCAATTGACTTTGACTGAGGTGGATGCTGATCACATGATAAACAGAACATTTAAGGCAGAAAATGAATTTTACAATCCTTGCCAAACCAATATATTTTTTTAATTTATTGTAAGATGCAAATATATTAGAATAATTATAATTTGCATTTTAAGAAATCAAAAGGTGATAAAAGAACTATCCTGTATAGAAAATTAGCGTTCTTTAACAATAATATATCCAATGAAGGTTAATTGGTCTTCAACTTTTAAAAAGCAATATTCGAGCTGAATGTTGTTTTGATAAGGCAATGCATTAGAAACCACTTGTAACTATGTCTTTGTTGAACCCTTGTGAGCTCCAAGAACAGAGAAACTGAGCTTAGAAGGCTGCACTTTCAGTCTATCTGTTAATCAAATAAATTAGCAGTGTAGAGAGGCTGATGATATATATCAGTCTGACCTTGCAGACAAGTGTGGCTTTAATTTTGGAACTAACCGCCACAAAGGCTTTTATCATCTTTTCTTCAGCAGAAAAATGTGTCAATAGGCCTACTCCTTTGTCATTTTCCTTTGTGTCTGATTCATTTCCTTCAGGATTATGACGTCATAGTGACAAAGGTGATTGTATGGTCCCAGATCTTGACAAGGGTAGCTTTGACGCTCGAACTTGATTGCTGTTCATTGGATCTAAACTTCTGCTTGCCAATGATAATCCATTATAAGCATATATTCCTGCAGTAAGAGTTTCAGTGCATATGTCTGTGTCCAGTTTGTCGAATGCCACATTCATATTTTGACAAACTGATTCATTGTGGAGAGCTGTCATTTACTATGATATGGCTATTGATCAATATTTCATGCCATCCTTACACCTATGGTTAATACATGTGCCACATGCATATCATTGTGTCTAACCATATGTGTCTGTGTGTATGGTCTTGTCTGCGCAGTAAAATAAATGTCCAATACACAGAATTTATGTTAGTGCTGATAATGAAAAATAATTTTCATGCAAATTTAATGGTAGGCCTACATTATTTCATATTGAATATGTGTTTGTATTCTCACAAACATGGAATTTATCATGTGGCCTGTGTTTTATCTGTATCATTTCCTAGGCGATTGGCAGTAAAATTTATGAATGAATCATATCGAGAGTTGGTTTTATTGCAATGTGCACTTCCTATGTATCATTATTTGGTTTGTCCCCTTTTCTTGGTTGAGCATAGTATTTATTTGTCAAATGGTTCTTATATTGGGCCAAACACAATAACGAGAATGAGTAGACCCATCCACACATTCCTGTAAATAGTAATAATAATAGAGATAATGTATAGCAACCAACAGTGAATTGATTTCTGGCAAACACCAATAGTTGTTTAAAAACTTTTTTTTAACAGCATGCAAGATGAGCATGTGGTAAAAGAACGACATGTTTTGCAGAAACTTTACAGCTATTCTGATTGAAGTGGTATTTGGGCCTCTTTGCTGTAATAATTTATTGGTCAATGGTCATGTCTAGTTTCTAATTAGCAAGAAATTGCTTGTAGAGATAGACTACACTCTAAAAAATGTCGGGACAAAATTGGTTTTTAGATCTCATAAAGCAAAGCTTTATGAGATCTATTACATTTCTGAAGTTCTCTGTGCTAATCTGTGTCTATTTGTCAATGAGGTCACTGTGACCCAGATATTGCAAAGGAGTGTGGAAAAGCTATCCGCTCAATTCTTATTCTGGAACGGAGGCAAGTGCTATGAGAGTTTCTCTTAGTTGGATTAACAGAGGACCATGGTAGCATCACTAAACAAAAACCGGGAAATTTTAGTTTTACAATATTTGAGTGCGGTTAAGTTGAAATTTTGCAGCACTTGTCTAGCATGCTTAATACATACAGCAAAATGGCCTTCATTTTTTAAATAGGTCAAGAATGAGAGGCATTGAGCCGTGACATCATCCACCTGAAACGAAGTCAGCAGTTGCCATAGGCTGGCCAATATTCAAATTGCTCTCAAGAGGGCAGCACCTGGGAATGATTGAGTGGCGATATGGTAAGCAGCCCAGCACATCTAGCTCTTTTCAAACAGACAGCTGCTATTGGAATTTTTCTGTGTAATTACCGGCCATGCATCCTATGCATAGGACGGTAATGCTTCTGTCCTGAAATGATGTGAGTCACGAGCATCCAGGCCTAACCAGGCACTTCTAAGGGTTTATTTTATATGTATTTCTCATTTATGACATCGTAGATTCTGCCAATTGCGTCTTTTTTTAGTTAAATACAATACATTCCGATTTATTAATTATTAATATCCCCTTATCACTGCTTCAGCTGCTTATGCCCAGCGTTTGGTGGGTCCACGCTTCCATAGCATCCGCCATTACGTCGTATCTAAAATGCGGAGCAGCAGTTGCAGGCTAGCGGTCGCGGGAAAAGTGCGTAAAATGCGGATTCAAATTGCGTTTTGGCCACAGATTCCTTAATTTTTGAGGTATTCAAAAGATTTAAACATCTAGATGCATCAGAAAAAACGAAGATTTCGAAGGAATCAACCTCATGGTTCTTCTGCACACAATTGTATCAAAGATTTTCAATTATCTTCATACTTATATCATTCAATAAAAACTCCATGATGCATGCATGGGCGGTCCTGCATCTCTAAGAGTGCTTGTTACACTTCGCGCCTCCTTATGCTGTCCCTGTGATCGAAACATCAGCATTGAAGCAGTCCATTGAATGAACATATATATATATATGTTCGGCTTGATTGCCATCAAAGGAACAGTCAGTGCAGACTCTAAGGTCTTCTACTTCATCAATTAAGTGCCGTTTATATTCACGTCTATCAATACACAACCTCAAAGGTCATTCCGTGAATTTCTCAACTGATACCATCCCCTTCATCTTCACATAGATAACTGCCCTTCATCAAGAAATGTATACACTCATCAAAATCAAGCAATTTATACACTCATCAAAAGACATGTCTCTGCCTCATTTCACTTTCCTAAATAACTTCAACCATTGTCCATTCTTTCTAATTAATATAAAAGCATTTTTTACCATGGCCAATTTCTAGTTGGTTTATATTTTGCAAATAATATCGGATCTTTCAGTTATCTATACATGTTAAAATCACTCGAGAAGAGCCCATCAGTTGCCTTAATTGGCTCTTCATCAAGCCAGTAAACTAACACTGTATAGAAGTTCACAAGAACTTGGTTATTTATCACTTGTTAAGAAATGGAGTTTTGTTACAATAAATAAAAGCTCAAAGTTCATATAGCTGTCAATTCATCCGATACATCGGTTGACAATTGGATTTTCATGTCTGTTCTTCCTTGATTTTCACATCATTTGAGATAGTATGAGTCCATGCTTCCACCGGTCGACTATGCTTTTCGTCTAATCAGTCGGCTAGGGATGTGACCAATCGGTTTTCGGAGAAAAGGTTGCATTTTCCTAAGCAGGAAATTATTCCTTTCACTGCATTTGTTGCCAAATAGTAAAGGCTTTATCAACAATTGATCAATTATATTTCCTTCTCTATATTGTACTCAACATAATATGTCTCTATCCGTTCTCGTCTATGAACATTTCGCACTCTCAAATGTGCAGTGTGTGTTCTCTCAAGACTACCACTGAACTTCTATATGCTAGGCCTCCCAGCTGAATCCAAGTTGTTCCTACCAACTGCTGTCTTTATGAGATCATTAAAACCGAAAGGTTCTAGTTTAGATTCAAAATGGTTTTTCAAAAAAACATTTTGAATCTAAAAAAACAATTTTGTCTGGATTTTTTTAGAGTGTAGACCAGCTGGCAGCAAATCATGGCTGAATGATAATTATAAGAGTGGACCACAGAAATCTGAATACTAATTTCAGTTGTAGTACAGTACTGACGTGAATCTTTCTCAAAGAATAGAAATATGTTCGTATTTTTCTCAGATTAAGACAAGTTTTGAAGAATGAAGCTTCATCAGTTTTTCATAAGTAATGGGCCATTTGGACACTCCCCTGCATGTTGCTGTAAACCAAAGAGACAGACAGAATTCACAGGAACTGTTTACTTTTGGCCTGTTTGGTGTTTCCTGGTAAAGCTTTATTTGGATTAGAAGATGTGCCTGCTGGCTAATCAAGATGAAAGACACTTAGTGATTTGCAGACATGAAAATAGTCTGGTGGAAAGGTTACACCAAGACATTTACCAGAAACAGATCAAGTTACAAAGTCACAATATTTCAGAGTTTTCCTTGCATATATCCAACACTGAACGTTGGCGGCCCCACAATACTACAATATAGTGACGCCAAAGGTTATAAAATTGTGATGGGCGCTATTCGACTGAATCGTAATACGACATCTGGGTGATTTCATTGTACAGCGCCTTTGGTTGGAAGAGATGTGATACTGGCAATTCAGTTAATTTGATTTGCAGTTATGCAATTTAAATATTTGAACATGGTGTAATTATTTATGGTTTCATAAGAATTATTGATCGCTGAGAGAGATAATTTTGATTTCTGGCCCGATTTGAACATCAAAACCAGTGAACAATGACCGTACAAGTAAAAAAAGTCAAAGGTTGCACCAAGCCAGTGGAACTTGATTCCCCATTCAAGCATCTTCAAATTTTGCCAATTTCCTATAAAACTTCCTTAAAACTGCATATGTTTGCATTCTTTTCGTAATCTGGTGTAGGGCTACTTGACAAAAAAACTATCTATGAGTTATTCTGATTGATTATTCTTACTTTGTGAAATATGGTTCTACTGTTTTGAAAAACGTATGATCTTACGGATAATAAGTCACAGATAACTGTCCAGTGGCAGATCCAGACACAATAGTCTATGGGGTTTTTTCTTCGGAATGCTACTATTCATTTTGGTGGTCGGGGGGGGGGGGGGGGGGGGGGCGGCGGACGGGTCTGCCCCTGATGTTAGTAAGTTACTTTGAAATTGAGCTGTTTCTATAATTACATTTTACACTACATTCTTAGTGCTTACAATACATTGTGCATATGGGGGCAACCATTTAATAATCACGTGGGGTTTGGAGTTTTCCTCTGTGGGAAATTATTTATTTCATGGTAACAGCGGCCATAATTATTTACGTCAAGCGCGCAAAGTCCCCAAATGTTCATTCCTAAATCAACTGATTTAATCATGCAAGCATCGCCTTCTTAAGGAAAACCCCCACCAGAAATTATTCCAAGACTGCCAGAAAGAATTTATTTATTTTAACCAAAACTGAGCAAGAAATTATTCATTTAAAAACGACTCCAAGCCCCCCAACCTTCAGTAGAAATGGTAGGCACCTAAGTTATTTCTGCAACTGAATTTTTATTCAACAAAATGATGACATGTTTGCGTAAGTTTCTTGCCTGCAGCTTCTTGCTGTAAAATCTTGACTGTAAATTTACAACAGCGTAATCATGACGAAAGTGAACAATTTTCTGAACTCTGTTGTCTTGTAAACTTCGGATGTGATGTTTTAAAAAAGCATTGTTTGGCATGGTCAGCAGGATGTTTCTTATTACTGTTTGTTGATTGGCAGTCTCAACTTGATTTTGTGATGTCACTGGCTTAAAAATGTTTGTTTGTGTCAATTATGGTTAATCAGTGATTCAATGCGTTTTTATCATATCTTGCAGCATAGGTGTCAATTTACAAACTAAGTAAATGACTTGAGGTACTAATCAAGTAGGAAGATGGTGGGACCAACAGAAAACTATTTGCAAATTGAAAATTAGAAAAAAAAATTCCCAGTGGACCGTCGATATGCAAATAACTCGTGTGTTGCTCTTGAGTTGATGCATGACGCTTTATATATTTTTATGCACAATGCTTACTTCATTAATGATAATTAATCTATGCATCACTTCTTACTTTAGTATTATATCTCATTCTCAGTACTCTATTCACCACAGGTCTGGGGGTGTTCCAATACCAGCAATACTGAACTAGTGGAACACCACCTTAATTACCATTTTGGGCAACTTGAATGGTCTAATTGGTCTTATTAATTTTTTTCTGCTGATGGAATGTGTGATACATGTGTTATAAACAAATCAATCAATCCATCAATCAGTCAATTGATCAATCAATCAATCAATCAATCAATCATTCAATTCTTTACTGGTGGTTTACATGGTTTAATATCTAAACTGGCGGCGTGGCAAGAAGTGGCGTCCATTGTCTCAGTTTGAAGATGGCATTGGAACACGATACATAGGCTACTGCTTCCTTCATGTCGCTCGAAAACAGATAACCACCACAATTGCAGTTATTTTGATACTGGACATTACTGGTAATTACCGGTTACCGGTCATGCATCCTATGCATAGGACGGTAATGCAGTGATATCCATTAGATGTGAGTCACGAGCCTCCAGGCCTAACCAGACCATTCCAAGGGTTTATTTTATATGTATTTCTCAGTTATAACATCGTAGATTCTTTCAATTATGTCATTTTTGTGTCCGAGAGCAGGGCCTCGGGCCCTTTGTCGTCATCAATGGGATTGTCATATCAAAGTTGGTGTGGATCGAAAAGCATTTCACAGATGCAAGAACAACCCAAAGTTATGATGCCATTATGATGCCCAGTGTTTACACTGTTGCACTAGATGCCCTGGCTTTAATCTTATGTCTCACTGCTCTAAAAAGTTAACTTTAATCCCCCAAATTCCTCCTTACTCAGCAGACGATTTCTGAGAAGCATCTTCTTCTTCTTCCCTTTAGCTCTTCCGCCCTGAGACAAAGTGGGGTGCACCACAACCTGAGATTTATGCCTCAGCCAATTACTAAAGATAGACAGATAGACAGATAGACACATAGATAGACACAAAGATGGATTGATAGGTAGATTGATAGATCTATAGAGAGAATGCAACTTTTAACAATTTATAGATATGTGTTAATGTAATGATCATATCCCATTGAGTTATAAGGGTTATTAAATTGCTCGAGGACACGGTGCATGCATTGCATGCTATTTTTTAGTTTAATGCAATAATATTAGAGTTATAAACATCCCCTCTAATGGCTAGCGCTGGGCAGGTCAGACTGATTTGTGCCGCCATTTTCTTGTGTGGCCCTATTCACGTTGTCACTGCACTATAGCGTAGGTATTTCACACTCATAAATAGAGGGTGTTGATATCTTTTATTGCACTTGCTTCATTCCAATCAATCTTGCTAATTGCTCTTCAACCTCTTCGATTGTATGCTGAATTGTTCTTCAGCATTTAGGTCTCAAGTGCAATTCATTTTCACACCTCCCTGTAATCTGTCAGCTTAGGCCTGCTTGTACCTGAGATTTTCAATAGGCATATCATACTTATTTCATCTTACAATCCATGCATAAAACAGTTTTATGAGCAAGTCATTTCAGCTTTCAGGGACGGACGCAGGGGGGGGGGGATGGGGGGATGCATCCCCCCCCTCACCAGACCAAAATTTATATATTTTTACATGTTAATTTTATCCGCGCGCAGTCGCGTTATGTCGCGAATTATGTGTTCCGCGACGCGATAGCCCGATAGACCCCCCACCGGAATTTTCTGGATCCTCCCCTGTCAGCTTTGATTAAAACTACCCACAGTCGACCAGTTAATGTAAACATAAAAAGAATTTCCTCTTTTTCCCCATCCACCATACATGTACATTAATCATGTCGATTTCAAAAAGCATGTGCAGCATGGCCGGTGCTTTGCTCTAGGAGTGCTTGTTGTAATAGTGAAACTGAGGGGTCAACCATTAGAGAAAATTTGACTTTCCTTTTTTTTGTTTCATAATATTTTGTAATTTTAGAATTTTTTACAAATTTTGACACTAACCAGACATCTACTTTTGTAGTTATACATGTAACAGCAAGTGTTATATCTCCCAAAGTTTACACATGTTGATTTCTTCTCTTGAAAGTTGCAAAATGATTGAAAATTCTACAGTTTCTGGATATGGCGGTTCCAAAATAAATTGCACTGTGTGCAGCCACACAAGATGAATTCTGATTCATTGAAAAAAATAAAATGGCTAATGGTGAATTCAACTTCTTATTCCATAAACCGGCTCTGCATTAGGTAAATACTCATCTTTTTCCAGTTAAAAAATGAAGTTAATGTGCAAAAATGATATTCGATAATGGATGAAAATGACAATGTACCGAAATAGCTATTTGCTTTCTTTTAGTGACAAGTTATGAAAAAAAGTATAAAATGGAGTATATATAAGAAATAGTGTATGTTGTGCCATGCATATCCTGAACCCAGTGAACACATTGAGGTAGGTGAACCATTTACTTCTTTGCCACATTGACTTTGCGACTGACAGGCTATTCGTTCAATATTCATGATACTATTTATACAGCCATTCTCAAAAGTACGCCACAAGAACTAAATATTTTTTGAAGCAGATGCTCACAAATATTTTATGTTCACACTCACACCCCAACAGTCCCAACACTTATGTGCCTTTGCATTCCCAGTCCTACCTTGTCATTAAGATAGTTAGAATAGATTAGATTAGATTAGCTTAGTATTAGATTCATTTATTGGTCACATAGTGATACAGTTAATTTCACTAGAAAACTTCGAATATTTATTTTATTAAAACCTGCTTTTCATGTGAACATGGCAATGACCTTTCAATAATGAAACCAAAAGTATATTTACATATATGGATTGATTTTCCATATTTTAGCTCATCTAAAGTGATTTACTGAAGTTGGTGACTTTGGAAGGAAGGGCTAGGAAAATATTAGCTAATTTCTATACCGCTTTAATTTAATGATAATTCACACATGGTCATTGTGTTCAAGATTCCTTGTCATAAGACTGGACAAGATTTCCTTATAAATAAATAAATAAGTGTGACCCCCCCCCGTCTTCCCCTATTTTATGTGCATTAAATTTTTGCAGCAAGAGTCAGAAAGTTTCTGATTATTTGCGTACTAAAATATGAAGCTAATAAAATGCTAATTCGCAAGTTGGAAAACAGACACCTAGAATGGCATATATAGGAAAATATATAAACTGCTTTCAGGTGCATCAGCTATACTTACTTGATATGCAATAATGTGAAGCAGTATAAAATCGGTCAATGGGCACAGTATTTATCTTCTGTGTCTTCCATATGCTATGTTTACCTTGTACTTGTTTCTTCTTTATTAGCTGTTTCTCAGATTTATGAACACACATTGTTTTCTTGTAACGGTGTACATCATTACAGGTGAAACAAAATGTCGGATTGACTTAAAAATAATATTATATAGTACAGTCTCAGCACAAATTTGCAGATTTTAGATTTATACAATGCGTTTGATGTGCAGAGCCTACTTTTGAGGGGGTGAGTCACAGACTTACAAAATACATTTTCTGGAAAATGTCAAATCATCTTGACTTGTTACCTCTGTGTTTGAAACTATCAAATCAAGTTTTTCTATAGGCCTATATAAGAATGTGGAACCCTTCACATTTTAACTTGACAATTTTCCTGACCCTGGTCACTACTACACCTAGGTTTGACCTTTTTTTGGCCATATCATAATAATAATAATAATAGTTATTTATATAGCGCCTCTTCCAGTAATGACTGCTCAGAAGCGCTTGTCATCATCTCATCTGACAGAGGCCAGTCTTAACTACTGTGTAAATGTAATCGCCAACAACTTACTGTGCTCCTAGATATCCTCCTTTCACTAACATGTCAGTTCTTGACCGGGCTGGTTGACAAGTTAATGACAGCATGTCTAATGCAAAAAGCCCTTTTCTGACGCTTTCCTTGTCCAGATATATAAATCACATATTAACTGCAACAAACACTCAGGGGTCTGTTTTAAGAGCGTTGTTCATTACTATTGCTCTCTTGGCTCTCTTGTGCAGCTCATGTCAACAGTCTCATGCCAACAACATTGATTTCTATGTTTTGTAATTGAAGTAAATATCCATGGCCTTTCCTAATGATTTATGACAGGTGAACAAAAATCCAAAGCTGCCCCTATTTCTAGTATATTTTAAGTGAAAAAAATCACATCTTAGGTTTTGATTTAATTCTAGAAAATTTTTTGCTTAAACTCCTTCATATTGTCAACAGCTGTACAGTTGTTTTAAACATTCATGAGGAACTTTCTCTCTATTTTCACTTGAGTTTTATCAAAACCTTTTTGTGTTATGGGTAATTGTGTTGAAGTCAATATCTATTGTCTATTATAACTCAATTTGAAGTTCCGAAATGTGACGTGAGTACAAAATGCCCTCTTCTGGCAAAATCCCTGTCTCTGATTTATATTCAAATACCAACAGTAGATACAACCAAAGCTTTGTTTATTTGTCTACACTCATAGCAAACAGGTTTTATATGGACCTTTAAGGGTTCTATAAGCTGGTATAGATAAGGAACCCTAAAAGGTTCAATACTCAACTTTAAAAAGGTTCAAACAGCAAACAAAAACAACATTTAGATAATCCAGCTGCACTCCCACATGGAACCTCTTTGGGCCCTTTCCCTCAAGTCTATCTTAGGACTCTATGCTCCCACCAAGTATTGATCCTTTTCACTTTAAGTAAACCCTAAAAAAAATCAGGACCTTTCTTCAGCTGTGGGTTCTATATATATATATCATATGGAGAGTATGTCTGTGATCTATGTTCAGAAACGTTTTCTTTACTGCGACACACATCTCTTTTTTAATAAGCATTTCAATATCATACTTACTGATGAAGTGTTGGCCTAATTGCAGAGAAACGGGTTGGGAGAACTCTCAATTAGACAGAATATTATAAGATTTTCTTTACAGTGTATATAAATCAGTATATTTACAACATGGTGAAATCAGAGTTTGGGACTCCATGGTTTGACCAACCCTTTATAAAATTTATAGACCCTACAGAGTGCAAATATTAAGGTAATTCCCATGGCTATTGGTCGTAGCCATGCAACAAAAATTATTGCTCTTTAAATAGGCCCAGACTCACTAATCATAACTTGTGCTTGTCTGATTCAGGAGTTTTGACAAGCAGTCAATTCTACCAGTCTCCTTTACAAATGTCATCATGACATTAATTTTGAGTCCAACCCTATTTATTCTGATTGATTTATTTGCCATTCTTGTAAATAAGAATAATTTCATCTAGTAAGTTGGAAAATAGACTGGTTAACTAGTTTTCTTTATCCAGATCGTTATGTTGAAAATCATATCGGCCTTGGAATTGCAAATAACTGTTTTGGTTTATTTCAGATGTATGTAACAAACTTAAAACCCTTGCTGTACAATTATATGCCTATGTTCTATAATAGTAGGCTATGTTACGGACAGTTAGTCATTTGTTTTTCACAAAATCCGCGTCAAGGTTTGTCTCTACTTGGTTATTCCTGCTTTCCTTTCAGGCAAGCGATTCTCTTATAGCCAATATTTCCAACAACTTCCGTTGCTCCTAGATAGCCTCCTTTCATTATATCACGTCAGTTCTTGACCTGTGTAGTGCAGAAAGCCCTTTTCTGGTCCTAAAATAAATCACATTTTGAATGCAACAAACACTCCGGTGTCAGTTTTATGAGCCTTGTTCATTACCATTGCTCTCTTGGCTCTCTTGTGTAGATCATGTCAACAATCACATGCCAACAACACTGGTGATTTCTGATGTTTCTGGGTTGTTATGGTCTTTCCTGGTGATTTATGAAAATTAAATACAAATCATATCTGTTTCCATTTCTTTACATTTTAAATTAAACCAATCCAATTATGGGTGGTCAACATAGAAATAAACTCATCAACATTAAAAACGCACACTTTCAAAAAAGCTAAAAATAGTACTTCCTCTTAAAGCATCAAGATGAAAGTTTGCACACTTCTATTAGTTGCCATCAGGTATATTCACGAAAATTTTCAAATCTCTAAGTGCAGTACTTTTCTGTCAAATTAAGTTTTCGTGGTGACTGTCAAAAATGAATTCACAAACTGCACTTCAACACAAAACGCACAATTGGAAATATTGGTTTTACGGCATACTGGATGGGATTAATCTTATGAAATTTTCACATAACAGGCACAAGACTTCCAAAAGAGGTCCCATGGAAGATTTTGATAAAAAAAGTTAATGATAAAGCAGATTTTGAATTAAAAACTAAAACTTTACGAGTTCGCATCTTCAAATGAGGCATGTGAACCAGAACTGTTAAATAATGGAGGTTTTATGCATGCCCAGGGTAGAAACACACACAGAGACAATCATTCCATATCAATTTTCTCAAAAATCTCAATAAAACACCTTTTTTTAAGGTTTTGACAAAAGGCTCCAGTAGGGGGCATGTCAGCATTGACACTTAATTTTCATCAAATTCATCCTCGTTAATTGTTGTTGGGTCAAATATCCCTTTTTCCCAACCGATCAAGCAAGTAAAAATGTAAACTTTCCTGGCTTATCAAAATAGTTTGTAGAAAGAACAGCTAAGTTATTGAAATTAATGATCAGAGGAAATTGAAGTTTTGTGACTTCCATTTTCGACAGTGACCACGACGATTTAATTTGACACAAAAGTACCGCACTTAGAGATTTGAATTTTTTTGTGGATATACCAGATGGCAACTTCTAGAAGTGGGCAAATTTTCATCTTGATATCTATAGAGCAAGTACTTTTTTTAGCCTTTTTAAAAGTGTGCGTTTTTAATGTTGCTGAGTTTACATAGAACGGTCATGACGCCACCTCGAGATGAGGTCACCAAATCCGCCATATTGGAACTGCCCTGAGACATGACGTCATTGTGACGTCACAGTGGGAGCAACAAGATGTTGTGTTAGGCTGATTGTGACGTGACATGATGCCATAGTTACTAGTGACGTCACTATTATTGATGACGTCACAATTACCAAATGCCAGGCTGCCAGGCAGTTCCAAGATGGTGGATTTGGTTGCTTCATCTGCTAGAGCCTCATGTCCATTCGATGTATTTCTATGGTGGTCAATTAACTTTAGTTCAGGAAATATCGAGATTTTTTTTCCTATAACCTTAGGTTCTCATTCATTCTTTCTACCAGTGGAGCCAGCCCCTCTTCCCTCAACAGTTGAATGAGATTTTAAAACTTCGTCGAGTTCCCTTCTTGTTGATTTACAGTGATTTATTGTGATTCATAATGATTCATTAGACAAGGGAAACACTGAATATCAACTGCCTTTGGTTCTTTTCCAACACAAACGAAACCAATGTTGTTTGTTCCATCGAACCCATAAATGGCTTCACAAATGGTTGTAGGACGGAAATGTTTGTTAGATTGGTTCTCAGATGGATATTTGAGATTGTTCTGCCAACGATTTTCATGTTGTGTTTAATTTAATGGGGTTTGGGTTGACTGACTGACAGTGTCTTGCCATTCATATTGAGCTAAAATTAGCTGACGAATAAAGACCAAAATGAGTTATTTGCTCTTCATTGTCAATTGAGCTTTGTAATGGGTAATGCATTAATTTTAATTGTGTTTAAGCCAGTATTCGTTGACTAAATTTAGTTTCCAGCTTGTTTCCAATCACAACAAGCCCCTGGGCCTTTATGGCCATTCATTTAAGACAGTAGTTGTAGGCATCTGTTTCATTTCCAGCCAGGTAGTTCTAATTGGGTTGAAATTAAAAGCACAAGATAAACATACAGCAAGTAGTGAAGATACCTCTTTTGGTCATAGCCATGCAACAAAACATACTGCCCTTTAAACAGGCCCTTTACTCATTAATCAGGTCTGGGGCTTTTCAGATACAAGAGTTTTTGAAAGACGCTCAGTTTTGTGGGTTTGGTTCCAATTTTCAACCTGGCATTACTTTTTATCTTTCAGCAGATATAACCTGATTGATTCATTCATTCATTTGACATTTTTGCCAATTAGATTAAACTAATATCATATAGCAAGCTGGAAAAGAGACCTGTCTGTGAAACATCTTCAACAATGTTCAATAACTTCCAACAGCTTCAACAATTTCCAACAACTTTGTCAACTTCAACTTCCATCAACTTCAGTCAAATTTCAACTAAGTCCAGCAGATTCAAAAACTTCCAACAGCTTCGACAACTTCAAACAACTTCAACTTCCATCAACTTCAGTCAACTTTCAACTACTTCCAGCAGATTCAACAACTTCCAACAGCTTCGACAACTTCAATCAACTTCAACTTCCATAAACGTCAGTCAACTCCAACCAGCATTCAACAACTTCCAACAGCTTCGACAACTTCAATCAACTTCAACTTCCATAAACGTCAGTCAACTCCAACCAGCATTCAACAACTTCCACTGTGGCACAGACTTCAAACTACTTCAAAAACTTCCAACAACATTCACCGACTTTCACGAACTTCCAACAACTTCCGATGCTCCGTATCCTCTTTGCACTAATGCCACTTCTTGATCTGGGTAGTTGACAACCTCTACTTCACATTATGGCCTTTCCATCCTGAATAAATCACGTTCTGTAAACAGCAAACATTCGGGGTCCATTTTATAGGCATTGTTCATCACGGCTGCTCTCTTGTGCAACTCATGTCAACACTCACAACAGTCACTTGTCAACTGCATTGATTATTCATGTAGCTGTTTCGTTTTATATATATATATATATAAACATTCTTGTATCAATTTTGAAACCAAATAGGTAACTACAATGCACTGACTGTTTAGACAGAGTTATAATCTGCCACGCATTATTTATTTATGCCACAATATAAATTTAGTGTTTCCTACGCTAATTCTTTTACTGTTAACCAAAAACTCTGAGTGTAATGTTGACGAAAAAACCTGTAATTTACCAAAATTAATTTGTGATAAATTGGCCAGAAAACTCATTTTATTGGTGAATATTGGTATTGACACAATTAATTACCAGGGGAACAGATAAAAAAGGAAGTAAACGAGGCTCCATTAGTAAGAGCACTTCATTTGTTTCTCCCTTTTATGGCTTAACTTGATCAGCCAGATCAGCGCTACTCGGATGAACATTCTGGAAACAGCTGCAAAAACTTATGGACAAAACATTTTTGCAAATTTCAACTGAAAGCAGGAAGGAGCTTAAATTCAATGAATTACTCATTACTAAAAGGTTTTTTAAAATAAGGCTCAAATAAGAAGGAAGAAGAAATACCATATTTTGATCTTTATTAACAAAGTCTAGCTAAATTTATATGAAGAGTGAGACACAGCAATCAGTCAAACTAAAAACCACTAAATTAAACAGAGCAGTGAAAGTTGTTGGAAAAAAATCTCCAAAAAACATCTGAAAACCAGCCTGGCAACATTTCCTTCTATCAAACATTTGAGAAGCCATTTCCGGATTCAATTGAACAAACAAGATTTGTTTCATTTGAATCAGTGAGGAAGCAGAGGCTGTCAGCATTTGATACTCAGTGTTTCCATTGTCTGATGAATCACCATGAATGAATGAAAAATAACTGTCATGAATTATAGACAGCAAACTATTATACAGTACAACCCGAAATAAAGTACGATTACCCCAGCAGGAAGAATCAGCCACTACTTTACCCTTTCACACCTTTTGACTACCTCTGAATCACTTCCTATTTTTACCTACTTGAAACTACCTTTTAAAATTACATTAAAATCATATTTATACAAGACCAATTTAAACTCAAACACCCCCATTGTGTTTGATTTACTTGATATTTTGCCCCTCTGCTAATTGCAGTTACATTGGTAGCTGTCTAAAGCTGTTTTTAATGTGGGCTAAGGTTGTTGAAAGGAGTCAAAGGGAGTTGTGAGGAGATTTGAGGTGGAGAGGAGAAAAGAGGGCAAAATAGGTAAACAGAGGACTTCTGAATGAAAATTTTCTTACTTTTTTTTTTTACTGGTTTTACTGTATGTCTCATTCATCTCTCAATGGCTATTCTCTTGACATTCAACTGTTGGGTATGTTGACATGAGTCGCGAAAGAGAGCATCGGTAATGAACAACTCTCATAAACCAAACCCAAGTGTTTGCTGCATTCTACAATGCATTATATACAGTTATCAACAAGAGAGGTAAACTGGTCTGATCATTTAATATGCATAGGTTTTGGAGAGAACGTGCCAGAAATTGGTGGACTCTGGCGTTGGCCGTACTTAGTTGATATTTAGCTTTTCAGATCTTCCTGAGGCACTTATTCTACAGTCAGGCAGTATGATGAAGCAAAAGAGCCATTATCTAATCTTTTTAGAATGTCAGTTTGATAAATATTGTGGGTAAGCTCAATCTTTTATTCCACAGGCATAAAATCTGTAGGGTCAGTGGTTTGAGAAGCTAAAAATCAAATAAGTCTTAGCCTTAATACAGAAATTCCAATATCTATATAGGGAAATAGAACTGTATATTTCAATGTGAAGTGTGTGCTTTGTCGATGATGTGTTATCAACTTACAGAACTTTAACATCAGAAACATCAGGCTATTATAAATATGCTTAACCAAGAGGAAATTAGGAAATTATAACCAAATACTCCTGACCCTTTTGCTTGTCTGTCACAAACAAGCAGCATTAGTCTTCTTAAATTAAGGTGCAATTGAAACTATGAGGTGGTGATGACAAAAGAGCGGCATCATGACGTGAATTTTCAAGGTGGAGAGCAGTCTTCTCCTTCCAATTGCAAACAGTGCAGGGGTCCTGAACATTTTTACATGTACAGTGGTCCCTGAGTTATAAGACCCCCTATTGCCTTATGTGACCGCCTTGCTGCCGCACTAAGTAGTATTTTTAGTGCATTTTGCACCTCCACAAGAGACCGCAACCCCACGAGAGACTGCTTCATGACCGTAGAAGGGGCGGTCTTATAATGCAGGGACCACTGTACTAGCATAGTACATGTGATAATGGAGTCCAGGGAAAACACAACAACTACCACTACATTGCAGAAGATTGATGGTCGTGCAAAAATGACTAATAAGTGCAATGGTAGGCCTATAATATGAACAGTTTGAGGAAGCACAACCTCTTATGTTGTAAGATGTGAAATAATGTTGCTTGCAAAATTTTAGTTCTTGCCATTTAGTAGCTTGGGAGGAGTAGCGTAAAGCATCCATGAATTAAGGATATGATGTTCCCCTTGTGAAGGTTCTTAATTACTTGTGTTTCATCTGAACGCTTCTGTCTGGATGCTCTCCATGGTCCACTGAAAATATTTTGAGTTCACCACTTGAGTTGACCACCCTCAGTTTGTAACTTTGTACCCAATCAGGCAAAGACCTTCAATGGCGCAACCTGAATTTCACTACTCTGCGTACCTGGAGAATATTACTATTCGGTTTTACCCGGAAAAGGAGAACTTATGTCATGAGGAAGTTGTTCGCTACTCGGTCAAGAAGTAATTTGTTAACGAAAGAGGCAATAAAGCGGAGCTCCGGAAGTATGGTGTAATTGGTTACTCAATACCGGAAAACACAGGACCACCAAAACATATGGGTTAATTTGGCCACACACACTACCAAGCATAATTATCTGTCTACAAGTTGACCGCTATTTGCTGCCACCTAGGGTGCAAAATCGCGAGCTCCTGTGAGCGGTCAACAGAATTTGGATCAGTGGAAGAAACCAGGACAGTGTGGAAGAAACCAGGACAGTACCATCATTTAGTGATGGTCTAGTTTATTTCCAAAAACTCTGCAAGTGTCTAATCTGACTTTGGTTGGCTTCAATTTTAAGCAGACAGCTTGTAAATACCAAAATAAGTTGGAACTATTTTTTATCATGGAGGATGTATACATTGCAGCTCACATATATTGCCAGTATAGAGGGGGCCACTTGTGGCATGGACAAGACATTTTGCTGAGTGTAACACAGCTTTTATGAAATTGTGAATTATATTGTGTTCCTAGTTCATAAATCTCCATAAAGTAACAGAATAAATGCAATTGAGCTTTATTGACATCATAAAGCAAAAACATTGGCTTTGTGTGGACACTTGAATAAGTGAGAATGCATTCTTTTTGGACTCTTTTCTGACCACAATTTAACATGCACTAAATGGCATAAGTAGATTGAAAACCATCAAACTTCTGATGAGTAAAATCATCCCTTTCACAGGCAAAGTGTATGCTAAAGTTTCAAAACTTTCTTTTTTGTCTCATGATTTCCAAACAGTTTCATTCAAAGCAGTGGACTGGATATTTGCCAGCAACCATGCTTTATGAAAGTAGTTTGGCGTAGTAATATGGACAGCTGTTATTCGACCTGATCCGGTGATCTGTCCAAAACAGATCAAATTATTGTTGACCCAATTCGATTTTCCAGGGACTGTCAGCATTCTGCTGCCACTTGACAGTCCCGAACAGAGACAGCATAATTATTATATGTTTTTATTTGCACTTCTGATGCTGGCCTACCTGCACCTCTATATTGGGCAGCAGCTATGCAATCATCCTTCCTCATCACTTCCGTATCCTCCTGCATCCAAATTAGACTACGGAGAATATATTGAAATGTTATTCATTTTACATAAATACTGGATGCAAAGCTCCAATCATCCATCTTCGTGCCTGAAATGTTTGTCGAAATTGACAAAAAGGCGCAAGATATCACTATCTCAAGCGTTTCTGAGATGTCTGTATTTCAGAGATGTAAATATATTCTAACATGTTGCTGATGGATGGGTAAACATTTGTTTATGAGGCCCAACTGTCAATCGGTTCATCTTCCCTTCAGAAATTTTGGAAAAATGAAAAAAATAAGAATACCATATTTATGACATGTTTAGACTATACTGAAAAGAAAAAGCTTTATGTAAAACAGACAAAATGATCGTTAGCTGTTGTCCGTCCAAGATTTGGTGTATCAGACAATTGTTTTATGTGAAATAGACAAGGAAATTGTCAATCTTTATCTGAAGTACTTTCATTGTTTCCCTTCCTGATGAATAGTCAAGGCCCATCATGGGTAAGAGGTAAGCTGTGAATGAACAAAGTCACAAAAGCAAAGACACCGTTTATAGGAGAGACCCTAAGTCTCAGCTTCTTGCAGAAAGGAGAAAGGACTCAAAGGAGTTTCTGTACAAAGTATCGGAGGAATTCGTGTGGTGTGAATGTTGGGCGAAACCTAGCCCTGGACCCCTGTGGGACAGGGGTCATGAATCGTCCCATTGGAAAATCATGAGATTTGAAGGACATGGTCTGGAATGAAATTTTAACCTTTTATCGTTTAGTTTTGTGTTGAATTGTTGGTATACTCGAAAAGTTCACATTTTTTGCTGCTGAATGCACCTAATTTGATATTCTTTTGTCAATGGGATAATTGTACAATATTCCATTGAAACTGAAGAAGTGGTTTTTATCCTTATACATTGGGAAAATGGCCACTTCTGATTGGTCGAAAGATAGTGATGTCACAACAAACGTCTATGGCATCATTAATAGCCTTGGTGACGTCACAATGGTGACATCACACTCTAAAGTGAGGCTGATGGTTGACTCTCGCAATTGTTTGGTATACCACTCATTCAAAAGTGATTTTTTCAATTTTCATCTTAGTGGAATAGCTTTCAAAAGTAGTGCCGTCAGCAGGGAAATATGTGGGCTACCCAAAGCCAAACTTTCATCAAATTTGGATTAAAATTGACTGATTCAGAGCAAATCTCCTAATTCCATGTCAAGCGACTGTTGGGTATGTCGACTCAAGATTTTCAATGGAACGACCCCAGCGGGGCAGATTTGTCATGAATAGGGGAGTAATATTGCAATTATACATAGAAGCATGAAACTTTGCACATCGTTTAAAAACATCTTAAAGAATAAATTTAGATAGGGAGCCACTTCAGATTTGACTTGGTTGACCCATGGCAGCCATTTTCCAAAATGGCGGCTAATTCTCTCATTTTCCTGCGCTCTGTGAAGTGCCTAAAATTTGACCATATGAAAACAGTGGTGAATCATTGAAGCTTCATGAGTCACCAGGTGCATTAGTCTCATTCATCTGTCAATGGCCATGCTGCTGACATGCGACAGACGTGACACAGCAAGCTTGAACAAACTTTGGGGTTAAAAAATTGACCAAGAAAACGATTAGCGCTGTTATGTAGAGGAAGGACAGATGAACATTTTGATATATCAAACGAAAAAATCTGTTGGGAATTTTTTGAGATATTTGAGTTTTAAACTTTTTACTTATCACACCCTATTGTTAGCATGGAATCTCCATCTAAAAATGATCAAAACAGCCTATTTTTCCCGTTAGGTTATATCTAAGATAAAAATCATTATTCAGAAGTAAAAATATGCAGTCGTTGTCTCCGCAGAAAGTATGTACCACTTCTTGCAGACTGACAGGGTGTGATAAACCTATAACAGTAAAAATTTCTCAGAAAATTTATAAAATATGTTTATTTTCCAGTTTGTCCTTAGTTTCATCATTCTGGTGAATAATTGTAGTAGAATCTACCTCACTTTTGAACTCTATGGTGTATTATTTGTGTTTTTATGTGTTTTTTAAGAAATTTTACCACTGATAAACAAGTACTTTTGCAACAATGTAAAGTGTAGCCAATGTTGAGTGAATCATCAGAAAACGCATAAATAGAATGTTTGGAAGCATTTAGTTAAGTATGGAGTATAATACTATGACATTTCAGTCTTAATGTGCAATAGTTGTACATGTTTGTATTAACTACATTTTCACATAATTTGCTGAATTTATGCCGTTTTTTTGTTCTATACAATTAAAAATTGGTTGATTTTGGATGCCAGATAACCTACATCAACATGAAACAACCAACATCCATTTTAAGTACTCAAAATACAACAAGTGTGAATATTACTGTTTATTTATAGCTTTTAATCTTATTTTTGTCTTTTTGTCCAGTTGCAAAGATTTTTTGTGTAATAGCAGGGGATTCAACTTCATAGTGAAGCAGATACTTCAAACATTCTATGCATGCATTGTCTGATGATTTACTCAACTTTGTCTATCCTTTCACATTGTTATGAAATGCTTCTTTCACGGTGGCAAAATTTGTGATAAAATGCACAAAAAACTCAACAAAGCCTGTTACAATGAGATGATCAGACCAAATTTGCTAAAATTAATTACCAGAATTATGTAACTTACATAACCTGGTATTACAAATATTTTCTCAGGCCTTTAGCCAGAAATGTTAGCTGTTATAGGTTTATCACACCCTGTCAGTCTGCATGAAGTGGTACATACTTTTTGCAGAGACAATGACTGCATATTTTTATTTTTGAATAATGACTTTTATCTTAGATATTACCTAACAGGAAAAATGGACGGTTTGGATCTTTTTTTCATGGAGATGATATGCTAAGAATAGGGTGTGATAAATAAAAAATCCAAAACTCAAATATCTCAAAAAGTTCCCAACAGATTTTTTCGTTTGACACATCAAAATGTCCGTCTGACCTTCCTCTACATCATTGCGCTAATCGTTTTCTTGGTCAATTTTTTTAACCCCAAAGTTTGTTCAAGCTCGCTGTGGTGAGTATTGATATGAGTCGCATAAGAGAGCAGCAGTAATAAAGAATGACGACAAGACCCTCAAGTATTTACTGCAAAAAGGAGGACTTAGTGCAGTTGCAGGTTGTCAGAAACCAAGGGAGTGTTAGTGCAAGGGCCCATAAAGGAAAGCTCCGGAAATAGTGGACTAATCCATTTCCTATTTCAACGTGAAACATGTTATGATCTCAGTAATATATGGGTTACTTCCAAGAGAAAGTAAACAAGACATGACTCAGAAGTATTTGGCTGATTCCTTTCCTCTTTGAAAGTAAAACATTAAAAGGATCACTGTAATATGTAGGTTAATTTTGACAGACATGCCGAGTGCAAACAAATTTATTTCAGGTAGTTCAGAAAAATAGAAGTTTCCAAAAAAGGGACTCAGAAACCAAGGTAGTGTTAATGCCAGGGGCCATAAAGGAAGGCACAAGGAGTAGTGGATAGCTTCCTCTTTCATGGCAAAACATATACATGTTATGATCACTGTAATATGATTAACTTATTTATAAAGTTTCTAAAAGCATATTTATGAGGTTACTCTGGAAGTGAAAGCACTTCAGTTTTTCTCCCTTATCTTAATTGCACAGCTCCATTAAGTTTAATCACGGTTTCATTAAAATGTCTTTAAATAAAGTCTGAATGTTGCAAGATGCAAGAATAAGCTGGAAAATTAATCAAACACCAACCTGAAAAAAGGTGAGGCTCTGCATGCTGGGTTATAGGGCACAGGTAGTTCAAAAATAAAAATTTAATGGCTTAGGGACAGGGGGATGCAAAACCCCATCCAGGGCCTCAAAAATTTGCAATAGCTATGGAGGTAATGGAGCCATTTCTGGATTCAACAGTTTGGGCACTTTGACTCAATTTCATGTCAGGGGAAGCAAGCTAACGTCTCTGACGTCATCCTGACATCAGTTAAACATAAGGTGATGTCAGATGCCCACTTGGAATAGAACAAAATGATCCTGAATGGGAACTTCGAGAAAAATGGATGGTGTAACACTGTTCGCAACATTGCATATCTATGTTCAAGTATTCTATGTTTTGCCCCATGATGAATATTGAATAATCATGACTTATGATGCATCACAAAGAGAGTCATGAATCATGTGAATCTGCATGAGTCACCAGGTACAAAAGTCCCATTCATCTCTCGATCACACCAAAGTCCACATTATCACTGCAATGAGTGTTGGTGAAAGTTGCTGAAGGGAGCGGCACAAATGGACGCCAAGCGAAAAGCACATCCAAAGTGTTTGCTGCTAGAAGTATGTGGTTTATGGGAACGGAAAGGGCATAATGCAATGCACACTGGTTGTCTGGTACCAACATTTTCTTTGTTTATTTGAGACAAATTTAGTACTGAAAGAAATTTTAGATTTCCTTAGTAGCCGCCACTCCATGTTTGTGGATCTAACAGACACAAAATCCAAGTCATGATAATGGCATTTTTTAAAAACAACCCATAAAATTACTTTTGTTATTTATCTTCCTGATGAATAGTAAAAGGCCCATCATGGGTAAAAGGTACACTCTTAAAGAAAAGTTTTTATATGGAACGTTTAAGGGATCTATAAGCTTATATAGATAAGTGACGCTAAAAGGCTCATTGCTCAACTTTAAGAAGGTTCTATCAGCAAGAAAAAAAAAAGTTTACATAATTCAGCTGCACAGAACTCCCACAATGGAACCCCTTTCTGTCAAGTTGGGAGCATAGGGTCGTATCATAAGGCCTTCCCACCAAGAATTAAACCTTTTCAATTCAAATTAACCCAAAAACAAATTAGAACCTTTTTTCGGCTGTGGGATATACCATAAAAACCTTTAGCATTAAGAGTGTAAGTTTTGAATAAACAAAAGTCACAAAAGCAAAGACACTGTTCATAGGAGAGACCCTAAGTCTCAGCTTCTTGCAGAAAGGAGAAAGGACTCAAAGGAGTTTCTGTACGAAGTATCGGAGGAATTTGTGTTTTGTGAATGTTGGGTGAAACCCAGGATAGGGAGTAATGTGTTAATGTAAGAGGCCATAAAAGAAAGCACCGAAGGTAGTTGGCTGATCCACTGCCTACTTCACAGCAAAACATATGAGATTGCAGTAATATATAGGTTAATTGAATCGGACCAACAACATTGCACGTTTGCTCCTTGAATGGCTTGACACTATCAATTACTTTAAATTGCTCATTGCTTATCTGTCATGAAAAGAAATATGAAAACACTTTATATATATGCAGCTGCAGTAGTTGCATGGCTGATTTTAATTGCTCAGCTCTAAAGTTAAATGACCACTTTGTCAAAATGTCTCACAGCAGTGAATGTTTTGAGAAGAATGAATACAAAATCAACCAGTAAGCCTGCCTCGGCAGTGTAGACATATTACAGAAACATTTTTTAATTAAGGTTTTTTCAGATTCAAGAGAATACTAAGAAATGATAGAAACATAGTCAGGCATGTGAAATTTCCTTTTTTGATGAATCACTATGACCTTTGGTGAATCACTAAGAAACTTCATGAATCATCAAAATCTGCATGAGTCACCAGGCGCTTGAATCTCATCCATTTCGCAATGACCATGCGGCTGTAATGCAACTGTTGTGAGTGTTGACACGAGTTGCAAAAGAGAGCAGAAGTAATTGAAATGACTGCATTCAAGCCCCTTGAGTATTTACTGCAAAAAGGAGGACTTAGTGCAGTTGCAGGTTGTCAGAAACCAAGCTAGTGTTAATGCAAGGGACCATAAAGAAAAGCCCCAGAAGTAGTGGACTGATCCATTTCCTATTTCAACGAGAAACATGATCTCAGTAATATATGGGTTATTCCGAGAGAAATACCACATGCTTACTTCATCGTTCCAAAAGTAAACAAGACATAACTCAGAAGTAGTTGGCTGATTCCATTCCTCCTTCAAAGTAAAACACTATGAGGATCACTGTAATATATGGGTTATTCCGAGAGAAATACCACATGCTTACTTCATCGTTCCAAAAGTAAACAAGACATAACTCAGAAGTAGTTGGCTGATTCCTTTCCTATTTAAAAATAAAACATTATTAGGATCACTGTAATATGTGGGTTAAATTGAATTTCCTAAAAGGGACACAGAAACTAAGGGAGTGTTAATACAGGGGGCCATAAAGGAAGGCACCAGGAATACAGGGTGGTCAGAAAAAAACTTTACACTTATGAATAATTTTTTGGATAATGCTCATTGTAACAATTACTTATTTTTCAATACAAAAACAACTTGCATTGCAAAGAACAATCTTTCTAAAGATGATTTATTCTTTCGGAGGTCCTTTTAGGCTGATGAATTTTCTACAGTGGGCCTAAATGATGCATGGGTGTCAAAACTGTAACTTTGTGTCCGTTTTTCCCATACAAACTTAACTGAAGCCTTCATGGAGTAACTAAGGTCTGTGGAGTCTTGCAGGGATCTGCTTCTAAATTTGCCCACCCAGAGTAATAAAATTGATTCAGATCTTGTGATTACAGAGGCCTTACTCTCATGCCGAGAAACTTGACAGAGCGAACCTTGATCCCGTTCTGGGTTTTCCATGGGAGTGTGGCTGATGCCCCATCTTGTTTGAAGATCAAATTATATGCAGTACTGTATTTCTTATCTATATTGGGCTTCAGCTGCTCTTTTAAGATGTTAATTAATATATGTACTTTTCCTGTGATTTTAACACCCTGATCATCAACCTTCACATGACTTTGTTTCTAAATCTTATAATGGCCATAGTACAGACTGACCTTGGTCTAGCACCTTCTCGTTTGTGCTAAATAGTGCCTCCGTCTTCTCATTTTCATTTCATGTTGTATTTATTTTGTCTTGTGAAGCTCTGTTGCTTCAAAATTGCTGATGGACCATCAACTCAGAGTAGTAAAAACGCAGGAGCATTACTGGCTTCCATTTGTCTACTATCAAAAAATTAATGACCCGTTTTAATCATTGACCAATTTTCCAAAGATCTCACATACTTGGCTTGTATACACAATAAGCATCCAGGTACTGACTCACTCATGAGAGCCCAGAAAATGACATATCATCTGTAAAGTTTTTTTGTGTCCACCCTGTAGTAGGCTAATCCATTTCCTATTTCAAGGCAAAATATAGTCATGTTATGATGATCACTGTAATATATGGGTTAATTCAGTCAGACACACCATATGTTTTCTTTATCTTTCATCAGAGCAAATAAGGCATCAATCTTTATTTCAAGCTTTTCAGAAATATGTGTCATGTAAAATTCTGAAATGGGGCTAATGGCTCCATAAACAGTCAGTCATATATGACAATAAAGGACTAAATTTTAAAGTGTTTTTCTTGCAGATGCCTTCAAACAAACATATGCTTTTCTTTTACTCACACATGTAGATATATGTGTCAGACAAAAAATAGAAGTAGGTTGGTTCTTTTTAGTTTCATCTCCTTGTTATCGCGGAAATAAGAATAATTTACATGTAGTTGATGACTATTTGATTTGACACAATGATTTACTTGTTGATGAGGTTTCTTGATGAAAGAATAACCTGGAAAAATAATCAAACACCAACCTGAAAAAAAGTGAGGCTCTATGGGGGACAGGTAGTTCAAAAGTAAAATGGCACAGGGGAAGCAAGCTGATGTCTCTATGTCATCCTGACATCAGTTAAACATAAGGTGATGTCAGATACCCAATGAGAATAGAACAAAATGATTCTTCATGGGAACTTTGAGAAAATGTTGCAACACTGTTCCCATCATTGCATATTTATGTTCAAGTATATTCTTCCCCCACGATGAATACTGAATAATCATGACTCATTATGCATCACAAAGAGATTCATGAATCATCTGAATCTGCATGAGTCACCAGGTACAAAAGACCCATCCGTCTCTCGATCACACCAAAGTCCACATCACTGTAATGAGTGTTGGCGAAAGTTGCTGAAGAGAGCGGCAGAAATGGACGCCATGCGTAAAGCACATCCAAAGTGTTTGCTGCTAGAAGTACGTGGTTTATGGGAATGGAAAGGACATTATGCAATGCACACAGGTTGTCTGGTACCAAAATTTTCTTTGTTCATTTGAGACAAATTTAGTACAGAAAGAAATTTTAGATATTCTTAGTAGCCGCCACTCCATGTTTGTGGATCTAACAGACACAAAATTCACGTCATGATAATGGCATTTTTTAAAAACAACCTATAAAAATACTTTCGTTATTTATCTTCCTGATGAATAGTAAAAGGCCCATCATGGGTAAGAGGTACACTCTTAACAAAAAGTGTTTATATGGAACGTTTAAGGGTTCTATAAGCTGATATAGATAAGTAACGCTAAAAGGCTCATTGCACAACTTTAAGAAGGTTCTATCAGCAAAAAAAAAGAACATTTAGATAATCCAGTTGCTCAGGACTCCCACAATAGAACCCCTTTCTCTCAAGTTGGATGTGTAGGGTCGTATCATAAGGCCTTCCCACCAAGAATTAAACCTTTTCAATTCAAATTAACCCAAAAACAAATTAGAACCTTTTTTCGGCTGAAAAACCTTTAGCGTTAAGAGTGTAAGTTTTGAATAAACAAAAGTCACAAAAGCAAAGACACTGTTCATAGGAGAGACCCTAAATTTCAGCTTCTTACAGCAAGGAGAAAGGACTCAAAGGAGTTTCTGTACGAAGTATCGGAGGAATTTGTGTTTTGTGAATGTTGGGCGAAACCCAGGATAAGGAGTAATGTGTTAATGTAAGAGGCTATAAAAGAAAGCACCGGAGGGAGTTGGCTGGTCCACTGCCTACTTCACAGCAAAACATACGGGATTGCAGTAATATATAGGTTAATTGAATCGGACCAGCATCATTGCACGTTTGCTCCTTGAATGGCTTGCCACTATCAATTACTTTAAATTGCTCATTGCTTATCTGTCATGAAAAGAAATATGAAAACACTTTATATACATGCAGCTGCAGTAGTTGCATGGCTGATTTTAATTGCTCAGCTCAAAAGTTAAATGACCACTTTGTCAAAATGTCTCACAGCAGTGAATGTTTTGAGAAGAATAAATACAAAATCAACCAGTAAGCCTGCCTCGGCAGTGTAGACATATTACAGACACATTTTTTAATTAAGGTTTTTCAGATTCAAGAGAATCAAAGAGATTCAAAAGTAAAACATTATTAGGGTCACTGTAATATGTAGGTTAATTCAGACAGACACAGAGAGCAAACAAATAATTTCAGGCAGTTCAGAAAAATAGAAATTTCCAAAAAGGAACTCAGAAACCAATGTCGTGTTAATGCCAGGGGCCATGAAGGAAGGCACAAGGAGTAGTTGATAATTTCCTCTTTCATGGCAAATCATATACATGATATATGTAATATGTGGCTTAATTCAGTCGGACACACCACATGTTTTCTTTATCTTTCAACAGAACAAACAAGGCATCGATGTTTCATGCTTTTCAGAATTATGTGTCATGTAAATTTCTGAAATGGGGCTAATGGCTCCATAAACAGTCATTCATATATGACAATAAAAGGACTAAGTCTGAAAGTGTTTTTCTTGTGGATGTCTTCAAACAAGAATATGATTTTCTTTACTTATAAATGTAAATATATATGGCAGACAAGAAAATAGAAGTATGTTGGTTCTGTTTAGTTGCTTTTCCTAATTATCCCTGGAAATAAGAAACCA
Organism: Platynereis dumerilii; assembly: GCA_026936325.1. NCBI lineage: Eukaryota > Metazoa > Annelida > Polychaeta > Phyllodocida > Nereididae > Platynereis > Platynereis dumerilii. The sequence goes on from JAPTHN010000004.1 coordinate 4,170,747, forward strand.
AATTTAGTTGATGATTATTTGTTTTGATGCTATGATTTACTCGTTTATGAAGTTTCTAAAAGCAAATTTATGAGGCTACCCTAAAAGTTAAAGCACTTATTTGCTTCTTCATCTTAATTGCACAGCTCCATTAAGTTTAATCACTGTTTCATTAATATGTCTTTAATTAAAATTTAATGAAGTCTGAATGTTGCAAGAAGCAAGAATGAGCTGGAAAATTAATGAAACACCAACCTGAACAAAAGTTAGGGTCTGCATGCTTGGTTACGGGGGAAGGGAGATCAAAAGTTAAATTGCCAAGGGAGAGGGGGATCCAAATCCCATCGAAAGCATCAAACATTTGCAATAGCTATGGAGTCATTTCTGGATTCAAACCTGTAGGCATTTTGACTCAATTTGATGTCAGGAGAATCAAGCTGACATCTCAGACCTCATTTTGACATAAGTTAATTAACGTAAGGTGATGTGAGATGCCCACTCGGAATAGAACAAAATGATCTTTCATGAGAACTTCGAGAAAAATGGATGTTGCAACACTGCATATTTATGTTCAAGTATGCTATGTTTTCCCCCATGATGAATATTGAATAATCATGACTCATGATGCATCACAAAGAGAGTCATGAATCATCTGAATCTGCATGAGTCACCTGGTGCAATAATCTCATTCGTCTCTCGATCACACCAAAGTCCACATTATCACTGCTATGAGTGTTGGTGAAAGTTGCTGAAGAGAGCGGCAGAAATGGACGCCGATCGAAAAGCACATCCAAAGTGTTTGCTGCTAGAAGTGCGTGGTTTATGGGAATGGAAAGGACATTATGCAATGCACGCAGGCTGTCTGGTACCAATATTTTCCTTTTTCATTTGAGACAAATTTAATACAGAAAGAAATTTTAGATATTCTTAGTAGCCGCCACTCCATGTTTGTGGATCTAAGAGGTACACTCTTAACAAAAAGTGTTTATATCGAACGTTTAAGGGTTCTATAAGCTGATATAGATAAGTAACGCCAAAAGGCTCATTGCTCAACTTTAAAAAGGTTCTATCAGCAAAAAAAAGAACATTTAGAAAATCCAGCTGCACAGGACTCCCACAATGGAACCCCTTTCTGTCAAGTTTGGAGCATAGGGTCGTATCATAAGGCCTTCCCACCAAAAATTAAATCTTTTCAATTCAAATTAACCCAAAAACAAATTAGAACCTTTTTTCGGCTGTGGGATATACCATTAGGAACCTTTAGCGTTAAGAGTGTAAGCTGTGAATAAACAAAAGTCACAAAAGCAAAGACACTGTTCATAGGAGAGACCCTAAGTCTCAGTTTCTTGCAGAAAGGAGAAAGGACTCAAAGGAGTTTCTGTACGAAGTATCGGAGGAATTTGTGTTTTGTGAATGTTGGGTGAAACCCAGGATAAGGAGTAATGTGTTAATGTAAGAGGCCATAAAAGAAAGCACCGGAGGTAGTTGGCTGGTCCACTGCCTACTTCACAGCAAAACATACGAGATTGCAGTAATATATAGGTTTATTTAATCGGACCAACATCATTGCACATTTGCTCCTTGAATGGCTTGCCACTATCAATTACTTTAAATTGCTCATTGCTTAGTATTAATATATCTTAAAAGCAAACTTGCTTATCTGTCATGAAAAGAACTATGAAAACACTTTATATACATGCAGCTGCAGTAGTTGCATGGCTGATTTTAATTGCTCAGCTCTAAAGTTAAATGACCACTTTGTCAAAATGTCTCACAGCAGTGAATGTTTTGTGAAGAATAAATACAAAATCAACCAGTAAGCCTGCCTGGGCAGTGTAGACATATTACAGACACTTTATAATTAAGCTTTTCCAGATTAAAGAAAACACAAAGAAGTGATAGAAAGATTGCGGCAGTGAGTCAGGCATGTGACATTTCCTTTTTTGATGAATCACCATGACCTGTGATGAATCACTAAGAAATTTCATGAATCATCAGAATCTGCATGAGTCACCAGGTGCTAAGATCTCATTCATCTCGCCATTGCCATGCTGCTGACATGTGACAGTCGTGAGTATTGACTTGAGTCTCAAAACAGCAGCAGTCACGCAGAATGATCGTACACAAGCCCCTTGGATATTTATTGCCAAAAGGAGGACTTCGTGCAGTTGCAGGTTGTCAGAATCCGAGGTATTGTTAATGCACGGGGCCATAAAGGAAAGCACCTGAAGTAGTTGACTGATCCGTTTCCTCTTTCACAGTGAAACATATAATGATCACTGTAATATATAGGTTAGGCCACACATAATTGATCTTTAGCTTCTCGGATCCTCTCAATTTTCTAGGGTCGGTCTTTAGGACAAAAAAAAAAAGGTAAAAAAAAAATTTTTTATAATGTCAAAAATAATTTTTTTTTTTTTCAATTTTTTTTTTCTTCCATCGGCAGCATATCTATTGTGTCGGCGGGTCCGCGAAGCTAAGAATCAATTAAGGGTGGCCTTAATTCCGAGAGAAACACCACATGCTCACTTCATCCTTCCAGAAAGTAAACAAGACATAACTCAGAAGTAGTTGGCTGATTCCTTTCCTCCTTGAAAGTAAAACATTTAAAGATCACCATAATATGTAGGTTAATTCTAATATCCTAAAAGGGACTCAGAAACCAAGGTAATGTTAATGCAAGGGGCCATAAAGGAAAGCACCAGGAGAAGTTGGCTAATCCATTTCCCCTTTCATGGCAAAACATATATTTGTTATGATCACTGTAATATGTGGGTTAATTCACTCACACCACATGTTTTCTTTACCTTTCTACAGAGAAACCAAGGCATCAATATATCATGCTTTTCAGAATTATGTGTCATGTAAATTTCTGAAATGGGGCTAATGGCTCCGTAAACAGTCAGTCATATATAACAATAAAAGGACTACACTTGAAATTGTTTTTCTTGTTGATGTCTGCGAACAATATTATGCTTTTCTTTTACTTATAAATTTATACAGTGTATATGTGTCAGACAAGAAAAATGGAAGTATGTCGGTTCTGTTTAGTTTCATTTCCTTGTTATTGCGGGAAATAAGAAGTCTAATCTAAATGATGATTATTTGTTTTGACGCAATGATTTACTAGTTGATGAAGTTTCTAAAAGCAAATTTATGAGGTTATTCTAAAAGTGAAAGCACTTCAGTTTTTGTCCCTCATCTTAATTGCGCCGCTCCATTAAGTTTAATCACTGTTTCATTAAAACGTCTTTAATCAAAGTCTGAATGTTGCAAGATGCAAGATTAAGCTGGAAAATAAATTGAACACTAAACCTGAACAAAAGTGAGGCTCTGAATGTAGGTTTATGAGGAACAGGTAGTTCAAAAATAAAATGGCCAAGGGACAGGGAGATGCAAAGCCCCATCCAGGGCCTCAAAAATTTGCAATAACTAATATTAGGCCATGCTTTTCTGGAATGAACCTTGTGGTCTTTTGACTCAATTTGACATCAAAGGAATCAAGCTAACGTCTCAGACGTCACGTCAGTTAACTAACATTAGGTGAGATGCCCACTGGGAATAGAACAAAATGATCCTTCATGGGAACTATGAGAAAAATGGATGTTGTGTCAATGTTTGCAGCATTGCACATTTATACAAAAGTATTCTATGTTTTCCCCCATGATGAATATTGAATAATCATGACCTATGATGCATCACATAGAAAAGTCATAAATCACCAGAATCTGCATAAGTCACCAGGTACAAAAGACTCATGCGTCTCTCGATCACACCAAAGTCCACATTCTCACTGTTATGAGTGTTGGCAAAAGTTGCTGGAGAGAGCGGCAGAAATGGACGCCAGGCGTAAAGCACATCAGAACTGCTTGCTGCTTACTGAACGTGGTTTATGGAAATGGAAAGGACATTATGCAATGTACACACATTGTTTGACACCAAGGTGAGCTGGGCTGTGGGTGGTAGGGTTTTGCATGCTGTATTTTGGCACTGATTAGGCTTTATAAGAGCCTTAGATAGGCAATTAAGGATCACAATAATGTCGGGAGGCGCTCTTTTTGCACAGGATGGAATATTCCTCTGCGCGGGCTCCTGGGCCAATGACATCTTTACAGAGGGGGGCATGTGCCTCCCATGTTATTGTACCTTTGCCCTCCGGTGCCTCTAATTTTACGAATTTTTGACTGCGGCTGAAATATGAAATTTTTATAGTGAGTGCACCTTCAGATAATTGCTTGGTCTCCCAATGTGCAGCCCTCGCTTGAAACTCGCAGTTACGCCTCTGAGCTGGGCCTGGAACAGAACCCAGGTCATAGGGGCTCTATGCTGAGCTCTGACCCAGGCCTCTGCGTCTCATGTAAATAAAATAGACTAGTTGAATTGAGGACCCCAGCTGATTATGTGAAAGTGTTATACAGTATGGAACTGCAATGGATTATTTCAGAATTCAGGAATTTTCCGTCTAATTAAAGGCATTTCCTGTAAAGACTATAAATGGATTACTCTTATCTCTATTTAATAAAATATACCTTACTAACATCATGCCTAGTGGGTGGAATATGGCTATCATCAAACCAATTCCAAAATCAAATATGATAGATCCACGAATACCACTACAATACAGAGGTATAAGTCTAATGTCATGTATTTTTAAATTATTCTCAGCTATCATCAATAACAGATTGTTACAGATAACAGAAATTAATGATATATATGTCGATGAACAAAATGGTTTTAGACCAAAACGCTCTTGTTCAGACCATCTTTATAGCTTAACTAGCACTATTCGAAATAGAATAAATAAAAAACGCTCAACTTTTGTCGCCTTTATAGACCTACAAAAGGCTTTTGATTCAGTTAATCGTGAACTACTATTTTTCAAACTCAGGAAACAGGGGTTTGGTGGAAAACTATTCAACGCCATAAAATGTATATACACCAACCCAGTAGCTAAAGTAAATCTTAATAATGCTAATACAGACACATTTCAGTTAGATTCAGGGGTTAAACAAGGTGATCCATTATCCCCTACTCTTTTTGGTTTATATATTAATGACTTAGCTCTAGATATTAAAAATTTAGAAATGGGTGTAGATGTTACAGACAATGTTAAATTAAGTATTCTTATGTATGCAGATGACTTGGCCTTAATTGCTGAGTCTGAAAGTGATTTACAGAAAATGATTGATGTAATGTATCAGTGGTGTAGTAAATGGCAAATGAAAGTTAATATTGGTAAAACAAAAATGGTCCACTTTTTTACCCCGAAACATGCTTTTAAAGGCGATATGGGATGGATTGATTAAAAAACTAGACGTCATATTGAAATACTACGTCTTTGGAATAGACTTGTTTACATGGATGAAAACAGACTGACAAAGCAAGTGTTTGAAGTTGATAAACAAATTAACAAGAGAAATTGGAGTAATGAGGTTTTACAAATATTCACTAAATTAAATCTTACTCAAAATTTTGTAGAAAATTTACCTATTAACCTGGAAAATGCACAACGTCAACTGATGGAAATTTATAAAACCAACTGGAAAAATCAAGTAACTAACATGCCAAAATTAAGAACTTACAGAGAATTTAAAACTACATTTGGTACTGAGGATTATGTATATAAAATTTATGATAGAGGTCATTTGTCTGTTCTTTCACAATTTAGGTTCGGTGTTTTACCATTAGCAATAGAGACAGGACGTTACAATGATATACCATTAGAATATAGAAATTGTGAATTTTGTTCCCATCATGTTCTAGAAGATGAAAATCATTTTTTGTTCCATTGTAATACTTATAACGATTTACGTAATTTACTTTTAACTCGTGTTTTAGGTTATTGTGTGGATTTTTACTTTTTATCATTACAAGAAAAATTTAAGTTGTTGATGTCCAAGGATTTAGTTAAATATACTGCAGAATATTTGTTTAAAGCTTTCCATAGAAGAAGAAGTTTGTTGTATAATAATTAATTCAAGAAGTTTGTTGTAAATGTTTTAATATTGTAAATATGTGATAGTAAATGTTTTAATATTGCAGTTTCCAGAAAATTTGTTGTTAAAGTTACTTTTGAATTATTTTGATGACTTGTAAGCCCATATAGGGCTGGGTGTATATTTTTTACACAGGTCAATAAAGAATTTGTCTGTCTGTCTGTCTATAAAGATGTATTGTCTTGTTTTTTCCATGGTTTCTTCCTATCTGCACTCTAAAAAATGTTGCGAAATTTCTTAAGAGTGTGTTGTTGTACATTGTCTTTGAACCCACTATACCTCAGACAATCTTTTTCTTTCCATTACCTATCTCTTATGACGCCAGAGTGCAAATCAGCTATTCTCTAAGCCACCTACTCAAAGTTTGAGATGACATAAGATTGATGGATGGGTTCCCAGACCAAAAGGTGAAATAGAAAGTGGCCTCTGTCTTTATAGAATAGAAGAAACAGCATAATACTTCAAAATGATACAAAATTATTTTCTAGACAAATGTCAGCTGCTATATACAGTACAACCAAAATATAAAATAATAACGTTCTGTCTTAAGTCCTCTGTTTACCTATTTTACCCTCCTTACTCCTCTCCACCCCAAACGTCCTTACAACTATGTATGTGTACCTTTGACTCCTTCCAACAACCTTAGCCCATACTAACTAAAACTCTATTAAGGCAGCTACCGTTGCAATTAGTAAAGGGGCACAATATCAAATTAATCAAACAAAATGAGTGTGATGGAGTTTACACTGATGTTGTTCAATTCAGTTCAAATGTAATTTTAATGCAATTTTAAAAGGTAGTTTCAAGTAGGTAAAGGTAGGAAGTGATTCAGAGGCAGCCAAAAGGTGCATGTGAAAGGGTAATGTAGTGGCTGATTCTTCCATCCTGCTGGGATATAGTCATACCTTATTTTGGATGTACTGTACATACTATGAGCGATAATAATCATTTAAGTGTTGTCATACTGGGAGTACAGTCATAACGGCCAACACCCAAAACGGCCAATTCTACGACGGCCACTATCCAGAACGGCCAAATTTAGGACGGCCAATGCCCAAAACGGCCAAATTTAGGACGGCCAACCCCCAAAACGGCCAATAAATATAATTATATATCATTTATAGGCCCAGAAACATGCAAAGATTAAGTATCAGTCACAGATAGCATTTGAAAATTGATATTTCATAAATTGGAATCGTCTTTGGCATTCTTGGAACCCTTACACATTAGCAATTAAATCTCTTGAATTGTAATTATATGTTCCAATTAATTACGGCAATCAAGTGATTGTACAAAGCCTGTCAGTCCATCTATTAGTTAAGTGTAATCAAGCTGATATTACAAATCTGGGCAATGGTGGCAGCAACCAGATAGATATGGCCAAAGGTTGATGACTAGTCATCAGCCTTTGATATGGCTGAGTGCAAAAAGTATCTAAATATAGTTATCCTGTATTAAGCAAAAAACAAAACAAAAAACTGTCAGACTGTTAACATTTTATCCAGTGTAAGTGATTTGTACATGTATAGTCTTCACAATCATGTTAAATATGTTATATTTTTCTTGTCAATTTCAATGACAAAAAAAGGTGGCACAATTTCAGATTTTGGTCCAGGGTAAAGTAATATAAACTAAATTATGAAATCAGACAATGTTCACATGGTTAGCAAAAAACCGCAGTCCTGTATCTATTTTAGAAGCCAAGCTTCAGCTGTCTGTGATTTCTTATGAACTTCACTTTCTTCAGGTGTTTTTTAATTTTTTTTGCGTTTTCAACGAATTCTCGGCAATGAAATAATATATTGTGATAAAACAAAGATTGACAGAAAGGCCAAAAAATCCCGATTCTGAAAATGTTGTTAGACGAACGAAAACCCCATTTCTTGATTTTTTATTAATTGTTATTTTGTATTAGGGTCTATAATCTGCCGTGATGATCTTCAATACATATATACCGGTATATGTGTTTTTAACGAATTCTTGGCAATGATAACAGATACTTAAGTGAAACTAAGTGGGCACACAGGAAAAAAGAAATCTCGATTCTTAAAAGCCTAAAATCATGATTCAAACCCAGAGAGAAGTGTCTGACACAAAATCAGGTAAATCTCAAGAGACATAATTAATTAAGATACCTCATTGGGAAATTTCATAGATTTATCCAAAATTGACTGAATGAAGCAGGTTTGAAATAGTAGTATTTTTTCATATTTTTAGTAAATTTTCGTCAGTTCAACTTTTCAAAATAATTAATTCGTTGTCCCTTTAATTTGAATTTATTCTGTTAATTTCATTTGGCTGCACATAATTGACATAAATAGGCCTAGTTCCATCGTTGAAAACGATGCTTTCTAAAAAAAACTTGACACGTTTGCTTTAATTAGTCCTAATTACGTAATGATTTACTCAATTGAATCAAACAAAGGCAATGCGTTCACACCTTACAACAATGGGCTTGTAAGTTGTCCATCCAATTAATTTCAAGCAAGTAATTATAATTTCACCTGCTTTATTACAGTATTTTGAGGAGTTATTACAATTCACAATCAAGAATTCATGTTCAGAAGAAGACTTTGTTTATGTCTAGAAAATGTTTTTGCTACATTTGTTATTCTGATGTCTGGAAATCACGCAATAAACTGCTAAATTTTTTTGCGCTACATTAAAACAAATATTATCCAAGGTCACGAACCTGTCTTATTTTAATGACGGTACAATGTATGTTAAAAAGAAGTCCAAATTAACAACAAAGGGAAGTCAAATTTACTTTATTTGTTTATTTCAATTCACATAATAAACTTCAAAAGCAGCGTCGGAAATCATAGGCCAATCAATTTAAAGTCACAAAGCAACAATGTAGCAAAAAAGTACCCAGATACTAGTTAAATGATCAATAAAATAACTATTTCTAAGATAAACACTAGGCCTAAAGTAATATTAAACTGTTCAGTTCTTTAATCATGCAAAAAACCAAACTAAATGACTGAAATAATTGTTTTGGCCGTTTTGGGTGGTGGCCGTCACAGCAAGTGGCCGTCCCCCCTGGTGGCCGTCATTGAAAGTGGCCGTCGTGGATAATTGGCTGTCTTGATTTTGGCCGTTTTGACCGTCCCCCGTCATACTTCACCGTTAGATTTTCAATTCAAGTATGTATTGCTTAAAGGATAAAGCAACAATTTTTTATTGTAAAAATGGTATAGCTTAGAGTTCTTCGCGAATGGAGATCCACTGGAAAAAGTAATTTTCTTATTTTCAACTTGCAAACAGGCTTTGCCACATCATTGACAGTTTTTCTGTTGGTCTCCTAATCTTCTTATTTGATGAAGTACCTTTAAAGTCATTTTTAAAACTAGTTTGTTTATAGGTAATTATGGCATAAGTTATGCTGCTAGATATGATAAGCACTGAATCAACTGATTAACCACAACAGACACAAAAGAAAGACAATTTTGCTAATCCCAAAAAACCTACAAAAGAAGAGAAGGTAAGATGGGAGGAACTGAGAGCCATTGTCAAATATTGACTTTTATTGAATCTTGCAATAGCAATGATCAAGAACATTCCCAGTTTCTCTTGAAAAGCTGTGAAGTGGATATATCTATACCCTTTGAAACATGATCTGTCAGCCAATCTCATGCCAGTATTTCATTGCGATCATTCCTTATCATCCCATGTGTGTTTGTCTCGTGGTAAGCCAGTTACTCACCATTGGGTCGGGAATATGAGGTATAAATTTTTCAATATTTGACATGTGGACGAATTTGTTACAGTCCTTGTCATACTTATGTGGAATCTCAAGCTTTTTTTCTATGCTGTTCAACTGTGATGTCAGAGATGACTCTATTCTAGCATTGCAATATATGTAAAGTAACTACAAGCTGTGATGTCATTTCAAACTGGGTCAGATTCCCCGGCTTCTAGCCAATGTTGATCCTCCTGAACTGAGCGTCAGTTTCAACACAGTGTCAGAGTAAGAGTTTTACCAGGGATAGCCCCTACAACTACGTCATCACAGCTTTATAGCCAATGGGCTGACCGTAAACTACGTCATCACAGTTCAAACATTGATATATTGAAGGAAGCATTACATTTTTGATCCCAATGATTTATCACAGCAATCACCAGTCTAATCCTACCAAATGGCAGCTTTGTGAGCATTCACAGTAGACAACTGTTGTAATCCCCACAGAGTTGTTTGATAAATCTACAAACTTGCTAACTTACAACTTTAAACTTTGATGGAAGTTGGTATAAACGGAAGACTTTGACAATTTGTTTGTAAACACATGGCTTATGTTATGTATGTTTGTTCTGGCAGCCCATTGGCTGAGAGGCTGTGATGTCAAACTTGCATTGGTTTTCCCAGACCCAATTTTAACTCTGACACAGAGTGGAAACTGTGATGCTCAGTTTGGTGGATTCGCATTGGTTAGAAGCTGGGGAATCTGACCCAGTTTGAAATGACATCACAGCTTGTAGTTAATTTACATATATTGCAATGCTAGAAGAGAGTCATCCCTGACATCACAGTTCAACAGCATAGAAAAAAAACTTGAGATTCCACGTAAGTATGACAAGGACTGTAACCTGCAGAAACGAACATAATATTATACCCAAATATTTCATTCATGTAAGTGCCAAATATTGCATTTCACGAATTTGTACAGTTTTTGTTACGATTTATGTACATACTAACCCTAAAATTACCTAAAACTAACTCTTACCCTAATTCTAACTGAGCCCCCAAATTGAGCTTTCAGCCCCCCCAAAAAATCTTGGCCAAAAAAAGAGGAAATTTTACTTGTATGATGCTGGTAGTGAATGAATAACCAGAGCCCATGAAAAGACGCTGTATGTAGTACATGTATGTTGTGCACAATTTGTCATCATTTTAGCAGTTTATGTACTTGCTATGCGTGCATAGATCAGCAGACATCTAAAATCTTTGGATTTCGGGACGGCTCGCGTTTCGGTCCTTCGGGCCTCAGACAGCGCTTCTAATCTTTGGGGCTTCAGCCCCCCCAAACTTGCATTTCTAGTGACGTCCCTGATCCACAAACTCGTACATGCTCGTTTTTACACCTCCACAAATTTGTGAACATGCCAAATAATGAAAAATATATACATGGGAATATGTGTTTATCCACCTCGGGCTAGAGCCCTTGGTTGATAAATCATATATTACATGTTGTTGAATAATACATAAATTGTCTGCCCAATGAAAAGAATTGAGTCAACTGGCAACAATCCCAGTATGACAACATGACAACACCAGGTGGTAGTTTTGCTGAAATAGTCCTCTCGGAAGCTTTAGGCCACCTGGTGTGCGGCAAATGATTCCTATGGAGCATGGCTCAGTATGCAACGATTCACCAGGTCTCATGAGAGGATGCATTTTCTGAGGAAATTTCAGTGGCAAAAAAGATTTTGGCTGAACATGGCATTTTATTATCACATCACAGAAATGAATATGCTTGGCTGAAAGTAATTTTGAATATTTAAAAGCTATTCTCACAAATAAAGATAAAAACTGAATTATATAATTATAAATGTAATTCCATTGATTTACCTCCACAATTTTGGACTCCGTTGCACTCCATGTTCAACACCATCATTGAACAAAATTGTCTGTTCCACAAAAACTGCTTAGCACAAACAGAATTATGTCCTTAAAAAGTCCGGAAAAAAACATAATTCTAAATGATTTAATGTACAGGAACCAGCGAAATAACTTTTGAGCAATTCCGTAAAGTCGGACACATTTTATATGGAGACAAATCAGTCAATTGACCTCTAATATCCGGAAAACTATTTCAGGCATCAGCCAGGTTCATTTCCGTGACAATATTGTAATTTTTCAAAAGGCTGTAGACATTTATGTACGGTGTCGGACATACACATTTTTGGTGCAAGAATTTTTAATGCAGAATGAAAGTGTACTCCCATAGGCAGTAGTAACTGACTGCAAAATAAAACCAATTAACCTATGTCTCTACTAGCAGTGACATCTTATATCAGGAGTGTTTAGAAATGTAATAAGCATTACTTAGATGCAAATATCTCAACGACCAAAAGAGATAATCAAGTGATTTCTTCTCTAGCTGAAAATAACCTTACTTTGGCACTTTATGACACCCATATCACACACCTATATCAATTTTGAAATTTTGACTGATTGGTTGATGACTGTAGGGAAATGCCCCTTTATATGAAAGTGTTGAACGTGGAATTGATGGAGACCACACTTCCTATAGACTGGAGACCTGACCATAATATACCATAAAGAACCTTTTGCAGTTAATTATGAGTTTGTTTATATGCTCCAACTTACACATAAAAGTAATAATATTGATAATTATACAGGAATATTGATCACATACTGTAGTACTGAATATTCATGTTTTGAAATCCTCACAAAAACTCGATAATAGAGAAAAACTGAATTATGGTTATCTTTAAAACTATTCATTGTAACCAGCTACAAATGACATTACTTCATCTCATTTTCAGTGGTGGATCCACTGGTGCGGGGAGGGGGGGGGGGGGAGTCCAGGACTCCAGGCCTCCCCAGACCACTGATTTGGAAAATGGTAAATCTAAGAAATGTGTGACAATGTGGGCTGGGGAATGCTAAATTATGCGTACAGTGTGTCCTGTTTTGCATTGGGACAGAAATTTTGCATTGTTTGTACAGTCGATAAAAATCAACAAAAATGAGATTGGTTGTTCGGCTGATACCAAGTTGACCATAACTAAGTCTGGGGTGGCACTGCAGTGTACTTTTGTGATGTCACTGCTCACTGTGTGTCAGATTGGTTGCATCACAAATGTCAACTTTGTGCAAATTGGACTGATGTTGTCGTAATTTGGCAAATACTGGACAAAAATGGCAAAAAACATCATAGAAATGTGATATTCGTATTACATCAAAGCTAAGCTACACAAAGGTAGGTGTATTTCTACTGTAGGACTTCTGGTTGCCAAGATATCTGCCAAAACATCTGTCCTCTGCTTGACGTGACAAACTGTAGGCCCTCCCCGGACTACCCTGTCTGGATCCGCCACTGACATTGCCACTGCCTGCTGCACTTGGCCTCTTTTTATATACATAGTTTATAAAATGTCATATTTTATAGAGTTGTTATTGATATGAAGAAAAAGTCTGGTGTTTTTGTGAATATTATATTATTTAAATGTCACAAGCAACTCCTGTTTCCTGCGTTAATTGACCCAGGAGGATGCCGATTGAATGAAGCATTGAATTGGTGGCCGTGTGTCAGTGTCCGTGATAAAAAGTAAAAATAATCCATAATCCCACACTGTCTATCTGTCTATTTAGCTATCTATCTATCTATCTATATATCTATCTATTCATCTATCTATCTATCTATCTATCTATCTATCTATCTATCTATCTATCTATCTATCTATCTATCTATCCATCTTGGTTGTTCTACAAAAAAACAAATACTGTTATAGAAGCTTCCCAAATAAAACCTAATATTTTAATCACATTTCCAAATATACATTTTTTTCAATAAATAAAGCAACACAGGTTATTACGTAATATTATACAAGAAATGTATTTCTTTCATGTGATGCCTCAAAGTATGAGTCCCATTGTGGTGTATGGAAAATATTGAAAACTTACAGCCATAGAGATTTTTAGGGAGTTTTTAGGGAAGATAACTAGACCTTTACTGCACAACATTAAAACTCAAAAACTTGTTTTTTAACAGTAAGGTATTTATTGAACATATTTAGATATATATACAATACTATTTACAGTTTCCACAAGACCATAACAATTGCGTTATAGGCATTGGTAGGCTGACACCTATGCAGGTATATATTATGTGCCTTTATCAATTTCAAAATTTTAACACGTCATAGAACTAAATAAAAGAACACTCTGAATCATTACCCAATAAGTAAAAGCAAGTACATTAAATATAGATGCCAGAGTAGGCACATTTTTTTACAAATATAAACCAGCTCCTATTCATTTAAAAAAGGAATAGATTACAGTGTCAATAGGGGGTGCATTCAAGTATTTCTACTATGACCCTAAGGTGGATACACCCCCTAGATTAAACTAACAATATACATATCTTATGACGTTAAGATTAGACAATATAGATAACTAACTTGTATAAATAAATACATCTATAGATCTATATCTGTCTATATACATATCTTAACACAATTAACTTATACAGGTAGTGAATGTAAATAAGGTACAGTCCTTGTCATGCTTACGTGGAATCTCAAGTTCTTTTCTATGCTGTTGAACTGTGATGTCAGAGATGACTCTATTCTAGCATTGCAATATATGTAAATTAACTACAAGCTGTGATGTCATTTAAAACTGGGTCAGATTCCCCAGCTTCTAACCAATGCGAATCCACCAAACTGAGCATCACAGTTTCAACTCAGTGTAAGAGTGAAAATTGGGTCTGGGAAAACCCATGCAAGTTTGACATCACAGCCTCTCAGCCAATGGCCTGTCAGAACAAATATACATAACATAAGCCATGTGTTTACAAACAAATTGTCTAAGCCTTCTGTTTATACCAACTTCCATCAAAGTTTGAAGTTGTAAGTTAGCAAGTTTGTAGATTAATCAAACAACTCTGTGGGGGTTATAACAGTTGTCTACTGTGAATGCTCACAAAGCTGCCATTTGGTAGGATTAGACTGGTGATTGCCGTGATAAGTCATTGGGATCACAAATGTCATGCTTCCTTCAGTATATCAATGTTTGAACTGTGATGCGTAGTTTACTGTCAGCCCATTGGTTATGAAGCTGTGATGACGTAGTTGTTGGGCTATCCCAGATAAAACTCTTACTCTGACACTGTGTTGAAACTGTGGGAATCTGACCCAGTTTGAAATGATATCACAGCTTGCAGTTTATTTATATATATATTGCAATGCTAGAATAGAGTCATCTCTGACATCAAAGTTCAACAGCATAGAAAAAAAACTTGAGATTCCACGTAAGTATGACAAGGACCGTAATAAGAGCTAACTGTAACCTTGTTTAATATGGTTTGGAAAAGCTCTTGAAAATGATAAATATATACATGGTCAATAATTAGTTGACCCAGTCTGTGAAAATTTTTTTTTTAAACCATATTCATTAAGCTGGTTTCTTCAATGTACACTCTTTGATGTCAGCTTCATATTCAAAATAGGTACATGCTATATTGTTGAAGCACAGGAATGCACAGGCATGTTTTGACCACACCTTACTTGTTTCCATGGTGACGGTGTCTCTTGCCGGGGGTAGCGCTGTATTGAATGTTGCATGATCTTCCTTCCGACTGACCTTTCCAAGGCCCATTTTTCCTGAAATTATTGATATAATGTTCCTTTAAAATTATTTAATATCCTTCTGAAGTTATCTTTCACAGCTTTTACCAAAATTTGAAAGCAGGTTTCCCACCGTATTGAAAAAAAAAAGACCAAAGATTTACATAAAACGTATTATAACACCTCACAGATGTAAGCTCTTATCTGATTAACTGGAGTGATGACACATAACATGAGTTAGAATTGACTGATGACTTAGCAAAAGTTATGTTGACCAGTTGATCAGTCATGAAAAAAAATCCAAAAAAATAATGAAAAAATTTCCAAAAAAAAAAAAAATTTCTGAAAATGAAAAAATTGCACAAAAAAAATTAATTGATAAATAAGAAATTACTAAGAAGTATTTTTTTTCTTGCACATGGGAGAAGGTGTTAAAAAAATTATTGACTGGTGTATTCTCGCAACAGTTCAATCTGTTTGAACCCTCATGAGTGTAAGTCACTTTCAGTAGGTGACTATCTCTCCCTCGGGTCAAACAGATTGAACTGTTTCCGCACATTTTCTCTGGATGGTTGATTCATATTCTAAGTTTTTCTTTTTCTACATCCTAATTCCTATGTTGATAGAAATTACCTGTAGAGACTTTCATCTGCTTGGCAAGCAGACTTCCTCAGTACTGATGTTGTGACAATACACTATAGAGGTGCGAAAGCAGCCACACAGAACACTTCAACAACTTCTAGTCCAGCTGAAAGACAAAATTGATAAAGAAGAAAATGGAGAAGTAACGTACAAGATTCCATGCAAGATGCGTGACTAGTCATATGTTTATGGGAGAAACAGGAAGACAACTGAAATCAAGAATAGAGAAGCACAGACAAGAGTATGGACAAGCAGACGTTTACCCGAAAACGGTCTGAAAACACCATCCACAAATCTGCCATCACTGATCACGTCACAAGACAATACCATGTCGTAGACTGGGAGGGCACAAGAATAACGGCAAGAGAATCGAACTGAAGGAGGAGACACGTGAGAGAAGCCATCTGGATAAGGAGAACAACGGGGCCATCAATAGAGATGAAGGTTGTTTCCAGCTTTCACACCTCTACAATAGTGTATTGTCACAACATCATGCGGTACTGAGAAAGTCTGCTTGCCAAGCAGATGAAAGTCTCTACTGGTGATTTTTATCTACATAGGATGTGGAAAAAGAAAAAGAAATTGATTGAATTGTTGCACTCATCACCAGTCAATATTTGCATATGATAAACAACAGGCATATTATTATTACAACTGAGTACTAGCACTTACCTTGTTGGCATAAGTCTGCTTCGGTTACTTGGGACCAAAGCCTCCCATCTGGGCAGTTGTCGATCTGGACTACGAACATGGAGGCATACTTCTTGATCCAGCAGCGGTGGTGATCGCATGGAATCTTGTTAAGATGCATGATGAATTTGGGTTTAGTAGTAAAAGTGTCCGGAAGATGAGGGCAAAGACGGTATGGATTTTCAAAGACAGACATGTTGCCATTTTCTTGCACTCTCATTGTCATTGGATGATCTGTCGCATGGCAGAAGCTGATGTCAACTCCTTGAAGTTTGTTTCCCTTCAAACCAAGGAATGTGAGGTTTGTTAAGTCCTTGAACATGTCATTTGTCACCAGAGCTGAGAGTTGATTCACATCCAGATAAACAAAATTTGCAGAAGCTCCCAAAGGATTCAAGTTTGGAAAAGATGTGATTTGGTTTGAGATGAGATTCAAATTTGCAATATTGCATCCACTGAAGTAATCACGAGGGATCGAAGATATCTGATTTGCCTGTAAGTTTAGACTAGATAGTTTTCCGCAGCTTCCTGTTATATTTGGCATTTTCACCAAACGAACATTCTCAAGTCGCAACTCTGTTAATTCAGGCAAGTCCATCGGTCTGTTGTCTTCTTCGTGGGTTGGGTCACTGCAATTCTTATCTGGGAAGTACGACATGTAGCTGTTTAAAAATATTATATGTTTTAAGTTCTTTACTCCTTCGAGTGTTGCATAGTCCATGCAGGTCAACCCTCTCAGATTCATGTTTAATTCTGTTAGGTCTGAAGGTAGTGAAATAATTAGAACAAAGTTGTTTACCGCTACAACTGTTAAGACAGTAATCCATGTTGATGTTCCTGCCATCTTTTCAGTGCTCAACCTTTAGGCAATTGACTTGCTAAAACATTGTTTACAGAGCTAGCACCACCAGGTCCTTGAATAATTGATAATTTACTTACAATGACCTTCCTTCAAGCATTTTGTTATCCTGTTCTGACATTCTTCGGCACACACGTTAACTCTAGCCTATGAATATTGTTTTTATGAAAAGTGGAAGGTTTGGCCTGCTCTGAATCAATTAAAGTAAATAAATGAACAGTTCTACATAAAGGAGTGAGGGAATTTGAGGCTCTACACTCTTAACGCAAAAGGTTTCTGAAGGTAGATACATGTAAAGAACCCACATTTTTTAAGGGTTCAACTGAATTGAAAAGGTTCAATACTTGGTGGGAAGCCCAATGATATTACCCTATCCTCCCAACTTGAGAGAAAGGGGAACCATTGCGGTAGTTCAGTGCAGCTAGATTATGGAAATGTTGTTTTTGTTTGCTGTTGGGACTGTTTTAAAAGTTGAATAATGAACCTTTTTGGGTTCCTTATATATAGCTGATAGAACCTTTAAAGGTTTCATATAAAACATTTTTGTTAAGAGTGTACTGTAAAGAAACGAGAGTGACACAGGTAATATTGATAAAACCTTTTTGTTAAGAGTGTAAGTGAAGGCTTATCGCATTAGATGAGGGTTGGCGAGGGCACTGAGATGAAGCTACAGGGGGGTGGTGGGGATAAAATGGACTCATCTGAGGGTGTTAAGTTTGTGTCAAAAGAAGAGTGTGGGGGCACATGGGGTATATCCCAGGCCATTTTTTAAGTTGAGGGGATTTGCCCATCCATGCTCCCAACTTGAGAGAAAGGTGTAGCCTACCATTGTGGAATTTCAGTGCAGCTGGATTATCTAAACGTTTTTGTTTGCTGTTGGAACCTTTTTAAAGTTGAGTAATGAACATTTTAGGGTTCCTTATCTATACCAATTTATAGAACACTTAAAGGTTCCTATATAAAACCTTTTTGTTAAGTGTGTACTGTAAAGAAATAAGAGAGTGACATGGGCATATTGATAAAATTGTAGTTTTGACATTAGATTGAAACTCTAATTCGATTGATTGCTTTTATTTAGATATTTGTTCAGTCAATACATACATGTTTATAAAAAAGACAAGAAGTATCAAGTGTAAACATAGGCTGCACAGCAGCAAACCTTCAGCTAATAACACATTCAGAAGATTACAATTACACCATAAAATTGATGTTTTTACCAAATTGCATATTGGTAAGCAATAGTGGTCAAGTCATAGCCTTCAATAATGTGAATTTGCCCACTGCCCTGCCATCTGCCTATCTGCTTGCCAGAGTTGGTAAAACGAGGAAGAGGTCTTAATTATTAGGCTAATTTATGCATATGGTACATTTTCATACACATACAAAGTAGGTTTTAGGTTATGAGCTGTCAGTTGGAAAGCAAAAAATATAGTGCTGTTATAGTTTTCTCAATTTTTACCAATGATTCAAAAAGTGTTGCATACACATCAAAAGGCATTTTCATACACATACAAAGTAGGTTTTGGGTTATGAGCTGTCAGTTGGAAAGCAAAAAATATAGTGCTGTTATAGTTTTCTCAATTTTTACCAATGATTCAAAAAGTGTTGCATACACATCAAAAGGCTCTGCTACATTGTATAGGTGATATGTGTGGAAAATTTTTTTGCTGTATAATAGTGGGGAACTTTTGGCTCCCATGCGAAAAAAAAGTATTTTAAATATTGTTTCTCAATTTTACACAAAAAGTATAGACTATCTATCAGTCAGACCATGCAAAGGCACACCTAGACCATGTAAGCCATAGGTGTACCAAAGTTAAACCATTTACAATTGTACACGCAATTGTGACTAAGTCCTGGGCCAGAAACAAAGAATAATTGTTTTGGCTTTCAATATTTCAAAAAGTATATAATATTTTCCATCAAACCTTCCAAAAGGCACTACTAGACCATATAAGGCATATATGTACCAAACTTTATCCATGTACATGCAATAGTGACCGAGTCTTAGCCCGAAAACAAAAAATATTTATTAATATATTTTTTGTAATTTTTTAAAAACGTATAGAATGTCTGTCAATGAGACCATCAAAAGGCACAACTAGACCATATAGGCCACATCTGTACCAAATTTCATCCATGCACAAGCAATAGTGACTGAGCCTTGGCCTGGAAACAAATAAAAATCATTTTTAAGTTTTTTTTTATTATTTCAAAAAGTATGGAATATCTATCACTCAGACCATCAAAAGGCACAACTAGACCATACAGGCTATATGGGTACCAAATTTCATCAATGTACATTGAATAGGGGCCGAGTACTGGCCCTGAAACGATCTATCCGCCCACCGCCCGCCGGCCCACCCGCCTGGCAGACGGACAACATTTTGCCCTAGTGATAACAATTCCTGAAGGTAAAAAAAATCTTGGATAACACACAAAAGTCTAACATGAGACTTATTTCCAGTGTGGTCCATCAAATCACAAAATGGTATCATGGTTCAAACATAACAATGTATATATAATGTGTGACCTGCTCCAGCAAAATGGGTTCGAAGTAGGCATTGTAGATTTCCTACAAATTTGCATTTATTCCAATCAAAAATGGAAGACTGGGAGAATGGGTGATTACAATGAGCAGGATCATCCAAGGTATGCAACTAGGTTGGCAAGTCAACCACTCTTACCTATTCCACGAGTAAGGCACGAATTTGCAAGACAATGTTTTTCATATAGGCTCCCAAAAATCTATAATGATATGAACAAATCAATTAAGGATAAATTATTTACTCACAGCTATATAGGGTTTAAGATATACGTTAAAAATTACTTAATTAATTGTTACACTACAAACTGCAGCATTACTAACTGCTACATATGTTCTCAAAATTGATTATTTCCCCATGAATACATGGAAGTTGTTGTATTTAAAATAATCATCCTTTGTTATTATTTGAACTATCTATTTTTCTATGGTTTAAAAAAAAAAATTTTGCTCTGCAAATAGCATCACATGCACCTTCTCCTCCTGTCACATCATGAACCCGCCAGTTAACATATTTTGATAGCCTTTCTTTTTGAAGTATTACTTATTTGTCTCCTTTTGTACATTTTCTTTTTTTTTTTAGTAATTTATGATATAATTCTAGTGACTTATTTGTTGTCAATATTTATGTTTACTCAATAATTAAGGTGGCCCCTTGTTAGCGGCTATTTAAGCCTTTAAGGGGTCTCCTGACTCTATGTAAAATTTCTTTTGAGTCAAATAAATATATTCTGAGTCTGAGTCTGAGTCTGAGTCTGAATGCAGGGTGGTAAATTATGATGTCGAAACGTAGAATTCAGGACATTTTTCCAAGTGCCGTCTGTTAACTT
This sequence comes from Platynereis dumerilii, assembly GCA_026936325.1. Taxonomy (NCBI): domain Eukaryota; kingdom Metazoa; phylum Annelida; class Polychaeta; order Phyllodocida; family Nereididae; genus Platynereis; species Platynereis dumerilii. Next base: position 4,191,603 of record JAPTHN010000004.1, read on the forward strand.
GTCTTGCACATAATCATGGACTACCTTAAATAGAACTTCAAGGTTGTTATATGTGGTATGATGACAGGAGTGAAGGAAGTAACAAGTGAGAAAAAGGAGGTGCTGAGGGGTGGGTGCAGAGGGGGGGCAGGGGTTGCCTTGATCTGTTGATCGGTATAAAATATGATCATAAAATTCAGTGTTGCTAGTTGCAGCTGTTTGTTAACTGTTAATTTGGTCATTTGAGGGGGCTTGTATAAAGGGTAGTTAGTATGTTTGCTTAGGCTTCAACCTGATATGCCGTTTTCCATATTTTAATTTATAAGTGAGAATACACAATTTTTGTTGTGTTTTCAGGAATCTGATTTTTCGATTTTGTCAGGATAAAAGTTGCTTTTAGACATTATCTTAATGATTTTATTATTATGTGCTTTCCATTTCTTTTTGGCGAAAACCTTTCTTTTTTAGTGTAAAAAGAGATATTGTTTACTGGATTGTAAAGATATTTCCAAAGTGTAAACTGTTTTATTTTTAAAAAATATGTAAAAACTAATAACAACATTCAACAAGTTTGTCAGAAATATTTTATTAAGCAATGATAGATATCAGATGATCAGGACTGGGACCTGCAGGGTGTTGCATTAATGTGATAAACTTTATTAGTGTTTGCCCTCTTGTGTTAAATTACATATTATACTTTTGCGCCACCTGGTGTTTTGGTGGTGAGTTAGAAAAATGATGAAAACATTCCAAGATGTCGATCTGCAGTATAATGCATGGAATAAACTTCTTCACAATGAACTTGGGTTATTGTCATCAGCAAGGAAATAGAACATGGTGACCCCGCACATGTGGATTAGTTCTGGATGGAGCTTGTGGAGTTCTAAACATGGTGATTGACTCTCGACCCTTGGCAACTCTGGGCAGTCTGACTGACTACTGCAAACGCACGTGGATGTAAACTTTCGATCGTTTTTTAATATCCTAGATCATGGCTCAAGCAGTGGATACTCAGTACTCTCCCCTCACCAAGGTGGACTGGAATTCCACTACGGCATATTCTGAATTCCGTAGATGGCGCAAGGAAGTTGGAAGGATCAACAACGGACCTCTAGCTGATCGCACGGATGAGGTGAAAATGAATCTAATTTTCATCTGGGGAGGTGCTGATGCTGAGACATTAATTGCTGCCCGAATTGCCGAAGACGTAACCAGAAAATCCAAAACTCCAGCTGAGTTATTGGATCAACTAGCTGCTTGTCTAACGCACTCCACTTTCTTGCGGGAGGCCAGAGAAGACTACTATAAAATCACACAACACAATGGTGAGAACACAACTGCGTACTTTGCCAGACTTATTGACTTGTATAACCTTGCTGAATTCCCAGACGGCACCCAATTTCTACTTGTGGACAAGTTGATCCATGGTTGTGTTCAAGAAAAGTGCAAGCGGGAGCTCATGGCAAAGGGCAAAGAGGCTACTGTCAAGGATTGTCTCCAAGTTATGCGGCGGTACGAATCTGTTGATGTTACAATGAAGAAACTATCAAGTCTCAACACAAGTGCTGCTGATCAGGTTGATGCCTCGTACACGTACGACCCCACGAAACGTTCGCAAAAACAGGGAGCGCGAACGAAAACATCCAGATCTGCTCCTGAAAGGTTTCGGTCAAAAGGGGACAACAATACTTCATGTGTATGGTGCAGTGGTGAATCGCATTCTCGAGAAAATTGCCCAGCCAAGAGTGCCCGTTGCACATTTTGCAAGAAATATGGACATTTCGAGAGAGCATGTTTGAGAAAGAAGGATCAAGATAAACAGTCAGTGCGATCGAAGTCCAAGCGACAACATGCTGTCGATGTTCATTCCGATCATGAGAGTGACTATGAAGATTATTGTGATCTCGGTGCAATATCTGTTCATGCGCTAAAAAATCAAAAGCATCGTGAAGCTTTTGCCCCAGTTGTGTTTCACACCCAGTCTCGCTCTCCTTGGACTGTAAAGGGCAAAGTGGACACTGGAGCCATGGTGTCTTGCATGCCTATCACCTTACTATCATCAATTAAAGGAATCTCAGGAGCTGATCTCAAGAATTGTGGAACTTTGGAAGTGGAAGTGTCGTGCAATGGAGTACGTGCAAGAACAAAGTTCTATGTGACGGAATGTGACTGTGCATTTATTCTTGGCCTCGAGTCTGTGAGAAATTTGAACTCGTGTCCCTTGCTCCAGTTTGTGTTCAGCAAAGTGTGACTGTGATCCCGGATCGGATCGAGGCTGTTCACATCACAGATGAATCTCAAGCTGATTATCAAGCCTTGCGTGAAAAATGGAGGGGACACTTGCCTCTTGGTCGCAAGACAGGAGACCCCATGCAAGATCTGAAACAAATATTTCCTGAGACTTTTGATGGAAAAGTTGGACTGTTTGATGGGTTAGTCAGCCTTAAAGTTTCGCCTGAGGCTAAACCAACTCAATTGCCCCCTCGTGCCATTCCGCAAAGTTTGATGCCTCGCCTCAAGGAAGAACTAGATAAGATGGAAGCAGAGGGTATTATCAGAGCTTGCCCTGAGACAACAGATTGGGTTCATAATCTTGTGACTGTCGTCAAGAAGAATGGCACACTTCGCCTGTGTTTAGATCCACGCAATCTCAACAAATATCTAATTCGAAATATTCATTACACTGCCTCTTGGGAGGATGCCCAACATAGCTTTCGAAATGGGCTTTACTTTTCAACGCTTGATGCCAAGAGCGGTTACTGGACCAAACAGTTAGACGAGGATAGTCAATTGTTAACTGCGTTCAATACCCCATGTAACAGATCAATATGTATTATTTTTGAATTTTGTAATTTATATGATTTATTGTTATACTACACTGCCATAGATGGAGCCAGAATCAGCATGATGACGTCATCTCCATGGTGACGTCGTCGCTCTTGCTATCACTCTTGAGCCTCACTCTCAGTGATGATATATATGTAATTTGGACTTGACAGCCAGAAGAGCAAATAGCTTGTAAGTCACTATAAGTGTATAATTTATTCATTCATCAATTTTCAGTTATATTTTTAGTTATATTTGTAAACAGACCATATTAATATTTTCCCTTGTATTTGTTTATTTGGATTTTAGTTAACCACGTTTATCACGTTTATCACGTTTACCACGTCAACCACGTTTATCAAGTTTTACGAGAATAAATTCAACAACCAATCAAACGACGTGCGTTAGAAATTTGCTGTGTTAAGTCCGAAGAAGTTAAAAGCTAGCTTTCGAAGTTGAAGTTCAAAGCTACAAGTTGAAACCTATGAATATGATGAGTGAGGCGAATCTAAGTGAAGATAAAAGAAATCAAGCAAAATTGAGAAGATCCAGGTGTGCGGGATGGTTGACCCGCGTCATCACTCAAAGTAAATGCCCTGGTGGTAATGCATCAACAGCCCAAATTGCCAAAGACCGCATTGTCAATCAGGTGACAAGGCTTCAAAAGGCTCATGATGAATATCTACAAACATTGAAAAATGACATAGAGATTGAAGAAGCAGACGAGTTGATGAACGATTATTGTCTGAAAGCAACAGCTGCCTTATTAGAACTGGATGGAAAACCAGGAAATAATAAATTAAGAGCACAAGCTACCACCCCTTTAATGGATCAAGCTGATATCGAATCAACACAAGAAGAAAAAGCTCCAGTTACGAATATATCAAGTCTTGGTACTGATGATAAGCCTATAAACAGTGATGAACGGCATCACACTTTAATGACAAGATATTTGACTGATTCAAGGAATGACGAGCTGGTTGATAAAAAGGATACATCATCCAGCGGTTCCTTTGTATCCGTAGATGTAAATCAAGGCTCAGTGCACACAAATTTTGATATGAAGAATTCACTATACTGTGTTGATCATGCTTCAAGGAAGGCGGTTAATCACGATGACGAGGAAATGAGTGACACCATTCTGCAAGCATTTAATAAGGAAGAAACGTTCAAGACAGTGGAAGATGTTCCAACTGTAAACTTACATAACAAAAAAAATGATGATTACCTCTCCAGCCAAATAGAAAAACTTCAGCAGACCGAGTGTGCAAAGTTCCTTAAACCATATTTAATTGAAGATGTTCCTGCCGTGTCAGTATACGAAGAAAAGGAAGTAAGCGACACAATTTTACAAAATTTCTATGTTGATGACATGCTGAAAGAAGTTGATGATATTCCAACCGCAATTTCACTAGCAGAAAATGTTTCAAGCACCCTTAACAAATCAACTGACCCTTGTATATTTACGATTCGAGCGAAGTGTATAATTCAGGACGTCTGGAGGGCTGGACTTGGCTGGGATGACATAATTCCTGAAGCTCTAAAAGAACGCTGGAAGTCATGGTATAATGAACTCCAACATCTCTCAAGTTTGCACATCCCACGATTTCATGGATGTTTGCCTGGAATGAGTTTAGAACTCCCTGTATTTTGTGATGCCTCAGAGCTAGGCTTTGCTGCATATCTCAGAATAGTCACTGATGATGCTGTGATACTTTCCTTCTTGGCCTCAAAATCACATGTCGCTCCTACAAAACAAGTACTTACGATTCCTAAATTAGAACTTCAGGGTGCTGTGATGGCTGCCAGATTGTCTAAGTCATTAACTGATGCCTTCACGGTCGCCAAGGTAATGTTCTGGACTGATGCCATTACGGTGCTGAGGTATGTGAACAATCAACATAGAAGATGGAAGATATTTGTTGCCAATAGGATTGCTGAAATAAGAGAGTCGACAGAGCCGCATCAATGGAAATATGTCCCTTCGAAATTGAATCCTGCTGATGACGCCACCCGAGGTTTACCTGCTGATGTCATTACCAGCCCACATAGATGGATTAACGGCCCATCCTTTCTTCGCCAAAGTGAAGAAAACTGGCCCATACAACCCGAGATAACTCCCCCCAAGGATTCAGATGATGACTTAAGGTGTGCCGTCGGTACAGTGTTGATGACTTCGAGCACGATCAACAATAAGAAGTTTATGAGCATACAAGCTATTGTTGATCCTCAGAAACACTCCTCATGGCATAAGTTGTTACGGCACACAGCCTGGGTCATCCGGGCTGTAAGAAATTTCCTGGGATTTGCATCTGGTAATCCTCCAGTAAGACATACCTGCCTCTCAACTGCTGAACTCTATGATGCCGAAATGGATCTTGTACGTTTTGCACAGCAGGATGGCTTTCCTAATGAAATTTCATCACTGAAACAAGGAGGAGTCCTAAGTGGTCGATGTTCCATCCGCTCTTTGACCCCTTTTTATGATGAATCACTGGACGTCATGCTCCAGATGGTTTCGAAGTCAAGAATCAAGTTTTACTGCCTTATGGACATCACATTACAAGCCTCATTGCAAGAGATGTACACTTCAAGTTATGCCATGGTGGTCCTGAGCACATGATAGCTGCATTAAGGAAACGCTTCTGGCCAATCAAATGTCGTCAGATGGTAAAGAAGATAATACATGAGTGCATGGATTGCCGTCGAAAATCTGTGCAACCAGCGGTACCTTTGATGGCTGCTCTTCCAAGACAACGTATCTCAGGATTTTCAAAACCCTTGAAGTTTACAGGACTTGACTATTTTGGACCAATGCTGGCGAAACGTGCCCGAAGCAGAGTTAAGAAATGGGGATGCATTTTTACTTGTATGGTGAAAAGAGCAGTACATCTGGAGCTTGTTGATTCCCTTTTGACGGATGACTTTATTATGGCTCTCCGTTGTTTCATTAGTCGTCGTGGCCATCCAACTGAGATATTTTCTGACAATGGCACTAACTTCAAAGGAGCAGAGAGAGAATTGCGTGAGAATTTAGAGCAACTGGATAATGATAAGATTCACAACTTCTGTCTGCAGTATGATATGACATGGCACTTTATTCCTCCTCATGCTCCTCATTTTGGCGGTGCATGGGAAAGTCTTGTCAAATCCATTAAAAGGGCACTTCAAGCAGTCCTGAAGGAGCAAGTCGTTGCTGAATCCGTTCTACGGACAACTCTGACTGAAGTAGAAGCCGTTCTGAACAGTAGACCCTTAACATATAATAGTGCAGATCCTGGAGATTATACAGCTTTAACTCCCAATCACTTTCTCCATGGGGGCGCCACAACAATTGCTCCAATTGGGATATTTGAAGCACAAGAAATGTGTAGTCGAAAGCGATGGCGCCAGAGTCAAGTTCTTGCAGACCACGTTTGGCGTAGATGGCTACGAGAATACCTACCATCCCTAACCCCTCGCAACCATTGGCAATCGGAGCAGCGAAATCTTCAAGTTGGTGATTTGATTATGATGGTCGATGACAATATGCCAAGAAGCCAATGGATGCTCGGAAGGGTAACAGAAGTTAACAAAAGTGATGACGGCAGAGTACGATCTGTGAAGGTCAAGACTGCTAATGGGGATTACAAGAGGTCTGCAGCGAAAATTGCCCTTTTGGAAGAAGGGCACTCAGATTGTTAAAGAATTGAATATTGAAGTGTTCCACTTCAAGGGGGCGCTGTAACAGATCAATATGTATTATTTTTGAATTTTGTAATTTATATGATTTATTGTTATACTACACTGCCATAGATGGAGCCAGAATCAGCATGATGACGTCATCTCCATGGTGACGTCGTCGCTCTTGCTATCACTCTTGAGCCTCACTCTCAGTGATGATATATATGTAATTTGGACTTGACAGCCAGAAGAGCAAATAGCTTGTAAGTCACTATAAGTGTATAATTTATTCATTCATCAATTTTCAGTTATATTTTTAGTTATATTTGTAAACAGACCATATTAATATTTTCCCTTGTATTTGTTTATTTGGATTTTAGTTAACCACGTTTATCACGTTTATCACGTTTACCACGTCAACCACGTTTATCAAGTTTTACGAGAATAAATTCAACAACCAATCAAACGACGTGCGTTAGAAATTTGCTGTGTTAAGTCCGAAGAACCCCATTTAAGAAATACTGTTTCCAGCGACTTCCTTTTGGACTATTAGTCCATGAGCCAGGCAGCCAAATTTGACCATTCAGGCTCACTCAAAGGGAGGAATTCTCATAGTGATTTTATGTTAGCCCTATTTCTCTAGTTTCAGAAAATGGGTGATAGCAATCTGTCTCTCTTAGCCTTCACCATGCTATCACCCTGTTTTTAAACATATGTTGAAGCCTCGGAAATTTCCGTTTTTTGGGTTCCGGTTAGACTTATATCCATAAAAACTGTTGTAACTTCATCAATATTGCACTAAACTGCATGAAATTTGATATGTGACATCTTCACAATATACAAAAGACATATCTGCCACAATCAGAGCCATTTGCATCATTCAATGTTTGCATATAAAGGAGTATTTTTATCTCAAGTTGCACGCCAAAATTGAAATATAATTAAAACTGAATTCTTCCTGTAACATTGGTATATCACCAAGACATATTTTATAAAAAATCCAAAATTATTTCATTTAAGTAGCAGGATGCCCTCTCAATCATATGGCATAGTCTCAGCCAATTTGTACTGATATTAAGGTGATATCAAGATGTTTATCATAAGCACTTCATGTCCGAAAATTGCTCAATTTTCACTTTTTAGAACAGTTTGATGATGATATTCTCAGTTTACTTGCAAGAAGAAGTCAGTGCAGTCAATTATGATTGGAGAAATTGATTGATAAATTACAGAGCATGATTTACAGGGCAAAGGGTGTTGATTTTGTATAATTTTAGTTAAATTTTGAATATATTGACAGCAAAGCCTATCACAGGAAAATGTGGATTCATGCGAATTTCTCAAAATGATTGTGAGAGCTTTGAAAAGCTTATTTGCATGATAACTGCAATATTTAGATTGCACCTGTACCATAATTACCCTTTAATCACAACACTTCATAGAAATAATGAACTAATTATAATAGAGAACCTACAATGGATTGGCGTACTAACAGTGACATTATAATGCAGGCATGTTCAACAAAATTAAAAGGTTATCAGATTTCAAACGTTTTCAATCTTTATGACCTTTCTCATCAATATACACCTTTTAAAAACAACAGCTAACCATCAAAATTAAGTCACATTGTCAAAATATGTTGATAAATTGTCATCATCCTCATCATCACTGTATTACTCTGTCACATGGTTCCGATCCTATTTTGGTAGAAACTTCATATGCTTCACCTGTTCACCCTGGCCCCCTTGAGCTCATCGCCACATGACTCCAAGCTGTGCTGAAGCTTCCTGAAACATACACCTGATTGACCTTATGCCTTCTTTTGCCACAGACTGGTTGTGTAGGACCCAAGCACCAATCCCAGTTCTATTCTTCTGGGCAATGACTTAAATGTGTCATCACTTTCGCTGATCTCAGATCGGCATCAGAGAGTAGAGGTTCAAGCTTATTGCCTCACCACAGCCTGTTTATCAATCATTTTCTCAGCCCAATCTGCCATGGAACCTGATTTTGGCTCTATTATTTCCTTCACTCAATGTCAGAAGCTCCATTTGGCCTCTTGATTGCTTAACAGTCTGGCTCCAGAATAAGCTGGGTCATAATTATTTCTAACTCAAAATTGTTACCCTAGACTGTTGGCTTATGTAAGTGTCCATTAGCCTTCATCAGGTTTGCTTGGAGCTTGTTTTAGACTCTTAGCAGCTGCTTCCTTGGTTTCAGCTCCTACTATTCCTCCTGGAGCCTCTCGTCTGGTCACATTTGCTGGCTAAGGATGACACATTGGCCTACCCACAGTCTCTATACTGGTAACTGTTACAAAACATAGCTATTCCTCAGACCATGTACACTCAGTTGCATAGATTATGCAGCCCCACTTTGGTGGATATACACTGTAGTCAGTAGCCATACATTGTAATGTCAACCAGACAATCTTTCTGGACTCCATTCCACCATTGGTCTTGCTCAAAGCTTTCACCAATACTTTTTCTCTTTTGGGATTGACAGAGGGACTACTCCAAGCATCTTCCTTAATCTCTCCTCAAGTTTCTAGATCACCACCCAAGCTTCTGAATCTTCTTCTTGGCCTGCCTGAATAATGCCTTTCTCCACTTGAGCTTGCTCCTTGCAAAATCATAGCTCTCTGGAAGTGGGTGCTCATCTCTTGCCCATTTTTCACAGGATCGGGTGTGTGCACATCATCCAAAGGCAGTGTCTTCTGCCTTGTTACTTTAAAAGCACATGGTTTTTCAAAGAAGTTGTGGTTTCCTTCTTGCTTGTCCACCTGTAACTTCAGGCTTGTCTGGCCTCCCCCAGTTCAGGCTATCACTCTCCTCAAGCTAAATGCCATGCCCCACTTGAGCTTGCTCCCCTGCAAAATCATAGCTCTCTGGAAGTGGGTGCTCTTCTCTTGCCCATTTTTCACAGGATTTGGTGCGGGCACAGAAGTTGTGGTTTCCTTCTTGCTTGTCCACCTGTAGCTTCAGGCTTGTCTGGCCTCCCCCAGTTGATGCTATCACTCTCCTCAAGCTTCTGAATCTTCTTCTTGGCCTGCCTGAATAATGCCTTTCTCCACTTGATTTTGCTCCTTGCAAAATCATAGCTCTCTGGAAGTGGGTGCTCATCTCTTGCCCATTTTTTCATAGGATTTGGTGTGTGCACATCATCCAAATGCAGGATCTTCTGCCTTGTTGCTTCAAAAGCAAATGGTTTTTCACAGAAGTTGTGGTTTCCTCCTTGCTTGTCCACCTGTAGCTTCAGGCTTGTCTGGCCTCCCCCAGTATACAGGCTGTCAAGGCATTGATGGTGGGAGACTGTTGAGTTAGGGACAACCCCGGTGCTGTCACAGGGGCATCTCAGAGATATTGACTCTTAATTTAGAAAATTCCTATTCTTTACTGGGTATATCTACAATGCTCTGTTAAAACCTCATCCCTGAGTGCCTGCCTTATATTTACTTGCAGTCATTAGCAGTACATCTGGATTGTGCCTTATCCGCCTTTGTCTAACCATCCTGTTATCTCCTGACTTGCATGCGTTGTCTCTGGGATTGCTTCCTGACCCAATAGTCTGAGCAATGTCTGGTACAACCTCCTTCTCTTTGTGCTGTTTGTTTGTTGTTTGTTTGTGTTTTTCGCCTCTGCAGCACCTTAGTGGGCTATATCGAGGCAGGCGATCGCCATATGATGATGAGATTAGAAGACTGTGAGTCTGGCACATACCCTATTAATTCAGGGATGCCCAGGATCTTTCAGTTGCCCCAGCATAGAATACTGGATACAACCCGCCTCCATTTAATGTTCCTTGGGCTCAGATTAAGTGCCTTCTCTTTGTGCTATTGGAATGGATGTTCTTTTTCCTTGGGTATGCTTATGTTCCATTTTCAGTGCAACATTGAACTATAATAGGTCCTTTCTACGTTTCTATCTCCTTATCAGCCATACAGACATGCCAAGATAGGATTTATGGCCTTCATTAAAGCAAAAGGCCAACCAATGAGACCACCTGGCAGCTGTATGAGCTACTGTTCTACAGATGTATGAGGATCAGATGATTTCAAATGTCAAGCAATGCAACGCAACTTCATATTATGTCACCTCACACCCAAGTTATAGGAAGAAAATTATGCAAACAAGCTCACAAACTAACTAACTGTCCATTTTGGATCGTCAACATGCATTTATCATGCAATTCAGCTATTCTGAACTGATCATTCATCAGGAGATACCTGTGTGGTTCTAACTTTTTGTATTAAATTTCGTCAAAATTTAAATTTATGTATTCAAAATGTGACTTAAATTATACAAAATCAATAATTTTTACCTAAAAATCATGCTCTGTAATTTATCAAACAATTTCATCAATTATAATTGACAGCATTTACTTCTTTTTGCAAGTAAACTGAGAATATCAGCAACAAACTGTTCAGAATATCGAAAATTAAGCAAGTTTCGGACATGAAGTGCTTATGATAAACATCTTAAATATCACCTTAATGTCAGTACAAATTGGCTGAGACTATGCCATATGATTGAGAGGGCATCCTGCTACTTAAATGAAATAATTTAGGATTTTTTATAAAATATTTCTTGGTGATATACCAAAGTTACAGGAAGATTTCAGTTTTAATTATATTTTAATTTTGGCGTGCAACTTGAAATAAAAATACTCCTTTATTTATAAACATTGAATGATGCAAATGGCTCTGATTGTGGCAGATATGTCTTCTGTATATTGTGAAGATGTCACATATCAAATTTCATGCAGTTTAGTGCAATATTGATGAAGTTACAACAGTTTTTATGGATATAAGTCTAACCGGAACCCAAAAAACGGAAATTTCCGAGGCTTCAACATATGTTTAAAAACAGGGTGATAGCATGGTGAAGGCTAAGAGAGACAGATTGCTATCACCCATTTTCTGAAACTAGAGAAATAGGGCTAACATAAAATCACTATGAGAATTCCTCCCTTTGAGTGAGCCTGACCAACCCTCTGGCTCATGGACTATATCCATCTCTTCAGAAGTATTTTGTGAACACATGGATCGTGTTCTATCGGGTATCCCAGGCACTTTCCCCTGCGCTGATGATGTGAAAGTACAAGGTTCCACTGAAGAAAGGCATGACATTCATCTTCTGGAGACTGTCGAGAGGGCCCATAAGCGGGTCTGAAATTCAATCCTGATAAATGTTGTATCAAAAAACAAGAGATTGAATACTTTGGTCGGATTATTTCTCCTTCTGGGGTTAGCCCATGTCCAAAGAAGGTTAAGGGCATAGCTAATCTTTCGGCACCTGTGGACAAACAGGAGTTGCAGAGCCTATTAGGAACAGTAAATTTCATGTCTACGTTCATTCCTAATCTTAGTAAAAAGACTCATTTGATGAGAAGCTTGCTGAAACGTGATTCACATTTCATTTGGACAAGTGACTTGCAGAAAGAATTTGATAGCATCAAAGAGTCTATCATTGCAGCCACTGAGCTGTTACATTACAATCCTAATGACCCGGCAATAATTGAGACTGATGCCTCTCTGAAAGGCCTAGGAGTGGTGCTCATGCAACATGGAAAACCGGTTCGTTTTCTCAGCAAGGCTCTCACTCAAGCTAAAATGAACTACTCAAACATAGAGCGAGAACTCTTAGCAGTTTTACTTGCATGTGAAAAACTGCATAATTACACATTTGGGCGTCCCATTACCATTCACACTGATCACAGGCCTTTGGAGTTAATCTTTCTCAAACCCACTGGCTTGGCGCCCGCTAGGCTACAGCGGATGCTTCTACGCCTGTCTCAATATGATCTTCATGTGAAGTGTGTTGGGGCGAAGAGTGTGCTACTCGCTGACACTCTTTCTCGCCTTGTCACACCAGGAAGTGGTGCTGCTGTTCCAGGTCTAGACATAAGTATTACCTAAGTCCTTAAAGTGGCCCCTACACGTCTTCAATCACTTCAACGGGACACTGGGAGTGATCCTGTTTTAATGTCATTAATGACGTACATCACTCAGGGATGGCCAAATAGCGTCTAGGACTTGCCGTCGTCTCTACATCCTTTTTCGTGCTTCCGGGATGAACTGGCAGTTCTAGATGGGCTGGTGATGAAAGGCAATCGGATAGTCATACCTACAATTCAGCGATCGGAGACGCTCGACCGCCTACACGATGCTCATCAGGGACTAACCTCTACCCTTCAACGGGCTCGCCGAACGGTTTATTGGCCAAATATGCAAAATGATGTCACCAAAACAATTCAAGAATGTGAGGACTGCCAGATCTATGGTGATAAACAACCTCGTTCTCCGGTCAGACAAATCTCGGCAATGCGACCGATGGAAGTGCTTGGGATGGACTTAATGGAGATTTCTGGCAAATATGCTCTTGTCACTGTGGACTTTTTCTCTGGATTTCTTACTTACGATCCGTTGGAGAATGCTACCACCGCAGGAGTGGTGAAAGTGCTGCATAATCTGGTTCGGAAATTTGGTCTACCGGAAAAGATCTTGTTGGATAATGGTCCTTGCTTTAAATCTCAGGAGTTTCGGGATTTCTGTGCAAATTTAGACATAGGGCATGTTACTTCAAGTCCTCATTATCATCAAAGTAATGGCCGAGCAGAAAAGTCAATTTCCACTATAAAGAAAATCCTTAAGAAATGCAAGACCAATATCAAAATAACAAGAGCAATTATTGCATATCTGGATACTCCAATAAATGAGGTTCTTCCATCTCCGTCAGAATTATTCTTTGCCAGACCCATTAACACTCGATTGACCATGGCAATGACTCCGTCCTAAATTACTGATGAAGAGAAGACATTACTCATGGAGAAAAGAGCTATGCACCTTAGGCCCAACCAAAAAAGGGTCACGGCTAGTTACTCGGCAGACCAGCCAGTTTGGTTTACAGAGGACAGCTCAACAACATGGAAGCCCGGACACATTCGACACACAGATCAAACACCTGAATCATACTGGATCCTTAATGAGAATGATAAGTTGCTCAGGCGCAACATCCATGATTTAAAACCGAGAGTGCTCCCTGTTCCAGAAAGTGCAAATGTGTCCCCCCATTATCTTGATGCCCCAGCTGAGTCTTGTGTTCATGATCCCCAAATTGTCGCCTCTCCATCGTCCCCTCATGCTACATGTCACTCTCCAATCAGGAATAATTTTCCTCCTGTGACGTCAAACTCGCCAGCAATTGCCCCACTTCCTCCAGTGGCCCAGACTCCCTCAGGTGCAAGTGCTGTTTGTGACAGCCAGGCAACTACAACCTCTCGTTTGGGGCGTGCAATACGCCCAACAAGGCAACCAGACTTCATGTATTATGAGTGACTCTGGAATTTGACATTTTGTATATTTGTGAATATATATGTACTCATTATATGAAGTTGATTGTTGTAAATTGTAATTGATGATTGTTTCCTGGGACATGAATAACTCTATGTATGAACCTATTAATGACTAGGTCGGCCTATAATCAATTTTAGTTAAGTAGTTAAAATTTTAATTGTTGTCATGCATTTTGTGTTGTAGTTATGACTCAATTCTTTCTATATAGCCACATATCATTAATCACTATCTGATGTTCTCTCAGTGAATATGTTATTTCATAACAATTTGTTATTCAATGGTTTATTTTAGTTCACGTAGTTTAAAAAAAAATTTTTATTATCTGATGTTCAAATTACAAATTTGACTAGTTCTAAAACTATCTTAAAGAAGGGCATGTTGCATTAATGTGATAAACTTTATTAGTGTTTTCCCTCTAGTGTTAAATTACATATTATACTTTTGCGCCACCTGGTGTTTTGGTGGTGAGTTAGAAAAATGATGAAAACATTCCAAGATGTCGATCTGCAGTATAATGCATGGAATAAAATTCTTCACAATGAACTTGGGTTATTGTCATCAGCAAGGAAATAGAACACAGGGGTTGACCATTGAGTCTGATTTGGGGTTAAATCATCAAAGAGTTGCATTATGTCATAGTTTCCTGTGACTTACTATCCTCCCAGAAAGTACATGTATGTAGAAAGATGTTTTTTTGTAATGTGGGAGTACCCGGAGTATGACATCATATGGCAGTTCGCACGGGTCAGGTGTTCTGCGTGAGGTTATTCAGCCAATGATGGCCAAGAATCAGTGTATGTCACAGCTCCCTGTATGTTTGAATGCACAGTTTGTTAGTACCAACAGTTTCCTTTTGACCAACACAATTCATAATCTTCTTGTTTGATCGGGGGGTGGGTTGGTCTTGTGGTAGCGTGCTGTACTCCCAATCGCTGGTTCCAGGGTTTGAATCCAGCTCTGCCGGTCCACCTGGATCTATGTTAGATGGCTGTTTCAATCATCCTTTGCCTCACTACTGTGTCCTCCTGTCCTAATTAGCCTACCAAGTGCATAAATACAGGACATAAAGCCCCAATCATCCATCCATCCTTCCATCTTGTTGGCAGATTTAAGCCTCGTCACTAACTTATATTAATGGCTGTCATCCTCTGTCACAGAACCTTATATATATATACTAGCAGTTACCCGTCTAAAGACGGGTAGAGATTGCATTGACATTTCATTGTTTATTTAGGCCTACCCAATGAGGGGTTGTTTTAATATTTTCAATTGATTATCCCAGTAATAGTACTTGTTAACAGTGAATTTAAATAAATTTGCTACTTGTGAAGGCCCTCTCCTTTTGTGTGGACCTAGGCTATGTTGGACAGCAATTTCAATTGTGCTTCCACTGCTCTGGCTCAGTGGGAATTAGTTTTAGTCTGTGTATACATCCCAATTAACCCATGTAGTGTATAATTGCACGATGCAAAGGCCCAATCAACCATGGAATTTATCTCCATTCCTCCCATAGTCTTATTTTGCTTTTCTTTGTAATTTTCTTTTGGGCCTTGAAAGTAAGTATATCTTCTCCTTCACCATAGTGTTGTCCTTCTTGACCCATCCTGCAATTGTTTCGTGTATTCTTCATGATGTGTAACTCTTCTTCCATATTTTTAGACAATTAAACCTATCTGTCTCTATACATATATAGCAATGTACTTGTCTGTCTAGAAATATGGAACTGTTGATATACCTATAGAGATCTATCTATGTAAAAATATAGATGTAATATATGTATGCATGTAGTATCTACTATGTATCTGTCTCTATCTTTCTATCTGTGATCTGTTTCTATCTCCCTGCCTTCTTGCTATCTTCTTTCATTTTCCCCTTCTTTCATGCCTTTCTTCATGCTTTCCTTCAAGCATTCATTCCTTCCCTTCTTAATCCCTCATTCCTGCCTTGGTGCATTCCTCCCTTCCTTATTTCATTCCTTAGTCTCTTGTGTGATTGCTTCCTTAATTCCCACACTACTTTCTTTAAAATGGCTTCATTCATTCTTTCTTTCCTTCTATATATAATGCTTTAATAATGTGAACACTCCTGTGACTGGCTGCTGCTGTTGCTTCTGCTTTGACAGCAGCAGGGCATGCAGCCATAATTCACGGAAAACTTGACATTTTAGTAAATATTTGGAAGTTTTGATAAATTTGAAGTGATACAAACACAGTTCAGACATAGCAGGACGCTGTGGTAAAATATTGTGACAATCAGGTCAGCCATAACTGAGAACACCCGTGACAAAGGAATATGGGGAGGTGAATTTTATATATGTATATAGATTTTGGATTCTGACCCATACTGCACCACAGCCCATCACAGTGCCAAAGCAATATTGTGGTCACAAACCAAATTTGCTCGATTTTTCATATTCTACATACTTTCTGGAAGGATAGTAACATAAAGCGATTTTTCAATTGGCTTCTAGAGTCAAACTGACACTAATGTGGTCTGTCAAACCAGCCAGGAGAGTTACATTGTTGTAAGCTGTTGGAATCTGAAAAGATTAAAAAAGAAGCAAGGCTAATCTTAAGAAATCTTTAATCTAAATTCTTGTGCACAGGATTTTTACGAGTCGGCTCCCATCAATTTCACGTGAGTGCAGATAAAACCAGTTTAATTGAAACATGTGGGTAGACACCAGCAAACTGAACATGTGAATAGAAAATCAAATCATAACTGACTGAATCAGAATTCAAATGGTCCTGAAGTTCAACTCGCTGACAAAATTGAACAGCAACCAGTTGCCTAAAATTTAATCATGATATATATATATTCAATTTTCAAAAAGGTCACGGTTTCAAATAAATTTTTTTCAACATTTTTTAGGAAATCAGTAACAAACACATGTAAAACATATACATCAATATCAGCATCTTGAATGGAATGTTCAGTTAAGATAGAACTCACGACATTATCGCATTCTCTGAAGAGGATGTAGTCCACTCTCCTTTTACCCCCTAGTGGCTGAGATATAACATTCCCATCTTGGTCCATTGTTGTCATTGTTCTGTATGAGTGAGCTGTGACATCACTCTCTCTGTTGCCATCCATGATGTAGTATTGCCTGAGAATTGGGTCATCCAGGGCAGCTTTTAATCCCTTTGGATTGCTAATTAGGTCATCATGGAGAGGAGGGTGTCTCATGTCTGTGCCTGTAAGAAAAGTTTCAAATCAATCAACATTCACAATGGAAACTGCTACAATCATAGAACCTCTGTACAATGCTATGCTATGATAGCCACGAAGATAAGCCGATATAGGCCACTAAGGTGCTTTGGAGATTGATATCATAAGTGTAGTCATCTAAGGTAAGGTTTGCTCCCAGGACGAACTTTTTTTTTTTCGTTCGGGGCGCGTCGACGAACAATTTTTTCGCATGCGCACTCGCAACAAACTTTTTTTTTTGGAAATTTAACATTACGGTACCCTAGCTAAAGGTGGAAACAAACTTTTTTTTATTTCCATGTGCTGAACAAACATTTTTTTCAGTGTCAAGTGGGAAATAATCTTTTTTTTTCACCAAATATCCATAGCCCCCCCCCCAAAGATCATCTGGTCGGCCCCTTAGACATTTACATGTACAGGACAGGTCACAAGATGACGTCACACAACAGCTGTCTGGGTTATTATGCCAGACTAATTTTAAAAAAGATCCAGTACTCTGTTTTAATGGAAATGTTTTTGGAATTCATTCAACAAAATAAATCATTATTTGTCACTTTAGCTGTGAATTTGCCTAAGAGAGGGGTGATTTTAATCATCACAAGTTTGATGATATTCAGCCCACTATAACCATTTATGCACGTTATAGTTTTGTCCAAAAAGTGTCCAGAAAGAACACTCGCCCACTTATTCACGAGGCCATATAAAACCACCATTTTTGCTTTGTGATATATCAAAAATAATCATTCGTATTTATTATGGTGCTTTGTGGAGGTTAACCAGGACATCCAAATAATTTACAATTTCATAAAGGCTGTGTTACATTCAACAAATTTGTACAATGTATACAACGATACATCCTCCACTATAAAAAAGTGCACCCTGCAATACAATATTGTCGGCAGCATGTTTCAACTTTCTGTCTGCTTCAATCAACCCCCCCTTAGTAATGCCCGGGCCTGCTCACTTTTGTTGTCTGTTTTTTTTTTTCATTGATGCAAAGCTCAACCAATGCATGATTACTTTTGTTGATTTCGACGAATAGCTCGCATATCATTATTTCTTTCACAATTGCACATAATTGCAAAGAAAAAGTTATTTCTCCATATTGTGATTGTCTGCAAGCCAAATACATGGTGTGATTTTGACGGTAATCGTTCTCATGCCAAAAATGTTGAAAGATTAAATCTTGATAACTTTCCAAGATAATCGTATTCTTTTGATAAAATTAAAAACTAAAATATTGAAATCTGAGCATCTTATCTCCTTATCATGCCATTTTGATTTGAAGATTGGAAGATATTGGCAAAGAGCATAAAATGGATTTAAAAAAGAATGGAACTGTACAATTACATGTAGGGCCTAATCATGAATCATTTTCTGCATGGATTCTGCTCCAACAATGCTTCATACAAATATATTTGAAATAATTCAGAAAGTAAAAATGTTAGACAGATGTTCCATTCAGCACCAAAGAGGAACTTGCTCCACAATTGTGGTCCCAACCTTTCCTATTACTAAGCCCCGTTAGTGCAAAAATACAAACATAAAGCTGTCTGGAGTTCAGCATTTTGGAAAACAGAAAGTCACCATTCTGAGAGAAATTAGTAGAATACAACAATCACTGTTGTGTAGGACAGGCTGGGGGGAGAACTGATTAAAAAATTTAATAAATATAAGGGACCGTTCAGAATTTATAACTGGGGGATGGGAGTTTTGCTGGAACTTCCCGTCAAAAATTGATACCCCCCTTAAGTTTCATGCATATTTTTAGTACCCCACCTTTAGGTTTCATGCGCATTTTTAGTACCCCACCTTTAGGTTTCATGCGCATTTTTAGTACCCCTTGATTAATACCCCCCTTGAAACACGTGTGAAAAGTTAGTAGCCCCTCGAGTAAAACTCCCACCCACCCCAGTCATAAATTCTGAACAGTCCCTAAACATCACGCAGAGTGTATATCATGTATTTGAAGTCAAATGAGAAAAATGATCATCTCATTATGACTTACCAACAACAAACGGTTGGTCCCTTCCTGCTTCTATCCGGCAAATGTCTCGATATTCTTTGAATAAGCCATGACAATGATCTCTCCGATCGACTGAAGAAAACAAAACGTATATTGCTCTCATGTGTGTATGTAACATCAAAAAACAATTCTGTATCAATTAAATGCACAGGAATGATATATGACAGACTATTGCTTACTCTGACTTTAAAGGAAATATATAAATCTGAGATCTCTGCGAGTTCTGCTCATGATGCGCTTATATATATTGTATTTTTTTGTTTCCCTGCATCAAAGAGAATTATGCACACGTGAAAACAAATATATGAATATATGACAGCCCTGGATCAAATAATTACAGAAGTTATCATAATTATAGACATTCAGCTTGAATTTGTTCTTTTTCCTGGGACATGTATTCCATTGGAAAAAGTGACATAAAAACTTATGACATCACTTTTCCGTTGAGAATAACTTGTCCATGAAAAAAAAACATTCAGTCTCACTGTTTACAATTATGAAATTATCTGTAACAGAAGTTCAATATAAAGAGCAAGCATGTATGACATTTTATTTTATTTCTCCAATTAGTTATTGTATAGAGTCTGATTTGAAAATAAAAATTTATAACTAGTTACTGAAAAGTATACTCATAAGCTCCATGTAAATTAATTGTGTAGAAGTTCTATGTTTATCAGACTGAGATCAGTGAGATGCATTTACCCGGTGAAGTGTTGTCAAAATTAAAATCTCCAGCAACTACATCAAATTTGATGATTTCGTCATTTTTTGCCTCTGATCGAAACTTTTTTGTCCAAGTGACGATGTTGTCCAATTGGTGAATTCGAGCCTGGGAGGTACCTGAAATTTGCAAGAAACAGCTCTGCTTGAATCATGCCAACGTACAATTCCACATTATTTCGCAATTAGCTAATGCTCTGTTTTCATCATGGATGTGATAAAGATATCAATAGGGACACATTCAATGTGGCATGAAGCTGATAAGCTATAAAAAGGCCATTTTGCACTAAATTGCTTATTACTTACGAGATTCACATGCTAAATTATCCCTCTTTGCATAAATGGCACTGTCATGTGGCTAAATCGAGTTGTTTCCCTAAGTTATCTTTTGTAATTGATATTTGCCATGCTTTTTTGCTTCCTTGCTTGAATTTGAAAATAAGGAATATTTTGATTGTAAATATCTTTAGTTTGCATTGTTCTCAAACTTCTCATTGTATTTATTCTGTGTATTGTAATTAGCCATACTTTCTGCCAAAAAACATGTTTTTAGTTTGTGCCCTTGGTTAGTACAGTGTTTTTTTGTCCTCTTCGATAAAAATTCTGTTTTGTTCAGTTTTCACAAAAGATGATGTCAATGTGCATTAACATTTTCTTTTGTTCAGCGTAAGACTATGTAACTATACACGTACCTGGATAGACTTGCAAATGAGTGGCATGTATAAATCCAACTTTCCTTTTTCCTTCTTCCTGACCCAGGTCAACCTGCATGTGATAAAAAAGCAAATATATCATTTGAAATAAAATAGGAAGACTGAGTACTTAATAATATGTTAACCTATTAAGTACACTGAAAGACAAAAGTTATGCATATGCTGTGCATTCAAGAACCTCATCTGTGTGCTCAATATAAGGTTCCACCAAACACATACTTTACATAAAATAAACCATGAAGTCTAAAGATAATGGTCTTGGGGTTCATTCGAAGGTGGAGATGTCCTCTCATCTGTAGCATCCCCTACAACATCCAGAAACATGCCTTCATTACAATGGAGGGTATCTTGAGTTCCGGTTCTTTTACTGTGCAAGTGCAGACCATTTCACGAGGCTGAAATAGTTTTCCCATCACAAACGAGAGAGAAATATATATTTGTTTTATTATGTCTAATAGATAAACAGACACATACATTGTACTTTTATTAAGTTTGATGATATTTGTTTTGTTTTGTCGACTCTGGTGGGGCAATTGACTTTCCAAATGCCCTGATTCTACAAATTTTTATTGTACTACTTTCTTGCACTATTCTATTGCAGGGCAATAGTTGTTTACTAATGCCCCTTTTTCTTTATTTTTTGTTTTCTTATGAACCATTGCAGGGCAATATACTAAAATAATAACTTGCATGTGACCTGCAGTCAGCCAATGGGAGCTCTGCTTTCATGGTCGATTTATAATAAATCAAAATATTATGGTAATCACACAGTGACACAATATCAGCATCATGACCAATTGGCATTGACCAATTAATGGTCCATGATTAAATTTCGACTGACAGAAAAATATTTAAATAATTAATAATTAATTAATAACTCTGTTCACCCAGGCTGTCTGATCATCTGGCTGTCTGATCATCTTGCTCTCTGGTCATCCAGCTGT
Source organism: Platynereis dumerilii (assembly GCA_026936325.1). NCBI lineage: Eukaryota > Metazoa > Annelida > Polychaeta > Phyllodocida > Nereididae > Platynereis > Platynereis dumerilii. The sequence goes on from JAPTHN010000004.1 coordinate 4,213,038, forward strand.
CTGGTCAGCTAGCTGTCTGGTCATCTAGCTGTCTGGTCGTTTAGTTGTCTGGTCATCTGGCTGTCTGATTATCTAGTTGTCTGGTTGTCTAGCTGTCTGGTCATCTAGCTGTCTGGCTATTTAGCTGTCCGGTCATCCAGCTGTCTGGTCAGCTAGCTGTCTGGTCATCTAGCTGTCTGGTCGTCTAGTTGTCTGGTCATCTGGCTGTCTGATTATCTAGCTGTCTGGTCGTCTAGCTGTCTGGTCATCTAGCTATCTGGCTATTTAGCTGTCCGGTCATCTAGCTGTCTGGTCAGCCAGCTGTCTGGTCGTCTAGCTGTCTGTTCATCTTAGACTAGCTGCATGGTCAGCTAGCTCTGTCTGGCTTTGAACCAGGTTTTAACCCACGCAGAGTTGCAGACAAATTTCAGCAAGCTGTCGATAAGCAAAAACCAGACAGAGGGGCGGGTATAACGGTCTGGCTAACTTCAGTATAAATGCAAAATAACATGTATTAGTCCTTTCAGCAATTCACACAATATTTCATTTGAATTTTTGCTTTCAGATAGCTTGCGGACACCAACATATTAAGTATTAGTTTCAGTACATTTCTGATTCACAGCGAGTCATGCTAGCACGAGAATGTATGACATCTTGAGTTTCTGAGCAAGTCGCCTCACACCTGAGACTGCCTCAAGCCCTTTGATGTGATTGTGTCCTTAAAAAGTTTAGCGTTGTCTTTCACAACTTCTGTAACAACAAAATTGAAAGTTTTAGGTTGTCAAAACTATACCGTAGACAGAGAGAGTAGTTTATAATGCAAACATGCCTTCTATAATGTGTCAATAACGAATTAGACTGTAATAAGTGGAGTCACTATGGGGATGCTAGGGGGGGGGGGAAGCCGCCAAAAATGGAGCATTCTACCCCCCCCCCAAAATCTTGGGCAAAAAAAAGTAATTTTCCTTTTGTGATTCTGATAGTGATTGAATATCCAAAGACCATGAAAAGACACTGTACATAGTATGAAGAGCACTTTGTGTGTCGTTATTCTTACAGTTTGCATAGTTCCGCAGACATCCGAATTATTTGGATTCTGTGGCGGCTTCATATTGACCCTTCAGGCCTCGACATCGTGAAATGAAATTTATTACCATTAAGTAAAGTAAGAGTGTAAATTTAGGGCCGAAGGCCCAAACTTGATTGGCATTACCATTAAAAAAAACTGTCATCTTTTTCATTGAACATGAGACCTCATTGCTGGCTCTGCATCCTGTCTGAATAAGCATACTAAGTGCATAAACACAAGACATAAAGCCCCAATCATCCATTCATCAAATTGGGTTGAATAATAATCTGGGACACAATGTACTTCACTCACCTTTACCTGAAGAAGTCCTTTAGCACTGAGGACATCTTGGCTGTATCTGTGAGGATAAAGATGAAACTGAACCTCCAAAAAGGGGAACTTGGAAGCAATCATAAGAGCACTGTTATTACAATATCCATTTTCCAGCAGTCCTCTTTCTCCAGCATCATAAACAATGTATGGGTAGACTCTGTGTAGGTGTGACATCATTGTTTCTGCTAATTTGTTATCCCAGGTTTCTTGAAATACAAGGAAGTCTGTATTTGGAAACTCAGAACATACAGTAACATCCATTTCGAAGTCTTCTTCATTCACATTCCCTGAGTGCGTTTTTCTGACTTCATCACTTGTCAGGCCGTTACTGTTTTCTTTGTTAGAGCAGCCACCATTTAATTTTTTTTGTGTATCATGGGTATCTCGGCCGTTAGTTACTGAATTGTTCGAGAATTTCTGTTGATTTTCTAACAAGAGTTTTCCAATTTGATCAGCTCGCTGCCCAGTGTGGCTGAGATTATTGTAACGTGATATTATTTCTTGAAGAAAACAGACGTTTAGCGATGCAAATCCAAATGATTTCTGTGTTGAGGTGAAAGGTGCTGTCTTGAATGTTGCTATGTTCATATCTTCACTTATTGAGCCTTGCATGTAGTTGTCATTTTCTTTAATGAAATCCTTTGACACAGATGTTGTGTCCGACACAGATATTCTGAAATTGCTCCTCGATTTGCAAATTAAAATCCATAAAAATAGTCCAGTAATTCCGATAGGAGCCAACACAATAAACAAGAATGAACAGATTGGAAATGTCAATAATGAAGATAGCATAAATGCATGTGGTTTCTTCCATTCTTTGGTTGTCGGAGAGAAGCAGGAGAGACTTTGGTCCAAACTTATCCGCCATGGCCGCATTAGCGAATGGGAGAAAACATCAATGAAGTTCAGAAATCCTGAAGGAAAGGGGTTGAATTTGTGAATTTCCATTTTTTGAGGGCTGCCAAATGGCACTTGGAACTGAAAATAAATATATATATATGACTAATTTAAGCAATTTAACTTTAAATAATCTAACAATAAATGTTCATGCGGTGCTGAGAGTGTGAGTGGTCTCAAAAATGTACCTTTTAATATAACAGTCCTATATTTTAATGTCACTTAACGAAAACTGATGTCCAGGATAAGCTTACTATTAACAGATATACGAAACTATAACAGGTCCTGTACACTTTCCACTGCCCATTAACTGGCTTTTCTGTATTTCACACTTAAAAATACGTATGCCAATTGTTTGAATAGCAAAAAAAGTTAACAAAACAATAATTTCCTGAATCACTTGAAATATGATCCCAACATTAGAATGCATCAATGAAAAATACTCACATACAAAATGTTACAAGCATGCATTCACAGACTAAAGTAATCTATGATAAACTATGCAAAATACTTTTAAAAAATCATCTGAAGTTAGTGGTGGATAATAGATGCAGCTAAACGTATTGATGATGAACATGTTGTGTGTTATATGCAAAAGGTTTCAAATGAGTGCTACTGTGTAGTTATACACATGTTATTTTATAATGTACTTACATCGAGTCAGTGTAATCAATGGATTTCCATGCACAATAATTCCCGGCTACAACACTGAATAAAGTGCACAATTATGTCCTCAATACATATCTTGAATGTCATAGTCAACATAGTAAATATTGTGACACATTATCAGTTGTGCTTTCCTTATCTAGCCAGTTATCTAGCCATTTGTCATGTGAAAAGATCGTGTAAGATCACAGATAAATAATAAGTTGTATGGAATAGGTAATTTTGGACATGAGTGTTTTACTATATATAATTATATGTAGAGACAAGAAGCAACACTTCTATAGATCTTAGAGAACCATGATTTCACTTGTGTGTGTCACCTAGATTTTGCCCGTCACAGCTTGAAATATAATTATTTGTTCCATGACCCCTATGTAACAAGCCCCCTGATTGGCCAACAACCCACCTGCATAATGTGATGTTCACCTGTGTGCGGTGGTGTGTGACAGGCAGATCAATAACAAATAAATAAAATGTTATATTCACTGATCAGTGAATATAACATTTGTTATTGACCTCCCTGGAAAAAAATTTCCAAAAAAAAAAATTTTGCGAAAAATAAAAAAAAATTTCCGGAAAAAAAAAATTTTCCGAAAAAAAAAATTTCCGTAAAAAATAAATTTATTTTCCGAAAAAAAAAAAATTTCCAAAAAAAAGAATTTTCTCGAAAAAAAAAAAAATTCCGAAAAAAGACAATTTCCACAAAAAAAAATTTTTATGAAAAAAAAATGGGGAAAAAAATTTATCATGGAACAAAACAATTGTGGACTTCAGTTTCGGTCAATATCAGGTTTTACGGACCTGACCTAGTGATATTCACCTCGGCCTTGGGCCTCGGTGAATATCACCGGTCAGGTCCGTAAAACCTGATATTGACCTCAACCGAAGTCCATAATTGTATAATATATCTACCATCCTACTATTCAAAAGACAGTTCCAAGCATTTCATAGAATCATTGTGCTCCATACATTCCTTCGATTTCTGCATTAATCACGGTCTCCTAACACCAATCTCTCTGTCTCACTGCCTCCTTGTCAATGGCACGCTTCATATTGGGTGTACATCATTTACAAAATGTTTCAACTGATTTCAAATTAATCTGTAAGACGTGAATTTTACATTTCCTGCAATTGTCATGTTTGACACGATTACTTTGAAGTATGACAATTGGTTAGTCTATTGAGAAATTAACATGGATGCAGAACCTAAAACATGCAAAAACAGAAAAATTAAGCAAGTAGAATCATTCAAACAAGCATTTACTTGATGTTTTTAAAGTATATTTCAATTTCGAGCTTCAGCTCTGAAATTAAATTATCCACCACCAGTCGACTGAAAACTTCTTGAAACTCATATATTTCTTCAATGCAGGTAAATCGCAGAAAGTCTCGTTGGTTCACTTTTGCTGAGTCACTTAAGCAAAAGTTACTTGATTGAATTATTGCATTTTCAGAATTGTACAGGTGGTACCGCAAAGTGAAGACTGGGAAGAAGTGTATTGTTGCGAGCTAACTTAAAGTCTTAAATTTGTTTCTGAACAAGCTTTGGACAAACAATCGGCTTTGAGAAACTCTTATGGCTGCATAATAAATTAGCCTTTGAGCAAACAGTGTAAATAGCCGCAGCGCTTTCCAGCCATCCACTCTTTGATGCCTGCTGGTAAGTGCTAGATACTTCATTACTGTTGTCTTTTGAATATTATATCAGTGTTAAAAGTCAAATTATTTTTGCCATCCACTCTATGCCTGTTGGTAAGAGCTAGATACTTCATTTCTGTTGTCTTTTGAATATTATATCGGTGTTAAAAGTCAAATTAATCTTTTTGCCACAATATGCATCCTCTGCATGCATATCGATATCATAACTGCCCACAATTAGAAATACCCAGGTCTTGTGATTATTGATGATCATTCATCAATGTTGAATTGTATTTTGATCTTTTGCATTCATCTCAGCTAATGATGTAAGAGTAATTTGGCAAGGATGATTTCAAAAGAGACCCCAAAATATTAATGTCAGGTAATATTCCTTATAATGCGTGCCAGTTTGCATGACGTTCCACTTTCTTCCCAGTAGGATCATGCATTTAACACCAACAAAGGTTTGTTACATCTTGTGCATATAGTGCAGCTCTAATAGTTACTCATTGTTTTGTCTTTATCATATTGAGTTTATTTTGGAAGGGTTGACATGATCAATTTTTAGATAAACCATTATGGAAGACAAATCAATCATTAAACCTTACTTCATTATCAACGTTTGCAGAATATTGGTATTTGACATTACATGGGTTATATAGGCCTAAAATGTTCTGGTTTGCAAATATATTGCCAACTTCAATGTAGGGGACAGGCAGGTTAATTGAGGCGCAAGGTTAGTTGATGGCCTACACCCCATCTCCTTGTGAAACATATTCATTTGAAGGCCTCATGACAGGATACATCCCCGCTCCTTTTTCTTATTCCTGCAATATGAGATCAGTTATCCCTCGGTTTTGCCCCCAATTTCCCTGTGCTACCCTCTTTTCTCCCCACTCACCTCAACTTCCCCTCTTACCCACTTGCCCCCCTTGCCCCCATTTTCTCCAACTTGCCCCCGCTTCTCCCCGCTTCTCCCCACTTACCCCCATTTGCTCCTGTTTTGGCCGCATAACCTTCAATACCACGCTATAACCCTTCACTGCCCCAAACAACATTTTCTTATATTGGCGTTACCCCATAAGGTGGGGGGTGTGTCTTGTCAAGAGGCCTATTTGAGTAAGATGTGCCATAATTATGTCAGAAACCGAATGAAAAAAATATATCTTCAGCAGTAAATACTTTTTTTCTAACAAGGGATCAATGATGCCAGGTAATTATTGATACGTATCAACTAACCCAACCTACGTAATGTCAAGTTGACTTACCAATATTTGAAATTAAAATTTTGAAAATGAAACCAAAACAACCTGTTTCATGATCATGCAAGGTTTGAATAACTGCATTTGGGTAGGTTTGGCGTTTGTTCCTGTTGACACAGAGAACCAAAATGATTACTTTAGGATTACTTAAGAATTTATTTTGTTGGTTATGTTGAGGATTCTAGCTTCTTTGATTTATAAACCTTAGGTAATAAGAAATAGATTGGAAACTCCTGTACTTCAAAGGTACACAATGTGTTTCGGTAGAGCTTTTTTCTGAGGTGATTATAAACTGTAATCTCTGCAATCTACAGAATGACTGAAGTCGTCCAAAACATAGTTTATGACAGTTTTTAAGCCGGTAGTTCTGTTTCATACAGTTACTCATGGATAATTTTGTACTGAGAAAGCCTGGTACCAATGCAAAATGAAGGGAAACAATGTAAAACAAGCAGGAGCGGGTGAGAATTTATCAATCATCATCTCAACACATAAAAGGCGACTATGGAACTGAGACTGAGATACAGCAAGTTACTAATGTTTATCTGCATAGCTTTCAAGCTTTGAGGTAGGCCTACAATCATATTAGGTTACCAGCAAACAATATACGGATGTAGATGAACCCCAAAGTTTACAAATTCACATTTGGGTGATTACAGCTCATACTACCTAAGGGCGACTGAGACTGAGATTTTAAAAGCAAGTTACTGGCAGGTGACTATGACTTGCATTAAAGATCCTTACATTTTGAGAGCAAAGTTTACACATCATTTTACTGTTTTCAATGCATTTTTTTGGTAACCAAGAATTACTATAAATATTAGCTTGTTACCTTCCATGCTCAAAATAAATGTTATTATATTTATTTTAATGTTAACGTGTCTGGTAAAACAATGCACAAAGAAAGCCACTTCCTGACTTAAATCTCAGTCACTTGTGAAATCTCAGTCTCTGTGTTGCCTAAGTCCTGTGATTATAAATTTCTTACTCACGTGTATATGTCTGTCAAAAATATACTTGAAGGTGGCTCGCTACTCATGTAATTACGTCATGTGAGCATATTTCCGCGCAGCCAGGCAGGCCCTATCTGTCGTAACGTCACCACAGCAGCATTGCTCAGCTGACACTTCTTTACATCTTTTTTTAATTCTGAAAATTCCATGCTACGGCCACTTCGTTTGCCATTTGCGCCACTTCTATTGTGGTTAGAGACTTCTCGTTTGGAGCATTAGATGCGCTATGACAAATACTATAATCTTGCAGTTCTCTACTCTCGGTAGAAAATTTCTGCAGGTGACTTTCGGCAAGCATGTCTAATTTCTCAAAAATGACTCTGTGACATAAATAAATGTTTGTATCAATATCCAGACCCGTTGGGCCATATGTCTGTATCATTATATTGTTCCTCACTTTATTTGGAAGCAAATGACAAAGAAATAAAGAATTCTATCTCGTCCTTTTTTTTTTTTGCGCTATGGTTCATAAAAAATATTTAATTTTCAAAATTGAAACTTTTGTTCCGAACCCCTAGAAAAGTTCTTTAAACTTAACATATTTCTCTGGAATTTTAATCAGCTTTTCCATCAACCTGTCCTCTTTAATTCCATGCTTCATTTAATAACATAGGATGAATGGCCACTGAATGGCAGGGAAAACTTCACAGTGAAAAAAATAAGAAAAAAATTGAGTTTTTCAGGTTTGCGTGGACTGACTTTCTTTTACATAACCTCAAATATTTTGAAAGAAAGGCTGGTAGCGACCACTTTTGTTTATATATCCTTGCTATAAACTATATTTTGGATCATTTTAAAGTATTTTAAAGAAATCCTATCTCAGAAAGTTCACGAGTATCGAGCCACCTTAAGTCGCCAATGGGGAGATTATACATGTTCAAATTACTGAGGGGCCTTTGAGGTGACTATGTACAGTGATTATGAATACATGTGACATAAACATAATCACTACACAGTCGCCATCAATGCAGACATGCATTGCTCAGTGTCATTTTCGGATCCATCTCTAGGGCCCTATTTAGTTAGCTGGTCCTTTGTGTCAGAGTCTATGCTGAACAATTAAATATCCCACATATAAGGTGAGTGACAGAGTGTGTATGACTGATATTTTTTGGCAACATTGAGGCACAGGTGTTTGAAATCGAAGATATCTTAAACATATACTAGTGCCAATGCTCTTTCTATTTAGCTTCATTTTAAAGGAAGAACTAACATGGGCAGTTTTACGGTATTTGCACTCGGCTGATCTTTCGTCTTTAAGCAATTACTCTGAGAAAAGTAAGATTGGTACACAGAAATTTGTCTTAGTGGCAGTCTTGCCCTACATTGAAGTATATGTGTTCCAAATTTTACCTTTCTACGATACTTAGTTTTGAAACAGCAGGCGGTTTATGACCTATTTTTGTACTTTTTTGTGTCTCACTGGCAGTTTCGCATATTTTTATGGCAACACAGAAAAGCAAATTCAGGAAGTTGTGATTCATGTTAATGATGCCTGTCTGGACCTATGTCTTGGGTATAAAATGCAACAGGTTTCATGTGACTATGTTATATACTAAAGGAGCTGTCTCCCAAAAAGTAGAAAATGGCATGTGTCAAAAAGTTTGTCTTCGATAGGCCATTTATTACTGCATATGCTGTTATGAATCAGTATCAAAGAGTGTATCTACCGTTAGTGTCAATTTTGTAGCTGGAGACATGTCTCAGGGGAAATCAAAAAGATTCATTTCAGAATCTATAACTTGTTTTCGGAATTTGAGGCTTGAATATGATGTCAAAAAAATGTGTCCTCTCCAGCACGAGGAAAAGACACTCAGGATTCTGAAGGAAAAAACAAGCTATTTGTGTTTTCTTTTCTCGATGGTGTGCCTCTACATCGATGTGACAAATGCAAGTTGAAAAGATATCCAGGCAATGCACATACATTTTCTTAAAAATTCAAATTCACGATGTCACAAAATGTCCTCTCCAGTACTTCAGAAGTTTCGCTCTGATTCATGTCTTTTAACACTGGATTCATTAAAGAAAAGAACTTGGCTGAACTAAATAATTTAACCAGGATGCCTTAAAAGGGTATTTATAAATATAGAAAATTAAGATATGTGTTTTCAGATCATTAAATTGCACTATTATAAGAAAATCAAACTTGAGAGTAAAAGGCACTTATTTTACTAGTCTGGGGTCCACATCCCAAATTGGGAAAAAGTTTGCCCCCAATTTTTATATAAAGAAATTTGGTGTCGTTGGATAGGTAACAAGTTGAGCTTTCAGAATCTGCTAGGTGTCGCTCTGAGACCATTCGCATAAGGTTGCTATGGCGACCTAAACCTAATAAAAGTGGTTAATTTAGTATTTCATCAATATTTTACAAAATATCGAATAACAGGAGAACTTTTAATGCTACATTCACCAAATTTTTGAAATATTTTCAGATTTGGGAGTTTTTTATGACTACTTGGTTATTTTGACGATAAATTTTAAAAACCTTCCATTTTTGGGTGAAAATAACCTTCAAATACCCCTTTTTCCAATATGTGCTATATTTCAAACTCTGCAGCTCGACCATATATCATTATATATTCAACTTTTGTTGTGCATTAGAATGCCTTGGAAGTGGGCTACACATTTGCCATATAATAGCCAAGCCAAGCCTTTGCATTTCTGTTGCCACGGCAACATAACATTATAATTAAAAATTAAAAATTTCCAACTCGAAAGCATGAAATGTGACATAACTCAAAGACTAGGGCTTCTATCCCCATGAAATTTGGGAAATGTATGTAATTATTAATTGTCCATCAGGTAATATAACAATCTGATAACTTTCTTTTTAAAAAGTTCCATTTTTAGGTGAATTAAACCCGTAAATACCCCTTTTTTTCCTTAATTTACTATATTTCCAGCACTGCCATCAAACAAATTTTTATTTTATATTAAATCTTTATTATGCATTAGGATGGCCTGAGAAAAGGCTGAAAATCGGATATATTATGGTCAAGCAAAGCTGTTGCATTTCTGTTGCCAAGGCAACATAACATTATAATTCAGAATTCAAAAGGTCCAACTCTAAAGTACAAAATGTGACATAACACGAAGACCAGTGTATATATCCTCATGAAATTTGGCAAAAGTGTGTAATAATGAATAGTCCTTCCATGGATACAACATTCAGGTGACTGTCATTCAAAAAACATTCTATTTTGGGGTAAATATAACCCAAAGATACCCTTTTTGAAATCACATTTTGTATTTCAAACCCTTTTGTTGAGCCATTGTATCATATATATATCAAATCTATTTTGAGATACACATTGCCCTGAAAGTGGGCTATATATCTGACATATATTAGTCGAGTGAAGAAATTGCGTTCTGTTACCATGGCAGCCAAACAATATATTTGAATATTCAAAACTTCAAACTATTAAGCATCAAATATGGCGTATCTCAAAAGCTGGTTCATGGATCTTCAAGAGATTTGGCAAGAATATATAAAAATGAATAATTCAGCAGTTTACACACAATTTCTATAACTGTCATATGAAAACATTCTATTGCAGGGTGAATTAGACCAAAAAAATAAAATGTTTTATAATGACCTAATAAGTCTTATAAGACATTGTAAACTCTTCCAATCAACCATACTTCATATCATATGAATTTTGTTTTAAGAATCAGAATGCTTCAAAGTTGGCTATAAATGTGACAATCAAGAGTCAAGCAAAGCCAGTATGTTACCATGGCAACCAAATATATTTCAAAATAAACAAGTGTTAAACAGAAGCCGGCGTTATTTGAAGCTTAGGACATATCCGTTTGAAATTTGGCAAGTAGGGTCTACATAATGGTATACATCATTCTGACTAATAATCGGATAATTAAACATTTGAATGACTGTCATTGGCAAAAAAAATTCTGTTTTGGGTTAATGAGACACATAAATGACATAATGTATAAACAATCAGAAGCCTGGGTCCTCATATTATTTTTCAGGCTACTCTGCAGAACTTTTCCAATTAAGCTAGCGCTTCAAGAATCAAGCCACTTCTCAACAACAGTGTTGAGCCAACCTTCTCTTTGCAAATTTCCCTTGTTTTCATACATGTTGTCAGTCTGTTCATTGCTTATGGTCAAGCACGACCTCTCCTTATGGGTGGAGGGAGGTTTGTTCCTATCCCTTTCTTTCATAATAATTCTAATCGATACAGCGCTACACTTGTCAATCCAGATGCATTGTATTACAAACGCCATAGTTCAACTTGCCCATATTTTATTTGAAGTAATTATAGTCTATCGGGAGCGAAATATTTGTTCACCAAAGCTTTCAGCCATTTCCAATGGCTTTCTTTGAAGTCATAATCCAGCTGAAGTCACAGATGATATCACTTGTTGAGCAATAGTTAGTTTGGTATGGAAAGATGATTGCAGAGAGTAGTCAGCACTGCATCTTGGTTCGAAGCTGGTTTGGTGGACATACTTCTTCCTTGAACCATTCAGACCCCATTAACATGTAACTCAACAGCGCCATAACAAAGATGGGGGCATTTGCTACCCAATCTGTCAGGTGCAACCAAGAAAAAAGTGTATATAATATATTAACACACAGAGTACTAAATGTATGTGCGTGCCCCTCCGCCTCTCCCACCCCAAAAAAAAAAAAAAAAATGCATGAATCCCAAGTACCACTCTTTTGCTCCCAATGCATTTCTCCACTTCTCCTACACTCAAGACCCATAGATATGCATGACCTTGTCATTTGGATTTTCACTAAGAAGTACAGTGGTCCCTGAGGTGTACGTTATATTACCTATAAATTTACAAGAGAAAAGATAACAAATTGTCTGGTGCACTACAAAGTGTGGAGATCCCAGAACCTGACCTGGAAAAGGGCAGAGGAACTAAACCAAAACAAACCTGAGTCAGGTGTAAGGAGGTGTGAGACTTAGGACGCACATGTGATGTTAAGGCCTGTAAGGACGTCCAACTTTCCAAATCCTCCCACACAAGACCCTGAAATGGGAATCTAAGAACTAGAGCTTCTGGATAGAGACCTGAATGTCAAAAAACTAGCACGAAATGCCATCACCGGAAGAGGAATTTTTTCTGTTATCTCTTGGATGGACTTTGCATATTGCATAAACAGTGTTTCATATTTTTGTAAATGCTGCAAAGTTGTTTGCATAAAAAGCTATATTTATATCACTGCCTGAGGAGAGAATCACATAATGAAATGTGCTTCACTGAGAAATCACTGCAATGATCACAAGCCTTGGCAAAACTGATGATGCGAGAAGCATAGACACCATAAGCTGGCTTTTCTGTAATATTAGATGCAACAGGATATGGATTGTTGACAATCTTGAAATTGAAGTCATCCCTTTTGTCATATAATTTATTGCGGAATTGGTTATCCTGGATTGTAATTTGAAGGTCCAAATAAGAAGCTTCCTTATCAGATTGTTTTTCCTTGGTTATTGAGAGCTGTTATATTAATTTTGTTTCAACTTGTTGCAACCACTATTAGCTTGTGACCCTCTGGCAATACATTGGAGGGGAGTAGTGTGACCTACCTCCTCCATGCATACAGATCTGGCTAGACAATTACGTATGTGACCTCAACATCTGCACCAAACTTAAATGTGAAAATATTTTCAAAAGCAAAAGCCAGATTAATGCAACTTGGCCAGGACTAACAGAATGCTATCTTATGGATTTTAGAGATCAATTTGAAAATCACTTACATGTCCTTCAGACACAGCCTACAAAGTCAAAAGTTCAAGCATAATGAAAAGGGCACATACAGCAAGCTGCATTGGTAAAGCCCAAGCACAATTAACACATCATTTTTATTAAATTGTGCCAGAAATCTGAAATCTCTGTATAACATGGAAGCAGTTACCAGAACATGGAAGCAGCTAGCAGAACATGGAAGCAGTTACCAGCTTTATCGGAAAGGTTCTGCAATGTGGACTGAACATTAATATGAGGATCCAGGCCTCTGCCACATTGTTTATACTTTATAGTAAGTAAGTAAGTATTAATTGACCATATTCAAAACATATGTACAATAATATATACAGTTCCATTACAATTGTGCTATATACACATGGCAGGCTGACGCCAACGCGGGCATATGTGCCTTTATGAATTTCACATCATAGTAAGTAAAAGTAAACAGTGAAGCATTATCCATTTGGTAAGAAGTAAATTATAATCTTATATGTCAACAAAATATATCAAGCAAGTGCATTGCTTTAGTTACATATACATATATATTATACAACAGAATATAATTATATACATCTGCAAGCTAATGGAGCTGCCCAGGGTGACCTCACATGGCAGGGCTGCCAAATCACGTTTACCACCCCTAAGGGTGGATGGGGAAATCTGATAAAAATTATGTTATTTATGTGTCTCATTCACCCCAAAATATAATGTTTTTGCTGATGACAGTTATCCAAATGTTTAGTTAACTGACTTGTTGGCCCTACATGTAATGGTTTATTATATTTATACCAAATTTCAAGTGGATATTTGCAGAAGTCTGAGTTATGGCAAGCTTCTGTTTAACAACAATTGTTTATTTTGAAATATATTTGGTTGCATTGGCAACATACTGGATTTGCTTGACTCGTTTTTTTTAATGCCAAATTTATAGCCAACTTTCAGGCATTCAGATTCTAAAAACAAATTTGATATAATATGATATATGTTTCATTGGAAGAGTTTGGAATGTCAGATGTCATTATAATACTTTTTATTTTTGGGTCTAATTCACACAATAATGGAATATTTTCATGTGACAGTTATAGAAATTGTGTATAAACTGTTGAATTATTTATTTGTACATAAACTTGCCAAATCTCATAAAGATCCATGAACCAGCCTTTGAGTTATGCCGTATTTGATGCCTTATAGTTTGAAATTTTGATCTTCAAAATATATTGTTTTGTTTCCATGGCAACAGAAACGCAATTTCCTTGCTCAACCAATATATGTCAAATATATAGCCCACTTTCAGGGCAATGTGTATCTCAAAATAGATTTGACATATATATGACACAATAGCTCAACAACAGGGTTTGAGATACAAGATGTTATTTCAAAAAGGGTATCCATGGGTATATTAACCCCCAAAATAGACTGTTTTTTGAATGACAGTCACCTGAATGTTGTATCCATGGAAGGACTATTCATTATTACACACTTTTGCCAAATTTCATGAGGATATATAGACCGGTCTTTGTGTTATGTCACATTTTGTACTTTAGAGTTGGACCTTTTGAATTCTGAATTATAATGTTATGTTGCCTTGGCAACAGAAATGCAACAGCTTGGCTTGACCATAATATATCAGATTTTCAGCCTTGTCTCAGGCCATCCTAATGCATAATAAAAATTTAATATAAAATAAAAATTTGTTTGACGGCAGTGCTGGAAATATAGTAAATTGTAAAAAAAAGGGGTATTTAAGGGTTTAATTCACCTAAAAATGGAACTTTTTAAAGAGAAAGTTATCAGATTGTTATATTACCTGATGGACAATTAATAATTTCATAAATTTGCCAAATTTCATGGGGATAGAAGCCCTAGTCTTTGAGTTATTTCACATTTTATGCTTTCGAGTTGGACATTTTGAATTTTGAATTATAATGTTATGTTGCCGTGGCAACAGAAATGCAAAGGCTTAGCTTGGCTATTATATGGCAAATGTGTAGCCTACTTCCAGGGCATTCTAATGCACAACAAAAGTTGAATATATAATGATATATGGTCGAGCTGCAGAGTTTGAAATATAGCACAAAGTGGAAAAAGGGGTACTTGAAGGTTATTTTCACCCAAAAATGGAATGTTTTTAAAATTAATTGTCAAAACAACCAAGAAGTCATAAAAAACTCCCGAATCTGAAAATATTTGCAAAATTTGGTGAATGTAGCATTAAAAGTTCTCCTGTTATTCGATATTTTGGAAATTATTGATGAAATACTAAAATAACCACTTTATTATGTTTTGGTTGCCATAGCAACCTTATGCGAATGGTCTCAGAGCGACACCTAGCAGATTCTGAATGCTCAACTTGTTACCTATCCAACGACACCAAATTTCTTTATATAAAAATCGGGGGCAAAAACTTTTTAAATATGCACCTTTTTCCTGGTTGGACCCCAGACTATACGTAATATATCAATATAACTGCAATTTTTTGCAAAGAACAGAGTGACTTAACAAGATAACGTGTAAATATCCTGTTTGTGGAGCAATTCAGGCTGATTTTTTTTCTCAGCCTTAATTTTTGGTCATTTTCAGTGATTTTTCTCTCTAGAACATGGTCTTTCACACCAAGGAATCACTATAAGTTCAAATCATACAGCAACAAAACTTGACTTTGGGTTAGTAGGATGCCTAGGCATTATTTATCTTGGCAATCATGTGTCTATTGAGACTTAAACCTTACTAAACACTCTAAAACATAAACTTTGAGAGTGAGGAATATTTAATTTCTTTAATTTCGTCATAAAAAGCGTTGGAAAAGAAGTTCTGCCATATTTCATCAAAATTAAAGTTTTGTATTGCTTTTGAGGGTTCTATGCAACAAGATGGCTGGATTTCCGTTGCAAAAATGGTTAAATTAGTTTTAAAATGAACATTTTTTCTTTTATAAAATTTTTTCAAAAATTCAAACCTTGCCTACTTTATGGAGTGGCAACTTGGTGATAACCGACAAATCACATGTGTTCTTGTTGATTTATGAATCTTTAATATGTTTATTTCATGATAGCATGAAGGAAATTCTCATTTATAAACCTTTATTTTGACCCCCCATGAGACACTTTGAGTGGAGATACTGTAAAACTGCCCACATATGAAATTTATTTCGAAAAACCACAGTTAAAAAAAGCCATTATCTTACAAAGCTGTTGCAAACAATTATCAGGTACTTTTAACAAACAAATACATTTTGGTGCTGTTTGCTTGTATAACACTTATTTTCTAAAGTATCCAATAATCCTCTAAGTGTCCATAGTCGAAACTTTGGGTGATTACAGCTCACAATAGCTGTTGGCTGCTATGGGAGTGAGACTGAGATTAAGCGACTGACATTTATAAGTGTATGGGACTGCAAAGGCATTGCCTACTACAAGTTGACTGAGGTGTGATTATATAAATGATTATATATAAAAGTGTAAATCACTTAGTTTCGGCCAACTTGAAATAGAATTATTTCTGGGCAACTGTGGAGCGATTATAAATCTCCAAATGACTGAAGTCACCTTTGGAGTGTTTATACAAGCAATCATACAAGTGTAAGCACTTTGGTGTCTTATTATTAAGAGGGGACTATGGAGTGATTATGTTTAAGTCACCAGCATTCTCAATCACTCCATAGCCGCCTCTAAGGCACCTAAGTAACTGAAAAACACGTATGCATAATCCCCATTGGTGACTAAAGGTATGTTTTTGCTATTCCATACACTTAAGTAGGAAAATTATAATCACAACAGTTAGGGAGCCACCATTAGAAGACAAGGGGAAGGGGCTTGGCTTTTTTTTAATGAATAATTTCTTGCCCAGTTTTAGTTTAATTCTTTCTGATAGATAGACAGATAGACAGATAGACAGATAGATAGATAGATAGATAGATAGATAGATAGATAGATAGATAGATAGATAGATAGATAGATAGATAGACAGCTAGACAGATAGACAGATAGATAGATAGATGGATAGATAGGTAGATAGGTAGATAGGTAGGTAGATAGGTAGATAGGTAGATAGGTGGGTGGATAGATAGATAGATAGATAGATAGATAGATAGATAGATAGATAGATAGATAGATAGATAGATAGATTTAATGCTTTTGTGGGTCCCTTGTATCAGTGTTTATGCTGATCAAGTAAAATGTCCCATACATTGGGTATATATGTGTAACATGTGAAGAGCTACACTGTACATGAGCTGTTTGAAGGAAGTTATCTTGCATTAAGAAACCATGCCTTGGCTTGGTTTAGCATTCTTTGTTTTTATACAATAATTTCAGAATTATATGCTTAAATTTGCTGAAGTGTGAAAATTTGATTGGATTGTTTTTCACGAGGTTGGTTGGACGGAGGGGAATCATGGAGAAAATATTTCATTCTATTGCAAATCTTCACAGTTGTCAGAAATGAAACTGTTAGGAGTGTTTGCTTGTTTAACACAGTTTTGTTAAGTGGCCAGTAATCCCTTTAGTAGCCATAGTCGCAATTTTTGAGAGATTACAACTCATAATCACCTCAGAAAAAAAGCTCTGGTAGGGGCCTAATGACCATTTAATTGCTTTGAAGTAAGAGCTGTAATTACCTCAATTCAATTCTCAAGAACCCAAAGAAACAATGGACTGGATATGAAAAAGATATATTTGAATTATTTTAGATAAATTCATATAAAAAAGGAAATATGTTTCATTGACTGACTCATTAAGTTATGTACTTATAATCTGGTGAAATACCACTAGGGATACAAATTTTTAAAAATAATTATATGATGTCTTTTTTAAAATGTCATTTTTCGTTCTTAAGAATCATCATTACATCCAGGTGTCGTTCAGGGATCGACATAGAATTGTTAGAACTTTCCAAAATGGGGTCTGCCTATTCCATAGGTCCAATGATGGTGAAATAGTGATCCATCAAAGTGCTTTCGATCTCCAACTGGTTACAACTTGTCTTCTAAAAATGATTACTCTTAAATGTATGTAATTCAATTCGAGGAAATTCGAAGATTAAACCATTATAACCATTATTAGGACAAGATTCTAGGCTTTCTAATGAATGTAGTCTCATCTACGACTTTCCATGGATTGGAGGGTTTATTTGAGTTCTAAAAATTCATGTTTTTCCAAATTTATTAACATTTTGGTCCATTACTCAAGTTATTATAGGCCTATGATTAAAATAAACACATGTACAGAATTGTCTGAATCTGCTTGATGCACATGAGTTGGTTTTATGTACATCAGACAAAAATTCTAAAATAGTCATTTCCAGCCTCTATCTTTAAAAGGGGTGAGGATGAAGATGCTCTGTGCTCACTGAAGCGCAGTGTGTACATCAAACAAAATATGTGATTAACAATTAATTTGTGATTTTTGGCCAGCTCTGGGCCAATATGAAACCTTGGTAATGACCATGTAATGATAACTGTTTTATGACTTAAGTGAGTTTCCGATCTATTTCTTATTCCCTAAGGATAAACCACAGCAAAATGAAACTCAGTCTGCTTTTCAGTGAAAATGGTGAAATGGTCTGGTAGATGGGTCTGACGGGTTATTGGGATATAACTTGTATATCTAAGGTGAGACATGGGTTGCTCAAGGACATTAGAGGTTTGCTTGCATGGTTAGCCTGGTCAACATGCCAGAGCTGACAAGTGACTGAAAAAAAACTCTAAACAGTAGATATAAATGTTCTTCATGACATCTCTTCC
The DNA here is from genome assembly GCA_026936325.1 of Platynereis dumerilii. NCBI lineage: Eukaryota > Metazoa > Annelida > Polychaeta > Phyllodocida > Nereididae > Platynereis > Platynereis dumerilii. Next base: position 4,231,362 of record JAPTHN010000004.1, read on the forward strand.
GTAGCATGGATTCACCATCAGTTTAGACACACAATGTAAGCAGACATGCTTCTGTGAGAACAGGAAGCACCTTGGTGAAGCCTCCTGGCCTTATCACCTCCTACATAGGCTTCAAAATGTAACCATTTCTTACATTTTCCTATAGGTTGGGTGTATGAACTAACATGACCAGGTGACGCAGGTGTATCAACTAACCTGCATGGTTGGGTTAGATGATATGCTTGACAAGACCTCGTTTTGACCCTCTTGGGCAAATAATATCCAACAGATCAGACCAAGTTCCTCTATACATTTAGCCAGCCCCGATAGCTCAGTCAGAAGAGTGCTTGCCTCAGAAGTGGTTCAATCTCCAGGCTGGCCATCATGTCATTCCACGACATCGTCGTTCGTATCAGACATAAATTGGAGGCGCGTTGGGCCCAACTGGAAACAAGTCACTGACTTAGCTTGGCTACCCACGTTAAATAAAATTACCTTTACCTTATTTTTTACACAGCAAAAAATCGTATTCTCCATCATTTCAACTATTCATCAGTTCAATGTCTTCTTCCATTTGGCTTGCAGGCCAACTTTTGTGAAAAAAAGTCTCAACTAAGCTATCCCGCTGAATAACTGACATTATCTTGAAGAAGTGCAGGTTGTAATTGATAACAAATTTCTAAAACTAATATCGCCAAACTCTTTAAACCTAAATCACATCTGCGGGAAAAAGAAATAAAGAATATTTCTAATGCGTTTTGAGAATGCCTTAAAAAGATGCCAAATAAACTTGAACGCAAGGTACATTCTTTTCATGGGAGACACTCGTTTCAAATGAAATAGAGAAAACATGCTGCATGCATGTGATTGTCCGTTGGTTTGTTCAAGTTGATTTGGGAGATTGTCTCAAGGGTCGCAGTATTTGGAATTAAACCATCAGTAGTGTATTTCCAGTACACTTTTTTTTTTAAATACCGTGGTATTATGCAAACCACAGCTGACGGAAAGTGATGAATGTGAATTATGTAACAGTCTGGCACACTTGAGACCTTTTACAAAACCTTGTGAAGTACTGTGAATAAATAAGGTCACAAATCAAAGGGCCTTATCTTGAACAACTTCTGTTTGTATTGTCCACTTTTTAACCTTTAGACGACACTCTATTCCAGCCATCAACCTGACAATAAAGGAAATGTATCGTTCATTTTATTGATTTTTCTCTTTTTAGTACTCTCCTGAATTAGAAGTGTGAGCCGCGACAGCTATTGTATGATTATAAAAGGTGGACAACCACGTTGGATCGACAGATAGTGCCACCAACGGAATCTACAATTATATACTTTTTAATAGATAATTTATATATCCATTGATATTATGGATTTATTTTATGATGATACTTCTTTTAAGCCATCAGATGATTTAACTGATATAACTACATCAGTAGATGATTTAACTGATATAACTACATCAGAAGATGCATATTCAGATGTTGTAACACAAGGTACTTCCTTGGGAACTACTCATTTCAGTCAGACTTCTTTCTACAAATCTTTTGTAAAATCTTCTTATGTAATGTATCCACTGATAGGTGTTATTGTTGGTATTGCTAATCTAATAACAATATCAGCTGTAATGAAGTATAAAAGATTAAGAACTTCAACCAATGTCTTGATTGTCAGCTTGGCATTTGCTGACTTGATTAATTGTCCAGCTTTAATATTCGTCAGAATCCATAATTACATTAAAGTCATCTACTACAATGAAGTTTATTTGAAAATTGTCGTTGGAACTGCTCAGGCCCTGCATTTAATATCTGTTATTATGTCAATCATCAACTTTTTTCTCTTGGCGGTTGAACGTTGGTTGGCAATTACTTTTCCTCTCAGATTTAAGATGTCAGTGACAGTTAAAAAGACAGCCATTGTTGCAATGTTTGCATGGACGTATGGACTGACAGTGTGTGGAACTATAATATTATATTACACTTGGATAAAGCCACTGTCCTTCTTCCGTAAACCATTCTTTCTCACCGATTTGCTACCGAAACCAGTGTTCATATTCCTTGCCCAGGTGCACATCTATTTCTGCTTGGTTGCTTCAGTCCTACTTTATATAAGTGTCCTCTTTCAAATGAGAAAGCGATCTGCAGCTTTCAGTAATAATGACACTGAATCGACAGTATCACAAAACACAAAAAGGGTCACCCAGATGACGTCCATCGTTCTGGGGGTATTTGTTGCCATATGGCTGCCGTACAGCATCATTACAGAAGTATTTCCACATGTCGTCTCATCTTCTCTGACTGGCATTGTTGCTTTCCAGATTTTCCTTTACATCTTATTCAGTAATTCATTCATCAATGTCTTCATTTACGCTTGGAGGAGTGATGCGTTTCATCAAGCATTTACTCAAATGCTCTGTCCAAGAAAGAAACGACCACCTTCTAGCGCCAACTCGAAGACTGACAGCCAAGTATTGGAGTCTCACTCAGTTTCTCTTGCTACAATATCCTAATTTCACATCACGGACAACATCCGAAATTTTGAATTCCTTATAAATGATATTGGAACAGCACACTCTTTAATAAAGTTGTTGAAACTGTGTCTCCCATGTTTTGACAATAACAGTGACATGAATTGCACTAAAGACTGCAGAATATTTGTTATAAAATGTACAAAATGGTGGTTGCACACATATGCTTCGAGGCCAAAAAGACTTAATATTAGCATTGTAATTATTTAATGGTGTATTAATGAAATAAAAGTTGGCATACAAATTGTAGTAATTTATTACCTGAAGTACATTTAAGCTATGTATTACACTTTTTTTTAAATCTCGCAACCTCAGGAAGATGCTGACCCTGCAACCTTCAGTTCCCATCCTCTTCTCCAACCCTCATAGAATTAATAATGTTATTACTACAAAGCGCATGCATCAAATTCCAAGAAATTATTAATTTAAAAAAACTAAATTCAATGTTGAAACCTGCAACTCAGGTAAATATAACTTTATAACAATCTGTTGACTTAAGGTACGTAAAAAATTAGTAACTGTTTTAATATAGAATGCTGAGAAAAAAAATTACAATTTAAGCAAAATTTCCAATTTGGGCATGCAAGTGCATAGAAGTACATAGAAGTGCATGGAAGTAAATGGAAGTGCATGGACATGTAATTATTGCAAGGCGGTGCATGAGACCCAAATGCATGGGTTTTATAGATATGGTTTTTATTATGGTATTCTGCCAAATTGTCATTGGTCTTTTGGGTAATCCTGTGTCTAAATTTCGAGGCGAAACCCTTCACCAATTTCATTATCTTATATGTATCTCCGATTTGTAGCCTTTCTGCATTAGCATACTTGCATGCACTTTTTTTGGGAGGGCGAGCAACAATTGCCCAACTTTCATGAAGCATATTTCACACCGTTTGATATGCAATTACCTTTTTTATTTCGTATTTCATCATAATATATAATAAAAATAATATAATAATAATAATAAAACTAAAAGGCATTTATATAGCGCTAATTCCCCCGTAAACTGCTCACTAGCGCTTGCGCATGATGGATTTATTTGTAGAAACACTTATACAGGTGAGTTTTAAAATTTCTCTTGAAGCCTTCAAATTTACTCCAAATTAACTTATTGTGAGTAATTTTAACCACTTATCTGTGTTATACTAAGGCTAAATGTCCATAGAGAATATTCCGGAAGCTGGAGATCAGTCGTATTTGGCCAATAATGTCCGTATTAAATATGATCCGCTGAAATAATGTCCGTGTTCAAATAATGCAGAGTCCTGATTCCTGGTCCAATGTAGTCCGGTGTAGTATCCAGTGTAATAAATGTCAAACAGTGTGATCCTCAATGTCCAGTCTATGATATGCACCATTCAGTGATTTGGTAGAAAGTGACTGACTATGTCAGGTCCCTGTCATATTTATATGCATCAAAAGTATTCAAAACCTGCCGGTACGTTCCAGTCTTTCCAGAAGGCATGACTCATCTTCCGCCATGTTCCAGACATATTATTTCTTCTACAGAACATTCCATTGGTTTCCACATTCAAATAAACAACTTAACTGGGTCACAATGTCAACACAATTGTCTGTTAACTGATTATGTAATCATAATAGAATAGCAATTCACTGCTAATTGGTGTTGCGTAAAATTTCAATATTGTTAACAGTATCATTAGCCGTAGAGTCCAACTTTGACCTAAGTGTTTTAATCTTCTCATAAAAGAACTTATTAAAATCATTCTCCAAATCAATTTCATGTGTGTCTGGTGGCAGAGGTAGTTCCTGTTTTCTGTTAAGACTAGAGTTCAGTAATTTGAACAACTTCTTGATTCATGATTCATTAGAATCTTTAATCTTGACTCGCAGGTCTTCTGATTTGAGGTGACTCAGCTGCAGATTCAAAGCATTTATTTTTTCTTTGAATGATTCCTAGTCATTTTCCAGTTTCATTCTCCTCCATTTTATATTATAATCTCTCCGCTTTCCTCTTTTGCTGATTTTAGAGACTTAATTTCAGCATTGTTGAATGGAGTGGGTGTGCGCATAGTTACTTCTCTGGTTTTAATGGGAACATGTTTTTCCAGAACCGCTTTGGTAGAGTCATAGAGTCGAATAAGTTCACTGATATCTTTATGTTACAGCCCCTCTACAGACAGATGTCTTGGACATCGATTTTACTAGTTTTTCTTAAACTGATTTTCTTCTTGGGTTTTTACTTTCTTCATTGGAATGTCAAATATAATGCAGATATGATCAGAGAGCAGGTCGCTAACCATACAGTTGTTCGACTAAGGACAGCTTATTGCCATCTTTGTGTGTTGGTGCAAAGACATGTTGTACAAGACCAAACATTTCAAGGATGTTGTTAAATTGAATTGCCTTGTTATCAACGGGTTTATTTACATGAAACTTGAAATCACCAGTAATTATGATTTCATTGTTGAATGTTTGATAGTGTCCCAGAAATTTGGTGATTTCTGTAAAGAATTCTGCAAGACTGTATTTGTTTTGGTTGGATGGCTCTGGGCGGTACACGAGGAGAATTGTTACAATTTTTTCCATCTAATTGGATTTGGATTTCCATGTGTTCAAAGGTCTTGGTCTTCACGTGATCTTTTTGAATTGCTTGAATGCCAGATATGACAAGGCAACCAACACCACCACCTGGTCTTCCCAAAGAAAGAAATATCCATTTTGCTCAAACTCACCGATTTCAACAACATCATCATCTTTTAACCAAGTCTCAGTGAAAAGAAAGATATCCAGATTATATTCATCCTTGTAGTCTTTAACAATTTGCGTTTTTTGTCTTAAAATTTGAGCGTTCCAAACACAGGATTTTAGAATATTGTTTAGTTTGAGTTTCGTCTTGGGGTGGATGGTCTCTGATATGCATAAGCTGACATGGTGTCTTTTTGTATTTAATTGAATTTGCAAACTGGAATCGATTTTTAACTAAAATCTAATCGGCGGCAATTAATCGGTTAATCATGAGAGCCCTACTGATGAGTGACAATATGATTCCTTTGCACTTTGTCATTTTGCGAGGTACGAAAATATCATAATTTAACTGTCATTTGCTCACTTTAAAAAATTCTGCATGTGTGTGTTAGGTTTCTGTCCAAATATATTGTATTTTAGCTATTTTTCTCACAAATTTTTTTATTCTATCCCCTGGTTGTGGTCATGGACAATTCTAGTGGTGACCATTGAATTTCCTGACCACAAAAAAATATATTTTGACCCAAATATTATCATCCTAGACCAATTAGAAGCCAAGATATAACAAAATTTAGATTTTTGGCGGCCATTTTCAAATGGCCGTCTGGTGGAGTTAGCCCGCACTTTCTGGCCTCAGCCAAATTTTTTACTTTGGCCTCATAAACTTGGATCAACATTCAAAAATTGCTCTAACTCAAGTGTTCACGGGATCTATGGAGGGGTCCTCTTCTACCTGTCAGGCAATCACTTGCCAGTATTTCATAGCGATAATTCCTAGGCCTATATTCTTCGCTGTCCACTTAAAATATCTATACCCGTGTTTACCTGTCCGAGTGTTTGCTTATGCTATAAGCCAGTTATTCACCATGGGGTCGGGATTATGTGTTTACCCACCTCGGGCTAGAGCCCTTGGTTGATAAATCATATAATCCGTCTGCGATGGTAAATGATACATAAATTGTCTGCCCAACGAAAAATAATTGAGTAGAGCGCCAAGGGTGCCAGTATGACAACACCAGGTGGTAGTTTTGCTGAAATAGACCTCTTGGAAGCTGTAGGCGACCTGGTGTACGGCAAATGATTCCTATGGAGCATGGCTCAATTCAAAGTTTGTCACTTTTCACAATTATTAGGCCTCATGACAGGAAGCATTTTCCAAGCAAATTTCAGTCAGTGGCAGCGAAGATTTTTCCCGAAGAGGGCATTTAATTATCACATCAAAGAAATGGAGATGTTTTGCTGAAAGCATTTTAAGTTTTAAAAGCCATTCTAACAAATGAAGATTCAGACTGAATTATATAAATGTAATTCCACAGATTTACTTCCACCGATGTGGCAAATTACTATATGTTGGCAATTGTCAAGAAGACCGCCACAACTAGACATCAATTGTCTGGTGACAAGTGACATGGTCAAGGACTTAACAGACCTCACATTCCTTGGTTTTAAGGGAAACGAACTTCAAGGAGTTGACGTCAGCTTCTGCTATGCGACACTTCATCCAATGACAATGCGAGTGCAAGAAAATGGCAACATGTCTGTCTTTGAAAATCCATACCGTCTTTGCCCTCATCTTCCGGACACTTTTACTACTAAACCCAAATTCATCATGCAACCAGAAACGCATACAGGACGGCGGACTCCTATAGGCGGCGCCACTAGACTTGCGTTTTTTCGCAGCGCCACTGCGGGGGTGACAGCACACCAGGACACTGAGCACAGAAGCAGGCTGGTCGCTGCTGTTGCAGCAGTGTGGACCAGTTGCTTGTCCCTCTAAAGCACCTGTCACATCGTATATTGCAATGATATACCACATACAGCTTTGTACATACTATGTGAATGTGTTAATTGGCATTGAGTGCTCATTCAGGCCTAATAGGCATTCAGTACAGGCAGGCCTAATAGCCATTCAGTCCCAGTACAGCCAGGCATAATTGGCATTAAGCATTGCCAGGCCTAATTGCCATTATTCTCTGTACCTGTTGGATGTCTGACTGACACTGAGACCTATTTAGGTAAATAAGCCTACCATTTTAAGACAAATAGGGTCTTACAGCATGCTCTGTTTGCATTTAGCCTGCTGCTATTTGCCCAATAGGCCAATATTATAACTGCTGCTGTAGTCCTATTTTTACAGCTCCATTATGGTATTAGTCATGATGTTAGTACATGAAATACATACATTTAGACCTAAAAATAAATATCTGGCCTCAGTATATTGAAATATGAATAAAATCCAAAGCATAGTGGAGGGCAAAAACTTTTTTTTAAATCATGCAAGCTCTCCTACCCCCCGGAGATGTAATGTTTGCCCTCTCAGTTCTTTCTAATCAATCTGCTAATTTCCAAAGCAAGCCAGTAATGCAATTTAAGTAGTGCACTGAATATTAAATACTTATTGAGATGAGCTTGACCAGTGGAACTGGCCTCAGGGGCGGATCCAGGAGTTTTTTCAAGGGGAGGCGCGGCAATACTTATAGTATTGGAGTCTCTAAAAAAATTTGTTTTCAAAATAGCAATATAAAGGATTTAACAGACAAATGGGGGGGGGGGATCCGCCTATGGGCCTATAGCAATACATTGGTCAAGGTGTAATATTAATTTGTTTTTTTTTAAAAATTGTGTGGATTAGGCCTGCGCTCCCAAGGAACCCGTCATTTTCATTTGAAAATTATGAAATAAATTATGAAAAATAATCTTATGGTCATTGGATCAGGGACGGACGCAGGGGGGGGAATGGGGGGGATGCATCCCCACCAGACCAAAATGTACATATTTTTACATATCAATTTTATCAGCGTGCAGTCACGTTATGTCGCGAATCATGCGTTCCATGACGTGACAGCCCGATAGACCCCCCCACCGGAATTTCTGGATCCCCCCCTGCATTGGATCATTCAGAATTTATGACTGGCGGGGGGATGATTGGGAGTTATGCCCATCTCAGGAGGCACTACTACTATAACATCACGTAATACATGCACCTGGTTAGCTGTGGTTCATCGGTCCATGAATCTAGATGTGAATATTCAAGGAGCACATTTAAAACGACAGGAGCGTAGCCGAATGGGCCCCGTTACCACACTTATGAAGAGACTTGTTCATGAGCATCGGGAAAGTTTTCCACGAAGTTTGAGCTGGAAGTTTCAGTTTGGTCAGGGTATTTTTCCCGGGGGGGGGGGGCAGGGGCGGACTGGCCTATGTGGCAGAGTGGCAGCTGCCACGGGCCCATCCACTCAGGGGGGCCATACAAGAAACTGAATACGACAAGGCCTTTAGCAAGGGGCCCCACTCTAATAAATATTAACTAAATTATGTGGACTATAGTATTTTGCTTTTCTCTTTAAATGCCGATTGAAGGGGCATACCATGGTCCATTGGCCCGTTGATTATTTTGCCAAGGGCCCAAAATGGTGCCAGTCCGCCCCTGGGGGGGGGATTCCGTCACGACATTTCCCCAAAATAATTTTTCAGTCTTTGTCGCATGCCTCACATTCTGTCATAATGCTCAATATATCTCCTTTGTAATCTCTTCATTGTTACAGTAATTGCCGACCCTTGTTCACTTATTGATTTTAATTTCCCTATTTATTTTGTTCACTAGGTCAAAAATCTCCTCTTTTGGTAAATTTCCATTTCTTTTCCATAATTTTCCTCCCCTTCTTTATCACCATTCCCCCATTTTTGTCTACCACTTCCCAAATTATCCTCCAAAAATGTTGTCCCCCCCCCCCACTGGCTAAGCTCCAATATAACAGTTTATAATTATTTGTGTATTGCTTTACATGTCTTATGGCACAGAACCTAGATAGGGCTGGAGGACCTAGAAAGGGCTGGAAAACTAAAACACATCATGGAACTTAAGGGGGGGGATGAATTTTTACGGCAACTTAATTCCAACAATTAAATCTCCTACTCCTCCTACAGTCAAAAATTCTGAGCTGTCCCTGACTTATGTTCCTGAGTATTTATGACTGGGATGACAGTTTTGTTGGAATTGTTCGTTAAAAATCGATACCCCTCTTGCATTTCATGTGGATATCTAGTACCGCCCCAGACATAAACAGCAATCCACACATGCATATATACATCCTTGGGCATTCAGGCCTTAAAATTGTGCGTAAAAAGATGCAGCTTAATAAACTGAGTGTATGCATGATTTATGTTTTTCTTTTGTCAAAATTTCATACCCTACTTAACCCTCCTATTGGCCACCAAATTTTGTGTCACCAACGGTCCACAGGGGCCTCTGAGGCCCCTCTCTATTTATGCTCAGAGGCACTATAAATATATTTGAGAAGGTGAAAAATCTATTCTTTTGATTCATGACGACTCAGCCGCATTAATTACTTATGATCCTCCTGCTTTAGCTCTGCATTTGCATGGTAGCGCTATCGTCGTAATGGATATCTCTAGATTGATACTAATTGTGTTTTATGCCTTATTAAACTGAATATGTGCACAAATCTATTATGAATCTTTGCTTTATAAGTCCTAAGGAATAGTTTGAGCCATATATAATGTGATTGGAAATTTCAAAAGGCAAACATGGCAGAAATGGGCAAGGGATGGGGCCTAGGGTACCGAAAATTGATCTTGTATCTGATTGCTATCCAACTAAGGGGCCAACCATATGAGAATCGGGGGGGGGGGGGCTGTGAATTTTAGGGGCCGACCAGACAATAGTTGGGGGGGGCTATGGACTTCACCCCCGGGACAAACTTTTCTTTTTCGTTCGCGGTTCGTCGACAAACAATTTTTTCACTTCCGGACTGGCAATAAACTTTTTTATCAGAATTTTAACATTATGGTACCCTAGCTACGGGTGGAAACAAACTTTTTTTTTTATTTCCACGTGCGGAACAAACTTTTTTTTCAGTGTCAAGTGGGAAACAATCTTTTTTTCAAAGATCATCTGGTCAGCCCCCTACCACCGGGACAATTTTTTTTTTCCTTCGCGAAGCATCGAAAAAACAATTTCTTTCGCATGCGGACTAGCGACAAACTCTTTAAATTTGTCACAATTTTAACATAGGCCTAACAGTATCCTGGCTAAAGGTGAAAACAAACCCTTTTTTTCTCACCAAATATCCATAGCCCCCCCCCCACCAAAGATCATTAGCCAATTCACCCTGAGTACCAGCTTCTTCGGGAGCTTCCCCCTCCACTAGACTACTAGAGGATCCGGGAGGGGGGTCCGGCACCGCCAACCCTCCCCCCCTCTCTAGACCACTGAGATGAGAAGAGCAAGACAACCCTGTTTGGATCCGCCACATCCTTGCATCCGGTTCAACTACAATTAAATTTTAGTGAGTCTCACGTCAAGTGGCACCCCTATGGTAGCAATGGGGTCCCTGAGGCCAGTAACCTCTGACAGATTTTCTATAATGCAAGCTTGGAGTACGTCAGATTCCATTGAAAAAAAACACTCTTGTGAAGACTTTGGATGAGTACCAAAAATCAAGGGCTATTTCTACCAAAATTTGCGTCTCAAATTGGAGGACAATGAAACGGCTTTAAAATTTCTGCTAAAACTCTCATTTTTAAGAAGTTCACATTTCACATGACAGATTAGGCCTATACTTTCTTGCAACCACATCATAAAAAGAGTTTAACAAACAAAAAACTCTTGAAAAGGATTTAGTAATAAGACAGCTGCTACCACCTACACTGAGTAATTTATTTAAGCATTCTGACAACTTGCCGCTGTGACATCTAGCCCCAGCCTATCCTCGTCACGATCATAAACAACCGATATCTCAGTAATCAAAGGATAATAAATTCTGATTCCATTTAGAAGACACAGACACATTATTCATGAAGACTACGAGTTAATGCCACCATGAATCGGGGCCTGAATCTCCCAAAAATTGTCTGAAATTGGAGGATGATGAATATTTGAAAATGGCGCAAAATGTATTTTGACAGATTACACATTTTTGTGATAACACGCAAACAATTTTCATATGCTAAAAAATATCAAAATTGATTTAATTGCCAAGCAGCTTCTACCATCCATATCAGAGTAATCTGCATTATGACAACTAGCCCCTGTGACAACTGGCCCTGATCTCCCCTACATGCATAATACATTTAATCAGGAATTCACTTGTTTATAATCACAAACAAAACATACAAAATAATTATTAATTCAATATGATTTATTAATTCAAACAGTAATAATTTATTACAAGAGCACACAATTCAAGAACAACAAAATGAACGTAGTTGAGTTGTTAAAAATAGCTGTATACACATGTGCTAAAACTCGTATATAATCTAAATGTCCTGGGAGAAGTTCAATACCAAAAAACCATTAGGTGAACTTCTAAACAATAGTATAATCACTAATTCAGCTAAACAATTAATAATGATAAATGATTCATAAATCTAATATTTAATCCTTCCAAATTTTTACCACAATTCAACAAAATTGAGAATGTTATGAAATCAGGCCTAATTTGTGAGTAAAATTCTTGATAAACCAACAGTCCAACACCCTATATATAAATATAGGCCTGACACTTTTTGCTGTTTTATCATGTTTGTTGTTCTATTGAAAATAAGTCAAATAAATTTATCATCGTAATCATTTAATCTCAAATAGTGACACTCCGCCGATATCACTTTTTCTATTCCGATCAAATATCGATGCCAGTATTTTGTTGTCGATGCTCCCGATACCATTCCGACACCATTTGGTCTGTTCTGGCAGGCTACAGTATAGCCTGCTTAAGTTAGTTGCGAGTGTTAGCGTTCAGGCTACACCATTTCGCTGGAGCTGTTCCATTTCAAGTCCTCGCTCACTTGAACTTCTGAAAAAATCTAGTGCAGTTCTACTGAGTATGCAGGGTGCGGACCTGCCCCAGATGCCAATTTGATAGCCATTTCGACCTGAATTTTGTCAGTCTGCAGCCTCGCTCGCTCACCTGCTTTTACAGCAGACTGTGGTCAGCAGTTCCGATACTAATAATCAGGTCTCGGTCCAGTAGAACTGAACCTGAATTAACCAGCAGTGGCTCCAGTGGAATTTTGTGTAGTCTGCTTCCTTTACACTGCAAGTACATGTGTTGGCTGCTCATAGTTCGTAGCCCACCTGCAACAAACAATGAATAGCATTACTTCATAGATTGGCCTATCCTACAGTTATTGTAATGTAGGCCTCAGGGCTAGAGAAAAAGTGAATTGCCAAGCAATATCATAAAAGCTGATATAAAAGTATTTTAAAATTTCACAATTGGTCACAAATCAAACACTACTTCCAAGTGAAAAAAGTTACTAGGCCTATGTCAAAATTATAATGTTGAAGGAAGTAAAGTATATTACTAATATATTAGTGATCCAGGAATATTTCTATTAGTGATCCAGGAATATTTCTTTAAAATGACATACTGCCTTGAAACATGCCCTATCATAAATTCTGAATGGTCCCTTATACTGAATAATATTGGCTAGGATTTGCATGAATATTGGTCAGGATTTAACCAGACATTAGTCAGAATTTGCCCTGATATTTGCCAATTTGCCCTGGTGCCAGTTAGGACTACACAACTTCAAGCTTCCTCAAAAATAGGAAATTATACGGTTTATATTTTACAAAATAAATAAAAAGCATCAGATTAATTTAGGCCTATTAGAAAAGTAGCTGTTCCAAGTCAATTGAGGTCAAGAATTTAAGCCAGCTGAAAAGCAAGCAACTTACTCAGACTGCAATGTCTAGGCTCCCAGGCTCCAGCCAGTAAGTCTAGAGTTCTGGTAACTGGCTTAACCAAATACCTAATGCTCTCTTATGAATTCAGCAAAATGATATCAGAGGAAAATTTCCATTAGATATAGTGTCAACTGCCATTGCATTCACAGAACTGTCAATGATCACTCAATTAAGTCAATTGTCACACTTGTAACTGGTGTAATCGGCCTCAATTGCCATTGACATGCATGCAAAATCCAGCCAAATTGCAATAAACCTTTCCTATCATCATTAACAATAGCAATCCCATGGATTTATGACAATCACTCACCTTTGAATCACATTTTGAGCTGATTTCTGGAGCGACCTGCACTGTTGTGCCATTGTTTACATGCTGTTCTGTCACCCCCGCAAGCGGCGCCACTAGTCAGTATAGAGTGTTATAACGTCATGGCGTGGAGTCGGACGTCCTGTATGCGTTTATGATGCAACTTAACAAGATTCCGTGTGATCACCACCGCTGCTGATTCAAGAAGTATGCCTCCAAGTTCGTAATCCAGATCGACAACTGCCAAGATGGGAGGCTCTGGTCCCAAGTAACCGAAGCAGACTTATGCCAACAAGGTGAGTGTTAGTACTCAGTTATAATAATAATATGCCTGTTGTTTATCATATGCAAATATTGACTGGTGATGAGTGCAACAGTGCAATCTGTTTGACCCGAGGGAGAGATAGTCACCCACTGATAGTAACTATCACTAACTAGGGTCAAACCGGTTGAACTGTTGTAAGAATACACAAGTAAATAATTGTTTTATAATACCTTCTATCAAGAAGAAATACATTTTTATTATTATTTTTTTATTGTTACTTTTTTTTTTTGTGGAATTTTTTTTTTTTAGAATGTTTTATTTATTCATATTTATTTTTTATTTTTTTGGTTAGATTTTTATGAAATTTTCCCTACTTTTCAGGTTCATACTTTTTCTGTTCTTCTTTTCAATATAATGTACAGTGAGAACCATGCTTTCAAATTTTGTGAAAGGATGTTAACAACGGGCAAATGAGAATTCATTAATTGAAAAGATAATTTCATATGAGGGGTATTAATTATTTTTGAAAAAAAAATTATATCATTACTTTCAGGAAAAATGGGCCCTGGAATGGTCATCCGAAAGGAAGATCATGCAACTTTCAATGTAGCGCTACCCCAAGCAAGAGACACCGTCACCATGGAAATGAGTAAGGTGTTGTCAAAACACGCCTGGGCGTTTCTTTGCTTCAACAATATAGAATGTTCCTATTTTGAATATGAATCTGACACCAAAGTCTGTGCATTGAAGAAACCGGCTTAATGAACAAGGTTTTTTTTAAATCTTCAGAAACTGGGTAGTCTGGGTCAACTAATTATTGACCATGTATACATTAAATGTTAATATTTATTGAAATTTATTGTTCTATTCTATATGGTTCTATATTTGTCCTTGCAAATGATTTGTTGGGCATGGTATCCACTCTTAACAATCACACATATTCTTATTGAAAGATATCTTATAATCCGCTCAAAGCTATGCTATATTATCAAAGGAACTGCAATGAGGATTCCATCAATGAGGCAAGAAGACCACCACAACTCGACATCAAGGAGAGGCCAACAAACCTGCATGGTTTCGGGCCTATGAATGAAAAATAGTATATGCACAAGTGTGATGTTTATATTGTGTGACATTTGTATGTTTATTATATTACTGGTGTTAGAATTAATTACTTTATGAATGCATAAATGTTTTTTTATTAATTGGGGAGGGGAGTACAATGAACTTCTTCGCAGTGTTGTCAGTATTCTGATTACATCTGATTACATTCTCTTATAACAAAGTAATCTGATTACATAATCAGATAACATATTGGGGTAAGTAATCTATTTGATTACTTACACAAACTGTCTTACTCGGATTACAGTTAGTTTTCTTAATTGTGTTTGTTACTTTTTTAGTTACTTAAAAAAAAAGTATGTGTCGTTCGTCACAAAAATAAGCAAACTGTGTGATCTTTGATTGCCAGGTGGCACCCTGTTACAGTTGAATGTGAAATGTTTGTGCTCTTTTTCTAATTCAAAATTAATTTTGTTATTGTCTTATTTAATTAAAAATCATAAACAAATTCATGAATTATATACCTTAGTTGTTGGGGTAAATTCATGACAGTTTTGTCCTGAAGATAAGAGTAACTAAAGGTTATCTGACTAGTAATCTATTGGTTACCGTAGTCTCACAAGTAATTTGTAACGTTACTAGACTACTTTTTAAAAAGCAATCCATTATCAGTAACTAGTTACTTTTGGATAGATGGGTAGATTAATAGAAAGGGTGTTGGATTATTTTTACTTTTTATCGCAGACACTGACACAAGGCCAATTCCATGCTTCCTTCAAATGGCATCCACCTGCATCAATCAACGCACGAAACATGAGCCAATGGCAGTTGCTCATGACATTTCAATAATATAACATTTGTAAAAACACCAGACTTTGTCTTCATATCAATAACAACTCTATAAAATCTGACATTTTATAAACTATGCATATAAAAAGAGGCCGAGTGCAGCCAGCCATGGCAATAGCAGTGGTGGATCCAGACAGCGTAGTCCGGGGAGGGCCTACAGTTTGTCACATCAAGCAGAGGAAAGATGTTTGGCCAGATATCTTGGCAACCAGAAGTCCTGCAAAGATGTTTGGTCAGATATCTTGGCAACCGGAAGTCTTGCACAGATGTTTGACCAGATATCTTGGCAGCCTGAAGTCCTGCACAGATGTTTGGTCAGATATTTTGGCAGCCTGAAGTCCTGCACAGATGTTTGGCCAGATATCTTGGCTACCAGAAGTCCTGCACAGATGTTTGATGAGATATCTTGGCAAGCAGAAGAAGTCCCACACCTCTGTGAAGCTTAGCTTTGTTGTAACACAAATATTGATCACATTTTTGTGACCATTTTTGTCCAGTATTTGCCAATTTATGACAACAGCAGTCCAATTTTGCACAATGTTGACATTTGTGATGCAACCAATCAGACACACAATGGGCAGTGACATCACAAAAGTGCACTGCAGCGCCACCCCAGACTTAGTTCTTATCAACTTGGTATCAGCCGAACAACCAATCTCATTGTGTGGATTTTTATGGACTATGAAAGATGGGACTCACTGCAGGCTATAATTTTGGCAAATGAAATACAATATGTCATTTGAAGCTGGTTACAATTTATAATTAAGGTAACCATAAATATTTGTCCATTATCAAATTTCTTGAAAAATTTTGAAAATATGAATATTCATTACTACAGTATGTGATCAATATTCCAGTATAATTATTTATGCATGAGTTGGAGCAGATAAACAAACAAACTCATACCTATTCAATAGCACTACTGTAAAGAAACAGGGTAGTGACACGGGCAAATTGATGAAATTGTAGTTTTGACATTAAAGATGACCTTCGTGGACTTGATTAGGTTCCCCACAGTTAACAATTTTCTCCCATGATGCTTCTGGAAACTGGAAGGATATTTACTGACGCCTGGTGCATGGCATTCTGCCAACGAGTTCTCTCAAGTCTGCGTAAATATCGGCACACTCCCGGACACTCAATAACTCCTCATTAGACATCACCAAGATACTTATACCATTGGAAAAGCTGGTATCTAACTGACAATTTTGCATGTTAGCGCCCGCCTAGGGATTAACTCTGTTTACAACAGCAAACAAACAATCAGATTATTGTTTATTTTGCAAAAATGATAAGTTAAAATGTATAATAGAAGGACTGTATGACGTCCAAGTCAGTTAGACACCTCTTTGTTGGGTACTAACATGCATTTTTGACAAAAATGCATGTTAGAACCCTCCAAATCGGTGTCTAACTAATACGTAGGTCTGCCGTCTGCTCACCAGCTGCTACAGAAAACTAGAAATTAGGGCTCTATATCTTTGCCGACATTCGATACGATACGTTTCATCGATACACTTGATCGATACACGATTCGTACCGTCGGTCCGCAAATTCAGGGGCCGATCCGCATTTTAGAAATATGCAACCCAGCAAACCAAATTTTTGGCCCGGAAAGTCGACCTTGCATCAGAGCGGACGTCAAGATGCCGCAGTGCTCGAGTTCATTTCATGATTTTGTGGACAATTTCTGTCAAATCTCGGGAATAAAACAACTTTTTTAGCTGGATATAGCGTTATTGAACCGAACCGAAAGTGCTGCTTTGAAAACAAGTACGGGAACCGCCCAGACTGTACCGGTACGGCCGGTATTTATCGAACCAGTGTAGACCCCTACTAGAAATGCTTAACAAATAATTCTATCACCAGCACAAACACTAGATAAGTTTTGTTTCAATACAATATGGCAAACCTGCTTGCTAATTTAAATCTTGTAAGCAGCGTATATGATCATCAAATTCAGTACTGCTAGTTGCAACAGTTTGCTAACTGACATCAGATGTTAATTTGTCCATTTGAGGGGTCTGTGAAGGCATTGTATTTGCATATAATGTATTGATATAATAGGAAGTGCTTTCTTGAAGGGTAGTCAGTATGTTTACTTAGGCCGCAACCTAATAAATCGTACTGTAGTTCATATATCTTAATTTATAAGCGTGAAATACAGCACTTATATGGGTCATTCAAATTTCGGGAAAATTTGCGTCATTCCTGTTCCCTGACATTAATTTGAATGCAATTGATATCTGAAGTGTCACTCCACATCTGTTATTCATATTTCTATTTAGAACCACTGCATTTGGAACAAAAAGTAATTTATTAGACCTTTTTTTGGTGCATTGTGTCCAGTAATCCATGCCAAATCAGTGGTTTTTCCCTGTCACTGGACCTGACATGACAAAATCAAGTGTTAATTTTCCTCATAAAGCACCAACATTTCCAAAGTTTCTATGCACGATTCATGAGAATATAGACTTGAATTAATATATACACCATATTTAACTTTTTCTTGTTTCATTTCATTGAATTGTTTTTAATGAGCAATTTCCACTCAATGTCGTAAGATGCACATGCGCCAAACTACCACAGCTCTGCAGACTTTCATTAAACAGGTATTCAACAAGTTAAGGCATAATTTTCATTGGAACATTTTTTGGTTCCACTGAAATGTCCACACCGTTACCTCCAATTCCGAGCTTACTAGTGATACTTTTTCAAAGAAATATTATGTATATATTGCTGAGGGTGATAGGATTTTAATAGAATGCAATCAAAACTTTCTATCTCCCAAATGCACTAATAAGAGAAAACCAAACCGTTCCTGTCCACTCCGTTACCACAAAAAATTGATATTCAATTTAAAAAACGATTGATCTGAGATGAAGTACTTCTGAAAATAAGACTTACATAATTTATTTATTTTTTTCTATTTTTAAATAGCTCAAAAAGCAGGATTTTTGCATCAAAAGTCCACTCCGTTACCACATTTTCCAGGGCATTTTGTCCCAGAATTTGAGAATGGCCCTATATTGTGTTTTGAGGAATACAATTTTTCGATTTTGCCAGGATACCAGTTGCTTTACACATTGTTTTAAATGATTTTATCAATTATACATGCTTTTTGCAAGAATAAGTAACTTTGGTGTAAAAAGGGATCTTGTCTACAGGATTTGAAAGATATTTTGAAAGTTTTAACTGTTTTATTTTTAAAAAAATACTTAAAATAATAACAACATTCGACAAGTTTGTCAGAAATATTTTATTAAGCACTGATAGATATCTGATGACCAGGACTGGGACCTGGGTGAACAATTGAGCCTGATTGGGGTTAAATCATCAGCCTGAAAGAGTTACATCATGTTGTGGATTCCTGTGACTTACTATCCTCCCAGAAAGTGATTTTTGTGTAATGTGGAAGTCTTAAATCACATGGCAGTTCTCATAGATTAGCAAATCAGGTGTTCAGTGTGGGGTTACAGATGTATTCAGCCAATGAAGACCAAGAATCAATGGGCAATATTATATATTAGATTTCAAAAAGTGCACAGGCAAAGCATAATATTAATTGTATTTTGTGTGTTTGAATATACAGACCAACAATTTTTCTTTTGACCAACACAATGAATAATCTTCTTGTTTTACAGGGGGGGGGGGGAGGGTTGGTCTTAGACTCCATGAGTCCCTCCTTGTTTAGCCGATGACACGCAGTGGGTTGGTCTAGTGGTAGCGTGCTTTACTGCCAACCGCTGGTTCCAGCCGCCAGGGTTCAAATCCGGCTCTTCTCAATTGGCTTCTAGAGTCAAACTGACACTAATGTGGTCTGTCAAACCAGCAAGGAGAGTTACATTGTTGTAAGCTGTTGGAATCTGAAAAGATTAAAAAAGAAGCAAGGCTAATCTTAAGAAATCTTTAATCTAACTTCTTGTGCACAGGATATTATTACGAGCCTGCGCCCATCAATTTCACGTGAGTGCAAATAAAACCAGTTTAATTGATACATGTGGGTAGACTAGACACCAGCAAACTGAACATGTGAATAGAAAATCAAATCATAAATGACTGAATCAGAATTCAAATGGTCCTGAAGTTCAACTCGCTGACAAAATTGAACTGCAACCAGTTGCCTAAAATTTAATCATGATATATATTCAATTTTCAAAAAGGTCACGGTTTCAAATTTAAATTTTTTTCAACATTTTTTAGGAAATCAGTAACAAACACATGTAAAACATATACATCAATATCAGCATCTTGAATGGAATGTTCAGTTAAGATAGAACTCACCACATTATCGCATTCTCTGAAGAGGATGTAGTCCACTCTCCTTTTACCCCCTAGTGGCTGAGATATAACATTCCCATCTTGGTCCATTGTTGTCATTGTTCTGTATGAGTGGGCTGTGACATCACTCTCTCTGTTGCCATCCATGATGTAGTATTGCCTGAGAATTGGGTCATCCAGGGCAGCTTTTAATCCCTTTGGATTGCTAATTAGGTCATCATGGAGAGGAGGGTGTCTCATGTCTGTGCCTGTAAGAAAAGTTTCAAATCAATCAACATTCACAATGGAAACTGCTACAATCATAGAACCTCTGTACAATGCTATGCTACGATAGCCACGAAGATAAGCCGATATAGGCCACTGAGGTGCTGTGGAGATTGATATAATAAGTGTAGCCATCTAAGGTAAGCTGTGATGTCTTCGCTCAGGACTGACAAGCGGCAACAGAATGCTGTCAGTCCCTGGAAAGTGGAATTGGGTCATCATTTAGGGGCCGACCAGATGATTGTTGGGGGGGGCCAATGGACTTTGCTCCCGTGACGAACTTCTTTTTTTTCGTTCAGGGCGCGTAGACGAACAATTTTTTCGTTCGGGGAGCGTAGACGAACAAATTTTTCGCGTGCG
This sequence comes from Platynereis dumerilii, assembly GCA_026936325.1. Classification (NCBI taxonomy): domain Eukaryota; kingdom Metazoa; phylum Annelida; class Polychaeta; order Phyllodocida; family Nereididae; genus Platynereis; species Platynereis dumerilii. The sequence continues at coordinate 4,251,684 of JAPTHN010000004.1, forward strand.
CACTCGCAATAAACTTTTTTATCGGAAATTTAACATTACGGTACCCTAGCTAAAGGTGGAAACAAACTTTTTTTTATTTCCATGTGCTGAACAAACTTTTTTTTCAGTGTCAAGTGGGAATCAATCTTTTTTTTCACCAAATATCCATAGCCCCCCCCCCCCAAAGATCATCTGGTCGGCCCCTTAGACATTTACATGTACAGGACAGGTCACAAGATGACGTCGCACAACAGCTGTCTGGGTTATTATGCCAGACTAATTTTTAAAAAATCCAGTACTCTGTTTTAATGGAAATAATTTTAGAATTCATTCAACAAAATAAATCTTTATTTGTCACTTTAGCTGTAAATTTGCCTAAGAGAGGGGTGATTTTAATCATCACAAGTTTGATGATATTCAGCCCACTATAACCATTTATGCACGTTATAGTTTTGTCCAAAAAGTGTCCAGAAAGAACACTCGCCCACTTATTCACGAGGCCATATAAAACCACCATTTTTGCTTTGTGATATATCAAAAATAATCATTCGTATTTATTATGGTGCTTTGTGGAGGTTAACCAGGACATCCAAATAATTTACAATTTCATAAAGGCTGTGTAACAGTTAACAAATTTGTACAATGTATACAACTATACATCCTCCACTATAAAAAAGTGCACCCTGCAATACAATATTGTCGGCAGCATGTTTCAACTTTCTGTCTGCTTCAATCAACCCCCCCCCCTTTAGTAATGCCCGGCCCTGCTCACTTTTGTTGTCTGTTTTTATTTTTCTTTGATGCAAAGCTCAACCAATGCATGATTACTTTTTTTGATTTCGACGAATAGCTCGCATATCATTATTTCTTTCACAAGAATGTAATTGCAAAGAAAAAGTTATTTCTCCATAATGTGATTGTCTGCAAGCCAAATACATGGTGTGATTTTGACGGTAATCGTTCTCATGCCAAAAATGTTGAAAGATTAAATCTTGATAACTTTCCAAGATAATCGTATTCTTTTGATAAAATTAAAAACTAAAATATTGAATTCTGAGCATCTTATCTCCTTATCATGCCATTTTGATTTGAAGATTGGAAGATATTGGCATAGAGCATAAAATGAATTTCAAAAGAATGAGACTCTACAATTACATGTAGGGCCTAATCATGAATCATTTTATGCATGGATTCTGCTTCAATAATACTTCATGCAAATGCATTTGAAATAATTCAGAAAGTAAAAATGCTAGACAGATGTTCCATTCTGCACCAAAGTGGAACTTGCTCCACAATTGTGGTCCCAACCTTTCCTATTACTAAGTCCCGTTAGTGCAAAAATACAAACATAAAGCTGTCTGGAGTTCAGCATTTTTAAAAACAGAAAGTCACCATTCTGACAGAAATTAGTAGAATACAACAATCACTGTTGTGTAGGACAGGCTGGGGGAAGACCTGATGTAAAAATTTAATAAATATAAGGGACCGTTCAGAATTTACAACTGGGGGGTGGGAGTTTTGCTGGAACTTCCCGTCTAAAATTGATACCCCCCTTAAGTTTCATGCGTATTTTTAGTACCCAACCTTTAGGTTTCATGCACATTTTTAGTACCCCACCTTTAGGTTTCATGCACATTTTTAGTACCCCTTGATTAATACCCCCCTTGAAACATGTGTAAAAAGTGAGTACCCCCTCGAGTAAAACTCCCAACCCGCCCAGTCATAAATTCTGAACAGTCCCTTAAAATCATGCCGAGTGTATATCATGAATTTGAAGTCAAATGAGAAAAATGATCATCTCATTATGACTTACCAACAACAAACGGTTGGTCCCTTCCTGCTTCTATCCGGCAAATGTCTCGATATTCTTTGAATAAGCCATGACAATGGTCTCTCCGATCGACTGAAGAAAACAAAACGTATATTGCTCTCATGTGTGTAAGTAACATCAAAAAACAATTCTGTATCAATTAAATGCACAGGAATGATATATGACAGACTATTGCTTACTCTGACTTTAAAGGAAATATATATATGTGAGATCTCTGCGAGTTCTGCTCATGATGCGCTTATATATATTATATATTTTTGTTTCCCTGCATCAAAGAGAATTATGCTCATGTGAAAACAAATATATGAATATATGACAGCCCCGGATCAAATAATTACAGAAGTTATCATAATTATAGACATTCAGCATGAATTTGTTCTTTTTCCTGGGACATGTATTCCATTGGGAAAAAGTGACATAAAAACTTATGACATCACTTTTCCCTTGAGAATAACTTGTCCATGAAAAAAAAACATTCAGTCTCACTGTCTACAATTATGAAATTATCTGTAACAGAAGTTCAATATAAAGAGCATGCATGTATAACAGTTTATTTCATTTCTCCAATTAGTTATTGTATAGAGTCTGATTTGAAAATAAAAATTGATAACTAGTTACTGAAAAGTATACTCCTAAGCTCCATGTAAATTAATTGTGTAGAAGTTCTATGTTTACCAGACTGAGATCAGTGAGATGCATTTACCCGGTGAAGTGTTGTCAAAATTAAAATCTCCAGCAACTACATCAAATTTGATGATTTCGTCATTTTTTGCCTCTGATCGAAACTTTTTTGTCCAAGTGACGATGTTGTCCAATTGGTGAATTCGAGCCTGGGAGGTACCTGAAATTTGCAAGATACAGCTCTGCTTGAATCATGCCAACGTACAATTCCACATCATATCGCAATTAGCTAATGCTCTTTTTTCATCATGAATGAGATAAAGATATCAATAGGGATACATTCAATGTGGCATGAAGCTGAAAAGCTCTAAAAAGGTCATTTCGCACTAAATTGCTTATTACTTACGAGATTCACATGCTAAATTATCCCCCTTTGCGTAAATGTCACTGTTTGTGGCTAAATTGAGATTTGCTTTTACTTTCAGAGTTGTTTCCCTAAATGATCTTTTGTGATTGATATTTGCCATGCTTTTTTTGCTTCCTTGCTTGAATTTGAAAATAAGGAACATTTTGATTGTAAATATCTTTAGCTTGCATTGTTCTCAAACTTCTCATTGTATTTATTCTGTGTATTTAGCCATACTTTCTGCCCAAAAACATATTTTTAGTTTGTGTCCTTGGTTATTACAGTGTTTTTTTGTCCTCTTCAATAAAAATTCGGTTTTGTTCAGTTTTCACAAAAGATGATGTCAATGTGCATTAACACTTTCTTTGGTTCAGCGTAAGACCATGTAACTATACACGTACCTGGATAGACTTGCAAATGAGTGGCATGTATAAATCCAACTTTCCTTTTTCCTTCTTCCTGACCCAGGTCAACCTGCATGTGATTATAAAGCAAATATATCATTTGAAATAAAATAGGAAGACTGAGTACTTAATAATATGTTAACCTATTAAGTACACTGAAAGACAAAAGTTATGTATATGCTGTGCATTCAAGAACCTCATCTGTGTGCTCAATATAAGGTTCTGTCAAACACATACTTTACATAAAATAAACCATGAAGTCTAAAGATAATGGTCCTGGGGTTCATTCGAAGGTTGAGATGTCCTCTCATCTGTAGCATCCCCTACAACATCCAGAAACATGCCTTCATTACAATGGAGGGTATCTTGAGTTCCGGTTCTTTTACTGTGCAAGTGCAGACCATTTCACGAGGCTGAAATAGTTTTCCCAACATAAATGAGAGGGAAATATAAATTTGTTTTATTATGTCAAATAGATAAACAGACACATACATTGTACTTTTGTTAAGTTTGATGATTTTTGTTTTGTTTTGTGAACTCTGGTTGGGCAATTGACTTTCCAAATGCCCTGATTCTACAAATTTTTATTTTGCTACTTTCTTGCACTATTCTATTGCAGGGCAATTGTTGTTTACTAATGCCCCCTTTTTCTTTATTTTTTATTTTCTTATGAACCATTGCAGGGCAATATACTAAAATAATAACTTGCATGTGACCTGCAGTCAGCCAAACGGAGCTCTGCTTTCATGGTGGATTTATAATAAATCAAAATATTATGGTAATGACACAGTGACACAATATCAGCATCATGACCAGTTGGCATTGACCAATTAATGGTCCATGATTAAATTTTGACTGACAAAAAAATATTTATATAATTAATAATTAATTAATAACTCTGTTCACCCAGGCTGTCTGATCATCTTGCTCTCTGGTCATCCAGCTGTCCGGTCAGCTAGCTGTCTGGTTGTCTAGTTGTCTGGTCATCTGGCTGTCTGATTATCTAGTTGTCTGGTTGTCTAGCTGTCTGGTCATCTAGCTGTCTGGCTATTTAGCTGTCCGGTCATCTATCTGTCTGGTCAGCCAGCTGTCTGGTCGTCTAGCTGTCTGTTCATCTAGCTGTATGGTCAGCTAGCTCTGTCTGGCTTTGACCAGGTTTCAAACCAAGCAGAGTCGCAGACAAATTTCAGCAAGCTGCCGATAAGCAAAAACCAGACAGAGGGGCGGGTATAACGGTCTGGTTAACTTCAATATAGATGCAAAATAACATGTATTAGTCCTGTCAGCAATTCACACAATATTTCATTTGAATTTTTTCTTTCAGATAGCTTGCGGACACCAACATATTAAGTATTAGTTTCAGTACATTTCTGATTCACAGCGAGTCATGCTAGCATGAGAATGTATGACATCTTGAGTTTCTGAGCAAGTCGCCTCACACCTGAGACTGCCTCAAGCCCTTTGATGTGATTGTGTCCTTAAAAAGTTTAGCGTTGTCTTTCACAACTTCTGTAACAACAAAATTGAAAGTTTTAGGTTGTCAAAACTATACCGTAGACAGAGAGAGTAGTTTATAATGCACACATGCCTTCTATAATGTGTCAATAACGAATTAGACTGTAATAAGTGAAGTCACTATGGGGATGCTAGGGGGGGGGGGAAGCCACCAAAAATGGAGCACTTTTGTGATTCTGATAGTGATTGAATATCCAAAGACCATGAAAAGACACTGTACATAGTATGAAGAGCACTTTGTGTGTCGTTATTCTTACAGTTTGCATAGTTCCGCAGACATCCGAATTATTTGGATTCTGTGGCGGCTTCATATTGACCCTTCAGGCCTCGACATCGTGAAATGAAATTTATTACCATTAAGTAAAGTAAGAGTGTAAATTTAGGGCCAAAGGCCCAAACTTGATTGGCATTACCATTAAAAAAAACTGTCATCTTTTTCATTGAACATGAGACCTCATTGCTGGCTCTGCATCCTGTCTGAATAAGCATACTAAGTGCATAAACACAAGACATAAAGCCCCAATCATCCATTCATCAAATTGGGTTGAATAATAATCTGGGACACAATGTACTTCACTCACCTTTACCTGAAGAAGTCCTTTAGCACTGAGGACATCTTGGCTGTATCTGTGAGGATAAAGATGAAACTGAACCTCCAAAAAGGGGAACTTGGAAGCAATCATAAGAGCACTGTTATTACAATATCCATTTTCCAGCAGTCCTCTTTCTCCAGCATCATAAACAATGTATGGGTAGACTCTGTGTAGGTGTGACATCATTGTTTCTGCTAATTTGTTATCCCAGGTTTCTTGAAATACAAGGAAGTCTGTATTTGGAAACTCAGAACATACAGTAACATCCATTTCGAAGTCTTCTTCATTCACATTCCCTGAGTGCGTTTTTCTGACTTCATCACTTGTCAGGCCGTTACTGTTTTCTTTGTTGGAGCAGCCACCATTTAATTTTTTTTGTGTATCATGGGTATCTCGGCCGTTAGTTACTGAATTGTTCGAGAATTTCTGTTGATTTTCTAACAAGAGTTTTCCAATTTGATCGGCTCGCTGCCCAGTGTGGCTGAGATTATTGTAACGTGATATTATTTCTTGGAGAAAACAGACGTTTAGCGATGCAAATCCAAATGATTTCTGTATTGAGGTGAAAGGTGTGGTCTTGAATGTTGCTATGTTCATATCTTCACTTATTGAGCCTTGCATGTAGTTGTCATTTTCTTTAATGAAATCCTTTGACACAGATGTTGTGTCGGACACACATATTCTGAAATTGCTCCTCGATTTGCAAATCAAAATCCATATAAATAGTCCAGTAATTCCGATAGGAGCCAACACAATAAACAAGAATGAACAGATTGGAAATGTCAATAATGAAGATAGTATAAATGCATATGGTTTCTTCCATTCTTTGGTTGTCGGAGAGAAGCAGGAGAGACTTTGGTCCAAACTTATCCGCCATGGCCGCATTAGCGAATGGGAGAAAACATCAATGAAGTTCAGAAATCCTGAAGGAAAGGGGTTGAATTTGTGAATTTCCATTTTTTGGGGGCTGCCAAATGGCACTTGGAACTGAAAATAAATATATATATATGACTAATTTAAGCAATTTAACTTTAAATAATCTAACAATAAAAGTGCATGCGGTGCTGAGAGTGTGAGTGGTCTCAAAAATGTACCTTTTAATATACCAGTCCTATATTTTAATGTCACTTAACGTAAACTAATATCCAGGTTATGCTTACCATTCACAGATATAAAATTATAACAGGTCCTGTACGCTGTCAACTGCCCATGAACAAGCTTTTCTGTATTTCACACTTAAAAACAGACTTGCCAATTGTTTGAATAGCAAAAAAGTTGACATAACAATACTTTTTTTAATCACTTGAACAGTGATCATAACATTAGACTGCATCAATGAAACATACTCGCATACAAAATGTTACATGCATGCATTCACAGACTAAACTAATCTATGATAAACTATGCAAAATACTTTTAAACATAGGCTGCGCAGCAGCAAACCTTCAGCGAAAGACATCTGAATAGTCATAAAAGCGATGTTGACAAAATTGGTATAATGCAATCGTGGCCAAATCTTGGCCTGAAATTATCTATATACCCGCTGCCCTACCATCTGCCCGCCTGCCTGCCAGGGTATGTAAAACCATGGAAAGGCTGAACTAGACAAATTTACACATATTATGTTGCAGTTTCATACATGTACAGGGAATAGGTTATGAGCTGTGGGTCGAAAACCAATAAGTATATTAATTTATATTTTTCAAATTTTTTTCTAAATATTTGAAAAGTGTTAAAACTACCTATCAATGAGACCAGTGAAAGATCTTTATAGGCAATATGTGGATGAATTTTTGTAAGGTACATCCAAGAGAGGCTAAGTTTTGGACCAGAAACCAAAAATTATAATTTGCAATATATTTTGTCAATATTTCAAAAAGTATAGAATGACCATGAATCACACCATCAAATTGCACAACAGCATCATATAGGTGATATGTGTATGAAATGTCATCCATGTACATGCAATACTGGGCAAGTTTTGGGCCAGAAATAAAAAAAAATTGTTTTTATTATTTTTTCTCAATATTTCAAAAACTATAGAATACCCATCAATCAGACCATCAAAAGGCACAATTGGACCACATAGGCTATATGTGTACCAAATTTCATCCATGTACATGCGATAGTGACCGAGTCTTGATCCGGAAACGAAAAAAATAATTTTTTATCTTTTTGTTTAATATTTCAAAAAGTATGGATTATCCATCAATCAGACCATCAAAAGGCACAACCAGACCATATGGGCTATATGTGTACCAAATTTCATCTATGTACATGCAATAGGGTCCGAGTTCTGGCCCGGAAACTATATATCCGCCCGACCGCCCGACCGCCAGACCGCCCGGACGCCCGACCGCCCGCCCGGCGGACGGACAACATTTTACCAAAGTGATAACAATACCTTCTTCGAACTTCGTTCGCTGAAGGTAAAAAATCATCTGACTTTAGTGGTGGATAAAAGCAGCTAAACGTATTGACTATGAACATTGAACATGTTGTGTGTTATATTCAAAAGGTTTCTAATGAGTACTACTGTGTAGTTATACACATGTTATTTTATAATGTACTTACATCGAGTCAGTGTAATCAATGGATTTCCATGCACAATAATTCCCGGCTACAACACTGAATAAAATGCACAATTATGTCCTCAATACATATCTTGAATGTCATAGTCCACATAGTAAATATTGTGACACATTATCGGTTGTGCTTTCCTTATCTAGCCAGTTATCTAGCCATTTGTTATGTGAAAAGATCGTGTAAGATCACAGATAAATAACTAGAATTTGTGTCGCAAGCGGAACACATGCGAGTTCACCATGCTTATGTTGTTTTGCTTTGATGTGTTGATTCTTGGGAAAATGGTGTCGAATGTGGGGCCTAGATTTCCATACATGATCGGAGAAATATAACAGATGATAAACTTAGCAGCGGTACGACCAGGGGGGGCAGTGCCCCTTTACCCCGAACTTCAGATACTGATGGTTGCAAAAAGTGGAAAAATGGAATAAACAACTTAATGAAGTAAACAAGAAAGTACAAGCGGCTTACAACACAATTATGGCTATAGCAGGAAGCCCAGACCTTAAAGGTATTAAGATGAGAACGGTGTGGCAGGTGGTAAAGGCCTGCATAATACCAATTGCCACATATGCATGGGAAGCAGTAACCACTACGAAGAAGGAACGCGAAAACCTAAAAAGGACCATTGACAGCGTCATAAAAAGAGTAATCTGCACACCCTGATTTACCCCATGGGAACTGCTTAACATGGAGACAGGACTGTTGGAGATAAACAAACTCACCGGTCGCAATAGGATAATGTACACACACAGAAAAGGGTAAATCCAGTAACACCTGTGCAGCTACATCTGCATCCATTACATGAAGTGTTTGCTTTTTACCTGGGAGTCTGGGACTGGTGGGTTTTTTTACTCTTTGCGGATTTCAGAGCGGCTACGCCCTCGTCCAGCGGCTTTATCCTTTTTAGGACTCATAGTGTGAAATGGAAAAAAAGAAGAAAATTAAGTTTGAGTTAAAAAAGTGGTGGGGGTAATTAAGGGTGCTATTTCTTTCAAAATACCTCATCTTCAACACAACTTTTGTTTTATACTTACATCAAACAATATGGAAATTCACATTCAGGCCATAAGGTGTCTATATTTCATAGTTTTAGATCATTTTGGTATAAATTTATTTAAATTTCTCTATATCCCAATTTTTTTCATTTTTAATAAACAGCTATAAAAGCACTGTTATCTTCCATATTAATGACATTTTATAATTTTTTACACATTTCCACTGGTTTGTGATGATTTTACAAGTAGTGTCAGACCAGAAAATGGCGTCGAAAATCGGACAAAAATACTGATTTTAGCTATTTTTGGGTCAAAACAATGATGAAACAGCTTAAATAAAATAATTTTCGTTAGAGAAGATATATTCTATGATTACACTTCATGGTGACCCGAAATTATCTAAATTTAGTATTTTTGAGTGGTCAATGTCAAATTTTTAAACGGTCTTTTCGGGGTCAAAAATAACTGTTACGATCATGTTACAACTCTGGAAACGCTTAAATATGATTAAATTTCATAAACCTAGAAGATAACTCGGCTGTGTCAATTTTCTAAAAAATTCTAAAATTTGGGATATCGAGAGAGGCCATAAATTCCAACCAAAATTACCTAAAATGACAAAATAAAGACAACTTCTGACTTCAATGTGACTTGTTTTATTGTTTGACATAAATATCAAACAAAACTTTCATTCAACACCAAGTATTTTTAGAAGAAACTGCACTTATCCAGGTGTATTCAAACTTTTGGAGTGTAGTGTAAGTGATGAAATGAGGTGGTGGAAGTGAGCGGGTCGAAAAATAGAAGTTTAAGGCAAAAAAGTGATGGGGTAAGTGGGGGAAAGGGAAAGTGAAAAAATTGAGTGGTAGAAGTGAGTGGAGGTGAAAAAATGAAGTTTTGAGGTGAAAAGGTGGTGGGGGTAAGTGAGGGTAAGTGAGGGAAAGTGAGGTATAGTGAGGGAATTGAGTGATAGAAGGGAGAGGAGATGAGAAAATGAGGTTTTAAGTGAGAAAGTGTGGGGGTAGTTCGGGGCAAGTAGGGGTAGGAGATAGGATTGAGTGATAGAGGCGAATGGAGGGAAAAAATGGGAGTTTGGAGGGAGTGGAATCTGTTGACTTGTTTGATTCGCTACAACGTTTGCGTTGTCTTTTTTCATCTTCCACCAGTTGGAAGTCATCAGTGTCCATGAATGATTCGCTAGGGTCAATACGGGATATCTGCTCATCCATGAGTGGACCCTGTTTGACAAACTCACTGCATGAGTTGCTGATACTTTCATAAGAGAGACCGGTTCTCCTCTCGTTTATTGTTCTTTGTAAACTGAGCACTTGTGCAGCTATGTCTACATCCATGAGGTGCAGTTGTTGATTTTTGCTTGGGACTGGTGGGGGCTTGGACTCTTTTCGGCTTTCAGAGCGGCTGCGCCCTCGTCCAGCGGATTTATCCTTTTTGGGATCAGGACTCATGGTATGGAATGATAGTGATGATGGGAGAGATGATGAAGGAGGATAGAAGAGAAAAGATAGGTTGAAAAGGTGGTGGATAAATGGGGGTAAGGGGGGATAATTGAGGGATAAGTGGGGTAAATTAAGTGTATGAAGTGAAGGGAGGAGAAAAAAGAGACTTTTGGTGGAAAAAGTGATGGGGGTAAGTGGGGGTAGGTGAGGGTAAATGAGGTAATTGAAGTGTAGGATGTAAGGAGAGGGAGAAAGAGGTTTAAAGTGGAAAAGAGGTGATGGGGGTATGTGGGGGTAAGTGGGGGTAAGTGAGGGTAAGTTAAGTAATATAAGTATAGGGATGAGGGAAGTGGAAAAGTGAAGTTGTGGGTAATAGTAGTGATGGGGGTAAGTGGGGGGTAAAGTATATGTAGGATGGGATAAAGTAGAAGTAGGGTTGGGGTAATTGAAGGGAGATGGAGTGATGAGAGAGAAGTAGATGAGGGGGTTTATGTGATGAAAGGAGTTATGATCTAGATGGTGAAAATGCTATACACTGTTGACAAATATGAGTTCAGGTCCTCGATGGTGAAAATCATATACAATGTCCACTTTTGATTCCTAGAAGGTGAAAATGGGATACAATGTTTACAAATGAGGGTTGGATGGTGGTATAACACAGTCCCCTTAAAAGTCCGCTACCAAACCAGTTGAGCTAAAGGGCCGGCCCCCTAGCCAAGTGCTTAGGAGCAACCTATTATGCCCAACCCAGTATGCTATATCCCCCAACTTCCCTGAGATTTCGACACACTCCAGTCGACAATCTCACCTCTATGCCACCTGCCACCAGGTAAGTGGGGGTAAGTAGGGGTAATTGATGTAGTTTAAGTAGAGGAAGTGAGTAGAGAAGAAAAAAGGAGTTTTGGGTGGAAAAAGTGGTGGGGGTAAATGGGGGTAAGTGGTGGTAAGTGAGGGTAAGTGGAGTGATTTAAGTGTCGGAGGTGTAGAGGGAGAAAGAGGTGGATCGTACGAGCGAAAATAAGGGGTTTTAATGAATAGTCGGACAGGAAATGATGGTTTTGTTTCTTCATGGAGGTTCTAAACTGCGTTGTGTGAAAATTTGGTGAACATCTGATGATTCTAAGCGGCTGAAATGAGCCTATAAAGATTCACACCTGCATCAACACTGTGCATATTTTTTAATTTTTTTTCAACGAATTCTCGGCAATGAATAAAGATATCTCCATAAAAAAACGAATTCATATGGTTCAAGGATTTGGGATTCTAAAGAGCCTAAAATTATAATTTTAGTCCCATTAGAAGTGTCCAAAAAACGATCGCAACTGTTTCGGCCAATCAGAGGGCAGTAAAACAATAACAACAGTATTTCTATTTCCTGTTTTGCAGTGATTTTGTTGAAACTAAAAACTTAAATTGTAATTAAACAAGACACAAATGTGAGCAAGGCGACTCAAGTTAGCCAATTCTTCATTAATTTCATGAAAAAGAAACTTTAAAAAGTGCTCCCTTGTCTCTCACAAACGATCCAAAATTTCTGACTACCCTTATTTAACCCTGTTTGCCCACAAATGCGAGTGAACTCGCAAATAAGTTGTATGGAATAGGTAATTTTGGACATGAGTGCTTTACTATATAATTATATGTAGAGACAAGAAGCAACACTTCTATAGATCTTAGAGAACCATGATTTCACTTGTGAGTGTCACCTAGATTTTGCCTGTCACAGCTTGAAATATAATTATATGTATCCTACTATCCTACTATTCAAAAGACAGTTCCAAGCATTTCACAGAATCATTGTGCTCCATACATTCCTTCGATTTCTGCATTAATCACTGTCTCCTAACACCAATCTCTCTGTTTCACTGCCTCCTCGACAATGGCACGCTTCATATGGGGTGTACATCATTTACATAATGTTTCAACTGATTCCAAATTAATCTGTAAGATGTGAATTTTACAATTCCTGCAATTGTCATGTTTGACAAGATTGCTTTGAAGTATGACAATTGGTTAGTCCATTGAGAAATTAACATGGATGCAGAATCTAAAACATGCAAAAACAGAAACATTAAGCAAGTAGAATCATTCAAACAAGCATTTACTTGATGTTTTAAAAGTATATTTCAATTTCGGGCGTCAGCTCTGAAATTAAATCATCCACTACCAGTCGACTAAAAACTTCTTGAAACTCATATATTTCTTCAATGCAGGTAAATCGCAGAAAGTCTCATTGGTTCACATTGCTGAGTCACTTAAGCAAAAGTTACTTGATTGAATTAGTGCATTTTCAGAATTGTACAGGTGGTACCGCATAGTAAAGACTGGGAAGGAGTGTATTGTTGCGAGCTAAATTAAAGTCTGAGATTTCTTTCTGAACAAGCTTAGGACAAACAATCGGCTTCGAGACACTTATGGCTGCATAATAAATTAGCCATTGAGCAAACAGTGTAAATAGCCGCAGCGCTTTCCAGCCATCCACTCTTTGATGCCTGTTGGTAAGTGCTAGATACTTCATTACTGTTGTCTTTTGAATATTATTTCAGTGTTAAAAGTCAAATTATTTTTGCCATCCACTCTTTGATGCCTGTTGGTAAGTGCTAGATACTTCATTACTGTTGTCTTTTGAATATTATTTCAGTGTTAAAAGTCAAATTATTTTTGCCATCCACTCTTTGATGCCTGTTGGTTAGGGTGTCCCAAAAAAAAGTGAAAGTCTGAAATTCATTGGAGCTAACCTCTAAATGTGTTCTATATCTCCTCTCTGACTCCCATGTAAAATTTCAGCTCATTTGAAGGTGTTTTAGATGTTGCTCAAGAGCCCCGAAGATAGATGGGGGTTTAACATTGAATTTTCATGCGAAAATGGCTATTTTAGCTAATGGCTCATAAATTATCGGTTTCAGTCCATCTAAACACATGGACAGTTGATACAAAGGTGTATAAATTATTCTGCCCACTGTGGTACCAATTTCATATTTGTAAGTTGCTTGGGTATTGATAAAATCTACATGTATGGAATATATTTATCTATGCGATTTTCTGTGATTTAAAAAAAACTTCTTAAATTGTTTCAATAGTCTCAAATTGACTGTTAGACACTGGTCGATGTTCTTGTGTCTCTGTCACACCATGGAAGCAATTTGTGATTGTCTCATGTTTAAAATTCAAATTTATACTGTAATTAATCTTCATTAAGAAAGGTACTTTGCCTTGGCGTCAATTTTTCATGTAAAATGGTATACATTTGCCAATTACACAAGAACCAAGTAAGGTACAGATATGAAATTGGTACCACAGTGTGCAGAATAATTAATACATCTTTGTATCAACTATCCATGTGTTTGGATGGACTGAAACCAATACTTTATGAGCCATTAGCTAAAATAGCCATTTTCGCATGAAAATTCAATGTTAAACCCCTATCTATCTTTGGGGCTCTTGAGCAACATCTAAAACACCTTCAAATGAGCTGAAATTTTACATGGGAGTCAGAGAGGAGCTATAGAATACATTTAGAAGTTAGCCCCAATGAATTTCAGACTTTCACTTTTTTTGGGACACCCTACTGTTGGTAAGTGCTAGATACTTCATTACTGTTGTCTTTTGAATATTATTTCAGTGTTAAAAGTCAAATTATTTTTGCCATCCACTCTTTGATGCCTGTTGGTAAGAGCTACACTGTAAATTTTAAAAACTGCGTTGATGCAATAATTTGAGCTGTCTGAGAATGTTAATAATTTTCAAGCTATGATAGCTCAATCCTATAAGTTGTCAAGGTATGATAGCTCAATGCTGTAAGTTGTCCTAACGAATCATAACATTAAGCTGTGAAAACATGAAAGCTTCAGTTGTTGCAGATAGCTTGACATCTCAGTCATGCCACATATAGCGCCATCTATAACAAGCACTTCTCATAACACTGCATTTAGTTTTAAATAATTATTTACTTACTAGAAAAAAGAACATTTATATTACACTATCCCAGAGAAAAAATGAGTAGCAAACCACTTTAGCTGGTCAATTTTTTTTTTTACCACTCTTAAATTAATTTGTGGGAGTAATTAGATGCATGCTTTCACACGTCAACCAACATTTCCAAGTCAGAGTGTGTTCAAATATAGGCTTCTAGCACTGTATACCAACTCAGATGAGCCACAGGCCATTGGGATTTATTCACAAGAAATTAATTTTTAAATCTCCTTGTGATGCAATGGTCTGTGTTGAATGCATCTTGGGCCTGTCCATGGTGTGCTAAAATGAAGCATACTGGATCAGGTGGATCCCCTTGAGTGATCAAACAATATTTTGGGATTACAGCCCATATTCATAAGTAACTTTATAAGACAGGTCACACAAATATAAATCAAAAACAACACAAATATAAATCAAAAACAACTAAAAATAAGTCAACACAGCTCAAAATTTTGAGTTGTGTCAGCTTGGATCAATAAGTCAACAAAACTCAATATTTTGAGCTGTAAGTCAACACAGCTCATTGTTTTTCCAAAATTTTGGAAATCCATTCCAAATAATTATGCTGAATTTTATCATGTGAAAAATTCATAGTTCTAGATTGAAAATAAGTGTCCATATAAAAAAAAAGCCTCAAACTTTCTGAACGCCCCTCATATCTCACACCGTTTGATAAGAAATCCCTTGGAAACCCCAAGTTATTTTGTATTTTGTGTTCATCATACATGTCAAAAATTCCAGCCTCCTTGCTCGAATTTATAATATTTCCCAAATATTTATGGGGATGGGAGTGACTCTCTCCCTGCCCCTCCTCTCTGGCACACCTGTGGCTTTTTGTAAGGCTGATTTTGCCAATCAATATTGCAATATAAATATCATTGGGATCACATTTATCGATTTTCTATTTTTGCATTGCGCCATGATGAGCCCTGAGCCACTTTACAACTTTTTCTTGCAACAGTGCCAGATGCTTTGTATCTATTGAATTAAGAGGTACTTCAGTGAGACATTGTTAATATCGTATCATTATGGATTTAAATACTAATACTGTCAACTTTGGAATTACTGAGGAAATGGTTACTACTTCAGTTACTATATTTGACGGAGTTACACAAGTAAATGCAGTAGGACCTGCACATTTTTCTCAGACATTATTCTTTAAGTATTTTATAATTTTTACATATGTCATGGATCCATTGATTGGCATTTCTATAGGAATTGCTAATCTGATAACAATATCTGCCGTTTTGAAGTATAAACGATTGCGCACTTCCACTAATGTATTAATTGTTAGCTTAGCCTTTACGGACTTGCTCAATTGTCCAGCCTTAATATTCATACGCACTCATAACTATATCAAGTTCATTTACTACCATGAAGTTTATTTGAAAATTATACTTGGGACTGCTCAAACCCTGCATATAGCTTCCCTCGTCATGTCGATCATCAACTTTTTTCTTTTGGCGGTTGAACGATGGTTGGCAATTACTTTTCCTCTCAGATTTAAGATGTCAGTGACAGTGAAAAAGACAGCCATAGTTGCAATGCTTGCATGGACGTACGGACTGACAGTGTGTGGAACTATTATGTTGTATTACACTTGGATTAAACCACTGTCCTTCTTCCATAAGCCATTCTTTCTCACTGATTTGCTACCAAAACCAGTGTTCATATTCCTTGCCCAGGTGCACATCTATTTCTGCCTGGTTGCTTCAGTCCTACTTTATATAAGTGTCCTCTTTCAAATGAGAAAGCGATCTGCAGCTTTCAGTAATAACGACACTGAATCGACAGTATCACAAAACACAAAAAGGGTCACCCAGATGACATCCATCGTTCTGGGGGTGTTTGTTGCAATATGGCTTCCCTACAGTATCGTTACAGAAGTATTTCCACATGTCGTCTCTTCTTCTCTGACTGGCATTGTTGCTTTCCAGATTTTCCTTTACATCTTATTCAGTAATTCATTCATCAACGTCTTCATTTACGCTTGGAGGAGTGATGCATTTCATCAAGCATTCACTCAGATGCTCTGCAGAAGAAGGATACCTCCAGCTCCTAACATCAACTCAATGACTGCCAGCCAAGCATTGGAGTCTCACTCTGTATCTCTTGCTACAATATCATAATGCCATATAGATTTAGACAGCCTCAGAAATATCCAATAATCTTTTTTTTTTAAAGATAATGACATTGTTTCAGACTGATGTGCATGCATATAGTTAGACAATCAGAGAATATATATGATATTGAATGTACAAACACTTTTTCATACATGCTAAGACTATCATTGGCTTTAATAGCAATTATTATAATTATAGAAGGCATTGTCAACCATTTAGTGGGTGTCAATCAGTGTTGACGCCCGCAAAAGCGCCCCCTGTTATCATTGGATGTGAAATAGCGATGATGTTATACTGACTTTGGAAATTAAAATTGCATCAGTTGGTGGAAGCGCATTGATGACTTCTGACATTAATGACTTCGGGCATTAATGACCAAGTGCAGGACCAGTTAATCACCAGTAAAGCCCTCCAAAATAAATCTATAAAGACCAATGAAATGGCGCAATGACAAAATAAATGTAACAGACTATATATGTTTATATATATTTGAATTTAATAAAGCGGCAAACACAAATGCATATCTTAACATAGTGATTGGAAGACCACTTGGTATCTCAGAGGTCAAGTTTGGTTTGCCAGTCATGGTTAAATGGGCATCACTCGGAGACCAATTTTATTTAAATTTCATTAGTCACAATTGATAGAATGAAAAAAATTGTCATAATTTGTGAATTTCATGTTACACGCTGCAATCTGCCAAACATAGATGTACGACATAATATAATTGCATGTGGTATATTTTTTTAGAGATTGTCATGCATATACTGTTGAATTTGAAGTTCTTCTTCCTGGCTGCCCGGATCACCTGGGAATACAACGTATGGTGGACGGCTGTTTCCATCATCCTTTGCTTCATTGACGTGTCCTCTTCCTGTCCTTATTAGCGTGCCAAGGGCATAAATGCAGGATCTAAAGCACCAATCATCCATCCATCCACCCATCTTCCTGACAGAATTTTTTGAAGGCCTAGTATTTAAAATTATTCTACATAAAAAGTACAATAGATTTTTGGAGAAATTGACGTCTTCATAAACAGAGATAGCGGAGGCCATATATACCTTATATATGCCGGATAGATTTTAAATCAATTTCTGCTGCATATCATGCTGAAGCAATTCATTAAAAAATAATCGTTTAAGGTTCACTGTAAATTTTAAAATTTTGAGTCAGCTAAAATAATTGAGTCAGATGGTTGCACAATTCCTTTGAGCAAACATAGCTTGTTGTTTTAAGTTACGATAATCTGCAAGCTGTTATAACTTACAAACAATGAGCTATGGTGGCTCAAAGGAATAATTATTGTGCACTGAATCGTTTGAGTAGACTCAAAATTCAAATTTTGCAGTGTTGTTATGCGAGTCTCCCACAGGGAATCATTAAGATATGCTATAAAAACTACAAAATAAGATTGTATACCAAAAATATCTGGAGCATTCGTGTTGGACTGATCTGTCTAGCTCATGGTCCTGAAAGAAGTTATCGGTCCAATCACATTCTGGAGTCTAATAGAAATTATGCCGATGATACATGTTTCATATATCGTTTTCTCCATTTGCGCTGCCTTTTTAGGTGCTTCATTTCGGGAGGTATGTGTATTACCTTTTATTACATGTATGTTGTATGCTTTGCAAAACCTCACTCTACCAATTGATCAGAGCTCCTCGCCAAACATCAAACCTTCAGGATCAAGATGATGAATTAGATGAATTATACAAACTGGCTTTCGAAAAAGAGGAAGAAATTAGCGACTTGATGTCACGAGTGGTCAAGGTCAATTTTTTCTATTATTTCTCTAGTTTGACCATCGAACTTCTCCTTTAGAAGATTCACCTTGGTCCTGAAAGAACATATTAGGCCTATGACATTGTGACATCCTACTTAAATTCAAACCATATCCAGAAGCTTAATTTCAAATCGATTTTTTTAGAAACAGGTCTATCATCCAGCAGTTTAATGAATCAAACTTAAATAGTTAGCAAAACACTGACATTAGTAGTTTTACTTTCTTTGTTTTTAAAATACACATGATAATTTATTAATTATATAACTAAGCCTGTACCAGTAAACCCAGCCTCACTCATTGCCATTATAGCACTCTCAGTACAGTGGTATTTAACAAATTTAGTACATTTTTATTATTATTCATTCCCCACTAAAGACTAAAGCTTGTCATTTAGTTGTCGATACAGGTCTTTTACATCTGTGAGAAATTTCATGAAAACAGCGCTTCAAGTGAGTCGACTAAAGTCAGCTGCAGCTGCAGCCAACAAAATTCAGCTAGCTGAAAAAGTCAGCCACAATTTCTGCAAGTCAGCTGACTAAAGGTGGCTGACATGGTTCCGGGCCCTAAGTCATGTAGAAACTCAGCCTGTTTGTTTTCTGTATTAATATTTTCATCTCAGAAAGATGCCAAAAGTTTATCCTCGTAAGTAAAAATTCTTTTGAGACTGTATGCAAAGTTTTAATGACACAGGTGAAACATCACGACCAAGCCAGTTGTCACAAGTTTTCAAACCTTCCTCCCACAATAGAGATTCACTTGCAAACAAGCTAGTATCTCTAATAATGGTGAGAGATTTGAGTTATGCTTCACTGGTTAAAGATCGATTCCAAGTCAGAAATGAGCTGAAATGAATGATTCAGAAATATCCTATGCATTCCACAGGCACATCAGCCCATGTTCAGGTTATAATCTAAAATACTAAACAATTTCAGTGGTTGTAAATTTATACCTTCTAAGTGATCCAAATCAGCCTTCATGCTTCTGCTTATCTTCATGAGCAGCCTAACATAAGCAAGAGATGTCAACAATCAGTGCGGTTTGGACCAAATGGATAAAAGCTCTCTGATTGCACAAAGTGAAAACATGACTTGGTGACTTCTGACTCAAGATTATCTGTTTGAAGAATCAATTATAATTGAAAACAATAATGAGCAAAATGCATTACCCTTAAATCATTTTTTCTACTTACTTGATGATTAGTTTCACTTTGAATTATGTAAATTAATGATCAGGAATGGTCCATGGATATAGTCACATGGTTGACTGATCAACTGCCATAATTATAAGTAGTTTCTCAAAGACTAAATCTCATAAGGCCGACCTGAATTTTCATACATTTATTCAGTAAGGCCTCATGACAGGGTACACCCCCAACTCCTCCCTTCTGTTATTCCTGTAATATCAGTTACCTCCCATTTTACCCCTGTTTTGCCCCTGCTTCCCCCTTTTCCCCCACTTATCCCAACTTACCACCCGCTAAACCCCGCGTGCCCCAACTTACCCTCACTTGCCTCCCACATGCCTCAACTTACCCCAACTTACCCCAACTTGTCCCCACTTACCCCCACTTGCCTCCCACTAGTCCCCGCTTACCCCCACTTGCCCATGCTTACCCCCACTTGCCTCCACTTGCCCCTCACTTGCCCCTCACTTGCCCCTCACTTGCCCCCACTTGCCTCTGGCTAGCCCTCAATTACCCCTTCTTGCCCCCCACTTCCCCCACTTTCCCCACATAACCTCCTCCAGTCCTCCTATCCCCCAGTTCCCCACCTTTCCCCCTAATTACCCCTAATAACATTTTCTCATGCTAGTGTTACCCCCATAGGGTTGGGGTGTATCCTGTCATGAGGCCTTCAAGCAAACGGAATATGTTGACTAATTTATATTTGCACAATTTATTTCTGTTTTAGTGGTAAAATATATGTAATTTTCCTTTCAATTGACTAGGGCCTATGTGTATATAAGCCTTATGTATCTGATTGTTGGTCCTCAAGTTTTATAGAAATAGGAATTAGAGGCCCACCACTTAATCCCAAGCTGGGAGGGAAGGATTGGAATTGTTCTTTGGTTTTTTTAATGAACAATTTCCTGCTCACTTTTAGTGAAATGAATGTTTTTGGGCTTAGGTCTTCTTGAAAGAAAATCAGTTTTGGTGGGGGTATATATATCTGAACAGGATGTTGCTTGATTTAGAAAGGAATATAGAGGTACATCACACAGGACACACTGTAGGCGTAATTTTGGCATTCTCCAGCCCGCATTGCCACACATTTTTCTTGGAATTACTACCATTTTCTAAATCGATGGTCTAGGGAGGCCTGATGTCCTGGATCCGCCACTGAAATTGAGATAAAATAATGTCATTTGAAGCTGGTTACAATGAAATGAATGAATAGCTAAGATAACCATAATTCAGTTTTTCTCCATCATCGAATTTGTGTGAGGATTTCTTAAAATATGAATATTCAGTAATACAGTATGTGATTAATATTCCAGTATAATTTTCAACATGACTTTTATGTATAAGTTTGAGCACATAAACAAACAAACTCATAATTATATAATCAACAGCACTGCTGTAAAGAAACAAGAGAGTTACACAGGCATATAGATATTTTGTCATTAGATTGAAACTCTAATTTGCATTTATTCCGATCAAATAGGGAAGACTGGGAGAATGGGTGATTACAATGCAGGGTGGCAAATTATGATGCTGTATATTCAGGACACTTTTCCAAGTACCACCTGTTAACTTGTCTTGCACATAATCAGGGACTACCTTAAATAGTTCAAGGTTGTTATTATATGGTGTTATGACAGGAGTGAAGGAAGTGAGAGAGAGGATGTGTTGAGGGGTGTTCGAAATAAGGGAGGAGGGGCCAAGGGGATTTGACCCTCCCCCCAAATGCTCCTGTGACCCCCTCAAATACAACATTCAGAAGGACCAAGAGGGGGTCCTGAATCCCCCCCGCCCCCCCCCCCCCAAATACTGAATGCATAATTATGGTGGCATAAACATGAGGCAGCAAGTTTGGCCTGGCTAAAGGGGCTTCAACACTTCGGGCCTTACAACTGAGAGACCCCCTTAAATAACAGGGTCTATTTCGACCACTGGTTGAGGGGAGGGTGCAGAGGGGGGGGGGGGCGGGGAGGGGGGCCCTGATCAGTCGATCAGAGTAATATATAATCATCAAATTCGACGTTGCTAGTTTGTTAACTGACATTTAGTTGTTAATTTGCCCATTTGAGGGGGTCTGTGTGGGCATTGTATCTTCGTATATATAGTTATTATTGGATGTGCTTTTTTCGTTTCGCTGAAGGTATTGTTATCACTTTGGTCAAAAGTTGGCCGTCCGCCGGGCGGTCGGGCGTCCGGGCGGCGGGCGGATAGATAGTTTCCGGGCCAGTACTCAGCCCCTATTGAATGTAGGCCTACATGGATGAAATTTGGTACACATGTAGCCTGTATGGTCTAGTTGTGCCTTTTGATAGTCTGATTGATGGACCTTTTGTAATTTTTGAAATACCGAGAAAAATATTTAAAAATTATTTTTTTCGTTTCCGGGCTACGACTCAGCCCGTATTGCATGCACATGGATGAAATTTGGTAAACATGTAGCCTGTACGATCTAGTTGTGCCTTTTGATGTCTCATGGACGCACATTTTGTACTTTTTGAAATATTGACAAAAATATTAAAAACTTTTTTTTTTTCATTTCCGGGCTAGGACTCAGCCCCTGTTACATGTACATGGATCAAATTTTTCACACAACTTATACCTTGTTTATGCATGAAACTGGTCCATATTATGCGTATATTGGTCTAGTAAGGTCTTTCCATCGTTCCACATACCCTGGCATGCAGGCGGGCATATGGCTGGGCATATAGATAATTTCAGAGCAAGATCAGGCCACTATTGCAAATATTACATGCAATGTGGTTCACATCACTTTTATGGTGTAATGGCGTCCTTTTAAAATGTTGTTTTTTCGCTGAAGGTTTGCTGCTACGCAGCCTATGTTTTAAAGGATAGTTAATATGTTTACTTAGGCCCCAACCTAATATACTGTAGTCCATATTCTAATTTAAAAGCGAGAAATACAAAACTTTTGTTGTGTTTTGAGGAATACAATTTTACAATTTTGCAAGATACCAGTTTGTTTTCCATTTTTTTTGCGAAAACCTCTTTTTTTTGTGTGTGTAAAAAGGGATCTTGTCTACTGGATATGAAAGATATTTTGAAAGTGTTAATTAACTGTTTTATTTTTAAAAAATATGTAAAAACTAATAACAACATTCAACAAGTTTGTCAGAAATCATTTATTAAGCAATGATAGATATCTAAGATCAGGACTGGGATCTGGGTTGACCATTGAGCCTGATTGGGGGTTAAATCATCTGCCTGAAAGAGTAACATCATGTCGTAGTTTCCTGTGACTTACTATCCTTACAGAAATTATGCAGAAAGTGATATTTATTTTGTAATGTGGAAGTATGACATCATATGGCAGTTCCCATGGACCACAGCGGAAATAAGTATATGACTTTCCTGTGTAATCCTGCACATGTATACTTTATATATGTCGAATAAACAAATCAAAAAAAAAATCCCATAGGTTAGCAAATCAGGTGATCTGTGTGAGGTTATTCAGCAAATGATGGCGAAGAATCAGTGTATGTCACAGCTCCCTGTGCGTTTGAATGCACAGTTTCTTAGTACCAACAATCTTCTTGTTTGATCGGGGAAGAGTTGGTCTTGTGGCAGCGTGCTGGACTGCCAATCGCTGGTTCTAGGGTTCAAATCAGGCTCTTGCCGGATCACCTGGACCTATGTTGGATGGCTGTTTCAATCATCCTTCACTCCACTGCCGTGTCCTCCTCCTGTCCTAATTAGGCTACAGGATTTAAAGCCCCAATCATCTATCCATCTTTCCATCTTGTTTGTCAGATTTAAGCCTCATCAGAATGGCTATTTAATATTAGTGACTGTCATCATCCGTCACAGAACCATATATATATATATCCCTGTCGGGTATAAGTCTAAAAACCCCCAGGCCAACACACAGCTCCTGAAACAGCTAAAAACACCTTCCCCAGGAATCCCACTCACCTCAACTATCCACCTAACCTTATTTTTCTCTTCTATGCTTCTCATGCATGCACATAATCCTCTTAATCTTTTGTTAATTACGTTTCCCACCTTATTTATCGCCAGCCACTTGGGGTCCCGAGGTCGTCTGTTTCACCATGAAAAACTTACAAACATAGGGTGAGCTGCAGTCTACAAAAATCTCACACCAGAGGGAGCATATTAAGTACATTGGCCACCTACCAGCCGTTTTCCACACTATCATACTTCCTTTCAATTCTGTCACTTTCTACTTTCTTTGACACCCAACTCACTTTAATAGCAATTGACTACCACAGCCACTCATTGTTGTCCTCCAATCCACATCTGCTTTTGTTAACAAAGACAACAAGAATCTCATGATTCAAAGCATGCAAAATTTTTATCCACATTTGAAAAGGATTAAAGTTGTTTAGTAAGTCAATAAAATTTACCTCAATTCACATACACTATTTCTTTTTAATTCACAGAGTACAGCTCCAGTCTTCCTCCTCTTTCAGATGACCATTGGTGTGCTCAATTTCAAATATCTCTATACATTTCATTTTTCCAAACAAATTGCCAATTCATGATTGCAATGGAACACATTTATTCCTGCAAAAATATTACAAATTGCCAATTCATGATTGCCATGGAACACATTTATTCCTGCAAAAATATTACCTCTTCTCTAATATGTGTGGCCTTTTCACACCAATCAACACATCTCCATCTAATCAATTCCATTAGAGGATGACCATTTAATATACAGAGGGAGGGGCCTGGGAGTTTTAATTAAATCAGCCATTTCTTGCTCACCCTTTTGTGAAATTAATAAATTCTTTTTGGCCAGTATTGAAGTAAATAATTTCTGGTGGTGCTATTTCTTAACAAGGTCTTGCATGATTTAGGACTGAATATTCAGGGACTTTCTGTGTTTCAAATCAATACTTACTGCAGCTGTTACTGTGAAATACATAATTTCCTCCTGAAGACAACTCCAAAGCCCCCTGATTATTACATGGTTGCCCCTCTTACTTATTTCCACCATGCACATATAAATATCAACCGAATTCCCCACACATGATACGGTATTACAATAGCCTTTCAATATATATCAAACACATTTACTTTTCACATCCACCTACTATTCTTTTACTATTCTTTCACACAAAATGATGGCTTATCCTTCCTTATCCTCCACTTTATATTCCCCTGTCTTAATGGCCAAATTCTTTACACATATTTCCCCATCACATAGTTAGGGGGGGGAGATTTCTCCTTGCTCTTTCCCCATTATAGCCCGGCCTTTAATAATGGGTAATTTCTAGTATATATATATCATGGCTATAATATCCTTGATTCTGGCCCATACTGCACCACAGCCAATCACGATGCCCTAGCAGTATGAGTTAACAATCCAAATTAGCTAGATTTTTCACATTCTACATACTTCCTGGAAGGATAGTAACAAAATACAATTTCTCAATTGGCTTCTAGAGTCAGACTGACACTAATGTGGTCTGTCAAACCAGCTAGGAGAGTTACATTGTTGTAAGCTGTTGGAGTCTGAAAAGAGAAGAAAAGAAGCAAGGTAAATCTTAAGAAATTTTCAATGTAGCTTCTAGTGCACAGGATATTATTATGAGCGAGTGCCCTTAAATTTCACATGTATGCAAATAAAACCAGTTTAACTGATAAATGTAGACACCAACAAACTGAACATGTGAATAGAAAATCAAATCATAACTGACTGAACAGGAATTCAAATGGTCAGTTCAATCTGCTGACAGAATTGAACTGCAACTGGTTGACTAAATTATGACATATATTCAATTTTCAAAAAGGTCACATTTCCAAATGTTACTTTTCTTTAGAAAATAAGTAACAAACAATTATACTACATACATCAATATCAGCGCCATTTTAAAATGCCATGTTCAGTTGAGACAACTCACCACATTATCACATTCTCTGAAGAGGATGTAGTCCACTCTCCTTTTGCCCCCTAGTGGCTGTGATATCACATTCCCATCCTTGTCCATTGTTGTCATTGTTCTGTATCAGTGAGCTGTGACATCACTCTCTCTGTTGCCATCCATGATGTAGTATTGCCTGAGAATTGGGTCATCCAGGGCAGCTTTTAATCCCTTTGGATTGCTAATTAGGTCATCATGGAGAGGAGGGTGTCTCATGTCTGTGCCTGTAAGAAAAGTTCAGAACTAACCACTGAGCCAAAAAAAGTTTTGTTTTCAGCATTATGTACACTGTATAAACTTCTGGAATATAAGAATGACCCCTTTAAAGCTGACATCGGAATTTTTGCAATTGTTAAGACAGTCCATAAAAATATTTTTGGATAAAATCATTCAAGCGAAACATGGGTAGGGCAAGTTGACCCAACTTCAGCCTACTTTGGTTTTTGATTGCTTGTCACTGGCTGACTATTCATGGGAATAACATGTAGCTGTGGACCTAACCCCAGCCTCCACTCTTCTTCATGACCTTATTGCGAAAAAATGACCGTATGCCTTATAAGGCAGTGTAAATGCGATCCAAAGACAAAAGTGGGACATGTACCTAACTTCAGCCGCGTAGTGCCTAACTTCAGCCTAGGATGTACCTAACTTCAGCCACCAGTACCTGGCTTCAACCACTTGATCCTATTGTCATAGAAACAGCTGACTGACTTAATTTGTCCTTTATTACCTACCTCTATCTAAAACATTACAGTCTGCAAAACCCAATCCTCCAAAAAAGTATTTCAAAACAGCTGGGAAAAAATGCATCGTTTTCAGGGAAAGACGATAAAAAATTGTTTTCTAAACTCCAATTCAGGCAACTAGTCTCTTCCATTATGCCAGACCTAAAAATGCTTCAAAAGTTACATTTTTAGAGAGATAGATATTCAGGGATGATTAAACCAACTTCTCATGAGAGATTGACTGGCTGGAATTTGGGGTAACACTGGGCTGAAGTTAGGTTGTGTGAGGCTGAAGTTAAGACCATAGGGGCTGAAGTTAGGTTAAATTGACATATCTTATGCATTACCAAATTCCATGAATAAACAAATAGAAAATATTGAAAAAACCTAAATTTATCAAAGAAAACTAATTTTTTCTTCATATGAAGCCTTCTTTGGGTTGCCCCTGTTTGGGTGAATTGGTACAGCCAACTCACAGAGTTAACGTTTTGTCAAACTTTTTTTTATTTTGCGTACTAATTGCGTGTAAAACATGCAAAATGCTGTCCTCTACGAAAGCATGTAAAATTCCTCTTTGTTGTGTTGAAATGGTGATAAATTTTTCATAAGTTATTCTAAACACATATATTGACAATGACTTTAAACTGAAAAACTGGCACCTTGGCCTCATCAAAATTTAATTAAAGGGAGTTTTCTGTAGGGGGGCTGAAGTTGGGTGAGAGGCTGAAGTTAGGTCAACTTGCCCTATTGGTCAAACTGTTCTACACACTGATTTGGTCTGTGGAAACATTACAAACCGTTTGACAAACTTTGATATATAAAGGCTGTTTGTTATGATGCTCTGACGTAAGAAAAGCAACCCTCAAATGATAAGAGCATCCCCAGTTATTGGAGAAAAATCATGCAAGCCATATAGTTAAGCAGGTTCAGCAGGTTGATGGGCTTTGGACTGGAACAGTCCAGTACTGCCACTTCTTCAGCACCGCTGCGCCAGACTACCAATCACGGGAATTCTCATCAATGATCCATCCTTCCGTTTACATATGGAACAGGGATAGTAGATCCTGACAACCTCCAAGTAAATGCCAAAAATTTGCAATGATAGTTGACCGATAAAAAAGATGCACTAATGCATGCTTTAGTTAACAACTTACCTCAACTGCGAGAAGTGTCAAAACTATAATCTGGGTGTTTTCTGTGGAGATATCAAGCCAAATAACTGAGCAAAAAATCTGGACAAGTCGTGTGTGACACAGCCAGGAGGAAGTGGTTGACCAAGGTCAAGGTAATCCTTTGACCCATGTACTGTCTAAATTATAAATTGTCACCTCCAGAGGACAAGATCACTTCAACCTGAGGATTTAGTGAAGCTGTGAATAACATGCTCAACAGTTTGGTGATCAATGTGCATGACAACCAACTGTGTTCTAAACATTCTAACTGACTGAGTGAAATAAACTGTGACAAACTCATTGAAATAAAATAACCTTCTCAGAACAATATTGCTCTGTCCAATAAAAAAAATAAGAAAATATGTTTGCCATACATTCACTTAAGGTGGCTCGCTACTCGTGTAAAGTGGTAGTTAGCGCACATTCACGCGCAGCCAGGCAGGCCCTATCTATCGTAACGTCACCAATACAGCAAGCTCTGTTAAGACTGCTTCATCATCTTTTTTCAATTCTGATAATTCCATGCGACGGCCGCTTCGTTTTTCATTTGCGCCACTTCTATTAGGGCTAGAATCTTCTCGTTTGCAGCATTGGATTTGCCATGGAGTGTACTATATGCCTAAATTATTTCAGCTTTCTAACGCGAATATAAAATTTCTGGAGGCAATTTTCGGCAAGCATGTCTAATTTCGCAAAAATGACTCTGTTATATAAATAAATTTTTATATCAATTTCCAGGCCCGCTGGAAGCCTTGTCAACATCATTATATTGTTCCTCACTTAATTTGGAAACAGATGGCAAAGAAATGCAAAATTCTATCTAGCCTTTTTTTTTAGCACTATGATTCATAAAAAGATAAAAAAATTTCTAAATCGCAACTTTTGTTCCGAACGCCTAGAAAAGTTCTTTAAACCAAATATATCTTTCTGGAAATTTAATAAGCTTTTCCAAAAAACTGTCCTCTTTAATTCCATGCTTCATTTAATGACATAGGATGAATGGCCACTGAATGGCAGGGAAAACTTCCCAGTAAAAAAATTAAGAAAAAAATTGAGTTTTTCGGGTTTGCATTGACTGACTTTCTTTTATATAACCTCAAATATTTTGAAAGAAAGGCTGGTAGCGACCACTTTCATTTATATATCCTTGCTATAAACTATATTTTGGATAATTTAAAACTATTTTTAAGAAATCCTATCCCGGAAAGTTCACGAGTATCGAGCCACCTTAACTGTAGGACAATCAGAAATATTTGTAGCCAAAAGTAGAATTAAATAAGAAAAAAGGTTATCAATGGTTTGATAATGGGAATCTGATATGAAAAAAACTGCTATGAGCTGGGTCACCAGGAGGTGGTGCCACCTACATTAGGATAGTTGAATCATTACAAGTACTCAGTAATGCAATATAATTTATAATATAATATAAGGACAGGCTATAAATTTTTATCAACTTTTCTTTGTCTCAATATCAAAACATGAGAAGGCGTAAAAGAAGGACCTGGACATTCCCCCCTTAAAAATGATATGAAATATTAATAAAATACACAGTTCTAACATGAATATTACAAGGTATCGAATTTGCGGATAAGATTGATGGAAAAGTGATATCAGGCAAGTGGGTAAATAGTTCAGCAAATCGACTGCTTGGCGCAAAAAGGGATCTATTACCATTATAATTCAATGGCACTAAGTCCCTTTTTGCGCTGAGGGGTCGAACTATTGAATGCATTAATTGGGATTTTTTCCTTAAATTGTAGTTAGAAAGCATATATATATATTCATTTTAAAAGAAATGTATTCTGTGGGCCTGACTATCTGTCAGATCAGAGTTATTGTGATAATTGGATAGTTTTAATGGTTTGATAGTTGTTTGTGGCTGTTTCTGTTTTGCACAGCCAACAATCACAATAGGATCAGCAAATGCCTCATCAGTGATACCAAATGAATGCTTTGTCAAAGCAGTCAGTGGAGCGTGACATCCACAGTAATGTGGACAAGGTTTTCACGATATTTGATTAAGTAAGGACTCAATCATTTATGAAAGAATCAATTGCAAATAAGTAGTTAACCAGGATTATTGCAACAAATCTTAAAATTCCCCAGGATTCAAATACACAAATGGACCAGATGAAGCTGAAACTGGATTTTTTTTTGGCAGATATTGAATATATCTAGTTTTCTGTGCCTGGGAATTTTCTGCAGGCCACTTCTGGTCTTGCAAGTCTGTTCTGGATGGCTTACCTGGCAATGGATTCAAAATGGACTCGAAGTATTTATGACCCTTACAGACAACAGGCAGGCCTGCAAGTCACACAACTAACCAAAGGTGAGGTAAACTTCATTCAGAACAAAAATTGACAGAATTTATTGAGGCTGACTGTATTATTTTGACTCTTTCTTGGTCATGGTCAATGAAGCGTGGCATTCTATCTTCATTCATTGGGTATATGTAAGGGTAAGTCCTCAGCAGACTGACCTGATCATCAAAATGCTGGGAAGCCCTTGCTACCGATGATCCATAAATGGATCGGGGTGGGAAGCCCCTGTCAAAGACATGACAGGATTCCCTCTCCCTTTTTCTAGAATGGTTTTCCTGCATGGATCTCTAAAATGATGGATAAACGATGTGTATGATCCTGTAAAGTTGACGCACAAGTTTGAGCAAAATCGGTGAAGGATTTCGCCGGGAAACTTGGATAAAAGATTCCCCCAAATACCAATGACACTAGGACAGAAAGCCCTAATAAAAAAGGATAATTTTGATCTGAATCAACGTTATTATTTTGGACAATGTTTCTTTTTTGGATCAGTTCAGATGCTTTGGTTACCTTTCAGACTTAATTCTCAGGTATACATCCTGCAATGTTGTGTAACACGTTGTTGTTTCACTTTCTTTTCTGTCTTCATCCCCCCCCCTCTGGGCAGACATGGGGGGATGGCAGGGTAGCCCCCATGTTTTCTATTTTTGCACTGATGAGGCTTAGTAATAGGAAAGGTTGGGGCCACGATTGTGAAGCAAGTCGCACTTTGGTACAAAAGGGAACATCTGCCTAACATTTTTATTTTTCTGAATTATTTCAAATAAATTTGCATGAAGCATTGTTGAAGCATAATCCATGCAGAAAATGATTCATGATTAGGCCCTACATGTAATTGTGGAGTTCCATTCTTTTTGAAATCATTTTATGCTCTTTGCCAATATCTTCCAATCTTCAAATCAAAATGGCATGATGAGGGGATAAGTTGATCAGAATTTAAGGTTTTATTTTTTAATTTTATCGAAAGAATAAGATTATCTTGGAAAGTTATCAAGATTCAATCTTTTAACATTTTTGGCATGAGAACGATTACCTTCAAAATCACACCATGTATTTGGCTTGCAGACAATCACAAAATTGAGAAATAACTTTTTCCTTGCAATTACATTCTTGTGAAAGAAATAATGATATGTGAGGTATTCTTTAAAATCAACAAAAGTAATCATGCATTGGTTGAGCTTTGCATCTAATAAAAAGAAAACGACAGAAAAATTAGCAGTTTAGCATTTTTGAAACAAAAAAGAGGTCACCATTCTGCGAGTAATGAATGGAATGCAACAATCATTGACAAGTTGACAGGCTGAGGGAAGACCGATGTATAACTTAAATATAAACATCACATGGAGTATATATCATAACAGCCTCCAGAATTGATATGGAATTCTTAGATGGATATAGAATACGGAAACTGGCCGTTTTGTATTCCAAGAATACACATAGACACAAAAATGTACCCTGTATTCCAGGAATACACATAGACACAAAAAGTGTACCCTGTATTCCAGGAATACCCGTAGACACAAAAATGTACCCTGTATTCCAGGAATACACATAGACACAAAAAATGTACCCTGTATTCCAGGAATACACATAGACACAAAAAGTGTACCCTGTATTCCAGGAATACCCGTAGACAAAAATGTACCCTGTATTCCAGGAATACACATAGACACAAAAAGTGTACCCTGTATTCCAGGAATACACATAGACACAAAAAATGTACCCTGTATTCCAGGAATACCCGTAGACACAAAAATGTACCCTGTATTCCAGGAATACACATAGACACAAAAAGTGTACCCTGTATTCCAGGAATACACATAGACACAAAAAATGTACCCTGTATTCCAAGAATACACATAGACACAAAAAATGTACCCTGTATTCCAGGAATACACATAGACAAAAAAATGTACCCTGTATTCCAGGAATACACATAGACACAAAAAATGTACCCTGTATTCCAGGAATACACATAGACAAAAATGTACCCTGTATTCCAGGAATACACATAGACAAAATGATCTCACAGAACAGTCAATGGTTTATATATATGCTGAAAGTTGACACTTCAAAATCGACATGATGCAGAAATGCAATACATTACTTTTAGTTTCAATAATTCTTTATAAAAGTGGCTTTCTAAGGCTACATAATGCCTGTACATGATGTAGAAATGTGTATACTAAATTGAGTCAAAACTTGTTCATTTTCTCAAGTTCATCTGTCC
Organism: Platynereis dumerilii; assembly: GCA_026936325.1. Taxonomy (NCBI): domain Eukaryota; kingdom Metazoa; phylum Annelida; class Polychaeta; order Phyllodocida; family Nereididae; genus Platynereis; species Platynereis dumerilii. The sequence continues at coordinate 4,283,492 of JAPTHN010000004.1, forward strand.
ATAATAGATCTTTACTGATTTCAATGTCTTGTACGCTTTGCTATTCTCTGCAGTCTGGACCAATCTGGTTTCCATGGCTTGTTGTGACCTGTTGTGGCTTACTGAGTTGTGTCACAAATCTTTTTAGAATCGGTGACATCACTTTCATTTTTTTCTCGACCAATCAGAGCCCAGAAAGCAGTACTCCCTGCTACTCTGCAGAATCACAGACAGGAACTAGATAGGACAATGGTCTGGGCTTCCAGTTGAAAAGCTGTTTTCATCACCATAAGCCACCGCCCTGCAACAAAAAAGGGGATATAATTAATCATTCAATTTATCAATGCTAGACAGAAATAGAAAAGAGTGTGGGAGTCCAAAAATGTTGGGTTTCTCACCCAGGGTTCGAACCCTTGCAGGCATTGACCTTAAGCGGAGTGGGCCTGAAGTAACTGAATAGATTTAGTCCAGTGACAACACTTATTTCCAACATGAATAAAAAAACAGGTGATGTCAGAATGAGGCACAGGCAGTGGTCTGTCTTGGCTCCGCCCCCTAGCAACACCCTAGCAACCCACTCCTTTTTGGCGGGAACGTAGAACAATTATTGTTGAAGGGCAATTTTGTCAATCCCAGGGGTGAGGGGATATAGGGGAGAGTGGAGCCAGTTGAACTAAATTTCAGAAATAGCTGACCTGTGTGTATACCTTTACAGCTTTCAAGGAGAACAAAGATGGAATTTAAGGTAGTTTAAAAAGTTGTCTAAAAATCCCAACTTTAAGTCTTGGTGCATATCTTACCACGGCCAACATATCAGCCTCCAAAAAAATTAAAAATTGGTTGAACTGGCCCCACCCTTGGGGCCAGTTGAACCATCCATTGGGGCCAGTTGAACCATTGGAAGGATGATGGGTGAAGTGCGGGGCTGCAGTCCTTTATTTTTGCTAACAAGTTTAGCGAGGAGCATAGCATGTTTTGGCTAAATTTGACATGTCTCACACATTTCTTTCTGTTCAAAGAATAGCCTGGGGCCAGTTGACATTACTGTTTTCTGAGGTGAATAATACGAATAATAATAATAATAAAAGGTAATCAAAGAATACCAATATAATCCCCCACTTGAAAGCTGTAAAGGTATGCACACAGGAGAGAAATTAATTCAAGGGCAATATTTTTTAACAATGGAACTTTATAACAAAACAACCCAAGTCAGGGTCACTGAGTAATTATGCTACAGTCTCAAGGCACATTACGGAGAACTTTTTACCGCTGAGGGATAGCTTGAGATGAATTCTAGGAAAAAAATGACCAACCCCGGCGACATACAATGTTTATAAAACGATTATATAATTAATTAAAAGCATATCACGGCGGGATAAGATCGTAAATCGGCGGGATAAAATTGTAAATCGGCGGAGACAAGATCATATCCCTGTGGGAAAGATCTAAATGCCTGTGGGGATGTCAAAAGTCCCGCAGGAGAAGTAAAAATATCCCGCAGGGGCAAGAGAGGTCCCCACAGGGGCAGGAGAGGTCCCCTCAGGGGCAGGGGATGTCCTAATATCCCGCCGGAGATTCTCACTGAAAAAATCCCCGCCAGACATCCAAAAATCAAAAAAAATTTTGGGCTCTGTTCCGCCGTCATGGAAAAAAAGTTTCAACGTGTTGAATCTTTTTTGACATCCACGGCGCAGTTTTTCCACTTCTAGGAACCCCTGAGGGAAACAAAAACTACCCCTGAGGGATGTGAAAAGTCGACGGCGGATCACCCAAATTCATCCAAATTACCAGGAAATACCATTCTGCCGACGCCTAAAGTGCTCCGTAACGTGCCGTGAGAATGGGGCATAACAATATCACTCGCTGGTTTGTGACTTAATATCACTCGAGCCCTGCGGGTGATATTGTACAAAGTGCGCTGACCAATGTTTGTTTTGTTTTTATCACCTGGTTTTTCACTCAAATTTTTATTTATAAACAGAGACTATTTTCTGCCAATACAAAAATGTGGCGTCACCATGCAGCAACAATGGATATGACGTAACAATACCATTGTTTTGGCCATTGTTTGGTTTGTGACATCATCGGGCAGCTGAAATGCTGGTGATGTCATGTACTTAGTGCATTGCTTATTAATAGATTTAGTACCAAATATCATCATGCAAAAAATATAATAGTCAGGTTGCCAAACCTGATTTTTCACCTTAACCCTGCATATATATATCTTATCTGAAATAGTGGTATATTGCACACCTTTCTGGGTCCAAAATTAAGAAAGTTAGGCTGACCGATGCCCGTTTTGGCGGCCATTTTGAATTTGGCCATTTTCTCAAAAGGCTCAAGGATAATAATAATATAATAATAATAGGCATTTATATAGCGCTAATTCCAGTAAACTGCTCACTAGCGCTTGTGGATGCTGGATTTATCTGTAGAAACTTTTAAATAGGTAAGTCTTAAGATTTCTCTTGAAACCTTCAAGTGTTTTGGAGGCCTTGACTATCTCTGGGAGTTGGTTCCACAGTTTCGGAGCGGCATGCGAAAAGGCTCTGTCTTCATATTTGTTTTTATTGCAGGAGGGTGGATACACTCTCATTACCGCCATTTATGTTTTATGGAGGGTCTAAGGACCGCAAATCCACTGAGAAAAAAACTTTATCCGTCGGTGCAGGGTATAACCCTCTGGCAACCTGAAAAATTGGTCAATTTACCAGATCTCTCTCAGAAATGAATATTTTTTCCTGATTTTTTAGTGCATGATAAAATTGGCGTGGCAAAGTAATATCTGGGGTTAATCTTTTATTAATTATTCATAGTAAGTGAAATACTTGCCTGTTTTTTATGAAAAAAGGCTTGATAATTAAGGCATGTAATATCTATGCTGACCTGCTACGAAACATCGTAAGTCAGAAAGAATATCAGGACTTGATTGAGTATCCCGGGCATACTAAAAAAATACCATGCAAAGCATGTAAAGCCTCAGCTAGAGAAATAAACATTGCTTAAAATTTGAATAATATGGTGTGTAAAATAAGATGTTACGAGTATCACTATCCACTGAAAAGTAATACATTTACTAATGTATAGATTTATCTAAGTAGTTATCAAATTTAAGTTAAATATCTCCAATGGAAGAGGATATAAGCAACTTAGATCAACATAGCTTTGGCTTCTGATCAGTGTTCAATGGCAATCAAATCTACACAAGATGTGACAATACACTGTGCACTGATTTCCATTGACTATTGACATTGATTGCCATTGACAGGTCTAATTGATTGACATTGATCATTGATTGCCAGGTCAATTCAGTTTTATCTGCCTGGAGCCCTAGTGTGAAGGTACTGAACTACAGCACTTGCCTACCAGTGCTGCCACCTCCTGGAATCTCTGACACTTGATGGTGACGTCATGGGTGATTGTGACGTCATGGCAACAAAATTAGCCAAGTGTCATCAGAAGTTGAGGAATGATGGACGGAGGAAGTCACTCATGGCCAGCACTCTGTGAAAAATGGCCTGTATTAGCAAACATAGGCACTCAACACGGTCCGAATACAACCCTGTCTCGTGTGTACGGGTAAATAAAGGTACAGTAGGAGTTTGGTAGGTTCATTTGTCAGATTAACAGAGAAATCATTGGTGATAGGATGTCAGACCAGAAACTGCCTGCCGGCATGGAAACACAGGATTGTAATAAGCCAGAAGCTATGTAATAGCTTCGGCTTAAAAAGGGTCACTTGATCAAAATAATACGCTATTATAGCAAGATTTGCAAATACCGATGATTTGGAGGTCTGCCGATGGGCAATCGCATGTTAAACTTCAACGGCTTTGTGCCACCTCTAAATATTAATTGATTTTGCTGAAATTTTTACACAATACCTTCTATCCATATAAGATTAGAATGCAGGATTCAAATCAGAGACATTCTGAAGAAAGTGTTTTTGGACCACCCTAAGCCAGCCACTTAACCACCAACTGTGACTGACATAAGATTATGTAACAATTACACAATGTATAGACATGGAGCAGCCAAGCCTGATATCCACTGAAGTCTTTACCCCAGTGATCTTGGTTTCACTCATTGAAAGGATTAGCAGGGAAGACAATGATCCTCTGACATAACATTACATAATCAAGACTTCCCCAGTGCTCCATTCAACAAAAGCCAGTCTGTCTGATTCATTCACATTTAATTATCATGCAAATATCTAAATAAAAGGGGCTGACATTACTTTATCTTCTAAAATTTACATCGCTGAGGTTAGATATTAGTCATAAAGTTATAATAATTTGGAGTTCAAGATTTAGTGTCAACATTTTAAAATATAAACAAACAAATGCATTTTTTTTAATATGCTTAATGCTTTGAAAGTCCACATATATTTCCTATTGATAATACAAACTCGCCCTCACTCGGATTCTCGGAGGGAATCCGTCACTCGTATATGCCTAGGATTGTGGGTAATTTTCTCATTGGACCCTATCCGTTGCAACGGCCGCCATTAGAAAACGTTGTAAACAGGCCAGCCATGCGGCCAGAACCCTGCAGTAAGTCTATGGTGTGTCAACACTTTCCAACATCGTTTGTGATGATATATTCAATCCCCAAGTTCGTTGGTGTTTGATGGATAGATGAACCATTCTCTCTAGCAAGGATACATCCAGGGATTGCAGAACTTATTTTTATTTTCGCGGAAAAACACACTGTTTACATAAGGCCTAATTCAAAAATAATGAAGCCAAAGTTTGACATGACCATCAAACTTTTAAAATGTTTATATCTACCAAATGACCACATAATATTGTAACAAACATGTCTAAGTTCTAGAAACCTTATATACCATTTGGCTGTGGTTTGTGGAAATAACTGATAAAAGCCGAATATTACCAAATTTAATTTATTATTATTTCCATGGCTGTGAAAGAAAATTAGACAAAATGGTAACTTATCTTCAAATTAAATCGATATTTTTTGTTGGATGACAAAACTCATATACTCTTAAGTGTCCATGGCTGTTTTCATCAAAATTCACCACATATTTTATGAGAAAAACAGTATTTTTCTAAATTTATTTGCATTATTAAAGAAAAAACTTACATATTTTCTCCCCAGATGTACATATTTTCCTCTAAAATTATTTCATCTGTCCTGTGTTATGCGTCTGTATGTGGGCTTCGAATTGGTACCAAATAAGTGCCACCAAAGTGAATACGAACAGAGCAAATGATGATAGAAGCGTGTTTTTTAGCCTATTTTTCCAGACAAAAAGGCAATTTTGGGTAATGGGATGACACAAAAGTAAAAAAAGTGTTCTGGTTTTGACCCAAATCGATTTTATATGCATTATCAGTTATAACTGGATGAAGCATAAGGGTAATTACAAAATTAAAGTGAAATTTGAATTGGTTATAGCATTTTTCGACAAATTGGACCCAAATTTTCAGAAAAGCTTTACAAAGAGCAAAATTTTGATAATTAAACATTGAAACATACTCCAACTACTGAAATATTGTGTTGAGTATCAGTACAAGTACTACGAGAATGATTGCTTTACTCTTTACAAGAAAACCAAGAAAATATGATCAATATTTTCCATAGCGTTACGCTTGCGACAAAGCCCCATTTAAGAAATCTCTGTATTTTACCACCAGAAACCAGCTGTGGACCTGGATTACTTGATTGTTTCTCGAAACTACACAGATTTTGCAATATTACAAGCCAAACCAGATTTAAAACGGAGCTTTTATTGCTCTGTGGCGCTACAAAGTATTCAGGGCGTTACGCTTGCGACGGATTCACTTACCCTGCTATTCATGGGAATTTTTTAGTGAAATAAATTTTCAACAACCATAAGAAGCTCCGAAATGGGTAAGAAGATATAAGACTAGGTCTCAGAGGCCAAAAGATTCAACTGACACATGTCAAAGGGACACTAGAGCATCCCAGAGCAGTAAGCGTCAAATTTGACTTAATTTTTGGAAGTCAACCTTTGAGTACAAATAGCTCAATAATGTCAACACAGGCATATGAAAGTACTTGATTTTATGGATTGATGAAGCCTGAGGATGTAGAGATTGCAAAAAGTGTTGGGAATTTGTCTTAGAATACATACACATTTGTAAAACCGAAAGAATTCAAGTGGTCAAAAATGTTATGTCACGTTTTTTTAGTGAAAAAATGCTTGTTTTTCAATGTAAGTGGACTCTGTCTCAATAACTATGAGCCAGAGTGTCGTGAAATTTTCAGGAAATTTGCGCAAGAATGTACTTAAAGCAATGGTATACCTTTAAGTTGTCACATACAGCCATTCTCATATTTTGAGACCCCTACAGAAAATATGCTGCGTGGCTTCATTATTTTTGAACTAGGCCATAAGTGAGAGGGCAGATACCCTTGCACCCTATCAGTGTGAAGCGTCAAATGCGAGTGCCAGTTCTCACGAACTGGCTCTCCTCTAGGGCGAGTATGTTGATAATATTTGATGAGGAGTGGTACAAAAAGTAAAATTTAGACATTATTGTGGCAAATTTGATTGACCAGGGCCAAAGATTGACTGATATGATCATCTGAAAATCCTTGATATTCATCTAATTTTCTTAAATAAAAATTTTCATATTGCTGTAAATAAAAATTTTCATATTGCTGTAAATAAAAATTTTCATATTGTTGAAAATTAGCGTGATGATGTGAAACATGTCAGGTTTATTTCAACAAAAAAATGTCAACGACTGGTATGACATCAGAATGAAAATGGAGAGTAAATAGACATTTTAACAATTTTTTGCATTTTAAATCATAAATTTCAATGGAAAATTTGCAATAACTCGTGCAATGGCTGTGAACATTAGTCAATAGTGTGTCTAACTACAATAAGCTTAAAAGTTAAATAATTTACCCATTAGGCCTACCACTTAGGCTTTTCAAGCAGAAATGTTGGAAAATTGGGATTTTTTCTAAGTTTTGGGTTTTTATAAAAATTCATCAAACCAACATTCCAAATCAGTTGAGATATTTAAAGAGACATAATTTAGACACCTGATTGGAAAATTTCATCGATTTAACTTCAAAATTGACTGAATCATGCAGGTTTGAAATTTTAGTTATTTTTTATATTTTTGGTAAATTTTCGTCAAATTTTTGTCAGTTCAACTTTCTCACAGAATTTATACCCACAAAAGCACATCTCAGGTATTTAATGCATACAATATACAAATTTCAGTGGCAGAAGTACAGCAGTTTTTTAGTTCTGTGCGAGAAACAAAAAAAAAACAATTTTTCACATTTTTCAATGATTGTGAGAAAAGTATTAATGTCATGGGGATTAGAGCTATAAAAGGCTCAACTGGGATGAAAGATACCATATTTACCAAAAAATGATAAATATACATGCGATAGTTTTGGCTTGACGCCTTATGAGCCAGAATTTACTGTCATGACTTTTTTTGTTATGTCTTGGCACAGTCACTTTATGACTGAAGAAAACTTTCTGATGTCCTCTACCAAAATTTAAATATGATAAGTAGATAGTGTAAGTGATTATCGTGATGTTCTGGCCTCATTCACAGCTTGGGCATTTATACTTTGCATGCTATTGCTGAATCAACTTGGAGATGGGGTGCAAAATCACCAAAATATTGTGGTGTCCATGAAATAACAATGGTCATATAGAACTGGCATGTTGTTATCCAGCAATGAATTACACCATAATGTATTGTTCAGATGTTTGAAAATATGTTTTCATACTGTGTTTCATGGGTTGAAAGACAAATAACATTAAATATGGGTAAAAGTTGCCCACCCACTTTGGTGTCCACAATAGTTACTTCCAGTGGTGGGCATTAACTCGTTAATCGTTAATCCGTTAATAACGAAGTTAACAAATTGAGTAACTAGTTATTAAGTTAACATCTTTTTTTGCATCAACGTAAGTTAATAACTTCCGTTACTTAATTACAAGTCAGTTAAGTTAATAAATTCTGTTAATTTTAGTCAAAAAAGCTACAAAAAAGACACATTTTTGCATGAAAAAGACTGGAGTTGATAAAAGATAGCAAAATAGTGAAACTCAGACAGCCATTGTCTGAGTGCCTCTGTCTGAAAACTCAACCTGTGCCTCTTTTTGAGACTGATGTGCCTCATTCTGGTACTTCCAGTAAATATTTTCTCAGATATTGTCTGTTATTTTTATCGAAGTAAAAAAAAAAATAACTTAACTTTTTAACTTTAACTTCAGTTAACTTAGCCCAAATTTTAGCTTATTAACTATAACTTTGCTAATAATTTTATTAACTTATTAGCTGTTAACTAAGTTAACATTTTTTGTTAACTTGCCCACCACTGGTTGCTTCTGACAACATATAAGTGCAAAGGTGAATTTATTTGCCATCACTAAAATAAGAATCTCTTGTTGTACTTTATTGGTCCCTTTTTAACCAAAATTATTTCAGGCTGTTTCTGAGTGAGATTTATCAAGAATCTGTGGCCTTTAATTTCCAAATGTCAGTGTGTTACGTCTTGGCCACTAATGCTCAATGAATAAATGTCTTGTTAATTAATCCCCAGTGATTCATTAGCATAAATGCATGTATCCGTTGCACATTTAAATATTTTGGCACCATTTGAACCAATCATGTATGGTTTCACTTTCATCAAAATTTTGGGGGAGGGGCTTTAATAATACATAATCAGATTTTTGATGATGTTACGTCTTGGCAATAATTGCTTAGACATGGATGTGTGTCTCCCATTGGATGCCAATCTCCAAATTATGTGCAAGACTTGTTTAAAACACTGTTTAGAATAATTTGCACTTTTTAATGTTGCATGATTCACAAGAAAAATTTCCAAAAGGAGATGGTTTGGAAAAGATGTAACATGGACACAATTGTGTCCATGTTACGTCTTGGTCCTTTGGTGTCCCATGTTACGTCTTCCACAATTGAAGTTTGGCAGGCTTCATGTAGACTTGGCATTGTGGAATTTACACAATTCTGAAACTATAGATGTATTTTAGTTTGGACAATAGTGTCATTCAGTTTGTGAATTGCATTTACACTACACATTTCAAACAAACAAGACATCCATTGTCATATTGTTGGTGTCTCTGTTACATCCTTGACATCCTCTAAAATAGCTTTAGTGTCCAATGTTACATCTTTTACTGATTCATAAAAAACTGATAGTTTCTGGTATAGATTCTAGTCAAATTATCATGAAATACTGAAAATACCATTATTGAATAAATAGCAGCAATTGTTTTATAGATAATAAGTATTGTTTTTCCATAATTGTCTAAAAACAAGTCATGGTCTAAGATGTAACTTGGGACACCAAATGGAATGTTTTTGTGCTAAGACGTAACAAAAAATCATGACAGTAAATTCTGGCTCTTATAGGCCTACACAAAATTTTTTTTCTTCACATTTTTCAATAATTGTGAGAAAAGTATTGATTTCATGTGGATTAAACCCCTAAAAGGCACAACTAGGATAAAAAATACGTTAATGTCCCAAAAATAAAAAGTATACATCCCACAGTTTTGGCATTACTCCCAATACACATTGGGACGCCCGTTATCCGTACGCCCGCCCAACCGCCTGCCCGCCCGGACGGACAAATTTTCCGTAGGCAATGTATACATTGCCGAGGGTAAAAATTGAACGATGTGTCGATGTCCAGCACTACCAAATTTATAAATAAATTCCCGCTAAAGAAAAATCCAAGTTCCCTGAAAATCCAATGGTTGCCGCCCCCCTGAGGTCATGGGCCCTTAGGTTAATACTAGCCCTGGGACCCATGCTTGGTCATCCCGTAAAAATCATGAGAAATCAACATGGTGTTGGGAGAATTGGTCTAAATTAGACAGTTTTTATCCAAATTTGATAAAATGTTGGATTTGAGCAGTAGGGTGTACCAAAAAATGAAAAAGTTCTCTGATCTTAACACCTATCTGTCAAAAGATGAGGTTTGGTTAGTAGATCAATATAAAAATTTTTTTTGAAAATCAGAGAAGTCCTTACACCGGACCAAGCCTCTTGAAATTTACATGTCAAAAATTAGCAAAAAGTCGCCATTTTCGCCTAGTTTTGTGCCTAATATGCCACCTACAACTATGACTAATGCCTATACGTTTTTGTGGCATCAAGAATTTTTTCACACTTGTGGCAGTAACTCCTGACAAAGATCTTGAAGCCTGTCTTATATGAAAATTAATTTTGATTAATTTCCCCGTGCTACCCCCTCTTCTCCCAACTCACCTCAACTTCCCCTCTTACCCACTTGCCCCTCTTGCCCCCATTTTCTCCAACTTGCCCCCGCTTCTCCCCGCTTCTCCCCACTTACCCCCATTTGCTCCTGTTTTGGCCGCATAACCTTCAGTACCACGCTATTACCCTTCACTGCCCCAAACAACATTTTCTTATATTGGCGTTACCCCATAAGGTGGGGGGTGTGTCTTGTCAAGAGGCCTATTTGAGTAAGATGTGCCATAATTATGTCAGAAACCGAATGAAAAAAATATATCTTCAGCAGTAAATACTTTTTTTCTAACAAGGGATCAATGATGCCAGGTAATTATTGATACCTATCAGGTAACCCAACCTTCATAATGTCAAGTTGACTTACCAATATTCGAAATTAAAATTTTGAAAATGAAACCAAAACAACCTGTTTCATGATCATGCAAGGCTTGAATAACTGCATTTGGGTATGTTTGTGGTTTGTTCCTGTTGACACAGAGAACCAAAATGATTACTTTGGGATTACTTAAGAATTTATTTTGTTGGTTATGTTGAGGATTCTAGCTTCTTTGATTGATAAACCTTAGGTAATAAGAAATAGATCAGAAACTCCTGTACTTCAAAGGTACACACTGCATTTCGGTAGGGGCCTAATGATCATTTTATTGCATTGAAATAACAGCTGTAATTACCTCAATTCAATTCACAAGCCAAAAGAAACAATGGACTGGATATGAAAAAGATATATTTGAATGATTTTAGATAAATTTATATAAAAAAGGAAATATGTTTCATTGACTGACTCATTAAGTTATGTAGTTATAATCTGGTGAAATACTAGGGATACATATTTTTTAAAATAATTATATGATGTCGTTTTTAAAATGTCATGTTTCGTTCTTAAGAATCACCATACATCCATCTGTCGTTCAGGGATCGACAGAGAATTGTTAGAACTTTCCAAAATGGGGTCTGCCTATTCCATGGTGAAATAGTGATCCATCAAAGTGCTTTCGATCTCCAACTGGTTACAACTTGTCTTCTAAAAATGAGTACTTTTAAATGCATGTAACTCAATTCGAGGAAATGCGAAGATTAAACCATTATAACCATTATTAGGACAAGATTCTTGGCTTTCTAATGAATGTAGTCTCATCTACGGCTTTCCATGGATTGGAGGGTTTATTTGAGTTTTAAAAATTCATGTTTTTCCAAATTTATTAACATTTTGGTCCATAACTCAAATTATTACAGGCCCATGATTAAAATAAACACATGTACAGAATTGTCTGAATCTGCTTGATGCACATGAGTTGGTTTTATGATTTAAAAATGTTTAAACAGTCATTTCCAGTCTCTATCTTTAAAAGGGGTGAAGATGAAGATGCTCTGTGCTCACTGAAGCGCAGTGTGTACATCAAACAAAATATGTGATTAACAATTAATTAGTGATTTTGGGCCAGCTCTGGGCCAATATGAAACCTTGGTAATGACCATGTAATGATAACTGTTTTATGACTTAAGTGAGTTTCCGATCTATTTCTTATTCCCTAAGGATTAACCACAGCAAAATGATACTCAGTTGGCTTTTCAGTGAAGATGATGAAATGGTCTGGTAGATGGGTCTGATGGGTTATTGGGATATAACTTATTGTATATCTAAGACCTGTGAGACATGGGTTGCTCAAGGACATTAGAGGTTCGCTTGCTTGGTTAGCATAGTCAACATGCCAGTGCTGACAAGTGAGTGGAACTGTAATGGTAAGTGGTTCCCAGGACTTTACTTGCAAAAAAACTCTAAATAGTAAATATTAATGTTCCGCTGAATTCTTCATGACATCTCTTCGGTAAATGGATTCACGATCAGTTTAGACGCACAATGTAAGCAGACATGCTTCTGCGGGAACAGGAAGCACCTTGGTGAAGCCTCCTGGTCTTATCACCTCCTATATAGGCTTCAAAATGTTGGGTGTATCAACTAACCTGCCTGTATGGTTGGTTTAGCTGATATGCTTGACATGACCTCGTTTTTTTTTACCCTCTTGGGTAAATAATATCCAACAGATCAGGTCAAGTTCCTCTATACACTTAGCCAGCCCCGATAGCTCAGTCAGTAGAGTGCTTGCCTCAGAAGTGGTTCAATCCCCAGGCTGGCCATCATACTTGTCATTCCACGACATCTTCATTCGCATCAGACATAAATTGGAGGTGCAGTGAGCCCAACTGGAAACAAGTCACTGACTTAGCTTGGCTACCCACGTTAAACAAAGAACCTTTACCGTGTTTTTTCTACAACAAATATTGTATTCTCCAGTATCTCAACTATTCATCAGTTCAATGTCTTCCTCCATTTGGCTTGCAGGCCAACTTTTGTGAAAAAAAAGTCTCAACTAAGCTGCCCCTCTGAATCACTGACATTATCTTGAAGAAGTGCAGGTTGTAATTGATAACAAATTTCTAAAACTAATATGGCCAGACTCTTTAAACCTAAATCACATCTGCGGGAAAAGGAAATAAAGAATATTTCTAATGCGTTTTGAAATACAGCATAGAAAATGTTTTAAACAATTTTGATATATGCCTTAAAAAGATGCCAAATAAACTTGAATGCAACATATATTCTTTTCATGGGAGACACTCGTTTCAAATGAAATAGAGAAAACATGCTGCATGCATGTGATTGTCCGTTGCTTTGTTCCAGTTGATTTGGGAGATGAAATTTGTCTCAAGGGCCACAGTATTTGGAATTAAACCATCAGTAGTGTATTTCCAGTACTTTTTTTTTCCAAATACCATGGGTCTATGCAAACCACAACCGACGGAAAGTGATGAATGTGAATTATGTAACAGTCTGGCACACTTGAGACCCTTTACAAAACCTTGTGAAGTACTGTGAATAAATAAGGTCACAAATCAAAGGGCCTTATCTTGAACAATTTCTGTTTGTATTGTCCACTTTTTAACCTTTTGACGACACTCTATTCCAGCCATCAACCTGACAGAAAAGGAAATGTATCGTTCATTTTATTGATTTTTCTCTTTTTAGTACTTTGCTGAATGTCAAGTGTGAGCCGCGACAACTTTTGTATGGTTATAAAAGGTGGACCTCAACGTTGGATCAACAGATAGTGGCACCAACGGAATCTACAATTACAAACTTTTTAATAGATAATTAATATATCCATTGATATTATGGATTTATTTTATGATGATACTTCTGTTAAGTCAACAGATGATGTAACTGATATAGCTACATCAGTAGATGATTTAACTGATATTACTATATCAAGTGATGCATATTCAGATGGTGTTACACAAGGTACTTCCTTGGGAACTACTCATTTCAGTCAGACTTCTTTCTACAAATCTTTTGTAAAATCTTCTTATGTCATGTATCCATTGATAGGCGTTATTGTTGGTATTGCTAATCTAATAACGATATCAGCTGTACTGAAGTATAAAAGATTAAGAACTTCAACCAATGTCTTGATTGTCAGCTTGGCATTTGCTGACTTGATTAATTGTCCAGCTTTAATATTCGTCAGAATCCATAATTATATTAAAGTCATCTACTACAATGAAGTTTATTTGAAAATTGTCGTTGGAACCGCTCAGGCCCTGCATTTAATATCCGTTATTATGTCAATCATCAACTTTTTTCTGTTGGCCGTTGAACGATGGTTGGCAATTACTTTTCCTCTCAGATTTAAGATGTCAGTGACAGTTAAAAAGACAGCCATTGTTGCAATTATCGCATGGACGTATGGACTGACGGTGTGTGGAACTATAATATTATATTACACTTGGATTAAGCCGCTGTCCTTCTTCCGTAAACCATTCTTTCTCACCGATTTGCTACCAAAACCAGTGTTCATATTCCTTGCCCAGGTGCACATCTATTTCTGCCTAGTTGCTTCAGTCCTTCTTTATATTAGTGTCCTTTTTCAAATGAGAAAGCGGTCCGCAGCTTTCAGCAATAACGACACTGAATCGACAGTATCACAAAACACAAAAAGGGTCACCGAGATGACATCCATCGTTCTGGGGGTATTTGTTGCCAT